>JBBGZY010000382.1:62500-1530000 GCA_037952925.1 Lithobates clamitans | reverse complement strand
TGCTTTGATATAAGAGTACTTTGGATTACAAGCATGTTTCTGGAACGAATTATGCTCGTAATCCAAGGTTTTACTGTACTAGCAAAGCAAAAGAATACAATCTTACATTTGAGTTTTAGCTGCTTGCCTTTGAGCTTTTCGTTCTTTCCTCTTCTGATCAGGTGGCTTGGCAAAAACAATTTCAATGTTCTCACCTTCCAGGTCTTTTCCATTCATTTCTTCCATTGCCTGTTTTAACACAGTTTTAATAAACACAGCAATTAACCATCAGGTACAAAGAGAGATTACCAAATAAAAAACAGAAAAGCAAAGGCAGAGTCAAGATCCAAACCAAAATTCCAAGTGTTTTTAGAGACCATATCGCCAATCCATTACAACAAAAATATTCCCATAAGATTATGCAAGAGATGAGCATGTCACATTGTATACATGCCATTTACCAGTAAAAACTTTGCTTTTGTAGACATCCAAAAGCCCTGAAATTGCTGCTGGGTGCTGCCATCTGCAGTATTAGCAGCTCTGGCACAGTCCTTGCTGTCACTTAAATGATACTATAGCAGGGGTAAGCAACATTTTGAGCAGTGTGCTGAAAAAATAATTTTTAAAGAAAATCGATAGTGCCAATTTTATAACAAAAAAATGTCAACTTCACTCTCTCAATCAACTACTTTAGTAGTGAGAAATTGACATTCTGCACTCATGCCTCAGATCAGCCCAAATTCATGCACCTTCACGCCTCAGATCACTGTGCCCCCCTGCACATCTGCCCCACCACTGTACCCCCCCTGCACATCTGCCCCACCACTGTAACCCTCCTTTCTCCTCCGTACCCCCTCCCCCGCTCTGCCTATCCACTGTAACCCCCTGCTCATCTGTCCCACTTTCACATCTGCTCCACCACTGTACCCCCCCGCGCTCTAATATCTCACCTTCTCATCTGCCCCAACACTGAACCTCTCCTGCTCATCTGTCCCACAGCTGAAGCCCCTCATCTCTTCCACCACTGTACCTCCAGCTCATTTTCCCCACCGCTGTACCCTCCTTCTCATCTGCTCCTCCACTGTACCCTCTTCTCATCCATTATATGTGTGATATGCGGAATAGTAAAAGAAAGCAGAGATGAGACACATCTACCTGTCCTGGCACACTCTTCCTGCTGATTCACCTCTCGCATCCAGCCCACGTGCTTGTATGTTATGTCATATACAAGCATCTGAATTGGATGAGCAATGATGAGCTCAGGGGCATTTCCTGAAAGCAGTGGGCCTGCGTGCAGGAGTCGGGCCCCTGCAGCTGAGAAAAAGTGAGGCGCTTTGCGACGCAGCAAAAAGTTGGGTGTGATTTTACGGCAAGTGCAAAAGAAAAAAAAAAATGTAATAAAAATAAATTTGATGAAGTCTATTGAGGAACACAAGACTTGAGAGTTTGTTGTATTTAACTGCCAACCTATAGGAAGATTGGACAAAAAAAAAAAAAAAAAATATAAAAATTGTGGGCCAGCATGCTTTTGTGACAAAGCAATACCAATAGAAAAAACAAAAAAACATAGGGGGACCCGTGTCCCTCAATAGACTACAAAAAAGTACAAAAATCGAATTCCAATGCCATTAAAAGGGGCCTGAACATCCACCTGGTAGAACTCGGAAAAGAATAGCCTGATGCTGGATAGCCCAAGAAGCACTAATGCCTTAGCAGTGAGCACCTTAACAGAAAAACGGTGGAACCTCATCCATAGGATCATAAGCTTGGATGAGCTGTCTGAGCCACCAAAAAAAAAAAAAACAAAAAAAAAAAAAACAAACAAACAAAAATGGTGGCAGGAGGAGCTGGTTCCCCTTTATGGGGACCAACAGCAATAACTTAATATAAAACAACTGCAAAGTAAACTCACCCCAGTTGCACTACAATGATTCTGGTGGACTGGAGCCAAACAAAGGAATAGAAGAATGATGCCCTGGCTGGGGTGACTGGCCAAAACTACCTTAGAATGGAAGTTCCGGGTCCCAACACTACCGTGTCCCAGTTTAAGACCAGAAAGATGTGCGTTTCTCTCTCCCTCCCAAACAGGTTAGGGCCTTCAGGTAAGACGCTAGTCTTGCAGAATTGATGGCAACACTGCGAGTGGCAGTGAAAAAGAGGAATACTTTTAATCAGTCGAGAGGTTTTTAAGATTGCCAAGAGAATTTAAGGTCTCACGGACTTACAGGAAGGACACATTTATCCCAAAGAACTTTAGGGTGAAAGTTGCAGGAGGGACAGAAAATCTGGACCCAGAGTCGAATCATGTCAGAGTACTAAATCAGTCTGGAGTTATGAAAATCATCAGAATGCCCTACAATTCCCAAGGAAGGAGTTTCAAGGGTGGAACAGAATACACTACAGAGTCACCAGGACATCCACTGGCTGCATTTGAGGATACCTGTACCTTGAACATTATGTGCTCCCAACTTGTGACGTAGGTCCTGGAAAATCTTCCAAGTGCTGAGACTTTTCCCCCAGGTTCAGGCACTACCAAATCAGTCAGCCTGCCAACTGTCTACACTTGGTATGTTAACACACAAGGTTGGATCATGAAGTTCTGCCCAAGACAGGATCCACTCTAACCCTTGTCATAGGGAGGCTTCCAATTGCTTTGATGGTAAACTGTACATCAGTGTCCTGACCCTCCAGTCAGGATGTCCAGTGGTGCAAGGACAAGATCGCCCCAAGATCCAGAATGTTGATAGATGAGAGTCCTTGAAAGTCTAAGTTCCCTGCACCAACAGGGTACCCAGGATCCCCCCCAACTTGATAGGCTGGCATCCAGCTTCAGGATTTTTCATGGGAGGAAGAAAGGGCTTTGGGTAGCAGAACTGGATTTTTGAGCCAGCAACATCTGCAAACAAGGACAAGGGTCACTTCAAAACAAACGAATCAAGGACCTATCCCAAGACGAGAGGCTGTTGCGTTGTAGTCTGGAGTAGAAATAGGCAAATGGGACCACACTGAAGGACTCAAGTAGGGGTATACCCGTTATGCTAAAGATGATTTATCTTTGACTTAAAGTGTTACTAAACCCAGGAATATGAATATAGTTGATCTGTATAACACAGTTACATGATAAACTGCAGAGTTTCTCCAGTGCTGAGAGTTCAGGTAGGAGATTTCTACTACAGCCTGTATGCACGCCCAACATGTGTGATGTCAATATCATGTGACCCGGCTATCTGAGAACAAGTAAATGTGAGCTCCAGCATAAAAGACGCAACTGAGCATGTGCAAGTCTGCTACCCTGCCTGTGTTAGCTGGCCTTCCCCAGATAGACAGTGCAGGAGGGGAAGGATCTGTGCACACAGGATAAAACAGGCTTTTTAAACAATGTGTGTGTATATGTGTGTGTATATATATATATATATATATATATATATATATATATATATATATATATATATATATATATATATATATATATATATATATATATATATATATATATATATATATATACATACACACATACATATATACATACATATATACATACATACACACACACACACACTTTACCCATCCCAAATGGCAGGCTTGTATCCGTTTTGGGGAGGACTGAACTTTTAGGGTCCTACCCATTTCCCTAAAGGACATCTGTGAACAACATATGTGTCAGGGGATATACCAGGTGTCAGGGAAGCCTAAAATAGCCTTAATTGGCGCCAGCACTTGTGGAAGCTTAAGGCCAAGCCTCAAGGTTTTATGCATATCAGAGCAATAAGACCCAAGAGCCATCTGTCGAGGGCATTCTGCAGGGAAAGGCGCAGTAGTACACTTCTGGAAAGGGCAACAAGTGGAACCACGTGCCCAAAAGTCATCAAGCAAGCTCTGCACATCCAGTACGGCAGGGTCTGGGTATGATACTGCAAGGAGAGGCCGAGGAAAGGCCATGATGTAGTGAGGAATCTTGATTCAAGCAAATGGAAGAATGAAAATGGCTAGTAAAGATCGGTTAGACTTTACTGCTGTGTGTCTACAGTTCCCTGTACCTCTGAATGGCCAGCTAAAGAATGGCGAAAGGGGAATGGCAAGATCAACCAGGTATTTTAGATGGAAGATGTGCACAAAAAATAGACTTTGATTTATACAATACACAAAAAAAAATAAAAAAAAAATAAAGATACGATACTTAGGTTAACATATACTATAATAACGGAAGTGTATACAGAGATAAAAATTTATATATATATTTGACTTAATGCAGGAGAATTCAGACTTAAGCGAGTTGCTTTTATCCATCTAGTTGTCAGATAACACGCAAATGCCCAAGAACTCACCTTTACTGCACCAACTCGGTCATCAAAATGAATAAAAGCATAATCTTTCAGTTTCTTGACCCTTTCCAGTTTACCAAACTGTCCAAAAGCTTTTTCCAAGATTTCTTCTGTAACTGTGTTGGCAAGGTTACGAACAAACAAAACTTTTACCTGAAATAGAAAGATCCATAGTAATCAAACTCCTGCTTCGCAAGTACAAATCTAATAATGAATATTATCCATGGACCGTAAATTTAAATTTTCATTGGAATCAGCTGAATACTACAGTCAGGTTTTTTAAATACATATCCATACTAGGAAGTATGAAATGTGATCACCGTAAGGGATTTTTAGGGCAAAGAACAGGCCAAGCAGCCTAACATACAACATACTTTGTTCCACTTTGCTACATACCCATTCAGCTCTGCATCTGTCTCGCTAGCATCCACAACTGTGCCCACCAACGCCTGTGTATCTATTGTACCCACTCAACTTCTGTATTTTTCACGGTCACCAGTCCAGTCTACTTTTATCTTGAACAGCAGCTCAGTTAAGTGGCAACACAGCCAATTATAAAAACACATGGCTAGATGCTTAGTCTAAAGCATATTGTGACCTACTGGTTCAATATCTAAAAAGGTGGCTACTTTTGATAGCAGCCAGCTGAACATTTCAGTAAACGGTCATTTTATCAAATTAGACAAGCAGAATGAAGAAATGAATCTCTTCATAACCCATTACAGATAGTAATCAGTGTATTGCAGATTTTTCTACATATAGACCAGATCTGACGCTATATAGGAAAAACAAATCTATAGGGTGTGTTCAGACTCCAGTGCCTGTTTTGGGGACAGCATTACACATACATTTGGAAGAAGAAATCTATAGCCAGTCACAGGCCAAATACTGACCCACCGAGCACAGATGTATATGGAGAAATTTAAGTCCATAACACTTTTAAACTGAACACTTTGCAGGGGTCAAACCAGCCAAAAGCTTCATTAAGCACCCATCAGAACTAGCTATCAGAAAACCTAGCCCCTTAAACCCCTTTCACACGGAGGCATTTTTTAAGTGCTAAAAATAGTGCCTGTAAAACGCCTCCCCTGCAGCCCCAGCGCAAGAGCCAGAGTCCTTTTAGAAAAAGTCCTGCAAACAGCATCTTTCGGGCAGTGCCGGTGCAGTGTATACACTGCTCCTCCACCTCCCCTGCCATTGCAAAGTGCTTCAGCAGTGGCGCTTTGACACTTTATTTGGCCGCTAGCGGGGGTTAAAAGCACCTTGCTAGCAGCCAAAAAGTGTCGCTATAACAGCGGTAAAGCGCCACTTTACCGCTAACGCCCCCCAATCCAAGTGTGAAAGCACTCTAAATGTAAACACATGATTCTGACAGTCAGGATTCATCTTGTGCCCAGAGCCTGGATTGTCAATACAATATACAAATCTGCATGCATAATACGTTTAGGTGAATAGACTGGGGAATGGCTAAAACTTTTTAGGTTTTAGTAACTTGTATTTTGGGAGAGATTGCCCCTTGCTTTCCTGCCCTTGTTTCAACCAATACCCCAGAAGGGAGAGGTTCAAGTAAAGAGGGACAGCTGTTCTAACACTTCCCTATTCCAATTACCACTGGACAGATTTTCTATCACTTGTTCCAAGGACACAATAGCAGTGACTCAGAATATAACAAGTACATATGAAAGGTTGAGCAGCAAGTAGTACTTGCCTATAAAGGAGTCATATGATTATTGCACGTTACCTTTGCCATCACCTCTGGATCAGGATCTTCAATAGGGTCTGCCCATTCCACAGTTACAACATTACCCCATACTTTCACTTTGCCACTCATTAGTCGACGCCTAGCTTGGGCTGCTGTTTTATGATCCTCATATTCAAGAAAACAAAAACCTCTATTCTTTTTCTTATCATCTGGCTGATGATATAATATAACATCGGTGAGACCCTCTGTGGGGATAGAAACATATTAAGAGCAGTGTCAAAACGCGAACTAAAATATGATTACAATGTTTAACAGCCTTAGGTTCTTTGATATACAGGCATCACTTAGGCTCGGTTCACACTGGGGCGACTTGGGATCCAACTTGTACGCCCTCAAGTCGCCCCAGAAATAGTCTCAATGGGAGTGAACGCTAGCGTCTTAATAGACGCTACTGAAGTCGCTCCGACTTCAGAGCGTACTCCCTGTACTACTTTGATCCGACTTCAGCCCATTGACTATCATTGAAGTCGGATCAAAGTCGGATCGCCGTCTCGCATGATCCGACTTCGGCATGCGACTTGTGCTCAGATGATCTTGAGGGGGAACTCCGCGCCAAATTTTAAATAAAAATCCGGCATGGGTTCCCCCTCCAAGAGCATACCAGGCCCTTGGTTCTGGTATGGATCTTGAGGGGAACCCCCTACGCCGAAAAAACGGCGTGGGGGGGTCCCCCAATCCATACCAGACCCTTATCCGAGCACGCAGCCCGGCCGGACAGGAATGGGGGTGGGGGACGAGTGGGCGCCCCACCCCCATCCTGAACCGTACCAGGCCGCATGCCCTCAACATGGGGGGGGGTTGGTGCCTTGGGGGAGGGGGGCGCGCTGCGGCCCCCCCACCTCAAAGCACCTTGTCCCCATGTTGATGAGGACAAGGGCCTCTTCCCGACAACCCTGGCCGTTGGTTGTCGGGGTCTGCGGGCGGAGGGCTTATCGGAATCCGGGAGCCCCCTTTAATAAGGGGGCCCCCAGATTCCGGCCCCCCACCCTATGTGAATGAGTATGGGGTACATCGTACCCCTACCCATTCACCTAGGGAAAAAGTGTCAATTAAAAAAAAACACTACACAGATTTTTAAAGTATTTTATTAGACAGCTCCGGGGGGTCTTCTTCCGACTTCGGGGGTCTCTCCGGTTCTTCTCCGCGCTCTCCGGGTCTTCTGCCGGGCTCCTCCGCTATTTTCTGCTCTTTTGCCGCTCTTTTGCTATAGCGAAGGAGCCCGGTCTTCAATCTTCTGCCCTCTTCTCCTGATGTTGACACGACGCTCTCTGGGGCTAGAATGCACTCGAGCGCTCCGCTCTGACTTATATAGGTGGTGACCACGCCCCCTTATGCCGTCACAGTCCCTGGGCATGCTGGGACTGTGACGTTTTAGGGGGCGTGGTCATCACCCGATGACCACGCCCCCTTATGTCCTCATAGTCCCAGCATGCCCAGGGACTGTGACGGCATAAGGGGGCGGGGACACCGCCTATATAAGTCAGAGCAGAGCGCACAGAGAGCATTCTAGCCGGAGAGAGCGTCGTGTCAACATCAGAAGAAGAGAAGAGGGCAGAAGATTGAAGACCGGGCTCCTCCGCTTTAGCAAAAGAGCGGCAAAAGAGCAGAAGAGAGCTGAGGAGCCCGGCAGAAGACCCGGAGAGCGCGGAGAAGAACCGGAGAGACCCCCGAAGTCGGAAGAAGACCCCCGGAGCTGTCTAATAAAAACACTCTAAAAATCTGTGTAGTTTTTTTTTTAAATTGACACTTTTTCCCTAGGTGAATGGGTAGGGGTACGATGTACCCCATACTCATTCACATAGGGTGGGGGGCCAGGATCTGGGGGCCCCCTTATTAAAGGGGGCTCCTGGATTCCGATAAGCCCTCCGCCCGCAGACCCCGACAACCAACGGCCAGGGTTGTCGGGAAGAGGCCCTTGTCCTCATCAACATTGGGACAAGGTGCTTTGGGGGGTGGGGCCCGCAACGCGCCCCCTCTCCCAAGGCACTATCCCCCCCCATGTTGAGGGCATGCGGCCTGGTACGGTTCAGGAGGGAGGGGGGGGGGGGGCGCTCGCTCGTCCCCACCCCCATTCCTGTCCGGCCAGGCAGCGTGCTCGGATAAGGGTCTGGTATGGGTTGGGGGGGACCCCCACGCCGTTTTTTCGGCGTAGGGGGTTCCCCTCAAGGTCCATACCAGACCCAAGGGCCTGGTATGCTCCTGGAGGGGGAACCCATGCCAGTTTTTTATTTAAAATTTGGCGCAGAGTTCCCCCTAAAGATTCATACCAAACACAGTGGCGGGGATCCAAGTCGGATCCCCGTTCATTGAAAGTCAGACACATGTCGCAGGGCAAAGTCGGATCCACAAGTCATGTTGAAGTCGCGTTGCAAAGTCGCGTTGAAGTCGTGTTGCCCCTGTGTGAATCGAGCCTTAAGCTGCTTCATGGTATATCAAAAAAAAAAAAAAAAAAACCCCAAACTGCACGGCCCATCTTGCCCTGGAGTTTGAACGGGTAAAAAATATGAAAATAAAGCCAGCTACAATATACATGGGACAGTATAAATCCATCTGCCACATCTTCAAAATGGCACACATAATTGCTTGCCTATAATGTTCTCATGCTCCTGGAAGCCTTGCTATTCAAATAGCTGCTTCCAGCTGTAAAGGAAAAAGATCTGACATAACCCTCATAACTAGGCGTCAATGAAACACATGCAGAAGATTACAAAGTGCTGAGCTGAGGCACTTGCGTTGCATACCACTACTTAGAAGATGTAGCAGGTTTGCCTTAATTAGCCTGGAGGCAATATGTAAAATGCTGTATTCCACAGAAACAAGCTAAAATATATTTCTTGATCTAACAGCTTTACAACAAAAGGCTCACAAACATAGGATCTAGTCACTGCTGGTTTTAAATGAAAATCATGTGGTTATCGCAATTTATAGGACGATTACACAGGCAGTGGCTGCAAAAGAGCACCCAGTGCCTGTGATCTGCAAGCTCTGTCAAAGCTCTTTCAGTAGGCTAGCCGCTAAATTGAGTATGATAGTACAGCCTGAATGTTTAACACCCAAAGAATACAAAAGCTTTCATGCGCCATGGCTGGAGGGGACGTTCTGTGTTAATCAAAGTAGAAAACCCCCAGCTAGCAAGAAAATCTCTCAAAAAGGAAAAAAAAACTAACCCCCCCCCCCCTCCACACACAATTAGGTAGCTTACATTTAATCAACAAGGTGCTTAGAGAAATTATCTGCCAATGAGGGGAGAACAAAACCATTTAAACAAGATGTTTATTCAAATGAAACAGTGAGAGATAAGAGGATTCTGTACCCAAGATGTAGAAATTTGTAGAAATACATATCATCCATCTGTAGGCGGCCTATAAAGTGTTCCTTGCTGACCCCTCTTGCTTCAATACTAAATGACATGCCTAGTAGTACTACGTACATCAGAACTTCTGTTTCTACAATCTGCATGCTTTAACCAGGGTCATCCAAAGTACCAAAGCAAGTTGGCAACATAACTAGGCTAACTTGCATTTTTTTTTTTTAGGAGGAAATCAATGGCATCGCCCCTGTATTTCTTATGACCCTCAACCTTACATCTTTTTAACGCAGTTCCCCACTCTAAATGCAGCCACCCGATTGGCTGAGCATGTAACGGATTAAACTTCAGCATTGCATGATCAGTGAAAAACAACACCCTGCCCAACTTAGATGGCACTGGAGCATCAGAGTCTTGGAAGAGATTTTATCAGTTAAGCGACTAGGTGTTCTTCCCCTGCCCAAAAAAACAAGTTTAGTGTCTAGTTGCATGTACACTGTAGCTGGTTAAATCTCAAGGTAAAAAAATAAAATCCTACCTGTGACTTTGCTAAATTCTTCCACAATTTGTTCCTTTGTTTTACTTTTTGGAATAGACCCAACAAAAAGTCTATTATTGGCAACGGAGATACATACACCAATGTGTTTTCCAGGGCGAATCTCATGGTTATTATACTACAAAAAAAAAAAATATATATATATTACATATTTTGGGGAACAAAATATACAAGCATGTTTACATAAATATTGCAAAAGAATTTCCTCTAAAACATCAAATATATCCACACTTACCAACTTGACAGCCTCTTGTGCAGCTTCTTTAGTACAGAACGTAACAAAGGCATAGCCCCTATTTAATCCAGTTAAAGGATCCATCATTAAACGAAGGTCCCAAATTGATCCAGCTTTTTCAAATAAGGGTACAAGCTCGTCTTCAAAAAGGTCTCTTGGAATCTTTCCTACGAATATCTGATTTAAAAAGAATGGATATTGGATACACAAATAAAACTGGTATAATTGCATGTTGGGCCCTGTTCACAATGGGTAATTAGTTGTGTTCTGCGTGTAGTGCTGCGGTACGGTAAAAGATGGCCCTGCAAAGTGCACGCAGCTAATCACCCTGTGTGAATGGGGCATTACAGTAGAACACACTTTTACCTCCGTGCCAACAGTAGGCTGCTGTCCTGAGTGGATCATGTTTGGCGGTGGGCCGCCATATTTTCTTTGACCAGTTGTCACATCTAAAGTGTATCCTGTTCTTTCTAGAAGGGCCTGGAAAAAAAAACCAAGGTATTCTGAGCAAATGTTTCACAATGTCAGAATACAAGATGCAAGCTGCCATTTTAACCTTTTAATCTAGAGCCACTTAAAAAGCTTCTCTGTACTGGTACATGAAACTGTCCATAGTAATGGGGAAAAAGAGACAGCAGACCAAAGTCTGACAATTCTATTGACTTTGAATTTAATAGAACAAAAAGGTAGCAAAACAGAGAATGCCATTTTATGTGCCATCTCTAGGGGCAAAAAAAATAAATAAAACCTAAATTTTTAAAATAGGCTGCTCATTACAGTAGAAAAAAAAGTAAGCCCCGTAATTAGCAACACGTTTACCTATATGGTCCTGTTTAGCACAGATAGTTGGAGAACAACCATGCATGCTTCATTTGTAGTGTTTTCCTGAATAGTCATAGGCCAAAACTTTAACACTGAACAACATTTTCCATTTGCATTCCAAATCGTGCATTAAATAACCAGTTTCAGTTTAAAAATCTATACGTACACACACACACAAATTCTTTTTAAGGATAAGCCTATATTATTATTTAAAAATAACAAATTACTCTTAATTCTGTAGTTATTTATTCTGCAATAACACCACACCAGGATAAAATGTATTGGCCAGTCAGGCTGAAAGTCATAATAGGTCAATGAGAATGGGTGAGGCAGAGAATTAGGAGCAGGGAAAGCTCCAACACTTGCAGATGGTGTCAAAACAGGATAAAAGGACATTCAACTTTGACAGAAAGGTTTTTATGCAGCTACAGGTATAGGTGTGCAGGCCCAGGTGCGTACACTTCACACTTAGTTTTCCCTCCTGCAACAGTTTTATAAAGAAATATGGGTGTTGTCACTGCTGAACTGAAAAATACTAGTTGTCTGGCTATTGCAACGGCCCTCTAGCTTTGATACGGAGTCACCTACACGAACCACCATGTAGATCAGAAACATCAAAGTCCTTAAAGGGGCTTTAAAGGTAAGTTTTTAAGGTGAAACACCTGGCAGTGACCATCCCCCGAGCTCCCCCTCCCCCCATATTAATTACGTGAACCCTCAAACTTGTCCCATGGGGACACGCCGTCTCTTGGCTGTTGATTGGCTAGATTGAAAGCAGCGCAGCCATTGGCTCCCGCTGCTGTCAATCAAATCCAATGACACCTCAAAAAAGAACAGCTTCTATGAGGCAGATTACAGGCGTTTTTCTCCCTTTTACATTGGTGACCCGAACGAAATAACTAAAAAAAAAAGCACGAAACGCTCAGGTGTGAATGCAGCCTTAAAGTGGGGTTCCACCTAAAAAACAAAAATACCTGGAAAAATTCTAAAACATTTGGATATTTTTTTTTTTTCACTTACCTCTAAATGCCTGTTGCTGGGTGGTCCCTCGTAGTCTGCCTGTTCCTTTGCCTGGGCTGGTGACATCACTTCCCCCTCGGCACAGGAAGGGCTCCGCTCTGCTCCCTCCCGTCAATCATCTGGAACCCATTACAGGTCCCAGGTGATTGAGCGGCCAATCACGGCGCGTGGCGCCGCTCGCACATGCGCAGTGGGTGCCAGGCTGTGAAGCCACAGCCCGGCGCCCACAGTTGAAATGCCGGCGCCGATGAGCTGAGGGGGGGGGGCGAGCGGGGCTTCGATCCCCCGCATCGCTGGACCCAGGGACAGGTAAGTGTCCAATTAAAAGTCAGCAGCTGCAGTATTTGTAGCTGCTGACTTAATTTTTTTTTTTTTTTGGACAGCCCCCCTGGGTGGAACTCCTCTTTAAGGTATACTTGTTCCGAATTAGCTACTCAATGTATTGAAGCACGTGTTAGTGGGAAAGCGGGCAGTCTTCCTGAAACTCAGCAATGGCTTCCTTTAAAAGGGTTAACTATAATGGATTCAAGACTTAGTCTCGTCTGCAGGAGAAGCAGTAGTAGTGAAAAGCAGGATCAAGGATGAGCAGCAGAAGCAGGATGTAATTGACTGCAAAGGATTTGCAACCAAGTATTAAAAAGTGAAAGTTTTCTGTCCCATTACTTTTGGTCCCTTAAAAAGTGGGAGACACATATACAAACTGTTGTAATTCTTACACTGTTTATCTGATTTGGATGTAAATACCCTCAAATTAAAGCTGAAAGTCTGCAGTTAAAGCACATCTTGTTCGTTTCATTTCAAATCCATTGTGGTGGTGTATAGAGCTAAAAAGATTAGAATTGTGTCGATGTCCCAATATTTATGGACCTGACTGTATACATCTTAACCACTTGCTTACTGGGCACTTAAACCCCCCCCTCCTGCCCAGACCAATTTTCAGCTTTCAGCGCTGTCGCACTTTGAATGGCAATTGCGCAGTCATACAACACTGTACAAAAATGAAATTTTTATAATTTTTTTCCCACAAATAGAGATTTCTTTTGGTGGTATTTAATCACAGCTGGGATTTTTATTTTTTGCTAAACAAAAAAAAAATAAAAAAATAAAGTGTTTCATAGTGTGTTATAAAATGTTGCAAACAGGTAATTTTTCTCCTTCATTGATATGCGCTGATGAGGCAGCCCTGGTGGGCACAGTTAAGGCAGCCCTGGTGGGCAGTTAAGGCAGCACCGATTGCCACGGATGGGCACTGATAGGTACCACTGATGGGGTGGCACTGATGGGGGGCACTGTGGGCACTGATGGGTGGCACTGCTGCCTATTGCTGTGTCACTGGCAGGGGGCACAGATCGCCGTGATCGGGACTGATGTCCCTCTCACGGCCGCCGGCGATCGGCTTTTTTCTACCTCCTCACGCTGTCAGTGCGAGGAGAAAAAATAGCCGATTACATCACATGATCAGCTGTCATTGGCTGACAGCTGATCACGTGGTAAGGGGGTCGGGACCGACCCCTTACTCTGATCTGTGATCAGGCGAGTCTCAGACTCGCTGATCACGCCGCTCGTGCAGGGGGCGTGCAGGCTGCTTGTGCACGGGACGACGTCAATAGACGTGGTCCCGTCAATGTAGGTCCGCGCTGTTTTGCACTCATTTGGCAATAGCGCGGATCTGAAGAGGTTAAACTACCTCTACTCCCCACCACAGCCAGCAAGTACAGTATCTCACAAGAGTGAGTACACCCCTCACATTTTTGTAAATATTTTATTCTATTTTCATGTGACAACACTGAAGAAATTACACTTTGCTACAATGTAAAGTAGTGAATGTACAGCTTGTATAACAGTGTAAATATGCTGTCCCCTCATAATAACTCAACACACAGCCATTAATGTCTAAACCGCTGGCCACTTATGAGTACACCCCTAAGTGAAAATGTCCAAATTGGGCCCAAAGAGTCAATATTTTGTGTGGCCACTATTATTTTCCAGCACTGCCTTAACCCTCTTGAGAGCTTCACAGGTTGCCATTGGAGTCCTCTTCCACTCCTCCATGACGACATCACGGAGCTGGTGGATGTTAGAGACCTTGCGCTCCTCCAACTTCCGTTTGAGGATGCCCCACAGATGCTCTAAAGGGTTTAAGTCTGGAGACATGCTTGGCCTGTCCATCGCCTCTGCCCTCAGCTTTTTTAGCAAGGCAGTGGTGGTCTTGGAGGTGTGTTTGGGGTCGTTATGTTGAAATACTGCCCTGCGGCCCAATCTGAAGGGAGGGTATTATGCTCTGCTTCAATATGTCACAGTACATGTTGGCATTCCCGGTTCCCTCAATGAACTGTAGCTCCCCAGTGCCGGCAGCACTCATGCAGCCCCAGACCATTACACTCCCACTACCATGCTTGACTGTAGGCAAGACACACTTGTCTTTGCACTCACCTGGTTGCCACCACGCTTGACACCATCTGAACCAAATAAGTTCATCTTGGTCTCATCAGACCACAGGATATGGTTCCAATAATCCATGTCCTTTGTCTTCAGCAAAATGTTTGCGGACTTTCTTGTGCATCATCTTTAGAAGAGGCTTTCTTCTAGAACAGCCATGCAGATCAATTTGATGTAATGTGCGGCGTATGGTCTGAGCATGACAGGCTGACCCCCCCACCCCTTCAAACTTTGCAGCAATGCTGGCAGCACTCATATGTCTATTTCCTAAAGACAATAACTGGATATGACGCTGAGCATGTGCGATTCGGCTCTTTCCCTCTCCCAACACCGATCGGTACAATGTGTGAGGAAAGGGGAGAGAGCCGGGTGCAGCAGTGCCAAGGGCTTATCCATGGCTCACCCGAGCCACATCAGTGCCTTAAAAAAGTGTAAGAAATAGTCAAATTAGATTTGAAATGTAGGTCCCTAGAACACCTGATGGTGCTCCCTGCATGTTAGGCCTCTCTATGTGGCCAAGCTGTGTAAAAGTTCCACACATGTGGTATCGCAGAATATATTATGGGACGTAATTTTTGCTATGTACATGCCATGTGTTAGAAAAATCTTATACATGGACAACTTGGTATAACAAAAAAAAAAAAAACAAAAAAACAAAAACAAAAAAAAAAAAAACACACGACATGTTCAAGCAACTCATTATGCCTCATAGAATATACGTTGGGATGTTTACTCTCCAAAATGGGGTCATTTTTGGGGGGTTTCCAGTGTCCTGGTGCTCCAGGGCCTTCAAAAGTGTAAGAGGTAGTCAAGTCATTATGTGTGCAATTTATACTCCTAGAACGCCTGATGGTGCCCCCTGCATGTTAGGCCTCTAGGTATGTGGTCAGGCTGTGTACGTCTGACACATGTGGTATTGCCATACTTGGGAGGAGTAGCAGAATGTATTTTGGGGTGTAATTTGTGATATGCATATGTTGTGTGAGAGAAATAACCTGTTAATGACAATTTTGTGAAAGAAGAAAGAAGAAAAAAAAAAAAAAACAATCTTAATTTTGCAAAGAAGTGGGGGGGGGAGATGGAGCAACTTAAAAAAACAAAACAAAAAACTCACCATGCCTCTTAACACCTTGGAATGTCTACTTTCTAAAAAGGGGTCATTTAGGGGGTATTTGTACTGTCCTGGCTTGTTAGTGTCTCAAGAAATTAGGCTGACAGTAAATCAGGTGTGATCGATTTTCAATGATTGGCACCATAGCTTGTAGACTCACTTTCACAAAGACCAAATAATTTACACTGATTTGGGTTATTTTTTACCAAAGATATGTAGCCGTATACGTTGACAAAAATGTATGGGAAAAAAAAAATAACACCCCCCCCCCCCCCCAAATAAAAATCCGCAGAGGTGATCAAATACCACCAAAAGAAAGCTATTTGTGTGAAAAAATAAAAATGCCATATGGCTACAGTGTTGCACGACTGAGTAATTGTTATTCAAAATGAAAGCACCGAAAGCTGAAAATTGGTCTGGTTAGGAAGGGGGTTTTAAGTGCCCAAGGGGCAAGTGATTAAAGAATAATTTTACATGCAGTTTATTTAAAATTGCACACAGAAATAAGTATTTTCTGTGACGCAACTGTTTAGTAAACAGGTAAATTAAGCCACCTTAAGAAGACGCAAGCAAATGCAATAATATAAAAATGAGAGAAACAAAATATCACATACCTTAATCTTGGACTCATCTGGTCCTTTGCTAGAATCAGCAACTTTGGTCCCTTGTTTCTCTCTCTGCCTATAAGTTTTCATAACTCCACATAAAAAGGCACTTTTATTCTAAAGCAAAAGACAAGAAAAACAACCCCATCACAAAAAGCCTCACTGAAATTCAAAACTATTCATCCACTAAAACCGAGAAAAATTAAGAACTAATATTTTTCAAACAAACTTTTTTTTGGTGAAAACACACACTTTACAGCGGTAGTAAATCGAAACCCAAACAAAGTTCATATGCACACTTATAACTAGAGTACATTTACAAAGAAAACATGGGGCACAACAGGTTTGAAGATCCCCTGCCTTTTTACATTAAGAAATTATCGTCAGCAGAAAAATGACAATGTGTAATCACTGCACATCAACAAAACTGACACGCTTTCCCACTGGTGAGGACATCCCAAAACAAGTCACGTTTCACATGCTAGCACACTTACCTGTACATGCGAGAGATCACTGTCCTTAAATTGCTGAAGTACAGCTAATGCACCTTCTTCATTGAATTCCTTTAAAGCTTCAATTGCTCTTTCATCTAGATCACTATGCGCAACTAAACCTGTGGGAAAAATAAAACATTTCAGGCCATGGAGTAGCAAAATATTCACCTAAGTGAGAGAGAGTTAAGAAAATGCAGCGAAAAAAATTGTGAACGCTTTCACAGGTTAAAAATCCACACAAGTAAAGCAAGAACATACCTAATGAGATAAAACAGATTGTTTAGGGAGTCCTTTGCATGCCATGGTTGAGAAATCTAAAGGAGATTGTACAGTCTAACATGTATGGTCAGCTAAAAAAAATGAGCAATTAATGCAGAAGTAGGCTTTATGAAACTAAGCATCGGTTTTCCAGCTAACTACTTTTCTTTATGCTCAAAGCGAAAATAAAAATTTGGATTGCCAACAGCATGCAAACGTATTAATTCCCACCTAAGCACATGTGTTGCTAAGTTTGTGATAACGCCTAAAGATGTGTGTGAATTGGGCTTTAACCACTTTAAGGCCAGGTCTACTTTTCAGACTTGTTTACAAGTCAACCACTTGCCAACCAGCTGCCATCATAAGGTCGTCACAATCCCGCGAACCCTCGTACCTGTACGTCTGTTCCTTCAAGCGGGATAGCAGGCGCGCACCGCATTGCGTGGTTGCCGATCCTTGTGGCCGGTGATCGTGGGCACAAGAGGCAGAACAGGGACGTGTGTGTAAACACACAAATCCCTGTTCTGTGAGGAGAGAGGAGGCAGACTGAGTTCCTAATAGCTAGGAACCACGATCTGTCATCTCCTACAGTTAGTCCCCCCACAGTTAAAACACACAGTCAGGGAACAAAGTTAACCCCTTGATCGCCCCCCCAGTGCATTTTTATAGCACTGTTGGCTGTATAAGACCCCCCTTTAACACCAAGGCGCTTCAAAAACGCCTTAGCGTTATTACCGTGTTTTTACAGCGTTTTAGGGGCATTAGCAGTAAAATTAACGCAACGCTGCAGGAGTTTTAACAGCATTTTTCAAGCGTTATTGAAGCATGTGTTATTGATGCTATCTTTCTGCTTGCATGTTTATCCTTTGTGAGATCATGTAAAACAAGCAGTGTCTTGTTTTACTTCAAATCTTCATTTTTCTGGGATTAATTCTTTTTTTTTGGCACTGCAATTTAGTTTTTTTGGCACTTTGATGGTCTGTTTAATCATTCTTACCTTCCCACAAGTCCAGTCCTGTTGTAGATGCTCTCTTTTCTGCTTGCATGTTTACCTTTTTGTGAGATCATGTGAATTTTCTACAGCTCAGGGTGGATTATAGGCGCTATTCATGCGTTTTTACAGCGTTTTTAATTCATTTCAATGGAGAGGGCCTTTTTTCAACGCCCAAAAGCTGCTCCAAAGATGCTGCTTGCAGGACCTTTCTCAACGCCCCACCAGCACAACGCCTCAGTGTGAAAGGGTCCATTGAGATGCATGGGGAGCATTTTAATAGCATTATTTTTAGCGTTAAAACGCTGCAAAAACGCCTTGAAAGGCCTAATTGTCAATGATTTCAAAAATGTGTCTATGTCACAGTCCCGATAAAAATCGCAGATCGCCGCCACTACTAGTGAAAAAAAAGCCATAAATCTATCCCCCATTTTGTAGACGCTATAACTTTTGCGCAAACCAATCAATATGCGCTTACTGCGATTTTTTTCCCCCCAAAACTAAGTAGAATAAATATCGGTCTAAACTAAGGAAAAAATAATCTTTTTTAAAAAAAAAAAAAAAAATTGGGCATATTATAGCAAAAAGTACAATAGTGTTTTTTTCAAAATGGTCGCAATTTTTTGCACAAAAAATAAAACCCGCAGAGATGATCAAATACCACTAAAAGAAAGCTGTGTGTGGGGGTTGAAGGACATCAATTTTGTTTGGGCACAGCGTCGCACGACCGCGCAATTGTCATTGCGACAGTGCCGAATTGCAAAAATAGCCTGGTCATTGAGCTGCTAAATCGTCTGGGACTGAAGTAGTTAAAAATTATTTTTTTTGCTAGAAAATAACTTAGAATCCCCAAAATTTTTTTTCCTGACACCTTAAGGAATAAAATGGCGGTTGTTGCAATATACTTTGTCACACCGTATTTGCGCAGCGGTCTTACAAGTGCACTTTGGGAAAAAAAAAATACACTTTTTTTGAATAATAAAAAAAAAAAAAAACAGTAAAGTTAACCCATTTTTTTTTTACATTGTGAAAGATGTTACACTGAGTAAATGGATATCCAACATGTCACGCTTCAAAGTTGCGCCCGCTCGTGGAATGGCGACAAACTTTTACCCTCAAAAATCTCCATATGCAACGTTTTTAAAAAAATTCTACAGGTCGCATGCTTTGAGTTACAGAGGAGGTCTAGGGCTAGAATTATTGCTCTACCGATCGAGGCGATACCTCACATGTGTGGTATGAACACCACTTTCATATGCGACCGCTACTCACGTATGCGTTCGCTTCTGCACGTGAGCGCGGGGTCGGTTTAAATATTTTTTTAAACTTTTATTATTACACTTTTGCAAAAAACTAAAAATTGTGTCACTTTTAGTGCCGGTTCACACAGGGGCGGCACGACTTGCAGGTCGACTCACCGAGGCGACCTGCACAAGACTACAGTGGCAACTTGCAAAACGACTTCTGTAAAGAAGTCAATGCAAGTCGCCTGAAGTCGCCCCAAAAATACTACAGGAACCTTTTATTAGAACGGTTCCCTAATACAGAACGGGACGCGACTTGTCAGGCGGCTAAGTCGCCTAACAAGTCGCCTTTGTGTGAACCGGGGCTTATTCCTATTACAAGGTATGTAAACATCCCTGGTAACAAAAAAAAAACAAAAAAAGCATGACAGGACCTCCTAAATAAGAGATCTGGAGGTCAAAAAGACCTCAGATCTCATATTTACACTAAAACGCAATAATAAAAAAATAATAATAAAAGTCTCTTTAAGACCCCCCCCCTTCACACTGGGAGGTATTTTTCAGGCACTTTAGCACTAAAGCGCCTGAAAAAAGCCTCAGCTGCAAACCCAGTGTGAAAGCACTCAGGCGCTGGCAGGGCGTCACAAAAAGTCCTGCAAGCAGCTTCTTTGCAGCTCTATAGGATAGCGCCCCTGCCCATTGAAATCAATTGGCAGCGCCGCCATACAGCCGGCAAACCGCCGCTGCAGCTGTGTTTTTAACCCTTTTCCGGCCGCTAGCGGGGGATTGAAACCGCCCCGCTAGTGGCCAAAATAGCGCCAGTTTACCACCGACACACAGGCGCTTTCAGTGTGAAAGGGCTCTAAGAGCTATGGTATGGAGACGGGTGGGGGCCATCTTACCCTCACTCAGCTTCATACCACAGACGGGAGCAGACGCAATCGCCTCCGGTAAGCAGCGGAGGGCAACGGAGCACGGTGTGTGTGTGTGGGGGGGTTTCTCTTCCCACTGTCGATAAAAGTGATCATGTGGCTAATACGCCCCAGAGACCACTTTTGTCTGAAAGCGGACCGCCCGCTGAAGAAGAGGATACCGGGGTTATGGCAGCTAGCTGATGCTAAAACAACGATATCCCTCTTCAAACAGCCGACGTATAACGACGGCAGGCGGTCCGTAGGTGGTTAAAGTTTTACCATTTAAAAACATACTAAACGTTAAAACAGCGATGTCCACCGGCCACCCGCGTACGTTCCCGGGAGAGGCAGAACGGCGATCTGCCCATGTAAATAAGGCTAAGCAGGAACATCAATCTGTCTTCCTCCAGTCACAGCAACCCTCAGTTAGCAAGCACCCCCTGGGAACACACTTAACCCTTTGATTACCCCTGATGTTAACCTCTTTCCTGTCAGTAGAGTAACAGTGCTTTTTTTCATCACTGTATTAGTGTCACTGGCAGTGTTAATTTTAGTCTTAGGACTAAAATGGCATTTTAGTTTTAGTGCCATTTTAGTCTTCTGCAATTGTTTTAGTCTTAGTCGTATTTAGTCGACTAAAATCTCCAGTACATTTCAGTAATTGCATTTTAGTTTTAGTCACCTCAATTGTTTTAGTCGACTAAATTTACACCGGTCCCCAAAAAAGCATCAGTTAGGTGTCCAATTTGTACGCAATGTTTCAGGCCCAAAAAAACAAACAAAAAAAAAAAAAAAGCTGATTGCCGCCATTACTAGTTAAAAAAAAAAATCCCATAAAAATATCCCATTGTTTGGTTTGCGCAAAAGTTATAGCATCTAGAGGGGATCAAATACCCCCAAAAGAAAGCCATTTGTGGGGGGGGGGGGGGATACCAATTTTATTTGGGTACAGCGTCACAGGACCGTCAGTTAAAGCAACGCAGGGCCTGATCCCAAAAAAAAAAAAAGAAAAATAGCCTGGTCATTAAGGGGTAAAACCCTCCAGGGCTGAAGTGGTTAAACTGTGTACAAGCAGCACAAGCTTTCAAACAAGAGTCTTCCCAAGCTGCTTGTACTGTGAAGTAGTTCTGCAATTAGGTAATTCTAAAGATCAGACTATAAAGCGGCATTCACACGCTGTGCGATTTTCCACATGTTCAGGAAACACCAATTTCATCCACGCTTGCATTGCCATAGGGCCCCTTTCACACTAGCGGTATGTACCGATCAGGTCCGCCTGTCAGTTTTTCTGGCAAAGCAATCGAACCCTCCAGTCTCCTCTATGGAGCAGCTGATAACGGGACATACTGACACCCACAGACATCTGATCCAATCCAAACACTTATGTTCCAGTGCAAAGCAGCTCTTAAAGCGGCAGCTACACACACTGCAGTTGCTGGCTTTTAATAGGACACTTACCTGTCCTGGAGTCCAGCGATGTCGGCACCGCAGCAGATATTTCCATCAGTTGACGGGTGCCGCCACCATTGCAGCCTTACGGCTTCACGCCGGGAACCCTACTGCGCATTCGCGAGGCCCCGCTCCTCTCTCCCCAGGCTGTGGCCGGACTGCCAGAAGTGGGAACAACCCCCCCCCCCCCCGAAAGGTGCCAATCGTGGCACCAGAGGGGGAGGAGACAAATGAGCGGAAGTTTCACTTTTGGGTGGAACACCGCTTTAAACTCTGCAACAGTCACCTAATCCTGTAACACATTACCCTGCTCTGTGACTTAAGCTGCCAAAAATTCAATGCAAAAACAGGCAGTTAGGATAGCAATTCTGCCCATGTCCAGGACTCAGCGATTAGTCAACAGAGCACCAAAAACTGCATTGTCGAAGGTGAGGGGGGGGTGTGTGCATGTGTGCTCATATCCAATGCTTTACAGGGCTGCAGCCCTTCAAAAGCACCTTCTTGTGGAACTTTGATTAGTGCAAGGTGGCAGAGATGAATTGGTGGGTACTGGAAGGTGGCACTGCTTAGCAGCAGTGGGGGTTTGAAGTGCGCAGGACCGATGTACCGTCTACTCCAGACGGAAATCTGATTTTTTTTCCTCCAGAGCAGATTACCGGCTTGGTTTACTTTAAGTGATCAGCTGATCACGTTTGTAAAGGGGCCGGGACCAGCCGAGTCTCATTGACTCACTGATCATAGCGAGCCGCGCACGCCCCGCAAGCAGCTTATACACAGGACGACATACATGGACGCCCTCCCAGAAATTTAGGCCCACGCTGTAGCAGTCTTTCGGCTATAGCTCAGGCAGGAAGAGGTTAACTACAGAATAT
Organism: Lithobates clamitans; assembly: GCA_037952925.1. Taxonomy (NCBI): domain Eukaryota; kingdom Metazoa; phylum Chordata; class Amphibia; order Anura; family Ranidae; genus Lithobates; species Lithobates clamitans. The sequence goes on along the minus strand of JBBGZY010000382.1, from coordinate 1,507,617 downwards.
CTCCTAAATGGTGCACGTTTAGGAGATATTTCTTGTAACTACAAGTAAGCTTTATTGTAACGCTTACCATGTAGGTAAAAGTCACCAAGCTGTGTTTACAGCTTTAAGTAGGCCTGGTCCAGAAATTGAGTCCAATGCAGGGTGGCACTCTGGTCCTTTCCTGTGTTGGTGGGACTACACAGTATTGGCCAAGAGCTGCTTTTCTTCCCAAGCCCTACCTGAAAAGCCCTTCACTACCTCAAGATGACTACCAGCTGGCACAAGCCACAGCCTCTGAATAAAGTCTTGCCTGTTGACACTGGCCCTAGTCAGCTATTGAACAGGCCCATGTGTACCAGCCTAGTGTGTAAAAAAGAATTTAAAAAAAATTAGTTATTCCAACATATTGTAACATTTTGTAATGCACCACGCTTAGAAAACATGTAGTTTGTGTTTTACAAGCAACTAGGCACAATGGAACACTAAACCACACACCTCAAGGCCAAGTTCACACTGTCATTAAATGCAAGAGTTTGAGGTGTTAAAACATGAAGCATTGGAGTAGCTTCAAAATTGAAGCCTCATGTAGAGTCAGGAGGCATTTAACCACTCCCGGACCGCACCAGTGTGGATTTACGTCGCTACAATGTTAAGTACTGTTATGGCAGTAGATAGCTGCCATAACCCCAGTATTTTCTTCAACGGCGGGCAGCACACTAAGATAAACATGATCTCCACAAGATCATTTTTATCAGCTGCGGGAGAAGTGCTCCCCTCTCGCCGATGCTGTCCCTAGAGGCAGGAAGTCGAGAGGGAATGATGTTCGATCACTCGGTTCTCAGTGTAATCCACCCAAGTATGGGGGCGACCCCATACTTCCCTAAGTGTAAATGTGAGATCTGAGGTCTTTTTTTTGGGGACGGACACGATGCGCGTGGCTGCAATGTCCGCCGGCTATGAGAGCCGAAATGGGGGATGTATGAGTAAACGCACACATCCCGATTAAGTCAGGAAAGGAGAGACAGATTGTGCGTTCCTACCAAGTAGGAACAGCAATCTGGCTCCTCCTCTAGCAATTCACATCCCCATACAGTTAGAAACACCTAGCAGGGAACACAATTAACCCATTCCCTACCAGTGACATTTACACAGTAATCAGTGCATTTTTATAGCACTGATCGCTGTATAAATGTCAAGGGTCCCAAAAATGTGTGAAAAGTGTCCGATCTGTCCGTCGCAATGTCGCAGTCCCGCAAAAAAAAAAAAAAACCAAAAACAATTGCGTAAACCAATATGCTTATTGCGATTTTCTTTTTACCAAAAATATGTAGAAAATATATCTGTCTAAAGCGAGGAAGAAATTTGTTCTATATTTTTTTTGGGGGGGGGGGTGTATAGCAAAAAGAAAAAAAAATTTTTTTTTTTAAATTGTTGCTCTTTTTTGTTTCGAGCGAAAAATAAAAACCACAGGAGGTGATCAAATACCACCAAAAGAAAGCTATTTGTGTGTGGGGGGTCAATTTCGTTTGGGTACAGCGTCGCATGACTGCAAAATTGTCAGTTAAAGCAATGCCATATCGCAAACAAAGGTCTAGTCATTAAGGCGGAAATTCTTCTGGTCCTTAAGTGGTTAAAGAGGTCATGTCATGCTTTTTTTTCTATTATAAGAGATAGGGCTGAAACAACTAATCGATTAATCGACAACTAATAGATTATGAAATTGATTACTAATTTCATAATCGATTAATCAGCCAGTAACATAATGGGGTTTTAAAAAACACTAAACTAATAAAACTAAAATGAGTCTTAGAGCCCTTTCACACTAGGGCGGTTTGCAGGCGCTATTGCGCTAGAAATAGCACCTGCAAACCAACCTAAAACTGACAGGAGAAGAAAAAGACTCTTGCAAGCTGCATCTTTGGAGCAGTGAAGGAGCGGTGTATTCACCGCTCCTGCCCATTGAAATCAATGGGGCAGCGCGGCAATACCGCGGCTATAGCCGCGCTATACGAGCGGTTTTAACCCTTTTTCGGCCGCCGGTGGGGGTTAAAACCGCACCGCTAGCGGCCGAATACCGCAGTAAAGCAGTGCTAAAAATAGTGCTGTTTTACCGCCGACGCCCCCTACCGCCCCAGTGTGAAAGCAGCCTTATAGTACAAAAAGAGCAAATTGCTACTGTAAATATTACTTTCACAGTTCTACAGTAAAAAATGAACCCCTTACAGTAGTGATTACCTGTTTTTTTGTACTATAAAGGGCTACATTTTTTTTACCCCATTATGTTACTAAACGCCTTAGGCCTGGTTCACATCTGTGTTTTTTGGTGCTTTTTGCAGAAACGCACTACAGTTCATTTACATGGTTTCCTATGGGACACATTCACATCTATGCATTTTCAGCCGCTGCGTATTTGGAAAAGGTCAAGTACTTTAAACGCAAAATGGTGCTTTTTTGGTTCAACATACAGGGGGTCCCCCGGTTACAAACAAGTTAGGGACTGTAGGTTTGTTCTTAAGTTGAATCTGTAAGTTGGAACAGGTACATTTTTTTTAAGTGTAGCTCCAGCCAAAAAAACTATTTTTAAGCTTTTTGGATAACATAGGGAAGGGTTAACACCCCTGTAACATTTGTTTTGCTGTCTGTGCCCCTGTTCAGAAGATTTCACCTCACTTTCTGTCCCAATGACAATTGGATTTTGAAAATTTTGGGTTGTTGTGGAAACAAGCCTTGGTGATAAAGCATCAGTGGAAGTACCTTTTCCCCATATTAGCTCTTACAGGAGTGAATTTCCCTTCCTAGGGGTAGATTTCCTCTCACTTCCTCTTCTCTCCCTCCGTTTGTAAGTAGGAGTCGTTTGTAAGTCGGATGTTTGTAACTAGGGGACCCCCTGTACTTCAATGGAGAAGCACAATGCGTTTTTGCAGCAATGTGTTTTTTAATCTGCCCAACAAACTGGCCAAAACAATGCAAATCGCATCAAAATCACATGAGCAAAAATCAAAACGCACAGCAAAAAGCACTGCAGAAACAGATCAAAAGCAAACTGCACAGGTGTGTACTGAGCCTTATGCTAACCACACGGATCAATTTTCAGACGAGAATATTCATACGAAAAATCTTTGTACATTTGCTGAATGAAAGAATGTTGTTGAAAATTTCACTTGTTTTTAAAATGAATGTCATTTTTGAACGAAAACCACATACACTGTCTGAAAATTCCTTTCACCAAGAAGTTTTCTATTATTTCCAAATTTTCCTGTCACTGTGGTTGAAAATGAACGTCGATTTGACCCTACTAACGATTAGAAAATTAAACGTTCTTAAAATCTTTTTTTTTTTTCTTTTTAAAAAGAAGACTTTAAATAAAAAAGAAATTGATCTCCAAGCCTGATATTTACGCGATTCACCCTTTAAAAAGGCCCCCATCACCCTGGGGCGGTAGGGGGCGTCGGCGGTAAAACAGCGCTATTTTTAGCGCTGTTTTACTGCGGTATTCGGCCGCTAGCGGTTTTAACCCCCTGCTGGCGGCCGAAAAAGGGTTAAAACCCCTCGTATAGCGCGGCTTTAACCGCGGTATAGCCGCGCTGTCCCATTGATTTCAATGGGAAGGAGCGGTGAATACACCGCTCCTAAGATGCGGCTAGCAGGAGATTTTTTCTTCTCCTGCCAGCGCACCGCTTCAGTGTGAAAGCCCTCGAGGGCTTTCACACTGAACAAACAGTGGAGGCTGTTTAGGGGCGGTTTGCAGGCGCTATTTTTAGCGCAATAACGCCTGCAAACCGCCCCAGTGTGAAAGGGGCCTAATAGTATATACAGTACATATCTCTTCTGTCATTTTCAGAGTGGATTAGATATTTTGCTCCCTAACCATATAGTTGGTTATTTATATTTACCACAGCATAGAGATATTTAAGAATAAATTGCCTTTTTTAAAAACTTTACTTATTAACTAAATTATACACACTTTTTTTTTTTTTTTTTTTAAGATTAACCGAAACAATAAAATCGGCCAACGAATTGATTATGAAAATAATAGTCAGTTGTAGCCCTAATAAGAGATGTTTACATTCCTTGTAAAATATATATATGTATTTTTTTTTTTTACACTGTCCCATTTCATCCAAAAAACAAGAAAAAAAACTTTTTTTTTTTTTTTTTTTAAAGCGGCCTGTCCCTGCCGTGCTCTCGCGCAGAAGCGCCTGCATATGTAAACGGTATTCAAACCACACATGCGAGGTATCGCCATGATCCACTTTAATATTCTTGTCAGGAAAAAATACACACGTTTTGGAAACTATAGGTAGTTTTAAATGCCGTTCATTCAGGCATGTCTGTCGGTGGTCATTTTGGTTTTAGAAAAGCACCTGCTCCTTTACCTAAACAGACAGATGAAGGTGGGTACTCTACAGAAGCATTAGAAACTAAAGCTATTAGTCCTATCACAACGGATTATTTTTTACATTCACAATCAACTACAGAAAAATAAAAATTCACATTAATTGAATCTGATAAAGATAGTAACCGATCCACTCACGTTACATAGTCCTGAAAGTTCTTTATACCATATTAACTTCTAAAAAGCACAGAAAATAAAAAACATGATCACCTAAAGGAAATATACACGCGGCAACAATTTAAAGGATAACCACTTTCAATCGGCTAATACCAATCGGTGCCCTTTACTCTGCACATATCAGATCCTTGCTACAGAGCATAAAAAACTACCAGTCCTCCCAAATGACTGTTCATCCAGTTTTAAAGAGAAGATGCTGAACTCTGGAAGCTATACACCCAAAATAATTCAGGAAGGGACCAAAAGACCACTATGGTTTGTGGTGTCCCTGCTGCTGATGTTACACACCCCCATTACTGACTTGTGCCTTGTTCTGCACTGTCTCTTTGTGGAGGCAGCCATATTAGAGGCAGGGATTTGTTTGCTTATATCAGAGTATTCAGCAAGGAGAGCAGTGAAAAAGTAGTAAGATCACTACATCTTTTGACACTAGCAGTCAAGATGGTAGAGCATTAGAGTCACACTGCAGACATACAGTATGCCACACTCAGAGGAGGTGCCCGAGTACTGTTTAGGCACAAACATTACTAACTGATCCCTACAGAAGAGCAAACCTTCACTTTGTGTTCAGTTCCACTTTAAGTGCTAAAGCATGAATTTCACACTCAGAGCTGGCAGAATAAAATTCTGCATGTATGCAGTCTCCTTGCACTAGAGTAGAATATCCATTCCACCATGCCCCTGTAGAGAGACAGGTAGTCCATAAAACTATGGTAGGAAGGTAACGAACACACAGTACTTCAGAGCCAACCTGACATTAGAAATCAAATCTATTTTTTAAGTAAAGCAATACTTGAAACCCCTATGGATGGGGCTCCCTTCTGCTTTTAGAACACGTAGAAAATAGGCCTTGCAAAAAGTGTCCTGCTGTACGTATTTACAGGAAAACGCATGCACAGTACAAAGCACACCTGGGGAATAATGCAATTTATGTTCATTTCTCTGCTCAAACATGCCCCTTGGCAAACACCTCATCCAAGTCCTTCTACCTTTGTGTTCATAGAGGTCTGCAGAAAAACTTTAAATACAATCCCTAGCACAATGGGCTACATGAAAAGTTCACAGGTGGGGCTATCAAACACCGGGGTAAAGGACCAGCCTCTTCTTACTTGCTCATGGCATTCATATTTAATGCATGAAGGCACCAAATGTATTTTCGTAAAGCAAACCTGAAATGTGTTATACTTGCCTAATGTAGCACTGCCTGCAAGTCCTTCCTCGTTGTTCTGGTTGGGATGCAGGCCTAGGTCCGTCCCCATCAAAAAAAAGTAGCAGCATAACTGACCCATGTCTTCGATTAGACCCAATCAACTCAGTAAAGGTGTATTCACACCTGCAAATGCACCGTGCATTCATGCGAGAACCCCAGCAAAAGTTCCCAGTGATAGGTGGAAGGTGTTGAAAGCAATAGGAGGCTGCCGACTCCTGGCAGCTAATCGTGACCACTTGCATGTAATCACTCATACAGAGATCACATGCGACTGACTGGCCCAGGACACAGATTGGAGAGAGAAAGAAAAGGAATCCCTGGCGCTGAACAGCCACACGAGTATGATGGTAAGAATGACAACCTCAGCCTGGGCTCCCACCATGCCACGCCCCCATGACACAGACTGCCTGACCTGTAATCATGTCAGGTGCATTCGCAGGTGTGAATGCATCCTAAGGAAGCGCATTTCAGAGAACCTGGGCAGTCAAAGTGCTTGCCCTGAGAAGCACCAGCTAAGTGCCAAAAGCATTGGTCTAGTGCAGTGATGGTGAACCTTGGCACCCCAGATGTTTTGGAACTACATTTCCCATGATGCTCATGCCCTCTGCAGCTTAGTTGATCATGGGAAATGTAGTTCCAAAACATCTGGGGTGCCAAGGTTCCCCATCACTGGTCTAGCATAAAGATTAGGCCTCACGTACACTGGTATTTAAAAATGCTACTTTCAGAAGCCTTTGACCCTTTTTCTGCCTCCTTTCAACACCTTTCAATCTTAGCCTGTATGTCAATGCACACACATGCGTTTAGAGGCAGAAAAAAATTCATAACAGCACATTCAGGAGCAGCAGAGTTTTGGCAGGAAAAAAAAAACTGACATGCCTAAACGCATCTAAAAAAGGTGCGTTTGGCATTCATTTAATTGCCAAGAAAAAAAATTATTCTGTCCATTGAGATAAAAAGCTAAAGTGTTTGACAGGCCTAAACAAGTTTACAAAATATGTGGCTTTAGGTATACCACTTTTCTCTTGCTAGGAGAAAGGCGTTCAGGAGAGCTGGGCAAACACCCAGTGTGCATGAGGCCTAACACTTCAATTTTAGTGACGGCAACAGCAGCATTACATTAAATTATAACCCCAGTCAAAATGTTTTGTTCGCTTTTGAATTGGGTTAGACGTTAGGATTAGAACATTTGTCCGATTTTTCTTTTATTGACATGTGTCCCAGCTGAAGATTTGCCCTCACTTTTATTCTTAGTGACCACTGTCTTCAGGTCAGCAAATGAGGGAAATGCTCAATAGACAGATTTTTGTTCCTTACTCCTACATCTTTTTTTGGCTGGAAGCTGGAAGATTTCAGTCTGTATGTCTTCCTAGGTGGGTCAATAACCAGAGCAATGAAAACTCACATCATTAGAAGCAACGCTCAAACCAGGACTATGATCAGTTGCCTTTGGTAACCCTTAGAAATTTCTTACGTGGTTTTTAACCGCTTGCCGACCAGACGCCACCATACTGTGGCAGGTCGGCACAATCCCGTGAACCGTAGTAGCTATACGTTGGTCCCATTAAGTGCGATAGCAGGCACATGCCAGCTGCATTGCGGGGGTGCCAAAGTGTGAGGTGGTGGTCATGATGACCGCCGGCTAAGAGAGACAGAACGGGGACGTGTGTGCGTGTAAACACACAAATCCCTGTTTTGTGAAGAGGCAGATTGTGAGTTCCGGTCATTTCCTCCAGTAATTCCCACCCCCCCTACAGTTAGAACACACTAGGGAACACAGTTAACCCCTTGATCACCCCCTAGTGTTAACCCCTTCCCTGTCAGTGACATTTTCACAGTTATCAGTGCCTTTTTATAGCACTGATCGTTGTATAAATTGTCAATGGTCCCAAAAATGTGTCGAGAGTCTGATGTGCGCGCCATGTCGCAGTCCCGAAAAAACTAAAATTTCGCTGATCACCGCCATTACTAGTAAAAAAAATAAAAATGCCATAGACCTTTCCCCTATTTTGTAGAAGCTATAACTTTTGCGCAAACCAATCAATGTACGCTTATTGCGATTTTTATTACCAAAAATTTGTAGAATACATATCGGCCAAAAAGTACAAAATATTGTTTTTTCAAAATTGACGCTTTTTTTGTTTATAGTGCAAAAAATAATCAACCCTGCCCGCCAAAGCTTGCACCCCCCCCCCCCCCCACCGCTCCCAGCCTACCCTCATTTTTCACTCAAGTGGAACATTTGAGGGCTGTACTAGTTGAGGGCAAAATATTGTTTTCAACTGCATGGATGGGAAAATCAAAACAGTAAAATTTTCTCCAATTCAAGTGTGCAATTTTGCAATTTCCGCAAAAAAACAAAAAAGGAGATCTCCGCCATTACCAGTAAAAACAAAGGCCATAAGTCTTTCCCAGTTTGTAGATATGGTAACTTTTGCGTAAACCAATCAATATGCACATATTGAGATTTTTTTTTTACCAAAAATATGTAGAAGAGTATATATTGACCAAAACTGATTAAATATATATACACACACACACACACACATTATAGCTGAAAGTAAAGAAAAAAAAAAAAGTTTTCCCAAAACGGTCTTTTGTTTATAGCGCAATAAAAAACGCAGGAGGTCCTCCTCTCCCCCTCCCATCTTCTAGGACATGCCACAGGTCCCAGAGAATTGCCTCGCCACTAAGAGCGCGCCATGACTTGCGCATGCGCATCGGCTGTAAAGCCGCAAGCCAGGTGCTCACACTTGTAATGCCGGTGCTGCAGAGAGGCAGGGGGAGAGGAGCGAGGCTTCGGGTGGCCGCATCACTGGATTGTGGGACAGATGAGTGTGTTTATTAAAAGTCAGCAGCTATACTTTTTGTAGCTGCTGACTTAATAAAGCTTGTGGACCCCCACTTTAAGTCAATCAAGAACACTGAAGGGATGGAGAATCAGTTCCCCCAATTAGGTTTATATAAAGCTGACTATACATATTATCTTTAGCTTCGTCAGAAACTATGCAATACAAGAAAGCTCAGCCTGGTCAGCTGGTTTGGCACCTGCTATCAGACCTTTCCAGGCTTTTCATCAGCCTTGCCGGCTGTGTGTGAGCGGCACCGAAACACCCATTGATTTACCACCCTTGAGGGATATACAGGATCCATTTGCACGCTGTCTTAGAGAAGAGAACAGGCAGTGGATTACTATTATGCCCGTTTGACCACCTATAATCTAGTGGTCCATACTTTGGAGTAAGAGGTCCGGTGTGTTGGTGTTCGTTGGAGGATCTACTATTGTTTACCTGTAGTCTGTTTATACACCTTGGGTGTCTTCTGGACTCTATATAAACTCATATGCCGTTTTAAATACAAGTGTCTGAGGACACGTATTAATTTGAGTTTTGTCTTTAAGTGCTTCATATTTTTTCCAGCATTTTATGCCAGCTGCTTTTTAGAGCCTAAGCGCAGTGAAAATCCTTCAATACAAGAAAGCTTACTTGACTGGAAAGCTCAGGTAAGCTCCCTCCCACAAAGTATCAGAGAACATAGAGAGTTAACTTTTAAAACTTGTGAAGCCAAAGAAATGCCACTCTAGGTGAGTGACTGACTCTCGCATGTTGTGAACTGGAACCCAGGGTGCTGCACAGCTCATCTGAGACTCAGCAACATGCAAAATCCAGAATATTGCTGCATTAAAAAAAAATCACATCACAGGAACCAGAAAGGTCATGTGTTTTGCGCTAAAGTTAGCGCTTACTCAAACCTGAACGTGTTACCTTTCTTGTTCCCGTCATACCTGTGATGTGATTTTAATGCTTCAATAAAGATACCAAGGAGTGCAGCAATATTCTGAATTTTGCATGTTACTGAGTCTTTAAAAACCTGTGGCTAACCCCCCCCCCACCCAATCGTATTCTTCATCATGCCACACAACAGTGTGAAGTACAGCTAAAGCTTTTTTTGGCCATACTTCTCTTGTGGGTCACAGGAGTGCACTTATTTGTGCTCTCCTGATACCCAGAATCAACCTACAGCAGTCTAAAGCCTGCTGTCGGCCAATATCACAGAGCCGCTCTGGAAGGATCCCAACCACATTGTAGGGATGCACCCAGATGTCTGATAGGCAGCCATCTCAGCCCCCTCCCCAGTGAGCACTTGAGGGGTAGAGCAAAAAGCGACAATTGACAGCCACAATCATGCGATTGCTCAGTTCACTGTATTAGGGCTGGCAAGGGACAACTGCAGCATCACAGGAATGCTGCAGCCATTGAGTTGAATATGTACAAAATACTTCTTTATTAAACCACTAAAGAAAGGATTTCTGAGGCAGGCCCATGTAATCATGTTGTGTTTGAAGTACATACCGCATTTTACACTTTATGTAGGCAGAAAAACAGGGTGGTGCATACAAAACATATCTACTTACTTTATGCATAAGAGCTACAGATGTGCTTATACTAATCCTTACAAAAAAAAATAACATTGTTATACTGCCATGGTGCTCATTCCAAAAAAAAAAACCTATTGCAAAATTCAAGATTAAAAACAAATAAAATGAGTATACTAGGCACCCAGTGGTCTTGGGGAGGTCATTGCATGGTAAAAATCCCTTCACTGTTAGAGAGTTCACACAATTTAGACACCTCAAGCACTGAAGGGGATGGGCATACAAATTATACCTGCAGTTCCCATGTTTTGGAAACCACAAAAAGTTGCTAATTTAGGCAGAATCCAATGGGGAAAATAAATCTAAAATAGAAGTGTTTTTGCAAGAACCAAGTCTTACCTGAAATGTAAATTTCATCTAGTTTTTCAGCAACTTTCTGTGGTAAACCAGCATCGAGCAATGTCTGTAAATGCTCTGATGGGACAACTGCAGCATAAGTATCCATGGACTCTTCTGTACCATTTCCATTTACATGTTCTGCGGCCATATCTCCAGATATCTGTACAAATGCAATAATCAGCATCATTAACCGAAGGCTATAAATACTCAAATTGTGCATGCACAAACTAGGCACATTTTTGCCTCTAACCACAAGGAAAGCAAAAGAAAGCATTCAGATTTGCAGTGTGTCTGACATTTAGTGGTAATTTGCTCACCTATTAAAAAAAAGTCAGACCTACAGTAATTGCACCCAAGCAGGAAAAGTAGTTTCTGTGCAGAATGGCACAGACAATGAATTACTATTACAATCACCATCTAGCAAAGGACATTAGTATGAACCAAAAAGAGCAATGTAAAAGGGAGAACCACAGGAAAACTCCCCGAGGCTAAGAAAAAGGTGGCATATTTTAAAGCAGGCTTTGAATGAAAGGTCTACTTATGCTGCAGCCCCAAGTAAAAACCCAAAGTGAGAGCTAGAATATAATAAAGGGTAAAGCCTGTTAGACTGATCTCAGAGAGATGAATCTGGTGCTAGCAATATGTCAAAATTTGGCAGGATCACCGTGAGACTTCCTCATTTGTCCCTATAGAATTGCGTCCATGCATGGATCGAGATTGGGCTGGTTCAGCAAGCAAAGTCCGAATTTTGATTTGTGTATGGGTAAAGCTAGTTGTACAGAAGTTATCAATCGATCAACTTCTATTACCCCACTGTCAGAATACAATAACTCAGGGGAGTGATTACCATCAAGTGTGTGGATGAGGGAATTGGGGCATTATTTTTTTTTGTCCAACCTGCTGGTTAAACAAAGAAAAAAAAATTAAGGCTGCCTTAGCAATAGAGATTGAGCAGTGTTTAGCCCAATGACATCTCGCTATGTGGAGGGAGGAGGTAGAGCTGAGCTTACCCTTAAACATGGAACTATACTCTCTCACTATTAAAGCGGAGTTCCACACAAAAATGGAACTTCCGCTTTTCGGAACCCTCCCCCCCTCCGGTGTCACATTTGGCACCTTTCAGGGGGGAGGGGGGTGCAGATACCTGTCTAAGACAGGTATTTGCACCCACTTCCGGCATAGACTCCCATGGGAGTCTATGCCTCTTCCCGTCCCGACCGCGCTGTCTGCTGGGAACACAAAGCTCCCAGGAGAGAGCGGGGACCACTAGGGTCGCGCAACGCGACTCGCGCAGTAGGGAACCGGGAAGTAAAGCCGCAACGCTTCACTTCCCGATTCCCTCATCTAGGATGGCGGCGGCAGCTGCCGAAAACCGAGCGGGTTCTCGGCGTCCCCTCCTGACATCGCTGGAGCTGCTGGCTTTTAATATTTTTTTTTGGGGGGCGGTGTGGGTTAACCTCCGCTTTAACTTTTCAATCCATGTGCTGCTAGCATTAGTAAAGAAGTAGGAAAGTAGATTGTTTTTACTTGTTTAAACTTATTATTATTTTTTTTTTTTTTTACATTTCTTCTGTTACTTCCTGGTTTCCAGGTCTAGGCCAAAGAGGTCATACATCCCAGGAGTCTTCAAAAAGAGGAGAGATTTTCTCAGCCACACCCTACTGCCTGAGCTAAAGGCAGATAGATTCCAGGAAATAAATGCTACAATCAATTATCTGCTCTTACTCAAGGTGGCAACAGCCAGAAATATTAGGGGGCGTTTTTCAAAGTGTTTTTTCAATAAAATAAAGCATTGTGACATGGATAGATGAGGGAATTTGCTTTATATATAAAATTAAATAGCGTTTTTTGTTGGTTCAAATAGAGTTTCAGTTGGAGATTAGATGCAGTGTAGTTCCGCTTTAATCGATGCAAAGATGTTTTAGCTTTAAAGCAGATCTTCACTGCATCTGAGCACCACAAACCAAAAACACTATTTAATTCATTTCTAATATTCAAAGCAAATGCCCCCATCCATGATTTATATAGTTAGGTAATCACCTTGAAAAACAACCCCCCCCCCCCCCCCCCCCCCGGCCATCTTGAGTAAGAGCAGATAATTCATGTAGGGTTTACTTTTTGGAATCTATGTGTACTTGGTTCAAGCATACATGCAGGAGAATGTGCTTAGCTGCATAAACCCCTTCTCTCCTCCCCCTGAAGAGTCTGGGGATGTATGACATCATTTCCCTGGGCAAGAAACCAGGAAGTAACTGAAGTGGAAAAAAGCTTAACAAGTAAATATATACCTTCCTATCTATTTACAAATGGTAGCAGCATGAGGATTAAAAATAATCAATGCTGATTGGGAGAGTGAAGTTCCACTTTAAGGCCTCATGCACACTGGACGTTTTTACAGCTGCTGTTTTGGGCTTCAGATGTTTTTTCTGCAGCCAGTAAACTCCCCACCACGTTACCCTATGTGTCCATACACACGTAGGCTGTTATCAGCTTTTTTGGCTGGGGCGTTGTCTGGCTGAAACCCCCCCCCCCCCCCCCCCAGAACTAGTGGGTTTGAAGGGGAGTTTTTCAGCTGTAAAACTCTGAAAACGTGGCTTTTCTGCGTTTATGAACATTTTGAGCCACGTGCTTTTGTGGGAGTATAGCGTAGTTTTGCGAAACAAAAAAAATTAAAAATGATGTTCTACAGCAGGGATATGCAATTAGCGAACCTCCAGCTGTCGCACAACTACAATTCCCATGAGGCATAGCAAGACTGACAACCACAAGCATGACACCCAGAGGCATGATGGGACTTGTAGTTTAGCAACAGCTGGGAGCTGCACGTGGTAACCAATCAGCCTCTAGCTTTCATTTTTAAAGACTAGACTAAAGCAGCTGAAGCTAGAAGCCGATTGGTTAGCCCGCTCCAGTCTTGGTAATTGCCCCATTGCGAATGGCATATCTCTGTTCTACAGCTAAAGCTACTGGTGTGTGCATGAGGCCTTAGAGCTTTATTTTTCTAGTCTGTATCCTCTATTTAGACCATTCATTCTCAACTTTTTCACCCTGTAGGGACCCTTGAGGGGGGGCATTTTAGTGAGTTTGTACACACTTCATCTCCATTAAAATAACAGGCTACCTGCACGTGGGTCTTTGCACTTTATGGACTAGTCCATGTGAATGAGCCCTCACAGGTGCTCAGAGAAAAAAAAAAGTCCCCCTTCAGTTGGCAGTCATTGAAGTAATGACCCTTTGCATTGCACATCAGTGAAAAAAAGAAGACCAAGCTTAGATCTCAAGGGAGACAACTCTGCCATAGGCCAGGAACCATGGCTGATCTAGGGGCTACCTATGCATGCAGTTTGTTACCCCAACAGTTTGTATTCCTGGTGTCTGCTGCACCATGTACTTGTATAGGAAAAATAAATCCTGTTCTCTTTGTATCGCTTGCTTTATGTGAAATCCCTGGTGATACTGCTGCCAGTCCCTCTGTGTACCTATTAAAAACTGACCACACTAAGCAGGAGAGCACACCGTGGTGACTTCTCTAGCTATGCTGGGAACTCAGCCTGCTCTCCAATGATCAGACTTGTCCTGACAACCATTCAACCGGAAGCTCAGTGCGCTGATGCTTCTCCTCCCCCAGCTCTTATACAACGGAGAACAGAGGGAATGTCACTGATTTTTTTTTTTAAAAAGGAAGGGTATTTATATATCGTTTATATCTATACAAATGTTCTGCCTTTCAATTCTATGTGAAACTGAATAGGTTGTTTTTACAAGATAATCACGGGGAATTCACTAACCCTGGAGCAGCTGCACGTGGTAACCAATCAGCCTCTAGCTTTCATTTTCAAAGGCTAGACTAAAGCAGCTGAAGCTAGAAGCCGATTGGTTAGCCCGCTCCAGTCTTGGTAATTGCCTCATTGTCTTAGTGTGATCGAATGGCAGAGTGGAGGCGTTTTGGTTCATACTAGTAGTCCCGATCACCCGGGAAAGCCATGCAGCATGGCCGCCTAGAACAAGCCATGACAATGCTGCCTAGGCCTAGCAGTAGCGCCCTACAATGCTGTTCCCGCCCGCATGGCCGGTGTGCTGATCCCCGGGAACAAAGCGCCTTGTCGTTCTCCCCACCCATAGGCCGATCGTAGGCCGGGCCCGGAGCCCTCTGCAGACACGTGCTCTCCTCCCTCCACAATGCCAGCACACGCTCGCACAATGCAGAGCCCAGAACAAAAGCGGCACAGCACGCCGTGACCCCCCGATCGATGCCATCGTGTGCCCAACCTCCATTGAGGACAGGAGAAACCCCCCCCTCCCCCGCACACACATTACGGCTTCCATTCACCGATCGGGCGGTGAGGAGCCGCCGTGTCCTCTCCGGTGAGGCCCGCCATGCTTCCAGGCCGGAGCCAGCTCCCTCATCCTATAGGAAGCGGTGTAGCCGGGTCGCCTCGTGTCACGGGCCGCTTCTCCCTTCCCCGGCCTCCCCGCCCCTCACACAAGGCAGCCGCGGCCACAACGTGCTCCTCTGCTGGAATCCATTTTCCATAGGCTCCACAGCGAGCACAACGGACACAGGCGCTCACTTACCTGTCCCGGTCCGGGCGGGTGCTGGCTCTATCCGGGCTGCCTGCTCTGCTCTCAGGTGTCACGGCTTTGGACGAGCGCGACCCTCGTGTAGTAGTAAGCAGCTCCTTGTCCGGTGGAGTGTGGCTGTTGTAAAATGGCGGCCGAGAGAGCCGAGCTCACGCCGCTGGCAGCCAGTCCCACCCCTCCGTCGTGCACGCGCACTAGGCTATGGGGACGCGCGCCGCTAATGGAACGGCTGTCATTCAACGTCCGGGGTTTCCTGGGCTACCCCTGCCCCGGCTTCCAACGCCCCTCCTCTCTAGGGGGAGGGGTCACGTGCGACCCTGCGAAGCCGCCCAGGAAACCCCGGTGATGCAGCAGCAATAGTAGTAGTCCGCACCTTTCGGCGTAGGCGTGCGAGTGTGTGCTGGGTATGGCGGCACTGCGGCGGCCTGCTCGAGGAATAGGGCAATGCTGCTTTACGGCCTCTACAGCACAGGGAACCATTGTTTTCTGGGGATAGGTGGACGGCGACATATGGTCAATGGTGTGTGTGTGAGGGGGGGGGGAGTATGTGTCAGGATGAGGGAGACTTCATTCCACAAGGCTGGGTGCACACCTTTGTGTCTTTGTTTAATGCCCTTTCTGCTTAACACCTTCCCATCTGGACAACTGTCTTTGCTTACATGTTTTGTTTTTTGCCAGGAAACTACTCAGAACCCCACAAACATTGTGTGTGTACACACACAACTCTGCTCGGAGCTACATCGCCAATCTTGTCTCCAAATATCATCCAAACTGTCCTCTCCGCTCCTCCCACCTCTTGCTCTTTAGCTCCCTTGTCTCCTCCTATGGTCTTCTCCAGAGCCTCTTCCATCCTCTGGAACTCACTACCCCAATCTGACCAGTTATCTCCTACTCTGTCCACTTTTAGGCGATCCTTGGAGACTCCTCTCTTCACAGAAGTCTATCCTGCCTTCTGCTAATAACCAAATCTATTTCTCCCATCAGTTTATCCCTCGGTTATTAGCTTTTATTACACCAGCCCCTCACTATTAGATTGTAAACTCCCAAGAGCAAGGCCCTCTTTAAGAGCAATAGCCCTTTTATATTGAAATGTATTGTCTCCCTTTATATTGTAAAGTGCTGCACAAACCGTTGGCGCTATATAATATGCACACAGTATCTCACAAAAGTGAGTACACCCATCACATTTTTGTAAGTATATCTTTTCATGTGACAACACTGAAGAAATGACACTTTGCTACAATGTAAAGTAGTGAATGTACAGCTTGTATAACAGTGTAAATTTGCTGTCCCCTCAAATAACTCAACACACAGACATTAATGTCTAAACCGCTGGCAACAAAAGTGAGTACACCCCTAAGTGAAAATGTCCACATTGGGCCCAAAGTGTCAATATTTTGTGTGGCCACCATTATTTTCCAACACTGCCTTAACCCTCTTGGGCATGGAGTTCACCAGAGCTTCACAGGTTGCCACTGGAGTCCCCTTCCACTCCATGACAACATCACGGAGCTGCTCCACCTTCCATTTGAGGATGCCCCACAGATGCTCAATAGGGTTTAGGTCTGGAGACATGCTTGGCCAGTCCATCACCTTTACCCTCAGCTTCTTTAGCAAGGCAGTGGTCGTCTTTGAGGTGTGTTTGGGGTCGTTATCATGTTGGAATACTGCACTGCTGCCCAGTCTCCGAAGGGAGGGGATCATGCTCTGGTTCAGTATGTCACAGTGCATTTTGGCATTCATGGTTCCCTCAACGAATTGTAGCTCCCCAGTGGTGGCAGCACTCATGCAGCCCCAGACCAGGACACTCCCACCACCATGCTTGACTGGCAAGACACACTTGTCTTTGTACTCCTCACCTGGTTGCCGCCACACACGCTTGACACCATCTGAACCAAATAAGTTTATCTTGCTCTCATCAGACCACAGGACATGGTTCTAGTAATCCATGTCCTTAGTCTGCTTGCCTTCAGCAAACTGTATGTGGGCTTTCTTGTGCATCATCTTTAGAAGAGACTTCCTTTTGGGGCATCAGCCATGCAGACAAATTTGATGCAGTGTGTGGCGTATGGTCAGCACTGACAGGCTGACCCACCCCATCAACCTCTGCAGCAATGCTGCCAGCATTCATATGTCTATTTCCCAAAGACAGCCTCTAGATATGATGCTGAGCACGTGCACTAGGGTGTTTCCTTTTTCCAAAGATGTGATTTTCATATGACTTTGCTTATGCCCCGAGTCTCAGTGATGTAAAAGATATATATGCTAAATTTCAAGAAGATTGGATAATATTTAGGGGTTGCACACATTGATCACTTTTATCAAAGCAAAGTCTGTGAGCTTAACTTAAAAATAAGTCATATACAACAATGCTGGATGAAGAAAGTCCCATTCAAGGCTTTCTAGAACAACAAGTGAAAATGGTTAACTACATCCAAAATGTCCTAAAAGACGGAAGTCATCCAAGAGAAGACTACAAAGAGTTATTACAACTTTCACTCCTGTACCTAGATGGTTGGTCTAAAATCGACTTCAGTTTCAGGATCCCAGGGGCACTGCATCAAGCAAGGTGGATGGCAAAGGCAATATATGCACCTAAAATTGTCCTATTCACTAAACAGTTTTATATTCCTCAACGACTATTGGAAGGAATGAAACGGGTTGCACATTTTGTCAGCCTCATATATGTTTGCTTTTGGCATGAGGCAATTGTACGTCGATGGGCTCCAAAGAATGATTTGGATATGCTACAGCTTTTGAGCACTTACCCAGACGTCAAAAAATGTGCTCTCACAGTTGCTAAGAGACATCTTTGGTATCTGTCAGAAACAAACGTAGGATTGGCTTTTTTGGACGAACGTATTACTCAGGCTGTTAAGGAAAATATGACTAAAAATTTAGAAACCAAACCTGCAAAGAAAAAGGAAGTGAAATGATTAGAGGGTAAAAACAGGGTTTTTGAAGGAAAAGACCTGAGCCATTTTGTTACTAATAAAACAAAGACGTTCTTTGAATTGTTTAGGATCCACAACATGAGAGAATACTGCAGTGATTCTCTGAGAAGCCACGTGAACGCTCTTAGGGTTGTGGATACTGCAGAAAGAGGCATTACTTTGATAAAAAAAAGTATAAGAAATCGGTCAGGGATGAACAACAAAAACAATTCTTGTTGAGGGTAGTCGAGCATCACAGAAAAGTCATCACCAATCGAACAAAATAAGAGATTGCATTGTTCAAAGTTGATTAATATAAAACATATTTTGCACATCATATTACCTATTAATCTTAGTGTATAGTTTTAATAGTATTTTAAGTTTGTGATTTCTAGTTTTCCCAATAAAATTAATTACCATAGAAAAATCATATTTTCCCTTAACGTCTTTCAGGACAGCACCTCGAGAGCATGGCTCCACCCACTTGACAGGAAACACACCTCCACCAAACTTTAAAAGGAGGCTCCTTCCCACTTATCATCAGTTTATGTGTTTCCTCCGGCGGGAACACATGTGGGAGTTTGGAGCTCTCAAGGTTCTGTCCTGAGAGAACAGGCTCCCTACTCCACTATTTTTACCTACCTCAGGAGAGCCGATTCCTCCCATTTTCCACAGGCTTACGGGTGCCGGGTGGATGGGCTCCTTCTCCCTCGTCAGTGCTCGGGGAGAGCCAGGACTGCTCCGGGTATTGCTGCTCCCAGGCAGAGGCGTCAGGCATGTCAGGCATTTCTGTTTGTTTTTTTCTTGCCTGCACATGTTTTTTCCCTGGCGCCGCCGCCATCTTGGGAAGGGCAGTCAGAGGACTGCATCCGCCGGATGTGAGGTATCCGGAAGTGGGGCGGCATCCATGGAGCAGGCGCCAGGCGTCATTTCCGCCGGAAGCGCAGGGGGAGGAGGGAGGAATAGGTCTGGTGCCTATTTATTGCCGGTTCCGGTCCGGCGCACAGGTGCTATTGGAGTCCGGAACCGACGTTTTCGCCACAGGCATCACGCTGCTGCCTCAGCATGGATTCAGGAACCGCAGCGAGTGGAACAGGCACCAGCAAGGCCCAGGTAAGGAGCAGACTGTAGTTTCTGCTCAGTTTTACTGTGGGGTCTCTCTCTAGCCCTCTTCTCTCTAAATGTTAGGGAAGTTTGAGGGTATTTTTTCCCCCTGGTGGCGGAGGGGCCTGTCAGGGCACATGAGTCTGATAGCTTTTCTCACTGTGCACCTGTGGTGAGCAACCTTGAGTAATCAGGCTGACTCTAAAAGATGGTTTGTCTTTTTTCTCTCTCTTTTTTCCCTTATCATGGCAGGCCAAGAGCTCTGACCCTGGGATTAGAAAGAAATGTCCTTCATGCAAAATTAAGTTAAATGAAGGCTGGAAAAAGGCTTTATGTCAAGCATGTATTGACTCCTTGGTGAGGGAAGAAACCACTTCCGCATGCAGTGATCTAATCGCATCTGCCAAAAAGGAATTGGATGCTACCATTCAATCCTTCAGATCCTCACTCACCTATCCATCTGCAAGTCAGCCCACTACCTCACAGTCCTCTCAAGGCTCACTGTTAGTCCCGGCAGTAGAGGCGGAAATGGGTCCTCTGAACCGGGAAGGGCTTTCCCCATCCCATTCTAATGAATCGAATGAGGATAGTGATGAGCTGGAAAATATGTCTTCCAAGTATAATATGTCTTTGGATCAGGTGGATGGCCTTTTAAAGGCTATTTATGCTACTCTAGGCCTTGAGGAAGAGCATAAGGAGATGTCTTTACATGACAAGATGTATGCAGGACTTAGTGAGTCTAAGTCCCGTACCTTTCCAGTCCATGCAGTGATTTCTGAAACAATCAGAAAAGAATGGGCTGACCCTGATAGGAAACCATTTTTCTCTAGGGCTCATAAGAGAAGGTTCCCTTTTGATGAAGACCCAGCAGCTCTTTGGAATAAGGTTCCAAAACTTGATGCAGCCTTTTCTCAAGTGTCAAGATCTACTGATCTAGCATTTGAGGACATGGGGATCTTAAAAGACCCCATGGATAAAAAAATGGATCAACAGCTCAAGCGGACTTGGCAATCCATTATGGGCAACCTTAAGCCAGCAATGGCAACTACTTGCATCTCCAGGAACTTGGAGTATTGGGTAAATCAGCTTAAAGCTCATATAATAGCAGATTCCCCTAAGCAAGAAATCCTTGACTCCTTTTCTACCCTCTCAGCAGCCGTAGCCTATGTCTCTGATGCCTCAGCAGAGTCTATCAGGATGACAGCTAAGGCGGCAGCCCTTGCTAATTCGGTTAGACGGGCTTTATGGTTAAAGACTTGGCAAGGGGACACAGCATCTAAAAACAAATTATGCGGGGTCCCTTTTCTAGGAGACTTACTGTTCGGCCCTGATTTGGATTCAGTTCTGGACAGGACTGCAGATAAAAAGAAATCTTTTCCTGTCAAAAAGAAGAAACAACCAGTCAAACGGTTTTTTCGTCCTCAAAGGGCTCAGGAACAGAACAAGTCTCAAGAGAAAAAGAAAAGCTGGTCAGGGCAGAGGGGTAAGGGCAGAGGAAATGTCCTTTTCCATCCTCCTGCGTCAGCCAGCAAGACGCAATGACAGTCGGTTACAGGTAGGGGGAAGACTACAAGACTTTCTCCCCTATTGGGCAAGCATAACAGAAAACCAGTACGTTCTGAATATGCTAGCCCAGGGTTACAATATAGAATTTTCAGATCTCCCCCTAGAAAGGTACTTGGTGACAAATCTTCCAAGAGATGTAACAAAATCCCTGGCAATGAAGAGCCTATTAAAGGATCTGATAAGTCAGGGGGTTATGACTTACGTCCCACAGGGGGAGCTTTATCAGGGATTTTATTCCCGTATATTCCTGATAAAGAAACCATCCGGAGATTTTCGGTTAATACTAAACCTGAAACCGCTGAACAGATCAGTCCAATACAAAAGGTTTCGTATGGACTCCATCTTCACGGTCAAGAATCTATTGACGAGGGAATGCTTTATGGCATCAATAGACCTTCGAGATGCCTATCTGCATATCCCTATAGCCCCGCAGTCCCAAAGATTCCTAAGATTGGCAATAAATTTGGGAAAAGAGGTTCTGCACTTGCAATTCAGGGCCCTCCCCTTTGGCCTGTCTTCTGCCCCACGAATATTCACAAAAATAATGGCAGAAGCGCTTGCACCTCTTCGCATGCAGGGGATTGCGGTAATTCCGTACTTGGACGACCTACTCCTTTTTGCCCCCTCCAGGGAAAGACTGCTAGACAACCTCGGAAAGACCCGAGGTCATCTAGAAACCCTGGGTTGGATCATAAATATGCAGAAGTCAAATTTCGTTCCAACCCAGAAAATACTATTCCTGGGGTATCAGATCTGTTCAAGGGAACAAAAGATTTTTCTCCCAGAAGAGAAGAAGGGGAAAGTCCTGAAGGTGGTAGCGTCCTTGCAGGCAAGCCAGCAATTATCAGTCCGACAAGTGATGTCATCCCTAGGAACCCTAACCGCAACCATACCAGCCATTCAATGGGCAAGGTTACATTTCAGGCCTCTCCAGAGCTTTCTCCTGAGAATATGGAATCACAGGTCAGAATCTCTGGAAGCAAAGGTAAAGATACCCACCGAAGTCAAGAGATCACTTTGGTGGTGGAGAAGACAGGAGAATCTGTCAGAAGGACTGCTCTGGTCATTTCCAATAGAAAAAGTGGTAACGACAGATGCCAGTGTATGGGGTTGGGGAGCTCACTTAGACCAAGACTTCGCGCAAGGAATGTGGTCTCGGACAGAGGCAAAGAGGTCCTCAAATTGGAGGGAACTAAAGGCAGTCGCCTTAGCTTTAGATGCCTTCTCTCCTATCCTTCAAGGTTCTCATGTCCGGGTCCTCTCAGACAACGCCACTACCATAGCCTACCTAAACAAACAGGGGGGTACAAGAAGCAAAACACTTCAGTTGCTAGCTTCAAAGATCCTGGTTTGGGCAGAAAAGCATGTTCGGTCCTTATCAGCAGTCCACCTCAAAGGCACCTTAAATGTAGTGGCAGATTATCTAAGCAGAAGGCGGATTCAGGAGTCAGAATGGAGCCTGAATCCGGAAATCTTTGCAATGATTACCAGGGCCTGGGGTCAACCGCAAATAGACCTATTTGCGTCACAGGAAAATACACAACTCCCAGTATTTTTCTCT
The DNA here is from genome assembly GCA_037952925.1 of Lithobates clamitans. NCBI lineage: Eukaryota > Metazoa > Chordata > Amphibia > Anura > Ranidae > Lithobates > Lithobates clamitans. The sequence goes on along the minus strand of JBBGZY010000382.1, from coordinate 1,485,336 downwards.
ATTCACAGAAACGACAAGGCCCAGGGGACAGATGCATTAATCCAGCCCTGGAACTTCCATCTGGGTTACGCATTTCCTCCTTTCCAACTTATCCCGTTGGTGTTAAGGAAGATACAGAGGGAGAAGGTGGCAGTAATCCTAATTACTCCATTTTGGCCAAAGAGGGCATGGTTTTCCACCATTCTACAGATGGCAGTCAAACCATTTTGGCGGCTGCCTCTCCGGCAGGACCTGCTCCTACAGGGTCCAATACAGCATCCGGGAGTGGCCAGTCTAAGCCTCACGGCCTGGTTTCTGAGGAGCAGTTGTTAAGAAACAAAGGTCTGTCACAACCCTTGGTAACTACCTTACTTTCCAGTAGGAAAATAGTGACCAGAAAAATCTATGCTAAATATTGGAAGGTCTTCAACTCTTTTTGTCATTTGACTAAGAGAAAAGTAAAAAATTTAGTGTCAATTTTGGAATTTCTTCAAGAGGGGGCAGACAAGGGATTCAGTCAGCACCCTTAAAGTTCAAGTAGCTGCTTTGGGAGTATTTCTAGAAAGACCAATCTCTTCTGAGCCCTTGGTTATAAGATTTTTCAAGGCACTTACCAGATCTAGACCAGCTCCGGCTAAGCACTTTCCCAATTGGGATCTATCAGTGGTCCTGCAAGCCCTTACAAAGGAACCTTTTGAACCACTACAAGGAATCTCTCTAAGGAATCTTACTCTTAAGACCTTGTTCTTAGTTGCAATAACGTCAGCAAGGAGAATTGGTGAGCTGCACGCCCTATCTGTTAAGAGACCCTTTTTAACTATCTACACAGATAGGATTGTACTTAAAACCGATCCGGGTTTTTTGCCAAAGGTAGCGTCAGCACACAATAGGTCGCAGGAGATCATCCTGCCAACCTTTTGCTCTAACCCTTTGGGGGAAAAAGAAGGCAAATTCCACAATTTGGATGTAAGAAGGACTTTATTACAGTATCTGGAGGTAACAAGTAACTTTAGATCCTCGGATTCTCTATTTATACTTTTTTCGGGTAAAAAGAAGGGCCAACAAGCTTCTAAGGGGTCTATAGCTAGATGGCTTAAATCGGCTATTCTAGCAGCATACTCTCAGTCGGGGCTCTCTCCTCCGCTGGGAATTAAAGCGCATTCTACCAGGGCTCAGGCCACTACATGGGCAGAAATGGCTGGTGCCACCCCAGATCAGATTTGTAGGGCGGCTACGTGGTCAAGTTACCTTACGTTTGTCCGTCATTACAGGCTGGATCTTCTGTCAGCCAGTGAACAGGCTTTTGGCAGAAAGTTCTTGCAGGCTGTGGTCCCTCCCTAAGTGGGTAAGTCTCTGTTATCCTCTCAAGGTGCTGTCCTGAAAGACGTTAAGGGAAAAATCAAGTTAGACTTACCGGTAACTTGTTTTCCAGGAGTCTTTCAGGACAGCAGCAACCCGCCCTTATTGTATTAAATTACTATGCTGTGATTAACCATATTCTGATTATGTGTTCCAGCTTGGGCCGGAGGTTCTCTACTACTACTGATGATAAGTGGGAAGGAGCCTCCTTTTAAAGTTTGGTGGAGGTGTGTTTCCTGTCAAGTGGGTGGAGCCACGCTCTCGAGGTGCTGTCCTGAAAGACTCCTGGAAAACAAGTTACCGGTAAGTCTAACTTGATTTTTTTGCCTACTTTTACAAAACATATCAAAGTGTGCAACCTCTAAATATTATCCAATCTTTTTTAAATTTAGCATATGTATCTTTTACATCACTTCGACTTGGGGCTTAAGACAATTCTGCAACAATTTTACAGTATATTTTTTTCCATTAGAAAATGAAACACCGTAAGGTGTGCACTCAGCTACTTTGGTCGACCATGGCGAGGCCTGTTCTGAGTGCAACCTGTCCTGTTAAACCGCTGTACGGTCTTGGCCACCGTGCTGCAGCTCAGTTTCAGGGTCTTGGCAATCTTCATATAGCCTAGGCATCTTTATGTAGAGCAACCATTTTTTTTTTCAGATCCTCAGAGAGTTCTTTGCCATGAGGTGCCAGTTGAACTTCCAGTGACCCGTATAAGAGAGTGAGAGCAATAACACCAAATTTAACACACCTGCTCCCCATTCACACCTGAGACCTTGTAACACTAACAAGTCACATGACACTGGAAAGGGAAAATGGCTTATTATGCCCAATTTGGACATTTTCACTTAGGGGTGTATTCACTTTTGTTGCCAGCAGTTTAGACATTAATAGCTGTGTGTTGAGTTATTTTGAGGGGACAGCAAATTTACACTGTTATACAAGATGTGCACTCACTACTTTACATTGTAGCAAAGTGTCATTTCTTCGGTGTTGTCACATGAAAAGATATAATAAAACATTTACAAAAATGTGAGTGGTGTACTCCCTTTTCTGAGATACTGTGGATATAGATTTATATATAAAAAAAAAAAAAGAAGGGACATGATCTCCAATGCAAAAAGTTTACTGAATGTTCTCCATACAATACGTGTATGAAGCAACAACTGTACAGTTTCGAGCATGCCATGCTCTTCCTCAAGCTGACAAAGAGCATGGCATGCTCGAAACTGTACAGTTGCTTCATACACGTATTGTATGGAGAACATTCAGTAAACTTTTTGCACTTGAGATCATGTCCCTTCTTTTTTCTTTATTGAACATTGGTGGATATTTGGGAGTCCACCGTGACATCTCTGCTTGAAAGTACACAGGATACAAGAGGAGTGACTCACCCTATCAATGGATACACACACACACCCCAAAAAATGTATACACACTTTAGTTATCTATGCCCTATTTTTAAAACCCAAATTAATGGCCTGCACCATATGATAGCTTGCATCATGAAATTTAAAAGCGCTGTGTTTCTACCTCAAAATGTCCATCCATGGACCCGGGCTTGGGTGACAGAGTTGTGAAGTCACTCAACCCACCTCCAAGCTGCACATGCCCCCACAAATTAGACCTGCGCTGGCAGTGTGTGTGCATGTCACTCTCACTGTGCGCACACATCAGTCACAAGTAGGGATGAGCTTCGTGTTGGAGACAAACCCATGTTCCACTCGAACATGGTCTGTTCGCCCGTTTGCCGAATTGCGAACGATATGGACTGTTCGCGACAAATTTGTGTGGTGCGTCACGGCCCATAATTCACTGCGGCATCGCAGTGCATTGCTGGCTGATGATTGGCCAAGCATGCACTATGACCTGCATGCTTGGCCAATGACAGCACCGTCTGTAGAGAGAGCTGTAATTGGCCAAAGCCAGGGTGACTTTGGCCAATTATGGCTCAGGGGGTTTAGTACACGCCCCACACTATATAAGGCCGCCTACACGGCGGCCCTGTGTATTGTGCGTTCCGGTGTTGAGAGACAGAGACAGTGTCATCTGATTTAAGTTAGATAGATTAGGCAGGACAGTCAGTGAGTTAGCTGCACTTACAGTGTATTGTGTATATATATGCATCCCAGGTGTTGTGTGTGTGTGTATATATATATATATATATATATATATATATATATATATATATATATATATATACACACACACACTGTATTCAGTTTAGCTAGATCCATTCCTGTTATTATCTTTCTACTGACAGGCTGGCTTGTGTTGTTACAGTATTTACAGCTACCTGAAGAAAATTGCTGGTGTTCTTCTGATCCTATTAGTACCACAGCCAGGCAGCTAGACTATTTACAGTTAGTTTAGTGCGTCCTCCTCACAGTGTTCAGCTAAAGCTACAAGTTAGTTGAGTGTGACCTCTGCACAGTGTTCAGCTAAAGCTACAAGTTAGTGTAGTGCGACCTCTGCACAGTGTTCAGCTAAAGCTACAAGTTAATGTAGTGCGTCCTCACAGTGTTCAGCTAAAGCTACAAGTTAGTGTAGTGCACAGTGTTCAGCTAAAGCTACAAGTTAGTGTAGTGCATACTCCTCACAGTGTTCAGCTAAAGCTACAAGTTAGTGTATAGTGTCCTCCTCACAGTGTTCAGCTAAAGCTACAAGTTAGTGTAGTGTGCCTGCCTCACAGTGTTCAGCTAAAGCTACAAGTTAGTGTAGTGCGTCCTCCTCACAGTGTTCAGCTAAAGCTACAAGTTAGTATAGTGCGTCTTCCTCACAGTGTTCAGCTAAAGCTACAAGTTAGTGTAGTGCGACCTCTGCATAGTGTTCAGCTAAAGCTACAAGTTAGTGTAGTGCGTCCTCCTCACAGTGTTCAGCTAAAGCTACAAGTTAGTGTAGTGCGTCCTCATCACAGTGTTCAGCTAAAGCTACAAGTTAGTGTAGTGCACAGTGTTCAGCTAAAGCTACAAGTTAGTGTAGTACGTCCTCCTCACAGTGTTCAGCTAAAGCTACAAGTTAATGTAGTGCGTCCTCCTCACAGTAATCAGCTAAAGCTACAAGTTAGTGTAGTGTGACCTCTGAACAGTGTTTAGCTAAAGCTACAAGTTAGTGTAGTGCACAGTGTTCAGCTAAAGCTACAAGTTAGTGTAGTGCGTCCTCCTCACAGTGTTTAGCTAAAGCTACAAGTTAGTGTAGTGCGTCCTCACAGTGTTCAGCTAAAGCTACAAGTTAGTGTAGTGCGTCCTCCTCACAGTGTTCAGCTAAAGCTACAAGTTAGTGTAGTGCACAGTGTTCAGCTAAAGCTACAAGTTAGTATAGTGCGTCCTCCTCACAGTGTTCAGCTAAAGCTACAAGTTAGTGTAGTTTGTCCTCCTCACAGTGTTCAGCTAAAGCTACAAGTAAGTGTAATGTGACCTCTGCACAGTGTTCAGCTAAAGCTACAAGCTAGTGTAGTGCGTCCTCTGAACAGTGTTCAGCTAAAGCTACAAGTTAGTGTAGTGCGTCCTCCTCACAGTGTTCAGCTAAAGCTACAAGTTAGTGTAGTGCGACCTCTGCACAGTGTTCAGCTAAAGCTACAAGTTAGTGTAGTGCATCCTCTGAACACTGTTCAGCTAAAGCTACAAGTTAGTGTAGTGCGTCCTCTGAACAGTGTTCAGCTAACGCTACAAGTTAGTGTAGTGCGTCCTCTGCACAGTGTTCAGCTAAAGCTACAAGTTAGTGCAGTGCCTCCTCTGAACAGTGTTCCGCTAAAGCTACAAGTTAGTGTAGTGCGTCCTCTGAACAGTGTTCAGCTAAAGCTACAAGTTAGTATAGTGCACAGTGTTCAGCTAAAGCTACAAGTTAGTGTAGTGCGTCCTCCTCACAGTGTTCAGCTAAAGCTACAAGTTAGTGTAGTGCGTCCTCCTCACAGTGTTCAGATAAAGCTACAAGTTAGTGTAGTGCGACCACTGCACAGTGTTCAGCTAAAGCTACAAGTTAGTGTAGTGCGTCCTCTGAACAGCGTTCATCTAAAGCTACAAGTTAGTGTAGTGCACAGTGTTCAGCTAAAGCTACAAGTTAGTGTAGTGCGTCCTCCTCACAGTGTTCAGCTAAAGCTACAAGTTAGTGTAGTGCTTCCTCCTCACAGTGTTCAGCTAAAGCTACAAGTTAGTGTAGTGCTTCCTCCTCACAGTGTTCAGCTAAAGCTACAAGTTAGTGTAGTGCGACCTCTGCACAGTGTTCAGCTAAAGCTACAAGTTAGTGTAGTGCGTCCTCCTCACAGTGTTCAACTAAAGCTACAAGTTAGTGTAGTGCGTCCTCCTCACAGTGCTCAGCTAAAGCTACAAATTAGTGTAGTGCGACCTCTGCACAGTGTTCAGCTAAAGCTACCTGTAGAAGGTTGGTGGTGTTTTCCTGATCCTATAACTGCCGCAGGCAGCTACATTATTTTAACGTTGGTGTAGTGCGTCCTCTGCACAGTGTTCAGCTAAAGCTACAAGTTAGTGTAGTGCGACCTCTGCACAGTGTTCATCTAAAGCTACAAGTTAGTGTAGTGCGTCCTCTGAACAGCGTTCATCTAAAGCTACAAGTTAGTGTAGTGCACAGTGTTCAGCTAAAGCTACAAGTTAGTGTAGTGCGTCCTCCTCACAGTGTTCAGCTAAAGCTACAAGTTAGTGTAGTGCGTCCTCCTCACAGTGTTCAGCTAAAGCTACAAGTTAGTGTAGTGCGTCCTCCTCACAGTGTTCAGCTAAAGCTACAAGTTAGTGTAGTGCGACCTCTGCACAGTGTTCAGCTAAAGCTACAAGTTAGTGTAGTGCGTCCTCCTCACAGTGTTCAACTAAAACTACAAGTTAGTGTAGTGCGTCCTCCTTACAGTGCTCAGCTAAAGCTACAAATTAGTGTAGTGCGACCTCTGCACAGTGTTCAGCTAAAGCTACCTGTAGAAGGTTGGTGGTGTTTTCCTGATCCTATCACTGCCGCAGGCAGCTACATTATTTTAACGTTGGTGTAGTGCGTCCTCTGCACAGTGTTCAGCTAAAGCTACAAGTTAGTGTAGTGCGACCTCTGCACAGTGTTCATCTAAAGCTACCTGTAGAAGATTGGTGGTGTTCTCATACTACAGGCAGTTGATTTTGCTAGCTGCAGTATCAGAGTATATATATATATATATATATATATATATATATATATATATATATATATATATATATATATATATATATATATATCCCGGCTTAGTGCAGCTACATCTCACTGCAGGCCATTAGTATGTCTGGAAGGCCAACAAGGAGAGGCAGACAGTCACAAGCCAATAAAAGAGGGCAAGCAGGCTCTGTGTCTAGAGGCAACAGTGCTGGTCGTGGAGACGGTGCATCCTCATCAGCACGTGGCCGTGGGACACGCTTGGCCTTTTTTTCGACAGCTGGTCGTGCTGAGCCGCAACATGTGGAAGACTTGGTCGAGTGGATGACCAAGCCGTCCTCATCCTCTCTCACCCATGCTCAGGGTACTTTGTCTGGCAAAGCAGCTGCCAACGCGGCCTCTTCCTTCAGCTCAATGGCATCAGTGACTCCTTCCCTAGCCCCACCATGTCCTCCTGAGGAGTCCCTCGAACTGTTTGACCACAGTGTTGGATACATGCTCCAGGAGGATGCCCAACGTTTAGAAGGCTCTGATGATGATACTGAGCTAGATGAAGGCAGTAACGTGAGCACGGACAGAGGGGGTGCCCAGGAAGGACAGCAATCTGGCAGTCATGCTCCCCCTGCTGCAGCATACTGCCAGGTTTGCTCCAGTGATGAGGAGGGAGGGGATGATGAGATCCACTGGCTCAACGTGGGTGCCTGATAGGAGGGAGGAGGCACATCACCAACGAGGCAGGATGCCCTCCAGGGGCCAGCCTAAGGGCAGCACACTGACCGCATCACACCGCAAAGCTCCGCATGTGCAGGGCGCTGTGGTCTCTGCGCGTTATTCCAAAAGTTCTTTGGTGTGGGCCTTTTTTGAGACAAGTGCATCAGATCGCACCGCTGCTATTTGCAACATATGTCTCAAGCGTATCTCGCGTGGCCAAAACATCTCCCGCTTGGGAACCACATGCTTGACCAGACATATGTTGACCTGCCATGCAGTTCGTTGGCAAGCGTACCTAAGAGACCCACACCAAAGAACAAAGAGGACCTCTCCTTGCTCCTTATCAGCTGAGATCTCCAACCCCATTATACCTTCAGTCCTCTCTGAGACCTGCACTGAGAGGAATGAAGGTGTAGAATTAGGTGTGTGACAGCCAAGTACTTGTGGGCAATCTGCTTTCGGTACACTGACGTCAGATTGTACCAGGCAAATTTCCCTGCCCCAGCTGCTGCACCGCCAAAAGAAGTTCGCTCCCAGCCATCCACATGCCCAGCGATTGAATGCTAGCTTGGCAAAATTGCTAGCACTTCAACTGCTACCTTTTCAGTTGGTAGACTCTGCCCCCTTCCGTGAGTTTGTGGAATGTGCGGTTCCTCAGTGGCAGGTACCCGAACGCCACTTTTTCTCTCGGAAGGAGATTCCGGCTCTCTACCGGAATGTGGAAGGCAATGTCCATGCCTCGCTGGACAGGGCGGTCAGCGGCAAGGTGCATATTACCGCTGACTCGTGGTCCAGCAGGTATGGGCAGGGATGTTACCCAAGTTTCACCGCACATTGGGTGACTCTGCTGGCAGCTGGGAAGTATGCAGGACAAGGTGCAGTAGTGTTGGAGGTTGTTCCGCCACCACGCCTCCAAAATGCAACTACTAATGATTCTGACACACCTCTCTCCTCCACCCCCTCCTCTTCTTCTTCCTCCATGGCCTCTTCCTGTGCTTTGTCCTCGGAACCAGCGGTGCTCCATAGGCGTTCAAGGAGCTACGCAAGTATGCAGGCCAAAAGATGCCATGCGGTGCTTGAGCTGGTGTGCTTGGGGGACAGGAGCCACACTGGGGCAGAGGTTCTGTCAGCTCTGCAGGGGCAGGTTCAGAGGTGGTTGATGCCACGCCAACTTAAGGCAGGAATGGTGGTTTGTGACAATAACACCAACCTCCTCTCTGCCCTCCGACAGGGACAACTGACCCATGTGCCCTGTTTGGCTCACATCCTTAACTTGGTGGTGCAGCGGTTCTTGGGCAGGTACCCAGGCTTAGAGGATGTCCTGAGGCAGGCCAGGAAAGTCTGTGTGCATTTCCGCCGGTCATATAATGCCAGTGCTCAGCTGGCAGACCTCCAAAAGGAATTTAACCACCACACATAACTGCAACAAATCTCGGAGAACATCCATAATAAATTCCTGGAAAACTGCCGGGGCATTACAAAGGCCAAAAGGCATTACAAGGTACTCATAATGGCCTGTTCTGGTATTAAACGCAGTTTTCCACTCGTCGCCCTCCCTAATCCTCATGAGATTGTATGCCCCTCTCAAATCAAGCTTTGTGAAAACCGTTGCTCCCTTGAGGCAGTCAAATAACTCAGTAATCAATGGAATTGAGTAGGCATTCTTAATCGTGAAACGATTGAGACCCCTATAATCAATACAAGGTCTCAGTTAACAGCTCTTCTTCTTTACAAAGAAGAAACCGGCACCAGCAGGAGACGAGGATTTGCGGATAAAACCTCGAAAGTGCCTCTGCAACATACTCCTCCATGGCTTTATCCTCCAAGACCAACAAAGGGTAAACCCAGCCACGAGGGGGTATGGCACCAGGTTGAAGGTCAATTGCGCAATCATATGGCCGGTGTGGAGGCAAACTACCGGCTTGACCTTTGTCATAGACATCGCTAAAATCACGGTACTCCTCTGGCAGGGAGGAGAGTGAAGAGGTGCACAGGACCTTGGCTACCTTCCAGAAGCATGTCTCACTGATGACCAGGACAGAACTTCAGCATGGAGCCAATCAAAAGAGGGGTTGTGCCTCTGTAACCAAGGATAACCAATAACCAGCGGAAACTTAGGTGAGGAAATAACTTGGAATTGGATTATCTCATGGTGAAGCGGCCCTATGGCCATGGACAACGGAACCGTCTCATGAGTCACATGAGCAGGCTGTAGAGGTCTCCCGTCAAGAGCCTCAATGGCAAGTGGAGTGTCACGCAGCTGCAGTGGAATCGAGTGCTTTGATACAAAGGCAGCATCAATGAACAGGCCTGCAGCCCCAGAATCGATTAGAGCCAGTATCACGATAGACGACTTAGCCCAAGAAAGGGTGACCAAAACCAGGGGCTTATCCTTCTGGATAACTGGGAATGACACAACGCCACCTAAGGTCTGTCCATGACAGGGCCTCAAGGTTTGGGTGTTCCCAGGTCGGGTAGGACACAATAAAGGCATAATCTCCCCCTCCTCCTAAAGGCTCTCTCATCCGCAGAGAGATGCCTGAAGCCCAAGTGCATGGGTTCATCTTCACTGACCGACTCGGTACCAGGAGGCATGGGAGGTGAGGGAGGCACAGGTGGGACTGCAAAGCTCGGAGGCAAACGTACAGGAGGCTTCCGCAAGCGCTCCTTAAAAGAAAGTCATTCTCTGAGTCTGGAGTCAATGAAGATGGCAAACGAGATCAAGCTCTCCAGCTCAGTGGGTATATCTCGGGCTGCTATCTCATTCTTGATGGAATCCGAGAGACCATGAGGACCTCATTGTTCCAAGCAACCTCTGCTGCCAGAGTACGGAATTCAATGGCGTAGTCGGCAACAGTTCTCGTACACTGTTTGATGGACATGAGACACTTGGCAGCAGAAGTGGAGCATGCGGGAATACCCTTTTAAAGGAGGACACAAAATCAGGGTAACTCAAAACAGGTTTTTGCGTCACCCATAGAGGGTTAGCCCAGGCCAAGGCTCTCTCAGAAAGCAAAGATATCACGAAACCTACTTTGCTTCTGTCCGTGGGAAACGCCTGGGGCAGCAACTCGACGTTTATCTCAACCTGATTGAGAAACCCTCTGCATTGAACTGGATCGTCCCCAAATCGCTGGGGAAGCGGGGAGGAACCAGACATACCTCTTATAGAGGTAATACTCAAGGCGGGTGCCTGCACAGAGACTGGAGCAGCAGCAGGGACGGCCTGCGACTCAGGTTGTACCAGAGCAGCCACAGTGGGGGATTCCAGGTGAGCCATGCAACTCAGGAGCATTTGTAATGCCATGGCAAACTGATCCATGCGGTGATCTTGCTCATCCAATCTGGAAAAAATAATACCAACAAGTGGATTGACTGTATCTTCTGAATTCATGGCCTTCGCCTACTGTCAGAAACCATGAACCAGACCGAGACAGAAGTACAGTAAAATCACACTTGTTTTTTAATAAAAATAAAAAGGTAAATAGATTAAGCGTAGTCAAAGCATAGCCAGAGTCCAATAACTGGATCAGGTAGTCAGCCAAGCCAGAGTTCAGTAACCAGATAGGGTAATCAGCCAAGCCAGAGTTCAGTAACCAGATCGGGTAATCAGCCAGGCCAGAAGTCAGAGATCAAAGTTGAGGAACAGCAAGAAGGATAAGGAGCCAGAAGGGATGTCAGCAAAGCCATTCTTTAAACAGGAACACAGGAGATGGTTTCTTGTGATGTGACCAAGGCGAAGGCAGAGATGAAGTGAGCTGGACAGCTTAAAGTAGGCAGGTCAGACGAGCAGGATCGGGAACAGCTGGGTAACTGTGGAGAGGGATGAGAGCTGGCAATTAGCTGAGCGGCCAGCTCAGAGAAGGAAGGGCTGAGCCAGCCCTGACAGGAATCTTGTCTCCCAATCAATATTCTGAAGCTCTGGGTGATTTGGCTATCGCTGCAAAACTGGACAACCCATCTGCAGGGTTGTCTAATCAGAATTCAGTTGGGCAATGCCACGGCAGTGGCATATATCAACCGTCAGGGAGTAACCAAAAGTCTGACTGTGGCAGGAGGGATAGGAAAGATTTTATTTTCCTAATTTAAGAGGTTCACCAAAGCATGCAAACGATACAGACGGCCAGAACTGATATAGATAACACTGGTATCATACATTGATAGATGCTAATATGAAATAAAACAACAAATAAAGTTGCATTACTTAATATCGGGTACCCTGTGAGCTCTATTGCCCATGGGGGAACATCAACTTGTATAGTAGAGTAGGGGCAGTGTTGATGGGGGATTGATTTGGGGATGGGACATCAGGGAAGGAGAGCATTTCCTCAACAAGCCTCTCTAACAAAGATCTTTCTCATGTGTATAGCAGGTACTCAGGAGAATATTGAAATTCAGCATATAATTATCTGGCTGTGTGTTCTGACTTATGAGTTTTCCATTTATTTTGTTCACCTTGGCAAACCATTGTGGATTTGTTTGTTTCCAGTTGCTGGGGTTACATACCCTGGCTACATTAAAAAGATGGACCGGCAATGATTTCATGTAGCGCTTCCTGGACAGTAGTGTCAAGTTTTAAAAGGACAGCTGCTTGGTTGTTAGAGAAATCTCAGCAAATTGTGTTGGGGTTTGGATAACCTACTGCCAGAAAGGGCACAGGACATTCCCTAAAAATATGTAATAGGGTGCTTGTATGAGTATTACAATGCCAACATACATCATTCAGTTGACAGAAGACTATGGCGAGGACAGATGTCTCCCTGTACCATTGGGTCATAATCTTGTAATTGATATCTTGGTATTTGCTACAAATATAGGCTTTGTGAGCAAAGAACAAGATCCCCCTTTTCTGGCTAATTGTAAATGTATTCTGCAGATACATTTCCAACTTGTGAAGGTTTATCAGGTCTGGATAGGAGCATATGCACAATAATAGTTGAAAGGTTCATCGGACTGCTCCACGCCATTGACACTATTCCTCAAAAGATATTAGGGGTTTGCATAAAAGGTGGGGCTTGGGCGGAGAGTGCAAGATATACAGTAGTTGTTGCTATTTTCACATACCCATCATGGGCAGGGCCTGTGCTAGAATATTTTGCGCCGTAGCCAAGACCAGCTATTTGCACCCCACCCCCCAAAAAACAAACTGTACACATTGCCCCCCTTCCTGCACATAATGCCCCCCCCCCTTTAACCCTACAATCCCCTTCCTGTATACACTGCCCTCTTTAATCCTACACCCCCATTCCTGTACACACTGCCCCTACTTTCTGCACACACTACCCCCCTTTAACGCAACACCCCCTCCCTGCACACAATGCTCCCTTTGCTACATCCCCTTCAACCCTATACCCCCCGCCCTATACACACTGTCCCCCTTTTTTTTAAATCAAATAATTTTTTTATTTCTTTTATATACAAACATCATAAACAACGATATCAACATACAACCCAGCACGTATAGAGAGGGAATAAAAAAAAAAAAAAAGACAAAAAAACCCACCCCTGGCCTTCATGCCCCCCCCCCCCCCCCCTCTCTCCCCATCGCTTCCACATCTATCTGGTCCCCTCTCATCATACATCCAGAATATCAAACCATCTTCTCCATATTTTTTCAAATTTCCCTAGACTGCCTCTATTTAAAAAGGTATATTTTTCCTTAATTATGGTTTACCTTACTTGCATTTTCCATTCTGCTACTGTAGGTGCATATGGTGACAACCATTTTTGCGCTATAAGCTTACGAGCCTGAAATAAACTTCTATTTATTGATGCCGTGTATTCCCCCGGAGTTCTTAGTTCATCCATGAGACATCCCCCTGGTTCTATAGACATCTTAATCTCTAATACATTATTAATCAAAGATACCACCCCTGTACCAATAGCGATGGAGTTTAGGGCATCTCCATATCATGTGTATTAGGTTGGCTGCCCTCCCTTTACATCTAGGGAATTGGTCTGTATCCCTCCGTTTCCATTTAAATAATTTCTTGGGTGTATAATGTACCCTATGTAGGATGAATAGTTGTGTTAAATTTTGAGTTGGAGATAGAGAAGCCAAAGGTATTGCCGACAGGTAAAGGTATATACCTGCAAGATCAATATGGGCTGGCGATATAGGGCCAATTTCTGATGAACAGTGGGCATTGGCACAATGCCCACTGTTCATCAGAAATTGGCCCTATATCGCCAGCCCATATTGATCTTGCAGGTATATTCACAGCACCTTTAGTTTTCTCATATAATATATCATATAATTGTGATATCAAACCTCTTTTTCTTTCCATCTTATCGAGCAAGGCTATTACCACTGATTTATTAAACTTCAATTCATGTGATCGACCCTGTGCTTTTAATGCATGGCTAAGCTGTAAAAATTGAAAAAAATCTTTGGTTTGGGACATTATATTCATTTCTTAATTCACTAAAGGTTTTCATCTCATCTTCCTGAAATAACTGTATCATGTACCTTAGTCCCTTCTGCCTCCAAATTTCAAACCCTTCCAGTTTCAACAGTTCCATATAGCTACTATTGTTGCATATTGGAGTATATGACGTATATCTCTTTATTCCAGGAATTCTCCTCGTTTCCTGCCATACCTTATCAAATAATATTCCTGTAAAAAAACCTTTATCAGACAATTGATTTCTCAACTCTAATAGGGAAATTATTGGGTAGTCTTCATAAACTGATAGTAACAGCCTCTGTATAGGATCAGAGTCTTGATACTGTTGTCCAACCATAAAAATGTTGTAATTGAGAGGCTAGAAAATAATTTTTGGGATGGGGGATCACCAGTCCACCTTCTTCTTTGGTTAGCATTAATGTAGTTAACTTTATACGTGGTTGCTTTTTCCTCCAAATCAGCTCTCTAAATAGAGATTCAATTTTTCTAAACCAAAGTACTGTAATCCATATAGGTGAATTATTACACACATAAAGTAGTTGCGGGGTCCAAATCATAAGATTTGCTCTACCTATCACCGTCAGGGGTAACTTACACCAGCTACGGCTTTTATCCTTAAATTTTTTTAATAGAGGTTTTAAGTTCAAGTTAATATAGTCTTTTACATCCCAAGAGATCTCTATCCCCAGATATTTCACTGTATCCTTAATTTGAATTTTGGGGGCTTGATTTAATAGAGGGGTTTTTAACTCATCTAGGGGTATTAATATGGATTTATCCCAATTAATCTGGAAACCCGAAAATAGCCCAAATATGGAGACAAGTCTCATAAGTTCCGTTAATGAGTTTGAGGTGTCCCCCAGGAAAATAAGAGTGTCATTTGCATAGAGGGCTATTTTATCCTCTCTTCCTGGCCGACGGAATCCTATTATTTCTGTTGATTGTCTAATGGCAAGGGCAAGAGGCTCCACTGCTATAGCGAACAATAATGGGGACACGGGGCAGCCTTGCCTTGTCCCTCTTGATAGGGTAAACGGACTGGATAGTGTATTATTAATTCTTACACTTGCTTTAGGGTCCCTATATAGTATTTTGACCCATTTTAGAAATCCCGGGTCTATACCAAATGCTTCCAATACAGCCCATAGGTATTCACACTCTACCATATCAAAGGCTTTTTGGGCGTCTAAACACAATATTGCTCTAGATCCCATATTTTCCATAGGTAATTGCAAGTTCAAGAATAACCTGTGAATGTTTGTTTATGCAGCTCTCTTTGGAATAAAACCCATTTGATCCTCATGTATCAAACTGTTAATGTAATTTGATAACCTGTTTGCAAGAACCCTAGCCAGAATCTTGACATCTGAGGTGAGGAGAGATATAGGGCGATAAGACTCAGGTAACATTGGGTCCTTTCCCTGTTTAGGAATCACTATTATCCTTTCCTGCATTCATTCTGGAAGTTTTTGTTTTTCAAACGCATCGTTTAGTACCTCTAAAATTTCTGGTAGCAGAATCTTATCAAATTTTTTATATATCTCTGTCGGTAGTCCATCCATCCCTGGTGCTTTATTATTATGGATTTGTGTAACTGCAAGTCTTAACCCTTCCAGGGATATAGGGCTATCGAGAGATTCTCTATCCTCTGTTTTAAGTTTTGGGAGAACCAATTTATCCAAAAATTGTTTGGATTGGTTCATTGACTTTGACGCTATTGACTCATAAAGTGAGGCGTAGAAGTCAACAAATATTTTCTGGATGCTACCCGTATCATGCATCACAACTCCTTCTGGGTCTTTGACCGCTGTGATAGTTATCGGGCCATCTTGTGCCCGAGCTATCACCTCCAACATACAACCCACCTGTTCCCCCATCTCATAATGTTTTTGCGTTTAAAAAAATCTGCTATTTTCTGCTTTAGTTAAGGCTAAAGTTTTATAAATTTCTTGGGCCTCTTGCCATGCTGACCGCTTTTCTTCTATGGGATCCATAATGTAATCGCCTCCTAGATGAACTCTTAATTGTATTAATTTCTTTAATCATTATTCCCTGCATAAATGCCTTCATAGTATCCCAAACAACTAATAATGATGTTGAGTTTTTATTTTTTTTTTAAATTTGATCAGCTGTAGATCTAACTTGTGTTCCTCTGTCAGTAATAATAGCCATTGCGGATTAATTTTCCAAGGAAGAGAGAGTGTCTGTGCCTCAAACTGTATGCTCATTATAAGTGGGGAATGATCTGAAAGCCCCCTAGGACCGTATTGAATTGCCTCTACCCAAAGAAGAAAGTTAGCATTTTCCAGAGCCAGATCTATTCTTGACAGAGAGCCATATGTGCTTGAGCAACATGAGTATTCTCTTCTTAATGGGTATCTAATTCTCCACAAATCTATTAACCCCATCTCTTGCAATTGTCCAGCAAACCTTGTTCTCTTCATTTGTTGTTTACCTTTTTTGGTGCTATACCTATCTTCCTCCTCATTCATTATGTTATTAAAATCTCCCATTACTAGGGTTGGTAAGTTCGGCCATTGTGCCATTTTACCAAAAACATATTTCAACACTTCATCATTATAAGGGGGGGGGGGGATATAGGTATTCACCAACAAAAAATGTTGGTCATTTAATAAACACCGTAGCAAAATGTAACGGCCTTCTGGGTCTAGAAAACTCTCTTTGCATGAGAACTGTACCGAGCAAGAGATCAGGATACTAACACCTCGTGAATAAGTAGTATATACAGCTTGGAATTGATATGGAAATCTTGAAATTTCAAAAAGCATTGTGTCCTCTTGCTCAAGATGGGTCTCCTGCAAAAATATTATTTCGGGTTTGTAGAACTCAATTGACTCAAAAACTGGCTGTCTCTTTCTCCTGTCTCCCAACCCCCTCACATTCCATGATAACACCGTTATTTTCCTATTCATTTCAGTTCACCCAAAGGTATTGAACTAGAACTCCAGCAGACCACACAAGATATCCAAAGCCTCAAAAAAAATATATATCTCTCAAATAAGACCATGGCAAAGAGGGTCCCGACAGAATACTAGGTGTGAGAGAGGGAGAGAGAGAGAGAGAGAGCGAGAGCATGGGGCCAAAAAAAAAACACAAACACACAAAAAAAAGGAACCCCCCCCCCACAAACCCAATCCTCTCCCTCTTAAGTGCCCAAACATTCCTGGGAATATCCACCACCCATCCTGGTTGGTAGTGACCCCAAGCCCTTACTACAGTCCACCCGGGAGTCAAAACAGTTACAAGTGTTATGCTTGTGCCTAAACAAAAAAAAAGGAAAAAATTGTCCACCGTTCCAAAGGTGGGAAGGAGAGAGAGAGAGAGAGAAAAAGGAGAGAGAGAGAGAAAAAGGAGAGAGAGAGAAAAAAAAATATTTGAGAAAGTTCAACAAGTTGATTAACATTCAGGAAGTCTTTTTGTTCTCCTTTATACGTCTCTCATCCAACCAAGCATTAACCGCTTCAGGATCTTCAAAGAAAAAAACATTTTCTCCATCCATAATTCTCAACTTAGCTGGAAATAACATTGAATATGTTATCTGTTTTAATCGCAGGCTGCGCTTTATCTCTTTAAATTTTGTTTGTTTCTTCTGTAATTCCATCGAAATTCTGGGAAGAAGGAGATCTTATTACCATTATATTCAATATTTCCTGTTTGCCGTGCTCTGGAAAGAATTAAATCTCTATCTCTGTAATTTAACATCTTAATAATCACTGTTCTGGGTTTGCTTGAGGAGGGAATTGGGCGGCTGGGAATGTGATGGGCCCTTTCAATTGTATAAAACTTTGAAAAACCCTCCATGCCCAATGTAATCCATTATCCATTTAAAAAAAAAAAACTGTCGTTGATTGACCTTCTTCATGTTCGGGAAAGCCCAAGATACGGACATTGTTTTGTCTTTGCCTATTTTCCAAATTTTCCAAACTCTGGGCTTGATCCTTTACTTGAACTTTGGTTTGTTGAAGTTCCCTTTTTAAAAAAGGCAAGGCATCCTCTGTTGTACTGACTCAGGTCCGTTGTATGTTCACAAATTTTTTGATTTCCTTGTCTTGTAATTGTAACTGTAATATTCCTTTTTAAATCCAACATTTGATTTGTTAGAGATAATAAAGAGTTATTGCATGCCTGTATAGCAGAAAAAACATCACTCAATGTTGTAATAAAAGAGAGATGGTTGGACTATATCAGGAAAACAACTCAAGCAGTTTTTCCATCCCTGATTAGAGTATAACTTGTATAGAGAAGAACATCACTTAATGTTGGTTCCTTTATTGTAATTTTGCCCACATTGCTGCCGTATTGATTTAAGCTTTCAGCGGCTTTATTTCCTCCTATACTCTGTTGGTTGCATTCCTCCGTTCTTTCTTGTTGCTCTTGGATCTGATCCTCTTTGGGAGTGATGTCTGGTGTCATATCTGATATACATCTTCCCTCCATACCCTAGGATACCCAAGGAACCCTTGGGGTCTGCATTTTATTAAGGTCCTCCTGTATATTATCCTTTGAGATCAAGTCTTTTCCATCCCTGGGTCCCAACCTGGACATACTGCGGGTTTCAGGCATCAGCTTTGTCATATCCTCTCTGACACCTTTTTTAAGTATATCCAGCATTTGTATTTTATTTATACTCCCAACGCTTTCCTGGAATTGTTCTGCCCCCACATGCATTTTCTTTTCATCTTTTTTTCCTCCTTCTTCCCTCTTTTGCTTGACATCTTTTGAATTAATACTTTCACCTTCTCCTCTTAGTTTAAGTCAAATACTAAGCGCAATTGTCAGGTCACCTTGAGGCTAGGTGACAGATGCACACCATTGGTAACAGGAGTGAACCGCAAGGTAGTGGACCCTATGGCTGACTGTTGCGGATGGGAGTCAGGGTGGTAAAGGAAGGCAGGGCCGCTGGAACACCAACACGGATCCCACCGGGGTTAGAGCATAAGATTCCCTAGGGCGCGGAGTCTAAGAGCCAGCAGGTGTTCACCAGAGCCTCTAGTGGTGAGGATGGACTGGGCTGCAACTGGCTCCAGGTCGCAACCCCCAGGGTCCCCCAGCTCACACCCACAGTAGGCAATAGGAGGATAAGGATAGTAAGGGAATAAGCCAAGGTCGGGGCCACAAGCAGAAAAGTACAACAGAGTTCACACCAAAGGTTCAGGGTCACAGGCAAACTGGGATAGTCGGGGACACGCCAAGGGTCAGGGTCAAGAGCAGACAGGAATAGTTGAGAACACGCCATGGTCGGTAACAGAAACAAACGTAGAGCACACGGCAGGCAGGAAAGAGGAAGCCAAACACACAAAGGTTGATCAGCAGGGCTGGCCTGTAGTGCAGAGGTTAATATAGAGTTCCCTGATAGGAGCTGAGGTGGGGCCATGCTAGAGGAGAGATTATAAAAGCAGTCAGGTGAGAGTTAGCTGGTCTCTAGAGATGAACACATGGAGACAGGTAAGCTGACAGACAAAACTCTATTGCATAACCATGACAGTACCCCCCCTCTTATGAGGCCTCCCCCTTCCCCGCCTGGGACCAGGTTTAGAGGGGAACTTCAAATGAAACTTCCTCAACAGACGAGGTGCAAAGACCTCAGAAGCCGTGATCCACAACCTCTCCTCAGGACCAAACCCTTTCCAATGCACAAAGTACTGGAGAATGCCTCTACAGAGTCGGGAATCCAAAACTTGGCTAACCCCGTACTCCTGATTATCCTCAGAGACCGGCGCTGCGGTAGAGAGAGGACAAGAGAACTTATTGAGGACTAAAGGCTTCAGAAGGGCAACATGGAAGGAGTTAGAGATTTTGAGGCTTTTGGGAATCTGGAGCTTGAAACAAACCGGATTCATTTTAGAAGTTATGGTGTACGAACCAATGAATCTTGGGGCAAATTTGAGAGAAGAAACTCGGAGTCTGATGTTCCTGGTGGAGAGCCAGACTTTGTCTCCTGGCTTATGCCTGCGACGGTCCACAAAACTCTTGAATTTGTTGGCAGTTTTCTGGAGGGAATCATAAATGTCAGCCCACATGGAATTGAATGATTCCGTAACAGTAGCCAAAGCTGGAATGTCAGAAGAACAGGTCATAGGAAGAGGAAGTTGAGGGTGTCTTCCATAAACAGTGACAAAGGGTGTTTTCTGAGAACTGACGTTGCCATGATTATTGTGGGAGAACTCTGCCCACTGGAGTAGTGATGCC
This sequence comes from Lithobates clamitans, assembly GCA_037952925.1. NCBI lineage: Eukaryota > Metazoa > Chordata > Amphibia > Anura > Ranidae > Lithobates > Lithobates clamitans. Next base: position 1,465,546 of record JBBGZY010000382.1, on the reverse strand, counting down.
CAATCATCGTGATGAGCCGAGACCAAGGTACGGAGAAAGACCTCCAACTCCTGATTAACCCTCTCAGTCTGGCCATTGGATTGGGGATGGTAAGAAGAGGTAAAATCCAAGGCAATGTTGAGGGATTTGAAAAAGGCTCTCCAAAAACGAGAAGTAAACTGAACACCCCTGTCCGAAACGAAATGGGAAGGAATACCATGAAGGCGGGAAATTTTTTGTACAAAAATGGGAACCAAGGCAGGGGCAGAAGGGAGACCAAGAAGCAGAACAAAATGAGCCATCTTGGAGAACCGATTGATTACCACCCAAATGGCCATATTATTCTCTGACAGTGAAGGAACGGTGATAAAATCCATTGCGATGTGAGACCCGGGCTCCTTAGGAGTGGGCAAGGGCATGAGAAGACCAGCAGGGGCTTGTGTGGAAGATTTAGACTGAGCACAGACATGACAAGCCTTAATGTACTCTTTAACATCTGAGCGGAGATTAGGCCACCAGTAGTGACCACTGATGAGCAGGAAAGATCGGACGAACCCAGCATGACCTGCCACCTTGGAATCATGTCCCCAACAAAGGATCTTAGCTCTTAGCTCCGTGGGAACAAATGTCTTGCCAGGAGGAATTTTTGATTCCAGGGTGGTAGAATGGGCAACAATGCATGAGGTCGGAATGATCGGCTCAGGATCAGGGGTGGACGCCTCGTCCAAAGTGTCAAATGACCTAGTGAGCGCATCAGCCCGACCGTTGTAGGACCCAGGTTTGTACGTAATCGTGAATTTAAAATGAGAAAAGAAGAGACTCCACCTGGCCTGTCTGGGGTTCAGACATTTAGCATTCTGTAGGTATTGTAGATTCTTGTGATCAGTAAAGATCGTTATGGAGTGAGGGGAATCCTCCAAGAGATGACGCCACTCCTCCAACACCAATTTAATTGCGAGACGTTCCCGATCACCAATGGCATAATTTCTCTCTGCCTGAGAAAATTTTTTGGAGAAGAACGCACATGGTTGACGTCTCTTCTCAAAGAACTGAAGAAGCACAGCTCCCACCCTCATCGAAGAAGCGTCTACTTCAATAAAAAATGGGTCCCCAGGATTTGGTCTCCTCAAGAGAGGTCCAGAAACAAAGGCCTGTGTCAGATCGTGAAACACAGAGACAGCCTCGGGAGGCCAGTCTTTGGCATTCGCACCCTTCTTGGTCAAAGCGATAATAGGCGCGGCAATGTAAAAGTAATTCCTTATGAACTGCCTATAATAATTTGTGAAGCCAAGAATGCGCTGTGTGGCCTTGAGGCTAGCAGCAAGGGGCCAGTTGGTAATGGCCGAGACCTTTCTGGGATCCATGCGAAGACCCAAATTAGAAACAAAACATCCCAGAAACAGGACCTCAGGACATTCAAAGGAACGTTTCTCCAGCTTGGCATAGAGATTTTTCTCTCTAAGGCGCTGAAGTACAGTGCAGACATGGTTTCTGTGAGCAAGCAGATTTTTGGAAAAGATGAGAATGTCATGCAGATAGATGACAACTGGTACAGTAGATCCCTGAAGATTTAATTGACAAAGTTCTGGAACACAGCTAGAGCATTACACAAACCAAAAGGCATAACCAGGTATTCGTAATGCCCGTCCCTAGTGTTAAAAGCAGTCTTCTATTCGTCACCTACCCGTAATCGAATGAGATTGTATGCACCTCTGAGATCCAACTTGGTGAAAATGGAAGCCCCCTTCAACCTGTCGAATAGCTCAGATATTAGAGGTAAGGGGTATTGGTTTTTGATAGTCACTGCGTTTAAACCTCGATAGTCGATGCAGGGTCTGAGGGTACCATTCTTTTTGGCAATGAAAAAGAACCCTGCTCCTACAGGTCAATGGCACAGTCAAAAGTGTGGTGGGGAGGAAGCACCTCAGCAGACTTCTTACAGAACACATCCCGGTAATTGCTGTATGCTGCGGGAAGATCAGAATATACGGATGTGGTAGCAATGGGAAGTCTCTCCTTGGGGGCCACCTTGAGAAGACAGGACGAGAAACACAAAGGACCCCAAGCCAGGATCTGCCCAGAGACCCAGTTCACATGTGGAGAGTGGAGCTGTAGCCAAGAAAGACCCAATACAATGGAGGTAGAGGCCTTGGGTAGAATGAGGAAGGAAATCCACTCCTGGTGGAGAATCCCTACCGACATCCTAATAGGTAGCATCTGGAAACGGATAGGGCCCCCTGAGAGCACAGTGCCATCAATTGTCGAAACTACCAGTGGTGTAGCGAGGGGGGAAAGGGTAAGCTTCATAGAAGAAGCAGTTCTCCAGTCCATAAAATTGCCGGCAGCCCCGGAGTCCAGATATGCTAGGACCGATTGGGGAGAAGTGCCTACATGGAGAAACACCGGAAGAAGATGATGAGAAGGTGATGTTTCTGGGTCCAATACTCCACCTTCTAAATGTATTAGATCCGAATGTTTCCCGGACGAAGTGAGCAGGAGTCACGAAAATGACCCTTGCCCCCACAATAAAGACACAAGCCCAGAGTTCTGCGTCTAGCACGTTCTTCGGGGGTTAGTCTGGTCCGGCCCAGCTGCATAGATTCCTCAGCAGGCAGAGGATGCTCCACAGGGTGACAGGGGAAGAGTTCAGGCTGACTAGGACCTAGGGAGTGCTGGCATCTTTTTTCTAGGGACCTCTCCTGGAAATGAATGTCAGTCTGATTGCACAAGGAAATTACATCGTCCAGGCTGGCGGGGATGGCTCTTCCTGCTAATTCGTCCTTCTCTCGGTCAGAGAGGCCATGTAATAAGGTTGTGACCAGGGCCTCATTGTTCCAGCTAAATTCAGCTGTGAGGATACAGAACTGAAGTGCATATTGTCCCACTGAACAAGATTCTTGGCGAAGGCTTAAAAGGGCACTAGCCACTGAAGAAACCCGAGCTGGCTCCTCGAAGATATTACGAAAGAGCTTCAAGAAGTCGGACAGGCTGGAAACTACCAGGTCATTCCTCTCCCACAGGGGGCAGCCCAGGCTAAAGCTTCACCGGAGAGGAGGGAAATAATATAGGCTACCTTAGCCCGATCAGACAGAAAGTTTTGAGGCTGGAGCTCAAAATGAATGGTGCATTGGCTGAGGAAGCCCCTGCAGGCCTTGGAGTCCCCAGACAAACGGGACAGAGCTGGCAGTAATAATGAATGTGTGGCTGCGACTGGTGCAGTAGGTGCAGGTGCTGATTGTACTTGAGGCTGCAGGTTCGGGTTTCCCAAGGAGTCCTGGAGCTGCTCGAAGCAGGAAGCCAGATCTTGAAGGAATCACATCACCTGAGTCTGATTAGATTCCTGGGTCTCGAGTCTGCGAACTATGCCCTGCAATGGATCTACTGCAGGAAGCGGCACGTCAGCCGAGTCCATGGCTGCTCAAACTGTCTGGTCACCTTGAGGCTAGGTGACAGATGCACACCGTTGGGATCAGGAGTGCACCGCAAGGTAGTGGACCCTACGGTTGACTGCTGCGGATGGGAGTCAGGGTGGTAAGGAAGGCAGGGCCGCTGGAACACCAACACGGATCCCCCGGGTTAGAGCGTAAGATTCCCTAGGGCACGGAGTCTAAGAGCCAGCAGGTGTTCACCAGAGCCTCTAGTGGTGAGGATGGACTGGGCTGCAACTGGCTCCAGGTCACGACCCCCAGGATCCCCCAGCTCACACCCACAGTAGGCAACAGGAGGATAGGGATAGTAAGGGAATAAGCCAAGGTCGGTGCCACAAGCAGACAAGGACAACAAAGTTCACGCCAAAGGTTCAGGGTCACAGGCAAACAGTGCAGAGGTTAATATAGAGTTCTCTGATAGGAGCTGGGGTGGAGCCATGCTAGAGGAGAGATTATAAAAGCAGTCAGGTGAGAGTCAGATGGTCTCTAGAGATGAACACATGGAGACAGATAAGCTGACAGACAAACTCTATTGCATAACCATGACAGCAACTCTATCTTTCCCTTTACTTTTGCCTCCTCTCTCCTCCCCCCACTCCTCTCTGCTCCACCGTTCCTCAACTTCACCTACCCCTCCGTATCTCCAGACTTTTTTTTTTTTTTTTTTTAAAGTAATACCCGTTCAGTGATACTTTCAAAATAGTATTCAAAATTCCATATTCAGTGCTGTACAGTATTGATATATATTTTTTTCTATTTTTAGTAATCACTACTCAGCACTGTACAGGGTTCATAAGCAATGACTGTTCAGTATTCAATGTTTGGCTTTCAGTATACGTTATTCAGTGTACAGGGCTCTACACAGTAATTATAACCATACGTTATTCAATGGAGTCAGTAAGTTAAAATGACGGTCTGGCGTTCTCAGCACCCTCTCACTTGTATTCCTGATGTGCGTATCGCTCCAGCCACTCCCTGCGCATTACGACACAGTCACGTGTCTTCATCTGGGGGCCATCATTTTAACTTACTTTGCCTGTTTTACCTGTCACAATGTAAGAATCCTACCTTAGACACTTAATAAATATCCCCTATTATTTATACGTTATCACACTAGTGGAGGCCTTTTTTTCTTTCCCCCCTTCTTTTGTTCCCCTGCCACGGAGGTGGCAATATCGAAGTATATATAGGAGATATCGATGGAGGAATGTAAGGGAAAGATCCATGGACTTCACTGACAGTACCTACCAGAAACCACAACAACCTATCTTCAACCCCTAATGCTATTATACATCAATTTGAAGGTGAGAGTTCTGTGAGACCACACTCAGAAAACAATATATGGATTTTTAATGGGTCATTTTACTTTAATTTAACATCAGCCAGATATTGATTAGAGGATCCTTTATCTTCCAAATCCCACATATAAGAGACTCTCCATTTTTAATATAGTATCTTTTCATGGACTTTATCACATATATTATTCTATTGTGCACGTTCTTTATATATCCTAATTGTTTTATTTATCTATTTTAGTGTATTTTACCTTGCACTGTGGTATTATCAGTACACTTGATTTCATTCACATGGTTTTGCATGTATAATAGTTTTTTTCTCCTTTATGAGCAGTCACAGCATCCATTATACATGTGAGACATTTTTGTCCCTATAGTGAATGCTCTTTATGTCACATTATTTAGTAAACCATTGCTTAGAAATTTGTAGATTTTACACACTGCATGCACATCATTTGTAGTTACCAGTTTCACGTTTATTCACCTAATATTGCGCAAAATCATTTTCTTCATTTTTCTTTATTTCAATATTCAATGTTCTTTATCCCGCACAGTATTTAGTGTCCATGCCAGAACAATTTTTATTGTTTGACGGGATGTTCAGTGCAAACAAAAGCCCATCAGCTTCAACAGTTTATATAATTCCAAGCCTGTATAATATCCAAGCCTGTTTGGATATTCACAGTGGATTCCTCAAAGGTTTTCTCTTAACCTGGGTAAGTCCTTGGTAAGTTCCCTGGGAATTTTAGACTGCATCCATTCAAACTGTTTTGAAACAAGTTTATACAAGCAGCAACCCACAGCCTATTAACACACCATTCATGAAACAGCTGGGTTGTGACTATCTCATGTAGTATGTTATGTCCCCGGTGGGTAGATACAGATATATAGCTTCCCAACTTCTTAGCCCGTGCCCGGGTGCCAGAGTCCTCCACATAGACCAGCAAACTGACAGGCAAATATAATGATAGCGATTATCCAGAAACAGATTGCAGAAATATAGCATGAATCCGTAAATGCAATTATATAATGTAAGACCACAGTTCTGAACTTCTATGTTCTCACTGTCCCCCTTTAACCCTACACCCCCCTTCCCGCACAAACTGCCCCCCTTCCTGCATGCACTGCCCTGTATAGACTATACCCCCTTGTGATGTGCATTGCCCCCCAACCACTGACATCTCTACCCCAAGCTCCATGCTGGCTGGCGATGACAGGTGGCAGTAGGGGCTTTAGGCTCACTTCAGCTGCAAAGAGCAGCGATCATCATCATCCAGTGAATGACCATGTCCGGTGCCAGAATCTCAGCTCACTTCTGCTGGGTGCAGGTGCACCAATGTGTTAAATTAGAGTTCTTTTCGACCAAGAGTGAAAGCTTCAAATATAATAACATTTATTAAGAAGTAGTTGAAAGTCTAGCTAATACACAATCACCTATCTATCGTCTTACACCAAGGAAGAAAATATTAGGTTGAAATAAAATATTTACATGAAGGAATACAGAGTATATTCCTTAAAACAGTAATCTAAGTTACAAGTAAAACAGACCTTTTCCATAATTACCCTTTAGTTCCATTCTGATGGCTGCTGTTCCCCAGAGAGAGAGTTACCTCCCCTTGGCTCTGAGTATATCCCTTCATGCTGATGCCCCATAGGTTGGCCTAACTTGGATCATGATTGGAGGGGTTACTCCATAAGTCGGCCCCCTTTCATGCAAATCCTTGTGGCTATTTTGGGCAGGAGATGTAATTGAATTTCCCCTGGAAGTTGATTATGGGTTGGGCTCCCTCCAATGCATATCCCAGCATGGGACCCTTTGAAGCGAGTAGGTGTAAAACAATGGAAATGGCTCTCCATTGTTTGTATATAGAAGCCTCGGCCCACATTGTCTGCTCTTAACAAAAGCTTCAATGAAACCCTTTTGCCCGGCTTTCATAGATGCCAGCTAAATGAAATATATTCATAATTACAATATTTTACAGCTATTAATGGAGATTTCACATAAACCCATAAGGCAACAGATGTGTGCGGGTTATTGACAGCGGTTCTAGAGGTGACATCCACTGGGGATGAGGAGGTGACAGGAGAGGAATGTGGCACTGGAAATGGTTGCGCCCTAGTTGGCGGTGCTACCTAGGCGGCTGCCTAGTTTGTCAAGTGGTAGCACCGACCCTGATCATGGTAATAATGGGGTTAATGTAAAAAGTAGAAATAGTTTTTCAGTTGTTAGAGACTAGAAATTTGGAGGCCTGCATAATTTCTTGATCCAGTTCCGATCTGACTCTTTTTGTGGGTACAGGGGCAAACTTACAGGTGACCTCTGATATGCATCATGGGGGCGGGGAGGGGAAAAGCTCTGCAAGTTGCTTGATTAATAATATCTACCTGTTTCCAGTACAATTGGTCCAATCAAGGGATTGCTTTTGCAGAGGGTTCAGCGTGCTTCTCACAACCAAGGATAACGGGGGTAATCCTGTTCTTGGGAAACACAGTGATTGTGTGTCCCATATCTGCAACAGTTGACTATCCTTGCCATGTGTACACAGTTTAAAAGGGAATGGTCTGACTCAGTCACTGTTTGGCGCATATCCAATGATGGTTGTGAATGTACGGGATACCTTGATGCTTTGGCTTGGATACTTTAATTAAATGCAATTAAACACTCTTATTAGGGGGTCACATAATCTCTGGTAAGCACGGCTGCATTTACTCTGATTGGTGACACATATTCTTACCTTCATCACTCTAATGGTTGGAGGGACTTCTTTCTCATTCTGAGTGCTTCGTCTATGTGCAATAGCAGAAACTACTTTTGGATACCCACATGGGATTTCACATATGGACTTTTTCACTTTTAAATTTAGCGCTGCACTGCTTTTTTTTATATAACAAAGGGAATGGCCTGGGAACTCCACCTCTAAATTTTAAACCCAATCAGGGTATTTCTGCTAATGCAAACCTCTTTTCCCTGCCAGATAAATCTAAATAATTGAGCAAAAGACAAAGTAGGAATGTAAATGGGCAGCGTCTGCAAATGGCACTGTGTTAATTTTCAGCACATTACAATGCCTAGACCAAGAGAAATGTAACTGTTTCCAGTTTTGAAGGTCGGCACATAAGAAGCCAGAGATTAGAAGAAAATGTAATTTTAATAATAGGTTGGGATTTGGGGGTATTTGTATGCCCAAATGCTGCGTGGCTTGGGATGTCCCCCAAAATAGACTGAGATGCTGTGAAAACCCACCCCTACCCCCTCCTCCAGTGAGAAAAGTTATTTCATTGCTTTCACTGTCAGTAACAGTGACTAGATGTCTTTTGGGTGAACAAAAAAAACCAGTGTATGGCCAGCTTAAAGTGGAGTTCCACCCAAAAGTGGAACTTCTGCTCATTTGTCTCCTCTCCCCCTCCGGTGCCGCAATTTGCACCTTTCAGGGGGGAGGGAGGACTTTTTTCTTTGACAGGTATCCTGTTCCCACTTCCGGGAGTCCGGGCCGTGACATCACTGTGGGGCTCCCTCCTCCTCCTCTCCCTGTCGCCAGGCCAGTAGGAAAGAGAAGTGGGGCCTCGCGTATGCGCAGTAGGGTTACAGGCTACACTGTAGGCTACACTGTCGGGTACGCTGTTAGTAGGCTACACTGCCGCGTACCCTTACCCGCTATGGCGACGGCAGCACCCGACAGCTGCTGGAAACATCAGCTGTGGTGCCGACATCACGGGACTCCAGAACAGGTAAGTGTCCTACTGTTAAAAGCCAGCAGCTGCAGTATGTGTAGCTGCTGTTTTTTTATTTATTTTTTTTTGGGTGGAACACTGCTTTAGGTGTTTCTTACTATATGCACCTTCCCTCCCCCTGAATGTTGGAACTTGTTCAATTTGCAAGACTTTTATGTTACAGGGCACAAATGCCTGAAAAAAATTCAGCCAAGTTACCTATTACTTCTGCCCCAACCTGAGGGTCTAGTCGCTCGAAGAAGCCCTGTGGTAACTAATGATAAATTGTCTTAAACTACAAGCTTTTTTGCAATGATTGCATTCAAAAGTTGACAGCATTTGAAATTTCCACTTTAATGAAAGATCTTGTTTGAACTTTGAGAACATGCAGTAGAGCAGAGCTTACAGACTATTTGCCCTCAGCCTCTAAGGCTGGCCATTCAGTCCTGTTGCCACCTCCATGTTTGAGCAACTCTCCTAGCGTGGCTACTCAGGGAGACGAAGAAGAAGCCACTGCAAATTACTTTTAAAGATTCGGTCAAAGAAGGGGAAAATTTAGACCCTGGTCATGACACCTATTTGCCTTGAAATAGAATATTTGTTACAAGCAAGTTACACAAAAGAACAGTCTCCTTATCCCCCCAAGTTCTTTCAGTTCATGTCAGAATGTACAGAGGGTTGGAAGAACAACAGGGTGGAGTTTTTCCCTCTACACCAATTTATTAGAGGCATTATTCTAAAGGAATAGAAAGAACATTAGAATTAAAGTGGTTGTAAACCTCAGACACGAAATGTGAACAAAGCATATCCCTCTAAAGTGTGTACTTGTCTCAATCAAAAGCACTAAGTGTCATTTCTGTCTTCTTTGTTCCTTTGCTATCAGCAAGAATAATTTCTGACAATTTTTCCAAATACAAAGAGAAAAGTGGTGTCAAGAGTGGGAGCTACAGCAGATTGACAGTCTCAGCTATGTTCCTTTGAGCTGTGTGAAGGAGGGTGTGTCTCTTCCCTCCAATCAGCTCTCAGACCTCTCCTCACTGAGCTCTGCACAGTGTAACTTCAGCTCTCCACCACCTTTTTTCTGAACTCTCAGACAAGCTAATAAATTCGGGACTTTGAACAGATGTAGAGAAGAGAAGACTGCAGACAGATAAAACTAATGTAGAAGGATTTCTTTAATCTCTGTGTAACACCTGAAGATAGTCCCTTTACTGGGTGTATGTAAGAGTTTAGAACCACTTTACATCTTAAATATCCTAGAAAAGAAGACTCACCTTTTTGAGTCCACCCCGTCCCACTGCGCTTTTCATGGGAACATTTCTTACTGGCATACTTCTGGTTTAGCTGTCTTCATTGAGGTCTTTACATCTATTTAGTCTCAATAATAGATGTGCATAGTCTCCCTAATAATGATGGCTGGCAGTGTGGAGAAAAGTATTGCTGGGAGTGGGTTTGCAATAGGTACCTTTACAAATCTGTCCATTCTGCATTCCTATTTTCAAATCCAAAAATGTTATCTCAGTAATATTAGCCATAAATGTCAGGTGGATGTTCCTAGCAATGGAATTTAGTTCTCACATAAAATCATTCAGCTTAGTTAGTACCACTCCATCTTCAATATAGTAAACCCAAAGGGTAATACCTCAAACTACCACATGCCATACACCTGATGCTCCCATCAATTGAGGTGCAGGCATGCATTAAAAGATGCAGATGCCACTTCAATGTCAAAAATCAGATGATAATACTTCCCTGCTAACAAAACAACTAAAGGATACGTTGTAACATCTCCAACATGTTACCCCCATCTCCAAGAATGTGAATTTTAAAGAATATGTTACCCCAACATTTCATATTACTGATATGTGTATGCTGTATGGTGTACTTCTGGTAAAAAGCATCCTGTTCTCTTTGTATTGCTTTCTTTGTATCAAATCTCCGGTGATGCTTTCCTATTTCAAACTGACCATGCTAGACATAGAATTCCTTAGCAGTGTGGTCAGTTTTCTTGCTGTGCTGGGAAAACAGCCTGCCTGTCCTTCAAATGATCAGACTTGTGCTGACATGCCCCCGCACAGCCATTCACTGGAAAGATCAGTGTACTGCTGTTTCTCCATCCCCATCTCTCTAAGCCCCTTATGCAACTGATAACAGAGGTTATGTGATCACTTTACAGTTTGAGGGTCTGAAGAATGTCAGAGCAGAGAGGTGTTTTTTCATCTTTGTATGAATTTTGTAATTTCCGAATCAGGGTTTGGAGCTCGGAGATTTCAAAGTGCTTTGGGAAGGTAAGGAGTCTCCAATCCTGTGTCTGGGTCTTGCCAGAAACCAGCGGGCTAAGCATGCAGGTGTTAAAAGCTTTACAAAAGTTGGGGGCTCCACCGGAGAGACACGGGATCTCTGCATAGGGGTTAAGAAGCATGGGCGTCCGCAGAACTTTTTTCAGCCCGGGGGGGGGGGGGGGGGGGGGGCATCATTTTAAGATCACCCATGCTCCACCCCTTTTCAACAATGTCATGAAGGGTAGGAGTTTAGTCATTATCACGACAGATGTATTGCAATATATTGCAATATAAAAAGATGTGCATGCTCTAGGCTATTTATATGGGCATGGTACGCCTGAGTAACTTCCAATACAAAGTGAAGATGAATTATCTCTTATATAACGCATATATCTTTCCACTGGAAAGATCATATATGTGTTATATAAGAGATTCATTTTCACTTTGTATTGGAAGTTACTCAAGCGTACCATGCCCATATAAATAGCCTAGAGCATGCACATCTTTTTATATTGCAATGTATTGCAATACATCTGTTGTGGCCAAATTTATACTGTATAGCTGTTTTCATCAAGATCAAAATATGGCCACAACAGATGTATTGCAATACATTGCAATATAAAATGATGTACATTCTCTAGGCTATTTTTATATGGGCAGGGTATGCCCGAGTAACTTCCAATACAAAGTATTGGAAAAGTACAAAGTAAAATATGTAGAAGAATACATATTGGCCTAAACTGAGGACATTGTTTTTTAAATTTGGGATATTTATTATAGCAAAAAGTAAATAACATTGTGTTTTTTTCAAAATTGTCGCTCTTCTTTTGTTTATAGCGCAAAAAATAAAAATTGCAGAGGTGATCAAATATCACCAAAAGAAAGCTCCAATTGTGGGAAAAAAAAGGACGTCAATTTTGTTTGTGTACAGCATTGCGCGACTGCGTAATTTTTAGTTGAAGCGACGCAGTGTCGTATCACAAAAAATGGCCTTGTCATTGAGCAGCCAAATCTTCTGGGGCTGAAGTGGTTTATGAGAGTATCACTTTGTTGAGGCGAATTGCCAAAACTTTAGTGAGAATCTTAGCGTCTACCTTTAACAGAGATATGGGCCTGTAGGGCGAACAAAGTTCCGGATCCTTTCCCGGCTTAGGTATGACCACAATGACCGCACGCGACATTGAGGGGGGTAAGGAGGAATCTGTAAGGGACCTCAGCAATACCTCACGAAATTTAGCAGTTAAGGACGCACTGTGGGTCTTAAAGAATTCAGCTGGTAAGCCTTCCTCTACGGGGGTCGTGCCTGTCTGCATAGAGGCTATAGCATTTTGGATTTCCTTCAGCGTGAGTGGAGCATCAAGTCCCCTGCACACCTCCTCAGAGAGCTCAGGGAACCGAACAGACTCCAAAATGGAGTGTAGTTCAGCCGGGGTATATTCGATCCTAGATCAGCCTTTTGGCTAAGATCAAGTGTAGTATCTGTTCTTATCAGTTGCCAGGAGGTGGCGCTTGCTTCTGCCCCTGATCTACGACGAGGTGGTATCAGGGATGGCGGAGGCTATGCAAAACCTGCTGCTGTAAAGGTAACCTGGAGCGGTTCGTAGCCGAAAGGGAAACCTTCTGATGGGGATGGAGAACCATTGACTCTGGCCAGAGGGTCGGGTCCCTGGCCTTCTGGCCTAGATTGGGGTAGCTCTAGCTCCGGTCAGTTTTACGAGAGAGAACACTGGCTCCCCTTTCCCACCGGGGGAAGCAGTTAGTATTTCTTGAATGTAATTAGGTAGGAGGGATGGGAACGACGGTGAGGCCTGATGGTAAAGGGCTCTCACCAAGCTTCCAGAACTTCAAGCCTTCCTGGCTGGGGTGGGGGCTGCTGTGGTCTGATCTGGGTTGGTGGTCAGGGTTGCTCGAAAAGCCAGTGGTGAAAGTGCCCCTGAAGTGGCAGTTCAGGGGTGCTGTACAGTCACAGTGTTTAGGCACTTGATTTATGGCACCATGGTCACTTCACCACAACACACGTTTTTCGCACCTGCCTCTAGGGCCCAGGGGAAATTTTTATTCCTGGCCACTTTCTTTTAATTTATCCCGTTTGTCACTTTTTTGTATTTTTTTGTTTGGTGTATACATGTTTGTCACTGTGTGATGAGTAGGGTGTGGGTCCTCGGGCCTAAAGTCTTGGGAGGGGGTGGACATAGGCCTTCTGGCTTGGTTCGCCCTCTCTCATGGGGTCTTCCTTCGGGGGAGTCCCACCTAGTACTTGGGTGGGTCTGCTTCGGCAGACCTTCCAGAGATGTACCCAAGTGAAGTACCTCAGTCCCCGTCTGGAGCCTAACGCCCCGGGGGATCAGGGTAAGGTCCTTCTATAGTGGAGGATCAGTTCAACACCCTTTGCACATTTTTGTGTGTCACTCTCTATGTGTGTGCACTTTTTTTGGCACCGGGTGGAAGTTTTTGGGTGTGTTTTGGACTCCACTGGCTTTTCAAATAAAGAAAAAAAAATTCAATCCTAGAGGAATACAGATCTGCATAGTAAGAAGCAAAGCGAGAGTTAATTTCTCCGGGATCTGATAATAGTCTCCCATCCATATCTCTAATATTTGCCACATGTGTCGATATTGTCTGTTCTCTGGAGAGCCAGGCGAGTAGGCAACCCGTCCGCTCACCCTGTTCAAACGCTCTCTGCGACTGATATAATAACTGCATCTTGGCCGCCGAGACTCCAATGCCCTGTACACACGATCGGACTTTGCGACGGAAAATGTGAGATCGGAGCTTGTTGTCAGAAATTCCGACTGTGTGTAGGCTCCATCGGACTTTTTCCATCGGAATTTCCGACACACAAAGTATGAGAGCTGGATCTAAAATTTTCCGACAACAAAATCCGTTCATGTAAATTCCGATCGTGTGTAGACTATTCCGACACACAAAGTGCCATGCATGCTCAGAATCCAACAGAAGAGCCGCACTGGCTATTGAACTTCATTTTTCCCGGCTCGTCGTACATGTCGTACGTCTCTGCGTTCTTGGCGTTCAGAATTTCCAACCAACTTTGTATGACCGTGTGTATTCAAGACAAGTTTGAGCCAACATCCGTCGGAAAAAATCCGATGGATTTTGTTGTCGGAATGTGCGATCGTGTGTACAGGGCATAAGAAGTTGGAATTCCCTCAATGCTACATACAGATCCACCTGTTTGCCCTCTTCCCCAGTCAATGTACAAGTCGGGAAGAGTTACGGGCCGAGCCTATGACGGTCTGATATTGTCCCCTAATGTGTGTTTTAAAACTTTTCCAGCTAGAGGCAGAAGAGTCTGGCGGGTGAAAGGTGACCAGTACGACTGAATAGCTGATTCCATCAGAAACCCAATACCTAGTCACAGGTGTCACAGGGATGTAGTTGGGGCCACCCCAGTGCGTAAGCATAGAAGAATAGGGGCATGGTCTGAAGTAGCTCTAGGAAGGACCCATACCTCCCACACCCTAGACCGGAACGGGGTTGCTGACATAGATTAAATCAATGCGGGACATAGCTGAATAGGTCGCAGATTTACAGGTATATCCGTGGGTCTGAGGGTGCTTCCACCTCCAAACATCAATAAAGCCGAACATGGAGGCCCACCGTGAGAACGCTGAGTCCGTGGCCGTATCTGGAGTTGATTTGTCAATCTTAGGGCAGGGGACCATGTTGAACACCCCAGCCAGGATGACCACAGTGGCCGGAAAGGTAGCCACCAGCTGCGCCACCCTGGTGAGGAGAGCAACTGTGGCCGCCGGAGGTATATATATATATAAGCCCACCTACACCATGGGCAGACTATCAATGATTGCATGTATTTTTACAAATTTACCCTCCGGGTCCAGATGCAGGTCCAGCAGTTCAAATGGTAGGGTTTTCAGGACAAGTATACTGACCCTTCTGGGATGTGTAGAGTATGTAGTGTGGTAATAGTAACCCATGGCTTCTTAAGTACTCTACTCCCCACTAGGTGCATTTCTTGGAGGATACAAATATCAGGGTGGTCATTTTTAAGTAAGTTAAAGACTATGGCCCTTTTGATTTTAGCGTTTAAACCTCTAATGATCCAGGAAATCAATGTAAGTTGGGACGTGGCAGTATCAAGGTAAAATGGAGGTAGGGCTGGACTACTGCATCAGGACCCCCACGGAGTGCCCAATGTGGAACGTGAAGCCACGGGAAGCCAAAGGCCAACCCGGCCACAGTTGCAACATCTGCCAAAAGCATACATAAAGCATTCCTTCTATAACAGAACTAAACCCAGAAAAAATGAACATGAAAAAACAATTCCCTCAGAAATACCCCCAACCCCTACCCACCCTGTACATACATCCAAACTAGGATGCACTTGGATCCACAAACTGAACAAGGTTATAATGCACATAGGGACATGAACATCAGTCAAGAAGGCAAGATCTAATCCAGGCACTAAGTGTTCAAAACTTGTAAATTCACCCGACTGAAGCCAGGGGCACTAACTTAGGAACAAGAAGGTGTGTAGTCCAGGTATCTCGAACAGAAACCAATGCGGAAATGCAAGACAGTGATATCCAGTGAGTCTGCCTTAAAAAAAAATGAACATACCAGTCTCCTATAAGCAAGGCGGGTGACAGTCATCCATCATACCGGTTAGGTGTGCACCAGTCCCTTTGGGCAGCAGGCGAGATCAGCTAGCAAACAGTCTGCCCGGCAGCTTAGAGGACTGAGGTAAACAGTGGAAACTGCACAGATTAGCAACAGGGGAGTATGGATCAGTCCCGTGCTGACCGCCTGGTGGCAGGGAGGTAAACAGGCCTGCCGACATGGCGGCGAATCAGGATCGGTGCAGTTCAGGGAATACAGAGAAACGGTAAGGCAGTACTTGCATGGCTCCAACCGTCAATGAGGGCATCCATCATCCCTAGGGTGGGAGATTATTCACCCAATGAGCCGCTTCAGCAGGCGAAGTAAAGAAACGGGTTGCTTCCCCATCCACCACCCGGAGGCGAGCGGGGAATAACATGCTATACTTGACTCCCTTGGTTGCGGAGGGTCTGTTTTACCGAGTCAAAGGATTTGCAGAGTTTCTGAATATCCACAGAGAAGTCCGGGAAGAACATGAGCTTTGCGGCTTCGTGACAAATAACATCTTTATTCCGGGCCTCTCTGAGAACCAGGTCCCCATCAGCTGAAGGATACATGTGCGGGGAGGCGTTCCAGGAGGGCCGCGAACACGGCATCCTGTGGGCACGTTCCACTATGAAGTGCGGTGGGAAGGCTGCTTGTGGGAATAGCGTGCGGAGGAGCCGTTCAGTAAAGGTCGGAGCATCTGAGCCCTCTGTTCCCTCCAGAAGGCCCAGGATCCGTAGGTTTTTACGTTGGTTCCTATTCTCTGCATCCTCCGCTCTAGATTCAAGGTGCTTCAGTCGCACCTGTACGGAGTGGAGGGTAGCTGTATGGTCTCTCACCATGTCTTCTGTGTCACCCATTCGGCCGCCTTCACTCTGTGGCGGATCTTGTCGATGTCTCTTCTGATGAGACCCATCTCCAGCTGCAAAGAGTCTATTTTTAAGGTTAGCGCAGACTGGCAGCCAGTGATCGCCTGCATTAGGGCTGAGAAGTTGGCATGCCTGAGTTGCCATGTTGGAAGCTCTCACCATGTGGGTCAACGATCCACCGGATTTAACGGGTGTTTCTCTCGGTTTCCTTAGTTCCAATTGGTTCCTCCCGCGTGTCATCTGTCAGGAGGTTATAGCAAGAACCATGGGCAGAATCAGGCACTTTCAGGATATTGAAAGAAGATTTTTCCCCTCTTTGGCTGCAGAGCTCTGTGCCTATGCATTCGGCTCGGTCGCCATCTTGGTCATGCCCCCAAACGGTGTACGTTTAATAGATATTCATTTTACTTGGTAATCTTGGCAATCTTCTTATAGCTTAGGCAATCTTTATGTAGAGCAACAATTCTTTTTTTCAGATTCTCAGAGAGTTCTTTGCTATGAGGTGCCATGTTGAACTTCCAGTGAGCAGTATGAGAGATTGAGAGCGATAACACCAAATTTAACACGCCTGCTCCCCATTCACACCTGAGACCTTGTAACACTAACAAGGTCACATGACACCGGGGGGGGGGGGAATGGCTAATTAGGCCCAATTTGGACATTTTCACTTAGGGGTGTACTCACTTTTGTTGCCAGCGGTTTAGACATTAATGGCTGTGTGTTGAGTTATTTTGAGGGGACAGCAAAGTTACACTGTTATACAAGCTGTACACTCACTACTTTATATTGTAGCAAAGTGTCATTTCTTCAGTGTTGTCACATGAAAAGACAAGAATAAGATATTTACAAAAATGTGAGGGGTGTACTCATTTTTGTGAGATACTGTGTGTGTGTGCGTATATATATATATATATATATATATATATATATATATATATTGTAGCAGAGCGTCCCAGAGAGGACCAGGAAAAGTCCTGTTCGGGGTTTATACATCTCCCAGGCTCCTCTCATACACGTTCAGGGATCTCTGATCCATGGTCCAGTTCAGGTCTTGGTCCTCTCCCCCCAGGCTAATTTAAGCTCACCTGAGCAGACAGCCTTTGCTCTTGGCCTGGGATACTCAGACAACGTCTGTGTAGGAGAGCAAAAAGGTATGTGGAAGCTGACAAGCTGTAGGCTTGCTCAGCTTGGTAGTTAGGATCTGTAAATATTGTTTAGTTAGTGCCGAGACACGGCTAGGTTTTGTTTTGGCTATTTTTGTTCCTATTTGTTTTTTTGGAACACTGAACAGCACCTGTATATAGACTTGTATATATCACAAATAAACACTGCACTGTTTGTCACTATTTCACTGGATTTGGTATCTGTGCCTGAAAGACTGCTCATCCCAGGGAGCTTTGTACCTGCTACCTGTCCCCCAGGTTACATATGGTGGAGACTGCGACCAGCTGTAGTAAGTTACTACTTGAAAGGCCAGTACCTGGAGTGACTAAGCATGGAGGAAATCCTGATTTGGACCCTGGAGTGGGGATAGCCATAAACGTTTAGCACAGGTTTTACGCACTGACCCATCTTTGAGAACGGACATACCCTCTCGTACGGACTTAGGGCCCTCAACAATGTGGTTACAAAGGGGTCAAATAATGTCATACATACGCACTTTTCCCTCCATCTCAGAGATCCTAGACGACCCATCAGACTTTGACGAGCTGCTCTTACAACCGGACCCGCCAACACATGTAGTATCACTATTATATTCCCTGCTACTGAACGTATACACCCCTGACCTTCCAACATATACCCAGAAATGGGAAGCGGAGCTGCAGCACTCCATCTCCCCCGCTGATTGGCAAAAAAGCTTTATCCTAACGCATAGGATTTCCCTGGCAACTAAGAACCAAGAAAAAGGGTTTAAATTATTAACGAGGTGGTACAGATGCCCAGTGGTTATCAAACGGTTTAACCCCTCTCTGACAGACATTTGTTGGAGATGCCTGTCCTCTAGCGGGACAATGCTTCACATCTAGTGGGCTTGCCCTCCAATTTGGAAACTATGGCAAAAGGTCTTTGATCTTTACAGCAGGCTGATGGCGACATCAATCAAGCCCACACCAGAGATAGCCCTATTATCAATGCTCCTGGGCCCCCTCAAGTCGATTAAAAAAGATGTACTGCTCCCCTTTCTAGCAGCAGTTAGAACAGTGATCCCTCGACATTGGAAAACGACAGATGTACCTTCCTTGGGGGAATGGGATGTTGAAGTGGACCAGATAAGAGATCTGGAGCGTCTGTTGGCGCAGGAGACGGGGAAGGAAGAACAGTTTTCCACCACCTGGACCTCGTGGTCAATGTTTCGCTATTCTGATGAATTCTCCTTATGGATCAGAGATATCCCACCCTTACCCGCCGATTAGCCATGCTGGAGTGCCCCATACCTCAGGTACCATCCCTTACTTCTACTCACGATCTTATTTCTGACTTTCTCTGTTTTTTGTTTTTTTTGTTAAATACTGAACCAATCACTTACACATATAATTAAAGATCATATCCTTGGAATAGTTAAATGATTTGATTATCTATAATAGGTGAATACATGATCCCTACAGCATTCTAATTCAGTGAGAGGGAGTCCTCAGAAAACACCAACACACGAAACCATCAGGCTCAATATATGTTGGCTCACACTCACATGCTATTCTTCTCCTATATCAAAGATTTCAATATACAATATGATATACCAGTAATGCACCTAAAGATGCATATTAGAAGGATCATTCCTGTTTATACATGGTCAAGGTACACCTCGCTAATCTATGTATACTATATGTGATGTTATACTGTAAAGAACGGTATTTTTCTGTTATACTCTTTGTGTTTCTGCTTTTGAAATAAACTAAGATTGAAAAGCATGGAGGAAATCCTAAAACAATTGGTGATATCCAACGCTGCACAGCAACAATCCAAGTGGGAAATCCTGGCGCGACTTGGTGTCACCTTGGCAGTTCGAGCACAGCGGGTCCACAGCTGATTCTTCCAAGACGAGAGGCCCCCAAGATCGCAGATGTTCGACCTAATTCACTTGGTGAGAAAATGGCTACAGCCGGAGTCCCTGTCTGGGCCACAAATAGTGGAGCGTGTGGTCATGGACCGGTTCCTAAGGTCACTACCAGTTCCCCTGCAGAAGTGGGTAAGCCAAGGAGACCCCAACTCGGCGGACAACCTCGTGGAACTTGTTGAAAGATACTTTGCTGCAGAGAACCTGGTCACCACCCCTACAGCCGCACGGACTTTCCGCCCAAAGCCACGGTCTCCCCAGGCAACTGGTAAGGCTGTTCCAGGGGAAGTGGGTGGTAAGCATGGCAAGGAAATAGGGGGGAGGATTTTTGGTGCCAGGACTGAAGTTTGGCGTCCCAAACAAGGGAAGCTACTGCCTGTCAGCAAACCAAACTGGGGAAACATCAGGTGTTTTCGTTGCCAGGAACTGGGACATGTTGCAGCAAACTGTCCATTGACAGATGAACCAATGCAGTGTGATCTATCTATTGGAAGGCAGTCTATGTTAGCTGCTGTTTCATGCGCTGCAGCACCAAGTATGGGAAAACACATGTGCCAAATGACTGGTAATAATAAGCCTATTATGGCCTTGCTGGACACTGGAAGTCTAGTGACTTTGGTTACAGCTGAGATGGTTGAAACTGTGAATTTGTATGCTAAAAAAGGTGCTGTGATCTGTGTACATGGGGATACCCGTGAGTATCCTATAGCCACTGTTCAGTTTAAAACTGGCTTAGGTACGGTGACCCATCCGGTCGGACTTGTGCCCCACTTGGTGCACGAGGCCATCATTGGTAGGGACTTCCCTAAGTTTTGGGAACTGTTGGATCATCCCGACCCGGTCGCGGTAGCTGACTCAGTGACAGAGCCAGAACTCCTGGCCGCTACTGACAATATGGGTTCAGGCGACTCTTCTCAGGGCTCCCCGGGTTTTCCTTTCTCAGTTATGACAGGAGAGCTGGAGGAGCCTGAGGAGGTCCCCACAACCAGTGGAGCTGGACAGCCATCTGCTGAATCTGAGCCTACGTTGGAGTTTGCTGACCTTAATGTACACAAGGAAAATTTTGGTACCGAGCAGAGAAAAGACCCAACCCTTGCCAGGGCCTGGGAAAATGTAATGGTGATTAATGATGTACCTGTCGAATCAGGGGACAGGCTCTATTTTCCTTATTTTAGCAGCAATGAGGATTTACTGTATCGTGTATATAAAAAAAAATGATGAAGTGGTTGAACAGTTGGTGGTCCCTAAGCCATACAGACGGGTGGTGTTGGAACTTGCCCATGGGCACTTGCTAGGAGGTCATTTAGGGGTTGAGAAAACTACTGAAAGGGTGTTGCGCAGGTTTTATTGGCCCGGGATACAGAAGGATATTGAGAATTATTGTCAATCCTGTCCTGTGTGTCAGATGTCAGCCCCACTACAACACTTTCGAAGTCCTTTAGTGCCCTTGCCCATTATTGAAGTGCCCTTTGAGAGGATTGCCATGGACCTTGTGGGTCCACTCCCCAAGTCTGCCCGAGGTCATCAGCATATCCTAGTAATCATGGATTATGCTACCCGTTACCCCGAGGCCATTCCCTTACGCACCGCATCTGCTAAAAACATTGTCAAAGAGCTGTTTATGGTGTTCAGTCATGTTGGAATCCCTAAAGAAGTCCTTACAGACCAGGGCACCCCATTTATGTCACGAATAACTAGAGAGCTGTGCAAGTTATTTAAGGTGTCGCAATTGCGAACCTCGGTGTACCATCCTCAAACGGATGGCTTGGTGGAACGCTTCAATAAGACATTAAAGAGCATGTTAAAAAAGGTTGTTGACAAGGATGGGAAAAACTGGGACTTCCTGATACCATACTTGATGTTTGCCATCAGGGAGGTTCCCCAGTCCTCCACGGGGTACTCTCCATTTGAGTTGCTTTATGGGAGACACCCTCGGGGACTCTTGGACATAGCCAAAGAAACTTGGGAGGGGGAGCAGACACCCCATAAAAGTGTCATTGAGCATATCGCTCAAATGCAGGACAGGATTGCAGCAATCATGCTGAGGATAAAAGAACACTTACTGCAGGCCCAAACAGCTCAACAGAGGATATACAACAGGGGGGCCCAACTCCGTGTTTTCTCACCTGGTGATAGGGTCCTGGTGTTGGTTACCACTGTTGAGAGCAAGTTCCTGGCTAAGTGGCAGGTCCCTTTGAAGTAATTGATAGAGTTGGGAAGGTCAATTACAAAATATATCAACCAGGAAAAAGGAAGCCCGAACAGATTACCACATAAATCTGTTAAAGCCCTGGAAGGATAACCTGGCGTTAACTGCGAGGTCCCTCCCGGTAACGCCTAAGGGTACTGAGTCCCCTCTGATCCCTGAGGTCACGATTCCAGACACCCTGTCATATTCCCAAAAGCAGGAAACTAGAGAATTCCTGATAAGAAATAGAGAGAAATTTTCAGAGTTACCTGGCACGACTTCAGCAGTTCAGCATGAAATTGTTACTGAACCTGGGGTCCGTGTCAAGCTCAAACCATACCGAATTCCTGAAGCGAGAAGAAAGGACATCAGCGAGGAAGTTAAAAGAATGTTGGAGCTAGATGTTATTGAGGAATCCAATAGTTACTGGTCTAGCCCCATCGTGTTAGTCCGAAAACCGGATGGCACTTGGAGGTTCTGTAATGATTTCAGGAAGCTTAATGCAGTGACAAAGTTTGACACGTACTCAATGCCCAGGGTGGACGAACTTATAGACCGACTTGGCAAGGCTCGCTATCTGACCACTTTGGACTTGACAAAAGGTTATTGGCAAATACCCCTGACTGGTAGCGCCAAAGAGAAGACTGCATTTGTGACCCCGGAGGGTTCCTTTCAATATAAAAAAATGCCTTTTGGGTTGCAAAATGCCCCCGCGACATTTCAGAGGGCCATGGACAGGACTCTAAGACCCCACCGACAATATGCAGCAGCATATCTCGATGACATAGTGGTACATAGCACTTACTGGGAGTCTCACTTGCCCCGTGTCCAGGCGGTCCTTGATTCCCTCTTCAAAGAAGGTTTTACAGCAAATCCAAAAAAATGTGCCATTGGTCTAGAGGAAGCCAAGTATTTGGGCTACACTATTGGGCGTGGTGTCATAAAACCTCAAGTGAATAAAATAGAAGCCATACAGGAATTGCCACGTCCTGCAAACAAGAAGCAGGTCAGGGCCTTTCTTGGCATTGCGGGGTATTATAGAAGATTTATCCCAAATTTTGCAACTATAGCTGCCCCACTGACAGACCTTACAAAAGGGAAAGACTCTGTAATGGTGATATGGTCCTCAGTAGCAGAGGAATCTTTCCAAGTCCTGAAGAAGGCTCTTTGTGCACAACCAGTACTGTACTCCCTCGATTTCTCCAAAGATTTTTTGGTTCAGACGGATGCGTCTGATGTTGGTATCGGGGCAGTACTATCACAGGTACACAATGGGGAAGAACACCCTGTGGTGTACCTAAGCAGAAAGCTCAATGACCATGAGCAAAGGTATGCAGTCATTGAAAAGGAGTGTTTAGCCATAAAGTGGGCCGTGGACGCACTCAGGTACTATTTGTTAGGATGCCAGTTTGAGTTAATAACTGACCATGCTCCTCTGAAATGGATGGCCCAAAAGAAGCAGACTAATAGAAGGGTGAACCGGTGGTTTTTGGCTCTACAGGATTACTCATTCACTGTAAAACACAAGCCAGGTGTTGAGATGGGGAATGTAGATGCCCTGTCCCGTGTTCACTCCTGTTGGGCTACAGGTGTTCCAACCCTGGGGTTGAAACAAGGGGGGGGGGATATGTAGCAGAGCGTCCCAGAGAGAGCCAGGAAAAGTCCTGTTCGGGGTTTATACATCTCCCAGGCTCCTCTCATACACGTTCAGGGATCTCTGATCCATGGTCCAGTTCAGGTCTTGGTCCTCTCCCCCAGGCTAATTTAAGCTCACCTGAGCAGACAGCCTTTGCTCTTGGCCTGGGATACTCAGACAACTTCTGTGTAGGAGAGCAAAAAGGTATGTGGAAGCTGACAAGCTGTAGGCTTGCTCAGCCTGGTAGTTAGGATCTGTAAATATTGTTTAGTTAGTGCCGAGACATGGCTAGGTTTTGTTTTGGCTATTTTTGCTCCTATTTGTTTTTTTGGAACACTGTACAGCACCTGTATATAGACTTGTATATATCACAAATAAATACCGCGCTGTTTGTCACTATTTCACTGGATTTGGTATCTGTGCCTGAAAGACTGCTCATCCCAGGGAGCTTTGTACCTGCTACCTGTCCCCCAGGTTACAATATATATATATATATTTATATATATATATATATATATATATATATATATATATATATATATATATATATATATAATGTGCAAATGTTTTAGGCATGTGTGGAAAAAAAGCTGTAAATTAAGAATACTTTCGGAAATAGAAGGGTTAATAGTTTATTGTTATCAATTAACGAAATGGAAAGTAAATGAACAGAAGAAAAATCCAAATCAAAATCAATATTTGGTGTGACCACCCTTTGCCTTTAAAACAGCATAAATTCTTCTAGGTACACTTGCACACAGTTATTGAAGGAATTTGGCAGGTAGATCATTCCAAACATCTTGGAGACCTAACCACAGATCTTCTGTGGATGTAGGCTGCCTATCACATACCTGGTAGCAGAGTCTGAAATGATGAGGAAGACCTCTTATACACCTTTGACACTGTGCCCCTGGTAGTGTGAACAGAAGGCGCAGGAGTGCAGAGTGGCACGAGCACCTGAAGGTTGTGCCAGTAGCAGAGGGGCGATCCATGCCAGGCAGAAGAGGTCATCAGTAATCTTCAGTGAAGCAGACGGGCTGGCAGACAGCTGGAGGATGGCAGACTGAAGCAGGCTGGTACTGGAGACAGCGTGCAGGTGAGGCATGCGCAAGTTAGCACACATTAGCCAGTGCCCAATACATGTGAGCATGAAAAGGAACATGTGTTTTAGCCTGTGCACAGAGCGCCTTTCCTTACACTGCCTCAAATCCTTCTGTTCCTTCATGTAATCCCAGACAGACTTGATGATGTTGAGATCAGGGCTCTGTGGGGGCCAAACCATCACTTCTAGGACTCCTTGTTCTTCTTTATGCTGAAGATAGTATGTTTTTGGGTCATTGTCCTGCTTCAGAATACATTTTAAGCCGATCGCACTCCTCCCTGATGGTCTGACATGATGGATAAGTATTTGCCTGTATTTCTTAGCATTGAGGACACAATTGATCCTGACCAAATTTCCAACTCCATTTGCAGAAATTCAGCCTCAAACTTGCAAGGAGCCTCCACCAAGCTTCACTGTTGCCTGCAGACACTCATTGTTGTAGTACTCTCCAGGTGCTCTCCAGCACCTGCTTCATTTTTCTGCACCCCAGTTGCTATGTTTTCATGCATAGTTGAATAACTTAGCCCTGCTTCCATGTCGGAGGTATGGCTTTTAGTCTGCAATTCCTCCATGAAGACCACTTTTGGCCAGACTTCTCCAGACTGTGCTGATGGTACTGCTGGACATCTGATGTCGAAAGAAAGTAAGCATGATGTCTTTCATTTGCTGCATTAAGTCTTCTTGGCTGACCACTACATGTAAGGTCCTCAACATTGCCTATTTCTTTGTACTTCTTCAAAAGAGCTTGAACAGCACATTTTAAAACCCCAGTCTGCTTTAAAATCTTTGCCTGGGAGAAACCTTGCTGATGCGGTATAACTACCTTGTGTCTTGCTGCTGTGCTCAGTCTTGCCATGGTGTATGTCCTTTGACATGAAACTGTCTTCATCAACCTCACCTTAGTAGCAACTAAGAGCAGATTACTTTGGATGGGCACAAATAACGGAGGGTATACACCTTCCCTCCTCTATCCAAAACCTAAGAGAAGTTTTGGCTTAAGATCCACTGAAGTGCGATTAAAGTGTAACATATTTATTACTAATTCCCAAACTCGGTAGACATTTATTGCACCAGAAATTAGTCTAGCAACGATTTTATGCATAATACTGTACTGTAATATTGAGTAATTTGTAGTATAGAAAATGACCAGTAGGTGGCAGTATACTGCCCTTTTAGGTTTTGATTTGCGTATTCTCCAGTAGCATAAAATGCTGCTATTACAACATTTTAATATAGTTACAGGTTTGAATAATTTAAAGGGAAACATTTGAGACCATAGTTTGATTAAGAAAACAGTATAGACAATAAAGTGACATGTCAGCTGATCAAAACTCTAACGTGACACAGATTATTCAAAGAATCGACTTTGTTATATAGAAAATAAAAGGCTATGCACTGTACTTATGTACTGTAGTTACAAACTTAGTGCTGTGAGCCTATCATTTCTCATTTGTATATTGGGTTCATTGTAAATTAAAAAGAAAAATAATATGTAATATTTTTACCCTTTTTTTTAAATGAACCATGTCTGTCTGTCTATTTTGTAACATTCTGGAGGTACACAAGGAAAACATACTGTTGATTTAGTGTATGCTCAACATCTAGCAGAAACAAGATAGCTTCAAGTAGTATTGTAAAGAGCCTAAAACTGGTACTTTTTGTATTCTCATACTGTATGCTCCTGCAGATACCTAAATATTGGGCTAGAATTTATGCATATGCCCCATTAGCAATATTTTCAGATGAACCCTGGATCAGAAAAAAAGTAATTTGTAGCCTAATCTTTGAAAATCTTGTCCAAGAACACCTTACTTTGCCAGCAAGAAACCCAAACTCTTACATTTTTTTGTGCGTCAAGATCTTTCCATGTAATCAACCTATATAAATCCAAGAAGTTTTCTGTAGGTGATATGCTACGGGCAAAATGAGACCAATTGTGAAGCATGATAGAATTCTGCTTATGGGCAGCAATGTTTCAATGATGTTTTTTTTTTCTAGAAACCCAGTGTAATGATCTGCCCACAACTGCGTGCCTCTTGTTGTCTTCCTAATGTGTTCTAACGTTATGCGCCAAAGTGCAAGCTTGTGCCATTAGCTGCAAGATCTGCAGCACTGTGGTGTGGTCACTCTCTAGCATGCGGTTTTGGGGTGATTAGATATTTTCCCATATTTTCAATTAGTAGGGGAGAAGCTGCCCTCCAAACAGCTGACGTATTAAAACAAGGCAAAGAAGTTACATAAGGAGGCCACTTGGTCAGTGGCAGTATGAACAACTTAAGAATTAGGATGTTGTCATAGCTAAGCGGCAATGTGTGTGCATTGGCCATGGAGAATGCTCTATAGCAGCTATTTTCGGTCAATGGAATTTTAGAGTTCCTCCAGAGGTTGTTAGGAATTCATTCGGTTTAGATGAAGACCTGAACATTATTTCAAGGTTTCCTCTGAGGCAAAAAGGTTGAGAGAGGCTACTTTATAGGGTAGACTGTGAAAGTATTCTAGGAGGCTAGAATAAATTAATATTCTAGCCAAAATAATTTGTTTATGTTCATATGCTTCTAAATGCCTGCAAATGCATGTAATTACATACCAAAACAAGCAATATTTTAAGTTGGATCTTTCTCTAGAAGTGTTTTAACATGCCTGAGTGCATAAAGCATAAACCTGCATATAAACATCAGATGATAGTCACTTGATCAAAGAATGTCTGTAACAGTAGGCCAACCTGGAGTAAGCCTCAGTAGGACAAGTTCCCAAACCCCATTACTATTGCCCCCCCCCTCCTTTCTTTTCCAAGATAATCACCATCAGAAGTGCTTTCTGGCACCTCTCTCTTTCTTTACTACCTCTCTCTTCCCTCTCTATTGATATGTCCTCACAGGTGACATTTCTACAATAATTCAGATGTCAGCTTTTTCACAGTCCTTGCACATCTAAACTTTTAAAAACCACATCCATTGCTTTAGGTTAGCATATTTATAAAATATGCATAATTCTACATGTTTTAAAAAAATATATGACAAGCATGATATCCACCAGGCTGTGAATAGTACAGTACATCAGTCCCTATTGATTGTCTTTTCTGATATTGGTGAATGTTACTTATTGGGCTTATTGGTGATCATGATGTGACGCAGGTAAATATCAGGGGGGCTGGGGGGCTGCTGTACACAGAAGGTTTTTATACCTTCATGCCTAAAATGCATGAAGGTAAAAAACCTTGAGCCTTTACAACCACTTTAACCACTTGATCTCCGGAAGATTTACATCCCTTCATGACCAGGCCACTTTTTTGTGATACGGCAGACTGCCAATTTTGAGAAAACAACATTTTTTACTTTCTGCTATTAAAAAACGTATCCAAAAAAATTGAAGTTCTCCAAAAATTTAGGCCAATATGTATTCTGCTACTTGTTCCCAATAAGCATATATTGATTGGTTTGCGTGAATGTTATAGCATCTACAAACTATGGTATATATTTATGGAATTTTTATTTATTTATTTTATACTAGTAATGGCGGCGATCAGCGACTTATAGCGGGACTGCGATGTTGCGGCGGACAATCGGACACTAACATACACTTTTGACACTTAACAAGAACCTGTGACACTAATACAGTGATCAGTGCTAAAAATATGCACTGTCACTGTACTAATGACACTGGGCGGGAAGGGGTTAAACATCTAGGGTGATCAAAGGGTTAACTGTGTGCCTAGCCAGTGTTTTTGTGTACTGTATGTGCTGCTTCTACTAGGAGAATTGATGGATTTTAGTCCCTGCTTTTCAGGAACACAAAATCCATCCCTTCCCCCTGTCAGAACTGAACTCTGCCTTGTTTACATTGGCAGAGCTTCATTCTGAGTCTCTGCCCGACATAGGGCAGGTGCTGGCGGACATGGATTGCCTGGCACCCACAGATTGGAAGTGCAGGATCACGTATACTGTATATACGTGATCCAGCACACTGCTGCCGCCCTGTAGCAGTAAACCTGCAATAGGGTGGTCAGCAAGTAGTTAAGCTTTGGCAATAAAACCTGGAAGCTGATAGATTACTAATCACAGCTGCACCAGATTCTGTGAGCTCCAGTTTTAGTAAATCTCACCCAGTGTTTCCTTACTCCTGAAACCAACTTCTGTCCTTCTGTAAGCAGACAAAAATATCTGAGCCTTCGACCAAAGAATCCTTGCAATGTCCAGATGGCAGCTTCTACCCAGCTCCTCTACAACATTCTTCAGCAAGAAGATCCTTTCTTCAGCCCAGTTTCCTTTACATATCTAAAACAATAAATGCAGGCGCCTCTGAGTTAGACTGTAAAGTGTGTATTAATAAAATCACATATTAACTTGCATCAAGGTAAACAAAGAAGGGTACATCTGTGGGTAAACGCTCTGCGAGGCATCCATCACACTGGTCTGTAGAAGGTAAGCTGTCTCAGCCGCTCTGTGGGCTCTCCTGGCCGGCAGGAAGATGGTATGGTGGTGGAGCGCTTGAGAGGAGAGTTGGAATGCTTCCTGGACTACAGAGCTGGAGGGGATGACGTCACAAGCGTAATCGCGACACATTTCCAGGCTGGCGCACCCTGGTGGTGGGAGTAATGCGTGCTCCTTTTTCAAGCTGACTACCTCGCAAAGCAGCTGAGATAGCTTACCTTCTACTGACCAGTGTGATGGATGCCTCGCAAAGCGTTTACCCACACACCCTTCTTTGTTTACCTTGATACAAGTTACTATATGATTTTATTAATACACACTTTACGGTCTAACTCAGAGGCGCCTGTATTTGTTGTTTTTTCTTGTAAACCCTGGAGACTGCTTCTGCTTCCCTGCTAAGGCTGACTCTGAATCATTAGACTATTCTCAGGCTGCACAGCAGCCCACTGGCCCCTTGGACTTCAGTATTATAGGATCTGTTTCAGTACCAGCGCCACATGTATAATTGTTTGTTCCTTTACATGTATACTGCAGCTTTAGCTTTGTTTCCAGAGCCCTCAGCACATGGCTCATGCTAAGATCAAACCCAGACATTAATTCTTCATATGGGTCTCCTCACAGGAAGAAGCCCCATGGTAGAATGTTTTCTGAAAAGGTGCTCCTAAACAATTATCAAATTAAATAAGTAAATATCAGCACAGACTAGCAGTAACATGTTAAAAATATATTAGATAAATGACTGCACGTGACAGGGTCACAACACATTTATAGCATTCTGTAAGTAATTTGTTTGGTGGGAATGTGGGGACTGCATGGTAAGGAGTCTCTGGAGGGGAAACTGAAAATTGTCTGTGCTGGGAAAAGAATACGGGGGAAGAACAAAATTTGTGTGCTGGTGGTGGGGTCTCACTAGGAAAAGACCAATCTGTGTGCTGGAGGTAGGATGTCATTGTTAGAGCTTGTTCTGTTCAGCTAAATCCAGGACTGGTGGCAGAATCCCCCCTGTGACAGTAAAGCATACGCATCATATTAAGGAGGATTAGTGAAAAAAATTGCCCTCAAGACCCCAGGATATCCCTTGAGTATAAAGTGTTTGGCCTGTGACTGTTATAAACATGCTCTTATATCCGTGGACTTGCTTTTCTGAAAACAATAAATTATTCACAAATACAGATAGATGACTCTTCCCTGGCAGACCCTCCACCTACTAAACACATGCTGCTTGTTTTATTTATAGGCTCTTCAGCAGTCTGCTTAATTCAGAAAAAATGTAAAACAGAAGTTGGGGATATGAGGGAAACATTCTTATTCTAAAACCATTAATAAACTAGATGTCAGATCTCAGTCAAATATGTATAATAAATTTTTAGTTAATGTATGTATTTCTTCAGAGTAGTAAAACCATTCATCGGGGAACATGATATGACTTCCAGAATATGTGCTCTGGCTATTGGAGACTGTACACTAGAATTGCTCCTCTCAATTTCTCTGCTTAAGGCCTTATCACCTCAATCTTTTCTTCAGTTTCAAGTTGCAGGTATTGTAAGTAATTTCTTAGTCCTGGGCCTTTTCTAAAGATTTCTAATGTTTTCCTTCCCTCTGTGTTTTTTTTTTTTGGTCAAAACTGATCATTCTTCACTGGTGTTTCCTACTGAAGAGTATCAAACAACCCCAACAGACTTATTTTTGGTATACAGGGTTTATATAGCGCCAACAGTTTGCGCAGCACTTTACAATACAAAGGGAAATAATACAGCGACACTACAATTCAATACAAGAGGGTTGGGAGGGCCCTGGTCCTGTGAGCTTACAATCTAAGGGCGAGCTGTTGGAACAAAAGATAATAACTGTGAGAGATGAAATGAAGGGGAAAATAGAAGATTTGATTATTGGCTGAAGGCAACACAAGCTTCCCTGAAGAGATGAGCCTTCAGGGATCGCCTAAAAGTGCAGAGAGTAGGAGATAGCCGGACAGATTAGGGTAGTGGGTTCCAGAGAATGGGAGAAGCTCTGGAGATGAGCATTGGAGGAGGAGACAAGGGAGCTAGAGAGCAGGAGGTCTTGGGAGGAGCAGAGAGGACAGTTTGGGTGATGCAGTATTTGGAGACAAGATTGGTGATCTAGCTCGGGGCAGAGTTGCAAATGGCTTTGTATGCTATTATTAGTGTTTTGAATTGTATTCATTGGGCAATGGGAAGCCAGTGGAGGAATTGGCAGAGACCCAGATAGCAAGCAATTGTGCTGCAAGTTTGAAAATTAATTGCTAAGCTATTGCTTGACTTGCCAGGCTTCACAAGTTTGTTGCACAATTGCAGCAAGTCCGCATTCCAGGACTCCACATCAACTTTATTTGCACACATTCTGCAAGTCTGCAGCAAGTTCTGGCTCAGTTATGTTGTGCAATTGTCATCCCACCACAGGGGTCACTGTGACTTGCAGAGCTTTTGCTGTAGACTCACCACTGCAACTTTGCTCTCGATAGAAACTTGACATGCAAATTTGCTACAAATTGGAAAAGTGTCCACCAGAACTTGTGCTTCAAGTGCTTTGTAACTTGCCAGTGAAAATGTTCAGCAAGTTAACATACTTACAATTCAACACTGCCACAAATTTGTGGCAAGTTACCCTTTCTATCTGGAGAGGGGTGGTGGACACTGAACTGTTGGTAAGGTGGATGAGTCTGGCAGCAGCATTTGTGACAGACTGAAGAGGAGGTAGCCTATGGAGAGGTAGGCCACAGAGGAGGGAGTTACAATAGTCAAGATGAGAGATAACAAGGGAGTGAATAAGTTGCTTAGAGGTTTCCAACTGTAAAAACTAGGCAGATCTGTTGAAGATTACATTTATTATTTTGGAGTTTCTCAATGATTCCCTTCCCACCTAATCTTTTTATGATCTGTTAATAAGGCTGATATCACATGGGTGATTCTGACGCTGGTGATAACTTGCCTGCATCAGGATTGCTAAGAGACTGCATACCAATCTGTGTGGCAGAAAGGCCCCCTCATTAGCGAGGAAGATTTGGCAGCATTCAGTACCAGCAAGGTAGCAATTTCATGGAGGTAGGTGGAAGACTCTCCCGCATCACCCATGAAACATCAGCCTGACTCTACTGCCAAGCTATCATCAATTTCATGCTGGGAAACTCCCATTATCAATTTTCTTTTCTGTGCTTCCCTTTTACTGCTTACTACATAAGGCTGCACTGGTGCTTACTTTCCCTAACTGTTTTTCACTTTTGATTGCTTCACACTCTGTCACGGGTGGTGAGAGCTGACCCTAGCTGTGGGCAAGTGGACTACAAACTTTTTGTCCTTGACCCTGATCTTTCTGTTACTGTACTTTTACCCCCTTCCTGCCCAGGTCAATTTTTAGCTTTCAGCGCTCTCACACTTTGAATGACAATTGCGAAGTCATGCAACACTGTACCCAAATGATCTTTTTGTTCTTTCTTTTTAGACAGATAGAGCTTTCTTTTTGTGGTATTTAATCACCACTGGGTTTTTTTATTTTTTGCTAAAGAAACAAAAAAACAAAATTTTATAACAGAAACTAAGTAATTTTTCTCCTTCACTGATGTGCACTGATAGACGGCACTGATGAGGCTGCATTGATAGGCAGCACTGATGGGCACTGATAGGCAGCACTGATGGGAATTGATAGATGGGATTCTTTTTCCTTAGGTGCATTATTTTACATTTAAAATTGTGCAGCAGCAGGATCAAGGATAAAATGCCTAAACATTCTAGAGACAAAGAGTAAAGACAGTATTAGGATACAGCAGCAGCAGGGTTATAATGCCGCATACACACGGTTGGACTTTTCGTGTACAAAAGTCTGACGGACGCCGACTGACCAAAGACGGCTGACAATCCGATCGTGTGTGGGCTTCCCTGGACTTTCAGCTGACTTTTTCAGCCACAAATCTGACGGACTTTAGATTTGAAACATGCTTCAAATCTTTACATCGTAACTACACCGGACCCAGAAATACGCTCGTCTGTATGCTAGTCCAACGGACAAAAACCCACGCTAGGGCAGCTATTGGCTACTGGCTATCAACTTCCTTTTTTTTTAGTCCGGTGTACGTCATCACGTACGAATCCTATGGACTTTGGTGTGATTGTATGTAGGCAAGTCTGTTCGTTAGCAGGTCCGCTGCAAGTCCGCCAAAAGTCATTCGAAAGTCTGTCGGACGGGCTGTCGGACTTTTGTAGACGAAAAGTCCAACCGCGTGTACGCGGCATTAGGCCTAACTTGTGTATGTCTAACCTATTTTTACTATGGGGATAGGGGTGAATGTGAGTGATACATTTGAGATGGTTTATGTCAGCATTTGCCCAACATGCTATGACAAAGACAGCTCCAGGAAGCAAGGGTCATTGTAAATGGTGAATGCTGTGTTCTGAACATCCAAAGCAAAAATGGCCACATTGATAAAAAAATAAAAATCAAGACACCCCAAAAGAAATGTAAACCCCCCAAAACAACCCATACTATCTCTCTTGTTTTCTTTTTTTTTAAAAGAAGACCTTACAGCAAAAAAAAAAGTTTTTTGCTGTGGATGAGACCACTGACCTCAATTCAAAATCAAAATCAAATTGAAGACAAAAAGCTTGTTACAGGTTCCAGGGCTAGCCCCTTTACCCCCTGTCTCTATGCAAATTTTGCAAGGCCTGCAATGGAGTTTGAGGCATGCAAATGAAGGCAAAGCCAAAACATTTGTTGATATGTCTGGGGTCAAAAACGTAGGCAGAGAATTCAAACTTATAACTATTCTACTCATAGTAGGCTTGGTTTTAGTTCAGGAATGTTTAGTGGTAGACATGTGCAATTCATTTAGTTCCGAATTAGTTTTTTAACGAACTTAGACAAATTCGTTAATTCGGAAATATCCAAATCTAGAATAAATCTGGAAATTCGGAAATCCAAAAATAAGAATGAAAATCAGAAAACTCTAAAGAACGAAAATCTGAAATTAAGACTCAAAAATTCAAAAACCCAAAAATTATAAAATCTGGAATAATAACTAACTAATAATAACTTAACTATTACTAATTATTAAATTAAAGCTTTTGGAATTACCTTTCAAATTTGTCTGTTAGTGAACGTAGCCATAACGAATTTATCCGCAGTTACGAATTACCCGTAATAACGAATGCCGTATCTAAACGAATGGAACGTAATGAATTAATAATAATAAATAACAATATTAATAATAATAAAAACGTATTATTATTTATTATCATTTTGTTCCATTCAATTTGTTTCGATGTGGCATTCATTATTTGGGATCATTCATAACTTCAGATAAATTTGTACTCATTATGTTCACTAACAGCCAAATTTGAAAAGAAAATTCCAATACCTATAATTTAATAACTAGTTATCATTATTATTTAGCTAGTTAGTTATTTTAAATTTTTGGATTTTCGTTCTTTCAAATTTTCGGATTTTCCTTTCTTATTTTCGGATTTTTAAATTCCAAAATTTTCAGATTTTCTTTTCTTATTTTTGGATTTTTGAATTCCAAAATTTGCGAATTTCCAAATTTTCGCATTTTCAAATTTACGAATTTTGAATTTTCGAGTTTCTGTATTTTCGAATTTCGGAAAAAAACAAAAAGCAAATGAAACGAAAAAGAAATTAAAATTTTTTTTCAGCAGTGCACATGTCTATTTAGTGGCATTGTTTCAGGGCTACGTTTATTGAGTCTCACTGTATACCCAGTTCTTAACAGTAAGATTATTCTGTATTATACAGATGTCATGTATAGGACTCATACCCAATGAACTTAGATATGTACAGTATATTATTATGGTTTACTGAATTATCTTGCTGTTTCGCTCACCTGAGTATGCAAATAGTTCTGTGCAAGTTGTGAGAAATGTCATACTATTCCTGGAAATTGTGCCCTTTTGCTTTTACAATGCCAAATGTTACGTCTGATTGTTTGAATGTTTGTAAAAAAAAACAAACAAAACAAACTTCTAATGAAAAAAATATTTGAAAAAAAAAAAAAAAAAAGAAGACAAAAAGCTCCCAATAATAAGAAAATGACAAAACAAGACATGGGATTAATTGCCCAAACAGATTATTTGTTCATGCACACGGCATCTGGTGCCTTCTCACCCAGTGAAGTTGCATTTGCCACATACAGCCTACCATACTAGTGAATGAAAGTTTAGCTTTTGGTAAATACATCAGACATACAAGCTTGGGTAAATGCTGATGCAAAAAAGTACTGTTTCAGCATTTACAAGTGTACACCCTCCAGGCTGTATGCGGAAAATGTGGCTTCCAGGCACTGAAAAGTGACAGGAGATTTAGGCTAGCCTCTTTTAACTAGTTCAACGTTAGAGACATTTTTGCACACAAATCTTAATTTTTGACCATAAAATTACTTAAACCCCCAGAACATTATCTATTTTCTGAAAGCAGAAGCCCTGTAGAATCAAAATATGAACATTGCAATTTTTACGTCGCATGATATCAGTGTTGCCAACCTCCCACATCATTTTTTTACAGACAAAACATGGAAAATGTACTGATGGAACACACTTTTTACTGACAACCTGAAAAATGAACACAATTAAAGTGGAAGTCTATGTGAAAATTAAAATCCCTGCATCTATAGCCACCATTATTCTAACACTAACCTACAGTGCCTTGAAAAAGTATTCATACCCCCTGAAATTTCCCACATTTTGTCACGTTACAAACGTAAATGTATTTTATTGGGATTTTATGTGATAGACCAACACAAAGTGGCACATAATTGTGAAGTGGAAAGAAAATGATAAATGGTTTGCAAAATATTTTACAAATAATTACCTGAAAAGTGTGGTGCTTTTGTATTCAGCCCCTTTACTCTGATATCCCTAACTAAAATCTAGTGGAATTAATTGCCTTCAGAAGAACCTATTTAGTAAATAGAGTCCACCTGTTTGTAATTTATCCTCATTATAAATACAACTGTTCTGTTAAGCCTTCATAGGTTTGTTAGAGAACCTTAGTGAATGAACAGCATCATGACGACCAAGGAACACACCAGACAGGTCAGGGATAAAGTTGTGGAGAAGTTTAAAGCAGGGTTAGGTTATACAAAAATATCCCAAGCTTTGAACATCTCACGGAGCACTGTTCAATCCATCATCCAAAAATAGAAAGAGTATGGCACAACTGCAAACCTACCAAGGCATGGCCGTCCACCTAAACTGACAAGGCCAGGCAAGGAAAGCATTAATCAGAGAAGCAACCAAAAGTCCCATGGTAACTCTGGAGGGGCTGCAGAGATCCACAGCTCAGGTGGGAGAATCTGTCCATAGGACAACTATTAGTTGTGCACTCCACAAATCTGGCCTTTCTGGAAGAGTGGCAAGAAGAAAGCCATTGTTGAAAGAAAGCCATAAAAAGTCCCATTTGCAGTTTGCGAGAAGCTATGTGGGGGACACAGAAAACATGTGGAAGGTGCTCCTGTCAAATGAGACCAAAATTTGGCCTAAAAGCAACAAGCTATGCGTGGCGGAAAACTAACATTGCACATCACCCTGAACACATCATCCCCACTGTAAAACATGGTGGTGGTAGCATCATGTTGTGGGGATGCTTTTCTTCAGTGGGGACAGGGAAGCTGATCAGAGTTAATGGGTAAATGGATGGAGCCAAATACAGGGCAATCTTAGAAGAAAACCTGTTAGAGTCTGCAAAAGACTTGAGACTGGGGTGGAGGTTCACCTTCCAGCAGGACAAGGACCCTAAACATATAGCCAGAGCTACAATGGAATGGTTTAGATCAAAGCATATTCATGTGTTAGAATGGCCCAGTCGAAGTCCAGACCTAAATCCAATTGAGAATCTGTGGCAAGACTTGAAAATTGCTGTTCATGGACGCTCTCCATCAACTCTGACTGGGCTTGAGCTAATTTGCAAAGAAGAATGGGCAAAAATGTCACTCTCGATGTGCAAATCTGGTAGACACGTCCCCAAAAAGGCTTGCATCTGTAATTAATAAAAAATGAAGGGCAATCAGCGCAAACTATACCTATAGAAATGTGCAAGCTGAACACTAAAGGATAACACCAACCTCAATATCAAACATAAAACAAATAAGTGCAGCGCAAAATAAGAACTACAAAGTAATACAAAGTTATTAATAAAAGGTCCAATATGTATATATGTGTATATCAATATAATCAGAAGTCCTAAGATCCAATCTGAAACACAATTCTTCTGGGTGCACACAGGTTAATCACTTTCCAACGAATGTAGTAAGTAAATCTTGTAAGTGAATCATGAGGTTGCGCTTACCAGATCCGGTGGACCCCTTAATTACAGGGGGTCAGAAAGAGCGTAAATGAACCAATGACACACTGCTGGGCTAGCTGTCATCTGCTGGAGACAATCATCCAATACTTGGAAGGATCCGTTATACACAGGGAGATCCTGATATACACATATATACATATTGGACCTTTTATTAATAACTTTGTATTACAATGGCAAGATGATCGGCAGTATTCCCCCAGAAAAAATAATAAAGGAATCTGAGGTAACAAGTGCCTCCAACTCCTTCTTAAATTGGAGTTCTCCAATTTAAGAAGGAGTTGGAGGCACTTGTTACCTCAGATTCCTTTATTATTTTTTCTGGGGGAATACTGATGATTTTTTGCCTACTACCTTTTTTTAATAACTTTGTATTACTTTGTAGTTCTTATTTTGCGCTGCACTTATTTGTTTTATGGTTGCATCTGTAATTGCACGAAAGGTGGTTCTATAAAGTATTGACTCAGGGGGGCTGAATACAAATGCACGCCACACTTTTCTGACATTTATTTGTAAAACATTTTGAAAACCATTTATCATTTTCCTTCCACTTCACGATTATATGCTACTTTGTGTTGGTTTATCACATAAAATCCCAATAAAATGAATTTATGCTTTTGGTTGTAACATGGCAAAATGTGGTATTCAAGGGGTATGAATAGTTTTTCAAGGCACTGTATCCTCTCCTGATAAAGTGGATCGTGTCCACGAAACACGTCAAGCCTATCTAGATGCATCAAGTTATATCGACATTTGGACGCCCGCACTCCAACATAATACCTTTATTGATATAAATGGATCTATACACAAACAGAGGCACAGGTACAGATGATAGCTGATGCGGTTCGCACCGTTAGTGGTGCAATGGACCAATCGTATCTAATCCAGATTGCAATCAGGTTCAATGCTCTAAATCTGTCACACACATAAAAAGAGGGATGGTGTGGAAGTGATCAGAGCATACAATATGTTTAGAACATGAAACCATAAAGAGATGAACACAAATTTAAGATACTTCATAAATCTAGGGTCCAATAAGTAAGCTACAAAAGATCGCTTGCCAACCCATTCCAAATTGTATACAATGCACTTATATACCAAAATTTGACACACCATGCCTATGTATCAAATAAACACCTAATAAAAACATTTAGTGAAAATTAAATATAAATATGTGCACATAAATGCATGATTAAAAATATGTGGAAATCTAAAAAAAACATTTACACATATGTATATGTGGTTGACGCTCGCCAAATGGTGTCAAAAGAGGAACTCTGCCGAAATGGCAAAACGATGGAAGACACATACATATATGCATAGAGACCCTTACATGTAATCAGAAGAACTATACAGGAGTACAACAGATTGTATTCAATTAAAGTGTATTTGCCTCAACAAAATGTGTACATTAACTGACCATACCATCCATCTATTTTGCTGTGAATGTATGTAGCTTAATTCTCTCAATGTAATCCTGATAAGAAACAATAAAAAAACAGGAAATCGCCCCAGGACTTTAAATGAGGTGAATGCGATTATCCAACAATTGACAGAGTAAATGCAGTCCCAAAATTTATTAAAATAGTCATGCAAACATAAACTTGAATCATAGCCAAGCCACTGAAATGATATATACAGTAGAAAATGTCATTACTTTTTATGCATGTGTACTTTGCAATTTACATTTTATACCTTGATACGTGTAATGACATTTTCTACTGTATGTATCATTTCAATGGCTTGGCTATGATTCATGTTTATGTTTGCATGACTATTTTAATAAATTTTGAGACTGCATTTACTCTGTCATTGTTGGCTAACCGAATTCACCTCATTTAAAGTCCCGGGGCGATGACAAGTGATGACATAAACTAGAAATCTCGTGTTGCAATTAATGAATGAAGGAATCTTGAATATTTTACTGGTGGTGGCTGAACAGACGACATCATCTTTCTTTATAAAAGGGCAATAGGCACATATTTTACTCCCACATTTAAAAGTGCCTTTGAATTGCCAATGAGAGCTTGAACTGGTACTAGTATATAGACCGGGGGATAAATATCTCCCTAATGTGGGGGCCCGACGAGACACCGTTTTGATGCCGCCTATCAAAATCTGAACGTATGTGGGGTCGTTAAACAACACAGGGAGGTACCTAGTACCAGTGTTCTAATTCTGTTGAATTCCACACTGTAGGGGCTTGAAAATACAGGAGTGCTGACATTCAAAGGGAACCTTCTTCTATTTGTGCTCCTATTCTGATCCTTGTCCATGATCAACTGACAGCGTGGGATGCTCTCAGCAATCTTAAAAGCTCTAGAGATCGTTGATGTAGGGTAACCCCGATCTTCAACCCTATGTGTAATGCTCTGAACCTCTTTCATAAAATCAGAGTCCTTGCTACAAATGCGCCTCAGCCTTAAAAATTGGCCCACTGGAATCCCTCTTATTGTATGTTTTGGGTGACCTGAATCGGCCCTCAACAGAACATTACGCGCAGTGGGTTTCCTAAATAAATTGGAAGTCACTTCATTATTGCTGCCCAGCAACTCAACATCCAGAAACTCAATGGACTTGAAATCATGATGCCCTGTAAATTGCAAGTTTAGATCGTTATCGTTCAAGTAGTCCAACCAAGCATCCATGTTAAATTGTTCATCAGCAACAACGAATAATAGGTCATCTATAAAACAACAGTAAAAAATAGTGCGTGTACGATGAGGTCTATCTGGTCCAAAGATGTGGATCCTCTCCCACCACCCCATATAGAGGTTGGCCAGTGATGGAGAAAATTTTGCCCCCATCAAGGCACCGCATTTTTGGAGATAGCAGTCCTCATCAAACATAAAAAATTGTGTGTAAGCAAGAACTCAAGACTCAACAAAATAAACTCCTGTAATATGAGGGAAAACTGACCAGATCTTTTAAGAAAAAATTATA
Source organism: Lithobates clamitans (assembly GCA_037952925.1). NCBI lineage: Eukaryota > Metazoa > Chordata > Amphibia > Anura > Ranidae > Lithobates > Lithobates clamitans. Next base: position 1,425,680 of record JBBGZY010000382.1, on the reverse strand, counting down.
CCGCTTGTATAGCCAAGGAGTGAGAGATGGATGAGTAAAGGCTAGAGACATCACATGTAACCCACTTGTAATTGGATTTCCATGTGAAGTCTTTCAATTTCATTAGAAGCTGTTTAGTATCTCAGGAACCCTGGTAGATCGCTCACCAGGGACTGTAATTGATCGTCCTCCCATTAGCCTAGACGTTTGCTCAGTGATCCGATGCCTGCAACGATGGGTCTACCAAACAGGGGATCTAACCCCTTATGAATTTTGGGAAGGTGATGGAAACCTGGCATGATCAGACAATCTGGAATGAACATATCCCTTTCTTTCTGTGTGAAAATGCCTGAAGATACAGCTCTATCTAGAAGAGTTTAAAGTTCCTTCCTAAATGATTGTATGAGATCCCCCTAAGCTTAAGGTAGGTCCCCGTGTCAGACAATTGCCTCAGAGCTTCATTCTTGTAAACGTCAGAGTCAAGGCCCACCACTGTGCCCCCTTTATCTGCATTTCAAATAATTATGCTCTCTTTATCACTCAGGCTCTTAAGAGCAACTCTTTCAGAGCCAGTGAGATTGTCTGTCATGGAACTGCCAAAATTATTATGGGCTAAGCAAGTTAAATCCCTCTCCACAAGTTTGTGGAATAGGTCTAAATCCTTGCCCCGTGAGGCAATAGGATAAAAATCTGACCCTAAAGCGGAGTTCCACCCAAAAATGGAACTTCCAATTAAGGTGTTCCTCCCCCCGTCCAGTGTCACATTTGGCTCCTTTCGGGGGGGGGGGGCAGATACCTGTCTAATACAGGTATCTGCTCCCACTTCCGGCGATAGATCGCCTCAGAATCTGCAGCGATCTACGCCATGTCCGACCCCTCCACTGTCCCCCACCCCACTGTCTTCTGGGAGACACACAGGTCCCAGAAGACAGCAGGGACCAGTCAGGACACAAGGCTTCACAGGGAAGGGTCGACTTCAAGTGAGGACATCGCGGCCGCCCTGGACAGTTAAGTGTCCATATTTTAAAAGTCAGCAGCTGCAGTATTTGTAGCTACTGACTTTTAATTATTTTTCTTTCGGCAGAACTCCGCTTTAATTTGAAGGAGATTTTTATACTGCTATCTTCGGGGTCTTCAATCAAAGGGCTAGATTCAATCACCAAATTAATCAGATCTTGTAGACCACACACATTCGAAAACAATTGAGTAGAGGGAAGGGACTCATTGAAATGTTTCTTTAAGGGCAATATATGTGCAAATTTATTCACATCTAATAAAGTTCAGAATAAATCGAAGTGTTTAGTTGGACAAAAATTCAGTCCTTTGCATAAAAGAGATATTTCCGAATCATTTAAAGATCTGTGTGATAGATTTAGAACATTAGTCTCTAACGTTGTACTTGACCTAGCAAATTACGGGTGGTGTTTACACCGCTTGTGTTTCTTTCCAACTCGCCTCCTGCTTTTTTCTTCTTCTTTTTGTGGGACTTGCAAGGGTTTCTGTGGGTGTTCACATTCTGTCCATACACTGGACGATACCTGCCAGTCGGCGGATCAACGGGTTCTGGAGATGAATCAGAATCTGTAATAGCCAGAGTATCATTAAATGGTCATTCTCGGGGTCATAGAAGCTAATACGCTTCTTAATAAACGGATTTTTAAAACAGCTTACTTGTAAAATCCTTTTCTTGGAGTACATCATGGGACACAGAGCACCATAATAATGACTTTGTGGGTTATACCCTTACCTTTAGGTGATTGGACACTGGCAACTAATAGTAAGACGGTTCCTCCCATATAACCCCTCCTATACCGGAAGTACCTCAGTTTTGTAGCAAGCAATGACGATCCCAGAAAGAGGGGATGGACCTCTGTGTCCCGTGATGTACTCCAAGAAAAGGATTTTACAGGCAAGCTGTTTTAAAAATCCGTTTTTCTTTATCGTACATCACGGGACACAGAGCACCATAATAATGACTATGTGGGATGTCCTAAAGCAATGCACCTGAGGGGGGAACACAATATCCCTAAGCCCCAACGGGCCTGAGACTATAAAGCTGCCTGCAACACGCTGTGGCCAAAAAGAGTCTCTTTTTGAGATCCATCTGGTAAAACCTGGTGAATGTATGAACTGAAGACCAAGCGGCCGCTTTGCAAACCTGAGCCATAGACACCTGTTAGCGTACTGCCCATGATGCACTAATCCCTCTAGTGGAGTGTGCTTTTAAATCCCAAGGTGGAACCCTGCGCTTTAATCCATACGCTTGGATAATAGTCTGGCGAATCCACCTGGATATAGTTGAACTTGTTGCTGGTTGTCCTTTCTTAGGACCCTCTGGCAAGACAAAAAAACAGTCAGTCTTCCGAAAGGGAGCTGACATTTCTAAGTAAATTTTGATCGCCCTCACCACATCCAGTGAGTGAAGCGACCTTTCCTCCCTAGTCTTAGAGTTTGGAAAAAAGGAAGGTAAAATTATATCCTGATTCAAATGAAATTTGGAAACCACCTTCGGTAGAAAATCCGGACGAGGGCGCATGACCACTCTGTCCTGATGAAGAATCAAAAAAGGTTCCTTGCAAGAAAGGGCGGCCAATTCTGACACCCTTCTAGCCGATGGTATAGCCACCAAAAAAAACAATTTTCTGGTCAATAGGACAAAAGGAATATGCCTAATAGGTTCAAACGGTTGATTCTGTAAGGCTGACAGTACCAAATTTAGGTCCCAAGGACATAAAGGTGGTTAACCGGCGGCCTCAAGTGTGTTACTCCCTTGACAAAGGTTCACACCAAAGAATGGGATGCAATTGGTCTTTGGAAAAAAAATGATAAGGCCGAAATCTGTCCTTTAATTGTCCCTGCAAGTCTACTCCTGCTTGAAGAAAGGCAAGAACTCTTCCAATCGTATACCTATGAGGGTTCCATTTCCTTTCCTCACACCAAGAAATGTATGACTTCCAGACTCTATAATACATAGCTCTAGAAACGGACCTTCTAGCGTTTATCAAAGTAGACAAGACTGAACCCATAATACCAGGGTCTTTCAATAGTCTGGTCTCAATAGCCAAGCCATCAAATTCAGCAACCGTAAAGAAGGATGGAAAATGGGTCCTTGAGACAACAGGTCTGGATGGCATGGAAGGACCAATGGGTCCCCTACTGCCAACTTACAATCTCCGAGTAACAGGATCTCCGGGGCCACGCTGGGGCCAGTAGGATCACTGGTTTTCGTTCCTCCTGTATTCTGCGTAATAAGTACGGCAGGATTTGGATCGGAGGGAAGGCATATATCAGAGAATACTGATTCCAAGGAACTACTAATGCGTCTATCCCGACAGCAAGCAGATCCTTGGTCCTGGATACAAACCTGTCCAGCTTGGCATTGAATCTGGATGCCAGCAGATCCACATCTGGGGTCCCCCAGTATTGGCAGATCTGTAGAAAAACCCCGGGATGCAGGGACCATTCCTCCGGTAACAACCTTTGGCGACTTAGGAAATCTGCCTGCCAATTGTCCACCCCCCGGGATAAACACTGCCGAAATAAACGGCACATGTTTTTCTGCCCAAGTCAATATATAATTTACCTCTCTTTGGGCCACCCGACTCCTGGTACCTCCCTTGTGGTTGATATATGCCACTATCATGGAGTTGTTGGACTGGACTCTGACAGGAAAACCCCGCAATCTGGATGTCCAGAATCGCAGAGCCAGACGAGCTGCCCTAATCTCCAATAGATTGATGGGCAGGGTCTTTTCTGTCTGGGACCATATTCCCTGAACAGGCGCCTCCTCTAGGACTGCTCCCCAGCCGAGAAGACTGGCGTCTGTAGTTACGACTTTCCAGGCTACTGGTGGGAAAGATTTCCTTTTTTCCAAATTGCTGGTTCTTAACCACCAAGAGAGGTTCCATAGTACCTGTGGAGATAGAACCATAGGTTGATCCAAGGTTCGAGTCGACTTGTCCCAGGCTTTTAGAATACTGTTCTGGAACACTCTTGAGTGGAACTGTGCATATGGCACTGCGTTGAAGGACGACACCATCTTGCCCAGTATGCACAGCCGAATAGAAGGTGTTAGTTCTTTTTTCACCTTCTGGACGAGTTCCACTATGGAGACGACCTTTAAGGGGGGCAGAAACACCTTTTCTTGGGCGGTGTCTAAGACCAGACCCAGATACACCAAGGCTTGGGTCGGACAAAGAGCTCACTTGTCCACATTTAGAATCCAACCTAGGCGTTGTAAAACCCGTACTGTTCTTGACACGTTTTGCACCAGTATGGGGCGAGAGCAATCCCTTAGGAGAAGGTCGTCCAGATATCCTACTACGGAAACCCTCTGAGACCGTAGGGAAGCCAACACTGGGGCTAGAATCTTTTTGAAAACCCTGGGGGCCGTGGCTAGACTGAATGGTAGTGCCACGAATTGGAAATGACTGCCCTCTACTGCGAAGCGTAGGAACCTTTGATGTGGACCGAAGATCGGCACATAAAGGTACGCGTCCTTGATATCCATGGACGCTAAATAGTCTCCTTTCCTCAGAGATTTTATTATTGATCGAACCAACTCCATGAAGGATCGGACGTCTACAAAGAGGTTGAGAGCCTTGAGGTCCAAAATGGGCCTTACGTCCCCATTTGGTTTTGGTATGGTGAATAGGTTTGAGTAAAACCCTCTGAATCTTTCCTCGTGCGGCACTTTTACAATTACCCCCTGCATCAGCACATGCTGTAAGGCTAGGAATAGGCATCTTCTTTTCTCTGGATCCGACGGAACCCTTGAGTACAGAAACTGATTTGGGGGGATTTCCCGGAACCCTATTCTGTAACCGTATTTCACAGTGGAAATGACCCATCGGTTTTGAACCAGTTCTTCCCAGATATCCACAAACAGCCAAAGCCTGCCCCCCACCCTTGAGAGCGGATGGCTAGAGATGGATTCATTAAGAGATGGCTCTGTCTTAGAAATTCCATGTTATATATCTCTTCTATTTTATCAAACCACTCTCTGATTTTTGGACTCTCTACTTCCTTCCATTCCCTTGGTATCAAGCTTCTTGCAGCGTTCATCATATGTACAATCATTGAGTTTCTATATTCTTTTGTCGGGATATCTACCCCATGAAATAGACATGTCCATGGTTCCTCAGGTATAACTATATCAGTAATTTCCTTGATAAAACTCAGTATTTCCTTCCAGTACGTTCTAATTTTAGAGCACCCCCACCACATATGGGCCATGGTTCGCGTTTGTTTACAGCCCCGCCAACACTCCGTTTTTGTCCTATTTGATATTTCCCTAGTATTTCTGGGGTTCTATATCATCGGGTTACGCACTTATAATTCATTTCCACCATCCCATTATTTACTGATGATCCATGTACTAGTTTCAGAATTTTTCCAACTTTTTGGTTCTTTCCCCAATTCCCTCTCCCAATTTTTTACAAATGTTGGAATTTCCAGATCTTCCCCTTCTATCAAGGTTTTATATATCCTAGATATATTCCCCCTTGTTTATTCGATGGTACATAATCGCTATATCAATGTAAGTGCTTCTCCTTCTCTTATTGGGTGAGGAAGTGCTGCTATGAAGTGTTTGAGCTGAAAATACCTCCATTCATTAATCTTCATTAATCTTCTTTATTCATTATCTTTTCTTATTTTTAATTCTTGTAAAGTGCAAATTTTTCCCCCTTGTGTTATATCATGTATTTGTAGGTTTTTTTTTTTTAATCCAGTTCCCCCCTATCGAACTTTTCCCCAGTGCAAATAAATTATTTTCCTTTAGTGCCATCAATGGTGAATTATATTTCCATTTATTTTTCTTGTGTAGTGCATCTAAAATTTTTAATACCATCCGTGTCAATGTGTGTGTGTATTTTCTTCCAATGTCCTATTATGTGGTGGTATCCATATATTCCTTCCTAAGTTTGTAATAGCCATTATGTGTTCTATATTAACCCACCTTTTCTCATTGTTTGATTTAGCCCATTCCACCACACGTATTAACAAAACCGCCTCGTAATATTTTTGAAAGTCAGGTACATATAATCCCCCTTGGATTTTTACTTTCTTTAGAATTGCCAGATAAATTCTAGGTTTCTTATTGTGCCATATTAATTTAGTGATTAAAATTCTTAAAGTTCAAAAATATGCTGGGGGTATATATATATATGAGGAGCATCTGAAACTGGTACATGATCTTCGGAAGTATTATCACCTTTAGGGCGTTAATTCGGCCCATCCATGATAGGGGGCGTGCTGTTATCCTTTTTATTTCTAATTTTTATCTCCTCTAATAATGGGATATAGTTTGCTTGAAATATTTCCTCTGTTGATGCGTTAATTTAATCCCAAGATATTTTATTTCTGTCCCCCTCCAAGTGAATGGAAACTTTTGTTGTAAACTCTGTTCCTCTTTCAATTTCATATTTATATTTAATATTTTGGATATACTTGGGTTGATCTCAAAATTAGATAGATCTCCGTATTCCTTTAGTGCTTTCATAAGATTGGGCATTGTAATTTGGGGGGTTGATATATAGAATAATGTATCATCTGCAAATGCAGCTAGTTTATGCTCCTCTTCTCCAACTTTGAAGCCCCCTATGTCTGCATCGCCCCGCACTGTTACCAGAAGAGGTTCCAGCGCCAGCACAAGCAGGAGCAGAGACAGGGGACATCCTTGTCTCTTCCCGTTATTCATTCTAAAGGGGATGACAATGTTCCATTTACTTTCACCATGGCTGTAGGACCTTTATATAATGCTTGTATCCACTGCATCATCTCTGGGCCTATCCCCATGCTCTCTAGGGTGCTCATCATGAATCCCCAGTCTACCCTGTCGAATGCCTTTTCGGCATCGACAGGAGTAGACCGGGGACTCTCCCTTCTTTTATTTTTTGAAGTAACAGTGTTCTTACCCCGTTGTCCCTCCCCTCTCTCCCTAGTACAAAGCCCACTTGATTGGGATAGACCAGCTCAGTCATTAAATCTTTCATCCTTGTTGCTGTGGGGGGTTGCTGGGGGATCCTAGCTTTTTTTAGATATTCTTTTATTCTTTCTTTTTTCCCTCCATCCTGTTGTCCTTTCTGGTTTACTGAGTATAGTTGTTCATAAAAGTCTCAGAAAACCATTGCTATGTCCTTTGTATTATAGAACATTTCCCCTTTTTTATTTTGTATTTTTTCTATGAAGTTCATTGGTTTTTTTTTCTTAACATCCTTGCTAGACACTTACCATTTTTATTCCCCCATTGATATCTTTTCTTTGAGATTTTATTGAAGATTTTCCTTATTTCCTGTTCTAATAGTTCTTTTAATTCATCTCTTTTTAGTACTAGTTCTCGTGACAATTCCTGATCTTGCCCTCTCCCTTTTTTGTGTGTTTGCTCCAATAGGTATATTTATTCTATCAATTTTGCCCTCTTTTTTATTCTTTCCTTCTTTCTCCTAGTTCCCATTGAGATCAGGATTCCCCTTATGTAGGCTTTATGAGCCTCCTACAGGGTATCGTCCGCAATCGAACTGGTTCCATTTAAGCTGAAATATTACTCCAGTTTTTTTTTTATTATCTCCGCCCCTTGTTTATCTAGAAGATCTTCATTTAGCTTCCATGAATACGCTTGTATCTGAGTTTCTGGTATCTTTATTTTCATGGTCATTGGGGCATGGTCAGATAGTGTAGTAATTTCTATATTGGTGGAGACTACCAAGTCTAGCATTCTATGTTCTATCAGCCAATAATCGATCCTAGTGTATGTCCCGTGTACAAGGGAGTAGAACATATAATCTTGTGTCCTAGGATGTTCTATTCTCCATATATCTACTAACTCGTAATGGTGTAATTTCAGTTTTATCGCCTTCAATTGGACGTTCCGCGTCCCCTGTACACGTGACGTATCTTGTTTTGGATCCATACAAAAATTCAGGTCCCCCCGCCATGAACACTTTCTTTTTTTTAAATTCTCATAATTTTTCCAGGGCTCCCCCCAAATATACGGTTGGACCTTTATTAGGGCAATAAATATTAGCCAATGTGCATTCCATTCCCAACAGCTTCCCCCTTAAGAAGGGAAATATTCCCTCTGGGTCAATTAATCTGTCCTCCTAGGAGAACCAAACTCCCCTACCTATTTCAATTGCAACCCCTTTTGCCTTATTTGTCATTGAGTCGCCATAGTACCAAGTTGGGAGCTGATGGGAATACAACCTCACATTAGTTTCATGGGACAGATGTGTCTCCTGGAGGAAGACCACCCCGGCCCAATGACGCTCGATCTCTTTCAAAATTTTATGTCTTTTTGTTGGTGTATTCAGCCCTCGTACATTGTAGGTCAGAAAATGTAGTCATGGTATAGTTATTTGCAGCTTGTTTTCATAGAGATGGGTTATTTGCATCCTATTTTCATATAGATGTAATCTATTTCTGAGTTTATGATTATTCTTTATGGGGTCTAAGTTTTGTCCCACCTCCCTCCCCCCACCTCTCTTTTTTTTTTTCTTTTCTTTTTTTTGGTGCTTCTTTCGATTTCCTGCGACTTCTACAATTTCTGCTAATATCTTTTCCCTCCTCTTTCATGACTTCATCGTTATGTCCATCCCAGTATATCCAACTTTGGAAAACCTATTTCATTACAGAAATCTTCTAAGTCCTCTGGATATTTTAGTCTCACAGATCCACCTTCTTTCTGAGATACTAGGGAACCCCCAGCTATATTTAATATTAGCCGTTCTCATTTGAACCAATAATGGCCTAAGCAGTCTTCTTCTTTCCAGTGTTTCTACTGATAGATCTGTGAAGATTTGAAGTTCTGTATCCTTGTATTTTAGTGGTGGTCTATCTATCAACCTCTTCCATATCTCTGCCTTATCTTCAGGGTATTTCTGCGTTTAGATACGGAGGTTTCCTAATCCTATGCACTTGATCTATTTTGAGTTCTTGCTCTTCTCCTCTGTCCAGTAGAGGGTTAAATATTTCCTTCATAGTTTTTTTTCAGCTCTTCACCTCTCTCTTCTGGGAGCGCTCTTATCCTTAGATTCTGGCGTCTGCTTTGGTTTTCTTTATTTTCTATTCTGTATAATATTTCCTTCTGACTGGTTTGCAGAGTTTTAACTTGTGTTTTTAATTCTTGTATTTCTGAGGCTTGTTTTTCATTCTTGTCCTCTGTTTCCTCTACCCTTTTTAGCAGATGACCCAAGTCAGCTCGCATTGTTGTGATTTCTGTCTTAAAGAATTTTCTAATCTCTTTTCTAATCTTTCAAACATCTCTATTATTTCTGATTTGGTTGGCGATTGGGCATAAGTACTTTGCTCTCCTGCGCCTACTTCGTTGTCCATCCTGGCATCTGCTTTAATTTTTTTCCTGTATTTCTCCTTTCTTTTTCGCAGACTCTCCTTTCTTTTCTTTAGATTTTCACATTTAACGGGGTTTCACCGTCGATTACCGGCCTATAGGCAGGTGCAGGGTTTTCCCATTTAACAAGGTTTCACATTCAATCACCTGTGCATAAGCAGTTTCCGTGCAAAATATATTTAAAGGTGTTTATTTGCTGCCTACAGTCCGTTTGCTCACCTCTCCCTTATAGGTATTTCCTATCTGGGGGTCGCACTGTAACAGAAGGTGCACGTGTACGTTTTTTACCGTTAGCAGGGTTTGCGAAAGCAAGTTCAGGGTGCAGGATTTTTACTTTCAACAGAATTTCATCATCAATTTTCAGCTCATCAGCAAATTGCGAGCATGGCTTATATAAAAAATAATTCTTGCTTTTCACAGTCCATTTGCCTGTTCCCCTCTAGGTACTTCCATTAGGGGTCACACTGGAACAGGCAGAGGGATACATGTACCGGCTTTTCACATTTAACCAGGTTTACAAATTGCAAGTACATAGATTTCACCTTCAACAGAGTTTCACAGTCTGCTTGCCATGACATAGACAGAGTTCTTGCAAAGCCCGTGCGAAAAAAAAACCACCTGCTCACAGTCCGTTCATCAGTTTGCTCACCTCTCTTATTTAGGGGGTTGCACTAGAGCAGGTGAAGATATGCACAAATTAAGTTTTCACAGCCAGCAGGGTTGTCACGTACCTGATGGTTTTGAGCCCGAATTTCAGGGGTAGGCCTCCCTTACGGCTCCCACTCACGGACCCTGGTAAGGTAACAGAAGGCACAGGAGAAGGATGGGCACGGGTGCCTGGCAGGATCAATAGACTGGAGCATGTTAACAGACTGGATCAGGTTAGCAGACCGGATCAGGTTCAGCTCAGCAGACTGGAACAGCTTAGCAGACTGGATCAGCTTGGCAGACTGGATCAGCTTGGCAGACTGGATCAGCTAGAAGACTGGATCAGGTTTCAGCTCAGCAGACTGGAACAGCTTAGCAGACTGGATCAGCTTGGCAGACTGGATCAGGTTTCAGCTCAGCAGACTGGAACAGCTTAGCAGACTGGTTCAGATTTAGCAGGCTGGATCGGGACCAGGAACGGATAGAGTCAACACAAGAATAGTCAGACAGGCCGGGTCGGGTTTCAGGCGGGCAGCAAAGGTACAGAGGTGCAGGCAGAAGAGTAGTCACAAAAAGCCGAGATCAGGGGCAGGCAGATAACTGGGTGGTCACGGGTAAGCCGGGTCTTTCACAGGTAATAGTCACAGATCAGGTTTATTGCACACAACGCTGTAGAGCAGACAGCAGGGACTGTATGCAACAGGCAGGTTTAAATAGCCCGCCTGGCGCCAACAGAGGTGCGCGCTAGCATGCGCAATGGCACCTGCGATTGTGAACCAGGGAACCTGGAGCGCCTATTACTAGCAGGATCTTCATGACAAGGGTACTGCAGTTGAAGATGCAGTTTTTTCATGTTCAACAAGATTTCAACAGGGTTTCCTAGTCCATTACCATAGCATGATTAGATTACATGTATAGCATATATAAAGATAATGCTTACTACACAGAATCCATTAATCCATTTGCTCCCTTATATGTATTCCCTATTGGAGGATCACAGAGGTGCAGGCAGGGGAATACACATTTCAGGCTTCTCAAGCATTTAGGCTTTTTAAATTCAAATGCAAAATTTCACTCTTCAACAAGGTTCCAACATCAAGCCGGCTGCCGATTCACTGTCCTGGTGGTGTTATGGGGGTACAGTGGGCTTTCACCTCTGCTACATGTCTCTGCCTCTCACGCCCCTGACTGCAGCTCTTCCGTCCGGAGCCTCCCTCGTCCGCTCAGTCCGGCCCCTCGATTGTGCTCCTCCCCCACCTCAGCAGCAACAGCACACACCCATCCTGTTTGCATGTCTGGTTTCAATATCAGATTACACAGGTTATTTAGATCCCCTTTTTAGATTAATGATGCATCCTCTCCTGATGAAGAGGATCAAGTCCACGAAATGCGTCAAGCTATTTAGATGCATCAAGTTATATCGACATTTCCTTAGATGTTTAACTATCTCTATCAGACCATATTCTAGTACTCTGGGATTCTGCTAACCTCATGACATTGGGAACTATTATGTATATTTTATTGTGTAATGTGCCATGCTGTCTTTACAATTTTAATGTACAGTTGTGCTCAAAAGTTTGCATACCCTGGCAGAAATTGTGATATTTTGGCATTAATATTGAAAATATTGATAACAGAAATAACCCAAATGGCCCTGATAGAAAGTTTACATACCCTGTAATGTTTGTCCTTGAAACAGACACAGAAGGTGGCACACACAGGTTAAAATGGCAATTAAAGGTTAATTTCCCAAATTTGTGGATTTTTAACCTCCCTGGCGGTATGATTATGTCAGATTTATGATGCTGAAAGCGGTACATTGTTTCACATGGAAATTTGGCGTTTTATATTGTAGGCCTGTAATTCTTAGGAATAACTCACTTAAATCTGTCTAAACAAGAGTCTAGTAGACATCCCGGGTATGATAAAGTTTGAAATACAAAATCATAAATTATAATAAATAACTATAGCTTTTTGGTTGCTAAGGACATTCTCCAGTTTCCAGGCAGAAAGAACAGTATATATAATATAAAACTGCATGCAGGGCATTGGACGAAGCACTAGGGGCAAAAGGGAGGTGAAATCATTTGATACAGTAAAGTAATGTGTAAGATTGTATGTGTTCTGTTTTTTGCACTTTTTAAATTTCCCGCTGTGTGCCATCCCCATGCGTTGCACCACTCGCAGGGAATGGAGCCCGGCATACAGTACATCAGGCGGAAGACACAGCCGCCGCACATAGCGGGGAGTCCTGGTAGGATCCTGGGGACAAGGTAAGTAACTTTCCCTGGATACTGCGATGCAGCCCTGATTGTGGCTCGGGGTTACCGCTGTTGGTATGGAAAATTCACTCAGAGCCAAATTCGGGAATACCACTAAGAAGGTTAACCATTTAAGGACCGAGCCTCTTTCTGAGATTTGATGTTTGCAAGTTAAAAACAGTTTTTTATGCTAGAAATATACTTAGAACCCCCAAACATTATATATAATTTTTTCTAACACCCTAGAGAATAAAATTGTGTTGCAATACTTTATGTCACACCGTATTTGCGCAGCGGTCTTACAAGCGCACTTTTTTAAATAAAAAATAGACTTTTTGAAATAAAAAATAGACTTTTTGAAATAAAAAATAAGACAACAGTAAAGTTAGCCCAATTTTTGTTTATATTGTGAAAGATAATGTTACGCCGAGTAAACTGATACCCAACATGTCAGCTTCAAAATTGCGTCCGCTCGTGGAATAGCGACAAACTTTTACCCTTAAAAAAATCCCTAGGCGACTCTTAAAAAATTCTACAGGTTGCATGTTTTGCGTTACAGAGGAGGTCTTTGGCTAAAATTATTGCTCTCGCTCTGACTATCATGGTGATACCTCACATGTGTGGTTTGAACACCATTTTCATATGTGGGCGCTGCTCACGTATGCGTTCGCTTCTGCACGCAAACTCGGCGGGACAGGGCGTGTTTTCTTATTTATTTTGTCTTTTATTTTTTATTTTTTTTTAAAAAAAATTGTCACTTTTATTCCTATTACAAGGAATGTAAACATCCCTTGTAACAGAAAAAAAGCATGACAGGACCTCTTAAATATGAGATCTAGGGTAAAAAAGACCTCAGATCTCATATTAACACTAAAATTCAATAAAAAAATAACATAAAAATTAAATGTCATTAAAAAAAAAAAAAAAGTCTCTTTAAGAGCTATGGGTGGAAGTGACATTTTTTTTGACGTCGCTTCCGCCCTGCAATGGTGGGGGCCATCTTCCCCTTACTCATCTCCATACCACACACGGATAAGGACCTGATAGCCTCCGCCACTACCGACGACTCCGGTAAGCGGCAGAGGGCACCGGAGCACAGCGGGGGGCCCTCTCCCACCGCAGATAAAAGAGATCTTGCAGCAAATCCGCCACAGAGACCACTTTTATCTGAAAGCGTACCGCCCGCTGAAGAAGAGGATACCAGGGTTATGATAGCTAGCTGCTGCCGAAAATCTTTATGATCTACATCCGGCGCCGGCGGATCCACTCTCCGCCTCACCGATCGTAACGGTGAGTCGGAGCAAGCACCGGAGGGCGGAGGGAGGGACGTCCCCTCTCGCCTCCCATAGGAACGATCAAGCGGCGGAACGGTCGCTATGATCATTCCTGTGGTGTAGAGATTCGCCGGCTGAAACCGGCAATATCTGAATGATGTCTGTAACTACAGGCATCATTCAGATATACCTGCTCAAAGCCCAGGACATCATATGACGTCCTTGGTATTGAAGTGGTTAACAAGGGGATCCCCAGATCCCGGCCTCCCCCTGTGTGAAATGGTAACGGGGTACAAATGTACCACTACCATTTCACAAAAAAGTTTGAAAATGTTAAAAATGACATGACACGGCTTGGGACAAGTCCTTTATTAAAAAATAAAAAAATTAAAATGTAATTTTAAAATGCAAATCCGCCACAGAGACCACTTTTATCTGAAAGCGTACCGCCCGCTGAAGAAGAGGATACCAGGGTTATGATAGCTAGCTGCTGCCATAACAACCATATCCCTCCTCAAAGTGTCGACGTATAACGATGGTAGGCGGTCCGTAATTGGTTAAAAAAACACAAATGTGGGAAATTAACCTTTTAACCTGTGTGCACCACCTTCTGTGTCTGTACCATGGCCAAACATTTCAGGGTATGTAAACTTTTTTTATCAGGGCCATTTGGGTGATTTCTGTTATCATTATGATTTAAAAAGGATCCAAAAAAACAATGTGATAATAAATGACTTCATAGTTACATAGTTACATAGTAGGTGGGGTTGAAAAAAGATACAAGTCCATCAAGTCCAAAGTATGTGTGTGATTATATTTCAGTATCACATTGTATATCCCTGTACGTTGCGGTCGTTCAGGTGCTTATCGAATAGTTTCTCGAAATTATCGATGCTCCCCGCTGAGACCACCACCTCTGGAAGGGAATTCCACATCCTTGCCGCTCTTACAGTAAAAAACCCTCTACGTAGTTTAAGGCTAAACCTCTTTTCTTCTAATTTTAATGAGTGGCCACGAGTCTTGTAAACTCCCTTCCGCGAAAAAGTTTTATCCCTATTGTGGGGTCACCAGTATGGTATTTGTATATTGAAATCAAATCCCCTCTCAAGCGTCTCTTCTCCAGAGAGAATAAGTTCAGTGCTCGCAACCTTTCCTCATAACTAATATCCTCCAGACCCTTTATTAGCTTTGTTGCCCTTCTTTGTACTCGCTCCATTTCCAGTACATCCTTCCTGAGGACTGGTGCCTAGAACTGGACAGCATATTCTAGTGGTGGCCGAATCAGAGTCTTGTAGAGCAGGAGAATTATCATTTTTTTTGGAGTTGATCCGCTTTTTAATGCAAGCCAATATTCTGCTTGCTCTGTTAGCAGCAGCTTGGCATTGCATTGTCATAAAAAGTGCTTGGGGACCTGGGTCCTGCCCCAGGGGACATGTATCAATGCAAAAAAAAGTTTAATTGATTTTAATAATGCTTAAAGTGAAACAATAAAAGTGAAATATTCCTTTAAATTTCATACCTGGAGGTGTCTATAGTATGCCTGTAAAGTGGCACATGTTTCCCTTGTTTACAAAAGTCCCTGCACAAAATGACATTTCTAAAGGAAAAAAAGTCATTTAAAAGTACTCGCGGCTATAATGAATTGTCAGTCCCGGCAATACAGATAAAAGAACTCATTGAAAAAAACAGCATGGGATTCCCTCACAATCCATTACCAAGCCCTTTGGGTCTGGTATGAATATTAAGGGGAACTCTGAACCAAAATTAAAAAAGAAAAATTGCGTGGGGGTCCCCTCAAATTCCATACCAGGCCCTTCAGGTCTGGTATGGATATTAAGGAGAACCCCAAGCCAAAATTAAAAAAAAAATGGCGTGGGGGTCCCCCCACAAATCCATACCAGACCCTTATCTGAGCACACAACCTGGCAGGCAGCAGGCAAAGAGGGGAGCATGAGAGAGCGCCCCCCTTCTGAACCGTACCAGGCCACATGCCCACAACATGGGGAGGGTGCTTTGGGGTAGCCCCCCAAAGCACCTTGTCCCCATGTTAAAACAATAACCAAAAAATGTCCAGCGCTCTGAATGTCTCATAAACAATTGCCAGCAGTCCAATAATAAAGGTTAAGAGATTTAATAATTATGTATGATAAAAACAATATGATAAAAGCAATAAATGAACAGCATATCATCCTATGTTAATAACACTGTAGGACACTTGAATGAGAAAGTTTTCTAACAGCCAAAAGGTCCAATCAGCAGCAGGCAGTAAAAGACTGGAGATCCATCCAAAAAACCTAACCCCAGGCTGGGAAGCAGATGGAAGGGAGGTGGAGGGGAGATGGAAGTCCCAGCCCGCCAAACTCAGGGGATCCACACTGTAAATCAGCATAAGATGGAAAGGCTCACCGATACCGGAGGACAGATCTGTGAATGTGATGTGGAGGCAGGCTGTGGATCCACCGGGAGGGAAGGTCTCGCAGGCGCTCTGTGTCAGGGGATGATGACGTCAGCCCAGCTGGTGGAGGAAGGCGCGGCTTCACACAGGGGAACCGCCGGAACAACAGCTATTGGGCTGATGGTGATCTGCTGGGGCAGCGGTCTCCATGGAAAGGAAACTGTGATAGACCCCAAGGGGGAACGCCAGAAGGAAAAACAGAGCTGATAAAGCAGTCAGGGTGTCTTCAGGAACCAGAGGCCTCTGATATGCTGTTCATTTATTGCTTTTATCATATTGTTTTTATCATACATAATTATTAAATCTCTTAACCTTTATTATTGGACTGCTGGCAATTGTTTATGAGACATTCAGAGCGCTGGACATTTTTTGGTTATTGTTTTAAATCTGTATCTATCAGTTACGGTTAGTCCAGCTGCACTAATCTCCCCTTCCCCTTTCTCCCAAATCCCTTTTTTTCCCCCCTTCCCCCTGTCTAAGTCGTGTCCATCCACCCAGTACATGTTATGTGTCATATGGATGACTGACTATATGATATATGGTTTATATTTGTATTATTTGATTGTTTTTTACATACCTTGATTGAGGTCCCTGGGTTTACACACATTGGCGCTGGATTAGTATTGTGTTTTGTCCCCATGTTGATGGGGACAAGGACCTCATCCCCACAATCCTTGCCCGGTGGTTGTGGGTGTCTGCGGGCGGAGGGGTTATCGGAATCTGGAAGCCCCCTTTAACCACTTCAATACCGGGCCAATTCTGACACTTTGCTCCTACATGTAAAAATCATCATTTTTTTGCTAGAAAATTACATAGAACCCCCAAACATTATATATGTTTTTTTAGCAAAGACCCTAGAGAATACAATGGCGGTTGTTGCAACTTTTTATCTCACACAGTATTTGCGCAGGAATTTTTCGAACGCATTTTTTGGGGGAAAAAAACTGTTTTGTGTTTAAAAAAAAAACAAAACAGTAAAGTTAGCCCAATGTTTTTGCATTTTGTGAAAGATGAAGTTACACCGAGTAAATAGATACCTAACATGTCACGTTTCAAAATTGCACACGCTCGTGGAATGGTGCCAATGTTCGGTACTTAAAAATCCCCATAGGCGACGCTTGAAATTTTTTTACTGGTTACATGTTTTCAGTTACAGAGGAGGTCTAGGGCCAAAATTATTGCACTCGCTCCAACGTTCGCAGCGATACCTCACATGTATGGTTTGAACACCGTTTTCATATGTGGGCAGGACTTACGTATGCGTTCGCTTCTGCGTGCGAGCACACGGGGACAGCGGCGCTTTAAAAAAAGTTTTTTTTTTTATTGTTAATTATATTTTATTTTTTTTATTTTGACACTTTTTTGAAAAAAAAAAATTTGATCACTTTTATTCCTATTACAAGGAATGTAAACATCCCTTGTAATAGTAATATGACATGTCAGGTGCTCTTAATAGTGAGACATGGGGTCAATAAGACCCCATATCTCACCACTAGGCT
Source organism: Lithobates clamitans (assembly GCA_037952925.1). Classification (NCBI taxonomy): domain Eukaryota; kingdom Metazoa; phylum Chordata; class Amphibia; order Anura; family Ranidae; genus Lithobates; species Lithobates clamitans. Next base: position 1,408,215 of record JBBGZY010000382.1, on the reverse strand, counting down.
GGGAAGCCTGAAATAAAAATAAAAAATAAAACGATCGCCGCTTCCAAGCCGAAGCGGCGCCGTTTTTTTGAATGGAGAGGCCGGGCGTGACGTCATAACATCGCGCCTGGCCTCCGACGATTATAGAGACTCCGGGGACCATCTGGTCTGCCGGAAATCTCTATGATCTACATCCGGCGCCGGCGGATCCACTCTCCGCCTCACCGATCGTAACGGTGAGTCGGAGCAAGCACCGGAGGGCGGCGGGAGGGACGTCCCCTCTCGCCTCCCATAGGAACGATCAAGCGGCGGAATGGTCGCTATGATCATTCCTGTGGTGTAAAGATTCGCCGGCTGAAACCGGCAATATCTGAATGATGTCTGTAACTACAGGCATCATTCAGATATACCTGCTCAAAGCCCAGGACATCATATGACGTCCTTGGTATTGAAGTGGTTAACAAGGGGATCCCCAGATCCCGGCCTCCCCCTGAGTAAAATGGTAACGGGGTACAAATGTACCACTACCATTTCACAAAAAAGTTTGAAAATGTTAAAAATGACATGACACGGCTTGGGACAAGTCCTTTATTAAAAAATAAAAAAATTAAAATGTCCCACGAAGTCCCCTTCTTCTCTTGCTCTGCCGACGGACCAAAAAAATAAAAATAAAACGCACGCCGCCAATGATCCGCCACCATGGGAGGCACCCGCCGTAATGACTGTCCTCTCAGGTGACAGTTTTTTTATAACTGAGGGCGGGGCCACACGGTGATGTCCCCGTGTGACCCCGTCCCCTCTGACGCATGGGGACAGCCCTATGGCTTCCCTGTAGCGTCAGAAGGGGCGGGGTCATCTGGTTACATCACTGGGTGGCCCTGCCCCCTCTGACACTACGGGGAAGCCATAGGGATGTCCCCGTGCGTCAGAGGGGGGCGGGGTCACCCGGGGATGTTACCATGTGGCCCCGCCCTCAGTTATAAAAGAACTGTCACCTGAGAGGACAGCCATTACGGCGGGTGCCTCCCATGATCGGTGGCGGTCTGTGGGGTTTTTTTTCTTTTTCGGTCCGTCAGCGGAGCAAGAGAAGAAGAAGAAGACTTTGTGGGACATTTTTATTTTTTATTTTTTAATGAAGGACTTGTCCCAAGCCGTGTCATGTCATTTTTACCATTTTCACACTTTTTTTGTGTAATGGTAGGGGTACATTTGTACCCCTTTACCATTTTACAAAAGGGGAAGGCCGGGATCTGGGGGTCCCCTTGTTAAAGGGGGCTTCCAGATTCCGATAAGCCCCCCGCCTGCAGACCCCCACAACCACCGGGCAAGGGTTATGGGGATGAGGCCCTTGCCCCCATTAACATGGGGACAAGGTGCTTTGGGGGGCTACCCCAAAGCACCCTCCCCATGTTGAGGGCATGTGGCCTGGTACGGTTCAGGAGGGGGGGCGCTCTCTCATCCCCCCTCTTTTCCTGCGGCCTGCCAGGTTGTGTGCTTGGATAAGGGTCTGGTATGGATTTTTGGGGGGACCCCCACGCCATTTTTAAAAAAATTTTTGGTTCGGGGTTCCCCTTAATATTCATACCAGACCCAAAGGGCCTGGTAATGGACTGTGGGGGAATCCTATGCTGTTTTTTTCAATGACTTTTATGTGTATTACCGGGACCGACAATTCATTATACCTGCAAGTACTTTTAAATGACTTTTTTCCTTTAGAAATGTCATTTTGTGCAGGGACTGTTGTAAACACGGGAAACATGCTCCACTTTACAGGCATACTATAGACACCCCCCAGGTATGAAATTTAAAGGAATATTTCACTTTTATTGTTTCACTTTAAGCATTATTAAAATCACTGCTCCCAAAAAAACGTTAGTTTTTAAAACTTTTTAGGCATTGATACATGTCCCCTGAGGCAGGACCCAGGTCCCCAAACACTTTTTATGACAATAACTTGCATATAAGCCTTTAAAATTAGCACTTTTGATTTCTCCTATAGACTTTTAAAGGGTGTTCCGCGGCTTTCGAGTTTGCCGTGAACACCCCAAATTGTTCGCTATCTGGCGAGTCGAACTTACGTTCAACTCGAACATCGGGCTCATCTCTATTGAACTGTTTTTTTTTTTAATAAAGGCATTTGATTTTGAGTGCTGTTGTCCAGAATCTTCCCTTCATCCAATTAGCTGTGCTTAGCCAGCACCTGCTGTTCCTGTTCTGAGGAGAGCTACATTTCCGGACACCCTTCCTAGAGCGGCATCTCTCTTCCCCTAAATCCTTCCTGAGGACTGGTGCCCACAACTGGACAGCATACTCCAGGTGCAGCCGGACCAGAATCTTGTAGAGTGGGAGAATTATCGTTTTATCTCTGGAATAAATCCCCTTTTTAATGCATGCCAATATTCTGTTTGCTTTGTTAGCAGCAGCTTGGCATTGCATGCCATTGCTGAGCATATCATCTACTAGGACCCCCAGGTCCCTTTCCATCCTAGATTCCCTCAGAGGTTCATGTGATTGCTATCCTTAAATAAATGACTTTTTTTTGGCATGATCAGTCATATTTTCAATATTAATGCCAAAATTTCACAATTTCTGTCAGGGTATGCAAACTTTTGAGCACGACTGTATATACTGCTATTTTCTATCATCATGTATGTACTACTGGTACATGTCATGCCATTTACTTGTTTAGTAAATAAACATACAGAATTTTTACTCATATGTATTCTCTTAGTTTCGCCACACACAGTTTATTTAAAGTCCTACCCCCCCTTTTTTTTGTATAATATAGGGATGGAGGCGTATACATTCCTATACGTCTCATTTAAAGTGCCAATTTATCCCCCCTTCCATGTGAATGAATGAACTACAAGAACCGTCAGCCTTCGTGGCTGACAGCTTGTAGTTCTTAATGAACTACCAGGGCACTAGTGAGCGCTTTAGGTAGTATATTGAGTCTTCCTGTCATTGTGTTCCTGTACAAGGTGCGAGCAGACAAAGACAATGACAGTCTGCAAGAGCCTGAGAATGCACCTGTGATCTGCTGATCGTGGGTGCAATGCTTTACAGGCTAATAAAAATAAATATAAATAAATGCATTTTTTTTTTACCTGCAAAAAAAAAAAAAATGCATTTATTGATTTATTTTTAGAAAGGTGAACTTATGCTTTAACTAGGAGCTCTTGTGCTAGAATTATTCCTCTCACCCTAATGTTCGCCGCGATGCCTCACATGTGTGGTGCGACTATGGTTTACATGCACATTTGTATTTGCAGGTGTGTGCGGGGCAACAGGGGTTATGACAATTTTTAAAATACATTTTATTAGAATTTTTTTAGTTTTTAAACTTTTTTCTTTTATTTATTGTTACTTTTTTTGCTATCACAAAGGGTTAATAAACCCCCATGTGATAGCATTGGGCTGGTGACAGGTAATCTTTAGTTAATCTGTGTGCATGAACCCCTAAAGTAGGTGTAAACTTGAAATATTAACAAAACATATCCTCTATAGTGTGTACTTTTCTCAATGAAGAGCACTAAAAGGTTGATTTACTAAAGGCAATTAGGCTGTGCACTTTGCAAAGTGCAGTTGCTCCAGAGCTTAGTAAATGAGGTAAAATTTCACTTTACAAAGAATACCCAATCTCATGCAAGGAAAATAAAAAAAAAACAAAAAAAACAGCATTTTTGCTTGAACATGATTGGATGATGGAAGTCATCAGAACTCCCCTTCGTTTACTAAGCTCTGGAGCAACTGCACTTGCAGAAAGCAACTGCACTTTGTAAAGTGCACAGTCTATTGGCCTTTAGTATGCTTAACCACTTGCCGACCAGCCACCACAGTTACACTGCGGCAAGGATGGCTCGGCTGCGCGAACCGCCGTACTGGTACGGCGGTTCGGGTGCTAGCTTCTGTGGGCGGGCACGATCGTGGTGAAGACAGGCAGAACGGGTATCTGCTTATGTAAACAAGGCGGAGCCCCGTTCTGACAGGGGAGGAGAGAGAGATCAGCTGTTCCTAGTGATCAGGAACAGCAATCTCTCTCTACTCCCAGTCAGCCCGTCCCCCTGACAGTTAGAAAGCACCTTCCTAAGGAACACTTAACCCTTTGACCACCACTAGTGTTAACCCCTTCCCTGTCAGTGCCATTTATACAGTGATCAGTGCATTTTTATAGCACTGATCACTGTATTGGTGTCACTGGTCACCAAAAAGTGTCACTTGGTGTCAGATTTGTTTGCTGTAATGTCGCATTCCTGCTAAAAAGCACAGATCGCCGCCATTACTAGTAAAATCAATAAAGAAAAATTAAATTCCTAAATCTTTCCCCTATATTGTAAATGCTATAACTTTTGTGCACACCAATAAATATACGCTTATTGCGATTTTTTTTTTTAAATCAAAAATAGCAGAATACATATTGGCCTAAACTGATGAATAAATTAGTTTGTTTATATATATTTTTTGGCTACATAGTATAGCAGAAAGTAAAAAAAAATATATATATTTTTCTAAACTGTTGGTCTTTTTTTGTTTATAGCGCAAAAAATAAAAACCAGAGGGGTGATCAAATGCCACCAAAAGAAAGCTCTATTTGAGGGTAAAAAAACAACATCAGTTTTGTTTGGGTACAACATTGCACAACCGTGCAATTGTCAGTTAAAGCGACGCAGTGCCGTATCGCAAACAATGGCCTGGTCATTAAGGGGGTAAATCCTTCCGGGGATGAAGTGGTAACATATTCAGTAATCAGTGTTTAACTTTTAACCTTTATTCTTTTTATGGACACAGGGTGGCAGTATTGACCTAATTGTGACAAGTAAAATAGTAGTTAACGGCAGCTAAACAAGGCTTGACATTGTAGATTTCTCAGCAGATAAACTATTTAATATGAAAGCAAAGTATTGTAATGATATATTAGATTAGGATACTGCAGGGGCATGAGAAAAGGTCACAAGGCCCCATTTTCATAAGACTTTGGCAACCACCAACTGTCACTGATCTTAATGTAAAGTTTGTCTGTATATAGGGAGTCGGTAGCAGGAAAGCTGTCAGCATAGTCATTACATTATTAGTGACTCTAGTACTTTGTCCTCAGTATCTCCCTAGTCTGTTTCAACATCAAAGCTCTCAAAGCCTCAGTGTAAATTCTAAGAAGTCCTCCCACCCCATCAGTCAAAAAGGAAAAAAAAAAAAAAAGACGTGTAGTGGCAAAATTAACAAAAGTTATAATATTTTTAGATCACAACTTTATTGTTAGTACGCCTAAATACAAACGCTCTCTGACCCGAATACTAACGTCTTTAAACTGTTTTTTTTTAGGATCTCAGTATAGGGAAGGTTTTTCTTTGCTTTCTTGTATGCTTTCTTGTATGATCTTTAGCATAGGAAGTACAGACAAAGGAGTTGATTTATTAAAAAAGAATAGACTGTGCACTTTGCAAAGTGCAGTTTCACTTTGCAATAGCAGTTGATCCAGAGCTTAGTAAATAAGCAGAAGCTCTGCTGACTTCCATCATCCAATCATATGCAAGAAAAAAATGCTGTTTTTTTTTTTCCTTGCATGTGATTGGATATTTTTTGCAAAGTGAAGCTTTATCTCATTTAATAAGCTCCGTAGCAGCTGCATTTGCAGAGTGCAGTTGTAAAGTACACTGCTTATTTGCCTTTAGTAAATCAACCCCAATGTCTCCCATAAGAGCACAAAAGACTGCAGAAGCAGATTGGGGAGAAAATAGAACCTCTGCCAGTTGTTTTTTGATACCTGTGTAAATTTATATTGCTTTCCTAATTCGATGTGTGATCTCCAGAAGGTGAGGAGGAATATCCCCAGTGGAGACCCAGACTGTTATAAAAACCTAACAGAGGTTTTATCCCCTCCACACCCTTACTCAAGGCCAAAAATAAACATTTTGGCTGGAGATGGGCTAATTTATTCACATATTTGCAACTCCACCTCCAATTTTGCAAAGCAATCAGCAAACTCTTTAAATTTACCAGCAGTGTTACCTTTTTACCATATGTTTGTGCCGGTATTGAAATTTTATCTTAGGAATACTTTTCTAGATGCAGCATTCTATTATTTTGTCATTTCCTCCTGTAATTATACAATGCCCCCATTTCCTGGGGACATGGGAGAACTGTTAAGTTGCTACCCTGCTACTCTGTTACATGGTTTAGATCATTTACCAATAAAGTCTTAGCCATTGCATCCATTATTGTGTCACAGTTTGTCAGAGAAATGTGACTATATTATTGTTCAATGTGTCTTCATTAAAGTTTTTTAAACATGTTACAGAAGAAAGACATACGTATAAGCAAGGAGGCTACAATTGGAGCAATAAATTGGTGGTTCACATAATAAAAGAGTAGCAAGTGCGGTACCATCATATAAGAGAATAGCATTAGGGCATTATACTTAAAGTGTTACTAAACCCAGCTTAGTAAAATCAGTCTGTATATGCAGTAAAGCATGTTTGTTATACTCACTGTGGAACCTAAGGGGTTAATCCTCCGCATTGTGTAAAAAGGCTGTTTGAGACGGTCTTCTCTGAACTTTCACTTCTTCCACTGTCCCCTATCCATTTCCTGATAGAACAGAGCCGCGGGGGCACTCTGCACATGCTCAGTTTGGTGTGTATTGCTAGGGACAGCACAGGGCCAATTAGCACTGTCCAGACAGAGGGCCAGGGGTCCTGCAGCCTCATAGGACAGTCAGATGAAAACTCCTCCTACAAGCTTTAACCAGACACTGATAGAAGTCACTATACTAGCCATATTCCAGATCTGTAGGCAGTACCTGATGGTACCTCATAATTCTGGTGTAGAGGTTTAATGAAAAGTAACCACTGAGCACCACTGGAAGGGGACCCTTTTCCTACTGACATCAATGAATATGGGGCACCTCACACAATAACACCAAGATAACAGGGCACTTTACTAAATTCCAATGTAACATGGGATTTGTCAGGTTTCTATGATAATAAACCCCTGTAGAAAGCCAACTCGGGGTTCCCCAGGGCATGGAGTCCAAGTCCCAGCCTGCTTCTTCACTCGGGCCTCTAATGGTGGGGATGGACTTGCAGCAAACTAGAACCAAGTTGCCGCCCCCAGGTATGCCTGGCTGACAGTGCAAAGACCACTCGCATGTGCAGAGTTCAGACGGCAGGAGACAGAAGAGAATCTGAAAAATTAGTCAAAGTTAGGGTGGGTGGCAGTCACAGGACGATGGTAGACGAAGTCAGGGTCCGTACTTGGGTAGTCAGGCACAAAATACAAGGAATACTAGGCAAACCAGGAGCTCAGAGAAATTAGAAGGTTGCTCAGGCAACCTGGGGTACACCGAGCATGTCTGTATATAGGGAAGCAAATTGGGAGGCAGACCGGGAAGTGATAGAAGAGAAAAGAATATAAATCCATAGTAGAGCAGGTGACGACCATAGGTGAACACAGAAGCCAGCAGCACATTTGAATAGAATCACAGATCTAGCAGAAACACTGCAGCAAGGAGGTAAGAATTTTTACAAACAGAAAACTGACTACCAATGTAATGGATACATTTATAATGAGCTCTAATGTAACAGCAAAATTTACACTGACCACCGATGTAAAGAAGGAATTTACACTGACCATCGATGTAATAGGGGAATTTTGAATGACCAACAATGTAATGGAGGTATTTACACTGACCATCCTTACTAGACATGTGCGATTCATTTTGTTATGAATGGAATGTCAGAATATCTCATTTTTATTATTCAGAGATTCGGATGTATTCAAATTTCTAAATCACAACAGTAACGAATTTCAGAAATAATTTGTAATGAAACGAATTATCCGAATTTGAATTAGAAAAGGACTTTAAATTTGAAAATGAATTTGAATTCAAAAATGTATTTGAATTCGAAATGAAAGCATATTGCAATAAATACAGTAATAAAAATAAATGTATAAAAGTGAAATAAGATTATGATCCCTACTTAGGCTGCTTTACAGAATAGAATAAAAAATAATAAAATAGAATAAAAATGAAATAGAAAAGAATAGAAAATAATAGAATAGAATAGACTAGAATGGAAATTAATAGAACAGAATAGAAAAAATTGACTAGATTAGAACATAATAGAATGAGATAAAACAAAATATAGCCATTTTCTGAAATTCGAATTTCAAATTTCAAATGTCGAAATTAAGAATTTGAAATCGATTTGAAAATAACGAATATATAGAAAAAAATCTTAATATACGAAACAATATACAAAACAAATTCCGAAAATGAATAGTTCTAACATAACAAATACAGCTAAACACAATTATTGACTTAACAAATGAATCTAAAAACAAAACAAATTTTTTCGCTGTGCACATCTCTAATCATTACATTGGAGGAATTGGTAGACAGTGTAAATGTTGTTACATTGGTGGTCAGTGTTTATACATCTCTTATATTGGTGGTTGCTGTAAATACACATGTACATTGATAGACTATGTGCATACCCCCAACTATAGGGGATTCTACTGTGAAGACCAGTGACCAGTGTCCTGGTGGTTCTGTATTAGTGGAAAGGTCTAAATTTGCTAGATGAATTTGAGATCAGCTTCCCATAGGGGTGGGGTAAGATGGTGAATGAATATGATGGGACCTCACATTAGAGGAAAAGATGGTGGTGGCTGAATAATGTTGTTAATTAATATAAATTGTTTTTACAACATAATATGGTTTATGTATAACGTGTTATCTCATTTTATGTTCTTGCCGTGTTCTAGCTATGTGCTAATCTATATTCTTGTTGGATGATATAATATACAGTTGCTGGTTGATGGATTTTGCCATTACGCTGTTATTTACATAATTTACTAATGGCACGGTACAGAATAATGTGCTATTGCAGTGCAATTTGGTACTTTTATATGGTAGTGACATAATAGGGTCAACTTGATAAGGTAGGCAAGTTATTTTAATCACATTTGCTATTTTATTTTATGATAATTTTTCCTTAAAATGTTCAATACACAAACATTATTTATTTATTTATAAATGTATTACAGGTACTTGTATAGCACCATCAATTTACGCAGTGTATTACATACATATTGAACATTCACATCAGTCCCTGCCCTCAGGGAGCTTACAATCTAAGATCCCTAAAATTAATAAATTCCCTGGGGGCAATTTCGACAGGAGCCAGTTAACCTACCAGCATGTCTTTGGAGTGTGGGAGGAAGCCAGAGTACCCGGAGGAAACCCACACAAGCACAGGGAGAACGTGCAATAATCATTGGATGTGGAATTAAATTATTTATTGTCATTAATAATATAAATAAATAAATAATATAGATATGTATGGTATGATGCTTTTTAGATAAGATGGTTGGCTAATGATTTTAAATAGCTATATATTGATGAAATATTGGCATCATGTCATCATATTATAGCATCATAATATATTTATGCTTAAAATTAAACTTTGTCTTTTCTGTATACAGAAATACCTACAGACATTCAAACAATGACATGGACTCATTCAGCGCTTATACATTTTACTTTGCATTAGTTGTGGTAGAATAAAGTCATTTGTTACTATGGAAACTGATAAAACCACAACAAGACTGAATGGTCAAGGTAAAATTGTTTATCTACATGCTTTGCAGGGAGGTATATTGTATGTAATACATTTTTTTTAAAGGTGTAGGTATGTAATAAATTTACCACTTTAAACTGTATCTTGGCAGGTGTTTTTAAGATGAACTCCAATATAAATAAAAAATGTTTTGTTTTTTACATTTTGATTAGTGTGGGAAAGACGTAAAATCGTAAAATCTCTGTCAATTTTTATTTGTCTATATATGGGGCAAATTAGGAAACTAAAACCAGACTGTGTATGATTAATGTAAGTTGATTAACAAAGAAACATAACCCATCCAAACACCAGCAAACTGAATAAACAGCAAAAGTGAAGATACATGTGAACCACCAATAAAGTGACAAAAAAACCTAACAAGCAGCCTAACTAATTAAGTGACAGAAATCCTAACTAGCAAGCTAACTATAATACAAAATGGGGAACACAGATAAACAGGATGAGACAGAAGTTGCAAGGAGCAGTCAAGAAGGGCAAACCATGACTTTGATTAGCAACAAAGGGTGCAGATATGAGGTAGCAGGGTACAGGATACAGGTACGGGAAAGGAGCAGGATAAGTATTTAAGCACAGGATAAATCAGCTAAAAGACGTGTACATTCGTTTTCGTCTGAATGCATTTTAGTCCGAATTTCAGGTATTTTCGTTATCGTTTTAACAAACAATAACGAAAGTGCAGAATACGAAAACCGAAAGATCCGACATAAACAAATGCTTTATTTTCGTTTTTGTTGCGACAACAGTTCGAAATAGATAGGAGATTCGACATGACGCTGACAATAACAATCTGTGTCTATCGAACCTGTGGTCGAATGTGCCTAACCTTAACTCTATTAGTCCAAGATTATTCTACATAGAGAGAAAAGATTCGACATAGAGAGAAAAGATCGCTGCTGGAATTGGGTGGGGAATGTAAAATAAAAATAATGATGATGATGAATGTTATTGGCCGATTGTAACCAAAGAGGAGGAGCAGTAAAATAGCTAGAACTAAGTACACACACACAGCCAACTTACTTTCACTTACGATTTGCTAGCAGAGAGAGACACACACTGAATCATTTCAGAAGACAGTCAATCTTAGCTGATCAGTTTGTCAGAGAACCTAAATTATTTAGAAATTAAGCATAAGCACAGCAGCAGAACAATGGTGAAGCAAGCTACAGTTCAACTTAACTTTTTCATAATAATCTGCTGCTATTGTGTTAGTGTTGTGAACTTGATAGTGATACTAGTGTTGCTAGTGTTGTTGGGGGGGGGGGGTTTATTATTATAGATTATATGTTATAATGCCATATTAATATCTGACACAACGTCAGATGCCGTGCCTGCTATTGCACTTGGAGATTGAGAAACAAATGTGAAAGTTGGCTGACTGTTGGAGTAGAGTAGACCATTCAACATGAACGACGAAGATTCGACAAAGCAACGAAAAACATACAAACGTCGAATCTTTGGCTTATGAGTCTGTTGAAAGTTCTAAGAAGATTTGACGGAGCAGCTAAACTGTACGACGCTGCAATCGTACATTTCTGGTCAAATGCACCTGCCCATAGGCTATAGAAAAAATGTTGGTTGACTAGTAAAATAATTAATAAATATAATTATTACTAGTCATACAACATTAGAATTCTACTACAGCTAGCTTGTAGGCGGAAAATTTGACCGGAAATGTACACATACAGTTTAGCTGCTCCGTCAAATCTTTGAACATTCGACAGACACCATAAGCCTTCAATGACAGATTCGACCTTAATTAATTTGGATTTTCGGACTAATGCAATTTTTAACAAAAAAACGAAAGAAATAAAAACTAATTTCGGGAGTAACTAAAAAAATTTATTTTTCAGACGAAAACGAAATTCCGAAACGAAATATTTCAGTGTGCACATGTCTATCAGCTAGCATTTTTTCTGACTAGCAGGCAAAACACTGAAGCAAGTAGGACTAGCAGAGGAGGGACTAATAACCCTCCCAGTAGCCAGCATCAGGGGAAGAATGATTATTGCGGTCTGCTGGCTGGTGGACACCGGCTGGTAGACACTGGAACTACAACCTTCCGCTATGGGAACCACAGTGCCACCAGCAGGTGACCCAGGTAAACTAAATGAGGGAGTTTCATGTTTGAAAACAAAACATATTTTTTTTGAAACGTGATAGCAATATTTTGTGTAAGTCTATATCACACGTAGGCAACCCTTTGACCATAGTGTGTTCTAAAATTTGTAACCCCTTTGCAACCACGCCATAGCCAAACTACAGCTACAGCATGGACTCACTTTGCCGGGAGGCTGTCATATGATGGCCTCCCGTGCTCACGCTTCCTGAGCGCCCCCTGTGACACGCATCGCCAGTGATCTCTTGGTTGTGTCCAATTACAGCTGATCACAGATGTAAACAGGATTTGACGGTTATCGTCAATCCTCCCCTCACGCTGACAGCGCGTGGGGAGAGGAGAGACGAAAACCGGCAAATCCACACAGGGGACATCTACACTGACAATCAGGGCACTAATCATCAGTGTTCTGATGATCAGTGCAGCCCCAACAGTGCCCACCAGTGCTGCCAATCTGTGCACACCAGTGCTGCCAATCAGTGCCCATCAGTGATGCCTGTCAAATTGTACAGAGATTGTACATTCAGATTGCATAGTGTATGGCTGTTAAATATATTAATATTCTCTTGATATTCTGTAAACTTATATTGATCAGAAAAATCCCGAAATAGAGAGTCCGTTCAGCTCTTGTGTAAAAGCTCAAATTGGATTTAATAATAAAAAAAGCAAAAATAGTACAAGAGCAATATTAAAATACAGAATTTTAAAATAATATCAATAATGTAGTTATATTCTTGAAATGAATATTGTATGTCTAATTATATGTGTGTCTGTGTAAGAAGCTGATGGCTTCCCCGTGTGAGTAAGTCTGACTATAACCCTTTGTACATCTACTTTTTACTCCACGAAAACAACCCCCACCTTCTCCTAAAATGGGCTGGTTTAAAGTACTTCTTTGATTTTAGTTCCACAATCATCTCTAGTGAAACCTAACTTCCCATCTCCTCACTGAGGCCTAGTTTTTGAAATACAATACGACACAGCTAAGCTGGCATTCCATAAGAATCCCTGGGGATTGATATGAACCATATGTACAACCTTATATACATTATACAATATAACCTTACCTATCATCTAAATCAAATAATATTACATATATCACTATATGTATAGTATTAATTGAAAAGCCCTTGTTCTAATTCATATCTTAATCAAGAAATATTATAGTATAAAGAACTTATATTCTTAAATCATACATAACAGAAAACTCAGCATTTTAAGACATGTGAAACCTTATCCCATTTGTGATGGGGGAAGGTGAGAACTAGCTTAAGCCTAATTACTACCATATGTTAGCTCTCCAAAGGAATGCTTATGCTAAAGAAACCTTTTATATATCTTTTAACACAGACTATAAAATCTATTTGTTACTTTTCCAAATCGACAAGAGATATAAATATATACAACTCAATCATACTATAAAGACCCAACCCATTCATACATATGTTAGTAATTTTTTTTTTTAACCACATCAACTAATACTGTCGAGAGACTTATTCAACTTTACGTTCATTACCGGTCTCCCCTCGGTTTCGCATCATTGTGGTGTTTTTGCTGGAGTTTGTTTATTTTTAATTTCTTCTATATTCAGATTTACCAAAATGTAACTATTAAAATCTTGTTCACTAGCATTACTTTATGTCTATCTTCCAAGAAATTTCCTTCTTTCAATACCCATATACCTCATCCTCCTGCCTGCTTCTATCCCGTCCACCCTCCACCCCCCCCAACCCTTTGGTCTGCTCTCTTTCTTGTTTTTATTCCTACTCAGACACTACTACATTCTGTCATTTTTTTTCTAAGTATTTCTCCGAGGTTTTAAAGGTTTTCCATTTTCCCCAGGTACTATTATATCTTCCTTGTTAATCTTTTTCTCTGCTGCATAGGTATTCTATTCTGCTGTAGTATTCTATTCGCTCAAGCCATTCCTTTACGTCCGGCTTTTCTATAATTACCACTTCTTTGGAATTAATCCTTTTGCAGCATTCAGCAATATTGGGGTCAATGTTTTTCCATATTGTTTATTTGGGGTTTTTGATTCATGAAATAGACACATCTGCAAGGTGTTGATTATCTTTCCCAGTTATCTCTTTTATATATTCCAAGATTTCCTGCCAATATTGCTTGATTTTCGGGCATTCCCACCAAATATGTGTCATCGTGCCCCTCTGTCCACATTCCCTCCAGCACTGTGGGGATTTGTCCGGTTGATATTTGTGGATTTTATCAGGGGTCAGATACCATCTTGCCAGCAATTTATAGTTCATTTCTTTTGTGTTTGTATCTGTTGCGTAACTATATACTGATCCTATCATTCGCTCCACTTGTTGGTTAGAGTACCTATTTCTTTTTCCCATTTCCCCATGTAGGGGGTGTCCCAAATCCTTCCAGTTCTGTCAATATTCCATGTTTCAATGGGGCTCGTACTCCACAGAGTTTTTCCAATGGCTTTAAATTCTTTCCGTCTCTAATTGGTTGTGGTAGTGTGTTTACAAAGTGTTTTAATTGAAGGTATTCACAGTCGCTTATCTTCCATCTATTTATTTCCTTTAATTCCAATAGTGTTCTCATCTTCCCATGTGTGGTGATATCTCTTAATTGTGCATTCCCCATTCTTACACCTAAACGTGTCTCATTCCCTGGGCAAAATAAATTTGTTCCAGTGAGTGCAATTAATGGTGAATTATATGTCCAATTTTTTTGTCTGTATAATGTATCCTAGATTTTAAATACATCTGTGGTCAAATTGTGTGCCTCAATTGTCTAATGTTCTGTGCTAACGTGATACCCAAATGTTTTTGTGCAATTTTGTTTTGCTTAGCATATTTTCAATCCTGAGAAAAATAAGGGGACTAGGGGAAAAGGGGGACAATGGGGACTTTATATGAAACACATCACTAGGGCAGGCTGAGTCATCAGATGTAAAAAAATATAAATTTATTGATACCACATGAGAGACAAGGTGCAATAGATGATACTCGCATATAATCAATAGATAAGTTACAAAGTATGTAAAACATGGCAGTAGAACATATAATAGTAGCATAGTGACATGTTATACATTGTAACATAGATAGATTGCAGCATCATCAAAATTACACCCCACATGTGTATACGTAATCCATATTGTATTAAAATCCGACTGATGGCTAAAACACTAAAATGCTCATGATAGATACATATTCGTTGTGACATGTCAAGAAGTTATGAATGTTCAGTTGTATTGCTCGACGCGTTTCGTGGAAGTTTGTCCACTCATCAGGAGCAGCGATCTGGAAATATCTAGAGTAACGTATAAAGTAGTAATTAATAATATTTAATTACAACAGGAAGAGGGGAAGCAAAACTGCTAGTCCTAACACTCTTACCTGTAGATATATGGTATAATAGTAGTAGGCCATATATAGGAAAGTTCATGATGGTAGGAGATAACCAGGGGTGGACACATCAACCCCATTCCTATGTTCACTCCACTGTCACTTCACCTTGTCCCACACTTGATCTTCCACCTAGTGGCCATCCAACATTACTTGTTTTTTACCTATACGTATTTTATTTTATTTATCTACAGTTACCTTGGGTCAATGCTCTATCTTACACCACCATGTTGGAAACCTAGGTGAACTTTTTCGTGGTTGCCTCCTCAGCTCCCGTGGGGTTGATGTGTCCACCCCTGGTTATCTCCTACCATCATGAACTTTCCTATATATGCCCTACTACTATTATACCATATATCTACAGGTAAGAGTGTTAGGACTAGCAGTTTTGCTTCCCCTCTTCCTGTTGTAATTAAATATTATTAATTACTACTTTATACGTTACTCTAGATATTTCCAGATAGCTGCTCCTGATGAGTGGACAAACTTCCACGAAACGCGTCAAGCAATACAACTGAACATTCATAACTTCTTGACATGTCACAACGAATATGTATCTATCATGGGCATTTTAGTGTTTTAGCCATCAGTCGGATTTTAATACAATATGGATTACGTATACACATGTGGGGTGTAATTTTGATGATGCTGCAATCTATCTATGTTACAATGTATAACATGTTACTATGCTACTATTATATGTTCTACTGCCATGTTTTACATACTTTGTACCTTATCTATTGATTATATGCGAGTATCATCTATTGCACCTTGTCTCTCATGTGGTATCAATAAATTTATATTTTTTTACATCTGATGACTCAGCCTGCCCTAGTGATGTGTTTCATATAAAGTCCCCATTGTCCCCCTTTTCCCCTAGTCCCCTTATTTTTCTCAGATATAATTGGATGGAGACCTGTGTACCGGATGGTCATGGTCTCATATAAAGTCCTAACCTATGCCTCTTGTTTCAATATGAATATGGGATGGAAACACACACTAAACACTATATATACCATTGCTGTGGTCTTGTGTCATATGCCTAGTTATCATATTTACTTGCTATCACTGGAATATCTTTGTTATATCCTAGTCATGTTATCTATCCAGGTTGATACTCGGGGGGTGGATCCTTTCCATCCCCGGGAGCTGCGACGCGCACCGTTGCTATCCCCCTATCCCCCTGACCCACCAGTCATGGGATCGGGGGCGTGTGTCCACTGTGCGTCGACGCCACGCCCCGCATGTCGGCACATTTGGCGTCAACTGACGTCACGTGCCGTCGTGACGTTGTTTCCATCTGGCGTGCATATTGATGGAGGCCGGAGGTTGCCTATATAGGCGTTGTCACCTTAGTGGGCTGCCTCCTCTTCTCCCTCCTAGCACGTCTTAGCGTGACATTGGGGGCTCACCTCGTTGGCTGGCGGGCTGAGACTCTGTCATCTTAGGTAACCGTAGATCTCCTTGCACCATGCTTTCTATATCCCCCTTTATACACCGTCCTCACTCAACCTGCCTTGCACTATCCCTTCACCTTGTTCGCTTGGTGTTGTGGTGGGCTCTCTTTGTTCTTTCACTCCACCGGTCTCCCGGACACTATCTGTCTGTTTTTCCTATGTTCACTCCACTGTCACTTCACCTTGTCCTACACTTGATCTTCCACCTAGTGGCCATCCAACAGTACTTGTTTTTTACCTATACGTATTTTATTTTATTTATCTACAGTTACCTTGGGTCAATGCTCTATCTTACACCACCATGTTGGAAACCTAGGTGAACTTTTTCACTACCCATTGCTCTACGGCGCCCTGAGCTGCCTCGCCCTGCCGCCTCGTGGTTGCCTCCTCAGCTCCCGTGGGGTTGATGTGTCCACCCCTGGTTATCTCCTACCATCATGAACTTTCCTATATATGCCCTACTACTATTATACCATATATCTACAGGTAAGAGTGTTAGGACTAGCAGTTTTGCTTCCCCTCTTCCTGTTGTAATTAAATATTATTAATTACTACTTTATACGTTACTCTAGATATTTCCAGATAGCTGCTCCTGATGAGTGGACAAACTTCCACGAAACGCGTCGAGCAATACAACTGAACATTCATAACTTCTTGACATGTCACAAAGAATATGTATCTATCATGGGCATTTTAGTGTTTTAGCCATCAGTCGGATTTTAATACAATATGGATTACGTATACACATGTGGGGTGTAATTTTGATGATGCTGCAATCTATCTATGTTACAATGTATAACATGTTACTATGCTACTATTATATGTTCTACTGCCATGTTTTACATACTTTGTACCTTATCTATTGATTATATGCGAGTATCATCTATTGCACCTTGTCTCTCATGTGGTATCAATAAATTTATATTTTTTTACATCTGATGACTCAGCCTGCCCTAGTGATGTGTTTCATATAAAGTCCCCATTGTCCCCCTTTTCCCCTAGTCCCCTTATTTTTCTCAGATATAATTGGATGGAGACCTGTGTACCGGATGGTCATGGTCTCATATAAAGTCCTAACCTATGCCTCTTGTTTCAATATTTTCAATCCTGAACCACTTTTTTTCACTCTCTTCATTAACCCATTCTACTATTGAGATGATTACTGACTTATAGTATCTATTTATATCTGGGCTTGTTAAGCCTCAGTGTTTTTTTTTCCTAGTGATTAGTGCAAATTTTAGTCTCGGATTTTTATTTTGCCATATTTTATCATCATTGTTTTTATTATTCTGAAAAAAACTCTGTGGTATATCTATGGGTAACATTTGGAATTTATAAATTATTTTGGGGAGGATCACCATTTTAAACATATTGAGTTCCTCTTTAACCCCATTCAGTAATGGGATATAATTTGCCAGGTATAACTTCTTGACAGTAGATGTCAATTTAATTCCTAGATATGGCAACTCTCTTTTCACCCATGTAAATTGAAATTCCCTTTGTAGTGCAAGTTCTTCATGTTTCCTTACTCCTATATTTAATATTTCTGTTCTAATGGGGTTTATTTGGAAATTCGAAAGTTCACCATATTTTTTTTATCTCTTTGATTATGTTTGGGAGCATCACTCTTGGGTTGGTTACATACATCAGGACGTCATCCGCATATGCTGCAATTTTATATTCCTCTTCGCCCATTCTTGCCCCTCCTATATCCTGGTTATTTCGTAAGGTCGCTAGGAATGGTTCCGTCAACAATACATATAGAAGTGGTGAGAGTGGGCACCCCAGTCTCATTCCATTGTACATTTCGAAAGACGGTGACAACTTCCCATTGGCTTTAACCATCGCCATTGGGCGATTGTACAGATTTTTAATCCATAGCATTATTTTAGGTCCAATTCCCAAGTGTTGGAGAGTATCCATCATGAATCCCCAGTCTCCCCTGTCAAATGCTTTTTTCGCATCTATTGACAGGAGTAGAACTGGGGGTCCCTTATTTTTCCCCTTTCGCAACATTTTATGCTATTGTCTCTGCCAGGTACAAACCCTGTTGGGTCTGGGTCCACCCACATTGGTATAAATTTTTTCAATCTTGTTGCCAGGATTTTTGCATATATCTTCGTGTCGACATTCAATAAGGCTATAGGCCTATTATTAGAGCAGATGTTTTTATCTTTTCCCTCTTTAGGTATTATTGTGATATGCACTAGTAGTGACTCTCACCTTGTTTCTTCATCTTCCCCTAACTTATTCAGGTAGTCACACAGCTTTGGGATCAGTTGATTTTTACATTTTTTATAGTATTTGATTGTAAACAAGTCTGGGCCTGGGCTTTTGCCTATAGGGGTTGCTTTCAATGCCATTTTGATTTCGTCTTGCGTGATTGGTTTTTCCAACTCTAATGCCCTGTACACACAATAGGATTTTCCGATGGAAAATATGTGATAGGACCTTGTTGTCGGAAATTCCGACCGTGTGTAGGCTCCATCACACATTTTCCATGGGAATTTCCGGCACACAAAGTTTGAGAGCTTGCTATAAAATTTTCCGATAACAAAATCTGTTGTCGGAAATTCCGATCGTGTGTTCACAAATCCGATGCACAAAGTGCCACGCATGCTCAGAATAAATTAAGAGATGAAAGCTATTGGCTACTGCCCCGTTTATAGTTCCGACGTACGTGTTTTACGCCACTGCGTTCAGAACGATCGGATTTTCCGACAACTTTGTGTGACCGTGTGTATGCATAACAAGTTTGAGCCAACATCCGTCGGAAAAAATCCATGGATTTTGTTGTCGGAATGTCCAATCAATGTCCGACCGTGTGTACAGGGCATTACAATTCTTCAGCATGTATTTTTTTCAATTTGGCCTTCATTAAGTAATCTTGTTTATTACTTTTCCTTCCTGTGTCTCTTGATTTCTTATTGCGTAGAGTGCACTATAATATGATTGGAAGGCCAATGCGATATCTGTTGTCTTGTTTACCATTTCTCCTCTTTCGTTTTTTATCTTCTCAATATAATTTAAGGTCTTCTTTTTCCTTAAGATTTTGGCAAGGTGCTTCCCTGGCTTATTACCCCATTTGTATCTTTCTTGTGCAACTTTGTTAAATTCGTTCCTAGTTTCCTGTTCCATCAGGTCTTTTTTTTTTTAAAGATGTTTATTAATTTATCCATGGTGCATACACTTTATAACATACTGTTCTGGGTATAGTATACAAACTGAGTATATACAATTAACAATTGAATTCCTAACATATATTTGCTGGAGTGTACACATTACAAATATCGAATAAAGACTTATACAGTTGTGTGACCTTGTGTTTTTGTGCTTATGTCCTGCAATATCAGCCATCTATACCTTTGTGCTATCTATCTCGCAATGCATAGGTTGTATCATGAGCAGGTATCCGAATCTTGTAGCCATCTATCCCAAATTTTGTTATATTTCATGGGGCATCCTCTGTTGGTATATATGAATTTTTTGTATAGTAGTGTATTATTTATTTCCGCCTTCCACTCAGCAAATCTCGGGGGCAAGCTTCTCATCCACTTTCTGGCTATCACTTTTCTCACTGAAAACAAAGTTTCCTGTTAAAACGTTTTAGTGTATTTATCAATAGATTCGGGTAGTATCCCAAGGAGACACAGTTTGGGGTCTAGTGTTACTGGTGATCCCATATTGTCATGTAGGAACGTCACCACCTGCACCCAAAGTCCCTGAATTTGGGGGCATGACCACAATAAGTGAATAAATGTGCCCGGCTCTTTCTCACATATTGGGCATAGAACAGATTGGGACCCTCTGTATCTAGCAACCCTTAATGGGGTGAGGTATGCCCGATGAAGTACAAAAATCTGTATCAATCTATCCGATAGTTTGGGCGAAGCAGCCCTGGAAGATTCCATGCCCTCCTCCCACTCTTCATCCTCCAAAGATCCTATCGCTCTTTCCCAGCGGGGCTTGAGTCCATATGCGAGTTTAGAAGCTGTGGGGGTAAGAAGGATGTTATAGAACGCCAAAATTAATTTTCGGGGGTCAGTATCCTTTACTATTGCCATAAGGGCATTAGGAGTGGGCTGAGGGTGGGGGACTGGGAATTGCTTCTGAACCGCGTGTTTGACTTGTAGGTATCTATACAACATGTGAATAGGGAGTGAGAATTCTTCTGCAAGATTCTCAAAGGATTTAAGAATACCATTTGTAATAAGTTGATGTAGGTATAGGACCCCATGGGTGGTCCACAAATCCACATCTGGAAGCTGCATGAGCTCCGACAAGTTCTTATTAAACCATAGCGGAGTATAATCATTATATTGAGGGATCCCCACCCCCATGGGTGGTCCACAAATCCACATCTGGAAGGTGCATGAGCTCCGGCAAGTTCTTATTAAACCATAGCGGAGTATAATCATTATATTGAGGGATCCCCAATTTCTTCGAAGCTATATCCCATATTTTGCTATAATGGTATAATAGGGTTTTAGTGTGACTGTGTGGTTCTGTACTACTGGAGTCTACTACTATTGCGTAAATTGAATCATTAGTTCTCCTAACTCGTTTGGGAGAGAGTAGTTGAAGAAACCTATCTCTATCTGTCTTGTCAATTTGATAAAGTTGGGACATCTGTGACGCTACATAATACAGGTTAAAGTCTGGTAATGCAGTACCTCCAAGATCCGTAGGGTTTTTGAGTACCTGCCATTCCAATTTATGCCTACTGGACCCCCAGACAAATGGTTTAAGAAGAGCCTCAATGATTTTGAAGTATTTTAGGGGTACATATATCAGAGTATGCCAGATTACATATAAAATTTTAGGTAGGAGAATCATTTTGATTAGATTTATACGGCCCCACACCCCTATTGGAAGGCGAGCCCATAACTTAAGTTTGGATTTTATATGAGTAATTAGAGGTTCTATATTTAATTGGTGTTCTAGAGACATGTATTCCTAAATATTTTATGGTGCTAACCCGTTGGAGTGGTAAGTTGGCTTGCATCTCAGACGGTGGGAAACTATACATAGACAAAATTTGTGATTTTTCCCAATTCATTTTCAAACCAGAGAAGGTCCCAAACTGTTCAATGGTTTGTAGTGCCATCTGCAAGGAAGGGCCTGAACCCACTAAGTATAATAGCGTATCGTCCACATACATACTGATTTTTTCTGTAAGGGTACCTGATTCTAGACCCCGTACTTCCGGATCTGCTTGGATGGATATAGCCAAAGGTTCTGCGGCCAAGGCGTAAAGAAGCGGAGACAGGGGGCAGCCCTGTCTTGTGCCTCTGCTGAGATTGAACTGTTCTGAGGTCCAACCGTTAGCTACAACCTTGGCCGTGGGTGACTGATATAGCAGTTGTACCCATTTAATGAATTTCGGGCCAAATCCATATCCCTCTAGGCAGCTCCACAAATACTCCCACTCCACCGAGTCAAACGCCTTGGCCGTATCTAAGGTCACTATCACTCTTGAACCAACCTCTGCATGTTCAGCTTGTAAGTTGATATATAATTCACGAAGATTAAAGAATGTATTACGGCCTGGCATGAAGCCCACCTGGTCAGCATGTATTAGTGACAGTATTACCTGGTTAAGTCGTAGTGACAGTATCTTAGCAAGGATTTTTATATCTACTTGGAGTAAAGAAATGGGTCGATAGGACTCTGGATAACCCAGATCCTTCCCCGGTTTAGGGAGGAGAATTATCGTGGCTTCTCTCATGGACGGGGCTAGAGTAAATATCTCAAATAAGTGGTTGTATAACTTGAGTAACTTAGGGATAATTAATTCACTGAACTGAGAATAAAACTCGATAGGGAGACCATCCGAGCCTGGGGATTTAGATCTAGCAAAACTCGCCATAGCAGCAGCTATTTCATCTGTAGTTATGGGTGCTTCTAGGAGATCAATTTGTTCACTTGTTAACTTGTTAATTGAGGAAGAGTTATTTTGTGGAAGTGGAAGTGGAAGTGGAAGTTCTCTCTCAGTTCTGTGGAACCTGTTGTTTTTGTCTTGTACAAGTCCGATTCCATCAGGTCTTTTAAATGTTCTTTATAATTAAGGTCCTTTGGGTTTCTACTTCCGCTTGTTTTTTATGCCTTTGTTCCAGGTCGTATATTTCTTTTATAGTTTTCTTCATGGTGTTTTCTCTCTCCTTCTTTTTTCTTGCTCCAATAGAGATCAATTTCCCCCTTATGGTTGTTTTATGTGCTTCCCATATTGTTGCTTTTGTTATTTCTGGCGTCTCATTTTTCAGGAAATATTGGTCGATCTCTTCTATTATAGTATTTTCTGTTTCCTTATCATCTATTAGGTCCTCATTTAATCTCCATGGGGCTTTCCTGTAGGTTCCTCCTTGTAGTGTCATCTTCATTGCAACTGGGACGTGATCCGACACTGTTTTTATTCCTGTTGTTGATTCCATTACATCCTCCAGTGCTCTGTGCTCAACAAGGATGTAGTCCAGCCTAGAATATTATCGTGTATGGTCGAATGAAATGTGTAGTCTTTTGTACTTGGATGTTGGATTCTCCAGATGTCTACTAATTGATGTTTATATATATATTTTTTTAATCATTCTTAGTTGTTTCTGTTCTCTATCCAGTGTAACTGACGTACTGGCTAGTTTATGGTCCACTGAGAAATTAAAATCTCCAGCTAGTATTAGTTTGCCTTGTTTAACCTCCCTGGCGGTATGATTATGTTGGATTTTAGGTGCTGAAAGCGGTACAATTATTTTGCATGGAAATTTGGCGTTTTTTATTGTAGGCCTGTAATTCTTAGCAATAACACACTTATATCTGTCCAAACCAGAGTCTAGTAGACATCTCAGGTGTGATAAAGTTTGAAACACAAAATCATAAATTATAATATAATAAATAACTTTAAATAATTATACCAAATAATAATATAATAATAATAAAACATATTCAATAATGTAATCAAATCAAAAACACTGAAATTTGCTCAGTTGCAGAATTGTTGCTGTCATTACTTTCAGTATTTGATGACGGATCTCCCCACAAATCAATATCGATCAATTCTGCAAGTGATTCTAATTTATTATCGCTGTTTTCTAGCTGGTCTAAAACCACTTTTGATGTAAAGGGACAGTTTTGGTTGCTATGGACAATCTCCAGACAAAAGGGATGTGAAATAATTTCATACAGTAATGTAATCTGTAAGATTACATTATACTGTATTTATTGTGTGTGTTTCACTTTTTGAATTTGGCGCCGTTCTCCGTCCCCGTGCGTCGCAACGCTCGCAGGGAACAGAGCCCGGCTCCATGATAGATCGAGTGGAGGACGAGCCGCTCAAACTGCGGGGACACATAGCAGGATTCAGGGAACAAGGTAAGTAAGATCTTCCTGGATGCTGCGATGCGATCCCGAGTCTGGCTCGGGGTTACCGCTCTTGGTACTGAAATTCCACCCTGAGCCAGACTCTGGATTACCGCCAGGGAGGTTAAATTCCATCAGGTCATTCAATATTCCTGCCAAATATTTTTTGGGGTTCTTATTGGGGCAGTATACATTTGCAAGTGTGTATTTCATGTCCTGTAGTGTCCTTCTCAGAAAAAGGAAGCGTCCCTCTGGGTCAGCTTTTCTCTTTTCTACTATAAAACGAACATTTTTCCCAAAGCCAATTGCTACTCCTTTTGCCCTCCTGATTGGGGAGTCTCCATAATACCATATTAGAATATTCCTCGAGTATAACTTGACATTTGTATCTTGTGCAATATGTGTCTCTTTCAGAAATATTATATCTGCAGCATTTCTTTCTATTTCTCATAATACCATGTGTCTTTTCTCTGGGGAATTTAATCCTCGAACATCATATGTTAAAATTTTTATATTACTCATGTTTCTCTGTTTCTCTCCATTTTCCCCACAGCTCCCCTCCCCGGTGCCCCCCCCCCACACCCCCCCAGAAATGGGGGGGGTGGCACCTCAAGTGGGGAGACCCGGAGAAACCTTTGTGTCGAGACCCAGAGGACCGCAGCAGACGTGCCCAAGATTCAGACCCTTTTCCTCCCTCTAGTTCCCTCCCCTACCCATCCACCCCTGTTGTTGGTATTTGGACCACATGGTCATAGAGCAGATAAGATTTTTATTTTACTTTTTTTCCCTCTCCTTTTCCTGCACAGGAAGAACAAAGGATTTATACTATAAATGAATGATGATGCTGTCATTCATGGGCTACTAGCTGAACTAACTTTTGTTTACCTACAATCAGGCCTAGGCATTGGCAACCCATAGGAAAATCAAATACAGGATACAATATCAGGGGTATAGAGAAGGAAACTGCTACACTCTGACCCAGGGTTAAAATAACGTTCCAACAACCCTTTAAAAGGCTGGAAACCTTGGATTTCCCAGGATGAGCAGAAGGAGGGAGTGATTGGTCTGGCAACCACCACATACTCACTACATGCGGTTTACCCCTGCAGGGGTGATAGGATTTGGTGAGTAGGGATTCAAAAGGGGAGCACAAAATTCACTCTTCACTCTGTTCAAGGATTGGAAATGAATTCCAGCACAAGTCACTTTGAACATTGCAAAGTTACTTGAAAATTGTGTTATCAGCGACCACATAAGATTGGACTGCCTTTTAACATTTGATATATACATTGATTTTCTTCTTTTTTGGTCTTGTTTTTGCACTGTGTTTAGTTGAAATTTTTTTAAAAGGTTAAACTTACCACTTTGAATGCAGCTAGAAACACTTGCGTGTGATTTTTTTTTTTATCCGTTTACAATTTATGTCTAATGCCCCTTACACACGGTCGGACTTTGTTCAGAGATTCCAACAACAAAATCCTAGGATTTTTTCAGACGGGTGTTGGCTCAAACTTGTCTTGCATACACACGGTCACACAAAGTTGTCGGAAAATCCGATCGTTCTAAACGTGGTGACGTAAAACACGTAAGTCGGGACTATAAACGGGGCAGTGGCCAATAGCTTTCATCTCTTTATTTATTCTGAGCATGCGTGGCACTTTGTCTGTCGGATTTGTGTACACACGATCGGAATTTCCGACAACGGATTTTGTTGTCGGAAAATTTTATATCCTGCTCTCAAACTTTGTGTGTCGGAAAATCCGATGGAAAATGTGTGATGGAGCCTACACACGGTCGGAATTTCCGACAACAAGGTCCTATCACACATTTTCCGTCGGAAAATCCTACCGTGTGTACGGGGCATTAGAGGTGACTCTAGGAATATTCAAGTTTGTTGTCAATATATATACCGTATATACTCGAGTATAAGTCGATCCGAGTATAAGCCGAGGCCCTAATTTACCACAAAAAAATGGGAAAAACGTATTGACCCGAGTATAAGACGAGGGTGAGCAATGCACAGCTACTGTAAGTGGAAAAGAGGGTCAACAATGCCCATTTGCAGCCTCACTGTGCCCATTTGCAGCCATAGGTCCCCCGAACTTCAAACTCTGTAGTTAAGGGTTCCTAGATGCCCCCTAGCTGCAGCCAAAATTTGGGGTCTCTGAACCCAAAGGGTCCCGAAATGACATTGCTGCAGATGGACACAGTTGACCGACTTTGGGGCCCCATATCTCGGGGCCACTTAGTGCTAAGAACCCCAAATTTGGTGTGCAAACCCAGTGGAACTAGCACCATAAAATATCTAAAGCTGGCACCAAGTGGTCCCAAGATACAGGGCCCCAAAAATTGGTTCAGAAAATGTCAAGCACTTTTCTGCAGCAGAGAATGACATTTTCCGAACCGGATTTGGGGCCCCGTATTTCGGGGCCACTTGGTGCTAGGAACCCCAGCTTTGGATATGTTATGGGTTTGCACACCAAATTTGGGGTTCCTGGCATCAAGTGGCCCTGAGATACAGGGCCTCAAATTTGGTTCGGAAAATGAAATTTTTTGCTGCAGAAAAGTGCTTGACTCGAGTATAAGTCGAGTGGGGCACTTTCAGCACAAAAAAATGTGCTGAAAAACTCGACTTATACTCGAGTGTATACGGTAATGGGATTTTGATGAATGCACATTTTTTACACAACGCTTTATTATCTTTAGAAGGTGGAGTATTTGAGCACACCAAATTCTCACACCTGGTGTTAATTCACCTGAGCGCACTCTCATATAAGAAGAGTGATTCACTAAGATCACTTTTTAATTTATAGGCAGCGACACCCACCCCTAACTCACACATACTAATAGGATATATTTTGTTAGCAATACTGAGAGGAAGAACTCAAAGAGGCAGACAAAGAATGACAGTGCATATAATACCGCCTCCATCTAGCCTTAGAATGGGAGGCATGTGGAGTTGGCAAGCGCTGATCACTAGAAGTAGAAATAACCCTCTTGCAGCCTTTGTGCTCAGAACTTTTCCCCCTGATAACATAGGAAAAGATAGGATGGACTCATCAGTAACAGATTCATGACAGCAAGCAAACTACTCCGACAAAGGGGGTTCCTATCTTACAGTCAACATCATTGCCTAATCCTCATGAGCAGGTGAGCTCACCTTGGGCAAAAAGGAGGAGAGACAGATAACAAGATAACAATAGTGTCATGAAAAGAAAATAAGTGAAATAGTAGGACTATGGAACCACACTAATGCCCCGTACACACGGTCGGACTTTGTTCGGACATTCCGACAACAAAATCCTCGGATTTTTTCCGACAGATGTTGGCTCAAACTTGTTTTGCCTACACACGGTCGCACAAAGTTGTCGGAATTTCCGATCGCCAAGAACGCGGTGACGTCAAGCACGTACGACGAGACTAGAAAAGGCCGGTTCAGAACCAAGCGCAGCACCCTTTGGGCTCCTTTTGCTAATCTCGTGTTAGTAAAAGTTTGGTGAGAGACGATTCGCGCTTTTTCAGACTCGTGGCTTTCAGATCGTTTTCTGCCGTTCAGTTTGTGCTTGTGGGTTTGTATTTGCTCTTCAGTGCGTGCAGTCAGTTCGTATCGGAGTTTTCTGTGCGATCTTGTCCGCTCGTTGCTGTTTTTCAGGTCGCTCTTCACAGGCCTTGCTGTTCTTCAGTGCGTTCTGTTACTTCATTCTGAGCAGCCGACCGTTTTCTAGCCATGTTTCGTATGCGTACTCCTCGTACAGTTCGTGCTGTGCGGGGGCTTGGTGTTGGGGTCCTGACCTTGACACAAGTCCAGTCCATGAACAGGGCGAGGAGGAGTTCATGGACCAAGAATTGGTTGCTTCAGCGTGACCAGTTCTGTCATATGCCTTTGTTCCGTGAGATCCGTGAGAATAATCCTGGTGATTTCAGGAACTTTCTCCGGATGACGGACCCCGTGTTTCACTGTTTGTTGGCTTCGCTGAGCCCCTATATCAGCAGGCAGGATACCTGCATGAGGCAAGCCATCACTCCGGAGCAGAGGTTGGTCGCTACCTTGCGGTATTTGGCCACAGGGAGAAGCCTGCAGGACCTCAAGTTCTCGACAGGCATCTCCCCCCAGGCTCTTCTTTGTGGACATTTACTGCTTGTGTTTGTTTGAGCTGACCCTGACAGAAATGTGTGGAGTGCAGAAAATGGCGTGATTGTGTAACCTTATACAACTGTTGGCTGTTATTTACTAAATGCAAAGACACTTTTCACTACAAGTGCACTTGCAACTGCACTGAAACTGCACTTGTAGTGCAAAGTGGATTTGCCCTTAGGAAATAACCCCCATTTTCTCATAAAACAACAATTACATCACCCCAAAAGTGTTGTAGCGTTGAGACAATAATCCACACATTCTTGATGAACAATCTTTTTAATACCAGCACAATCACATGTGCATTTATCAAAGGTTTTTCTGACAAACCAACATGTTTGTTGTATAACATATTTTGTGGTGTCATTATCCAAAATCAAAATGTGCATTTTATAGAAAACAGGCATGTGTAAAACCCACAAGAAAGACACAAATCTTGATCTTACAAAGTTCACATTTGGTAGAACTTGAAGGCAATATCAGACATGAGTATTTAGGAACTGTGTTTGATATTGCGTTCAGATGGGGGGAAATCACCCCTGGAAAAGCCAAATTTGGAAGATGCACACAAATTTCACAATGTCAACATGTGCTATCTGCCATCAGGGGGGATCAAGGGATGTGTTTTGGGGGGGGAAAGCCCTTCCTCACCGCTACTTTATTATTGAGGAAGGGGTTGCACCCCCAAAACGCGTCCATTGATCTCCCGTGATGGCAGATAGCACATGTTGGCACACTGTGTGCATCCTCCAAATTTGGCTTTGGGAAAAATCACAAAAACATTTCGCACATTGTAGCAGACAAAAGAAGAAAGTGATTTGGAGGGGCTTTAAACTCGCCCCAAAACATCAATGATGTTTTTATATTTTGGAATAACATCATTGATGTTTTGCTTGATGTTTTCCAATTGTAAATTACACCCCATGATCTCCCCGATCAGGATCTGGGCACTTTCGGATGTGAAAGGATCTTCATCCACAACCTCACGATCACCTAAAAAGAAAGGAAACCCAAAATAAATTAGGTCAAAAAAAAATGCCGCCATCCATCTCTTAGCTGAGCCTGTGGTCGCAGACACTCACCTGTTGTGGTGACTAGTTCCACCACGTCTTCTTCCTCCTGCTCATCTTGTGTTGGGGGGATTTTCCCTTCTTCCAGAGAGGGGGGGGCTCTGGTCTCCTGGGATGAGGGGTGTCCTCCGAGTCTTTTCTCCCCTATGTAAAACCAAAAGGTATAATTAGCACACAGATATTTGATGGCAGAACTATAAATAGGAAACATTGCTTTGAAGTGAGGTACAATTGTCTATTTTAGCAGAGTTCCAAGATGTAGCTTTTTTAGTGTCCTTTGTCAAGCTGCAATACTTTACCTGTTTGGTACAAGCTTCACAGATGTAGCCCCCCCTATAGTATACACTGGAGCACCTGTGTGGCCCCCCTAATAAAAATGGTGTTCTTGTGTCCCACACTAGTGCTCCAGTGTCCAGATGTGAAAACAGCTGCTCAGTGTCCTCTCCTTACACACAATCTAGTTTGCATTTCATTCTAGTAACAAAGCCATCTACACAACACAATTCTTTGAAGACAAGTATAGGGCCTCAAAATGGTGGCCAAATGCATATGGGCTAAACAATGGTATTTTATAGTCCGAAAAAAAAAAATGTGTGATCCGAACGAATAATGTGCCCATGAACATGAAAGTTGCCATTTTAAACTGTACAACAGTTCCTAAAAGCACATGGAGCAGCACGAACGTAATAAACACAAGAACAATAGGAACACAGCACAACTACTTACTTTTTTGCAGCACTCTCCGGATCTTTCTGTACTGCTCATGTTCTCGTAATTTCAGGTCCGACCACCGCTTCCTGAGCTGATCTTTCGATCGTCGTACCCCGAATTTCCGGTGCAGACTCCTGACCACTTTCGCCATGATCTTGGCCTTTCGGACATTGTGGTTGGGGTAAGGCCCATACTTTCCATCATAGTCGGCTTTCTTCAGGATGTCCACCATTTCCAACATCTCCCCAAAGGACATATTTGAGTCCTTTAATCTCCTTCTGGATCGGGACGTTTCAGGCTCCAGCCTTTCCTCCTCCTCCTCCTCCTCGTTGCTGTAATTAGCACTATCCTGCTGTCTCTCCACCATGTGCTCTTCCTCCACTGCGCCGAACAAAAAGGGGCGGGGAATAGAATAGAAAGAACGTCAGGGGCGGGCGGAGTTATACGCATGCGCAGTGTGTATAAATCGTAACGCGCGCGTCTTACGTACGATCTGTGAGCGGAGGAAGGAGCATCGGAGACGCCGATCGTGCTAACGAAGGTAGGATCTAAACTTGGGCCTATACTGCTTCGAAATTGAAGCCTATATTGTAACAAGATTAGGGGAGTTTGGCCTGACATTAGGTTTTGTCTTGTGTTGTGTCTTGCAGAGAAAATGGATGGGTTCAACGACCACAATTTCCTGCCCCTGTTTATTGACAAGTACAGGGAGCTGCCCTGTCTGTGGCAGGTGAGACACCCCCACTATAATCACAAACAGAAGAGGCAGGCAGCGCTGGAGAAACTGCTGGAGTTGGTGAAGCCGGTGGTCCCCACAGCAACCATCCCTTATTTAAAAGCAAAAATTGGTGGCCTGAGGAGCACTTATCTTAGGGAGCGCAAGAAGGTCACAGATTCCCAGAGGTCCCGAGCTGCAGCAGATGACATTTATGTCCCCAGGCTGTGGTACTATGATAGACTGCGATTTCTGTCAGACCACACTGAAGTCAGGGAATCCCTCTCCACTCTTCCTTCCACCCTTCCTTCCATCCCAGCTGAGGCTTCCGATGTCCAACCTGGGCCTTCCAGCCAGGAAGAAGTGGAGGAGCCCAGCTGGAGTCAGGTATAGCATTCTTCTACAGATTTCTGGGCAATAAAGAAATGATGTTTACTAGATGTTATTACTGATCACTAATTGCTGATTAAAAAAAGTGTTTTACATATCAATAGACAGTAGTGGGCAAAAATAATTGGGACAAGAATGCAAAATGCTGGGCTCAGAAGGATAGTCTGTTATATTTGTTAACATTCAATTTGCAGCAGTCAGGAGGTGAAAATTGTGTGTGATTGATGAAAACAATACTAAAACTATGTCCCTTTTTCATACACAGGAAGACCTCAGCCAGGAGGAGGCTGTGGAATGTGGCAGTCAGGAGGAGGCGGGGATTAGTGGCAGCCAGGAGGAGGCGGGGCTAAGTGTCAGCCAAGAGAAGCCAGGGACAAGTCGCAGCCCGACTGAGTCTCAGGTCCCTCCCCTCCGCCTGCCATATAAAAGGGCCAGGAAGGCCACTCCCAGTCCTGTGCAGGATTCAGTGTACAGGCTGATCCAGGAGGCTTCGGCGTCCCTCAGAGCCTTCCCCAGTCCTGCAGAGGCCTTTGCCTGCATGGCTGCCACCAAATTGCTGGGCATGCAGGAGGGCCAACGCAAGATCTCTGAGGACCTGATTTATAAAGTCCTTCGTAAGGGTGAGAGTGGGGAACTGACACCCAAGACGGATGTCATGGAGAGGGACGATCCTCCTCCTCCTCCTGCTGCCACAACTCCACCACCACAGCCAAAGCCTGTAAGGAAGCGTGGAAAGAAGACCTGAGAGTGATGACCCTGGGTTCAGTCTGGTCTGACAGAAGCTGCAGTCTCTCGCATGACCACAGCCTGGGGACACAGATGTCATCTGCTGCTTTCCGGATCTCTGGGACTTCTGGACCAGACTGCCCTCCCTTAGATATGGACTCCTCAGGCCAACAATTTTGCTTTGAAATAATTGATGTCTGCCCTGGGGGTCCAAGGCTTCGCCCACTTCTGCAGTTTCTCCAGCGTTGCCTCCCTCTTTGTTTTTTTATAGTTGTGACCCCTTAATAAAATATTTTTAGGTAAATTCTACTCTCCTGTGTGTGTTTTCATCCAAAAAGGACAGTTTGTTGGTGACGATTCAGGTACATTTCTAAATTACAATGTGAAATTAACAAGGGACAACAACACCAAACAATCTCCTCCTACAGATTAAATAGAACAACATATCAATGGTGTTGTGGGAACTTGTCACAAAAAACACACAAACATTTTCGGGAGTACAAATCAAAATCACCAAAAAAAATAAAAATAAAAAGAGAAACACAAAAAAAGATTCTACATTAAAGTAAAAAAATAAAAAATAAAAAATATGTTGTCAGATGTGAGAAATCAAAATATATTGAGGGAATCCCGATAAATAGTAACGAAAAAAGTTTGTGAGAAGTGTGTGTGAATATGAGCATCAAAACGACTTAATTCTTGTCACATTATAAAGAAGAAGAGAGTGCGCTGGATTAAACCATTTTTTACATTGCAGCGTGACGAAAGTGCTTTATCCATTACGAACGCTAAGTTTACCAGAACGAGCTGTCCCGTGTCGGAATTTCTTCTGAGCATGCGTGGCACTTTGTGCGTCGGAACAGGCCACACACGGTCGGAATTGACGCGATCGGATTTTGTTGTCAGAAAATTTTATCTCCTGCTGTCCAACTTTGTGTGTCGGAAAATCCGATGGAAAATGTCCGATGGCGCCCACACACGGTCGGAATTTCCGACAACACGCTCCGATCGGACATTTTTCATCGGAAAATCCGACCGTGTGTACGGGGCATAACAGCAGTCAGGCAGGTAGAGGAGGAAGGTCAGCAGAGATAGGCAGCACCTCCAGGCAGCTCAGAGGAGCAACAGCAGGCAAGGGCTGAAACATCAAGCCAGTGTCAACACAATAGAATTCAAAGAGAGGAAACAGCTGAGATTAATCTAAAACACTTAAGTCCCACTCATTAACAGCATAGGAAGCAGGAGAGCCTGCAGCCAATAGTCAGAGAGGAAGCAGAGATCTCAAGGAGAATGCGCCCATCTCAACTGTGTACAGGAGCTGTCCGCCATTCAGGTCTATGGGGAATGCAGCCAGGGGAGGGGCCTGTGATGTCAGCGTAAGGCAATAGCCTTGTGGATCACAGTAGAATGGGGGGGTGGAACGCAAGCCATACCCGTCCCTGCTATGGGAAAATATGCTGCCTAAATAGCCAGCTTATGAGCCCTAACCAGGAGAAAAGAAGGAAAGAAGGAAGACCCAGGATGGCTGCATACCTACCAGGATACTGCATTCAACCATAATATGTTAACAGCTCTGGTACCAGGAGTACCTACCTTCAGGAGGATTTACCTCCAAGCAAAAAGCCTTCCACTTAGTGGACCAAAGACACATAAGGGCATCAAGGACATCCAGGGTGAGGACAAAAAAAGGAATGCTGTCCTCAAGTATTTCCTACTTTTTATTCATTCTATATATGGATGTCCTATACAGGGTAAAGGGGCGCAGTAGTGTTGCTGGCATGACGCGGAGCCAGGAAATGTGTATATATCTGTATATATACTATATACACTATATTGCCAAAAGTATTGGGATGCCTGCCTTTACACGCACATGAACTTAAATGGCATCCCAGTCTTAATCTGTAGGGTTCAATAATGAGTTTCCCCCCTCTTTGCAGCTTTAGCAGCTTCAACTCTTCTGGGAAGGCTGTCCACATAGTTTAGGAGTGTGTCTATGGGAATGTTTGACCATTCTTCCAGAAGTGCATTTGTGAGGTCAGGCACTGATGTTGGCCGAGAAGGCCTGGCTCGCAGTCTCCACTCTAATTCATCCCAAAGGTGTTCTATCTGGTTGAGGTCAGGACTCAAACTCGCTCATCCATGTCTTTATAAACTTTGCTTTGTGCACTGCTCCAAATCATGTGGTGGAGGGGGGATTATGGTGTGGTGTTGTTTTTTAGGGGTTGGGCTTGGCACTTTAGTTCCAGTGAAGGGAACTCTGAAGGCATCACCAAGACATTTTGGACAATTTCATGCTACCAACTTTGTGGGAAGTGTTTGGGGCTGGCCCCTTCCTGTTCCAAAATGACTGCGCACCAGTGCAAAAAGCAAGGTCAATAAAGACATGGATAAGCGAGTTTGGGGTGGAGGCACTTGACTGGCCCGATAGAACACCTTGATGAATTAGAGCGGAGACTGAAAGCCAGGTCTTTTTTTTCTTCAAATATAATCTTTATTAACACCCACAGCGGGCGAGATCATGTCAATACAAATAATAAAAATATAACATACCAATTACAACTGAGATATAACCTCATTCGTTCAGTGTGTGGTGGCACAGATCAGCAAAGTCATTTATAGAGCCATTCCCCGACCAGCACCGCCTCTTATTATCTTCTAAAAAAGGTG
The DNA here is from genome assembly GCA_037952925.1 of Lithobates clamitans. NCBI lineage: Eukaryota > Metazoa > Chordata > Amphibia > Anura > Ranidae > Lithobates > Lithobates clamitans. The sequence continues at coordinate 1,373,884 of JBBGZY010000382.1, read as the reverse complement.
TATTAAAGGAATTCAAGTGGCACACCTGACATCACTCGTTCCCTTTTTCCTCTTTCCAATCAATTAGCAAAGATAACAACAAAACAAACAAAACAAACAAGCAAAAACAAAAAGAAAAAAAGGGGGGGCAAGAGAGGGGAAAGTGTAGAAGAGAGGGGAGGGGGGTTGGGTATTTTTGGTTTCGAATAGCCAAGGCATATAAAAGGTAATATTCTTGTATGGCTCTCCTGTCCAAGGAGGGCCACCCCCTCCGCGGATAGGATGAACTGTTTCCAGACACTCCAAGTCGCAGTATATTTATCCTGTTAGTGCTGCTCAGCTGCTAGCAAGTCCTCCATTCCAATAATGTCTGCCACCTTACGTAACCAGTCAGCCGCCGTTGGTGGTGATTGTTTTTTCCAGTAAAGTGGGATGCAGGACTTTGCAGCATGGAGAAGATGTCTTAAGATTATTTTTTGGTAACATTTGGCAGAGATGTTAGAAACATGTAATAAAAAAAAAGCCGGATCACCAGGAATCTTATATTCCATAAATTTTTGAGTCACTTCCCGGACTGTCGTCCAGAAGTGTGTCAATTTAGGACATGACCAATATATATGGAGTAACGTACATCTGTCACCCTGACATCTCCAGCATCGATCAGTAATATCAGGATAGTATTGGTGTAAGAGATGGGGGGTGAGGTACCATCTCCTTAGTAATTTGTAATTAGATTCTTGGATTTTTGTACAAAATGAGGACTTCAGGGCAAGGCTAAGTATATTCCGAGTTTGAACCGGAGTAAATTTTCGTTGTAGGTCCTGTTCCCACTTATCCAAGAATGGCGGATGAGGTGGGGCTGTCAGACAGTTCAGCATAGAGTATGTTCTGGATAAAACCTGTGTTATATTGCCTTCGTCAGAGCAATATTCTTCAAGCATCGTCAGATGACAAGCGAAGTTCCGGGGATTAGGTATGGTATTCAGAAAGTGTCATAACTGAAGTGCTGGCCAAAAAGTCAATTTAAAGGGGCCCTCTTCCATCATTAATTCCTCGATGGAGGGCCATGTGCCGTTCATTGGGAAGTGGGATGCTTGGATTATGCCCGACCATCGTAGATTATCAAACGTGTGAGGGCAAAGGCCTGGAGGGAATTGTGGGTTTCCTAGATTGGGGAACAGCGGAGAGTCCAAGGAAGAGAGGGAATGTCGTTTAATAGCTAAAGAGCCTATACGAAGTGTCGTCCTCATTAAGGGGTGGCTTTTCAATAGTGTTTGAAGATGGTCATAGCACCACAAGGCCCTTGAGAGTGGAATGCATGTTTGGGCCTGTTCTATCTGGGCCCATAGTTTAGATCGGCTATGACGGCACCAATCAATAATTCTACCTACGTGAATTGCCTGGTAGTATACTTGGATATCTGGGAGAGCTAGGCCGCCATGTTCCTTAGGTAAAGTCATTACGTGGAAAGAGAGTCGTGGCTTCTTATATGCCCACACAAACTTGATAAAAAGCGAGTTGATTTGTTTAAAGTAAGATATAGGGATCTTAATTGGTAGGGCTTGAAGTAAGTAAAGAAATTTCGTCAAGATACACATTTTCAGTAAATGAATTCTACCAAACCATGAATGCAGGCCCCTATTCCAAATCTCCAAAAGCTTGCGGATTTTAGACAGCAGCGGTGAAAAGTTAAGTTCGAATATGCGTGACATATCCGTAGGAATGCTAGTGCCTAAATACTGCAAAGCCGTCGTTGTCCATTTAAATTTGAAACTAGATTTAAATGTGGGCAACACGTGGAGAGGTATCCCTATTCCCATAGCTTCTGATTTGTGTAGATTAATTTTCAAATTGGAGAGGGCTCCATAGATCTCAAACTCACGTAGTAAATTAGGGAGCGAGATAGCGGGGTTTATCAAAGAAAAGAGCAAATCGTCCGCATAGGTAGATATTTTGTACTGGTCGCCTCCAACAGGTATGCCCTGGATGTCCGGGTTCAAACGAATTCTATTTAAGAATGGTTCTAGAGACAGGACAAATAACAAGGGGGAAAGCAGACATCCCTGTCTGGTGCCATTCTGTATAGGAAAGGGATCGGAAAGGACCCCATTTACTTTAACTTGAGCCGTAGGTTGTGAATAGATTGTAGTAATCCATTGAATGATAGTATCCCCCAGGCCCAGATGTCAGAGGACCGTGAACATATATTGCCAGTTCACCCGGTCGAACGCTTTCTTAGCGTACGTGCTAAGGAAAACGCAGGGTGAGAGGGAAGTTCTGGCTACGTGTAACAAATTTAAGACTTTGGTTGTATTATCCCTCACTTCCCTAGTGGGGACAAAGCCTACTTGGTCTAAATGCACCAAGTCTGGTAGGTAGGTTGATAAATGGGTCACCAAAATTTTAGTGAACAGTTTAAGGTCAACATTCAGAAGAGAAATTGGCCGATAACTGCCACATATGGGTGTAGCATATGGTATATTATAGAGGGACGTGTAGTAATCTCAGAAAACATCCGAGATCTCCAAGGCCAAAGCTATCTTCTGGGCATTTGATGACATAATATGTGGTATATATAATTGGAGTTTTTGTTCCTTAATCGACCTAGCTAATGTTTTCCAACACTTATCCCCAGATGCGTAACTAATTTTCCTACATTTCTGCAGTGCCGCCTTAGCCCTATATTGCAGGAGGTCATTAATTTGTACCCGGATTCCAGCTAGTTCCCGTTCTATTGCAGGAGAAGGTGCATATTTATGCTTAGACTCTGAGGCCTGGAGTTCAGTCAAAAGCAGTTTTAGTTGTCGTTCCTTGTCTCTTTTAAGTCTGGAACCATGTTTGATAAAAATGCCTCGTATAACTGTCTTGTGGGCTTCCCATACAATGCCTGGGCTACTGTCATGAGTTCAGTTCGTCTGAAAATATAAAGGCAACTCTTTATTAATTTCTGATACTACTTCCGGGACCTGTAAGAGATTTTCATTCAACTTCCAGATGCATGTTGCCTGTGAGGCGACCTGGGACAGGGCATATGTCATTAGTATAGGAGCATGGTCAGACCATTTAATCAAACCAATGGAAGTTTTGCAGACCGCATGTAACTGGGCATGTGAGATTAGGAAAAAGTAAATTCTCAAGTAGACCTTATGAGGAGGAGAATAGAATGAATAGTCTCTTTCGCCCAAATGTTGGAGGCGCCACACATTGATAAGTTGGGCGTTATGTATAGCTTAATTAATCCGTTTATGGGTGCCTATGGGGACTGAGGACTTCCCCGAGGACGTGTCTACTTGGGGGGTCAGGGAGACATTAAAATCCCCACCCAAAATCAATGAGCCCTCCTTAAAGTTCTTCAGTTTGGCCAAGATTCGACGGATAAAGATATCCTGGTGATCATTTGGCGCATAGATCGTCGCTAAAGTCAGGTGCACCCCGCCGAGGAGCCCTTTTATGAACGCATAACGTCCCCCTTCATCTAGCAAGGTCTCCCTGCAAACCCATGAAAGTTTACTAGATAGAAGAATAGATACCCCTCTAGATTTAGCCTTTTTATTAGTGGCATTATATGTCACAGAAAAAAATCTGTCCTTAAGTATGGGCAACCTATCCTCCCTAAAATGGGTCTCTTGTATGAATGCTATATCAATGTGTGCAGCCTTCAGATCGTGTAGCAGCATTTTCCGTTTCTCAGGGGTATTTAGTCCCTCGGCATTGAGTGAGAACACCTTAAGGCTATCCATTACAAAAAAAAAAAAGAAAAAAGGAAAAGGAGGGAAAGAAAGTAAGAAAGGGGAAAAAAAAAAAAAAAAACCCCACAAAAATCAAAAAGGGGGAAAAATGGAGCGAGGGACGGAAACACCCTCCGTCCCTCACACCACTTAAAAGCAACTAAATTGGTTACCAAATAATATAGTCACAACTACCCCCCAAAATAAGTTAGGGGGTCTGTGCGACGGCCTATGTGGGGAAGTGGGTAGAGCAAGCTCCATAAGAGCCTCCCTAGTCCCCCCCACCCCACCCCAATCATCATAAAATGGTATAATCAAACGGTATATTTAAATTCCAAAAAGAAACATCATTGTTATTTGCGCCTGACAATTCAAACCAATAGTGTTTCTTATTGAAGGAGCATTTAGCCCGAGACCTTCGCGTCTCGCCCCCAGTCCAACACCTCCCAAGATTAAAGGAGAGCTTGTCTGACCGATGGCCAGAGGCCGACGTCTCTTCCCCACCGTATATATACATATATCCTCATCCCTGAGATCTTATATAACCCAGATGCGTACATCTCCCGGTAGGTTTGGAGTAAATTAATAACTTCTCTTCTGAGCCTAATAAATACCGGATCTTTTTGCCCATAGCTAAACACTGAGGTTCTACGCGTCTGGGGGCCCCAATCAAAGGGGTCAGTGTATCATTTCAGTGCCCCTGTATCAACATCCTTATCTCCAGCCATGCCCCTCTCCCATCCAGGAGGGATCGGAGGCCCCTCTATGAGACCCTAATTGGGTGGTCTCCGCATGTCTCAAGGCTCAATGGTGGGACATGATAACCCCCTCCTGTACCCACGGAACCGCAAGCACTAGAATCTTCCCACTTTTTGAGAGAGCATAGTCAACCAAGGGGAAGTAAGAGGTCATTAATCTCTAATCTCTAAGCATCCCACATATCTCACCGCACACCGACACAGTTAACCCGGGTGCAGCAAGGCAAAATGTGGGAGGATAAGAGATAGTCGCATGCTACATCCCAATAACTGGTCTGGCCATAATACAACCCCTACATCTCCTACAACCCCTAATACAAATTAATAAACATACATCCCTCACACACTTTAATAGGTAAACAGTATTAAACAATAATTCTTTTCAGTATTGAAAAACTAAAACCTATGGACCAGTCCTCGACCAAAAAAGAAAAAAAAAAAAAAGGGGGAAAGGCCAAGTAGATATTCATCTATCATTTATATATTTATTTCTATATAAATAACACCTACTTGGCCTTAAGTTCTCTATCCGAGGAACGTTCTGAGGATAAGGCCCAAAATCTTGTCAAAAAAGGGGATTGCGGTGATTTTTCAGTTAGGGGGTTGGGGATTAGACACCACCATCACCCAGGGTGGTACAGTACTTATGGGTGTCAAGCATATATCCATATGTCCAAGTATCGGAGTGTCCAAAGGACATCACTAGAGGCACCGCTCGGGGGTTCTCCGGGGGGGGGGGGAGAAAGGGGGAAGGTGGTTACTAACCACCATTATGGGCGGGGGGGGGGGGGGCGCCAAAAAAGAAGAATAGAAACAAACAGAAAAACCATGAGAAGAAAAAAAAAGCAAAAAATAAAACAGTAAAAAAAAAAATTAAGTCAGTGATATTCAACAACAGCTAACACTGCAGGACTCACTTGGGTCCGCATAGGTCCACTTGGGGCTGCTGTCTGAACCCTTGCTGGTACCGTTGCACTATCTCCTGTAAAGGTGGTATATCCTTCAGGGTACTACCGGGTCTGGACGGCTCAAATGGCCCACCGGCTGTGGGATAGGCTGCAGCCACTCTGGTATCTGAGTGAGCTTGGCATCCATGAAAATAAAGAAGGCCGGCAGGTCCCCTGGTGTAGGAAAAAGATTTTTTCCCTCTCTTGAAGGTAACTGAGAGGGGAAAACAACATCTATAGGTGGCTCCCTGTCGGCGGGCTATGTCCAGAGCAGGCCGTAGCAGACCTCGTCTGTGGAGCGTAGCCCTTGATAGGTCGGGCATGATTTTTATCAGTGCACCATCAAAATCCACAGCGCCCACCTCCCATGTCTTTCGAGCAATAATCTCCTTCTGAGTAAAGCGGTGGACTCTGCATATAACATCTCGCGGACTGCTGGGATCTAACTGCCGTGGTCCCAATGCTCTGTGTATCCTATTCAGCTCTAGGTCTTCAGGAATAGCTCCATCTGTTAGCTGACGAAAAATTGCGACCGCAGATGTTACCAAATCCTCTGGACTCGTGTCCTCCGTTAAGCCTCGGAGCCGCAAGTTGTTACGTTGGCTCCTGTCTTCCATTTCTTCCAATCAGAGCTGCAGAGACACCGATGTCTGTGTGTGGGTGTCCTGCAGCATTTCCACATTGGTAACACGCTGCTGCAGGGATTCCAGGGATGTCTCGCCAGTGGTCAGGCGAGACGATAGAGCTTGCACATCCCGTCTCACTGCTGTGAAACCCGGGAACCTGGGAGCTTTGCGGAGACCGTAGGAGGGCTCGAGCTTGAATCAGAAACGGCAGAGACTGTTGGTGAGGTTAATGGAATTCTAAGGTCCGGAGAGATTTCCGGGGAAGTCAGCTGTGAGCCTCGTAGATCTGTCATCCTGAAAGCCGGAGAGGTTGTCTGAGGATCTGTGAGGAAGCGATCTATCTTCCCGCAGTCTATTACTGTCCTTGTTGTTGTTGTCTTTGTTGTTTTTACTGAAGTTTTTGTTTGTACTTACTTCTCTGACTGCTCCCTGTTGCCTTCTTTTTTCTAGTAGTGGGCATACTGCAAGAATTAGCAGAGATAATCAGCAGTAACAGGGATGGTCGGGTGGGGACCGGGAGCTCAAGTTTAGCACGTCTTCATTCAGCCATGTCTCCACCCAACTCCCAGTCAGGTCTTCTCATCCAACATCAGTGCCTGACCTCACAAATGCGTTTCTGGAAGAATGGTCAAACATTCCCATAGACACACTCCTAAATCTTGTGGACAGCTTTCTCAGAAGAGTTGAAGCTGTTATAGATGCAAAGGGTGGGCCAACTCAATATTGAACCCACCGGACTAAGACTGGGATACCATTAAAGTTCATGTGCGTGTAAAGGCAGGCGTCCCAATTCTATTGGTAATAATGTGTATATGTGTGTGTGTGTGTGTGTGTGTATGTAGATAGATAGATAGATAGATAGATAGATAGATAGATAGATAGATAGATAGATAGATAGATAGATAGATAGATAGATAGATAGCCATTAAAGTCTAAACCGCCGGCAACAAAAGTGAGGCATGGAGTTCACCAGAGCTTCAAAGGTTGCCTCTTCCACTCCTCCACCTTTTGTTTGAGGATGCCCCACAGATGCTCAATAGGGTTTAGGTCTGGAGACATGCTTGGCCAGTCCATCACCTTTAGCCTCAGCTTCTTTAGCAAGGCAGTGGTCGTCTTGGTGGTGTGTTTGGGGTCGTTATCATGTTGGAATACCGCCCTGCGGCCCAGTCTCCAAAGAGAGGGGATCATGCTCAGCTTCAGTATGTCACAGTACATGTTGGCATTCATGGTTCCCTCAATGAACTGTAGCTCCCCAGTGCCGGCAGCACCCATGCAGCCCCAGATCATGACACTCCCACCACCATGCTTGACTGTAGGCAAGACACACTTGTCTTTGTACTTCTCACCTGGTTGCTGCCACACACTCTTGACACCATCTGAACCAAATAAATGTATCTTGGTCTCATCAGACTACAGGAAGTGGTTCCAGTAATCCATGTCCTTAGTCTGCTTGTCTTCAGAAAACTGATTGCGGGCTTTCTTGTGCATCATCTTTAGAAGAGGCTTCCTTCTGGGACGACAGCCACGCAGACCCATTTGCTGTAGTGTGCTGTGTATGGTCTGAGCACTGACAGGCTGACCCCCCACCCCTTCAACCTCTGCAGCAATGCTGGCAGCACTTATACATCTATTTCCCAAAGACAACCCCTGGATATGAAGCTGAGCACGTGCACTCAACTTCTTTGGTCGACCATGGCGAGGCCTGTTCTGAGTGGAACCTGTTCTGTTAAACTGCCGTATGGTCTTGGCCACTGTGCTGCAACTCAGTTTCAGGGTCTTGGCAATTTTCTTATAGCGTAGGCCATCTATATGTAGAGCAACAATTCTTTTTTTCAGATCCTCAGAGAGTTCTTTGCCATGAGCTTCCAATGACCAGTATGAGAGAGTGAGAGCGATAACACCAAATTTAACACACCTGCTCCCCATTCACACCTGAGACCTTGTAAAACTAACGAGTCACATGGCACCGGGGAGGGAAAATGGCTAATTGGGCCCAATTTGAACATTTTCACTTAGGGGTGTACTCACTTTTGTTGCCAGCGATTTACACATTAATTGTGTTCAATTATTTTGAGGGGACAGCAAATTTACACTGTTATACAAGCTGAACACTCACTACTTTACATTGTAATAAAGTGTCATTTCTTTAGTGTTGTCACATGAAAAGATATAGTAAAATACTTACAAAAAACGTGAGGGGAGTACTCACTTTTGTGAGATACTGTATATACTGAATGTCTTTAAGTAAATTGATAAATCCCCTTTGTTTTCTTATCATTGAAGGAGCAGCATCAGTTGTTACACAAAATATTGTTTTCATGTTGATTCCTTCTTCGTGGAAATTTTTTTTTATATATATAGACAGCTGCAATATCTTTTGCCTTTGTAGTTCTTGCCATTGATTTCAGGCAGCAGAGCTTTTCATAAATGTGGTCATTATCAGAGTACAGTATGTTGCAACAACAGCAAGGCAAGCGATATCATTATGTTATCATGTGCGACACAATACAGAGAAGCTTGCTTCAAAGCAGCGTCTTGCTTCTTTCTTATATTTTGTGCCATATCTGACACATGTATCTCAATTGTTCCTGCAGATGAATGGATGTCCTGTATTCTTACTAAGATAGTGTTCTTGCTGGGCAGATAACTAAATATGTTTCAGAACACTTCAGGAAAGCTAAATGTTAAGTATTTTCCATCTGTAACTGGCTTTCCCTTCTTTTCAATACATAGTGCAATCAGTTGCTTGATTTTTTATTCCCACAATCTGATGGAAACTTACCAACAGTGGTAAAGTTGCAGCATACATGAAGCTGTCAGCGCGTTTTAGCACATAAGGGCTTTAGTTATAGCTAACTATATAATAAAAACAATAAATATCCTCTCCCTGAAGAACTCAAAGGATTGGGAAAAAAAACTTAACCCATTCAGCCCCAGTGTCCATCTTACAATATAAGATGGAAATGGAAAGCAATAACAAAAACTAAGTAAAGTACAGATGTAGAATATACAAAATATAAAAAAAAAAATCAAAAACAGGACAGAGAATTGAAACAACTGGTAAACTACTATAGAACAAATATTGGTAACTACTGTACGAACAAACTATAAGCCCTGACTACATGTTCAGTGGATATATTCCGCTTTCTTTTATTTTGGGTTTTTTATTATTTTTATAGGGCTGGGTTGGAAAAACAATTTGCAACAGCATATTTTCTTAAAGTGGTTGTAAACTCTTACATATACCCTGTGAAGTGACTGGCCTCATAATACATGATAAACAGAGATGAAACAAATCATCCTATATAGGTTGCACCTGTCTATCTGAAGCCCTCTCTTCTCTACATCTGTTCAAAGTGCTGGATTTTAAGGCCTGTCTGAGAGTTCAGAAAAAGGGGGCGGATAGCTGAAGTTACACTGTGCAGAGCTCAGTGAGGAGAGCTCCGTCAGCTGATTGGGGGGAAGAGAGACATCCCCCTTAACACAGCACGCAAGAACAGAGCTGAGATGTAAATCAGCTGGAGGTCCCTCCACTGTCACCATTTTTCTCTTGGTGTCAGGAAATCAGGTCAGAAGTGATTTATGCTGATAGCAGAGGAACAAAGAAGCAGACAAAAGTGACCCTTTAAAGCTGAACTCTGTGTAAAAATGTTATTTACAAAAATGCATAATTTAAGTGAGTTAGCCATAATAATAAGTATACTAGGTGTGGACAGCTGCTGCTTGTGTAAAAATAATATATCGCTACAAGCTGTCTCATACACAGAGCACTGTATTTCAAGATGCTGAGGGGAGGATAGCTGTTACACTGAAGTGCTCCAGTCACATCCCTGTCCCATTCTCTCTCCTTGTCTATTCCCAGGAAAAACTTTTTTCCCCACAGAATACAAGGCATTTTGTGAATGGAGCAGGAGAGGGGAGGGGAGAGGAGGGTGCAGATGCAATATGTTGTTTCTTTTTCTAGTCACAAAATGCTAGTAAAAAGACTATAATAAGCAAAGAAATGGCAACAACAACAAGCAAAGTACCACAGTCTCTTTAAAGTGCCCAGATTTACCCCACTTAGCATGCTCTCTGTTTACCTTGTTTGTCCTTTTTTCCCCCCTGAGGAGCATTGTTTTCTTTTCTTTTTAGTTTTGCTCCAGTTGTCTCCCTTTGACCTGTAACCACAGTTCTCGTCTGGTTTTCGTGTGAAGACCCTCCTGTACTACCTACATTCAGTTATCACCATTCACTTGCACCCCAACTACCTACCAGTAAACTCCGCAAAGAAGTTATCTACTTCGTCCAAGCAAGTATTTTCCACCCATTCCGAGTATACAACAATACCTAACTCACCCGCTCCACCTCGCCATAACCATTAAGATTCTGTCTATCAATGCTAATGGCCTCAATCACCCTGCTAAGAGATCATCTCTTTGTAAATTCGCGGCACAAGCTCAATGTGACATCCTATGGGTTCAGGAAACCCACTTCATTGCTTCACACCCTCCTCCTTGTAACAACAAAAACTAGACTAACATTTACACTGCCAACGCCCCGCTCAAGAAGAAAGGCGTACTGATCGCTGTCAAAAACTCACTCCTTCCAAATTCATAACTGCACCACAGATCCTGACGGGCGCTATATCATCTTGGTGGGCTCCATCAACACAGCCCCCTACACTATTGTCTCTGTGTGTGCTCCTAAGGCCCATCAGCTAAGATTTTTCCGCAAACTCCACAAGAAAGTGTTGGCAGTGCAGCAAGGCTCGGTAATTTGGTGTGGAGACTTCCCTGACCCCCACATCCCTGACTAGAAGAGGTAAACCTACTTTAAATCCACTGCTATCCTCCTTCCGCCTCTATGATGTATGGAGATGCCAGCATGCGGAATTGTGCGACTTTACATTTTTCTCCTCTTCTCACAACTCTTACTTCCGCATCAACCTATTCTTACTAGACCAATGGGCCGTGCAAAAAGTTTCTTCTTCTTCCATACTCAGAGCCACCTGGTCGGACCACTCTCCGATTTACATCACCATTGAGGACAGCCCTAAGCCCTCTCCCACCCCCTTATGGAGAATGAATACCCGAATCCTTCAGTCTGACCCCTACGCGAACTCCTTACGTGAACACCTAGAGGAATTCTTCAGACACAATAAGGACTCCATATCTAACCCTCATATTGTCTGGTCTGCACATAAAGCCTATATGCGAGGCCTCTTCTTACAATATGAGGCATGTGATAAGCGGCAAACAAAGCAGTGCATTGACAAGCTACTAGCCGATATTCAGACCACAGATTCTCTTAACAGAGGCCTTCCACGGAGCTCAAAGCCAAAACACTGGACTACGCTCTATTTTCTTAGAAAACTTTGACAAATATATCATAAGCGCCTCAAAATGCAATCCTATGCGAGTGGTAATAAAGCAGGCAAACTATTAGCACCACAAATTAAATATCACCCAATTACTAAACAGAAATTATTCTACCCGCAGGCTATAGCGGATGCCTTCAGCACTTATTATGGTACTCTATATAATATGAAAAGCAATAAAACCCTTGATTAACCAGATACCACCTCTATTCAGGCATTCCTTGACTCTGTCCAATGAGCCTATCCAATGACCTATTGACAACCCTCAATGCTCCATTCACAGTATTTGAAATTGGGAAGGCCATTGATTCCCTTCCATACAATAAAGTTCCTGGCCTTGAAGGTTTTGTAGGAGAATACTACAAACAGTTAAAACCTTTACTAGCAGAACACCTAGCCCAGGTGTTCAATGTCGCTGCTTCCTCAGCCACTTTTCCTTCAGAAATGCTAAATGCCTTAATTATAACCTTACCGAAGCCAAGTAAAGAACCCACTTCTCCCCAAAACTTCAGGCCAATCTCTCTGCTTAACCATGATACAAAACTGTACGCCAAAGTTATAGTGAACATGTTATTTGACTTGTTTCCATCCCTTATTCATCCAGGCCAATCGGGGTTCACCAAAGGGCAGCAAACATCAGATGTCACATGCAGGATGATTAATATTATTCATCACGTCGAAAGCCACAGACTGCCTTCTCTGCTGTTATCCCTAGACGCAGAGAAGGCATTTGATAGAGTCCACTGGTTATATTTAGACATAACCCTGTGTAAATTTGGATTCAAAGGTCACATCCCATCAGCAAACATGGCTCTATATTCCTGCCCTTCTGTACAAGTATACTGCTCATCAATGTTATATACATCCTTTAGTATCTCTAATGGCACAAGGCAAGGTTGTCCCCTTTCGCCTCTAATTTTTAACTTAGTCATGGAGCCATTAGCAGAGAAAATTAGATCTCAAAGTGACATCAAGTAATTCACGATAGGCTGCTACGTTCACAAGATAAATCTGTTTGCAGATGATGTCATTCTTATGCTAACCAATCCTGATAAATCGCTGGCTTTGATAAGGAAAGTCCTTTATACTGCCCCTAGGTTTATCATCAGAGCAGCATTCCACCTTGAGCAAAACGTACCCGTTTATATGGGCTAGAGATTCTATCTCATATTTAGGTATCAAACTTACTAAATCAGTGTTTTACTTCTTTACAATCTACTCTGGGTAAATTTGTGGGGCAAAACACGAAAGCCAGAAGCTCCAGAACTAATCTGACTAGACTAGTAGGAGGAGCCAGGTACATAGATTTTAGGGACTATCAAACCGCTTCCATCCTAGCACAACTTAACACCTGGTTTATTAAATCCTCCATGTGTCCCTGGCGAGACATTGAAACTACGCAGATCCTGGGTCAGGATTTAAGAGTATGGCTCATCAGCAAACCCAAAATGAAACCTATTAATTTATCTTACTCCCCCACTATTGCAGCAACGGTAGCAGCCTTCAATTACTTTATCTTAACGCATCCAAAGGGGATACGCCTTGTAAAATTTCTGCACCTATATCCAATTTCTCTCTACTTATTCCTAATGTCTCCACCAGGGCCGTCTTTAACATTGATTGGGCCCTGGGCAAACATTTTCTTGGGCCCCCCTCATTACATACAAAAAATATCAGGTGGACTCAGAATCAGTTTACTGCAGCAGATCACGCAGAGATTGCAATTGGTTGCCAGAGGTTACAGCCTATCCTTACCGCTCACTGGCTGGTTGCTAGAGGTTACAACACATAATTTCTGTTTGCCGATTGGTTGCTAGAGGTTACTGCACATTATTAGCGCTCATTGATTGGTTGCTAGGGGTTAAAGCACATCATTACCACTCAATGAATGGTTGCTAGGATTACAGCAGATCACTACTGTTCACTGAATGGTTACTACAGGTTTATGCACATTATTACCACTCACTGAGAAGTGGAGCAATCTCAAATAATTGAGCAAGTAAAGTGATACATTAAAACAAATACTACAGGAGATTATCAGAGACTGCATATATACTGCAGGACATGACCAGAGACTGCGGACATGCTACAGAAGACAATCAGAGACTGTGGACATGCTACAGGTGATAAACAGAGACTGTGGACATGCTCCAGGTGATAATCAGAGACTGCAGACATGCTACAGATGACAGTCAGAGACTGCAGACATGCTACAGGTGACAGTCTGAGACTGCGGACATGCTACAGGTGACTAGGGATGAGCTTTATGTTCGACTCGAACATTGGCTGTTTGTCCGTTCGTCGAAAACCAAACATTATGGGGCGTTCGCGCCAAATTTGATCGCCACATAATGCCCCATAATGCACTGCGCAGTGCATTGCTGTATGATGATTGGCCAAAGCATGCACCATGACCTGCATGCTTTGGCCAATCCCAGTGCCCTCAGCTAAGAGAGCCATAATTGGCCAAAGGTAGAGTGCCAACATTTGCAAATAAATTCTTTCAAAAATCAGACAATGTACCGTATTTATCGGCGTATAACACGCACCGGCGTATAACACGCACCCCAATTTAGGAGGGAATTTTAAGGAAAAAAAACTTTTAGGAGGGAAGTTGAAGGGAAAAAAACTTACATTTAAATGCCCTTCATTGCAGCCTTGTCAGTGCAGCCTTGTCAGTGCAGCCATGTCAGTGCAGCGATGTCAGTGCAGCGATGTCAGTGCAGCCTTGTCAGCCTTGTCAGTGCAGCCTTCCCCAGTGCAGCCTTGTCAGTGCAGCCTTGTCAGTGCAGCCTTCCCCAGTGCAGCCATGTCAGTGCAGCCTTGTCAGTGCAGCCTTCCCCAGTGCAGCCTTGTCAGTGCAGCCTTCCCCAGTGCAGCCTTGTCAGTGCAGCCTTCCCCAGTGCAGCCTTGTCAGTGCAGCCTTGTCAGTGCAGCCTTGCCCCAGTGCAGCCTTCCCCAGTGCAGCCTTCCCCAGTGCAGCCTTCGTCAGTGCAGCCTTTCCTCAGTGCAGCCTTTCCTCAGTGCAGCCTTCCCCAGTGCAGCCTTCCCCAGTGCAGCCTTGCCCCAGTGCAGCCTGGTATCCCCTGCCCCTGCTTCCAGGGCTTCAAAATCGCGGTCCGCGATTTGAAAATGGCGCCGCCGGCGCCGAAGTACAGAGAGCCGGTCCTCGGCTCTTTCCGGCGGCTCTCGTTTACTTTCGGTTTCACTCGTAGTCCGGAGCGGAGCTATCCGAGTAGGTTCGGATAGCTCCGCTCGGGACTACGAGTGGAGCCGAAAGTAAACGAGAGCCGCCGGAAAGAGCCGAGGACCGGCTCTCTGTACTTCGGCGCCGGCGGCGCCATTTTCAAATCGCGGACCGCGATTTTGACAGTTTGACAGATCGGGATCGGCGGGGATCGGCGTATAACACGCACCTGCGACTTTCCCCTGATTTTAAGGGGAAAAAAGTGCGTGTTATACGCCGATAAATACGGTAATTGTCTGGATTTGTTTCCACATTTTGTCTCTCATAATTGAGGTATACCTATGATGAAAATTACAGGCCTCTCTCACCTTTTTATGTGGGAGGACTTGCACAATTGGTGGCTGACTAAATACTTTTTTTGCCCCACTGTATATATATATATATATATATATATATATATATATATATATATATATATATATCCACTGCATCCAGTGTAGCAATATCTGACTGCAGGCCATTCCTGGTGTACTTTTTCTAGTTTTTTTCTAGTGCAGTTAATACTTCTTTTCTGGTGGTGTACACAATACAGTACACCCATAGTTGTTATTACACTTCTGTTGTTGTACACAGTACTGTGCACCCATAGTGCAGTTGCTACTACTTTTCTGGTGGTGTACACAGTACACAATACATACAGTGCACCTATAGTTGCTATTAGACTTCTGGTGGTGTACACAATACCGTGCACCCCTAGTGCAGTTGCTACTACTTTTCTGGTGGTGTACACAATACATACAGTGCACCCATAGTTGTTATTACACTTCTGTTTGTGTACATAGTACCGTGCACCTCTAGTGCAGTTGCTACTACTTTTCTGGTGGTGTACACAGTACACAATACATACAGCGTACCCATAGTTGCTATTACACTTCTGGTGATGTACACAATACCGTTCACCCCTAGTGCAGTTGCTACTACTTTGCATGTGGTGTACACAGTACATACAGTGCACCATAGTTGTTATTACACTTCTGTTGGTGTATACAGTACCGTGCACCCCTAGTGCAGTTGCTACTACTTTTCTTGTGGTGTACACAGTACACAATACATACAGTGCACCCATAGTTGCTATTAGACTTCTGGTGGTGTACATAATACTGTTCACCCCTAGTGCAGTTGCTACTACTTTTCTGGTGGTGTACACAATACATACAATGCACCCATAGTTGTTATTACACTTCCGTTGGTGTACACAGTACCGTGCACCCATAGTCCAGTTGCTGCTACTTTTCTGGTGGTGTACACAGTACACAATACATACAGTACGCCCATAGTTGTTATTACACTTCCGTTGCTGTACACAGTACCGTTCACCCATAGTGCAGTTGCTGCTACTTTTCTGGTGGTGTACACAGTACACAGTACATACAGTATACCCATAGTTGTTATTACACTTCTGTTGGTGTACACAGTACCGTGCACGCATAGTGCAGTTGCTACTACTTTTCTGGTGGTGTACACAGTACACAATACATACAGAGCACCCATAGTTGTTATTACACTTCTGTTGGTGTACACAGTACCGTGCACCCCTAGTGCAGTTGCTACTACTTTTCTGGTGGTGTACACAGTACACATTACAGTGTAGTGTGGTTTTGCTAAACAAAATTTACAGCATGTTCGGAAGGCCACCAAGGAGAGGCAGACGCTCACAGGCCACTAAAAGAGGGCAAGCAGGCTCTGTGTCTACAGTCGATAGTGCTGGTCATGGACACGGTGCATCCTCAGCACGTGGCCGTGGGGCACTCTTATCCTTTTTTTCTTCAGCTGGCTGTGTTATTGAGCCTCAACATGCAGAAGAGTTGGTGGAATGGATAACAAAGCCGTCCTCGTCCTCCTCATCCTTTGTCACCCAGGCTCAGAGTAGTTTGCCTGCCAATGCATCTGCCAAAGTGGCCTATTCCATCGGCTCCATGTCAACAGTCACTCGTTCCCTAGCCCCACCATCATGCACGGAGGAGTCCCCCGAACTATTCGACCACAGTGTTGGGTACATGCTGCAGGAGGATGCGCAGTGATTTGAAGGCTCCGATGATGGTACGGTACCCAGGTTGAGGAAGGGAGTAACGTGAGCCTAGAGGGAGGGGGTGCCCAAGAAGGTCAAGAAACTGTCAGTCATGTTCCCCCAGCTGCAGCATAGTGCCAAGTTTGCTCCAGTGGTGAGGAGGGAGAGGATGATGAGGTCACTGACTTTACTTTGGTGCCTGATAGAAGAGAGGAGGAGGCACATCGCCAATGAGGCTGATGCCCTCCAGGAGGCAGCTTAAGGGCAGCCACCCTATTGCATCACACCGCAGAGCTAAGCAGGTGCAGGGCGCTGCTGACTACCCGCATATTTTGAAAAGTTCTTTCGTGTGGGCCTTTTATGACACGTGTGCAGCAGATCGCACTGTTGCTGTTTGCAACATATGTCTGAAGCGTATCAAGCGTGCCCAAAACAGCAGCTGCTTGGGCACTATATGCTTGACCAGACATATGACAACCTCCCATGCAGTCCATTGACAACAACCCTTAAAATATCTACTTCAAAGAACAAGGCGGACCTCTCCTTGCTCCTCATCAGCTGGGATCTCCAACCCTACTATACCTCCAGTCCTCTCAGAAACTTGCACTGAGAGGAATGAAGGTATAGAAATAGGTGTCCCAAGTACTTGCGTCCAATCTGCTAGCGGTACACCAAAGTCTGATTTTAGCAGGCAAATTTCCTTACCTCAGTTGCTAAACCGTCAAAAGAAATTCGATCCCAGCCATCCACATGCTCAGCGTCCAAATGCTAGCTTGGCCAAATTGCTAGCACTGCAGCTGCTGTCTTTTCAGCTGGTAGACTCTGCCCCCTTCTGTCAATTTGTGGAATGTGCCTTACCTCAGTGCCAGGTTCCCAAACGCCATTTCTTTTCACGGAACGCCATTCCAGCTCTCTACCAGCATGTGGAAGGCAATGTCTTGGCCTCGTTGGACAGGGCAGTCAGCAGTAAGGTGCATATTACTGCTGACTCATGGTCCAGCAGGCATGGACAGGGATTTTACCTTTCTTTCACGGCGCACTGGGTAACTCTGCTGGCAGCTGGGAAGGATGCAGAACAGGGTTCAGTATTGTTGAAGCTTGTTCTGCCACCACGCCTCCAAAATGCTAGTAGTGGTGATTCTGCCACAGCTCTCTGCTCCACCCTTCCTCTATGGCCTCTTCCTCTGCAGATTTGTTCTCTGAAACAGCGGTGCTCCGTAGGCGTTCAAGGAGCTATGCAAGCACTCAGGCAAAAAGATACCATGCGGTGCTTGAGTTGGTCTGCTTAGGGGACAGGAGCCACACTGGGGCAGAGATTCTGGCAGCTCAGCATGGACAGGCTCAGAGGTGGTTGACGCCACGCCAGATTCAGCCAGGAATGGTTGTATGCGACAATGGCACCAACCTCCTCTCCGCCCTCCGACAGGGACACTTGACCCATGTTCCCTGTTTGGCTCACGTACTGAATTTGGTGGTGCAGCAGTTTTGAGCAGGTACCTGGGCTTACAGGATCTCCTGAGGCGGGCCAGGAAACTCTGTGGTAATTTCCGCCGGTCATATAATGCCAGTGCTCGGCTGGCTGACATTCAAAGAGAATGCAACCTGCCCAAGAACCGCCTCATTTGTGACATGCCCACCAAGTGAAACTCAACGTTGGAAATGCTGCAGCGGCTTCCCACATAGCAGAGGGACATCAATGAGTACCTGTGCGAGTATGGCACCAGGACAGGGTCAGGGGAGCTTGATTTTTTTTCGCCACACCAGTGGCTACTGATCAAGGATGCATGCACTGTCCTGTCACCATTTGAGGAGGCCACAAGGATGGTGAGCAGTGACAATGCATGCATCAGTGATACTGTCCCTCTTGTCTTCCTGTTGGAGCACACGCTTTGTGGAATAATTGACAGGGCACTTGAGGCAGAACAGCGGGAGGAAGAGGAGGACTTCCTTACCTCTCAAGGCCCCCTTTATCCAGATAGTATTCCTGTGGGCCAGCCGATCACACAGGAAGAAGAAGAGGAGCAAGAGGAGCAAAGAGGATTGTGTCAGCATGGAGGTGGAGGATAACACTCAGCATCAGCAGCAGTATTCAAGGGATCATTTTCAGTCCCCAGAAACCCATGAAGTTGTACATGGCTGGGAGGAGGTGGTTGAGGATCATGTGATCCTTAGTGACCCAGAGGGCTCAGGATCGAATGCCTCTGCAAACTTACGCTCCATGGCCTCCCTGATCCTGCAAAGCCTGCAAAAGGACCCTAGTATTTGTGGTATTAAGGAGATAGATCATTACTGGCTGGCAACCCTTCTTGATCTACGTTACAAGGGTAAGGTTGCAAAACTTATCCAGCCTTCGCAGAGGGAGCAGAGGATGAAACATCTACGGGAGGCCTTGCAGAAAGGTTTGTGCAATGTGTTTCCAGATCCTGGGAGGTTACAGTTTCCTGGTGCTGGACAACGTGTTGCTGAGGCTTCGTTCAGTCACAGAAAGAGCGGTGGAGAAGGTGGCCGGCTGACCGATGCCTTCAGACAATTCTTCAGTCCTCAGCACCAAGGTCTGATCAGTTCCAGCAACCATTGCCAGTGTCTGAATTACATGGTGCAGGAATATCTATGGGCAAGATCAGACATGGAGACCTTTCCAACAGAACATCCACTGGGTTACTGGGTCTTGAGGATGGACCACTGGCCAGAGCTTGCTCAATATGCAATTGAGCTACTGGCCTGTCCTGCATCCAGCGTTCTTTCTGAACGCACATTCAGTGCTGCTGGAGGCTTTGTAACCAATCACAGAGTGCGCCTGTCCACAGACTCTGTTGATCGGCTCACATTTATAAAAATGAATCGGTCTTGGATCACCAGCTACCAAGCACCTGATGCTGATGCAACCGATTGATTTTTCTATGGATGTGGGATCCCTTGAAAACTGCATATGCTGAGTGACTATCCTGTTATGCTGAGTGACTAAACTATTCCTCCTCAATCTTCATGATGATAGCTTGTAAGAATATTTTTGTTTCAGGGCACCACCACCACTGCCTAAGGCCCAATTTTTCTGCCCCAACAGGGGCGTGTAATTACAATTTTTGATCAAATATTTAACAGCAGGGCTTGTTCCTGCACTCAACAAAAGTATCTGTGAGGCTTTACAGTGTTGTGCCACCACCACCACCACCGCCTAAGGCCCAATTTTTCTGCCCAACGCGTTTCGTCTGCATAGACGTCATCTGGATGACGTCTATGCAGATGAAACGCGTCGGGTAGGACCCCACTGTCGCCACTTCTCCACAGCGCTGTTTTTAGATACTTTTCATGTGAGTGTATACTATTTTTTAATAAATCTTTATCTATACGGATTTACACTATCTGGCCAATCCTTCTTTTCCTCCATTTGCTGCTGTCATTGCTTGTTCCAACGCTGATTCGAGGGACAGGACCTTTGGACCTGATCACGTTTGAAGAACACAACCACGTGGAAGCTACTTCACCACCCCTGTCCTTCCAGACCAACTCTAGCCCAGCACCACCTAAGCCTGATTGACTCCACCTGGCGTACGCCTTGTTGGGTCCACCAAGTCTGGTAAGCCTTTTCATTTTTATTGGTGGTGCGTGGGCTCCCCCTACAGACGATTTGCACCCTTGTTGAGATCCGTTCCAGAGGACTTTTTATCTTCTCTCCAAGGATGTTCCTTTTAGTACACGAACTTGGAACTGTCAGTCCATAGACTTTATTTTCAGATCCCTTCCTTTAGCGCTACACTTATTTTGTCTTTTTGTTATTCTCTACACTTGCTGGTTGTGTTAGCTGCTTTTTTTACCCCCCCCCCCTTCTAGGTAGCGCAGAATTATTGTGTACATATATCCGAAGTAATAACCCTGGTGTATAATCACCGTTCTTATGAACGTATGTTTGCAGCCTCTGAAGGCCTCTGAAGGCCGCCTTATCCCCATTAGCGAGCATTGGTCAACATGATATCAGCACAACTCTTGATGTATTTCGTACATAGATCGAAGAGGTGTTCTCTTTTGTACTTTATTTTTATTGAAAGTGTGTTATGTTTTTCTTTGAATTACACTGTTCTCTACTAAAATCAGCTCTCAGGGTAAACATCTTATTTGTCTCTGCATAGTTCCATCTTTTATGTTCTTCTATTTGACATTGAATAAAAATGTATTAAAACTAAAAAATTGCCCAGATTATGCACATTAAAATAGTTAATATATTCTAAGATAAAGTAAAAGCACTTGTAAACAAATCCTTATCTACTTCTGTAGCTATAGGCATTGTGGAAAAATGTATCTTCAACATTAATGTGTTACTTCCCACAACAGTAAAATCAGTCTGTATATGCAGTAAAGCATGCCTGTTATACTTATTGTGGAACCTAAGCGGTTAATCCTCCTCATTGTGTTAAAAGGCTGTTTGACCATGTCTTCTCTGATCCTCCCCTTCTTTTACTGTCCCCAATCAATCTGTGATAGTACAGAGCCACATTTACCATAATGCAATTTTTTGGTGAATTGGCCCCAACAGCAGAAAATGTATCTGAATATAAGGTGTATCTGTTTATCTGCAGTCCTCTTTCTTTTACACTCTTCTAAAGTACATAGGTTAAAAGGGTATTTCTGACCTTTCAGTAGGCAGAGGGGTCTGATGTCAATACTACAGAACACAGAGGAGAGAGCGGAGTTTAATCTGACACCTGAGCGGAGGGAATGGACATCCCCCCCCTCCACACAGTGTCATAGGAAACATGAGCATCTGTGGCTGTAAATCACCTGCTTTATGCTGGGGGGGCATCTACCAAGGCATTCGACTCCATAGAATGGGAGTTCCTGCAGGCAGTGCTGAAAAAAAGTGGATTTGGGAAAGGATTTAGAAAATGGGTGAGGATAATGTATAAACAACCATGCTCCAACCTCTTGATAAATGGAATTCTGTATCCCACAGTGAAATTGCAAAGGGGAACAAGACAGGGGTGCCCGCTGTCCCCCCAATTGTTCTCACTTGCAATAGAAGCACTAGATAGATTTAGACAATCCAAAATATATAAGGGGATTAGGGTGGGGGATAGGATTGAACACATAGGATTATATGCAGACGACATCATATTATATATGGAGGATGCACACAGTTCATTAGGGGAGGCAACGAAAATAATAGAAACATATGGGATACTATCAGGACTCAAAATAAACTGTCAGAAATCTGCATTGATGTTATTAGGGCCAGGAAAGGAGAGGAATCCTCAGATCCCATTAAAAATAGTGGAAACCTTTAAATATTTAGAAATAAATATCACATTGGAACCAGAAGAAGCTCTTAAAGCAAATATAGACCCCTTGGTAGAATATGTAAAGAATAAATTGGGAGTATAGAAAAAACTACCATTATCAATGGCAGGGAGAATACAGCTGATCAAATCTATTATACTACTGAAGTGTCTCTATGTGATGGCACATTCAGAGGTAAAGATACCAAAATATATATTTAAAAAATTAAACTCCCAGCTAACTAGGTTCATCTGGGCAAATGGGCGATGTAAATTAAAGCTTTCCACGTTACAAAGACCTAACACTGCAGCAGGGTTGGCAATACCAGATCCATATTTATATTACCTGGCGGGGCAATTAAAACATTTAAGAACCTGGGTAGTTCAGGAACAAGAAACGAGGGTGGAGAAATATTTGCTAAATAAAATGCAGGTAGGAGATCTTCTGGTAGGATTAGAAACAGCAGAATTAAGAAAGATCGGAGTAAAAATCCCTCTTCAAAAGCTGGCTAGGTCAGTTTGGAAGGAGGTTAAAAAATTGACAGGATTTAAGGACATTCCACCAGAAACGGCATTATGGAATAATCCAACGTTTGAAAAATTAGAAATATTCGAAGATAGTAATTATTGGAAACAGAAAAAAGTAAAAACTATCGGCCAGATGTATAATAATAATGTAATATTGACATATGAGAACCTGTGTAAACAATATAACCTCCAGAGTAAACAATTTTATAAGTACTTACAGCTAGGACATTTACTACAGGAACAGTTTGAAAGAAAAGAACCAAAAATCTCTAGATATCCCCTTATAGGCATATTAAAATCTCAAGGACCAAAGGGATTGATATCTAAGTTGTATTCACACCTATTACAGAGTAAAATAAGTGGGGACCCGGTGGGCGTGAGAGATAAATGGCAGGGGGTCATCCCGGGAATGAGTGATCAGGACTGGGATGAAATCTGCTCCTCGCATTTGAAAGTATCGCCGGCAATGAATAATAGGATAATTCAATTAAATATAATACATCAGACATACTTGGCACCAAACAGACTGTATAGGATGGGGAGGATGCAGGTGCCAGACTGTACAAGATGTGGGGAAGGAGGAGCGGGTTTCATCCATGTGATGTGGCAGTGTGGATGTATAGGAAGGTATTGGCAACAGGTGGTCAAGAAATTAGGAAAAGTCATAAATATACCTATTACGGCCACCGTGGAACTATGTGTGCTGGGGGTGGTAAAGGAAAGGGTGTGTGGATACACCAGGATATTTTTGCAAGAAGTATTATTCCTGGTTCGAAAACAAATAGTGGAAAAATGGTTATAGCCAAACCCACCTACAATAAATCAATGGGTGAGAGAAGTAAACCAAGTGGTACCACATGAGAAAATAATGTATGAACAAAGAGGAAATATGCAGAAATATGATAAGATTTGGGCAAAGTGGAATAAATCACACTTGACGACAGATACAGGGAGACCAGAAAATATAGGATAAAATGAGTAAAAGGGGAAAGAATTAGTGACCATAAGATGGAAGAGAGGGAAGAATGAGTTGTAAGTGTGAATGGTATGAAAATAGATATATATGTATACATTTGTGGAAGAAAAGATATAGATATGATAATGTAAGCTATGTTAAATAATTTGTAAGTAAAAATTTTGTAATAAATAGTTTGGAAAAAAAAAAATCCTCCTCATTGTGTTAAAAGGCTGTTTGACCATGTCTTCTCTGATCCTCCACTTCTTTTACTGTCCCCAATCAATCAATGTGATAGTACAGAGCCACAATTACCATAATGCAATTTTTTGGTGAATTGGCACCAACAGCAGAAAATGTATCTGAATATAAGGTGTATCTGTTTATCTGCAGTCCTCTTTCATTTACACTCTTTTAAAGTACGTAGGTTCAAAGGGTATTTCTGACCTTTCAGTAGGCAGGGGGGTCTGATGTCAACGCTACAGAACACAGAGGAGAGAGCTGAGTTTAATCTGACACCTGAGTGGAGGGAATGGACACACCCCCCTCCACACAGTGTCATAGGAAACATGAGCATCTGTGGCTGTAAATCACCTGCTTTATGCTGGAGGGGGGTGGGGCCATCTCCAAGGATTGCCTTGTGTAGGGAAAAACTTTTAGAAGTGACTCATGCAGATAGTAGAGGGGAGAGAGAGCAGACAGGATCCACACTAAGTGCTATATATTGAGGCAAGTACACACTATGGAAATATGTGCTTTTTTCATTTTTTTTAAATTTAATAAACCATTTTTTATGACTGGTCTATGCATACCATATAGGAGCACATTTCTTTCCTTTAACCACGGGTTGCATGCAGGAATCCCTCCTGCCATCCCCACCGGGAGAAGACAGTGATTATTGCTAGCCACTATACCAGCTGCTAGTAATAATTGCATGTAAAATCCGGCAGGCTGGTTGTACCCAAGTTGATCCATTAACTTTGTACATTCAGCCTGCCCATACATGGTTCAAATCTTGACCGGTTCCTGCTTGAGATTCAAACAGTCTATGGCTGGCCTTACTTTTATTCATTAGATTGGTTCTAATCTAGTTCAGCTGAACTGGAAGCATCTTCATTCCAAATTCGGAAAAAAATCAGTATTGTTTTTCAAACATGTTCTTAAATGTCAGGTGTTATATTCAAGATATTTTGGAGCAGTGTGCTTAAAGCGGGGTTTCGACCGTTTTTTTTTTTTTTTTTAAAGTCAGCAGCTACAAACACTGTAGCTGCTGACTTTTAATAAGGACACTTACCTGTCCAGCGAGCCTGCGATGTCGGCCCCCCCGAGGCCGATCCGTCCATCAGATCGGCTGGCGGCGCCTCCATCCTAACTAAAGGAAACAGGCAGTGGAGCCTTGCGGCTTCACTGCCAGTTTCCTACTGTGCATGCGCGAGTGGCGCGGAGCTCTGTGAATGGCCCTGTTGATTCCTGGGGGACACACATGTCCCAGAAGGCAACGAGGCCGCTCACCTTAGGAGGAGGAAGCGCCGCGGAATAGGAAGATGCAGATTAGGAAGACTGCCTAGCAACAGGGGTTTCAGGTAAGTTAAAAACATTTTTTTTTCAAATGTTTTTTTAAATTTTTTTAATGAATTTTAATGCCATTTCCTTTTTTTAGGGTGGACCTCCACTTTAACCTGCATTCTAAGAAACTATTTATTTTCTTTTAAAAAATGTACATATTTATTTTTAAGCTCCTAAGTAATGGTTCAAAATCTAAACCCCAGACTTGCTGTATTAAATTCAGTTACACATTGTCTTTGATTAATAGTTATTTTTGGCTTTGACCAAACTTAAGCCTCGTACACATGATCGGATTTTCCGACGGAAATTGTGTGATGACAGGCTGTTGGCGGAAAATCCATTTGTATGCTCCATCGGACAATTGTTGTCAGATTTACCGCGGACAGGCTTTAAAATTTTCCGTGGACAAATGTCTGTTGTCGGATTTTTCGAGCATGTGTACACAAGTCCATCGGACAAAAGTCCAAGGTACAAATACCCATGCTCGGAAGCAAGGATGAGCCTGAAGCGGTCGGTCTTGTAAACTAGCGGTCGTAATGCAGAATTAACCTTTGTGACGTGGCAAATTATAAAATCTCGAAACGCAGCGCACAATTCTCTTCTTCTTTAATGGGATAATAATGAAGCTGCTTTGCTGGTGATACTGATGGAGCTATGGAAAACAAATTTTCAAAGGCTTTTTTTTTCTAGCGATACCAAGAATAATATTATTATGCTTGTTATTTTTTTTTTTTGGTGCAAGTTACCACAGCACCATTATCCCGTAGTTTTTAAAATCAAAGATACAACTATGTTGGTGTCCCTTGTTAATTTTACAATGTATTTTTTAAAATGTAACTGCCTACTCCCAAACTGTCATTTGAAGTAAAACACATAGCCAGGTATTATTCTCCACATAGCCAGGTATTATTCTCCATTTGCATTAAAAAAAAGAAAACAAATAAAATTAGACATGCTATTTGCCAATAGAAGATAACCAAAAAGTGCATTCTGTGCATCCAAAAATATAGAAAATATACCAAATCAAATCTTTATTCAACCAAAAAATAAAATAAAAGCCCAATGCATGTGTCCTGCTTCTTAATATAGGGGGTCAACAATGCCAAGAGTTGGTAAAAGCAGGGGTCCGTCATCTGGAGATAATTCCGAAAATCATCCGAATTATTCTCCTGGAGCTCCCGCAGCAAAGGCATATGACATAATTGGTCACGATTAATAAAGCAAACAATTTTTGGTCGACAAAATCCTCCTCCTCCTGTTCCTAGACTGGACTTGGGTCAAAGCAATAACTCCATGGCCAATAATAAATAACACGTTATCTCCTCCTATTCCGCAACATAGCTGGTTGTCGAACGGCCGTTCAGAAACGAACTGAAAAGCTCAAAATGAAAAGCGCAAAATGAAAAGCGCAAAATGAAAAGCGTGAATCAACACTCACCAAACTTCTACTAACACGAAATTAGCAGAAGGAGCCCAAAGGGTGGCGCTAAAGAGCTGAAAAACCACGTAGTACGTCACTACGTTCGTGTTTGTTAGCCGACAATTCCTTGCCGTTTATATGCAAGACAAGTTCCTGGCCAACGCCCTTCAGACAAAAGTCCGAGGTTTTGTCTGTGGAAAATCCGAACGTGTGAACGAGGCTTATGTGTTTGAGGCTTGGTTCACACTGATGCCAATTGGATGTGGGTTTTCCCTGCATCCAATTTGCATGACAGGAGAATGTGACTGGCTCTCAATGGAGCTGGTTCACACATCTCCAGGGCGGCCGTGGAGTGCACAGCAGAAGGATTCTGTAGGTCTTTGGCTCCGTTTCAGCTCCAAATTCAGGCAAAAATTCAGTCCTAATTCGGACCTGAATGGTGAATGGGAATGCACCAGACCCCCTGCTGTGCCCTGCGGCTGCACGTAGTGTGAACCCAGCCTAATAGGGCGTACACACGGTCGGACTTTGTTCGGACATTCTGACAACAAAGTCCTAGGATTTTTTCCGACGGATGTTGGCTCAAACTTATTTTGTCTACACACGGTCGCACAAAGTTGTCGGAATTTCCGATCGCCAACCACGCGGTCACGTACACCACGTACGACGAGACTAGAAAAGGCCGGTTCAGAACCAAGCGCGGCACCCTTTGGGCTCCTTTTGCTAATCTCGTGTTAGTCAAAGTTTGGTGAGAGACGATTCGCGCTTTTTCAGACTCGTGGCTTTCAGATCGTTTTCTGACGTTCAGTTTGTGCTTGTGGGTTTGTATCTGCTCTTCAGTGTGTGCAGTCAGTTCGTATCGGAGTTTTCTGTGCGATCTTGCCCGCTCGTTGCTGTTCTTCAGTGCATTCTGTTACTTCGTTCTGAGCAGCCGACCGTTTTCTAGCCATGTTTCGTATGCGTACTCCTCGTAGAGTTCGTGCTGTGCGGGGGCTTGATGTTGGGGTCCTGACCTTGACACAAGTCCAGTCCATGAACAGGGTGGGGAGGAGTTCATGGACCAAGAATTGGTTGCTTCAGCGTGACCAGTTCTCTCATATGCCTTTGCTCCGTGAGATCCGTGAGAATAATCCTGATGGTTTCAGGAACTTTCTCAGGATGACGGACCCCGTGTTTCACTGTTTGTTGGCTTCGCTGACCCCCTATATCAGCAGGCAGGATACCTGCATGAGGCAAGCCATCACTCCGGAGCAGAGGTTGGTCGCTACCCTGCGGTATTTGGCCACAGGGAGACGCCTGCAGGAATTGAAGTTCTCGACAGGCATCTCCCCCCAGGCTCTGGGGATCATTATCCCAGAGACCTGTTCTGCCATCATCCAGGTCCTGCAGAAGGAGTATATGAAGGTAAGATTTTTATTCTTTTATATCACATTTTATTGTATTGAATGTTTGCTAATATATTGTATTTCTTTCCTCATTCCCTAATTACCATGATTGTAATATGCTGTGAATATCCCCTTTGTCCTCATGCATGCTGGATTTTTATGTAATTATTTTTTTAGGTCCTTCATACATATTTGCCCTTCACTAACCTCCCCAGCATGGTGTCTCCTGCCCTATATTCACCTCATGTAGTCACTTAACAATGTATTTTATCAGCTCCATAGTAGTGCTTTACCCCAAACACCCCCTAAAATGTTTGGAAATTTTATTTTTTATTTAAATTCAGGCAGAGTGCCAGAGTTTTTTTTTTGGTGGTGTCCCCCAAAAATTTTTAGTAAGCCTCCCTCCCCCAACTGCTAAGTCAGCTGATCCCAATTCTCTATCTATCCTCAATCATCTATCTGCTGACTTTGCCAAACCCATACACACTATACCCATCTCTTTTGTGGTCAGATTTATGGATGAATTCCCCAAAGCATGTAGTGCCTGTATACACCTCAAATGGTACAGTTTAAAGTTTTTGTATCCTATAATTATCTTGATAGGTAATAGCAGAATGTCCAAATGTCCTCAAATGTGTACAATGTGTATTAATATCTTTGTATTAAGATACTTCTTACCTGTCCAGTGGGCTGTCAATAGTGTAACTAAGGAGGGTCTGGTCAAAGTAATACCCATTATTTAGGCATTCATCTCTCAATGAAGTGAAGAGGGTTACCTGTCCAAGATTTCCACACACCCCCTATAATGTTAGAAATGGCCCATGAGAGGGGGGGGGAGGGGGAATATGATAGGTGTACCTTATACTTTGGCCTTGTTAAATTCCCCTTAATAAATGCTATCTGGAGGTTGCCCCATAATGTTTGTGTCTAATCTGCTTGCCATGTTTCTGAGTAAAAATAGTAATGTTTATTGTTTTTTCCTCAACAGTTTCCTTCCACGCCACAGGAATGGCAGACTGTGGCCTCTCACTTTGCCGAGCGGTGGGACTTTCCTAACTGCGGAGGGGCAATTGATGGGAAACACGTCCACATCGTCCCACCACCCAACTCGGGGTCGTACTATTATAATTACAAGGGGTTTAATAGTATAGTGATGTTGGCGGTGGTGTCGGCTAATTACGACTTCTTGTATGTGGACGTGGGGAAGAATGGCCGGACGTCCGATGGTGGAGTCATCGCCCAGACGGAGTTCTACAGGCGTCTCCAGAATGGCAGCTTGGACTTGCCAGCTCCAGAGGACAATGTGGAAGGACTCCCATTTGTGTGTCGTTGCTGATTAAGCGTTTGCGCTGGGGGACCACCTGATGCGGCCATTCCCAATGAGGACCCTCACCCCGGAACAGAGGGTTTTTAATTACCGGCTGGCCAGAGCCCGAAGAGTGGTGGAGAACACATTTGGAATCCTGGCCAGCCGGTTCCGACTATTTCTGACACCCATCCATATGGCGGAGTATAAACTGAACCATATTATACTGGCGTACTGTGTTCTCCATAACTTTTTAAGGAAACATTCGGCCAACTATGCTGGCTCAGTTGGGCCTGAGGCCGGAATCCTACATCAAACCACACTGACGGCGCTTGAAAGTGGCCATCCTGGCTTGCCCTCCCTGAGTGCCCGTGATGTCCGGTTACGCTACCTGGAGTTCTTTGCGGGTAGGGGGCTATCAATATGCCAGACAATCTGTGAAGCCTTTTTATAATAAAAAAAAAAAGAAATTCTTGGTGGACATTTACTGCTTGTGTTTGTTTTAGCTGACCCTGACAGAAATGTGTTGAGTCCAGAAAATGTCATGATTGTGTAACCTTATATAAAGCACTGTTGGCTGTTATTTCCTAAATGCAAAAACACATTTCACTACAAGTGCGCTTGCAACTGCACTGAAACTGCACTTGTAGTGCAAAGAGGATTTGCCCTTAGGAAATAACACCCATTTTTGCAGAAAACAGCAATTACATCACCCCAAAAGTGTTGTATTGTAATGTTGAGACAATAATCCACACATTCTTGAGTAAGCAACTTTTTTATACCTGCACAATCACATGTGCATTTACCAAAGGTTTTTAAAACAAACCAACATGTTTGTTGTATAACAATTTTTGCAGTAGCATTATCAAAAATCGAAATGTCCATTTCAGATAAAACAGGCCTGTGTAAAACCAACAAGAAAGTCAAAAACTTGAACTTACAAAGTTCACATTAGGTAAAACCTGAAGGCTATATCAGACATCAGTATTTAGGAACTGGGTTTGATATAGCGTTCAGATGGGGGGAAATCACCCCTGGAAAAGCCAAAATTGGAAGATGCACACCAATTTACGAATGTCAACATGTGCTATCTGCCATCAGGGGGGGTCAAGGGACGTGTTTTGGGGGAGCAAGCCCTTCCTCAATGCTACTTTATAATTGAGGAAGGGGTTGCACCCCCAAAACGCGTCCATTGATCTCCCGTGATGGCAGATAGCACATGTTGGCACACTGTGTGCATCCTCCAAATTTGGCTTTTCAAAACATTGCAAAAATATTTAAAAGATTGCACCACAATCCAAAAAGTGATTTTGTGGGGTTTTAAATTCGCCCCAAAACATCAATGATGTTATTATTTTTTTTAATAATATCATTGATTTTTTGCTGTATGTTTTGCAGTTCTACATTACACCCCATGATCTCCCCGATCAGGATCTGGGCACTTTCTGATGTGAAACGTTCTGGATCACGATCACCTAAAAAGAGAGAAACAAAACAAAAACAGGTATCAAAAATCTGCCACCATCCATCTCTTTTACCTGAGTCTGTGGTCGCAGACACTCACCTGTTGTGGTGCCAATTTCCACCACATCTTCTTCTTCCTCCTGCTCTTCTTGGCTTGGTGTTAGTTCCCCTTCTTCCAGAGGTGGGGGGTCTCTGGTCTCCTCGGATGAGGGGTGTCCTCCGAGTCTTTTCTCCCCTATGTAAAACAAAAATGGTATAATTAGCACACAGATATTTGATGGCAGAACTAGAAATAGGAAACATTGCTTGGAAGTGGTGTACAATTGTCTATTTTAGCCGAGTTCCAAGATGTATTTTTTTATTGGCCTTTGTCAAGCTGCAATACTTTACCTGTTTAGTACAAGCTTCACAGATGGAGACCCCCCTATAGTATACACTGGAGCACCTGTGTGGCCCCCTAATTAAAATGTTGTTCTTGTGTCCCACACTAGTGCTCCAGTGTCCAGATGTGTAAACAGCTGCTGAGTGTCCTCTCCTTACGCACAATCTAGTTGGCATTTCATTCTAGTAACAAACCCATCTACACAAACAACTATTTGGCATCCAAGTAGGGCCAAAAAAAATGTGGGGAAATGCACGAACGAATAATGGGCCCATGAACATTAAAGTTGCCCTTTTAAACGTTACAATTAATAAAAGCATATGGAGCAGCACGAACGGAATAAAGACAGAAAGAATAGGAACACAGCACAACTACTTACTTTTTTGCAGCACTCTCCGGATCTTTCGGTACTGCTCTGGCTCTCTCAATTTCAGGTCCGACCACCGCTTCCTGAGCTGATCTTTCGATCGTCGTACCCCGAAATTCTTCTGCAGACTTTTGATCACTTTCGCCATGATCTTGGCCTTTCTGATATTGGGGTTGGGGTAAGGCCCATACTTTCCGTCATAGTCGGACTTCTTCATGATGTCGACCATCTCCAACATCTCCCCAAAGGACATATTTGTGGCCTTAAAACGTCTCCTTCTGGATCGGGACGTGTCCGGATCCGGGCTTTCCTCCTCCTCGTTGCTATAATTAGCATGCACCTGCTCTGACTCCGCCATGTGCTCTTCACCCACTGCGCCGAACGAAAAGGGCGGGGAATAGACTAGTAAGAACGTCAGGGGCGGGCGGAGTTACACGCATGCGCAGTGTGTATAAAGCGTAAAACGCGTGCGTATTACGTACGATCTGTGAGCGGAGGAAGGAGCATTGGACGCGCCGATCGTAAGAACGAAGGTAAGAGACAAACTTGTGCCTATACTGCTTCTACATTGAAGCCTATATTGTAACAAGATTAGGAGAGTTTTGTCTGACATTAGGCTTTGTCTTGTGTTGTGTCTTGCAGTGAACATGGATATCTTAGTGAAAGACAATGACTTCATGTCAGTATTCATAGATATCTTAAGGGAGCTGCCCTGTCTGTGGGAGATTAAACACCCCCATTTCAAGAACCAAGCAAAGAGGAAGGCAGCACTGGAGCAATTGTGTGAAATTGTGAAGCAGGTGATCCCCACGGCAGACATCACCTATTTAAAGATATTAATTGGTGGCCTGAGGAGTACATATCTACGGGAGCGCAAGAAAGTCCTGGATTCACAGAGATCCGGAGCAGCAGATGACATCTATGTCCCCAGGATGTTGTACTACGACAGGCTGCATTTTCTGGCAGGCCAGACTGAACCCAGGCCATCCCTCTCCAGTCTTCCTTCCACGCTTCCTTCCCCCCCGGCTGAGGCTTCTGACGCCCAACCTGGGCCTTCCAGGCCACATGTGGAGAAGCCCAGATTGAGCCAGGTATAGCATTCCTCTAAATATTTCTGCTTGTCCAATCAGTGATGTTAACTAGATGTTAGTTGGGAGTACTAATTTAGGATTGTGATTGATGATGCAACAACTAAAACCATGTCCCTTTTTCATACACAGGGAAGTCTCAGCCAGGAGGTGGCCGGGCCGAGCCGGCTGGCTGATCTGCAGGTCCCTCCACCCCCACTGAAAAGAGAAAGTGGCAGTAGGAGGAGTGCCCTAGAGGAGGCTACCGGAGGACTCTTTTGGAGGGCTACAGAGGTCCTGGGAGCACGACAGACCGTGGAGGAGGACATTGTTGCCGTCATTGCATATAAAATGCAGAGGATGGAGGAGGGCCAACAAGTCTTGTGTGAGGCGCTCATATTGGAGGCTCTTAACAAAGGTATGAGGGGCCAAATGACAGCTCAGACACACCTTTGCGATGGTCCTCCTCCTCCTCCTACAGGTCCTCCTCCTCGTCCTCCCTCTCCTCCAGGTCCTCCCAGTCCTCCTCCAGGTCCTACTCCTCCTCCTGCCACATCTCCAACTGCACAGCCACAGCCCGGAAGGAAGCGTGAAAGGAAGACCAGAAAGTGAGGACCCTGGATCCAGTCTGGTCGGCCAAAAAATGCAGCCTCTTGTGGTACCACAGCCTGGGGACACAGATGTCATCTGCTGCTATCTGGATCTCTGCGAATTCTGGACCAGACTGCCCTCCCTTACATATGGACTCCTCAGGCCACCAATTTTGATGTTCAAGAATTAATGTCTAGCCTGAGGGTCCCAGGCTTCGCTAATTTCTCCTGTTGATCCAGTGTTGCCTTCCTCTTTGTTTGGTTCTGATCCCTTAATAAAGGATTTTTTTTTTGAATTATACTCTCCTATGTGTTTTACTTCAAAAATGACAGTTTGTTTGTGAGGATTCAGGTACATTGCAAATATACAATGTGAAATGAACAAGGGACACCAACAACAAACAATCTCCTGGAGATTAAATAATAAAAGATATCAATGGTGTTGGGTTAACTTGACACACAAAACACACACAAAAATATTCTGGAGTAAAAATAAAAATAACATTGAACAAAGATCAGCCTTTGAAAAAATACAAACATTAAATTTAAAAAAAAGGCTTAAAATCCCCCAAAAAATTAAATAAAAAAAAAAAATTCTGTCAGATGTGACAACTAATAACAATATATTCAGGGAATCCCAATAAAAAAACAAAAATAAAACTTTGTGAGAAGTGTGTGTGAATATGAGCAGCAAAACTACTTAATTCTTGTCACATTATAAAGAAGAAGAGAGTGCGCTGTATTAAACCATTTTTAACATTGCAGCGTGACGAAAGTACTGTATCCATTGCGAACGCTAAGTTTACCAGAACGAGCTGTTCCGTCTTGGAATTTCTTCTGAGCATGCGTGGCACTTTGTGCGTCGGAACAGGCCACACACGGTCAAAATTGACGCGGTCGGATTTTGTTGTCGGAAAATTTTATCTCCTGCTCTCCAACTTTGTGTGTCGGAAAATCCGATGGAAAATGTCCGATGGAGCCCACACACGGTCGGAATTTCCGACAACACGCTTCGATCGGACAATGTCCATCGGAAAATCCGACCGTGTGTACGGGGCATAACTGTTAGAAATACCTTGAGCCACTTAAAAATAAATTTGAATTTATGTTTTGAAATAAATTGTGAAGTGTAACTATAAAACCGATTGAAAGCTGCTTCCCAATTGTGTAGGAATATACCTATACCTGTGAATTGTATGTGCATAAGAGGGCACTAAGAAACAAACACTAATAATATCATATAACCAGATTATACATTATACAAAACATTTCATGCGGGTATTTCTAGTGTCGGGCAAAGGCACTCCACAATGTAAGCAGCTTTTAACTATTTTGTACTTATTATCTATTAAACCGATATTAAACTATATTGGTTCCCCTTCTTTTATTATGCGGTGCCATGGTGGAGAGCAGAAGAGAAGAATTTAAAGGAGTTTTACATACCCAGGCATTTTTTGACCGTCTCTTTTTTTTTGTTTTTCAAATAGATTTTATTGAAAGAAAAGTGCCATACAAGGTATCACAATGGTTGGTATACAAAAATTTTTGAACATTTTTTAAAATATATATATGTATATACCAGTAGTCTATGCACTTTTATATAAGGTTGAATAACAGGAATAACAAGGGTAGGATATATAGTGGGAATTTTATATAGACATACCATGACAATATAACTGGATGGATCAACAGGGTGGGTCCCTAGGGAGCTACTGGTATCAAAAACAAAGAGGGGAGGGATGGTGGGTAGAATGGTGGGGGGGAGTGTGAGCAGACACCAGTCGGTTGAAGTATTAAGTAGCGAGAGAGTTACAGGATAAAACGGGAGAGTCTTCTTCCTCAGGAGTGGTAATGGGAGTGTCATAGTAAGCGAAAGAAGTATTTTCGAAGTTCTGTAGTTCCTCTTGGGACAGATTTGATTGCATGAATGCCCACCATCTTGAGTAGAAACGTGTGTTGGAGAGTTCTTTTTTGAAATCGGTGTTGAGCTTGTCTCTGTGAAGCAAGGTTAGAAGCTCCCTTTTAAGCTGCAAGATCTGTGGGCAGAGAGAGGAGGTCCAGTGTTGTAGAATTAGTCTTCTGGCTAGTAGGAGACTGATCAAGGTCCAGTCCTTATAGGGAGGGTGGGTGGTTTGGGACCACGGGAGCAGTTGGTCGTCCCAGTATCCGAAGATGAGGAGTAGGGGGTCTTTAGG
The DNA here is from genome assembly GCA_037952925.1 of Lithobates clamitans. Lineage (NCBI taxonomy): Eukaryota > Metazoa > Chordata > Amphibia > Anura > Ranidae > Lithobates > Lithobates clamitans. The sequence continues at coordinate 1,338,737 of JBBGZY010000382.1, read as the reverse complement.
TACTTTTAGCAGCGTTATGTCGAAGATGAAGGAGATGACTTGGTTCCAGAAGGTGGAGATGGAGGGGCATGACCAGAAACGGTGGGAAAGAGATGGTTTTGGCTGGCGGCACATGGGGCAGCTGGCTGCACCTTGGCAGTCTTGTCTGAGAGGAAAGGTATGTAAGCACGGTGCAGAATCTTCAATTGAGTTTCTCTCCATACCTCATTGGGGGTCAGCTGGAGGGTTTTCTTGTACCCTCGAAGAACCTTTTCCACTATATCTGAGTCAGGAAAGTCTTTGCCCCAGTTTGCTACCGATGAGGAAGCAATTGAGGGAGTGGTTTTTATCAGGAACGGTTTGTATATATCCGAGATTTTATAAGATTCACCATGGAGTAGCTGATCCGTGATGGTTGTCTGAAATCTCTTCCGTTCCTCTCTGCATAAGTCTTTTATAAAGCTGACGCATTGTGCGTAGTGTAAAGCATGGGATTGAGGGAGGGAAAAAGTTTCTGCAATGACAGAGAAGTTATGAGGGCGTCCTGATTCCAAATCACATAGGGTGGAAAAATTTGTGATGCCTTTTTGTTGCCACATAAAGAAAGATTTGTATTCCAATCCTGGTGAGAAATTGGGATTTCCTTGAATCGGAAGATGTCTGGACATAAAGGGCGAAAGTTTCAGTGCTTCCCGTACTTCCCTCCAAGCTATGGCTGTGTCTCTAAGGAGAAGATTGTGTTGTAGGGGAGGAGGAGTAGATTTCCACCTGCAATGGACTAAGGCCACCAGGGAGTAAGTTGGACCATTGAAGATTCCATGGAGTAGTTTGAGCAGCGAGAAAGTTGCGATATCCAGTCTAGGCCTATCCTGAGTAGGCAAGAGAGGTTGTATGCTGATGTTTGGGAGACTAATCCCTCCTTCGCGTCTGGGAAGATACAATTTAGCAAGGGCTATACGAGGTCTTTTGTTTCGCCAGAAAAATTTGGAGATGGCTTTGTTTAGATTTGTGATATCTGCGTGTTTGAGAAGTAGGGGTATCGTTTGGAGGGGGTACAGTAATCGAGCGAAACTGACCATTTTTACTAGGTGGCATCTTCCCAGGAACGAAAGGGGTAGATCCATCCAGTTACCCAATTCTTGAGAATTTTTTTTTTAACAAAGGGGGATAATTGAGATGGTATATAGAAGAGGGCAGTCTTCCTATCTTAATGCCTAGATATGTTATGTATGAATTGGCTACTGGAAAGGGGGAGTGTTGTGCCCACGAAGGGACAGATAAAGTGCCTATGGGGAGGATTTCGCTCTTCTTGTAGTTTATGCGGAGACCTGAGCAGATTTTAAATTCATAAAAGATTAATTTGATGGTGGTCATGTCAGATGAGGGGTTGGTCGAGAAAATGAGGACGTCGGCGGCGAAGAGTGACGTGCGGAGTTCTTGGGAGCCTATTTTGATGCCGTGTAGAGGGGCTTCTAGGGTAAGGTATCGGGAGAGTAGTTCTAAGGTGATGTTAAAGAGGAGTGGGGATAGAGGGCAGCCTTGTCTCGTGCCTTTGTAGAGGTGGAATTCATCTGAAAGAAGGCTGCGGGGGAGGCGTACATGGCCTGTATGAGGTGTTGGAAAGGGCCTGTGAAGCCCATTTTCTATAGGGCCAGTGTTAGCCATTCGAAGCTGACATTATCGAAGGCTTTTTCTGCATCCAGAGTGATGATGTAAAGAACTCTCCTGTAAACCCATCTGGGCCTGGGGCTTTAGAGGGAGCTAGATTCCGGATGACGTTAGATATTTCTTGTAAGGAAATAGGTGCATTTAGGACTTCAAGTTGGGAGGGAGAAACCGTGGGTAGAGACAGTCTGTCTAGGAAGGATTTGGCCGTGTTCATGTCTATGGGGTCAGTGGCGTATAGCGAGGAATAATTTTGCAGTATAATTTTGTTAATGTCTTGTTGTGAGGTTTTTATGTCGCCTGTGGTGTCCCGTAGGGAGGTGATATGTGTCGGGCGGAAAAGACCTTTGCAGAGTCTTGCTAACAGTTTGCCAGCTTTGTTGCCAAGTTTATGAAGGGTGGCTACCATATGTGCCCTGTATGTCCATTCAAGGGTATCTGCCCAAGTATCAAATGCCCTTTTTGCTACCTGGCATTGTAGCCTGTTGTCAGGGGAGTCCCTAGTATAGAGAGAGCGCTGTGCCAAGCGCAGATTGGCACTGGCCAACCTATAATTTGCCAAAGTGTTTCTCTTGTGAGAGGCAGCGTAGGAGATGATTCGGCCTCTGAGGAAGGCTTTTCCAGCTTCCCAGAAAAGGTTTGGGTTGTTCGCATGGAGGCCTCAGAGAATTCAGACCAAGCTTTCTCCATGTAGCAATGAAAGTCTGAGTTATTTTGGAGATAAGCAGGAAAACGCCAAAGTTTGGGAGTAGGATGTAAGTCAGGAGTGTCTAGCGAGATCGAGATGGGGGTGTGGTCAGATATGGCTATGTCGTGGATGTCAGAATTAGAGATCATGGGGATAAGGCTGTCAGTGCAGAAGAGGTAATCGATTCTAGTGAAGATGTTGTGAGGGTTGGAGTAAAAGGTGTAATCTTTATCTGCTGGGTGGTAAAGCCGCCAGATGTCATGCAGATCACGAGATTGCTGTTACCCAGTTTTATGTGTGTGGAGAGGAAACGTCCCTGGCTATCTGTTTCTACGGACAGTACCTCGCAGGGAAGGTTTTTGTGGATTATTATGATAACCCCTGCTTTGCGATTGAGTGCACTTGAGCCTAGGACAGTACCGACCCAGAGTTTTTTCATTCGGTGAAGGTCAGAGGAATCTAGGTGGGTTTCCTGGAGCAGGGCAATATCAGTTTTTAGTCTCTTGAGGTGGTAAAGAATTTTAAGTCTCTTAACTGGGTAGGTTATGTGCTGGCAAATTGTTTACAATATATGTAGACCTGAGGAGAGGGGTTGAACTGGCTTTGTAAACCAGGGTGGGCTGGCTGTGAGGAAGAAGTGATGTCTGAGATTTTGGTGTCTGATGGGTGTTGGTGGGGGACAATAAAAGGGAGGGATAAGGAGGGGTAGGAGCAAGAAATAAAAACATCACATAACAATAGAGGAACTTCACTTCTTTCTGCATAGAGTCACCGTGCAGGCCAGCTCCCCCTAACGATCCAGTCGCTGTGGTGGATGTGCGCCCTGGATGATTCGGTGTCAACGGCCGTGACAGATAACCTCTCATGGGTGCAGGATCAGGAGGAGGCCATACAAAGTGAGGGTATAGGAGGTGATGCAGTATAAAAGGAAGAGAGAAAAAGAACATGTGCCATAATGAAAAGAAACAGTCAAACGTAAACAAGCCATGTACCTGAGTAAACAGACTTTGGAGGCTTTAAAGGCTTTAAAACCGAGGAGCAAGCAAAACATGTGCCCCTAAGGAAAAAACATGTTAAGGCAATAAATCTTCTTGTCAGCGGGGGGGGGGGGGGGGGTGTTGCGGTGGGTAGGTCCAGAGGATCTGAAGCATTTTGGGGAATCTTTCCTCGGGCTTCGCTGGTCCAGAGGGCGATTACTTAGAGAGGCCCTGAGCGGTGAATCGGAGTGTGATTCATCGCGCAGTGAACGCAGGAAGGCTTCCGCCTCTGAGGTGTCCTGAAAAGATAGCTGGTCCCCGTTGGGAGCTTTGAGTCGGAGGGTTGCGGCCAAGGAAGGCCAAGGTGAACTTCATCTGTCGCTGGTGTAGCTCTGTGCAGATGTGTTGGAATGCTTTCCTTTTTTTTGAGACTTCTATGGAATAGTCCGCGAAGATCAGGATTTTGATTCCATCAATGTGCAGAGATCTGGTTTGCTGAAACTTTTGCAGGATGAGAGTCTTGTCGTTGTAATTTAGGTACTTCGCTATGATCGGGCGAGGGGTCTTGCGATCAGGGGCGAATGCTCCCACTTGGTGGGCCCGTTCTACCGTAAAAGGGCCGGGGAGGCCTAATGTCTCCGGGATGCGTCTGGCGCAGAATTCCGCAATAGCTGAGGACTGTAGGGATTCTGGGACCCCCACGAATCACAGATTGCTCCTTCTGGATCTTTTCTCTAAATCGTCCAGTTTTAGTAGTATGTACTGATTGGTTAGTACTGATCGGTAGCTTGTGCCTGATATGCTTCTTCTTCCAGGCTTGAAAGGCGGTGTTCCACCTCATGAAGGCTAGTTGAATGTTCACCTAATTGTGCCTTGATTTGCCTCATTCCCACATCAACAGCCTTTTTCACTGAGGCGGTTATCATGGGGGATAAGAGAGCTGCAATAGCCTGAGCTATACGGTCCGTATCGTTATCCCCCTGGTATGGGGAGGAGTAGGTAGGGTGCAGGGAGAGAGGTGATGGAAGTGAGGAGGGGGGCTGTAGGACCGCTCACTTCCATGTCAGGATCGACTGCCGCGGTGTTCGGAAGGGCAGAGACCGGGGCCTCGAGTTGCGTCTGGGCCGATTGAATCGTTGTGGCCGCGTAAGAGCGCACGCCGGTTTTTTCCACAAATCGGTCCATAGGGTAGCCTGAGGGGGCCCCGATGTGACCTCTGGTAGCAGGAGGGGGATGAGCAATTGATATTGAAGTTGTGTTGTTGTGCCTCTATGTCCGTGGAGGCCGAGGCCGGGTCTTCAATTTACAGCTGGGCCAGGCATGTGTAGGCCGTTCTGTTTTATGTGCCAACGATCGGTTCGTGGGGGAGTGAGGGGTCCCCGATAAGGTTGCAGGCCACAGAAAGGGGGTCAGGTGGCTGTTATTGAGCCCTTTCTTGTGCTGCGTGGGGCCGCGTAGGCCGAAGCCGGGCCTCAATTTGGAGTTGGGCCGGGCGGATCGTTGCGGCCGTATGTGGACCCGAGCCGATCCTTTGGAATGCCTATGTGCGGTCTATAGGGGAGCAAGGGGTCCCCAAAAAGGCTACAGGCGGCAGGAGGGAGGTCAGGCGGTTATTATAGATCCTGGATTTGTGAGGTGAGAGCCGTGTAGGCCGAGACCGGGGCCTCGATTTACGGCCGGGCCGGATGAGGTCGTCGCGGCCGAGTAGTGAGCCGGTATCTGAGGGCCGTTGGGTCCGCAGGAGAGCGGGGAATGAGAGCTGCCGGCGTCAAGGGGGGGTCGGGCAGGTATTTTTAAGCCGAATATTTGATCGTGGTGTGGGAGCTGTGAGGAGGCTCAGCTACTCCATGCGGCGCCGGAACCGGAAGCCGACCCTCTCTTTAGTTAAAGAGATCATGGTTCTCTGGTGAGTGTACATCTAATTGAGCACTATCGGGTGAACAAACACTAAGCTGGTGATGGTTTTCCAACAACACACCATATTGAAGATTAATCCCATTGATTTAGAAGATTTTGCGAACTGCATTTAAAAAAGACTTTCATTTACTGTCACTTTTTAATGATTGGAATCTAGCACTTTGCAATTTAATGGGCCGTACACACGATAGGATTTTTCGACAACAAATGTTGGATGTGAGCTTGTTGTCAGAAAGTCCCACCGTGTGTATGCTCCATAGAACATTTGTTGGCGGAATTTCCGCAAACAAATGTTTGAGAGCAGGTTCTCAAATTTTCCGACAGCAAGACTTGTTGTCGGAAATTCTGATCATGTGTACACAATTCCGACGCACAAAGTGCCACGCATGCTCGGAATCAAGCAGAAAAGCTGCACTGGCTATTGACCTTCATTTTTCTCGGCCCGCCATACGTGTTGTACGTCACTGCATTCTTGACGTTCGGAATTTCCGACCAGATTTGTGTGACCGTGTGTATGTAAGACAAGTTAGAGCCAACATCCTTCGGAAAAAAATTCACGGTTTTGTTGTCGGAAAATCCTATCACGTGTACATAGCAAAAGTATTACATTTTGCATTTTGTCCCACAGTTTGATGAAGTTTGTATTTTTATATATTTATTTTACTTTACAGCTTATGAATTTTGCACTATATTGGCATCTGGTTATATCATATTATTAGAGTTTGTTTCCTAGCGCCCCCTTATGCACATACAAACTAAGAGCTTGTTCACAGATGCAGTGCCCTTTGAAGAACAATCTTTTTTCGGATTGCTTTTCAGAGGGCATTTGACAGATCGTGGAAAGGCAATATGTTGCCTTCCCACCACCTAATTTAACCCTGCAAATGCAACACTGCTGTGTTGCAAGCGCATGCATTGTATGCTGATGCAGGGAGGTTGCGGTGTGGCCCTGTAGACTTGCATTGGTCACATTTGGCAGTGGTAATGCCCACCGAATGCAACATGGAGGTCAGTGTTCAGGTTGGCAGTCGGGGAGCAGTAAACCTGTGGCTCCACCACCTGGTCTTACCACCTCTTGGCCGCTCGTGTGAACAAAGCCTAAGACGTTTAACTTTAAGCCATCTAGCAGTTAAAATATAATATAAAAGTTTTTGGTCACTATGAAGTAAAGTTTATTAAAGTAGGTCAATGGACTCTATCTACAATTGCTTTTTGAAGTGTTGATATGGTTATGAATCTCATTAAAATCACAGAATTAAAAAGAAAACGAAAACTGTGGGTGAAAGATACTGATGGGTAATCTCTCTGGCCTGAAGTAGTTTCCACAGTAGTTTCTCAGGGGAGTCATGCCTTATTCTTTGGAAAAGATTAGGAACCAGTCATTTTCCAGAAAGATATACATTTCCTCTGAAATCAGCAACCTCCAGATGAAGCAGATCTTGAGAAGGTAACCTTTTAAAGTGACATTTTGTATTTTACAAGTAATTCTTAAAATTTCATATAAAATGTCTTATAGCAATGATGATTTTAAAAGCATGACCAGGCTGGGGACAACTCATATCACACAGGCAGGCTTACTTTTAAGCTATATCAAAATGCCTTTAATTTTTTTTTTTTTTACTTAAAACAATGCAATGCCATTCTGTCATTTACTACAGGTATAATCTTAATAATAAAAAAATGCAATTGTAAATTATTGCTGAGATTCATAGTATTTATTTTACATGTAAGGAAGATAGGGGGCGCTAGATACCATAATATTCAAGTGCTCTAAATAGCTCAGGGACGCTTCCCTGAAGACGTTCACTACGAAACGTACGTCGGAGCGGTACGTGGTCACATGTCCTATCACCCAACAACATCCGGATCCTTTGGCTGCCCCCCTGTGTAAGCTGGATTGTACGCCAGCGTGGAGGAGACATGAAAGGCTTTTTCTGACTGCGAAGTCACCCTGACATGCAAGCAGCCCCAGTGCCGGGTAGGCACCCACCAATGTAAGCGGCCATTTGGCTTTGTAATTTGTTTACTTTTTTAATAAATGGTTTTACGCTATGGAGACTGTTTTTGTTTCCTATGTATCCTTATCCTATCTTGAATGAGCTTGACAGGAACGATCCATGCCTATATTACCAACCACAGTCCGGCCATCCATGTGAGCAGGCACAACCCTGCACAAGCGCTAGTGACTCTCTTTTTAACTAAAGGAGTCATTGGTATCTGGTAAGCAGATATCTACTACTTCGAGGTGTTTTCCTTTTCTTATTTTCCTTTGGTGATGGAAAACCTTTTGTTTACAGCAACAAGATTGGGATAATATTGAAAGATATCACTTCAACCACTTCAAATCACTTTTTTATGTGGACAATCAATCACTATATATTTTTTTCACTATTGTGGGCACTTCAATGTGTAATCTAATTATGATTTGTCATTATTATGTTTTTCATTTTTTTGGTAATGCAGGAGATTTATTTATTTAAAGCACTTGATTAGTATGGTATCTAGCGCCCCCTAGCTTTCTTACATTTCCATTGTTTTGGTAATGCAGGAGATATATTTATTTAGAGCACTTGAATATTATGGTATCTAGCGCCCCCTATCTTTCTTACATTCCTTTTTTTGATTATCTATTTTTTTGATTATTCAAAAATTGGGGAGCAGCTTACACTGATTGTTTATATATTCCACAAATTTTCTTTATTGTTGGGAATGTTTTCTTACTAGATGTATCACCAGTATATGTAATTCATATATATTATCTGCTATCGACACCAATGGCGCGAAGGTTTTTACTATTTTCTATTTATTTTACATGCTATCACCTGATGGAGTAGCAAGGTCCAAACCATTAAGGACCATGTAACACTGGCAATCTCGTTAAAAGCAAAAACTAATTAGCGACAGGATCACTATGCAGGGCAAATAAAGCACTTCTGTCTAGATGATCCAGCCATTACACCATGGCTTCAGAATGTCACTTGCCAGCTATGACTTGCTCACCTGCACATCAAGAGAGCAACGCTTGCAACCAGAAGAGTGATGTGGTCCTGCAGTCCTTATATTTAAATATTCTTATATTATATACTGTATACATATAATATATGTATAAAGTGATAAAAAGTGGTCTAAATTGTGATATTTAATATATACCAATGCTTAAACTTTAGCCCTGTTAAAGACCAAACAAACAGTCTTAGCTTCTTTAGTAAATCAACCCCACTATTTTTTTATGTTAATGCTTGAAGGAAAAAGGGTAAGGATAAGATACATTGTTGTTTTTTCCTATATGAATTTTGTCTTGTGCATCAATTACAGAGACTCTATATTCATCTGATGTATTTCCAATATTATAAATATTTGGCCTATAAGCCTTAGTATATATATTGGAAAATTCAGAATCCAGGATTTTTCTTTCTATGCATCATACTGTACCTATTTCAAAGGCCATGTTTTTTAAATTCATTAAACATCTACTGCCGATTTATTTTCCTGGTGAAAGTGCTTTTGTCACCCATGTAACGCCTATGTGTGGTGGCAAAGAGGGTGGGCCTTAATACTCACATGCCACACATATACGTCTGTGGGCGACAGAGCTTTCCGTGCATGTTCCTGGCACAGTGCCCGAGCTGTTAAAGATTGCTGATGATAAGGAGTCAGTGGGACCAGCTCCTGATAGCGTGACCTCTTTGACAGCCAATTACATTGGTCATGTGATCCTTCCCACCCCCTGGGCGTATAGATGCTAATAAAGGGACTGGGCCGTGCGGAAAAGGGTTAAATTACACTGATTGATTCACCTGCACTAAATGTTTGGCGAATGTCATATTCATGGTCTTATAAATATGGCCCGAAGGTTTTTTTTTTTTTTTGGTTCAGCAGATGTTATCATGAATATTGGAGATACACAATATGGCCAAAAGTTTGTGACTACCTGTCCATTAGGTATGAGATTCAGACTTTCTGCAACCTTGAGAATGTAGCCAATCCTGTGGATTCTAGATTCACAAATCTGATGCACCAGCAGCTGTCAGAATACCCAAACAGTGGGTGCATCTGATTGGAAGAAACTGCTGTTCGACTGACAAATATCCATCCAGCGCCTTCATTTTTTCAGTTGAAAAATGGGTGAGAGGGTGGCGACAGAGCAACCTACGTAGCGAATTTCACATAGCATATGGATAATACTGTTTCATACAGGATCTCCTGTTAGCTATAATGATTTGTGAATACTCTAGGAAGGCTGAAATATCCACTATTTTCTCATGTCACATCGCCCAGTACATCTTAAACGAAAAAGTACTGTAAAATCTGCTGCTTAGACACTGCCATAAACCCAGTGGGGACACAAGTCATCACAAAGTACATTGTCTTGCACTTTTCTGAAAGTTTGTATGACCATAGAATCTAGCACAACTATCCGGATAATACAAGACAGGAAATGATTGTTGGCACCTCAATGCATGCCTGCATTTTGAAATGAATAAAGCAATTGTCCTGCTTTTTTGCCACTCTTACTTCTGTCCATGTTTACATTTATTGGGAAGGAGGTTATGCAAAATATGAAGGATCGTTTTCTCATTGTGCAAGCAATACTTTTTGATATTCTTATTTTTTGTGAAAATCCAAGTGTTTCTTTCTAGTTCTTTATTATGAGTTATTTCTGAAAAGAATAAATGCCGTATGCAAGCTGTGATTTGGTTCATAACAAATCCAGTCCCTTGCAACTGACCAAACTTTGATCTAGTGGTGGAGATATGGACCCCAGTCCTCTATGGAACATATATAACTAATATAGATTCCCAAGTTCTGATTTTGTTATAAATTAAATATGTTTATAGGATTCACATAATAATAAGGCAATGCTAGTCTAAAGCTGGATACACATGGATCACAAATCTCAATCTGTGTGTGGCCTTTCCTGTACTACAGATGTTGATTCGTAGACTTCTGTAAAACAGGACTGCTGGAAAACTTTAATTCAGCAGCTGCAGCCAATTGCCTGATCAGTGTATTCTAATTCCGCGTACACACGGTCGGATTTTCCGACTGGAAATGTTTGATGTGAGCTTGTTGTCAGAAATTCCGACCGTGTGTAGGCTCCATCTGACATTTTTTGTTGGAAGTTCTGACAAACAAAATTTGAGAGCCGTGTATACACAATTCCGACGCACAAATTCCACGCATGCTCGGAATCAAGCAGAAGAGCCGCACTGGCTATTGAACTTCATTTTTCTCGGCTTGTCGTACGTGTTGTACATCACCGCGTTCTTGATGTTCGGAATTTCCCGTCGGAAAAAAAACATGGATTTTGTTGTCGGAATGTGCGATCGTGTGTACGCAGCATAGCAGTGGAGGGGTTCTGATGTCCGAATATAATAGCATAGTGTAGAGGAGTCCTTCATGCAACCTGTTGGTGTGGATTCTGAATGAAACAAAAACAATGCATGTATACACAGTTTAAGACCATGCAACAGACTACAGGCAGGAAGGACTAAAGAGGGTGTTTTTAAAAGGGACCCTCATCACCAGGCTTAATGTCTTTGACCTCTTGCTGACCAGCCGCCGTCATTATACTGCTGCAGGTCGACTCTCCTGCACAAACCGGCGAAGGGGTGCGTCGGTCTGCGCAGGGAGGATAGCGGGAGCGTGCCCGTGGGCCCTGAGGAGTCGATGTCCTAAAAAAAAATTAAAGAATTGTGGGAAAAAAATACAACTTCAAAAAACTCACCATGTCTCTTACTAAATACTTTGGACTGTGTACTCTCCAAAAAGGGGTCATTTGGGGGGTATTTGTACTTTCCTGGCTTGTTAGTGTTTTAAGAAATTAATTGTATGTACATCGGGTTTGATCAGATGTGATGAATTTTCAATGATTGGCACCATAGTTTGTAGACTCGATAGGATTTTCCAACAACAAATGTTGGATGTGAGCTTGTTGTCGGAAAGTGTGTATGCTCCATAGAACATTTGTTGTCGGAATTTCCGCCAAGAAATGTTTGAGAGCAGGGTCTCAAATTTTCCGACAACAAGACTTGTTGTCGGAAATTCTGAGCGTGTGTACACAATTCCGATGCACAAAAGTCCACGCATGCTCGGAATCAAGCAGAAGAGCCGCACTGGTTATTGAACTTCATTTTTCTTGGCTCGTCGTACATGTTGTACGGTGTCGGTATATCTGACAACATTTGTGTGAGCGTGTGTATGCAAGACAAGTTTGAGGCAACATACTTCGGAAAAAATCCACGGTTTTGTTGTCGGAAAATCCGATCGTGTGTACAAAGCATAAAACCTTCACAAAGACCAAATGATATACACTATTTTGGGTTATTTTTACCAAAGATATGTTGCAGTATAAATCTTGGTCAAAATTTATGAAGAAAAATTACTAATTTGCAAAATTTTATAACAGAAACAAAGAAAAATGCATTTTTGACAAAATTTTCAGTCTTTTATTTATAGCACAAAAAACAAAAAACCCAGTGGTGATTAAATACCGCCAGAAGAAATCTCTATTTGTGTGAAAAAATGACACACATTTCATATGGGTATAGTGTTGCATGACTGAGTTATTGTCATTCAAAGTGTGAGAGCGCTGAAAGCTGAAAATTGGCCTGGGCAGGAAGGGGGTATAAGTGCCCAGTGGCCAAGCGGTTAAAGGAATACAAACTTATAGCTGTTGTTTGTTTTAATTTTTTGACTGTCTTAGTGATCTTCAGAATGGGTGCTATGCAACAGTGGATTTTAACCCAAGTAGTATTATACAGTGCCTTGAAAAAGTATTCATACCCCTTGAAATTTTCCATATTTTGTCATGTTACAACCAAAAACGTAAATGTATTTTATTGGGATTTTATGCGATAGACCAACACAAAGTGTCACATAATTGTGAAGTGGAAGAAAATGATAAATTGTTTTCAACATTATTTACAAATAAATATGTGAAAAGTGTGGCGTGCATTTGTATTCAGCACCCCTAAATCAAAACTTTGTAGAACCACCTTTCGCTGCAATTACAGCTGCAAATCTTTTTGGATTTGTCTCTACCAGCTTTGCACATCTAGATAGTGACATTTTTGCCCATTCTTCTTTGCAAAATAGCTCAAGCTCTGTCAGATTGGATGGAGAACGTCTGTGAACAGCAATTTTTAAGTCTTGCCACAGATTCTCAATTGGATTTAGGTCTGGACTTTGACTGGGCCATTCTAACACATGAATATGCTTTGATCTAAACCATTCCATTGTAGCTCCTACTGTATGTTTAGAGTGGTTTTCCTGTTGGAAGGTGAACCTCCGCCACAGTCTCAAGTCTTCTGCAGACTCTACCAGGTTTTCTTCTAAGATTGTCCTGTATTTGGCTCCAACCATCTTCCATCAACTCTCACTAGCTTCCCTGTCCCTGCTAAAGAAAAGCATCCCCACAACATTATGCTGCCACCACCATGTTTCACGGTAGGGATGGTGTGTTCAGAGTGATGTGCAGTGTTAGTTTTCCGCCACACATAGCGCTTTGATTTTAGGCCAAAAAGTTCAACTTTGGTCTCATCTGACCAGAGCATCTTCTTCCACATGTTTGCTGTGTCCCCTTCATGGCTTCTCGCAGACTGCAAATGGGACTTTTTATGGCTTTCTTTCAACAATGGCTTTCTTCTTGCCACTCTTCCATAAAGGCAAGATTTGTGGAGTGTACGACTAATAGTTGTCCTGTGGACAGATTCTCCCACCTGATCTGTGGATCTCTGCAGCTCCTTCGGAGTTACCATGGGCCTCTTGGCTGCTTATCTGATTATTGCTTTCCTTGCCCGGCCTGTGAGTTTAGGTGAACAGCCATGTCTTGGTAGGTTTGCAGTTGTGCCATACTCTTTGCATTTTCGGATGATGGATTGAACAGTGCTCCATGAGATGTTCAAAGTTTGGGATTTTTTTTATAACCTAAGCCTGCTTTAAACTTCTCCACAACTTTATCCCTGACCTGTCTGGTGTGTTCCTTGGACTACATGATGCTGTGTGTTTACTAAGGTTCTCTACCAAATCTCTGAGGGCTACACAGAACAGCTGTATTTATACTGAGAATAAATTACACACAGGTGGACTCTATTTACTAATTAGGTAACTTATGAAGGCAATTGGTTCCACTAGATTTTAGTTAGAGGTGGCAGAGTAAAGGGGGCCGAATACAAATGCACACCACACTTTTCATATATTTATTGGTAAAAAAAATTGAAAACCGTTTATCATTTTCCTTCTACTTCACAATTAAGTGCCACTTTGTCTTTCACATAAGATCCCAAAAAAATAAATTTACGTTTTTGGTTGTAACATCACAAAATGTGGAAAATTTTAAGGGGTATGAATACTTTTTCAAGGCACTGTATATGCATGCAAAATATCACTGCCAACGCTTTTTAATAATGATAAGATATTTTGTTTAAATGTAATAAAACATATAATAAACACATATGCAGGAAAACATTCTCCTGCCTGAAAAAAACTGATCCCCTTTTAATCTGTGCACTTGTGTACTGGACCCTTTTAAAAGCCATAACGCAGAAGTTCCTACCTTGCTGATCTGCCTAAAAACCAATGTCATATACTATTCTGTTTGTCTCTATATTAGGTATTGACTGCTAATGGTTATGTAAAAATTCCAGATCCTGCAAAACCTGTATAGTAAGTGTTGTAAAGTTTTCAAACTATCCAAACTATTCCCCTTTCCTAGGTCTAGCCGACTTTAGAACAAGTCCCTCTATTGCACCCCTCTGCTTGCGACTAAACAGTCTGCCCACCGGGGACAACAAAAGTCTTGCACTGAGACTTTATTACATGTTCCCCCAGATCAAAAAGAATGTCACTAGGGATCCTTAATTATAGGAGATTGTCTGTCCCGACATTTCAGCGGCAATACCATTTTTTTCAAGGGATACTGCAATATCATATGTTTGGCCATTTTAAATAATTCCTCACCAAACATCACCTTATTGTCAAATGTTGCTTCTTATCTATTCTAAAGCACACAGAAACATTATTTATACTAGTAGTACCAACCGGCCCTAATGCACATTTGGTTGGAAGCAAGCATGTGGTTTATCTGGTGCATGTAGAGCTCTTTAGGGGCATTTCTCATTGATATCTCAGGCACCAAACAAAAGACCAGCAAAATCCACTTTGTTTTATATATGGGATCCTTTTTAGAATAGACAAATTGTCCACACCCTTAAGGAGTACAATTCCTCTCCCCCCCCTCGTCGCGCCCACATATATGGTCTCTCGTAAGCCTAAATGCTGAGCCCTGCCATCCTGTCAGTCAGAGCGACTAAGGAAAAGTCCTGTATTTTCATTTAAATTGCTCTGGTTTAAAACCCTGTTTCCCATTGACTGAAGATATCCCAATCCCCCTGATGAAGATTGCGATTTTTGTAATCGAAATGTGTTGGGGTGTTTGTTGGCAGGATCAACATTGACAAAATCCCTTAAATAAGAGTTAAAACCTGCTTCTATCAGAGTTAACATTATTTCTGTGTAATATTGGGGTTGCAATTCTACCAGAGCTCATATTTTAGGCCATTGTTGGTTGTAATTTTTGTAACAATAAAATCATTAATTTTCTAACAATTTTTGCACTTGTTAGAAATATTTTTGCTGCATAAAAACCCCTGGGGGAATTCAATTTCTTTCTTGTATATTCTTTGGGGGTGAGTAGCATCTTTCTATGTCTATGTGGGCCTTTATTCTAGTATTTATATTAGCAGTAATATGATTACTAAATGAGTATGCTATTTGGATATGTTTTAGGATATTTTATGATGTTTAAATAAAATTTTATTTTAATTGTATCCGGAAGACTTGGTCAATGCTATCTTGCATGCGTATATAATACTGTTTGGGTTAAAACCCACTGTTATGTAGCGCCCACTTTGAGGATCACTAGAATGAACTGGCCTTTATATTAGTTAAAGTGATCAGTAGCTGTGAATTTTCTTTCTCCCATATAAATGGAAGAGGGTTACACCACTTTACCTAGTTTTTGACATTTTTGAAACATTTTTGTTCTTTGAGTCACATTATTTACCATACCAAGCTGCCATTCCTCCAGTTAATGTGCTTATGTCCGTGAGCAAGTGGCACATCTTGTCTTGTTCTGCCTCTTTAACTTACTGTCACTACAAAGTCAATTCTTGGAGAGTATACAATGACCTAGAGTTAGGGCTTTCAGTTTTCATCCTGTCATCCCACTTTCTTCTCCTTTCTGCTTAAGCTATAATTTCTATGGCATGCATTATTTTGTCAAAATTTACCAGCAAATATGACTTCAAGTCTGTTTTAAAGAATAAATTAATATTAATAATTGACTTACTGCTCTTCTTAGGAGTCAGCGCTTAAAGTGTATGCAAATATGGAATATGGAATGGTTAAAGCCTATCAGGTTATTTTATGCTATCTGTTCACTGGGGAAGTTTCCTTTCATCTACTGTCCTGGAGGTGCAACAGGAAGTTAGAGGAAATTTCCAAAAATGAGTGGAATTCTTGTCTTTTAAGGCCCATACACACGATCAGAAAATCGGAAGTAAAATTTTGTCCGACGAACGAACAGCCGATTCCAAATTTTCTGACAACAAAAACTGGATGTGCAGGCTGTAAAATTTTTGTCGTATGTGAACACAACGTCCGTTCTATAGGTCAACTTCAGCTGTATAGTTTACCCCTCTGCCACTGTCCACCAGCAGATTCCAGGATTGTTGCAATGCCATGTTCCAGCAGATTTATGGTATTAGCTTTTCACAGCTGCTTTTGGGGTTTCCCTTGAAATCTTGAGCATATTTGGAATCTGTTTCAAACCTTACATAGCACACATGTGACTATTTTTCCTGGGGATGCCTCCATTATGTTATTGTGGTGGTATACCTACAAGAAATTCCTGTGAGAAGAACCAGTATAGCCAGCCATTATGACAACCAGTTCTCCCACACAACAAAGCTGGGCTTCAGCTGTAATGGCTAATTGGTGTCCTCCTGTGGATCGACTGACTGCAAAATCAAGAGCAGGTTTGGGGTTTACACCATTGTAGGTGGGCACAACCAGGAAAGTTCAAGATTGTACCTACCAAGCACATACATAAGCAAAAAAAATTAACAATAAAAGATTCTAGAGTTTCTTAAAGTGAACCTCTTAGGTCTGCATTAATTAATACCTGACATGTCCCAATCTTCACCAACATTGAATTTTTTTTAAAGGTACACCTCTTACAGTTTAAGGCTTTGTTCACATGCGGGTGTTGTACTGCATGTAAATCGCACTATGCAGTTTCCCTGTGGCTGCAATTTTGGAAAAGGTGCAGGGGCCTTTTCCCTGCATTTTCCGTAGATAGAGTCACCCATTCAAATGTATGGTCTGCTGTGCTCATGCAAACATGGCTGCAGGGAAACTACAATAGTGTGAACCTAGTCTAAAAGCATAAAAAATACACAAACCAATTAAGCGCACTACAAGGTCCAGCTTTCCAGGAAACAGTCACAGGGACAAGGTACTTTAGATCAGGGCTATTCCATATACCAGAGGTCCTTCAACTTGCCAAAATGGATCTGGGAAGATCACAGGGACTTTTGACAAAGGAGGGAATGTTCCTCTGAAACGTGGTTCTACCCTATTTCAGCACCACCCCCCAGTATCCACCACAAGGCAAGCATTGCAGTGCAGAACGCTGAACATTGGTGGGATCTTTGACAGCTGTCAAACCCAGGTTCTGTGAGCCGGCGGGATAAGATACACACTAATGCCGATCCACACTGAAAGCTTTGCATTCCACAAGCCTCTGTACTGCTGATACATGCTGACAGTCCTGCGGTGCTCCTATCCAGTTTCTATGTTGTATATCAAAAATGTATTATGTAAATGTACTATTTTTTCTTGTTTAATAAATTATTATCATTTTACTAATGAGGATCCCGTGCTGCTATCTATTTGTCATTTGAGTAGCCTAAAAGCATAAAAGCAGTACTTTAGCACTACTGTAGTGGCTTTGCTTAGTATGAGATGATGTCATCAGTCTACTACAGGCAGAAGAAAGCATTGCTGGAAGTAGAACTATGGCCTTGGGTAAAATAAAATGTGCCGCAAAACTAAATTAGAAGTGCATATGCACTTACAGTATTCTATTAGTCCCCCTGAAACATCCCACAAATACCTACTGAGCCTGCCGGTGAAGTCCACCTAATGCAGCTTCCTATGGAGAGGTGGCAACAATGCTGCCCTGCTCCTGAATTTAGAGCAAAGTTGCCACTATCATGTAGGTGGTGATTGCTTGCACTACAGCATGATTAGAAGATGTCTCAGAAAGTGTTGCTGTCAGCATTGTCACTTCTGATTTACAAGCCTCATTTTATAAGGCCTGCACATCACATAGTAATTGTACTTCAAATCTCTTGAACCTCAGAGCTCATTTAGACTGTAATGCTGTCCCTTTGCAGCAGGTCACAGGTAGCTGTAGATGGGGTTGATCGGTGTCAGACATTTGTGAAAACAGCCAAAAAACTCCACAAGTGCCAGCATTTACATACATAAATGTCATCTTTGAGTCAGTATCTCAGTTCAAAAAGTGGATAACAACTGGGATTACATTTGAAAAAAGTTAGCAGTGTTCTTGTGGAGCGTAAAGCAGATGAAGGCATTGTCAGTGAAGTTCTGTGATCTCTATAAATACCTTTATCACAGGGAGCTGCATTAGGTGTTAGCAGGTATTTGTGGGATGTTGCAGGGGGACCAAGAGAAAACTAAGTGCAGAAGGACTTATAAATAATAATGCAGCTCGTATTTTGTTTTCTGAGAGGCATAAATTCTATTTTATATTTTAAAAATTACTATATATATTTGTTCTTGTAATGAACAATATATCTTAATGTTTTTGTCTAATGCTGCCCTACATTTTAAACCCCACAGGGCTACAGACATATTTTGGCACACTAAAAGCTACACAGACGCTAAAGATTTCCCCAAATATATTTTTATATATATATATATATATATATATATATATATAGAACATAGGAGGTAGCTTTAATTGCAAACTCATACATTAAGATGGTTATGTTAATGTTAGATATTTTTTTATTTTTGTTTTAAACAATACATTAATAGAAACTGTCGTGCTGCATGCTTGTCAAATTTATTCCAGCCCAGCTGAATGCTTGGGGCTCTTCAGCATCACATTTTTTTATCAGACAAGCTGCCTTAATTAGATGGCTTGGATGGAGACATCTTTACAGTTTTCTTACTGTCTTGCTTTGGTACAAATAATTATTATACCATGTCATTTTGATTGGATTGATTATCAAAGCTGAAGAAGCATTTTATTCTCTTCTGCTACAATTCGCACCTGTTATGATAATCAACAGGTGAATAAGAATGCTTTTACACTGGTATTATGTATACAGTATGTATCAATTAAAATTGTAGAATGTTTCATAGAGAAAAAAGTAGAAACTGAACAAATAAAATAGTCATAAATAAGTATGAGTTAGAGGGCAACTACAAGTAAAATGTTTAAGTGGGGATTGTTGCAACAGATGGAAGGTAAGCAGAGCAGTGCAGGGACTTAGTGCTTGGCACTCCTGATTGAGGGTCCTTAGTTTGATTCCCAACCAGGACACTATTTGCATGGAGTTTGCATGTTCCCTCTGTGCCTGCATGGGTTACCTCTGGTTACTCAGGTTTTCTCCCAAACCCCAAAGACATGCTAATAAGTTAATTGACTCCTGTCTTAATTGGCCCTTAGATTGTAAGCTCATTGAGGGCAGTAACTGGTGTGAATGAACAGTATTTAAAGTAATGAGTAAATTGTTGTGCAAAATAAATATCTGTAATATTAATAAGGTTTAAATTTAATTAACATCTGCATTCCTTTACTTGTGGACTTTTCATGAATTTACTTTCTACTATGGAATGAGGTCATACAAGTCTATGCATCTCTGACTGAGTTGTACCTTCCACAAATATATTCTAAAATGTTTAAAGTACGAACACACACACAGTAAAGTAAATACCTCTTTTTTTTTAAAAAAGTGACCACATAGTCTTTGTTCTCAGTTGCATAAGGGGCTTAGAGAGATGGGGGTAGAGAAACACCAGTGCACTGATATTCCCAGTGAATGGCTGTGAGGGGGAGGGAGGGTTTGTCAGCTGAAGCCTGATCATTGGAGGACATGCAGGCTGTTCTCCCAGAACAGTCAAAAAGATGACCACGCTGCAATGGGTTTGCTTTCATGCCTAGCATGGTCAAATTGAAGAACAAATATTTAATTTTGGTGGATTCCAGCAGGCTAAATCACTCCTGGCTTGTGTGTTACTTACTTCTGAGCTCGGTACCCTGTGTGAGTCTTACGTTCTTTTCGATAAACATTCTTGAGTGCTGTGTGTTACACTGACCCCTGTACTAGATATACACTCTGTTCTACATTTCATTCTCCTGACCACTGCACTCTGCATGCGGGCCCTATATATGACATACTCCTGACCACTGCACTCTGCATGCCGGCCCTATATATGACATACTCCTGACCACTGCACTCTGCATGCCGGCCCTATATATGACATACTCCTGACCACTGCACTCTGCATGCCGGCCCTATATATGACATACTCCTGACCACTGCACTCTGCATGCGGGCCCTATATATGACATACTCCTGACCACTGCACTCTGCATGCGGGCCCTATATATGACATACTCCTGACCACTGCGCTCTGCGTGCGGGCCCTATATATGACATACTCCTGACCACTGCGCTCTGCGTGCGGGCCCTATATATGACATACTCCTGACCACTGCGCTCTGCGTGCGAGCCCTATATATGACATACTCGTGACCACTGCGCTCTGCATGCGGGCCCTATATATGACATACTTCTGACCACTGCGCTCTGCGTGCGGGCCTATACATGACATACTTCTGACCACTGCGCTCTGCGTGCGGGCCCTATATATGACATACTCTTGACCACTGCACTCAGCATGTGGGCCCTACATATGACACACTCCTGACCACTGCAATCTTTATGCTATATATTACATACTGTATGTTTATAATGCATACAATACTTCTGACCGAAGTGTTTGTCTCAACAGTCGCTGGTTGCTAAGCAGTTGCTGACTAGACTCAGGTTTTATTTAAGACTCTGCCATTGTTAGCCAGTTTGGCCACACTCACCAACCAGCACCACTACTATGCTTCCCTTTTGGGGGCTGAGTACCTGCACCTATTATCTGACAAAAAAAGCCCTAGTTATCAGTATAATGAGTTAATTTAAATGTTCACACCAACCCAAACCTTCAGTGTTGGAATACCACTTTAAATGGTAATTCAGAAATATGGATACAAGAATGTAGTAATATTACAAGGCCAATATTCCAATGTATCAGGAATCATGATAAGTGTGACTTTTATCACACATCATAATTCATACCCTAAAACATAGAATTACTTTATAACTCTTAGATTGTAAGCTCTAAGGAGCAGGGCCCTCTGATTCCTACAGTTTTAAAGTGTATTGTATTTGTACTGTCTACCCTCAAGTTGTAAAGCGCTACGTAAACTGTTGGCGCTATATAAATCCTGTATAATAATAATAATAATAACCACAAGGTATATGCATAAAGACGAAAAGAAAGGCATTCCAAATGCTACCTACCTTCCTCTGAACTATTCAAATTTAGCTGTTTACATTAGGAGATAACAATGATTGGCTCAAGTAGATCCATAACTAATAAATATGAATATTTTAAAGTCTTTGTTTCTTTTATCTTATTTGTTGATGTAATTTTTAGAATGATGCATTTTCAAAATTGTACATGAGATTTAACTTGGTAATATTGGTGTGCCAAGTACTTAACCCTCCTACTTTCAATATGCTTCCATTTGCAGATAGACAGGAGACCCTTCCTAACCATCTGGTGTTTTGGCAAATGTATGAAAGGCCAGTGCACTGCAAGAGAATTTGGATTTGCATACTTTGATTCATTCAGGAATTGGCAACCACAGAAATGACTTCTGAAGCCTGGGCATATGTCATGAGAGCAACACAAATGGGAATCGATCAAGATATTTATCATTCGCTCAATGGAAACCACAGTAAAAATGCTAAAGTGTTAATTAAAGCCCAGCATTACATTGCACCCTTGTTCTGCTTAGCTAAAATAAATAGTGTAGAAAAAGAGACAGCAGATGTAAGGCTTGCTACCCCACTAAGAGCTCAATGGCCCAGCTGTTTTAATTAATATAGCCTACATATGTATTTCAGTTTCCTTTTGACTGTAGAATCATTGCAATAGATTGCTCAGTGTTAGAGAGTTTGATGTTTCTAGCAGTATTTTTGAAGTACTATAAGTAGTCGGAAATAATTAGTGAAAGCAGCAGATTTGACTGGCCAAAGATGCCCACTCACTTGAATGTGCAACATTTTTGATATTTCAGTTGAATCTAAGAAAAATCAAAGGGCAAGAAATCAATAGGATAGTTTGCAAAATTGTCTTGAATGGGTTTGAAATGCGTGCTGTATAATACCTGTAAAACCATGTAAAACCAATCTTTTAGAGCGGTGGTCTCCAAACTGCGACCTGGGGGCTGGATGCGGCCCTTTGCTTGCTTTTATCTGGCCCTTGGGACATTATTCCCCCACTGTCAGCAACAGTGGGGCATAGTTCCTGCCCTTGGCATCGAAAACAGGGCACTGTTCCTGTCATGTCCTGTTATGCAGTAATCTTTCTCTGTTAGCTTACCTCTCCTCATGTGTTCAGACTATGAGGCCAGCCACTCTCACCTGGCTGTTTTTATAACCTCTCCTCTAAGCATGGCTCCACCCCAGGTCCTATCAGGGAACCCTATATTAACCTGTGCACTGTAAGCCAGTGGTGCTGATCAACCATTGTGTATTCATTGTGTGTTTGGCTTCCTGTTTCCTGCTTGCCGTGTGCTCTTCGTTTGTCTCTGTTACCGACCTTGGCGTGTTCGCGACTATTCCTGTCTGCTCGTGACCCTGACCTTTTGGCGTGTCCCCGACTATCCCTGCTTGCCTGTGACCCTGAACCTTTGGCGTGTACTCTTTTGTTCCTGTCTTCTAGTCGCCCTGACCTCTGCCTTATCCCTTTACTATCCTTGTTGTTTTAGCCTTCTGCTTCCTTCTCCTGTAGTCTACCGTGAGTGTGTGCTGTGAGACCCTAGGGGCCACGACCTGGAGCCAGACTGCAGGGCAGTCCATCCTCATCACTAGAGGCACTGGTGAACACCTGCTGGCTCTTAGACTCGGCGCCCTGGGGAATCTATGCTCTATCTCCCACTGGGATCTGTGTTAGTGATCCAGTAGACCTGCTTCCTGAACCTCCCTGGGTACTTTCCGCAGCAGTCAGTCTTAGGGTCCACTATCTTAGCGGTGCACTTCTGACTCCTATGGAGTGCATCTGTCACCTGCTCTCAGGCGACCTGACAGTTCCTCCCACTGACACCAATGATGGGGCACTATTCCTCCCACTGATACCAATGATGGGACACTATTCCCCCCACTGACACCAATGACGGGGCAATGTTCCTCCCACTGACACAACATTGGGGCATTATTCCTCCCACTGACACCAATGATGGGGCACTATTCCTCCCACTGATACCAATAATGGGGCACTATTCCTCCCACTGATACCAATGATGGGGCACTATTCCTCCCACTGACACCAATGCCGAGGCACTATTTCTTCCATTGACACCAATGATGGGGCACTATTCCTCCCACTGACATCAGTGATGGGGCATTATTTCTCCCACTGACACCAATAATGGGACACTATTCCTCCCACTGATACCAATGATGGGGCACTATTACTCCCAATGACACCAGCGATGGGGCACCATTCCTCCCCCAAATGCTGAAGAGGGATATTGTTCACTTCCAGTGACACCAGAACATTTTGTACTCTGGCTGGCTACAGTCCGGCCCCCCTAAAGTCTGAAGGACAGTAAACTGGCCCTTTGCTTAGAAAGTTTGGAGACCCCTGTTTTAGAGCATGGAAAATATAGTGAATAAAGATATCCAGACTTAAAGAGAGGTTAGTTCACATTTTTGTAAGTGCAAGAATCTTACCTAATTGCAGAGCAAGTTTTATGGTTAATTCTAATTTACAATTGCATATTTTGCCAAGTTACCAAACCTGAGAAAAAAAAACTTGTTTTTTTATTTATTTAGCTACACTGCTGTATATACCTTTGTCTGGAAGTATTAGGGTTAGTTGTAGGACAAGTGAAAGTGAAAGTGAATTGAGACTTTGGGGTTGATTTACTAAGGGCAAATAGGCTGTTTACTTTGCAAGGGAATTTTGCATTAGCATAGTAAATGTGATGAAAATTCAGTTTGCAAGGAATACATAATAATGTGCAGAAAAAAATTAAACAAAACAGTGGTTTTGCCTACACGTGATTGGATGGTGGAAATCAACAGAGCTTCACCTTATTCACTAAGCTATGGAAAATTTATTTGCAAAGTAAATAGCATATTTGCTTTTATTAAATCAATCCCATTTATGTTACCACTGGGCACGTTTTGAGGGCTCACTAAAGAAATGATCTTTCCCTGTTCAGCAGCAGGGGGCGCAGAGAGCTATATTGTGGCTTGGGGGAGACAAATTTCCTACAACCCATCCCCTTGCCCTTAAGTCACACATTTTCAAGGTACTACAAGAGGTACAGTATATGCCAGGTGAAATTCTGGTGTATAATGATTGTATTGATGATTAGAGAGCTTCATGAATTTGGGTCTTTTATATTTGCCTAGAGTTAAGCTTTTAACCCCTTCATGACGGAGGGTAAAACAAATCAGGCTGAACACAATTTTGCAACTTTGTGTTAGTAAAACTATACATATCATAGCAACTACTTTGTGCATCCAGGTGGAATATACCTTGGTGTTTTTTCAGGACAAATTGGGCTTTCATTTGGTGGTAAACAGTAACAGATATCTTCAGATTTTTTTTATAATCAAAGGAAAACTGTCCTAAAATAGTAAAAAAAAATTGCAACAATACCACATACAGGGGAGAAAATAATGATTTGATCTCCTGCAGATTAGAAATGGGGCGAACACCCGCCCCCGGTTGGGTTCACGCCAGAACTCTCGAACATTGCAAAAGTTCCCATTGAAGTCTATGGGACCCGAATTTGAAAAATCAAAAGTCCCCATTTTGAAGTCTTATATGTAAGTTATTGCCCATAAAAAGTGTATAGGGGCCCAGGTACTGCCCTAGGGTATATGTACCATTTTTTTTTAAAAGAATGTTTTTAAAGGAGCAGTGATTTTAACCACTTGAGCCCCGGACCATTATGCTGCCTAAGGACCAGAGGTCTTTTTCCAATTTGGCACTGCGTCGCTTTAACTGCTAATTGCGCGGTCATGCAATGCTGTACCCAAACGAAATTTGCGTCCTTTTCTTCCCACAAATAGAGCTTTCTTTTGATGGTATTTGATCACCTCTGCGGTTTTTATTTTTTGCGCTATAAACGGAAAAAGACCGAAAATTTTAAAAAAAAAAAGATATTTTCTACTTTTTGTTATTAAAAAAATCCAATAAACTCAATTTTAGTCATACATTTAGGCCAAAATGTATTCAGCCGCATGTCTTTGGTAAAAAAAAGTCAATAAGCGTATATTTATTGGTTTGCGCAAAAGTTATAGCGTCTACAAACTAGGGTACATTTTCTGGAATTTACACAGCTTTTAGTTTATGACTGCCTATGTCATTTCTTGAGGTGCTAAAATGGCAGGGCAGTACAAAACCCCCCCAAATGACCCCATTTTGGAAAGTAGACACCCCAAGGAAATTGCTGAGAGGCATGTTGAACCCATTGAATATTTATTTTTTTTGTCCCAAGTGATTGAATAATGACAAAAAAAAAAATATTTACAAAAAGTTGTCACTAAATGATATATTGCTCACACAGGCCATGGGCCTATGTGGAATTGCACCCCAAAATACATTCAGCTGCTTCTCCTGAGTATGGGGATACCACATGTGTGGGACTTTTTGGGAGCCTAGCCGCGTACGGGGCCCCGAAACCAATCACCGCCTTCAGGATTTCTAAGGGCATAAATTTTTGATTTCACTCCTCACTACCTTTCACAGTTTTGAAGGCCATAAATGCCCAGATGGCACAAAACCCCCCCAAATGACCCTATTTTGGAAAGTAGACACCCCAAGCTATTTGCTGAGAGGCATGTTGAGTCCATGGAATATTTTATTTTTTGACACAAGTTGCGGGAAAGTGACAATTTTTTTTTTTGCACAAAGTTGTCACTAAATGATATATTTCTCACACAGGCCATGAGCATATGTGGAATTGCACCCCAAAATACATTTAGCTGCTTCTCCTGAGTATGGGGATACCACATGTGTGGGACTTTTTGGGAGCCTAGCCGCGTACGGGGCCCCGAAAACCAATCACCGCCTTCAGGATTTCTAAGGGCATAAATTTTTAATTTCACTCCTCACTACCTATCACAGTTTTGAAGGCCATAAAAAGCCCAGATGGCACAAAAACCCCCAAATGACCCCATTTTGGAAAGTAGACACCCCACGCTATTTGCTGAGAGGCATGTTGAGTCCATGGAATATTTTATATTTTGACACAAGTTGCGGGAAAGTGACAATTTTTTTTTTTTTGCACAAAGTTGTCACTAAATGATATATTGCTCAAACATGCCATGGGCATACGTGGAATTACACCTCAAAATATTTTCTGCTGCTCCTGAGTACGGGGATACCACATGTGTGGGACTTTTTGGGAGCCTAGCCGCATACGGGGCCCCGAAAACCAATCACCGCCTTCAGGATTTCTAAGGGCGTAAAGTTGTGATTTCACTCCTCACTACCTATCACAGTTTTGAAGGCCATAAAATAACAAGATGGCACAAAACCCCCCAAATGACCCAATTTTGGAAAGTAGACACCCCAAGCTATTTGCTGAGAGGCATGGTGAGTATTTTGCAGCTCTCATTTGTTTTTGAAAATGAAGAAAGACAAGAAAAATGGAAAAATGTATTTTTTTTTCTTTTTTCAATTTTCAAAAGTTTGTGACAAAAAGTGAGGTCTGCAAAATACTCACTATACCTCTCAGCAAATAGCTTGGGGTGTCTATTTTCCAAAATGGGGTCATTGGGGGGGGGGGGGGTTGTGCCATCTGGGCATTCCATGGCCTCCAAAACTGTGATAGGCAGTGAAGAGTGAAATCAAAAATTTACGCCCTTAGAAAGCCTGAAGGCGGTGCTTGGTTTTCGGCTCCCAAAAAGTCCCACACATGTGGTATCCCCATACTCAGGAGAAGCAACAGAATGTATTTTGGGGTGTAATTTCAGATATTCCCATGGCATGTTTGAGCAATATATCATTTAGTGACAACTTTGTGCAAAGAAAAAGTAAAAAATGTGTCTCTTTCCCGCAACTTGTGTCACAATATAAAATATTCCATGGACTCGACATGCCTCTCAGCAAATAGCTTGGGGGGTCTACTTTCCAAAATGGGGTCATTTGGGAGGGGGGTTTGAACTGTTCTGGCATTTTATGCACAACATTTAGAAGCTTATGTCACACATCACCCACTCTTCTAACCACTTGAAGACAAAGCCCTTTCTGACACTTTTTGATTACATGAAAAAATTATTTTTTTTTGCAAGAAAATTACTTTGAACCCCCAAACATTATATATTTTTTTAAAGCAAATGCCCTACAGATTAAAATGGTGGGTGTTTCATTTTTTTGTTTCACACAGTATTTGCGCAGCGATTTTTCAAACGCATTTTTTGGGGAAAAAACACACTTTTTAAATTCTAATGCACTAAAACACACTATATTGCCCAAATGTTTGATGAAATAAAAAAGATGATCTTAGGCCGAGTACATGGATACCAAACATGACATGCTTTAAAATTGCGCACAAACGTGCAGCGGCGACAAAATAAATACATTTTTAAAAGCCTTTAAAAGCCTTTACAGGTTACCACTTTAGATTTACAGAGGAGGTCTACTGCTAAAATTACTGCCCTCGATCTGACCTTCACGGTGATACCTCACATGCATGGTGCAATTGCTGTTTACATTTGACGCCAGACCGACGCTTGCGTTCGCCTTTGCGCGAGAGCAGGGGGGGACAGGGGTGCTTTTTTTTTTTTTTTTTCTTTATTATTTTTTTGCTTTTTTATCTTATTTTTAAACTGTTCCTTTCATTTTTATTTTTTTTTATTAATTTTATTGTTATCTCAGGGAATGTAAATATCCCCTATGATAGCAGTAGGTAGTGACAGGTACTCTTTTTTTTAAAAATTGGGCTTTATTAGACCCTAGATCTCTCCTCTGCCCTCAAAGCATCTGACCACACCAAGATCAGTGTGATAAAATGCTTTCCCAATTTCCCAATGGCGCTGTTTACATCTGGCGAAATCTAAGTCATGAAATGCTCGTAGCTTCCGGTTTCTTAGGCATAGAGATGTTTGGAGCCATTCTGGTCTCTGATCAGCTCTATGGTCAGCTGGCTGAATCACCGGCTGCATTTTCAGGTTCCCTGTTGGGACAGGAGAGCCAGAGAAAAACATGGAAGACGGTGGGGGGGGATTCCCTCCCACTGCTTGCAACAGCAGTCTAGAGGCTAATTAGCCACTAGGATTGCTTTTACATGAAAGCCGACCGCTGCCTGAAAAGAATGATATCAAGATGATACCTAAACCTGCAGGCATCATTCTGGTATAACCACTCAAAGTCCAGCAACATACCAGTACGTTGCTGGTCCTTGTTGGGCATATATTGTAAACTTTTTTTTCATGCAGCCTGTGGGCTGAACGAAAAAAAGATATTGATTTGTGGGTATGCCCACCATTAGAATACCTCCCTTCATCCACCCACTTCTAATGATGGGCATACATGCACCATTTATATATGCCGAAGCATGGGGGCATCCTCCCGCAAAAGGCAGGAGCAAATCGCTCCTCCACCCACTGCTGCCCCCACGCTTCGGCATATATGCTGAAGTATGTAACTGTGGTGGTGAAATCACCTCCGACAGCGCTGGAGTCACGGCTTTATATATCGTGGGAGCAAACACTGTTGCTGTCAAGATAAATAAATCCGCGCTGCAACAGAATGGCGTACCTGCTAAGCAAATGATGGTTAACAATAAAACAAAGTAACATTACAGTATAACAGTAAGACTTACCATACCTGCAAAGCAAATACAAAAAAAGACATAGTAAAAAATAAAACATTTAACGCAACCTGTGCCTAAAATATATATATGCCGAAGCATGGGGGCATCCTCCCGCAAAAGGCAGGAGCAAATCGCTCCTCCACCCACTGCTGCCCCCACGCTTCGGCATATATGCTGAAGTATGCAACTGTGGTGGTGAAATCACCTCAGACAGCGCTGGAGTCACGGCTTTATATATTGTGGGAGCAAATGCTGTTGCTGTCAAGATAAATAAATCCGCGCTGCAACTGAATGGCGTACCTGAAAACAATAAAATGGTTACCAACAACACACAGTAAACAGTAAAGTATAAAAAAATTGCATATCTGAAAAGCAAACATGGTAAAACATAATAACAATAAAACATTGCAGAATAGAATAGAGTAAAAAAGAGCAGAACAATAGAGAGAGAATAGAGAGAGAGAGAACAATAAAACAACAACTATTTTTGTTTTTTTTATTTTATATTTTTTTTGTGTTTTTATTTTTATTTATTTATTTATTTTTACACTTTTTTTAGTAACTTTTAACTTTTGTAACTGGTTCCAGGTTTGGGTCTCTCAAAATGCAATGGCATCTTGGGAGACCCTGTGAAAGTGTGTCCTAGTCTGTGCAGTGCTGAACCCTACGCTAATACTCAACTAGTGTATTGTAGCGTTCAAAGCATTCACCCATGGTTATATTCGTGGACACAGAGGGGTTTCTCCACAACACCAGTCGCCGTAGTAATTTGGGTCGTCGTGTCTGCATGAAGGGAGGTGAGAATGAAAACATTCTTCTTATCCCTCCACTTCATAGCGAGCAAATTATTATACTTCAAGCAGGCTCTCTCCCCCAGCCTAAGACGCCAATCTACAAGCCACTGGGGAAAGCCCCGGCGATTAGGTCGCACGGCGCCACATGCTCCAATCTGCTGATCAAACAAGTGACTAAAAAGTGGCACGCTCATATAATAATTGTCCACGTACAAGTGGTACCCCTTTCCGAATAAGGGTGACACCAAGTCCCACACTATCTTGCCAGCGCTTCCTATGTAGTCAGGGCAGTTTGTCGGCTCTACGTGACTATCTTTGCCCTCGTAAACCATAAAACTACATGTATAGCCTGTGGCCCTGTCACAGAGCTTATACATCTTGACCCCGTATCTGGCACGCTTGCTGGGAAGGTACTGTTTGAATGACAAGCGGCCAGAAAATGTAATCAGGGACTCATCAACGCAGACAACTTGATGGGGGGTAAACAAGTCTGCAAAACGTTGGTTGAAGTGGTTTACGAGGAGCCGAATTTTGTAGAGCCGATCGTATGCAGGGTCTCCACGAGGACGACAGAGTTCATTGTGGTTGAAGTGCATGAACCACAAAATCTGCTCGTATCGTGCCCTGGCCATGGAAGCAGAGAACAAGAGTGAATGGTAAATTGGGTCAGTGGACCAATATGACCGCAACTTACTCTTTTTATTCAAGCCCATGAGGAGGGAAAGGCCCAGAAAGATCTTAAATTCGGAGACCGTAATTGGTCTCCAATCTCTGGCAAGGGAGGACTGGGGATTAGCGGCGATGTGTTGACCAACGTATAAATTGCTTTGGTCCACAATAGATCTATAGAGATCTTCGGTGAAAAACAATGAATAAAAATCCAGTGGCGTAAAGTCAACTGTTTCCACCTGAATTCCGGGTTGGCCAGTAAAAGGGGGAAGTACGGGTGCTGCAGAAGTGGTGGGTTCCCAATT
Source organism: Lithobates clamitans (assembly GCA_037952925.1). Taxonomy (NCBI): domain Eukaryota; kingdom Metazoa; phylum Chordata; class Amphibia; order Anura; family Ranidae; genus Lithobates; species Lithobates clamitans. Next base: position 1,308,525 of record JBBGZY010000382.1, on the reverse strand, counting down.
CGGATTGGCGAATGCAGCAGGAAGGGCACTATGGGCACGACGGGCCTGTCTTTGTCTTCTTGGTGGCAGCGGGACACTACTAGTGCTTGCCACCTCACCAGCTTGAACTGCACTTATGGGACTCGCCACGTCACCACGTGATACTGCAGTGCTGGATGTACAACCAGGGTGTACTAGGCCGCTGGTGCTTGCCAGTTCACCAGAAGGAATAGCGGCGCTAGTACTTCTCTGCTCCATACGAGGGACCTGCGGTTCTTGCACTTCAAGGACAGAAGAAGTTCGGGGTCTGGTACGCCTGACCCTAGCAGGGACCACAACTCTGTCGTCAGAGCTATCTGTCATGGAGCCGCTGTCCTCTACAGGATCGTATTCTGAGCCTGAACTTGACAGATGAGTGACTTCCTCTTCACTATCTGTCATGCTCAGAAACGTGTAGGCCTCTTCACTAGTGTACCTTCGATTTGCCATTTTGGGCTCTAAATTTAGGGGTACACTAGTGAGACTCACAGGCAAAAAAGCTCCTGACTGTCAGCGACTGTTTTAAAACGCTACCAAAAAACTGTTAGCGATCGCAGGGATCAGGCCTGACTCTGCGAACGCTGCAGTTATGTGTGCTTATTGTTTTGTAAGTGTCAGTTATCGATCGATACTGCACTTGGGTGTGCTGGGCAGGGCTGGGCCGAGGGGCAAAACGCAGGTGCTAGCAGGTATCTGGGCTGATCCCGCTAACACTGTGTTTATGGGAACCCTAAACTGCTGGGGAGTATAGATCTGATCGGATCAGATATCGATCCGCTCAGATACTATAGCACTAAGGGAGGTGTATGCTGCGTGCGTGGGTTTTAGCGGTACTGGCGCTAACCTGCCGCTGCCTGGGGCGACGCAGACCTTATCTGACCCTAAAAACGTAATTTATATCACCGCCAGGCAATTAGGGGGTTAAACCTTTATAAGGTAATAAACGGCGGGTGCCCTAAAACTATAATAAATTATAATAAACTATAATAAACTATAATAAACTACAAAAAAAACAAACTAGCTAACCAGCGTCACCCGTAACACTTATACGGTGATCGCTGGTGAAAGGGTTAACTAGGGGGCAATCAGGGGTTTAAAACCTTTAGCAGGTAGTATATGGGGGTCCCTGTCGCTATAAAACACTGACAGCGAACCTATATACTTACCTCCCTAACTAGCGTCACCTGTGTCACTAATACAGCGATCAGAAAAACGATCGCTTAGCGACACTGGTGACGGGGGGTGATCACGGGGTTAACCTTTATTAGGGGGATTAGGGGGGTACCCTGGACCTAAGGGGGGGTACCCTAGACCTAAAGGGGGCTAACCTAACTGCCATAACACTTATAACTGTCACAAACTGACACCAAAAATGCTATTGGTGTCAGTGTGACAGGGGGTACAGGGGGGTGATCGGGGGGTGATCGGGGGGTGAAGGGGGTGACAAGTGTGCCTGGCGTGTTCTACTGGAAGTGTAGTGTTGTGCAGACTTACTTGATGTCTTCTCTCCTCGGTGCCGGATCGAAAAGACTGGCTCGAGGAGGGATGACATCACTTCCTTTCCCTCTGTTTACATTACAGAGGAAAAGGAAGCATTTTCATTCGCCGGGAGCGATCGGGAGGGGGTGGCCAACAATGGATGGCCTCCCCCTGACCTCTCATCGCCCGGGAAGAAATGGCGACCGCCTCGGGCACCGGGGGGGGGTCCAATCGGACCCCCCACCCGCGGAAGGCAAATCACGTGCATGTACGTGATTTTGCCTGTCCGTGCCACCTTGCCGACATACATCGGCGTGAGGCGGTCGTCAAGTGGTTAATGATGCTTAAAGTGAAATATTAAAAATGAAAATTTCCTTTAAATATAGTGCCTGGGGGGTCCCCTTAGTCTTCCTGTAAAGTGTTGCATCTGTACCATATATAGAACCTGCTGCAGCAAATCTGCCATTTATAAATTGCTGGCAATACAATACCATTGCCGGCAATACAAAAATGTTTAAAAAAAACATGTGGGGGTCCCCCCCAATCCATACCAGGTCCTTTGGGACTGGTATGGATTTTAAGGGGAACTTCATGACAAAATTCATACCAGACCCTTATCCGAGCATGCAGCCCGAAAGGTCAGGAAAAGGGGGGCGAGCAAGCATCCCCCCTCCTGAACCATACCAGGCGACATGCCCTCTGCACCGCCCCATCCCAAAGCACATTGTCCCCATGTTGATGGAGACAAGGGCCTTTTCCCGACAACCCTGGGCTGTGGTTGTGGGGGTCTGCAGGCAGGGGGCTAATCGGAATCTGGAAGCCCCCTTTAACAAGGGGACCCCAAGATCCCACACCCCCCCATGTGAATGAGTACCCCTACCCATTCACCAAAAAAGTGTCAAAAATAAATAAAAATACACACACAGTTTTTGACAATTCCTTTATTGAAAAAAATTCTCCCGATGTAGATCCATTGTTAATCATGTCGCCATCATCACCACCGGACCTGAAAAAAGAATAAAAATTAAATAGGTAAGGGGCCGAGCCACCTGGCGATGTCCCCTGGTGGCACTGCCCCGTCTCATGTCACTGATTCGTACATGCTGGGTTGGTGACGTCACATGGGGAGGTGCCACCAGGTGACGTCGCCAGGTGACTCACCCATTCCCTATATAAGAACAGTTAGATGGCTGAGCAGGCAAATGAAGGTTAGCCTTTATCGCGGGCGAAGCGTCTTTTTTATTAATTTTTTCAGGTCCGGTGTCGGCATCGTGATTAAAGGTGGATCTACATCGAGGGACATTGTTTTGTTATTTTTAATAAAGGAATTGTCAAAAACTGTGTGTGTGTTTTTATTTATTTTTTGACACTTTTTTGATGAATGGGTAGGGATACTATGTACCCCATACTCATTCACATGGGGGGGGGGGCAGGATCTTGCGGCCCCCTTGTTAAAGGGAACTTCAGGATTCTCATAAGCTCCCCCACAACCACAGACCAGGGTTGTACAAAAGAGGCCCTTGTCTCCATGCCACATGCTTTGCTCCTTAACAACCAGCTTTTCACTTAGAATGCACTTGCAGCACGCAGTGCATTGTTGGGTACTCGGCGGGCGAACATCCTACTGAGCACCCAGCAAATTTGGGTGTTCACTGAACGGGCGAACAGGTACTGTTCGGGCCAAACTTTTGCTTGACTCAAACTGTTCGTCCAACTGTACTGCAGATTTTGTACGTTTACCCACTTACAAAGAAATGAAGGGTCTATAATTGTTATCATAGGCGTATTTTAAATGATAGAGACAGAATATCAACCAAAAACTCAGAAAAAACACATGATACAAATGTTATAAATTGAGTTGCAGTTCAGTGAGTAAAATAAGTATTTGATCCTCTACCAACCAACTATAATTCTGGCTCCCTCAGACTGGCTACAGTATGTGCTCATGTGGTACACAGATTAGTCCAGTAATTTTAAGAAGGTGCTCCTAATGACAACTCGTTATGTGTATAAAAGATACCTGTTCACAGAATCTTTCTTCCTTTCAAACCTCACCATCATCAAAGAGCTGTCAAAGGATGTCAGGGACAAGATTTTAGACCTGTACAAGGCTGGAATGGGCTACAAGACGATCGGCAAGAAGCTTGGTGAGAAGGAGACAACTGTTGGAGTGATTATTCACAAATGGAAGAAATACAAAATAACCATCAATCGCCCTCGGTCTGGAGCTCCTTGCAAGATTTCACGTCATGGGTTAAGGACGATCATGAGAAAAGTGAGGGATCAGCCCAGAATTACACAGGAGGAGCTTGTGAATGATCTCAAGGCAGTTGAGACCACAGTCACCAAACAAATAATTGGTAACACAATACGCCGCCATGGATTGAAATCCTTCAGTGCCCGCAAGGTCCCCCTACTCAAGAAAACACATGTACAGGCTAGCCTGAAGTTTGCCAATGAACATCTAAATGATTCATAGAAGGATTGGGAGAAAGTGCTGTGGTCAGATGAGACCAAAATTGAGCTCTTTGGCATTAACTCCACTCGTCTTGTTTGGAGGAAGAGAAATGCTGACTATGACCCTAACAACACCATCCCACAGTCAAGCACGAAGGTGGAAACATTATGCTTTGCGGTTGTTTCTTTGCTAAAGGTACAAGCCGACTTTGCCACATTGAGGAGCCAATGGACAGGGTCATATATTGTAAAATCTTGGATGAGAACCTTTTCTCAGCCAGAACACTGAAGATGGGTCACGGATGGGTCTTCCAGCATGACAATGACCCAAAACATACCGCCAAGGCAACAAAGGAGTGGCTCAAGAGGAAGCACATTAAGGTCATGGAGTGGCCTAGCCAGTGTCCAGACCCATATTCTATAGAAAATTTATGGAGGGAGCTGAAACTTTGAGTTGCCAAGCCACAGTCAAGAAACCTTAAGGATTTAAAGAAGATCTGTAAAAAAGAGTGGACCAATACCCCTCCTGAGATGTAATCAAACCTGGTAACCAACTACAAGAGACGTTTTACCTCTGTGCTTGCCAACAAGGGTTTCTCCCCCAAGTACTAAGTCATGTTTTGCTTGAGGATCAAATGCCTATTTTACTCACTGAACTGCATCTCAATTCATAACATTTGGATCACGTTTTTTTTCTGGATTTTTGGTTGATATTCTGTCTCCATCATTTAAAATACACCTATGATCCTTGTTGCATGCCATTAGATGATCTTGCCGTTTTTGGCGGTGGCTTCTCAGTAGTCTAGTTATAGGACATTAGCCACTGCACATATTTTGTTACAAAGCTATGCAACAAGTGCTTTATACTTAGCAGTTCCAACCTTTTTTGTTACCATATTTTGTTTCCAGGTTGGACATTTTAGTTCTAACCCACGTATCACTAAGGCGGTTATTGGTTATGTAACTATGTTGTTCTAAAATTTTTATTGGGCGGTGCTATTGGGCCTTTAACCACTTAATGCCTGGAAGATTTGCCCCCTTAATGACCAGGCCATTTTTTGCGATACGGCACGGCCCCGCTTTAAGACAATTGCGTGGTCGTGCAACGCTGTACCCAAACAAAATTGACATCCTTTTTTTTCCACAAATAGAGCTTTCTTTTGGTGGTATTTGATCACCTCTGCGGTTTTATTGTTTGCGCTATAAACAAAAAAAGAGTCAATTAAAAAAAAACAACAATATTTTTTACTTTTTGCTATAATAAATATCCCCAAAAATGTTATTGCAATAACTGTATATTGATTAGTTTGCCTCTACAAAATAGGGGATATATTTATGGCAGTTTTATTATTATTATTTTTTTTTTTACTAGTAATGGCAGTGATCAGCGTTTTTTTCGGGACTACGACATTGCAGCGAACAGATCGGACAGTTTTGACACTTTTTTGGGACCATTGACATTTATAAAGCGATCAGTGCTAAAAATAGCCACTGATTACTGTATAAATGTCATTGGCAGGAAAAGGGTTAACACTAGGGGCAATCAAGGGGTTAAATGTTTGTCCTAGGGAGTGTTTCTAACTGTGGGGGGATGGTACTGACTGGGGGAGGAGACCGATCGTTGTTCCTAAGCAGCAGGAACAACAGATCAGTCTCCTCACCCCTGACAGAATGAAGATCTGTCTGTTCACATTGACAAACCTCCGTGCCGTCGCTCTCAAGGGGCGATCTCGGGTGCCCGGCGGACATTGTGACCGCTGTAGTAGAATTTCATATTAACCAATATATATTTTATGTTATTTATATTATTATTCATATTATTATTATTATTATTTAGTAGTGGTTTTATCATTATTATTACTCAATAAGTAAAGCAATAGTTATTAATCTTTAATAATGTATACTATGTTTTCCATAGATTTAGAAAGATTTCATTTTAAATGTTGAACTTTAGATGACCTCCCTGTTTCTTTCTCATATATATATATGTATATTGGCTCCGTCGTCGCGCCCCCTAGTGCTCTTAAAGCAGCCAATGTACAGCTACAATGGCTCGCCCAGGGGAGCCAACCTGAGGCAGTATAACTGCGGTGGCTGGTCCTCATTTTCTATGTGTGATTTCAATGCCGAGAGGAGTTTATGCACTCTAACTATTTGAAGGACTCTTCCCATTACCTGGTCTTGGTAAGGACTCCTTCGCAAAGAGCTTTGGTTCTGGGAAACTAGACTGTTCGTTATTCCATGTTTGTGATTACCTACATTTCTGTGCTACATTACTCGGAGCTGGGGGTTTCATGGCCCGAATATAATCTTATTTTTCTTTCTTTTTTCCTTTTTTTCTGCCTTAACCTCTTTTATTGTTCCTTTCTGAGGGTCACCCGGACATTCCCTTGGTTCAACTGGATTCGGAGTATTGCAGACTGGTGGGTGAGTTTATGTACCAATAAATATGCTGACTGTTTCTTATGCCTAGTGTTACATGCACTTTTCAAACTATCCGCCTGCTCTCCCATAACGTTCAAGGTTTAGGGTCGCCCTCTATGCAGGTTAAGCCCATCACACATTATTGATTCTTGGGGGCAGACATCGTGGCTCTTCAGGAGACACATCTTGCTCTCCCCCGATATCTCTATAAAGATTATCTTCTTTGCTATTATGCAAACACTTTTGAAAAAAAGAAGAGACTGGCCCTCTGCCTATCTAGACGGCTGTCGTTTACAGAAACCAAAGTTCTCAAGGACAAGGAGGGACGTCATCTTTTAGTCAAGGGTTACCTGAGAGAGACCTTAGTGACTTTTTTAGTCTACTACGCTCCTAATACGAACCAAATTGTGTTTTTTCTCTCCCTACTACAGTTCATGGCTCCTGAGTTCGAGGGAGAAGTTATTCTAGCAGATGACTCTAATCTAGCCTTAGACCTTATAAAGGACAAATCTCACACTGTTGCGCTCCGATCCCCTCCTAAGCAAAGTCGCAAGTTTTGCACAGTTGCTTTACCATTATGTAAATGTCTGGAGGGAAGCTTACCCCACCTCTAGAAATTTGGTCACATTTTTCGAGAGCACATGGGTACTACTCTCGTATAGACCACATATTTCTCCTTTTGGGACTATTACCTGAATTTCATTACCCTAAAATACTTTTTACTTCTTGGTCGGACCATGATCCGGTAATGATACAGTTTTTGGATCTGACCAACAGGATAGCAAAGACACATTGGCACCTAAATGAATCCCTCCTCAGTGATGACTCTCATTGTCTTGATATTTCTAACCATTTGAAGACTTACTTTGATATTATTAAATCAGAAGACACCTCTTCTGCAATTAACTGGGCCGCACACAAGGCTTCTATCAGAGGGTTCTTTATTCAATTGTCCAGACTCAAAAAAGCTTGCAAAGAGTTGATATCTGCCAAAACCAAGGAGTATGAAGCTCTAGCCACACAACATAAACGCTCCCCGTCCCCTAATCTATTCACTAAACTTGAACAATCCCCTCTAGAACTCAACATTTGTCTCACCACAAGTGCCGAGAAACAATTGCAGTGGATGAACCATAGGTTCTTTACTTGGCGTGATCGCCCAGGATCCTTGCAGGCACACAAGCTCACCCCTAGGCACTCACATTTGGCACTCCCTAAAATTAGACTTTTGGTAGGCCATATCTCCCAAGACCCCCAAAAGATTCTTCAGGAGTTCCATACATTTTATGCTGATTTACAGTGCCTTGCAAAAGTTTTCACCCCCCTTGACATTTTTCGTGTTTTATTGCCTCACAACCTGGAATTAACATGGATTGTTTGAGGATTTGCATCATTTAATTTACAGAACATGTTTTTTTTTTATTGTGAAGCAAACAACAAATAGGACAAAATAACAGAAAAGGTCAATGTGCATAACTATTCACCCCACTAAAGTCAATACTTTGTAGAGCTGCCTTTTGCCGCTATCACAGCTCCAAATCACTTTGGATAAGTCTCTACGAGCTTGCCACATCTTACCACTAGGATTTTTGCACATTCCTTCTTGCAAAACTGCTCCAGATCCTTCAAGTTGGATGGTTTGTGCTTGTGAACAGCAATCTTTAAATCTGACCAAAGATTTTCTATTGGATTGAGGTCTAAGCTTTGACTAGGCCATTCCAACACATTCACATGTTTCCCCTTAAACCACTCAAGTGTTGCTTTAGCTGTGTGTTTGGGGTCATTGTCCTGCTGGAAAGTGAACCTCCATCCTAGCCTCAAATCACAAATAGAGTGGTACAGGTGTTGCTCAACAACATCCCTGTATTTAGCACCATCCATCTTTCCCTCAACTCTGACCAGTTTCCCAGTCCCGACTGCTGAAAAACATCCCCACAACATGATGCTGCCACCACCGTGTTTTACTGTTGGGATGGTGTTCTTTGGGTGATGTGATGTGTTGGGTTTATGCCAGACATAGCGTTTTCTTTGATGGCCAAAAAGTTAAATTTTAGTCTCATCAGACCAGAGCACCTTCCTCCATAAATTTTGGGAGTCTCCCACATGCCTTTTCGCAAACTCAAAATGTGACATTTTGTTTTTGCTGAAAGTAATTGCTTTCTTCTTGCCACTCTGCCATAAAGCCCAACTCTATGGAGCATACGGCTTATTGTCGTCCTATGTACAGATACTCCAGTCTCTGCTGTGGAACTCTGCAGCTCCTCCAGGGTTACCTTAGGCCTCTGTGCTGCCCCTCTGATTAATGCCCTCCTTGCCCGGTCCGTGAGTTTTGGTGTGTGACTGTCTCTTGGCAGGTTTGCTGTTGTGCCATGCTCTTTCCATTTGGTTATGATAGATTTGATGGTGCTCCTAGGGATCATCAAAGATTTGGATTTTTTTTATAACCTAACCCTTGTACTTCTCAACAACATTGTCCCTTACTTGTTTGGAGAGTTCCTTGGTCTTCATGGCAGCGTTTGGTTAGTGGTGCCTCTTGCTTAGGTGTTGCAGCCTCTGGGACCTTTCAAAAAGGTGTGTATATGTAATGACAGATCATGTGACACTTAGATTGCACACAGGTGGACATAATTTCACTAATTATGTGACTTCTGAAGGTAATTGGTTGCACCAGAGCTTTTTATGGGCTTCATAACAAAGGGGTGAATACATACGCACATGCCAATTATCAGTTTTTTATTTCTGAAAAATAGTTTTATGTATTTATTTTTCTAATTTTACTTCACCAACTTAGACTATTGTGTTCTGATCCATCACATATAATTCAGATTAAAAAAACATTGAACTAAAGGCTGTAATGTAACAAAATAGGTAAAAAGCCAAGGGGGTGAATATTTTTGCAAGGCACTGTATATGGGCAATCCCGGGACGCTGCTCCTCCATCCATCAAGGACTTTTTGGGGAATCTGCCTCTCCCATCTATTGCGGAGGCCCATAGAGACCTTATGGACCAGCCCTTCACATGTGAGGAGATCTGTAATATCAAATCAAATATCAAAACATTATCATTTCATAAATCGCCTGGCCCGATGGTCTTCGCGATTTTTATTACAAGAAATTCTTCGAGCAGCTGGCTCCACATATGGCTCTATACTTTAATTCCGCGATTCAAAGATTCTTACAAAACTTTTGTGTACTCCTAAAAAGTTCAGGCGCTGTATGGAGAACCAACATATGGCAGTCTGTGTAATGAATGTTAAGCCCTCTACAGCTAGAGGGGAACCAAAACACCAGGGCTGATGTTGTGCAAAAGAACAAACAACAAAAGATTCCTCTTAATGAAGTGCCAGGCCGCTTACCGGAACCCCATGACCCCCCGTTACAGAGGGTCTAAATGGGCATTGTAGTCCTGCTGCTTGGGACAGCTCGGGAACGAGAATGATGGACCTCTGAAACTGTAATGCTGTAAAGGCTGTATTGCGAATGGATCCACAGGGAAAGGCAAAACTCAGTGCTCAATGGAGTGTGGACATCATATAGGGGAAACAGAAGAAGGCTCCCATAGTGTAAAATCAATTGGTATTTATTAAAAAGAACATAGTAAACACTCACGTGTAAAAAGCAATAATCCTCTGATGAGAGGCAGTCTGTGACACCGGCCGGATGTTCATAGGCAGCCCGTCCTGCTGAAGTGCAACGATGGAGGAAGGTGACGCGATGACACCGCTCAGCCCTACGCTGCGTTTCGCAAGAAATTGCGTCTTCCAGGAACATCCGACCGGTGTCACAGACTGCCTCTCATCAGAGGATTATTGCTTTTTACATGTGAGTGTTTACTATGTTCTTTTTAATAAATACCAATTGATTTTACACTATGGGAGCCTTCTTCTGTTTCCCCTATATGATGTCCACACTCCATTGAGGACTGAGTTTTGCCTTTCCCTGTGGATCCATTCGCAATACAGCCTTTACAGCATTACAGTTTCAGAGGTCCATCATTCTCGTTCCCGAGCTGTCCCAAGCAGCAGGACTACAATGCCCATTTAGACCCTCTGTAACGGGGGGTCATGGGGTTCCGGTAAGCGGCCAGGCACTTCATTAATGGTGGTGGACCCACACGTTTGGGATTTCATTTATATTGGACCTTTCTTCGCCCTTTTTTTGTATTATCACAGCACTTGTAGGGTGGTTTTTGTATATGGACCTTCCTCTTTTTTAAATTTTTTCCAAATAAGCTATAATTTTTTTATATATACTGCAATCCTTCACGGTTTTATGTATGAATTTGATTTGTTATTGAATATATTCCTTTAAGGGGAAGTGGGATCAATCTTCCAACCTAGCATTTAGTTTATCATATAATTATATTCATTTATATACCGGCTGAGTACTCCTCTTCAGCCATACACATGTTAGTTCTTTTTTAACGCGAGTCAATTCTTTTTTTTCACTTTATAAGGCAGACTAACCCCCATTCTTTAAAAAACTTTAAAAAGCTTAGGGAGGACCTTCGTTGCTGGGCGGACTATTTCCTATCATGGTTTAGCAGAATCAACTCAGTCAAAATGATGTTCTTATCCTGGATACTTTACTACTTTAGAACTGTGCCGGTGGCGGTCCCGAGGGGACATTTACAGCGTCTACAAGCTGAAGTTCTGCTCTTCGTGTGGGGCAACAGAAGACCCCGGATGCAGAGACAAACACTATATGCCCCGAAATCTGGGGGTGGGCTTGGTTTTCCCAATCTACAGGCATATTTCCAAGCAGTTAAAATTGCCTAATTAGCCTACACTACTGCTAAAGGCTCTGTGCCCCTTTGGGTCTCCATTGAGGCATTTTATTGCCATCCCTTTGCCAAAGGATCATTAATGTGGCTTTCTAGCCATTTACGCCCTCCTATACTATGTCCCTCTCTATCACATTCTTTAGCAGTTTGGAACAGAACATGTCACCGCGACCCTTTATCGTCCTCACATATTCCGCTAGCTCCCATCTTTTTCTATCCAGAGTTTCCACCTGGTTTGGTACCAAGATTATTTCACTGGTGGCTTAATAAGGGGCTATTAAGAATTGCCTATTATCTTAATGGAGATCAAGTATATCCCTTGCAACACTTTAAGGATATAATGCAAATGCCTCCTAGTGAAATATTCCGATAAAATCAAATCGCATCCTTTGCCAGATCTAAACTCAACCTACTGGTTGGACCCATTACACTTACGAACTTCGAAATATCTTGCCAAACCAGGGGCCTTTTGAGGGAGCATATATCTGCGGTGTATATCTCTCACTGAGCCGAACTCAAAACTTTCTTAAATGAACCAATGGGAAAAGGACCTGAACCTTACATTTGATTTGACTGAGTGGCAGGACATCGCTTATGATTTATCTAAAGTCTGCATCAATACGACTCTAATCAAAGCTAATTATAAAACACTTCTGCACTGGTACCTGGTTCCGATTAGGGTACCCAAGATATATCCTTCCACATCGCTGAATTGTTTTCAACGTTGTGGCCAGTTGGGGACGATGCATCACATTTGGTGGCAATGCCCCCTCGTGACTAGGTTCTGGATCAGGATATTTAATCTTATAAATTCGGTGACATTCGGTGAACATTCGCAGATCCCCAGAAGCAGCTCTTTTTCACCAGCTGCCTGATGAAGTGCCCAGGAGGTTGGTGAAATTGATCACTTATATATTGCTGGTAGCAAGGATCACAATTGCTAGGCATTGTAAAGGTCAGTGATGTGGAGAGGTCCCCAATAGAACAGACATTGGACTCCAAACCGCCAGAGGATGCAGCTGGTGTAGTCGGGTGGCGCGCTAGAGGATGATGTCACATAAGGGGTCTCGGCTTTAAGGGGTTATACTGGAATGATGCCAGCTGCAGGCATCATCCTGGTACCATTTTTTAGAGCGGCCGGTCAGCCCTTCAGGCATAACAACCTTCTGTAATCCCGGAGGAGCGGGAGGGGACATCTCCCCCTCCCGCCGCCTTCCAACGCTCTTCCTGAGCCTCCCATTCCACCGGGAGACCCGAGCCACGGTCCGGCACTTCCGCCGGCTAGAGTGAGACTGGAAGGAAGCCGCAAATGGCTTGGTTCCAGTCTCCTGTGTGTAGACACAGAAGCAACGTCACAACAGCACTTCCGGTTTACTCGACTGCCAATGGCGCCGGTTTAAAAAAAATACAGTATTCAGAATCGCCGTTTTTGACGATCTGAATACTTTGAAGTGCAAAGGAGGGATTTGGGGTCCTTTAGACCCCTGATCTCTCCAAAAAAAAGTACCTGTCACCACCTATTACCGTCACAAGGGATGTTTACATTCCTTGTGACAGCAATAAAAGTGATCAATTTTTTTTAAAGTGACAATGTAAAAAAATAAAAATAAATAAAATAAATAAAAAAAGGTTTAAAACGACCCCGTCCCCACGAGCTCGCGCAGCAAAGAAAACGTACACGTAAGTTGCGCCTGCATATGTAAACAGTGTTCAAATCTCACATGTGAGGTATTGCCGCGTTTGTCAGAGTGAGAGCAATAATTCTAGCACTAGACCTCCTCTGTAACTCTAACCTGGTAACTGTTATTTTTTTTAAAGTGCCGCCTATGGAGATTTTTAGGTACCGTAGTTTGTTGCCATTCCACAAATGTGCGCAATTTCAAAGCATGACATGTTAGGTCAGCTCCCCTACCACCCCAGACCCCTCAGAGCAAAACAACGCCCACTTCTGGGGATCCCCCCACCCTGCATCCCCATCGTATACATGGAGAGCATGGACCTCCAAACAACCGGACAACCAGTCAGGTAACACAAAAGTGGTGCGGCGTGAGCCAGGTTGATCGGCTCACTTGACTGAGCACCTTGAGAATCGTAGAGATGCTGGCAAACTAACACAAGGAATATGTGGATATTAAAATTACTCCTGGGCACAAACATGGGTGGATCCTATGCAAACAGGGGAACAACAATGTAAGCCACTTTGCCACCAGAGGTAGATAAGTCAGTTCCAAAAAAGAGTAGAAGTTCAGTAGTCATAAACTTTTCCCTGCCATAGCAGTGGCACAAGCTTGAATAAAAAAGAGCTGGTAAACTTACAGGCACAACGGGGCTGGTGGAGGGGAAACACATCCCTAACATAAACAAGATGTAGCAAAACAAGGGGGGAACCCTCCTCGCAATGAAGAAAGGATTCCAGCGCCGAGCAGCATTATAAAGGCAAGATAATGCTGCTCGGTGAGCAGTGGGGAGGCAGGGTGTCGATCCCCATCCTGGACCCAGAGACGAGTATGAAACAGAACGCTGTAACGAATGTTGCGAGCCCGCAAAGCAGCCTTCACTTGATCAAAGGATATCCTGAGTTTCTGTCTTTCCACCGAATAATCAGGCAAAATATGTAATTTGCCATTTTCGTATAGCCATTCTCCTTATACTCTGGCAGCACATAGCCTGTCATCACAGTCCTAAAAGTTGAGCAGCTGCAGAATGAAGGTATGGAGGGGAGATCAAGCAGGACCAGGCTTGGGCGGCATGCGATGCACTCTCTCAACTGTGTAATATGAGGAGAACTGGGCATCAGGCAGCAGGGTGCGTAGCAAATCTTCCACAAATACTGTAGATGAAGGGCCTTACACTCCTTCTGTTAGCCCCACAATGGAAAGGTTATTCCTTCTGTTTCGGTTCTCAGCATCATCCCCTTTGCCCAGAGCTTAGTTTGCAGGGTTCCGAGGGCAGAGGAATGCTCAGAGACTGTATCATTAGCCTGGCCCACGCGCTGCTCTGTCTCTGACACTCGATACCGGAGCTTGTATCAGGAACCATGAATCAGACCGAGACAGAAGTATAGTTAAATCACACTTGTTTAATAATAATAATAATAATAATAATAAGGTAAACAGAGCAAGTGTAGTCAAAACAAGCCAGAGTTCAGTAACCGGCTTGGGTAGTCAGACAAGCAAATGTCAGAGAGCCAGGGATAAACGTAGTAGTACAGCAAGCAGGATCAGGAGCCAGAAGGAACGTCAGCCGAGCAAGTCTTCAACAGGAATGCAGGAGAAAAGTCTCTGTGATGTTGACAAAGGCGAAGGCAGAGATCAAGTGAGCTGGACGACTTTAAGTAGGCAGGATTGACGAGCAGAATCAACAACAGCTGGTAACTGTGGAGAGAAATGGGAGCTGGCGATTAGCCGACAGCTGAGCGGCCAGCTCAGATAAGGAAGGGCTGAGCCCAGCCCTGACAGCTTGTCAATGACCTGTCGGAGTAAGCCCACGTCAAGCTGCACCGCCTCAATCTTCACCGTGAGGGTAGCCTGGCAAGTGGCAATTGCTGATATGATGACCGCAAAGCCCAGCTGGGGAGAGGCATCTGATTCCAGCAGCTCAGTTAGCGATGCAATATTAACTCTCCACGTAGTGTGGGATTCCACATGGGCGAGAGGGGACAGGGTCTGTACCTCCTCGATCGGCCAAAACCAGAACTTCTTTTCCCTTCCAGTGCCCGCTCCGGATGAACAGCGTCTCATCAGGACAAAAAACAGCTGTCAGCAGGGTGTGGAAGTGCCCAGAAGAAGGATGGAAGCAGTTATAGTCAGCAGAGCTCTGAAAAGTGCAGCCATTCGAGTGGCCATCTTGGACACGCCCCCAAGGGCAGGGTTAGTGGCACATTTTTTATGCCGGTAGCTGAATGGTAAAATTGTTCTGGTCCACAAGAAGTAAACATCTACTAGTACTAAAGTGACTAGAAACTCTTTCTGCAATAAAAGTAACTTTTATCTAGCTAATTTTGTTACCTTTACATAGTCCCCTTTGTAGCCACTACTTTTCTGTCTACTTAAGTTCTTTTTTTTCTCAAGAAGTCATGGCATCCCATAGGGGTATTATTATCCTGAATGTGCTAGCATCCACCAAGTATCTGTTTTGGGTAAACTTACCTTCTCATTTGCTTTAACAGAAGAGAGACTTGGCCACAAGAAACATTTTGGTCTTTTCATCTTTTAACATCATAATTGTTGAAGGCATGTATGTCAAATGAAATATCCTCTGAGAAAAAGCAATTCACACATTAATTTGTGTTAATAAGGATTTGCAGGGTGGTGCTCAATTTAACCTGCAATAACCTTTCTTCATTTCAAATGTAAAATGATAAGTAGTGACAGTTGCTTAGTACAGTGGATCTGTCTGCAGGCTTTTGTCTCCAAAGGAGGACACCATGTACAGCACCATGTAAATTAATTTCATTCAAATGTTCACAAAATAAACAAACCTCATTTACTGTACCTTATTTATGTAGACAATATGTAAGTTGTACTGTAATATGGAATAACTTTTAAACAGCTGAAGCAAGAAGAAAAAGTACATGGTAGAATTGGTTTTAGCTCACTACTAATAAAGATGTTTGAAACTAATACTTGTCATTGTACTATATTTTTTAAATGTTATTTTTTAGTACTGACTAGGGATGATGTTAGGGTTTGCCACTTCCATGGGTTCAAGGCACAGATTTGCCCTGGAAACTTCTCTTTTCTTTAAACTTTTCTTTAAACCATAACCACTTCCGGACCGGCTCATGACGATATACGTCGGCACTTTGAAGAGGGATATCGTTGTTATAGCAGCAGCTAGCTACCATAACCTCGGTATCCTCTTCTTCAGTGAACGGTCTGGTTTCAGACAAAAGTGGTCTCAGTCGCGGATTCGCCACAAGATCAATTTTATCGGCGGCGGGAGAGGCCCCCCCTTCCACCGCTCTCCGGTGCTCTCCTTACTGGAGCCGCTGGCAACGGCGGAGGCAATCGGATCTTTCTCCATGTGTGGTATGGAGCTGAGTGAGGGGAAGATGGCCCCCACCCGTCTCCATACCATTGCAGGGCGGAAGCGATGTTAAAACTTCACTTCCGCCCATAGCTCTTAAAGGGACATTTTTTTTTTAATTTATTGCATTTTTGTGTAAATATGAGCTATGAGGTCTTTTTAACCCCAGATTTCATATTTAAGAGGTCCTTTCATGCTTTTTTTCTATTACAAGGAATGTTTACATTCCTTGTAATAAGAATAAAAGTGACACCATTTTTTTTTAAAGAACTGTGTAAAAATAAAAAATAAAAAGTAAAATGAATAAGAATTTTTTTTTTTTAATGCGCCCCATCCCGCCGAGCTCATGTGCAGAAACGAACGCATATGTGAGTAGCACCCGCATATGAAAACAGTGTTCAAATCACACATGTGAGGTATCTCCATGATCATTACAGCGAGAGCAATAATTCTAGCATTGGACCTCCTCTGTAATTCAAAACATGCAACCTGTAGAATTTTTTAAACATCGCCTATGTAGATTTTTAAGGGTAAAAGTTTGTCGCCATTCCACGAGCGGGCGCAATTTTGAAGCGTGACATGTTGGGCATCAATTTACTCGGTGTAACATTATATTTCACTATATAAAAAAAATTGGGCTAACATTACTGTTGTATTATTTTTTTAATGCAAAAAAGTGTATTTTTTCCAAAAAAGTGTGCTTGTAAGACCACTGTGCAAACACGGTGTGACAGAAAGTTTTGCAACGACTGCCATTTTATTCTCTAGGGTGTTAGAAAAAAATATATATAATGTTTGGGGGTTCTAAGTAGTTTTCTAGCAAAAAAATGTTTTTAACTTGTAAACACCAAATCTCAGAAAGAGGCTCGATCCTTAAGATACCTCAAATACCTTTTTTTCAGCTTTTATTCTTCTAAAAATTACAAGACCGACTGCCATTATTCATAAATCCATTGTAAACTAAATTTTTTAGACGATGAACAAATAAATATTTAATAAGTGACAGTGGATTCCCAGGGAGCTATGGTTTAGCTAAAGATACAGCATACCAGATGCTGCTTGCTTTCACAACTCCCTCTGTCAGCATGAACCTCTGTGTTTAGCTATTTGATAATGAATTACTGCTTAGATATATGATTGAGTTCAATAAACTAAAAAAGAGTTCAATAAAATAAAAAAGGGTTTCTGTCAGGCTTTATATTTTTTAAATACAGTGACATTCTGGATAAATGAAAAGAAGGCTAGAATGTCACCTGTTGGCTCAAAACGAGACCACAAAATATGGATATTCAATTTTAAAAATGTGATTTTTTTGGGGGGGTTTTAGTCATCCTTATATAATTGCTGCTGCCTGAGATATTGATACCATATATAACAGTCAGCTGAGTGTACTCCTTTAGGACATAGCATGCTTAATCTTTAAAAGGAACCAATCCCATGTATGCAGAAGCTGAAAGACAGCTTCTCCTCCTCTTCCCTCCCCATACAGGGGATCCACTCCTCTAATTGCCCCCCCTGCTGCACCAATAATCCTCTTGGTACTGATCACTCCTGTGTCCATTCATAACTGAAGCATAGTGAACTGTATTTAGGACGGCTGTGCAGAGCTCCTTCTGTTCATTCATTCTGTGCAGCTGAGGCTGCAGAAAGGAACTGGGGAATGTGCCTTCCCAGTCCCCTTCTCTGTCTCAAAAGTGAGACTTTAGGGGTTTATTTAGACCCCTGATAGTTCACCAAAGCACCCCCCAAAAGCTTGTGAAAAAAAGTAAACAATAAAAAAAGAAAAATTGCCGCTAATAGAAAAAATGTAAAATAATCAAATTGGAAAAAAAAAGGCTCATTCACACACAGGTACTCTGGAGGTGTGGATGACTAGCCCTGAATGCACACGGTCTGTGTTTGGGGCCATACACCTGCCTCCACACACACACACACCTGTCAAATTAGGACCTGTAGTTTTGTTCATACAGTTGCTGGGTCCCCATAGAGTAACATAGAATAACATAGGCTGCCTGCACACAGCTTCAGCCACAGCCAAAAAATCTGATTTGCCCTGTACAGGACAAAGCACCTATGTGAATGAGCCCCAATACCTCATTCACACACAGAGCTTTATTTATTAACTCAATACAGTTTTATCTTTAGATTTAGCAGAAATGCTGTGTTTGTGTCTGCTAATAATGATTTTAGTGTATATATATGCAAATAAATATCTGAAATAAGTCTTTGGCCACTTGGAGTAGCTTGGCACGCCTTGAAAGCAGTGGGTAGTAGTGTGGGGAGGGTAGGTCTACGCCCCTGCCCTCTTGCCCATTTTTTCAACTTTTTTGTTTTGATCTATCATTTCTTCTAATAGCTTACTAAATGTTTTAAGGGGCAAACACATCAGTTTATATGCTAATGCTTAACCTCCCTGGCGGTAATCCCGAGTCTGGCTCGGGTTGGATTTTTCCATACCAAAAGCGGTAACCCCGAGCCAGACTCGGGCTTGCATCGCAGGATCCAGGAAGAGCATACTTACCTTGTCCCCTGGATCCTGCGATGTCTCCCCGCTGTGATCGGCGAGCCGCTGTGTCTCGCTCGATTCACAGTGCCGAGCTCCGTTCCCTGCGAGCGTTGCGACGCACGGGGACGGAGTTCGGCGGTAAATTCAAAAGTGAAACACATAGTATAGATACAGCATACTGTAATCTTACAGATTACAGTACTGTATCAAATAGCTACACATCCCCTTGGTCCCTAGTGGTCTGCCCAGTGTCCTGCATGCAGTTTTATATATATAAAACTGTTCTTTCTGCCAGGAAACTGGAGATTGTCCATAGCAACCAAAACTGTCTCTTTACATCAAAAGTGGTTTTAGACCAGCTAGAAAAAAGCGATAATAAATTAGAATCACTTGCAGAATTGAGTGATAGTGATTTGTGGGGAAATCCGTCACTAAACACTAAAAGTAACAAAAGCGACAATTCTGCAACTGAGCAAATTTCAGTGTTTTTGATTTGATTACATTATTATATAATTTTTATTATTATTATATTATTATTTGTTATAATTATTTATAGTTATTTATTATATTATAATTTTTTATTTCGTTTTTCAAACTTTATCATACCCGGGATGTCTACTAGACTCTTGTTTGGACAGATTTAAGTGAACTATTCCTAAGAATTACAGGCCTACAATATAAAACGCCAAATTTCTGTGCAAAATAATTGTACCGCTTTCAGCACCTAAAATCAGAAATAATCATACCGCCAGGGAGGTTAATATCTTAGGCTTCCAGTCACTCCTAACAAAGTAAATTGTTATTGTTCACCATATCTGACATTTTGTTTTTTCTGTAGTATTTATTGAAACCAGCGTTAAGACAAGCTGCATTCCCATGCATTTGTGTGTGAAATCAATAAAATTCTTTATAAAAGAAAAATGTTCTGACAACTGTACCATAGAAACAGTTGTCAAGGTAGAACTTAACATAGATCGCAATACAAAAAGATCAGTAAATGGTAGTTAACTCTGTAAATTCAATCCTTGCATTATCATAAAAAAATAATAATTTTCATAGTTAGCAGCTCATGGGGTTCTATTCTGCTCTGTAACTGGGAACACAGATACTGGAGTGTCACAGTCATTCTGGAGTACATGCACTTTTGGTGAAAGTTTATGAAAGCAATGCTCATGCAGCATCCATATAATCCCCATGCTTAAAGTGGTTGTAAACTCTTGAATATACCCACTGAATTAACAGGCCTCAGGTGATACACAGAGATGGAACAAATCCTCCTACGTATGTTGTACCTGATTATCTGCAGCTTTCTCCTCTCTTCAAACTTCTAAAGCACACAGATTAAAGGCTATTTCTCCGCTCTAGCAGGTAGGAGGCAGGGATCTGCCATTACACACATTTTTTTTCTTCTCAATGAAACTGGAGTGCTCTTTAAAAATCTCTTTTGGATTACAATTCGGTCAGAAAGGCATTACGGCAGCACAATATACATTCTCTTAGAGGCCCCTCCCCTCCAGTGTCCTTTGTCTAATCAGGATGAAGATACTAGGAAATTGGTGCCTGGAGTATACCTAGTCAATGTAGGTAGAAGTCCATTGGCTTACCAGCATAGCTGCCCATGGATGAAAGATGCAGGTTGGTATTTTACTTTGAAGAACAATATACAGCATGGAAGTCATCCTTCCCATGATACAGTTTTGTCCATCCTCTCAGTGATAGGGTAAGGTAGCACCCTGCAGGTACTAGAGTCTATAAATAGTTAATCTTTTTGCTTTTTGGTAGGCAGGGCAGATCCATGTGGGCTGGCTTTGCTAGGTCCCCTCGGCAGTCTGGGTATAAATCTACAGGGTTTCCCCAGGGACTACTGACATGGAATAAAGCCAGTGCTTGGCAGTATTGTGGGAGCCCTGGCCAATCCCAAGCTGAGAGCTTGATGGAGCTAGCACCACATAAATACTGCTGGGGCCTGCCATGTGGGGAGTCATGTGGCGAGATGGAGATGACGTGCTGAGCCAGGAGGGGGCCCCCGGGTGGTAGGGGGGTGCTGCCTCTGGCTGGATGTGTGGTTGAGGTGACCACCGCTGTTCCTGCACCACAGTCAGGACTGGCTGCTGGCATTCCTAAGGCTAGTGAAGAGCAGGAACCCCAGCGAGCTCTACTGTGAGTAACCTCCCCCCTTAGAAACAAGGATCACAGAAGGTGATCTATAGCCAGAAGAAAGGGAGAAGCAACCAGGTACAGGGTCCAGCTAGTTTCCAGTGATCCCAGGAGGGATTACACCCCTTGCTATAGGAGGACTGTGAGATACTGCAATGTGAGACTGTGGGAAAGTGAAGAAGAGTGGAAATACAGTTGATGCAGTGTATGTGAAGTTTTGCTGTGAAAGAGACTGTGCTACATAACAGAGGATTCTTTTGGGCAGTCTGAAAATCACTTAAAGTGACAGAGTCCTCAATGTACATGGTTAGTTAATGGATAAATGGGGTCCTGGACCTTTCCCATACCCTATTAAGTTAAAATCCCCTAATAAATACAAAACAACGATTCCATTGACTGTTCTCTGACTGCAAGTGACTGTTACAAATGCTGGTTGATTGGCTGGAGGGCTGGAATGCCTCCCTCCAGGCTGCACAAACAGGGTGAACCTTTTTAAATCATGCGGGACTCAAGGGAGTAGCGCTACATTACGATGAAATAGAAGCAGCAAAAGATCAACAACATTTACCTAAAAAACTAAAGTATTTGAATGGATTAGAAAAAGTAGCAGAAGGAGCGGGACTTTGTATGAAGTGTGTGAGGGACAAAATCGGCAGTAATAGACATATTCCTCATATATGATGTTATACATTGTATTATATTTAATAATTAGTACATAAGTAACTCTATTCTAAAGAATCATGTACATACACA
Source organism: Lithobates clamitans (assembly GCA_037952925.1). Taxonomy (NCBI): domain Eukaryota; kingdom Metazoa; phylum Chordata; class Amphibia; order Anura; family Ranidae; genus Lithobates; species Lithobates clamitans. Next base: position 1,286,920 of record JBBGZY010000382.1, on the reverse strand, counting down.
TATGGATAGATAACTGCATGATAGAAAATAATGGGCCCAACCACAGACGGACAGGCACCAGGCAATTCTGAGTGTACGGACAAAGTATCGGTGGCAATCGGTGGCTAGGAAATGGTGGAATAATAAACACAGGATGTATTGTAGTACCTGTGAAATGAATGAAGGTATGTGTGATGATGAAAAATGTTTTTTATTTTGTCGGTACACTCAGGATTGCCTGGTGTCTGTCCGTCTGTGGTTGGGCCCGATTGGACTGTCCGTCGTGGGGCGCTCCGCCTCAGGGGAATGGTCCTCGCTCATAGGGGTAGCTTGGCTTGGCTGTCATACCATCAGCATGTGGACACCCTGTAAGTACCAGCTATGACTTTTTCTTCTGTTCTAACAAATGAATGCACTGGTTTAGCCTAAAATGTTTCTATGTCATTGCAGAGATACTATACACGTATGCTCCTGATGAGCTCCTGAAACGCGTAGAGCCAACAGATATCGCGTTTCAATATGTATCCTACCAACTATAGTGCACCTACTCTTTTTTTATACAATTTTCTTGGACTGTATCATGATTATTCTATATTATTTGTTTACCCTTGGCATGGATTGTTTTTAATTATGTATCATTTTTGCACAGTAAAGCTGTTATTTATATCTTTGTATACTGTTTCATCTCTCCCAATGTTTGGGGATTAGAATACAAATATTTTCTATCATGCAGTTATCTAACCATATGTGTATATACATGATTCTTTAGAATACAGTTATTTATGGACTAATTATTAAATATAATACAATGTATAACATCATATATGAGGAATATGTCTATTACTGCCGATTTTGTCCCGAACACACTTCATACAAAGTCTTGCCCCTTCTGCTACTTTTTCTATACCAAAATAGGGATGGAGGTTTAGGATAGTATCATTTACCTCATATAAAGTCCCACCATATATTTCTCTTTTTTATTTTTAATTGAATGGATTGTTTTGATAGGCCCCCCATTATATAATCATTGGTCCATTTTGTTGACCCAACAGATGAAACTGGAAACAAAATCTTAGTGTGGTCAGTGTTGTAGCTAACACAGGGAATTAGACTGAACGGTAAAGTTACATATGTAAAGTTGGTGGGTTACAGCATTATATGGATAGTTGTGAATGCTATTACTAGGTGTTCAACATAATAAACCATGTATTATTTTACAAATAACCCTAAAAGACACTTATATGTTTTGTTCATTATGTAAACATTTAGAATATGTGTCCTCTAAAATGCATTCATGGAAAATGTTATTGAAATGACAGCTGCATAAAAGATGAATGACAAGCTGTCTCTGCAAATTTAAACAAACTGTATATGAAGCTGTTGAAGTTCTTAGATTTATATAAATTATTTAAAACTGTGTGAAGGGCTTGACAGCTTCATTATACAGCTTAAAAGATAAATATACATAATCATTTGCAAAGCAGTGAGTCTAACATACAAAGTTGTAGCACTGATGATACTCTAAGGGATGGACTGACAAATAACTCTTCCAAGTGTTTGGATGAGTATAGTCCTCAAAAGATAGATATGCAGAGCGAAGCATTTTGGAATAGTTAAATATAAATCTGTCTGTATATGAAATATGCACAATGCATTTCTGTCTGCTGGGAGTTAGCCTGACAAATACTGAACAGTGGATGTCAATAAAGGGTGAACAAAAAATCTTTGGTAGGAATACTTAGAAGCCCTGGTGTATGAGTCTACTTGGACAATTTAGCGGAAGAGACCAAAAAGCACATATACTGTATATAGACAGCACAACATACATTCTCCTGCAGCTCCCTCCTCTCCATTATCCTTCGCCCAAACAGGATGAAGGTACTGGCCAACTGGTTCCTAGAGTCCAGAAGTGAGGACAAATCAAGTCCACATCCTGTCCCCTCCTATTACTTGTTGTCCAGCTACTAGTGAGGCTGGCCATACACAGAGAAAATGTATTTTCTGCAATTCTCCCATCAACACAGAGTGTTGACAGGGGAATCCCTTCTGCTGAGCAATTGTCTGCTCCCGGCAGTGGGGCGGGGACGGGCGGGGAAGCCACTTGCGTTAATCGCAAATGAATCCAGTATCAAAGTTTATCAATTGAGTAACTTGGTACATTCAGACTACTCATCAATGGTTCAAATCTTGGCTGGTTCCTGCTGAACTGGCCGAGATTCGAACCCTGTACGGCTGGCCTTAATAACAGGCATGTGAAGCCCTGCATGATCTACATTGCAGGCCTTTGATATAATATTGAACCATAATGTATGCACACCATTATTACATTGACATGCACAACTCTGTATTGACATCTGGTGGAGCCTATTACTTGCACATGAGGGGTAACCTATGTCTGTGATCCTCGTCCTATAGTGGTGTCCGCAAGGTTGGGTGGATATCATCCATGGACATACTGCTATTAATTGTTATATATTTTATTGATAGATATTACTATATTTTTGATAGTGATAGTGAGGTGATGATAGTGGAGGTCAACCAGTGTTGTAGCATCCAATCGGACAGCTGCTACCTTGATAACACCTTTGGAAGCATCAAAGGAACAAAGGGCCCTTTCAAACTCTGTTCCCTCAGCTAAGCATTGCCACCTACAGAGGATAAACTGCACCTGCCTTCACTATATGTTCATCAATTGTAAGGGCATATGCCCTATTGGAATATATTAGTGGTAACTCCTATATGATATTTGCAGAAGATTTTGTGTATCCCTTCCTTTGTGTTTGTTTTTATCAAAATTCTGGATGGTTTTACGAGATTTTGTACTTATAAACTATGTAGGGGAATTACCCCATTTTTATATTTGTTGTGTCAAGTGTATGTTTCATGAGCACCTCTAAACATCGAACATAATATAAATAACAGATAATACGAGATGAACATTTATTAGCAAGTCAATGGACCTGCATTTAGTGATGCCTAAACAGTGGAAATCACAATACCAAAACTATTTATGTTAACAAAGGTGCATTAGTTTGAGGATGGTTCAGTCAGATGATCCATACTTTTAGAATGTTTTAGGACAACCCCTCATTAGATATAATCTCTATTTGGTGTTCCTATTATTAATAGCAGACTACTGAAAGCCATTTCAATCTTATTAAGAGCAACAAACCATAAGCCATGTTCCTTTTATTAGTTGCCGCCTACAAAAAGTTATTTTCCTGTTATTAGAGCGGCCTACCTAAACTAATATCATTTCATTAGTAGTAGTCTGCCAAAAGCCTTTTCCCTAATAATAATAATAGCACTTAACTAAAAGCTAATTCCATTTTATTAGTAACAGCCTACTAAAAGCCATTTTATTTTTATTTTTAGCAGCCCACCAATAGTGATTTCTCATTATTTAGCAGCAGACCACAAAAGCTATTTCCCTGGTGGCAGACCTCAGTAAAGCCTTTTTTTTTACTTTGACTACATAGCTTTTGGTTCCTAACAGATGCAGTAGTATGCAGAAAAGGCTGCACAATATACCTTTGGCACACCATGGGCAGATGGGTAAGTAGGTTTTTGATGTGTTTTCTGTTTTCAGACAAGCATTTATGTTGCAGTGAATTGTAAAACAGACATCAAGAGGTCTGCATGCACCAATAAACTGGCTCCAGGACCAGGTTCAGACACTAGTGGATGGCGCTACTGGTCCTTTTGGGCAGTACAATAGCAGAAGCAGGTTAAGACAGACTCTTCCAATATAGAGAACACATCTATGAACCACATGCAAGTGCTCATAGCATTGGGCTATGAACTCCCCTTTCTGGGAAGCTTCTAGATGGTTCCCTAGGGAAGTATGATTTGTTGCCCTTTTGTTGGGATGTGGATGTGAAACTTTGTGAACATAGAGTAGGTCACTTCTATGGATCTATGTTAACCAGACAGGTTATAAACTACAAAAGTAAATAATGAGGTAACGGCTGCCTTTTTTGAAGTTGGACTTTGTGCTGTTGAACATGTTCGAGTTACATAGTTAAATAGTAGGTAAGGTTGAATGAAGACACTAGTCCATCCAGTTCAACCTGTGTAGGTGTACATGTGTCAGCGTCGATAATTATTTCCCATATCTCTGTATGTTGTGTTCTTTAAGATGCACGTCCAAGAGTCTTTTAAAAATATCAATACTCCCTGCTGACACCACCAATTGTGGAAGGGAGTTCCACATCCATATCGCCCTGACAGTGAAAAAACCCCTGCTTCTCCTCCAATCTCATTGTGTGGCCCGTGTCCTCTTACACTCCCTGAGGCTGAATAGTTTTTTCTTATGCTGGGATCACCATTGAAGTATTTGTAAATCGCTATCATGTCCCCTCTCAAGCGTCTCTTCTCCAGCGAGAATAAATGTAGTGCTTGTAGTCGTTCCTCGTAATTGAGGTCCTCCAATCCCCTTATTCATTTCATTGCCTACCTTTGGACTCTCTCCAGCTCCAGCACATCCCTTCTGAGGACTGGTGACCAGAGCTGGACGGATTACTCCAGATGTGGCCTAACCAGAGTTTTATAAAGTGGCAGGATTATAGTTTTATCTCTGGATTATATCACCTTTTTTTCTGCATGCTAATATTCTGCCGGCTTTGGTAGTTGCAACTTGACATTGCATGCTATTGCTCAGTCTTCTACTAGGACCCCCAGATCTTTTTCCATCCTTGATTCCCCCACAGGTTCTCCCCCGGTGAGTAATTTGCGTTTATGTTTTAGGCCTCCAAGTGCATTACCTTACATTTCTACACATTAACTACTTCCAGACTGCCCACTGCATATAAACTGTGGCAGGGCAGCCCGGCTGCGAGAAACAACATACCTGTACGTTGTTAGTTTCTTCCGGGTCTGGGGTGCGCGCACGCTTCTTCCAGGTCTGGGGCAGTTTGCCTCTCTACGAACGGACCAGCAGATTGGCTCACGCTGTGTCCAATCCCAGCGGGAGCCAATCAGCTGGTCCATTCGTAGAGAGGCAGAACAGCGGTCTGCCTATGTAAACAAGGCAGATCACTGTTCTGTCAGTGGGAAAGAAAAAGATCTTGTGTTCCTGCTAAGCAGGAACACAGGTCTCTCTCTTCCTCCAGTCAAACCATCCCCCACACAGTTAGCAAGCGCCCCCTAGGCACACATTAAACCCTTTGATCTTCCCTGCTGTTAACCCCTTCCCTGCCAGTGTAATTTACACTTTGGTGTCACTGGTCCCCAAAAATGTCACTTAGTGTCAGATTTGTCTGCCACAATGTCGCAGTCCTGCTAAAAATCGCTGATCACCGCCATTACTAGTAAAAGATATATTTAAAAAAAAGTCCTTAAATCTATTCCATAGTTTGTAGACGTGATAACTTTTGCGCAAACCGATCAATATATGCTTATTGGGATTTTGTTTAACAAAAACATGTAGCACAACACATATTAGCTTAAGTTGATGAAGAAATTAGATTTTTTACATTTTGTTTTATTAGATATGTTTTATAGCAGAGGGCATAAAATAATGTTTTTTTTTCAAAATTGTCAGTTTTTTTCTTGTTGATAGCGCAAAAAATAAAATCTGCAGAGGTGATCAAATACCACTAAAAGAAAGCTCTATTGTGGGGAAAAAAAGGACTTAAATTTTTTTGGGTACAGTGTCAAATGACCGCACAATTGTCAGTTAAATCAACGCAGTGCTGTATCGCAAAAAATGCTCTGGTCAGGAAGGTGGTGAAACCTTCCGAGGCTGAAGTGGCTAAACCTCATTTGCCATCTAGTTGCCCACTCCATTATTTTGTTCAGGTCTTTTTGTAAAATCTCTATATAGTGGTGTGAAGTTTTTGCCCTGCTTATTTTTGTGTTGTCTGCAAAAACTGAGATTGAGCTATTTATCTAATCCTCTATATCATTTATGAATAAATTAAACAGAATTGGTCCAAAGAAAGAGCCTTGGGGTACCCCACTTACCACCCTAGTTCAGTCTGAGTACACATTATTTATCACCACCCTTTGGACATGCCCCTGTAACCAGTTATCTATCCAAGAACAAAGCTTACGGTCCATGCCTGCAGACCTCAGCTAGTAGATTAAGCATTTATGGGGAACTGAGTGATGAGTGCATCTAGGTTAAGATAGAAATCCTGTCTAAATTGTTTATTTTTTGGTGGAACTCTCTTAATGAAGATTGTGTTTGTGTGGTAGGAAAAGGACAGATACTGGTGAGGAATGTAAGGCTCTGCAGTGACACTGTTAAGCTGACTTTGCCAGGCTGGATACTGCCCAGTGTTCTCAAGGGGGTGATGTTGTAGAGTGGATGATGAGCCTCACACCCACTGGTGCCACACCTAGTGAGTCAGGCCTATGGGTACCTATGTTGGGAATTTGGGAAGCCTCACCAAAGATTACAGCAAGACCACTGTGTGAGGCACTGGGGATTAAGCCCTTCCCAATGGCCTAAGAACTCTCCGAGGTAACATTTTTGTACTTGATGTCTGTATTGGATGCTGTTTTTAGGTTTTTAGAACCATAAAAGCACAATGCCAAGAATGCAATGTGGTGTCTTTAAAAGCTGGTGAATTGCAAAACTAAGTGTGACTGCTCATTATTATTGCATTTTTGGAAAGCCTTGAGCAGAAGAAGGAAGCTTGTCTTAGTTGTCTTAGACAGCAGGCCCATCATTTCCACCCTATCAGGTACATGACTTTTTATCATTATAGCATTGCAGAGGTGATGTTGTCTGTCTACCCAGGCTGCTCTCTGATCTTGCTGGAGCTAACCTCACATGCCTGCTGCAGTGCTTGCTTCTTGTTTCAGCTTTTCCCTTATCATGTAAGCCAAGAGCTTTCAGACTGGAATATATGGAAAAACCTGACTGTTGTGAAGCAGGCCAAGACATTGGTGGTGACACCTCACAAGGAGGTTGCCTTTCTGAAAGAGCTATGGGATGTCTCCCCCTCTCTATCTGGGGTTGAGACATCCCAAAAGAACCAACTGCCCTTTGACAATTATGGAGGGGTCTTGTTGCCATCCCACAATTTGTGTGACATGGTGGTTTGGTTGGTGTAATTTTTATCTTTGTGGGAAGAACCCAGAGATTGTTTCTCTTACACCATCTCTGTTGGATGCGCTGAACACCGCAATTAATGGTGTGGGTTGTTTGTATGTCTTTCTTTGGGAGAGATTATCCCTTCCCTGGGAAATGGGAGGGTGCCAAAAGAGATCTCCCCCAAAGTCCCAATACAATACTCTGCTGACAGTGGTGCTGTTGCATCTGGAGACACCTACATGGAAACACTGGTTGTTGAGGGGGACTCTGGATCTACTTTTAGCTGATTGTAGCTAGGCAATTGAGTGCCTAATGCATATTTGCACTCTAGGAAGTGACAACAGTGAAAGCTGAGTACATATGCCAGACCACAATGGTTCCTCAATCACAAAGTTGAAATTTGGATGGGGGTTACTTTATATCTCAGAGGAGCTCTCTGACCAGAGCAACCAAGAGCAAGAGGACATCTATTAACAGGTGGTCTGGGAATATCTTGGCAACCCTCACCAAAAGTGGATTAAGTTTGAGGACAATCCTGCTATTACAGACTGCAGCCAGCACTGACATTCATTTCCACACCAATGGTAATATTATTCCTTGAAAAAGTGCAGCGCTATCCCGATATAATCAAAAGAAACGCACTACTGACATGCGTTAGTGTGCAAATCCAACTTCAATGCAATATAACTGGTTTGGAGTGAAATTAGATGAATTCATGTGCAAACAAATGACATGTGTTAACATGTATTAAAAACCATACTAACTAAAATACCATAACGTAAAGTGCATATATAAATATGAATAAAATATAATATATAAAAAGTCCAATCCACAGTTTAGAAGGTATACGATACTTTATTTTGAATCATTATCACTGAAGATTGTTTTTGAGCACTGAGGTACTTATATAAAATTATATGAATTGTGCATGAATTCATGTAATTGCACTCCAAATCGTTAGGTCATATTGCATTGAAGTTGGATTTGCTCATTAATGCATGCCAGTAGTGCATTATTTTTGATTATATTGATATTGCGCTGCACTTTTTAAAGCTTTTTAAACTATTTACCTGCCAAAGGATTAAAAATTGTGTTCATCCAATCTTGTGATTTAAGCTCCCTTTCCAGACAGCATGGTCAGGTTCTTAACTTGCACTGACTTGAAACAATAGCGAGTGGGAAATAGGACTTTGTTGATGGAGAGCATGATGAAGCTGAAGCATTATGGGTGTAACTGTACATGGGTGTGCGTACTACCAAGGTAATCATTTGTTGGATTACCATTTTTAAAACACCCAGGGCAAGTGGGTTGGACCCAGACAGGAGCCCACCAAAAAGACTAAAAGACCGGGCAAAGCATTAACCCCAACCCTCTCAGCTGGGACAGCACCTGCAACCTGCTTACATGTTTTTCTGCAGTGGTACAGTAAACTCAGAAAAACAATAGTGATTACATTTTTGCTAAGATTTCCTTTTACTAATCAGATTAAATAACACAGTGTGTGAGGACAAGAGTACGAATAAAATAGTGGCAGGCTTAAGGTTATGAAATGAGTAGCACTGGAGGAGGTAGAGATAGTTATTATGTCTTCTTTTGAGGTGAGTAAATAATTAAAACAGAGACATAAAAGGAGAGCAGAATAAAAAATTAGAACATGAAAGACATCTGCATTTGCAGGTGGACAGATTCAACTTTACTTAATTATTTAACAAGGGCTTTAGCACTGGCAAAGTATGTTAACATGATTGATTTGGAAGGAAATAGTGTATGAAATTGACCTGCCTGTTCTCAAAGATTTCACAATATTGGTTTTTCGGGTATTCTGCCAGACCTCTTACTTTTTGAATAAAACCTGTACTAACAGAAATATTGATGCTATCGTTGCTGACCTTTCTGAAAAAAAAAACGAGTTACCTAGCTAAGTATGACTTCATTACATTCTGAATCAGGAACAGGCATGCAGCCTGAATATAATGTATTTGTATTTGTAATGTATCTGTTCCAGGTCAGTCACAAAGTATGATAACTACGGTAATTAAGCAGTGTGGCAGCCAGGCAACTAGCATTTTCAGATGACGAGGTTAGTAATGGTAGCCTCCATAATTCTCTCAGTATGTGATAGGTAACTCTGATCAGAAAAATGTAAAAAATACTATTTTATTTGAAGGTTTAAAAAACTTTTTTCTGTGTTTCTATTTTCTTTTTGTTTGTAATGCCCTGTACACTCTAAAGGTTTTTCCGACGGAGTTCCGCTGAAACTGTCTTGCGTACACACGATCACACCAAAGTCCAACAGTAAAGAACGTAGTGACATACAACACCTACGACGGGACTAGAAAAAGGAAGTTCAATAGCCAGTAGCCAATAGCTTCCGTCTCGTACTTGCGTCGTTTTTGGTACGTCGGAACAGCATACAGATGAGCTGGTTCAGTCGGAAATATTTAGAATATGTTCTCTTTCTAGGTCCCTCAGAATTTTCGACGGAAAAAGTCAGATGAGGCATACACATGATCGCAATATACGATGAAAAGGTTCCATCGGACTTTTTCTGTCGTACATTCTGCTTGTCTGTACGCGGCATAACTGTACATGTTCATATTTCTAATTACCTATGAAGTTATGTACAATGTATATCTTTGCTCCTGTATATTGGTGTGAGTCTATGGGTTAGCTCTGATCTGACTGAGAGTAACAGACTCTCTAAAGATTACTTGACCAGTCTTTAAAGAGAGTCAATACATAAATGGGGATCCTACCTTAGCTGGACTGTTTTATGAGTTGCATGCTCCAGGGCTTCTCTATTTAGGACAACTCACACTTGCCCCTTTTCCTGCAATAAAACTCCAAGTGAAAATTCCATTCATAGCTAATATCTATGTGCTAAAGCTTACAGCATTTTTTTTAAAGATGTAGATGTATGTACAAAAATCAAAAAATGTGCACAAGCAAAGCACCTTGTCCCCATGTTGATGAGGACAAGAGCCTCTTCCCCACAACCCTGGCCTAGTGATTGTGGGGTTGCGGGGGCTGACTTATTAGAATATGGAAGTCCCCTTTAACCACTGGGTCTGAAGATCCCAGCCCCCATATGAATGGGCATAGGGTACATAGGACACGGTTGTTGACCAGTCCTTTATTTTTTATTAAAAATGCCCCCTAATGTAGATCCATCATCAATCGCATCGTCCAGTCAGTGATGTACTTTAAGTTCAAGTCAAGCACAATGAATGATGGCCACCAACCCGCAGAAAAGAAAAACACAGACACTTGACTGCACCCACCAATGGCAGCTCCACTTGCCCCCCGCATCTTAAATAAACAAAAGGGACAGGGTCAATTATGTCACTGGGTAGCCCCACCTCCTTGTGACACCATTTAACAAATATGGACAAGTCCAATAATAGTCAATGATGGCATGAGTGGCCCTGCCCCATCGTGATGTCATTGACCCTGCCCCTTTATTTATTTAAACAGAGGGGGAAGCAAAGCAGTCATTTAGGAGAGGCAAGTGGCAGGGGTGGTCCTGCAGGTTGGCAGCCATCATCTATTGTGATTAACACGGATTTACATCGCTGGACAGCATGCTTGATGATGGATGTACATCAAGGGCCTTTTTTTTTTAAATAAAGGACTTGTGTTTTTATTTACATTGAACATTTTTTAGTACATTTCACACGTATTGTACGTGGTTTAAATAAACTGACATTATTTCAAGTATCATTTTACGCTATATTGTATTCATGCTATAAGTATTGGGGTCCCAAAACTAAAAGGAGATTCTCTGTTATGTCATGTGCACACAGTCTGGGTATGCACACTGGGGCAATGGATTCCCCTAAGGCCTCATTTACACCGCTGCTGGTAAACGGACATTTAGGAGCAGTTGGGCATTTTTTTCAGCTGCCCCTGGACTCTCCTTTATGTTATCTTATCAGCACATGAACACTGAGTCGTTTGTAGTCATTTCTAGGCAGTTTGAGTTTAGAAGCATTTTTTGGAAAGCAAAAAAATGCATTCAGGACAGATGTTCAGAGGCATTTGAAATGTCAAATGTCTGTAACAGCTTGTAAGCGTGTGTACAGCTTGTAAAAATGTGGTAACTCGCGTTTATTCGCGTTTCGTTCATAGGCATTTTTAATGGAGATACATTTCTGACCATTTAAAATGCAAAAAACGCTTCTAAATGCAAACGCGGCTAAACGCGGCACAATGGACCTTTTTTTAAATGTCGGTTACTAGCTGTCAAGTTCCATCATTCAGGAGAGGTTTTAAAACGTCCCATGTACATGAAGCCTTATTTGCAGGGATTTCCTCTCACTTCCTGTTTTGGCTACAGGAAAGGAAGTGAAGATAAATCTCCTCAATGGGACAAAGAGGGCAAAAAACTCAATCTTCCTTATCCTATTCAAAATGGAAAAAAATAATTGCCTAAAGATTTACTTTAGGCATATTTGTTTCCAATGCACTGATGAGATGCTCATCAGGGATTGGCAAGCCAACAGACATGCAGGGACAGCCCATGCTGCCTCTCTGGACCACCTAACAGAGTTTGGTAGATGATGCAATATACTAAAACCCCGAGTAAACTGCTGCTAAACTGGAAGGAACCCTGCAAAACCCATAAAAACAAGTGCATACTAAGCAGGCAGTAGGGAACACATCACTACATTACCATAAAGATACACCTGTCATGTTTCTGATTAATTACAACAGCAAAATTTACTTCACAAGTTTTTGGATGGTATGGCTAAACTGTATCTGCATTTCCCTATACCACTCAGTTTCTTTAAAAATGAAGATAAAGCATGTTCTCTTTCCTGTAACATAGTAAAATAGTCCCGGTGGTGCTTCATTTTTTATGCATTTTAAAAGGAATTCTGGAAAGCTACCAACAGTAATGTAATGGAATTCTTTCCAGGCAAGAATGTTGCAACGTTGCATAGCTGAATGGAAATTTGTCATTTTTTTAGAAAGAATGTAAAAACTTTCCACGGTTATATGTTATTTATTGTGGTTATCAATTTTTAATTATCTGTGTTTACTGATGAATACAAAAAGGTTCAATGTTCCCAGACTTGAATAAAATTGAAAATGTAGATAGGAATCTAACATACAATGCATGAAAAATAACCAAAGAACATATCTGAGGTCTTCACAAAGGATAAAAAAACTCCTAGTGCAACAATAAGGGCTCTTGCACATTTCTGTATTGTTGCCGATAGACAAGCATCACAAAAAATGTTTATATGTGCATGCATATGGGCATATTTTTTAAACTGTAAAATTTTTATTTTTGGAAAATGACCCTTAAATATGAGTGCCGGCATTTATGTGAGCTGCGTACAGCCTTTTTTGTCACACATATCTATGAGCAAAAATATGATGCAATTGTGGTGCTACAACTACATATGTAATTACGCTGTATGCCCATAGGTCTTAAGTAAAATGTGCAAGAGCACTAAAATATCTGTTGGCTGACTACATTAAAGCGGATGTATATTTACCATTAATTAGTCTTGTCATTAGGGCGGCATTTATTAATATTTTATTTTAAAAGTGACCTTTGATCCATCCTGCTTGGGCATTCCCATTTTAATTGTGGGCAGGCGAAGCCCACAAGCATAGACTTCCGGGATATGGTGCTGCTGTATTCCCAGCATGAACCGCCCGTTCTCGCACATGTGCAGTAAAAGCACGTAGCGGCACAGGAAACTACACAGGTTGCCATCACAACGGGCATCGTCCTTGGAAGTGCCCGTCCCGTTGTGATGGCAATGAAAATAAGCCGCCCTTGCCCGTGTCACTTCCGGTTTTGAAATACCGCGATTTTAGCCCTCAGCGCTGCCCACTGACTCCTTGGAAATGATGACACACATCTCCCAGGAGCACTAGCGAGCACAGGCAGTGGCGTCTCCAGCTTTCATATTTAGGGGGGGCACATGGGGGGACAGGAACAAAAATAGGGGGGCAATATAAAATGCAAATATATATAGATATAGATATATAGATAGATATATAGATATATCTATCTATATATATTTTATCTATCCTGGGGCCCTTTACTACGATCCCACAACGGCCCTTTCACATGTTCTGCAGTGAGCTCCCTTCCTACTGTATTGGGGCCCCCCCAGGGTGACAGAGAACAAGAGATATATGTCACCAGCATACCAAGAAAATATAAGGGTCCAAAGCAGTGGGAGAACTATCAGGGTTGCAAAGGTTGTCTTGCCCCCGGGCCCTGGTGTTCTGTCACTGTGGGGTTCCCCAGGCTCCTCTTGCTGTCCTGCCCCTGCTATTGACAGCGCTGGTCTGGCATTTCTTGGAATTTACAGGCTTGTTCTCCTGTCCTAAGGACGGGAGAAATCAGTCTGTTTTTTCAGTAACTGAGAGTCCTGGTGGAGTCCTTCCTGCAACTCACTCTTCTCCCTGCCAATGAGGATGCAGGGGAAGGAGCAGATCGGGCGGCCGTGGTTGTGTGAGCGCTCGCATTATGCAATGTCAGCGAGCAGAGGGAGGGGGGAGGAATCACCCGCAGGAGCTGACTGGGGACGTTCTCCCTCTCAATAGAGACTGTGTTACCCCAGCGGTGGCCCGAGTAAGATGCGGCACATCCGATATGAATACAAACAAAAAGAAATTGCCTTTTTGTAAAAGGGCCCAGCATAATGTTGGGGGGGTCAGGGCCCCCTCTGGCCCCCCTAGGGTCACCATTGAGCACAGGCACCGAGGGAAACAAGGTCAGGCACCGCAGAGAGGAAAGGGGAGATTACAAGGGACCACATAGCAACAGGGATGAAAAAGTAAGTAAAAAAAAATGTTTTTTATCCAAATGTCGTTGGTTATGTTTATTGCTGCTGAATAATGTAAAATTCATTATTCAGTGGCATCATCATGGTTCCCTGGAGATGTTGTTTACATTCCAGCAGTGCCAGGGAACTGTGATTTGCAATGGGAGTAGCAGCAGCAGGTTGTCCATAATCACTCAGAAGAGTTCTAGTGCTAGAATTATTGCTCTTGCTCTAACGATCGTGGTGATACCTCACATGTGTGGTTTGAACACTATTTTCATATGCGGGCGCTATTCACGTATGCGTTTGCTTTTGTACGCGAGCTCGGCGGGATGTGGTGCGTTAAACTTTTTTTTTTTCTTATTTATTTTATCTTTTATTTTTTATTTTTATACTGTTCTTTTAAAAAAATGTGTCACTTTTATTCATATTACAGAGAATGTAAACAACCCTTGTAATAGTAAAAAAGCATGACAGGACCTCTTAAATATGAGATCTGGGGTCAAAAAGACCTCAGATCTCATATTTACACTAAAATGCAGTACAAGATAAAAATAAAATTTTGTCATTTAAAAAAAAGAAAAAAAAAGGCCTTTTAAGAGCTATGGGCGGAAGTGACGTTTTGATGTCGCTTCCGCCCTGCAATTGTATGAAGCCGGGTGGGGGCCATCTTCCCCTCACTCAGCTCCATACCTAACACGGAAGCTGCCGGCGGCTCCAGAGAGCAGCAGGAGGGGGGCCCCTCTCCCACCACCAATAAAAGTGATCTCACGATAAATCCGCCGTAGAGACCACTTTTATCTGAAAGCGGACCGCCTGCTGCCATAACAACTAGCTGCTGCCATAACAACGATACTCCACTTCAAAGTACTGCCGTAAAATGACGGCGGGCGGTCCGTGGTTAATGAATGACATTGGCACACATCTTGGAAAACAATCAATGACTACACCAAATGCTTGCTATTAGAAAATACATGGCAACTTCCTCCTGGATATAAACTACCTTTCTCTGTTTAGAACAGACTTCCAAGAATGGAGAAACTCGGAAAATAAAGCGGTACTTGTCAAAACAACATATTGACAGTTTTCCTTGGCTAGTGTATTCACCTGCGAAAAAGGGTTTGTTTTGCAAGTACTGTGCATTGTTTGCACAACATCGGAAAGGTGGTCATAACAAAGGCATGGCCTTTGGAAAACTGATAATGGAGCCCATTACAAATTTTAAAAAGCTTAAGGGCAAAGAAGGAGATTTGGAAGTCCATGCAAGGCTTATTTATCACCAGGAGAGTGTAATTGAAGGACATGCATTTTTAAAAGCCTACCATTCACCGGACAATTAAATTGTCAATCAAATAAACTTGCATCGTCTTCAGAAAGTGAAAGAAAACCGAGAGCGAATAAGTCCAATTGTTGAGTCTATTATATTTTTGGGTAGACAAAATATACCTCTGCATGGCCATTGACGTGATGGTGCTTTAATGGATGACTCCACACCAGAGGTGAATGAAGGCAACTTTCACGAATTGATGTGATACCGAGTTGCATCTGGAGACAAAATATTAGAGAAGCACCTCCTTACTGCATCTTCTCATGCATTTCCAAATTCACACAAAATGGTTTAATCAGGTGTTGTGTTGATGAAATCATCATTGTCATTGTAGCTAGAATTAAAGAGGCTTGCTATTTTAGTGTAATCTTTGATGAAACTACAGACAATTCCCATACAGAACAACTTACACTCAACTTTAGATATGTCTACAATGGATCTATTCGTGAAGATTTTATAAAATTTGTAGCTGCTTATGAATTTGCAACCCAGAAGTGAATCAGGAATTGATAGTTCAAGTTCAGAACCAAGGCTTACAGGAAAGGTTTTAGGCCACATGGTTATCCAACTAATTAAAGACCTCTCCCTGGACATCACTCATTGTGTTGGCATTGGAACAAACAGTTGCAGTGTTATGTCTTCATAGGTGGCTGGTGCTGTATCAGAGATTCTTCATGTGGCACCCAACTAATGCAGATGTCCTTGCTACAATCATTCTCTGAACAATTCAATATCAAAGTCTGCACAAGTGTCAGAAGTTCGCAATGCAGTAGCAGTGGTCAAATCAACCATTTCATTCTTTAACCAATCAGCAAAGCGTCATTTTATTTTAAAGAAGGAGTTAGGCTCTCAACTTAACAGTCTTTGTGAAACTAGATGGGTAGAGCACCATGATTCTCTTATAAGGTTTCGGGATGGACTTGTAAAAGTGGTGAGTGCACTATCAGCAATATCTCAATGGAAATGCTCAAGCACCAGCTCAACAGCATCTACTCTCATCCATTCTCTGTACAGTGCAAAATTCATATTTTCCTTGGTCTCACCCATCAGTGTTCTGAAAGTAACCCTTCCTCTGAGTCACTTCCTTCAACCCCCCAAAAATTGATTTAACAAGTGCATCTGACTGTTTGACTGATACAATGGCAACCCTGGAGAATATGCGAAGTAATGCTGATGGCACTTTTCCACTTTGCATATGGAGGCTACAGAATTGGCATCAGAACTTGGAGTGGAGCTAAAATTGCCACGTCTTGTAGGCAGACAAGTGCACAGATTCAATTACAATGTAGAATCAACTGAAGAATACTGCAGGAAATCATTATATATTCCCTCGCTGGACAACATTATTAATGATTTAAAAGCAAATTTTGCAGAAAAGTTAATGCAGTGTTTCCAGATTAAAATCTTGATGCCAGCAGTACTTTTTGGGAAAAAATGGAAACCATGGTTCCTGTTGCTGTGCATTCATTATCAAAGCATTTCACCCTCTTCTAGCTGATGGTAAGCAGAACATAATGGAGACATTATTACAGGGAGAACTACGTCTCTGGCTTACAAAGTGGAAACAAGATTTATCACAACATATGGAAGTTCCAAAAACAGTTCTTGAAGTGTTGGACTTGTGTGACCAGGACCTCTTTCCAAACATCAGAAGTTTACTTCAGATCTTAGCAACTTTCCCTGTAAGTGTGGCCTCAGCAGAGAGATCTTTCTCAACCCTCTGTCGTGTTAAAACATGGTTTCAGTCATGAATGGTGGAGGACCGGTTAAATGGCTTGTGTTTATTTTACATTCATAGAGATATTCCTGTGAATACTGACCGAGTTATCAAGCTGTTTGCCAAACAAGGAAAACGAAAACCTGAGCTTATTCTGTGAATTTTTTATGTAACTTGCAAATAAAATGTTTCTGTTATTGTGTGTGTTTGGAGACAATGTGGAGTGATAATGTTTGGATTCTGCTACATGTTTTTTTTACACATAATGTTATATTGTTTGTGAATATTTTGTCTGGGAATATTCTGTTATAAGTATACAACTGCGTATTGTCTTTGTAATAATAAAGTTATATGTGGTTAAACTTATCCTGTCTGTTTGTAATGTAATCTGGAATAATAAACGTGTGAGTAGAATTATAGGGCTCTGATAATGTTGAGTTATATATATATGTATGTATATAGAGACTGTCGCTTTAAGAATTGTAATACACTTTCTTGCTTCTTCTTAGACAGAGTTCTCAGTCTATGATGACCTTCACTGTCAGATAAGAAGCAACAGTTTACTCCCTCTTTGCTCCGAGAAATAGACAGTCTTATCTAGCTGGTCTGAACCAGTACCAAGATGGCGGAGCCCATGTTTTCTTTCACTTTCTATCAGTCACATGATGTAACCACCCATTTAACTGTTCCCTTGCTACTAAGAAGATATGAATGCTGATTGGACTAAACTATACGATCACACCTATAACATGCCTAGTGCTTATGCATATTCATACGTATTTATTGTATAACCCGTAGATGTAAGCTCAGAAACACTTTCACTTTACTGCTTGTTGAGAACTGCGTATTGTGTTTCTCCACTGCAGTGCATAGAATAATAAAAAGCACCTACTTATCTTATCTTAAGATCTGGACTCACTATCTCATCATCTGTCTTGTTTTGAGACCCCAAATCGGATTCAACAGCTGGTGCCATCAACTCGGATACAGTCCAGTCGGCTCCCGGCCAGAGAGACAAGAAAATCACGCTAAGCAGACAAGTGGCCACGGTAAGAAATTGTTATTCTTACTTATTCTGCTCTCCATGGCGAGTAATTAGTCGGTGTCTAGGGTCCATTGACTGAAGGAGTCTTATGCTGTTGATGAGATGGGGAGATTGAAGGTAAAATTAAGTGTAAATTAGAGTAATGCTGATGTTACACAGTTTGACCCAAATAACTCCTTTACTTTACCTGTTGCAGAAATAATAGAGCCGATAATAATTATCAATGTTGATGTTTTGTTTCTATGCTTGGGGTGTCAATAGATTTATGAGACTTGGGAGAAGGTCTGACCAGAGGACTGTAGTAGTGAGCCTGTGTGGCGAGTAATACCTATGTGGCAAGTGTACAGGGCTGTGTGGCCAAGTGTAATAAAGTACTATTTGACGGCTACTGAGTGTGGCCCGGAGAAATATATATACATTTTTGGGTGACTACCCACAAATTGTTAGAGACTCGAGAGTGAGGACTCTAGATTGAGAGCATGGCACTCTCATGGGACCTTTCAATCCAGGAAAGGTAGATGTGGCACAAGTAAATCCTCTGACTGAAATGACAGACAGATATGGACAGTGGTTAAGAAATGACACCAAAAGCTGATCTAATACCAGAAGGAGTTATGATCAATTTGGGTTTCTGTGTATGTTAAATTTTATGGCAGATTGACAGAGTTGGATAAGGTGATTAAATGTGTACAATATTGGATTTTTGAAAGTATGAAATGTGATGAAACTTTAACTAGTTATGAGCCTGTCAAAGTTTTTATAATGTACAAACTATTGGTTTACAAGTTAATCCGCCTATACCCGTAAAACCACCACTGCGCTCTGGAGAATGCACAAAGACAATCCTAAAGCTGCCACTTAAAACAACGAAAATATGTGATCTGAATTGAAATCCCCAATAGGTGTGAAAATGATACACCTCGTGACAGATGTGAGATGAGAGTATCATTAATTCAAAAATTGTAGAACTGATGGATGAAACCAGTCCATGTGCAATGTGATTAGAAATTCAAAATAGTGATAAGATCTCCAGTAGGAAGACTGTGATTCTTGTACTCATCCACCACACCTCAGTGACGTGATCCCACTCCCTTCGCAAATCTGTCACGAGGTGTATAATTTTTGTATTTTTTATTTTTTATTTCTTCTCTTGTTTACTTTTACATGGACTGGTTTATGCATTTTCATTAGTCATTTATCATTTTTTTGAAAAGTGAGACACTCATCTCACTAGGTTTCAGCTTATGTGTGTCTATTCACATTATTATATGGACTTTTTTATGCTTATATATATGGTTTTTATTTTTGAGAAGTGACACATATATAGATACACTTGTCTCAGGGTGATATATATTGGTATAGTCACGTTATTCCCATTTTTGGATTTTTATTTTATTTTTACATTTTTGATGTATTTAGGTTTCACCATAGTTTCTCAAGTCATTTATATATATCTTTAGCAGGTATTTTTTATTTGAGCGCCACTATTCATTTTCACACCTATTGGGGATTTGAATTCGGATCACAAAGTTTTTATAATGCATATCACTGATGGGTCTAGGAAAAGCGAATTCGACCAGGCAATGCAAGTGTTATCTAAATATTAAAGAAATGTTTGAAAAGCAGAAAAATAATGCTAAGTATCGCTGAGTTGAAAAATAAGCGTGAGAAATCATTTTGGGGATATGAGAGAAGCCTGTTCGCAGATTCCTCACCTCCCACCTTTTTGCTCCGAGTAAGAAGGAGTGAAGTGCACCTCCCCCTTCACATTCCTGTTTAAAAATTGTGTATTTGTAGAAAAGAGAAACAGGCAGTTTGCAGATAGTTTATTAAAAAGATTGTGCCCGTCTGAAGGCAGAGATTTTTTCAAAATCTAAGATCAGTAGAAAATTGTAAATGAGTAAATTGAACAATGCCAGAATAGAGAAATCAGAAGGTTATTGATGGTTTAACCACTTCAATACCAGGCACTTAGACATCTTCCTGCCCAGACCAATTTTCAGCTTTCAGTGCTGTCGCAGTTTGAATGACAATTGTGCGGTCATGCTACACTGTACCCAAACTAAATTTTTATCATTTTGTTCCCACAAATAGAGCTTTCTTTTGGTGGTATTTGATCACCTCTGTGGTTTTTATTTTTTGCTAAACAAATAAAAAAAGAAAATTTTGAAAAAAATAAAAGTTTTGCTTTTGTTTCTGTTAAAAAAATTTGTAAATAAGTACGTTTTCGCTTTCACTGATGGGCACCGATAAGGCGGCACTGACAGGCACTGATACGGCGGCACCGATGAGGTGGCACCAATGAGCGGGCACTGACAGGCACTGGCGATGGGCACTGATATGCGGCACCGATGGGCACTGGTAGGCCGCATTGATGGGTGGCACTGATATGCAGCACGGATAGACATTGATAGGCAGCACTGATGGGCACTTATGGGTGGCACTGGGTGGCACTGGTTGGCACTGATGGGCACTGATAGGCGACACTGATGGGCACTGAAAGGTGGCACTGCTGGGCACTGCTGGGCACTGATAGGGTGGCACTGATAGGCGGCACTGATGGCGGCACTGATGGGCACTGATAGGCGGCACTGCTGGGCACTGATCGGCACTGATGGGCACTGATATGTGGCACTGATGGGAACTGATACGCGGCACTGATATGAGGCACTGATGGGCATCCCTGGTGGCACTGTCAGTGGTAGGCATTGGAGTGGGCACTGATTGGCAGCTGCCTGGGCACAGATTGGCAGCTGCCTGGGCACATAGTGGCATTTCCCTGGGGGTCTAGGGGCAGCTTCCCTGGTGGTCCTGGGTGGGATCCGAGGGGGGCTGTGCTGATAAACAATCAGCACAGACCCCCCTGTCAGGAGAGCAGCCGATCGGCTCTCCTCTACTCGCGTCTGTCAGACGCAAGTGAGGAAAAGCCGATCACCGGCTCTTTCTATTTACATCATGATCAGCCATGATTGGACAGGGCTGATCACATGGTAAAGAGTCTCCGTCAGAGACTCTTTACCTAGATCGGTGTTGCAGGGTGTCAGACTGACACCCCGCAACAACGATCGCCGCAATGCGTGCCCCCGGAGGCGCGCAGCGTCTCGATATTCCTGATCACGTCATATGACGTCCGGTCAGGAATATCAAACCACTTTGCCGCCATCATTTGGTAATAGGGCAGGCGGCAAGTGGTTAAGAAGTAGATAGGAAACATGAAAGTGAATTGCACTAGAAGAAATGGACAGAATGTTGTAGAATTATTATCAAGTGGCTTGATGGATGCGAGACAAGAAAAGGCTGAGGATGTTTTTGATTACTTTAAACGTGTCCAGACCATGGCATAGAGACAGTAGGATTGGATCCGGCTGACTGCACTAACGTTACTGCCATAGGTTGTAAGAATGCTGTTGTGATGAAACTCAGAGAAGCAATAAGGAATGGGCTTTGCTAAGTGAAGTGTGCAGTAGCATTGAAGCCCATAGAAAGGATAGAAAAGAGAATACAACAGACTTGATGCTTTTATAGCCCAAAATGATGATAAATATGTTAGTAAAGCAGCATGAACTTTTTGAGCACACAAAGTTAATTTGTGCATCTCTGAGATGGATGGTAAAGACGCTTTTGTAACATTATGCTTTCCAGAAACTAACAGATCAGGAAATGCTTAGTCGATTCTGGCTCTGCCGGGACTATAATTCAGAAGTCTGCCTACCAAATGACATCCCCTTCTCAAGGAAATGCCCCCCATACAAATTGGAATTGGAAGCCACAAAATGTTTCATAAGCTGCTTGTCTCTGACACTGTACCATGCAACCTATTGGGAAGAGACCTACTGTGTTACTTACAAGCCTGTGTACAATATACACCCAACGGAGTAGAAGTACATTTTGGAGAATTAGATGAAGAAATTACATGTGGATTGACAGCAATTATATTAGAGCAAGAGATTAAAGGTAATATTCCACCTGAAATTGTTGCTCGAATGCCTGATATTCTTTGGGCCAAGGGAAAAATATGATGTAGGACTTCTACAAGTCCCTCCGGTATTAAAGCAGGAGCTCAAATCCCATGCATACCACAGTATCCACTGTCACCAGATCAACTCGCTGGTGTATGAGTACAAATAAAAGAATTACTTGAAGCAGGTGTCATAAAAAAACAGTTTATGTTCCTCTGATGCTAGAGACCAGCAACATGAAGAAAAAGATGATAACGAAGGCAAAGGTGAGACTGGTGCCATTACTTTAGCATTAGGTTCAAATGAGAGTCGTCCAATTTGTCTGAACAGTCTTTCCCAGTCATCTACACTTATAGCAAGTATGCTCTCGAAGTAGTCCATGATTTTGGACCCATAAGGAAGAACAGAAGATTCACAACTGCTGCAAAAGAACTAATTCAAAACTGGAAATATTTTCAAGAGCTTTTAGAAGCAGTCACCTTCCCAAAGGAAGTAGTCATCCTGAAGGTCAAGGCACATACTGGAGGACAACCCATTTAAGAAAAAGGAAACTAATTGGCTGATCCTACTGCCAGGAAGACTGCTGAAACACCAATGGAAGCAATCATGACCCTAATCACTGATTTTGCAAAGGAATAAGAAGAAACATGCAACAGATTGAAGAAAAAAGAAGAGAACAAATGCTCAAACTGAAAGAACTGATTAAGAAATTGCAAGAATCTGCATCTGATGATTGGAATGAAATCATGGAAAGGGACAGAGCAAAGAAGAACCAAGAAGGACTCTTGTGCAAGGAAAATGGAATATGTGTCCCACCTCAAACGGAGAAAAAGATCATGCAACTAGTCCATGGCCTGAGTCATGTAGGCCCTGAGGCAATGGAGAGAAACATAAGCAAGACTGGATAGTTTATTCAATACTCCAGAAATTCATGTCAAGACATTGTTGAGGGATGCATAATCTGCGCTAACAATAACCCAGGAAAACAGACCAGAGTAACACAAAGACATTTGGCCAAGCCACTTTTCCTTTTCCAAAGACTTCAGATTGATTACATCCAATCGCCCATATCAGGCCAATATCAATATGTTTTGTTGTGCGTAGACATGTTTTCAAGCTGAATTGAAGCCTGCCTGGTGGCTAAAGCAGATGCCAAGACAATAGCAAAGAAGCTCCTTTCCAAATTAATATGCCACTGTGGAGTCCCTGAAACCATAGGGAGTGACAGAGAAACACATTTCACTGGACAGATCATGCAAATTATATGCAAGGACTTGGCAATTGAGCAGGCCTTCCATGCCCCTATCATCCTCAGAGTTCAGGGAAGGTAGAAAAATATAGCTGAATCACTAAAGAAAGGCTAGCTAAATGAATGCAGGAACGGGAGGAAGGGTCAGTAAAGAAACAGTTGCCAGGGCTGTTGCCTCTGGTTCTTTACAACATCAGTAATACCCCTACTTATAGGTCAGAGAACTCGAGCCCTTATGAGATTTTGTTGGGGGCCCACCTTTGACAGGGTTGTATTTTCCTCATCAGACTGCTGTAATGTATAATAATTATGTTTTGTTATGTAACTGTCTAATACAAGCAACTAACTGCGATGCACAAGTTTGTTTTTGATTCAATTCCAGATCCAGATCAAGTAACTAGAACAAATGATTTACAGCCACATGATTGGGTCCTAGTAAAAGAACATGTGAAAGTATCTTTGGGACTAAAGTTTGAAGGACCCTACCAAGTGTTCCTGACAACTGCTACAGCTGTAAAGTGACGTGGATACACGCCAGCCATTGCAAGAAAGTACAGCTAATTTAAAAAGATGAGTAAACTACTGTTATGCCTTTGCTTGATCTTAGCAGTCAAGGCTATAGAGGAAAATCACCTGTACAAATCACACATGCTAACAGGCATAACGAGTAATTTGAGTAATTGCTAGATATGTTCACATAGGCCAGACAGTTCAAAAAAAGGCACACACCTGGTACCCATTTACTTTCATTTTGAGTTTAAGACATACAAAGCTGCCAAAAATACCAGTATGTCTAGAAATACCACAAATGCTCTATTATTGTAAAAATACCTTTTATGCTAAATATAACTTAAGGCCCTTGGGAATATCCCCTTATTTAGTAAGGGAAAGAGGTATAGAACGTGACATTATGATAGGAAATATGACAAATCCAGATTACACTTTGTTTAGAAATGGTAAATTTTCATGGATTCAACAGATATTTTTTTTGTCCTCATAGGAATCATCGTTGAAGGATTGCTTGTTTATTGTTTTTTTTTTCAGGTGTGCTAAATGTGAAATACAAGGATTACTAAAGTAGTGAGCAAACCCTGCGAGCCACTTACGGATGAATGCCTAACAAAATGGTGAGTGATTAATCTCTGGTGGAGACCAGCTGCAAACACTCAGTCACGTTTCATAATCGTGCAAAGTGGTAAAAATAATAATAATAAAACAATGTGTCTGCGCTGGAAAAAAATCACATCAATCAAAAGTGCAGAAAAAATAAACGTAAACAACATAGGTATTAACAAATAGTGCACTTGAGTGAAAACACCCCTAAGTGCTAAAATATAAAGTGCACAGTGCTATATATAACGCACAATGTGAGTGATCAATCAAAAAACATATAAACATTGGATCAAAAGAAATATAATATATATCAAATGAAATATAATGGGATGTAACTAATAGTAAATAAAATAAAGTCCAAAACAGTATATATCCAGAATTATAAAAGTGCCCAGAAAAAACATAGTCCAAAGATTTAGTGAAATCCGCATATCCTTCCTTCCAAAAGTGTGTCACCAAAAAGCATGCTGTGGTGTCTTCCAGCCACCCCCACAGGTATATATGCTCACCTTCCTGTGTGTGACACAGTGATTAAACTATGTCAAACAAAGCTTTGGAGCCACTCCTGTGCTCTATTGGAACCAGCTGTACAGACCTCCAATGCTCTCAAATGAAGATGATATATGCAAAAGAAAAAAACTCCATAGCGCAATATTGCAAGGTATAATAAAAGGATTTTAATAAAAAGTTCTCTCCCCTTGCTGGGGTACTCACATACTGTGGGTGCGTGAGTGCACCATCCTTAACAAACAGAGAACGGGCAATCTCGCGGTGTAGCGTGCGATGCGGTGTGTGTATCGAAACTCTCCTTCTCCCTCTCTGCTGACAGCTCCGTCCAGGCCCCTCCCCAGGCCTGGACGGAGCTGTCAGCAGAGAGGGAGAAGGAGAGTTTCGATACACACACCGCATCGCACGCTACACCGCGAGATTGCCCGTTCTCTGTTTGTTAAGGATGGTGCACTCACGCACCCACAGTATGTGAGTACCCCAGCAAGGGGAGAGAACTTTTTTATTAAAATTCTTTTATTATACCTTGCAATATTGCGCTATGGAGTTTTTTTCTTTTGCATATATCATCTTCATTTGAGAGCATTGGAGGTCTGTACAGCTGGTTCCAATAGAGCACAGGAGTGGCTCCAAAGCTTTGTTTGACATAGTTTAATCACTGTGTCACACACAGGAAGGTGAGCATATATACCTGTGGGGGTGGCTGGAAGACACCACAGCATGCTTTTTGGTGACACACTTTTGGAAGGAAGGATATGCGGATTTCACTAAATCTTTGGACTATGTTTTTTCTGGGCACTTTTATAATTCTGGATATATACTGTTTTGGACTTTATTTTATTTACTATTAGTTACATCCCATTATATTTCATTTGATATATATTATATTTCTTTTGATCCAATGTTTATATGTTTTTTGATTGATCACTCACATTGTGCGTTATATATAGCACTGTGCACTTTATATTTTAGCACTTAGGGGTGTTTTCACTCAAGTGCACTATTTGTTAATACCTATGTTGTTTACGTTTATTTTTTCTGCACTTTTGATTGATGTGATTTTTTTCCAGCGCAGACACATTGTTTTATTATTATTATTTTTACAAGGATTACTACAATGGCAGTTAAAACTGAGGAAGGTGACCCCAAGGAAGAGATAGCGGGGGAAAGTTACTAAAACTAGAGCACTCAGAATCTGGTGCAGCTGTGCATGGTAGCCAATCAGCGTCTAATTTCAGCTTGTTCAATTAAGCTTTGACAATAAAACCTGGAAGCTGATTGGTTTACATGCAGAGCTGCACCAGATTTTGCACTATGCAGTTTTAATAAATAACCCCCAGAGTGTTATCAGATAGTCAGATTAGCAGATTCGTATGATGCCGAGATGGGTGATACGAATGAGTAAAGATATGTATCCACGTACACCCTAAGAAGAACTTTGCTCCATTAAATGTGAAGTAGTACAGTGGACCCTCTGGTATCATACTAGGTAGGGAAGATATGGTAGTGATCCCACCATAGGGGTCAAGAGGAGGGAAATGAGTAGAATTATAGGGGTCTGATAATGTTGAGTTATATATATGTATGTATATAGAGACTGTCGCTTTAAGAATTGTAATACACTTTCTTGCTTCTTCTTAGACAGAGTTCTCAGTCTATGATGACCTTCACTGTCAGATAAGAAGCAACAGTTTACTCCCTCTTTGTTCCGAGAAATAGACAGTCTTATCTAGCTGGTCTGAACCAGTACCAAGATGGCGGAGCCCATGTTTTCTTTCACTTTCTATCAGTCACATGATGTAACCACCCATTTAACTGTTCCCTTGCTACTAAGAAGATATGAATGCTGATTGGACTAAACTATACAATCACACCTATAACATGCCTAGTGCTTATGCATATTCATACGTATTTATTGTATAACCCGTAGATGTAAGCTCAGAAACACTTTCACTTTGCTGCTTGTTGAGAACTGTGTATTGTGTTTCTCCACTGCAGTGCATGGAATAATAAAAAGCACCTACTTATCTTATCTTAAGATCTGGACTCACTATCTCATCCTCTGTCTTGTTTTGAGACCCGTAAATCGGATTTAACACATGTCACTGTTTTAAACATGGTTAGGACTGTATGATACATTAAATACAGTTCTGTAAGCAATACCTTATTTTCTAGCAGTGCCCCTTTCCAAGACTAGACTCTGGATCTGCCCCTGCAGCAGACCATTGTAAGCCAGCAACAGTGTTCCTGATCATTGCCACACCAGTGCAGTGTAGCCTCTGCCTGCCACCTGGCCTGCACTGGCCCTGGCCACTTTTAAGCTAGATAGAATTAATTTTTTTATAAAGTCTGCTTGCATATTTTTTAGAACAAATAAAAATAAAGGAAATCACTAATTCAGTGTCCTTTTTATGCATACAGTCATACGCACATGTATGAAAACTGTTTTATCTAAAAAATTACACCTCTCTGTCCCAGAGCATAGTCCTGTCTAGCAGGAAAGGGAATCTGATCCATCTCTTCTGCATTTTCACTTTCACTTACTGGTGCCCTTTTCATCCCTACCCTGTACAGTGAAAGGAGAAGTATCAGACTTGTGAACTGATCTTTCTGTCACTTCTCCTGCCAGGATGTCCCTTGCACTGCAGCAGAATTGACTGGCTCCTTACTTCTTCTCACTCTCCCAGTTTAAGCTTTGGTATACAGGGAGTACCAGAGGCTGAGTCTAAGCAAAATGTAGGCCTTTTAGGAACTTAACCAGTTGTGAACTTAGGGCATACTACATATGCCCAATAAACCTTACTGATGTACACAGGGTGCATGTATTTCATCCTGTACTTCTGCCCTACTGTTGTATTCCTCCTTGTATTTGCAAGCAGTTTCCAACTGTCAAAAGGGCAACCGGGAGTTACTATGTAAATACAACAACTGTAGATGCCGCTGGTGTCAAAAAACTGACCAACTGACAGAGTATTTATAAACACTGTTTAGACATAAAGAGATACAAAATATATTCTCTGTTTCATTCATCTGAAGATCAAAGATATGACCGTCGATATGGCTATGATGTCTTTGTAAATTAAACAAATTAAACAGTGTGTGTTTAGTATCACTTTAACTTCTTTCCTGGCTGCAAGGGCCAGGGAAGGTGACACCTGAAACTAGAAGAGAGATTTTACACCTTACTTCTGGATTCTTTGCAGCTAGGGAGACCAGCAAATGGATGTTGCTGCCCCCTTCACCCAGAGACGCCTGTCATGTCAGATTGCTTTAGTTAGAAAGCCAATAGTCATCTTGCAGAGTATACACACACTCCTGGTGGCTGTAGCTGCCTGGAGTGTGTGTAGATCTCCTCCCCCTTCACCCACTACCACCGCTGTAATGCCCCGTACACACGGTCGGATTTTCCGATGGAAAATGTCCGATCGGAGCGTGTTGTCGGGAATTCCGACCGTGTGTGGGCGCCATCGGACATTTTCCATCGGATTTTCCGACACACAAAGTTGGACAGCAGGAGATAAAATTTTCTGACAACAAAATCCGATCGCGTCAATTCCGACCGTGTGTGGCCTGTTCCGACGCACAAAGTGCCACGCATGCTCAGAAGAAATTCCGACACGGGACAGCTCGTTCTGGTAAACTTAGCGTTCGTAATGGATAAAGCACTTTCGTCACGCTGCAATGTAAAAAATGGTTTAATACAGCGCACTCTCTTCTTCTTTATAATGTGACAAGAATTAAGTCGTTTTGATGCTCATATTCACACACACTTCTCTCAAACTTTTTTCGTTACTATTTATCGGGATTCCCTCAATATATTTTGATTTCTCACATCTGACAACATATTTTTTTTTTTTTTTTTTTTACTTTAATGTAGAATCTTTTTTTGTGTTTCTCTTTTTATTTATTTATTTTTTTTTGGTGATTTTGATTTGTACTCCCGAAAATGTTTGTGTGTTTTTTGTGACAAGTTCCCACAACACCATTGATATGTTGTTCTATTTAATCTGTAGGAGGAGATTGTTTGTTGTTGTTGTCCCTTGTTAATTTCACATTGTACTTTAGAAATGTACCTGAATACTCACCAACAAACTGTCCTTTTTGGATGAAAACACACACAGGAGAGTAGAATTTACCTAAAAATATTTTATTAAGGGGTCACAACTATAAACAAAGAGGGAGGCAACGCTGGAGAAACTGCAGAAGTGGGCGAAGCCTGGGACTCCCAGGGCAGACATCAATTATTTAAAAGCAAAATTGGTGGCCTGAGGAGTCCATATCTAAGGGAGGGCAGTCTGGTCCAGAAGTCCCAGAGATCCGGAAAGCAGCAGATGACATCTGTGTCCCCAGGCTGTGGTCATACGAGAGACTGCATCTTCTGTCAGACCAGACTGAACCCAGGTCATCACTCTCAGGTCTTCTTTCCACGCTTCCTTCCAGCCTTTGGCTGTGGTGGGGGAGTTGTGGCAGCAGGAGGAGGAGGAGGAGGAAGAGGATCGTCCCTCTCCATGACATCCGTCTTGTGTGTCAGTTCCCCACTCTCCCCCTTCCGAAGGACTTTATAAATCAGGTCCTCAGAGATCTTGCGTTGGCCCTCCTGCATGCCCAGCAATTTGGTGTCAGCCATGCAGGCAAAGGCCTCTGCAGGACTGGGGAAGGCTCTGAGGGACGCCGAAGCCTCCTGGATCAGCCTGTACACTGAATCCTGCACAGGACTGGGAGTGGCCTTCCTGGCCCTTTTGTATGGAAGGCGGAGGGGAGGAACCTGAGACTCAGTCAGGCTGCGACTTGTCCCAGGCTTCTCTTGGCTGACACTTAGCCCTGCCTCCTCCTGGCTGCCACTAATCCCCGCCTCCTCCTGGCTACCACTAATCCCCGCCTCCTCCTGACTGCCACATTCCACAGCCTCCTCCTGGCTGAGGTCTTCCTGTGTATGAAAAAGGGACATAGTTTTAGTATTGTTTTCATCAATCACACACAATTTTCACCTCCTGACTGCTGCAAATTCAATGTTAACAAATATAACAGACTATCCTTCTGAGCCCAGCATTTTTCATTCTTGTCCCAATTTTGGGTGCCCAGTACTGTCTATTGATATGTAAAACACTTTATGAAATCAGCAAATAGTGATCAATAATAACATCTAGTAAACATCATTTATTTATTGAGCAGAAATCTGTAGAACAATGCTATACCTGACTCCAGCTGGGCTCCTCCACTTCTTCCTGGCTGGAAGGCCCAGGTTAGACATCGGAAGCCTCAGCTGGGGTGGAAGGAAGAGTGGAAGGAAGAGTAGAGAGTGATTCCCTGACTTCAGTGTGGTCTGACAGAAATCGCAGTCTCTCATAGTACCACAGCCTGGGGACATAAACGTCATCTGCTGCAGCTCCGGATCTCTGGGAATCTGTGACCTTCTTGCGCTCCCTAAGATAAGTGCTCCTCAGGCCACCAATTTTAGCTTTTAAATAGGGGATGGTTGCTGTGGGGACCACCGGCTTCACCAACTCCAGCAGTTTCTCCAGCGCTGCCTGCCTCTTCTGTTTGTGGTTATAGTGGGGGTGTCTCACCTGCCTCAGACAGGGCAGCTCCCTGTACTTGTCTATGAACAGGGGCAGGAAATTGTGGTCGTTGAACCCATCCATTTTCTCTGCAAGACACAACACAAGACAAACCCTAATGTCAGGCCAAACTTCCCTAATCTTGTTACAATATAGGCTTCAATTTCGAAGCAGTATAGGCCCAAGTTTAGATCCTACCTTCGTTAGCACGATCGGCGTCTCCGATGCTTCTTCCTCCGCTCACAGATCGTACGTAAGACGCGCGCGTTACGATTTATACACACTGCGCATGCGTATAACTCCGCCCGCCCCTGACGTTCTTTCTATTCTATTCCCCGCCCCTTTTCAATCGGCGCAGTGGAGGAAGAGCACATGGCGGAGAGACAGCAGGATAGTGCTAAGTACAGCAACGAGGAGGAGGAGGAGGAAAGGCCGGAGCCTGAAACGTCCCGATCCAGAAGGAGATTAAAGGACTCAAATATGTCCTTTGGGGAGATGTTGGAAATGGTGGACATCCTGAAGAAGGCCGACTATGATGGAAAGTATGGGCCTTACCCCAACCACAATGTCCGAAAGGCCAAGATCATGGCGAAAGTGGTCAGGAGTCTGCAACGGAAATTCGGGGTACGACGATCGAAAGATGAGCTCAGGAAGCGGTGGTTGGACCTGAAATTACGAGAACATGAGCAGTACAGAAAGATCCGGAGAGTGCTGCAAAAAAGTAAGTAGTTGTGCTGTGTTCCTATTGTTCTTGTGTTTATTACGTTCGTGCTGCTCCATGTGCTTTTAGGAACTGTTGTACAGTTTAAAATGGCAACTTTCATGTTCTTGGGCACATTATTCGTTCGGATCACACATTTTTTTTTCGGACTATAAAACACCATTGTTTAGCCCATATGCATTTGGCCACCATTTTGACGCCCTATACTTGTCTTCAAAGAATTGGGTTGTGTAGATGGGTTTGTTACTAGAATGAAATGCAAACTAGATTGTGTGTAAGGAGAGGACACTCAGCAGCTGTTTTCACATCTGGACACTGGAGCACTAGTGTGGGACCCCAGAACACCCTTTTTATTAAGGGGCCCACACAGGTGCTCCAGTGTATACTATAGGGGGGTCTCCATCTGTGAAGCTTGTACTAAACAGGTAAAGTATTGCAGCTTGACAAAGGGCACTAAAAAAGCTACATCTTGGAACTCGGCTAAAATAGATCATTGTACCCCACTTCCAAGCAATGTTTCATCTTTATAGTTCTGCCATCAAATATCTGTGTGCTAAGTATACCATTTTTGTTTTACATAGGGGAGAAAAGACTCGGAGGACACCCCTCATCCGAGGAGACCAGAGCCCCCCCCCTCTGGAAGAAGGGGAAATACCAACACAAGCTGAGCAGGAGGATGAAGACGTGGTGGAACTAGTCACCACAACAGGTGAGTGTCTGCGACCACAGGCTCAGATAAGAGATGGATGGCGGCATTTTTTTGCAAACCTAATTTATTTTGGGTTTCCTCTCTTTTTAGGTGATCGTGAGGTTGTGGATGAAGATCCTTTCACATCCGAAAGTGCCCAGATCCTGATCGGGGAGATCATGGGGTGTAATTTACAATTGGAAAACATCAAGCAAAACATCAATGATGTTATTCCAAAATATAAAAACATCATTGATGTTTTGGGGCGAGTTTAAAACCCCTCCAAATCACTTTCTTCTTTTGTCTGCTACAATGTGCGAAATGTTTTTGTGATTTTTCCAAAAACCAAATTTGGAGGATGCACACAGTGTGCCAACATGTGCTATCTGCCATCACAGGAGATCAATGGACGAGTTTTGGGGGTGCAACCCCTTCCTCAATAATAAAGTAGCGGTGAGAAAGGGCTTTCTCCCCCAAAACACGTCCCTTGATCCCCCCTGATGGCAGGTCGCACATGTTGACATTGGGAAATTTGTGTGCATCTTCCAAATTTGGCTTTTCCAGGGGTGGTTTCCCCCCATCTGAACGCAATATCAAACACAGTTCCTAAATACTCATGTCTGATATTGCCTTCAAGTTCTACCAAATGTGAACTTTGTAAGATCAAGATTTGTGTCTTTCTTGTGGGTTTTACACAGGCCTGTTTTATATAAAATGCACATTTTGATTTTGGATAATGACACCACAAAATATGTTATACAATAAACATGTCGGTTTGTCAGAAAAACCTTTGATAAATGCACATGTGATTGTGCAGGTATTAAAAAGATTGCTCATCAAGAATGTGTGGATTATTGTCTCAACGCTACAACACTTTTGGGGTGATGTAATTGTTGTTTTATGAGAAAATGGGGGTAATTTCCTAAGGGCAAATCCACTTTGCACTACAAGTGCAGTTTCAGTGCAGTTGCAAGTGCACTTGTAGTGAAAAGTGTCTTTGCATTTAGTAAATAACAGCCAACAGTGCTTTGTATAAGGTTACACAATCACGACATTTTCTGGACTCCACACATTTCTGTCAAGGTCAGCTAAAACAAACACAAGCAGTAAATGTCCACAAAGAAGAGCCTGGGGGGAGATTCCTGTCGAGAACTTGAGGTCCTGCAGGCTTCTCCCTGTGGCCAAATACCGCAGGGTAGCGACGAGCCTCTGCTCCGCAGTGATGGCTTGCCTCATGCAGGTATCCTGCCTGCTGATATAGGGGGTCAGCGAAGCCAACAAACGGTGAAATACGGGGTCCGTCATCCTGAGAAAATTCCTGAAATCATCAGGATTCTTCTCACGGATCTCACGGAGCAAAGGCATGTGACAGAACTGGTCACGCTGAAGCAACCAATTCTTGGTCCATGAACTCCTCCCCACCCTGTTCATGGACTGGACTTGTGTCAAGGTCAGGACCCCAACACCAAGCCCCCGCACAGCACGAACTCTACGAGGAGTACGCATACGAAACATGGCTAGAAAACGGTCGGCTGCTCAGAACGAAGTAACAGAACGCACTGAAGAACAGCAAGGCCTGTGAAGAGCGACCTGAAAAACAGCAACGAGCGGACAAGATCGCACAGAAAACTCCGATACAAACTGACTGCACGCACTGAAGAGCAGATACAAACCCACAAGCACAAACTGAACGGCAGAAAACGATCTGAAAGCCACGAGTCTGAAAAAGCGCGAATCGTCTCTCACCAAACTTTTACTAACACGAGATTAGCAAAAGGAGCCCAAAGGGTGCCGCGCTTGGTCCTGAACCGCCCTTTTCTAGTCTCGTCGTACGTGGTGTACGTGACCGCGTGGTTGTCGATCGGAAATTCCGACAACTTTGTGCGACCGTGTGTAGGCAAAACAAGTTTGAGCCAACATCCGTAGGAAAAAATCAGAGGATTTTGTTGTCGGAATGTCCGATCAATGTCCGACCGTGTGTACGGGGCATAAGTCTTATGGTCATGGCAGTAAAAGGGTTAAAGTTCTCTCACTGAAGCCAAGTGCAAGTCTTCTGTTTTTAGAGAAATAAAGTTCCTTGGAGAAGGAAATTGTAATGCATTGAAATTCCATTGTGTGCAATGGCTATATGTCATGGATAAACCAAAAACATTATTATTATACAGTAATCAGTGGTTATTTTTAGCTCTGATCGCTGTATAAATGTCAATGATCCCAAAATAGTGTCAAAGTGTCCGATCTGTCTGACGAAATTTTGCAGTCCCCATAAAAACCGCCATTACTACTAAAAAAAAAAATATAATAAAAATGCCATAAATCTATTCCCTATTTTGTAGATACTATAACTTTTGAGCAAACCAATCAATATATGTTTATTGCGAATTTTTTTTTACCAAAAATATATTGTTTTTTTTTTTCAAAATTATTGCTTTTTTTGTTTATAGAGCAAAAAATAAAAACTGCAGAGGTGATCAAATACCACCAAAAGAAAGCTCTACTAGTGGGAAAAAAAAAGGACATAAATTTTGTTAGGGTACAGCGTCACACACCCGCTCAATTGTCAGCTAAAGCGAGGCAGTGCAGTATCGCAAAAAATGGCCTGGTCATTAAGGGGGCAAATCTTCCAGTCCTTAAGTGGTTAAACCTCCCAAAACAATCCACCCAGTCATAGTTGATCCGTGGTTGTTGCTACAACAATTCCACAATATTGATGGTCATTGTCCCTTTAACTTCCCCACAATGAATTGCAACCTTTTCTGTTGCAGCCTGGAGGCTTTAAAGAATGGATTCCAACATAAAATCCTCTTCAGAATACACAGACTTGGTCCTATCAGCCTGTGCTTATTGCGATTTTTTTACAAAAAATATGTAGAAAAGTACACATTGGCCTAAACTGAGGAAAAAAATTGTTTTTTGGAAAAAAATGTGGGATATTTATTATAGCAGAAAGCAAAAGATATTGTATTGTTTTCAAAATTGTCGCTCTTCTTTTGTTTATAGCGCAAAAAATAAAAACTGCATATGTGATCAAATATCACCAAAAGAAAGCTCTATTTTTGGTGAAAAAAGGACGTCAATTTGTTTGGGTACAGCGTCGTATGACCGCGCAATTGTCAGTTAAAGCGACGCAGTGCCGTATCGCAAAAAATGGCCTGGTCATTGAGCAGCCAAATCTTCCGGGGCTGAAGTGGTTAAACTGCTTGCATTAAAACAAAGCTGTCTTAAAGCCCAAAACAAACATTTAATACATTACAGCCTACCAATCTATAAATGTGTTTGCAGCATTAGTTTTATTTTTTGCTTATTTGCTTTTTTCTCACCTGGTGATCTGGCCAGTAACACACTTTTCCAAAACATTCACATAAAACTAGGTAACTTTATGTGGAAAAGTTTGATCAATAACTCATGTGAAGTTTTTTCTTTATTGTAATTTATTTGTATTGTTTAATTCATTTTTTTTTTTTTTTTTTTATTCAACGAACTTTGAGATTTTTATTTTTGTTTGTATACTTCTGAAATACAGCGTATATACTGAGAGCCCTTTTTTCTCTTCTTTTTTCTTTATAAAATATTTTGGCAGAACTTTGTAAAGATTTATCAACACAAGGGTGTGCATTTGTGGAAAGGTCACTTAGGCCACGGCCTTGGACAGCAAAAGCACAGTTGGTAGCAGATCACTGTAGGTTTTATAATCCAATGTCTTTTCTTCTTCCTTCCTCATGCATGCTTGAAACAATAAAACAAAGTGAAACTGACATTTAAAAATGAACTCAAGGTCATCAGTTATGCCTTCACAAAAAAATGGTTTAAATGGAATGTACAATAGTACAATTTTCTCTATTTCTTTATAATGGCCAGGACTAAACAAAAAAACTTTCAAAAGTATTTGCTTTTTTTTTTTTAGTCAGGTAAATATGAAATTTATCTTGGTAGTTTATTTTTTATAGTCAGCATTTGGAACCCTCTGCTCCATTTCAGCACCTGCTGTTTACAAACCTAAATGATGGAAATGGACCCAACCAAGTCACTCTTCCCTAATAATGTCTCAGTCCAAAGTTTCAATCAGAAAAAAATAGCCAGTAGGCAGGTTGCTATTGTGTTTTACCTACTTAGTCCTTATGTACATTGCTGCTGGTAAACAGACGTTTAGGAGCAGTTGGGCATTTTTTTTAACTGCTCCTGAACTCTCCTCTATGTTATCTTATCAGTACATGTACACAGGGTCGTTTATAGTCGTTTCTAGGCAGTTACGTTTAGAAGCTTTTTTGGAACCCAAAAAATGCATTCAGAAGCTGTCTTTAGAGGCATTTCAAACGCCACACGTGGCTTAACCCAGCTACCCGCGTTTAGGCGCGTTTTCGTCTAGTAGCATTTTTTAAAGGGAAACATTTTATTTATTACTTTTGAGCCCGGAAAATGCTAAATACACACCTTGAAACCTCAATTATCACTGTTTGCAAGCTTGATATACCATGTGATATTCCCCTCATCAGCCAATTATGCTGTACAATACACAACTTGCATTACTTGATGCTGAAGTTGAATAGGAATTTCACTCACCCGTCAACTATTGAGAATTTTCGAGCTAGACGGGGTCTAACCTTTTCCAAGAGAACGTCAAAGATGGCAATTGACATGCGTGTAAAATTAAAACAGCTGAACATACATATTAGAAAAGTCTCCTGTAGACATGCATTGAGCCATCAATGGATGTGTCCAGTAGGGACGAACTCTGGTCCTCTCACGCAATTTTTTATGTCTTTGGAGCCTCAGCAAAAGCAACATTGAGAGCATTTCCTCACACATGCTCATCATGGGATCCATAATAACAAACCAAACAAAAAATAACAGCTAGCTACAAGCACACTGCTTTCTCAGCTGCTACTCACACTGTTCTCTCGCAGAAGGGCTGAAATAGTTAATAAATACTTGTTTTTAGTGCTTTCTAATCATTTGGGAGGGTCTCCTGAGGTTATCTTTAGTAAACGCTCCTGAATGCAAACGCGGCTAAACGTGGCTAAACGCAGCTTGTAAACGCTGCTAAACACACATTTTTAAACGTGGATTACTAGCTGTGATGTTCCAGCATTCAGGAGAGGTTTAGAAACGTCCTGTGTACATGAAGCCTAAGTTGACTCAAAATGCTTTGTGCCATGTCCGGATGTCACCCAGGTATACATTTAGCTATTGGGCCATGAGCTGTCATTTGTGCTGAGCAGTCCGTTGGGAGAGGTTTTTTTTAAAGGATGTCAGTTATCATGATTGACATGGTTCTACATCACTGGATGATATGATTGACAATGGATTTACAATTTTTTAATAGACCAGAGTTGTGGGGAAGAGGCTCTCCTCCTCAACATTGGAGCAATGTGTTTTGCACACGTGACCTGGTATGGTTCAGGAAAGGGGGCACATGCTTGCTATCCCCCCTTTCCTGGCCAGTCAGGCAAGCTTGAATGAGGGTCTGGTATGGCCTTTGGGTGGACCATACACATTGTTTCTTGTCTTTTTGTATGGGGTTCCTGCCTAAAACCCAGTTCCCTATCTAGAATAGATTAAGGCATTATTAGTTGATAGGGTGCAAGCAATAGTCTAAAACACAATAATTTGTCTACACAATAATTTGTAACAACACTCTTCCATTACATATACATATGCACACAGCTTACCCTAATGAATAAGTTCATTGACATAGTCAGCGACTACTTAGCAACCAGCAACTCTTGTACAATAGAAATAGTGTGTAGCAAGGTCCCAGGCCTTCTTTGGTCTAATGACAACCTCCAGGGCCAGAGATAGCTGACATCCTTCTGCATATGGTGGGTTGTGAGGCATAGTGGGTGCAAATTAGCCAGAGTATTTGGGCGCCAGACACTTCTTGAATGCAAAAGAGATTTTATTTCTCCTAACAGAACTTTGGGAGAGAGGTTTAGAGCCAGGACACCCTTAGGTAGTTGCAAGGATAAGTGGCAGACTCTGAGACTTCAAAAGGGGGACAGCCATGCAGGGAAAGGCATCCAGCAAGACGCCACATCTGCATGTGTAGGAATGCTGTCTCCTATGGCAACAGTCTTTAACAGTTCCTAACACAAGTTGTAGCAGTTCCTTCACTTTCACTAAAATCACTTCTTGTAGTTCTTCAGCCCACTGAGCTCCCAGTCTCTCACTAGACTTGATGATTCACTGCCACTGAATCCCTTGAGCTCCTCCAATCTTCCTGGTAGTATCCTCCTCAAGCGTCACCCCCGTCTCTCTGCTGGATCCCCATCCCTCTTGGCACTCAAGATACTTCTCAAGCTTCACCCCACTGGTCTGCTCGAGTCCTGGCTTGACACACAACGCTTCTCTGCAAGTATCATCTCCGCTGGCTGGGTCCCTGACCTGATACCAGCTGAAGTTTCCCAATTCTTCACCATCCCCGGTTAGTGAGAATACTGCTCTGGTACTTGCTTCAGTTACTCACTGTGATCTCTGGTAATAAGGCGGTTGGTCCCTTAGTTGCGACAGCTTCCCCTCTACCTCTGCCCCACGACTCCGGCTGGCAGAACCGTCACTTCTCGTTTGACTGCAAGCCGCAGTCCCATCCCTGTGCTGCTCTCTTGCTTCTGGATAGGCCCTCATGTGCCCGGAATAGGCCCAATCTCTGCTCTAGCAGCCCGGGCAGCAACACACATCCACCCAGACAGCTGTCCAGGTGGCACAGAACACCGATCATCTGACTCCACCCAAAAATATAGTTTCTCCCAGCAGGCCAAGGGATTGACGAAAACCCCTGCCCATTGGCTGAGACACCCCATATACCCACAATCTGACCTTGCATTGCCCTTCTCGTATCT
This sequence comes from Lithobates clamitans, assembly GCA_037952925.1. Classification (NCBI taxonomy): domain Eukaryota; kingdom Metazoa; phylum Chordata; class Amphibia; order Anura; family Ranidae; genus Lithobates; species Lithobates clamitans. The sequence continues at coordinate 1,248,387 of JBBGZY010000382.1, read as the reverse complement.
AATGCCACCAGATACCCGGCCACCTAGCGGCAGAAGAGAAAAGTGCAGCAATGCCAGACCTAGGGAGAAATCAAATGATCCCTAACATTTAACCAATATAGCTATTCCTGGCAGGTAAATTTAGTAGCAACCCTGCCTATACTCATATAATGGACTTGGCTGAAGACAGACATCTGAAGCCCCTGTGAGCGCCAGGAGATCTCCCGGCTAGGCCTAACATTGTTGCTGGGAGACAGAAGACAGAGCATTCGGCCGCTCGGGCTGCTCTGTCTTCTGTCAGGAGGATGGAATGACATGAGGTAAGGCTGTGTTAAGCCACTAGTAAGGCTGTGTTTATGGCAATGGTCAGGCTGCATTTATGGCAAAGGTCAGGCGGCATTTATGGCAAAGGTCAGGCTGCATTTATGACAATGGTCAGGCTGTGTTTATGGCAATGGTCAGGCTGCATTTATGGCAAAGGTCAGGCTGTATTTATGGCAATGGTCAGGTTGTGTTTATGGCAATGGTATGGCAATGGTTGGCTACTCGGCAACCCCATGATTAAGTCCCTGTGATGAAACATGTCGGGGCGTGGCTACACGACAATCGTAGACGTCTGTTAGAGGGAGATTTGATGGGTGATGGGGCAGGGAACAGCTGAGGAACGTGAGCTGCAAATGGGTGAGACGATCGCTGGCATCCACACTCCCTGGGTCCGCTGTGGCCGTCCTGTGCCAGTGTTACTGCATGCTCTGCTGTGCTGTGCTGTGATACAGTTCCATTTGCTGTGAAGTGCCTAGTTGTTTTTTTTAACATGTGAGTGCATATTTGTGGATTTTAGTTTGAATTAAATGTTTTAAAACGTTATTACGCCATCTGGAGCAATTTTTTCCTTTATATGTGGAGTCACTATCTCAAGGAAAGTGTTCGGTGCACTTAGCAGTGGATACCGGTGGTCGCATGGTAACCCCCATGATAGTGGGTTGAGGTGTTTTGCCGGCCAAGCACAAGAGTGTGAGGCCTTATCAGCTGGTGAGTTTGCAATTCACAAGGGAGTGGAATCACGTCAATGAGGTGTGGTGTACATGGTGCAACAGCATTTGTAGACTGAAGACACCTGTACTTTTGGAACTTTTTTCTTCATCATCTAACTTTTTTCTACATCATCTCACATTTATGTGGACTTGTTTTGCTGTTTCATATTTTTTTTATATGAATTTTTTTTTTGAAACACGTTTCAATACACATTCATCTTATTTCATTTTGGAAGGGTTCTGTGTTTCTGGTATTACGATACCGGACTTATTCACTTTTCACGTGGTATTATTAGGAGTTATTTTAGTAATTTATATATCACTCCTATTGATGTTATGCTAGAATTTATTTATTATTACCAGTTCATTCACATGTGTATCACATTAGCAATTGATGCTTTTTTGTGTGGTCATTAGCACTGATTTTATAAGTTTTTTGCAGCACTTAGATTTTATGTTCTGTTTACACTTTCCATATCACTTTTAAATACTGTGGTTTAGGATTTTTCACTATTTTCACTGTTTAGAGGGGTTGTGATTACTTACCTCAAGCCCACTTTATGGGGGCAGCGCCACTCTTCATCTCCTTGTGTCCTGACCTTAGGGGTGATTCAGATTTTCCATATACAATTTTTAAAGTGGCAGCTAGCATTAGGTTACTATTCATTATACAGAGCGCAGTGGTGGTAGGACGAGATTTGGTGGCTTTTTTTCTTGTTCACTCACAGTTTTATATATATAGAGTTGTGCTCATAAGTTTACATCCCCTGGCAGAATTTATGATTTCTTGGTCATTTTTCAGAGAATATGAGTTATAACACAAAAACATTTATTTCACTTATGGTTAGTGTTTGGCTGAAGCCATTTATTATCAATCAACTGTGTTTACTCTTTTTAAATCGTAATGGCAACATAAACTACCCAAATCACCCTGATCAAAAGTTTACATACCCTGGTGATTTTGGCCTAATAACATGCACACAAGTTGACACAAAGAGGTTTGAAGGGCTATTAAAGGTAACCATCCTCATCTGTGATCTGTTTGCTTGTAATTAGTGTGTGTGTATAAAAGGTCAATGCATTTCTGGACTTCAGACAGACCCTTGCATCTTTCATCCAGTGCTGCACTGAGGTTTCTGGATTTTGAGTCATGGGGAAAGCAAAAGAATTGTCAAAGGATCTTCAGGAAAAGGTAGTTGAACTATATAAACAGGAAAGGGATATAAAATGATATCCAAGGAATTGAAAATGCCAGTGTTCAAACTCTAATCAAGAAGTGGAAAATGAGGGGTTCTGTTGAAACCAAACCATGGTCAGGTAGACCAACTAAAATTTCAGCTACAACTGCCAGGAAACTGCCAAAGAAATAAATAACTTCACAAATAACTTCAGGTGAAATACAGGACTCTCTGAAAACATATGGTGTGACTGTTTCAAGATGCACAATAAGGAGGCAGTTGAAGAAAGATGGTTGAGTCGCCAGAAGAAAGCCATTACTATGCAAATGCCACAAAGTATCCTGCTTACAATATGCCAAACAGCACAGTGACAAGCCTCAAAGCTTCTGACACAAAGTCATTTGGAATGATGAGACCAAAATTTAGCTTTTTGGCCACAACCATAAATGCTACATTTGGAGACGAGTCAGCAAGGTCTATGATGAAAGGTATGAAGGTGGATCGCTGATGTTTTCAGGATGTGTAAGCTACAAAGGCGCAGGAAATTTGGTTAAAATTATTGGCAAGATGAATGCAGTATGTTATCAAAAAATACTGGAAGAACATTTGCATTCATCAGCCAAGAAGCTGCGCATGGAACGTACTTGGACATTCCAACATGACAATGATCCAAAACACAAGGCCAAGTCGACCTGTCATTGGCTTTAGCAGAATAAAGTGAAGGTTCTGGAGTGGCCATCTCAGTCTCCTGACCTCATGACTTTACCATCTGAGAAGATAAAGAGCCTCATCCAAAAAAACACAAAAGACTTCAAACTGTCATTGATGTTAAAAGGGGCAATACATGGTATTAAAATTTTTGACCAGGGTCATTTGGGTAGTTTCTGTTGCCATTATGATTTAAAAAGAGTAAACACAGTTGATTGATAATTAATCAGCCAAACACTAACCATGAGTGAAAGAAAAGTTTTTGTGTTGTTATTCATATTCTCTGAAAAATGGCCAAGAAATCAAAAATTCTGCCAGGGTATGTAAACTTATGAGCACAACTGTAGCTATATATATATATATATATATATATATATACATATATATATATATATATATATATATATATATATATATATATATATATATATATATATATATATATATATATATATATAATAGATAGATAGATAGATAGATAGATAGATAGATAGATAGATAGATAGATAGATAGATAGATAGATAGATAGATAGATAGATAGATAGAAATTCTATATGAATTCTCTGCAGTATATTTATTTGTGTATATATTGCCATGTGCATTGTGTATGCCCAGGGAGTTTGCCATTTGTGAAAAATATATTTTGTTACTCTGAGCATGCTCAGCCACTTTGCCATTTGAGCTATATCTCTGGATGCACTGAGCATGCTCAGTGACTTAGCTGTTTGACATCTGATAAGTAAATGGTAGATAATGCACTTGTTGCTCTCCATCTCACACACATCTAAACCCCAAACTCCCACAGGTCTCTTTACAAATCACACACAATACCATTGCTGATGCAAATTTAAAATGAGTAACAATTTTGTGTGTTGTTTAGTATTTCCAAATGATCATAATTATCACCACAAAAATGTAATATGTGTAACAACATCATTATCAAAATGTCATGTACCAAAATTCAGAGGGTAACACTACTCTACACTCACAAACCAAATATCACATAATAAAACAAGTAACAGAACTCCTGCTTGATGTAATTCCACCACCTATAGGTAAATGCCTAAGAAATGTAATATTTAGGTGTAGTAGGGTTCCGCCATCATTGCAAATCTTGCCATATGTGTTCCTCGACGAAGGAAACAGCCTTGTGAATTCTACACCAGCACCAATTGCAGCCTCCTACCAAGCAAAACGCCCCAAAATTAAAGATGGTCCTATAGCAGCATGCTGACAGTAATCAGCCATAACCAGCCTTGGAACCAGATGGCATATCACAGAAACAGGTTGGTCAAAGGCACTCAGGACTTCCAGGGTACATCTGCACTGATTAACTTTTTGCACCCCAGGGGTTTAGGGCTGTTTAACACCACCGAGATGGAGGCTTCATGCATGTGGCAGCACAGTGGCTAACTGGTTAGCACTTCTGCCGTGCGGCACCAGAGTCGTTGGTTTGAATGCCAAGCATGCCACTATCTGGTTAGAAGTTTGTATATTCTTCCTCTGTTGTGGCGTTATAGCTTCTTTTTTACAAGGTATTATATTTCTGACGGGTTTAACATAATGGAAACAAAAGAAATTACATTATAAATAAAGCAAGTGTTGGTTTTACACCAAATCTATAACAGTTTTTTTTGGTCAGATATGGATTTAATAGTATGGTGTGATCATGCATCCATATTTAAATGTTGGATGCTTATGACGAATGTGCGTGTCAACAATTTGTGTGACGCAGCCCTCACAAAGTTGTCATTTCTTGCTTTGTACCCTCCACATGTCCAACAATGTACAACTTGAATTGTTTTTTTTTTTGGTATTACTGATCATGGCCAGAGACTTGGACATTTAATCTTTTCCAATATAGACTGCACAGATACATATGCTTACATAACTGATGCATTCTTTCATTTGCCAAGAGTGTGTGTTCCATATCCACAGGTGTGAGTACTTGAGGCATACATGAAGAGACAGAATGAATTACACTAGTGGGCGTGTCCTTTACTGGGTGGTTATAGGTGTGCTATCAATCCAACCTATGTTAAATAAAGGCCTGAGGTTTGTGAGTGAGGTTTGCTTTGCCTGAAAATAGGCCAGATTATTTGCAGGCAGGATGCTATAGTGTGCATAATGCCCCACACCAGCTGTGGTTTGATGAATGTTAGCTGTAATTGTTTTGCATTTTGGCCCTCAAAAGTGGATTTTTCTGTGTCCTTTTCCAGTGTGACCATGCGTTTCTTGTGTGTGAGTATCAGCTGACCCTTCTCTTTTGATTGTTACTTACAAATCTCACGTGTTAGATAACTCCTAATGTTAATCTAGTTTCCTAAATTGTTTTTATAAATATGAAGCTTCCTGCTAACTCTAACCAGAAATGTATGTGTGTGTGACTTTAGAGGGGTGTAGTTATTGTGCTGCCTTTTATTTTGTCAAATTTTAGATCTTGTCTGTTTTGTCTTTTAATACTGCACTTAAACTTTTGATGGGGGTGGGGTGGTGAGAGTTGTTATACCCTAAAATGTTTGACATGGTTAGCGCTCACCTTATTTTTGTCCCCGCTGTACACTATGAAATGTAATTTGTGTCCAATTTAAGTGTTTCTTTCAGATTGTAAGCTCTTTAGAGCTGGGCCCTTCTAACCATGTTGTAAAGTTCTGTGAAAAATGATGCAACATTAAATGCCAGCCAATTTTTTGAGCAAAGAAAATGAATGTACAAAATAGTGTTCCTATTGTCCAAATAAAATGTAGAATCGGTTTTGAATTGCTTTTTTTTGTTGAGGATTAATAAAATATTTTATTAATGGAATGCATTGTTAACTCACCTTCCAATCTCTAATAAATCTACTTTGCTACAAAATAATTTTATTCTGCATCCATGCAAGTCATTAAATAGAGAAAAAAAGTGTAAATCCAAAACTAAAAGAGCAAGCTTTTAACAGCTTTGATGCTAATTTTCATGTTCCAATCATTTTTGCTATTGCCTAGGTAAACTATTGAACATGTCAAATTAAGTATTAATTTTCTCCAATCACCAGTTGTCCACCCCATAAACACAATTTTTTAAATAATTATTTCGCAAAACAAGCATATTGAACACATGTGAAAAGATGTTAGCGAACGTGAATTTTTTACGATCATGTATACCTTTTCGCAATGGCACACAACTGGTTGCCCGGGTCATCTCCTGGCCTGGAAATGCATCCACATGTGTGTGGAAGGATGTTCGGATGCACTTGCAAGTGTTATGCCCCGTACACATGGATTTTCCGACGGGAAAATGTGTGATAGGACCTTGTTGTCGGAAATTCCGACCGTGTGTAGGCTCCATCACACATTTTCCATTGGATTTTTCGACACAAAGTTTGAGAGCCAGATATAAAATTTTCCGATAACAAAATCCGTTGTCGGAAATTCCGATCGTGTGTACACAAATCCGATGGACAAAGTGCCACGCATGCTCAGAATAAATAAAGAGATGAAAGCTATTGGCCACTGCCCCATTTATAGTCCCGACGTACGTGTTTTACATCACCGCGTTCAGAACGATCAGATTTTTCGACAACTTTGTGTGACCATGTGTATGCAAGTCAAGTTTGAGCCAACATCTGTTGGAAAAAATCCTGGGATTTTGTTATCGGAATGTCCGAACAAAGTCCGACCGTGTGTACGGGGCATTAGTGTTGCTCAGAGTTGTGTCAGGGCTGGGCTCAGCCCTTCCTTCTCAGAGCAGGCCGCTCAGCTGTCAGTTAATTGCCAGCTCCAATCTTTTCCACAGTGACTCATCTGATGATGATATCTGGTTCGTCAGTCCTGCTGGTTACTGAAGCTTTTCAGTTCAGTTCCTCTCCGCCTTCATCTTGGTCAATACATCCAGAGACTCTCTCCTGTGTACCTGTTAAAGACTTTCTTGGCTGACGTCCCTTCTGGTTCCTGATCCTGCTTGCTGTTCCACTACACTGATTCTCCGGTTTCCTGATTTTCTGGTCTGTCCTGAAGTACACTGATCTCTGGTTCCCTGATGTCCTGGCTTGTCTGACTATCCGTTCCAGTTACCGAACTCTGGCTATAATTTGACTACATTGTTCTGTTTACCTTTTACTATTATTATTATTAAACAAGTGTGACTTTAACTGCACTTCTGTCTTGGTCTGATTCATGGTTTCTGACAAGTTGTCAGCAAGTTAACATGATAAGATCACTTTTTTTATCATGAGGAGATGTCGCTGATTTGCAAGGTAAGTGTGGGAGATGTCTTGGTGTTCCCAGGGTTTAGGGGGATGTAATGTTTGGAATTTTGTGTTTAGTGATCCTCGGAACACACATCACTTCCTGATTTTATGCACAGTAGACTGCCTGCATTTGTACATGTACAATGCTTCATCTCTTGCTGGTTTGTAGATATTAGACATAGGAGCCAGTAAGACACAGGAAGGTATTCATCAGCTGACCTCATTAGCACACACCTGTGGCTGCGTTCCCTCTTTCCAGCAGATCCCAACCACCCCCAGCTAGGTGCACTCTTTTCTAATACAATTAATCAGTGATCACTGGTTTCAATAAATACAGATGTCTTTTTTTGTCTTAAATTCATCTTGCATAGATCTGTTCATTTGGAGAGTGCAGGAAATGAGAGATCAGATAACAGCCTATATGGATAGAGCTGTAGTAGCTGTAGTAATGAAAACATGATTTTCCTGGGTTCTATAAAGCTCAGCATACACTATACAATCTGATTGTACAGTCTCCTTTAGATCTGCTATCAATTATGTAGTGCAAGGGCCTTCCTGATTGGATACAGAGTGATCCAATAGCTGGTGTGTCCTCCCATTATATAGCTTTGGTAAATCTAAAGGAGATTGTACAGAGCTTGTACAATCAGATTGTATAGTATATGGCCACCTTTAGCCACCTAAAACGAACTAGTTGCTAACTACTTCTAACACTTGTTTGCTTTGCAACAACATTTTCAAAATACAAATCCGTTTTAGCAACATTTAGAAAGTTAGAGGTAGCTTTTAATTGTGTCCAGGAAACTCTGCATAGCTTTGTGGAGTTGAGTTGTGCTGCCTGCCACAAGTGGGTGTAACAACACAAATTTGATCGGAAATAAATCAGAGTGGGGGTCTGCCCAATCCAAACCAGGCTCTTAGGTCTCTATTATATGATAATTAATTGTTAATGTCTAAATAGAATTTTATTAGAATGTTGACTTCTGGTTATATATGTTTATGCATTCATCATGGTACTACTATATATACTAGGTAGAAATCTGATCAACACAGTGGCTTAGTGGTTAGTGCTCTGATTTAGCAACAGTCGGGTCATGGGTTTAAATCCCTACCTGCCACCTCCCTAAAGCTATGGCGAATGGATATGTGCGTAGGAGAAAGCATATTTGCCATCAGCGTGATACAATTTATCTCTCGCTGATGGCACTTATGTGTTCGCGAAAGCACATATGAATTTGCCATTGCAAATCTAGGGAGGTGGTAGCATGGATGGGATTTGAACTCATGACCTGAGTGCTAAAGATAAAGCCACTGTGCTGAGTACAATTATACCTAGAATATAAAGAAGTACCATGATTACAGAATGAACATATATAAATAGAACTCAACATTTTCATAAAAATATGAATTAGACATAAAAAAGTTTGACATATATAGAATAAAGATATAACTCTTACATCAATTATAATAATATAAATATCAGCAAAAGAATCAAAACTAGTAACATCTACAAATTTTTGATGATTTACCAATTATCCTGCATTTGTATTTTAGGAGAATATAGATTCTCTTGATCTATGTTCATTCATTAATCATTGTACTATTCTAAGCCTAATTGTGCTCATCTCAATGGCTTAGTGGGTAGCACTCCTATCTAGGGAGACCATGGGTTCAAATCCCAAGCATGGTATCTATCACCTGCTTAAAATTTATACAGCATAGTATGCTGAAAATAGGCAAACACCTAATTGCCACTGCCACATCAGCATGGTTGTTTCCATAATTTGCATGCTCAATTGCATACAATGGTATGTTATTTAGCAAAAATATTATTGTGTGGAAATAGAATAAAAAAATCTCTAGTGAACACGCAGGGTGTTAACATGGGAGGGATTTGAACTCATGACCTAAGTGCTTTTTGTTTATAAGTGCAGACTAGGCTAATGTGCTGGGTACAATTAGACTTGCATAATAGTTTAGTATGTATAAAGAATGAACATAGATAATTAGAACTCTATAGTCTCTTTAAAAAGAAATGTAACATGAAAAAAAAATAATTACCATATAACGGATATGTAACTGTAAATGATAAATACATGTAACCTCACGGAATAGCAGACATTATTCTGTAATAATCATTCAAAAAAGCATTCCTTAGCAAAAGAAGAAAAAAACTATATACAATAATTGTAATATAAATAAATAGCCACACACAAGGTAGAATGTATTTTTGGCATACATGTACACACATGATCGTAGCTAAATACTGTAGTGCAGTTCCATATGGAAAACTCGTTGGCTATTGTCAGTTATGGAACAGCGACTATGCCAAATTAGAATTTACTAATGCTCACTTACTCCCTTTTCTGTTCGCGTGTTCACCTAGTTGAGGTTTTAATTGGCTTAATTGGCAGTAACTAGAAGTAGAGTGACTACCTTTTCTCCTTATTCTTAGTGAATTAGGCCCAATGCAACAAAAAATACCTCCCTCTCAAAGCCAGAATCCACCCCCAACAATACAGATCTCTCTCTAGTAGAAATCTTTCCCCAGTTCTCCCCAGTACCCCTCCCCCCTCCCCAGTACAGATATCCACCCGTACAGCTCTCCCCAAGAACAGATTTCCCTAGTACTGATCTCCACCAGTAAAGCTCTCCAACCAGTAAAAATCTACCCCAGTACAAATTGCCCCAATAAAGATCTTCCCACTACAGATATTCCCCAGTACAGCTCTACACCAGCACAGATCTTGTGAAAGTCTTTATGTTTTTTTTCTTATATTGTACATCCACCATTCCTTTCCATTGGTTAAAAATGTTTACTAAGCCATCATAAAATTAATATACTCCTTTATTTAAATATGTTGTTCAATTACAGTGTGAATATTATGCTGTGTGTTTAATTATTTATTAATCAAAGATTTATAACTGCTCATGTTTTATTTTCTGTATAATAATTTTTAAATCAGAAGATAGAAGTCCTAGTCAAATGTTAAAATTCTAAAGAACAATTGTGTTGTCCTTTGGCTACCAGTGTGAGTTCAGGCCCACACAGAACACAGACTTTAAGATTATCACTGTGAGTTGAAAGTGCTTTCACAACCTTTGCCTGATATAATAATATCAGTTTTTCTCTATAATATAATTACATGGTACATGTACAATGCTATCAGCACAAAAGCAGATCAAAAAACTGACAAGTAAAACTCTCCTGAAGTCTTTCAGACTCCTTTTGGCTGGAGGAACCTGCAATTTAAATGCATTTCTGAAAAAAAAAAAACAGACAGAGGTTGCCTTTATAGGGTATTATTTACTGTACTTTGCCAATCAACTCAATCTGGAAGAATACTATAATTTTCCACCAGGTAGAATGCAATTTGATGGAGACTGAAGTGAAAGTCGAACTTACATAATGCCATTTACTTTTTGGTCTAATTTGCTAAGTAACGGTAAGATCTAATTATTTGAAGTGTTAAATAAAACCTAACATTTTATTATAAATTACAGCACCTTACATCAGCACTTACCTTGATTGCTTCTTCTTTAAAAGCATGCGCTTCTTCCTAAATGTGCCTGTCTAAAGATTCATGTTGTAGGTTTCCTGTTCTCAGGTGTCTCCATTGCTTTGCATGGTTCTAGGAAGCCATCAATTCATGTGTGCTGCCAAGATAGACGACTCCAAGCTGACTATACAACACTGTGCAAACATGCAAAGGCTGCCATACAAAGCATGCCTATGCAGTGGTGCTTCCAACACTGGTTGGAATTCAGTGCACAAAAGGCACTGTGTTGTCAGCCCAAATCCTACAGAGCCTTCACAGGCAACATACCCACATAGCTGACTTGGTTTTTCTCAAATGCAGTTAACCTCCCTGGCGGTTTTCCCGAGTGTGGCTCGGGGTTAAATTTCCGCACCATTAGCGGTAACCCCAAGCCACACTCGGGATTGCATCTCAGGATTCTGGTGCAGTGTACTTACCTTGTCCCCAGGATCCTGTGATGTCTCCCCGCTGTGTCTGCGGGCTCTGTCCTCCGCCCAAAGCCTCTATGTGGAAATAGAGAAGTCCTGGACTGTCGCACTCCATAAAAAAAGCATCTTTATTGAGTGTATAAAATCCAAAAACACAGACAAGTAACAGAAGTGGACACAACGGGGATCAAATCGCTAACGCGTTTCACATCCGAAGATGCTTACTCATAGCTGATCTGATAAGTGAACCAACAGTGTATATATAACAAAAAAGAGGGAGGGAAAAAGAGTGAAACATCCAATCCGTAACAACAGGTAATTAGATGAACACACCTGATACACAATTGGAGCTAAATTCCTAAAAAAACAAATAAGGTGCACACAATGGATTAATCATAGTATGACATGGTTGGAAAACATGATGTAGAAGGAAAACCAAGAGACAAAAATAAGCCTAAATTAAGTTTACAAAAACATGACTATATAGTCCTGCCAAGTGACAGGGTGCAGTTTCAGTTTATTACTAAATATTTGGATGATGATCTTTCACATGAATGTATGTGTTATAACAATAAATATCACCAGCAAACCACAAGTATTAGACCCCATTCACACCTAGTCGCCTGACAAGCCGCCTCCCGTTCTGAGCTATGGAACCGTTCTAAGGGGAGCGACGCAAGTAGCTCCGACTTAGAAAAAGGTTCCTGTACGACTTTGGGGGCGACTTGGGGCGACTTGCATAGACTTCTATACAGAAGTCGTTTTGCAAGTCGCCCGGGCAGTCGTTTGCAGGTCGCCTCGCTGAGGCGACCTGCAAGTCGTGTTGCCCCTGTGTGAATGGGCTTACAGTGGAAGAAACATTTGCTCCAAGTTTTAGGAAAGCAACTTTGTACCTTTCGTTTTTCTATTTGGCTCATTTTGTCCCCTTCACCATGACTTTTCTGGATACCCTATCTTTTGCACACATTGCTGTCTATTTATCAATGGTTTCAACCAAAATACACACAACTTTCATCTAAGATTCATGTTAATTTACTTCTCTATGCAACAAAGCATTTCACTGTAGCCTAGGATGTAATTCTGCTCAGCGCAGAGAGTAAAGCCTAGTACACAGGGGTCAAATGTCGGGTGGCAACGGCCGATTCAATAGAAACCGGCCAACATTCAGCCTGTGTGTATGGCAGCCAGTTCGACCAAAGCCAACCAGTCCTGATCAGTGCTCTCAGCCAATGGCGGGGGGGGGGGGGGTTGGGCATCCCCCTGTCAGAACACAATAGCACAACAGGAGTGATTGCTGTACTAACACTGAATTGTTAGTGCAGCAGCTCCGACCTGAGCTGTCAAGTTTTTTGTTGAATCTGGCGGGTTGAACGAAAAAAAAAGTGTTGTCACCTTAGGACAGGAAGTGTCTAGTAGGATTACCCAGTAAACGCCAGCTTAAAATAAAGAGGAAAAAAGAAAACAAATGCAGCCACCTCATTTAAGGACTGGTAAGATGAAATACATTATGTGTTTGTTCTTGGGTTTAGATACACTTTAAAGCTTATCTAAATCTAAATCTTTTTTTTTTTCATGTTGGATATCTAAAGCAACATTTTTTTTTTTTTATGTTGGATAAAGAAAAAGAGATGTAAAGCTTCTGACAGTTTTTTTTTTTTTTTTGCCCTATGTATCTTAAAAAATAAGATTTCCCTTCCTGTTCTGTAGACTCAACAGGAAATGAGAGGCTATATGAGGCAATTCCCCCTTTCAGACAGTTCTCACGGGAACAAGTACCCTCGGTGGAAGGTTTCCCTCCTATTCCTGTTCTGTATTTTGGTGGTGACTCAAAATTTTGGATCTATCCCCACTTTTACTCCTTGTGATATTGGTGATCAGGACAATTAGAGAGAGTGAATCTACTTAACAGGGACACAGACAGCAATAAAACCTGACAGTGGTTCTAACCCCCTACCACTTTATCCCATTCTAAAAAAAAAAAAATGTTGACTTTGATATATCTTAAAGCTGAACTTCAGTCAATTTTTAATCTTTCCATCTATTAAATCCTCTGCCCTTGTTGTTTTAACTTTAGATAGTAAAACTTTTTTTTCTGCCAGTAAATACCTTATACAGCCCACTTCCTGTTTCTTGTCTGGTAAAAAGCCTAGGCTTTAGACATCATGCACAGCTCTCTCTCTCACTCTCATGAGAATTTACCAGGAAAGGAGGGGGGTGAGTCATTAGAGGGCCAATGAGAGCTGCAGGGCTGCAGAGCTGGAGGTGTGTCTCTGTGTGTCTGTGTAAATCCAGGAAGTGAACAGGCAGCAGCTTCAGCTGCCCACAGTTAAAATGGCTGCAGCCAGACTTAGTGGAGGAGATTTCTGCAGAATATTTGGCACGTACAGAATCACAGTATGTATAACATATTATGCAAAGTGGTTGGAGGGAAGCTTCAGAATGGCAACAATGTTTTTATTACAAATGATGTGAGCAGACTGCAGTTCCTCTTTAACATGTTTATTCCCTACACCAGTAGACATTCCTTTTTATTTATAATACCTATCTTTATCTTCATTCTTTTTTAACATATACTTTCTCTTTGCTTTATGAAATGATACACTGTTGCAGCTTCCCACTGCTGTCAATCGTATTCCTGTGCAACTCCAACCCTATTTGTCCTGTGTACCAACACACTTTTTGTGGTATTGAAGTTGAAAAATTAAAAATTGAGTTATGCACTTTCTAAAGGTTGATGTTTCTGATGCATATTATAAGAAGGAAAGGCGGCTGCAAAATAAAAAGAAGGAGAATCACACTTCAATGTAAAAAAATACAGGCTATTTGAGAAGACATGGTTCAAAATAAAATAAGAGCCATATCTTAAGGGATCTGACAGAGGGCAGCAATACAGACTAGGACTTTTTAATGGCACACTTCAAGTATTATTTTAGTGTGTGATACAACAGGGAACTCAGTGAATTGCATTTAAGCAGTTCTCTGTTAAAGTAAGGCATTTTTTTACAGTTATGTGATTATGATTTCAGAAAGCTAAATCCCTTACAGAGTTTTCAACATTTGTTTGTTTTATTGTAAAATGATCTACAAAGATACAATAGACAGAATCCAAAATATCGGCCTATACAGTGGGGCAAAAAAGTATTTAGTCAGCCACCAATTGTGCAAGTCCTCCCACTTAAAAAGATGAGAGAGGGCTGTTATTGTCATCATAGGTATACCTCGAATATGAGAGACAAAATGTGGAAACAAATCCAGACAACCACATTGTCTGATTTTTGAAAGAATTTATTTGCAAATTATGGTGGAAAATAAGTATTTGGTCAATAACAAAAGTTCATCTCAATACTTTGTTATATATACTTTGTTGGCAATGACAGAGGTCAAACGTTTTCTGTAAGTCTTCACAAGGTTGTCACACACTGTTGCTGGTATGTTGGCCCATTCCTCCATGCAGGTCTCCTCTAGAGCAGTGATGTTTTGGGGCTGTTGCTGGGCAACACGGACTTTCAACTCCCTCCAAAGGTTTTCTATGGGGTTGAGATCTGGAGACTGGCTAGGCCACTCCAGGACCTTGAAATGCTTCTTACAAAGCCACTCCTTCATTGCCTGGGCGGTGTGTTTGGGATCATTGTCATGCTGAAAGACCCAGCCACGTTTCATCTTCAATGCCCTTGCTGATGGGAGGAGGTTTGCACTCAAAATCTCACGATACATGGCCCCATTCATTCTTTCATGTACAAATAACTCTGTAATCAACAGGATCGGGTAGGCATTCTTAATCGTGAAACGATTAAGACCCCTATAATCAATGCAAGATCTCAGTTCACTGCTCCTCTTCTTCACATAGAAGAAACCAGCACCAGCAGGAGACGAGGATTTGTGGATGAAACTCCGAGAAAGTGCATGTCAAAGACATTGCTAAAATCACGGTACTCCTCTGGCAGGGAGGAGAGTGAAGAGGTACACAGGACCTTGGCTACCTTCCAGAAGCATGTTTCACTGCATTGTGGTGACCAGGAGAGAACCTCAGCACGGAGCCAATCAAAAGAGGGGTTGTGCCTCTGTAACCAAGGATAACCAATAACCAGTGGAAACTTAGGAGAGGAAATCACTTGGAATTGGATTATCTCATGGTGAAGAGCCCCTATGGCCATGGACAACGGAACCATCTCATGAGTCATATGGGCAGGCTGTAGAGGTCTCCCGTCAAGAGCCTCAATGGCAAGTGGAGTGTCACGCAGCTGCAATGGAATCAAGTGCTTTGATACAAAGGCAGCATCAATGAATAGGCCTGCAGCCCCAGAGTTGATTAGAGCCTGTATCTCGATAGACGACTCAGCCCAAGAAAGGGTGGCCGAAACCATGCACTTATCCTTCTGGATAACTGGGGACGACACAACACCACCTAAGGTCTGTCCATGACAGGACCTCAAGGTTTGGGTTTTCCCAGGACGGGTAGGACAAGACTTCAAAAAGTGAACTGCCTGGCCACAATAAAGGCACAATCTCTCCCTCCTCCTAAAGGGTCTCTCATCCACAGAGAGACACGTGAAGCCCAAGTGCATGGGTTCATCTTCACTGATGGACTCAGTACCAGGAGGCATGGGAGGTGAGGGAGGCACAGGTAGGACTGCAAAGCTTGGAAGCAAACGTACAGGAGGCTTCCGCAAGCGCTCCTTAAAAGAAAGTCTTTCTCTGAGTCTGGAGTCAATGAGGATGGCAAACGAGATCAAGCTCTCCAGTTTAATGGGTATATCTTGGGCTACTATCTCATCCTTGATGGAATCTGAGAGACCATGAGAAAAAGCAGCCATGAGTGCCTCATTGTTCCAAGCAACCTCTGCTGCCAGAGTACAGAACTCAATGGCGTAGTCGGCAACAGTTCTCGTACTCTGTTTGATGGACATGAGGCACTTGGCAGCAGAAGCGGAGCGTGCATCAAATACCCTTTTAAAGGAGGCCACAAACTCAGAGTAACTCAAGACAACAGGTTTTTGTGTCTCCCATAGAGGGTTAGCCCAGGCCAAGGCTCTCTCAGAAAGCAAAGATATCACAAACCCTACTTTGCTTCTGTCCGTGGGAAACGCCTGGAGTAACATCTCAAAGTATATCTCAACTTGGTTGAGAAACCCTCTACATTGGAATGGATCACCCCCAAATTGCTGGGGAAGCGGGGCGGGACCAGACATACCTCTTATAGAGGAAGTACTCAAGGCGGGTGCCTGCACAGAGACTGGCGCAGCAGCAGGAATGGCCTGCAACTCAGGTTGTACCAGAGCAGCCACAGTGGGGGATTCCAGGTGAGCCGTGTGACTCAGGAGTGTTTTTAACGCCATGGCAAACTGATCCATGCGGTGATCTTGCTCATCCAATCTGGAAAAAATATTACCAACAAGTGGATTGACTGTATCTTCTGAATTCATGGCCTTCGCTTACTGTCAGAAACCATGGATCAGACCGCGACAGAAGTACAGTAAAATCACACTTGTTTATTAATAAAAATAAAAAGGTAAATAGAGTAAGCGTAGTCAAAGCATAGCCAGAGTCCAGTAACCGAATCGGGTAGTGAGCCAAGCCAGAGTTCAGTAACCAGATCGGGTAATCAGCCAAGCCAGAGTTCAGTAACCAGATCAGGTAATCAGCCAGGCCAGAAGTCAGGGCTCCAAGTAGAGGAACAGCAAGCAGGATAAGGAGCCAGAAGGGATGTCAGCAAAGCCCGTCTTTAAACAGGAACGCAGGAGATGGTTTCTTGTGATGTGACCAAGGCGAAGGCAGGAATGAAGTGAGCTGGAGATCTTTAAGTAGTCGGGACTGACGAGCAGATCCACAACAGCTGGTTAACTGTGGAGAGAGATGAGAGCTGGCAATTATCCGACAGCTGAGCGGCCAATTGAACACTGTAACTAGGGCTTGTGTGACTTTGGGAGCTGTGATGTGGAGAGGGCCACTGTTTAAGGATAACAGGTAGCATAATCCACTATGGTCAGGATGTACCACTTTCCAGTTTTGCTGGGGCGAGCCAAGGGTCCCAGGATGTCAATAGCTATCTGCTGGAACGGCTCCTTAATGATGGGCAAGGGTTGGCCACCCCTCCTTCCATGTCGCTGACATGTATCGCAGTGCGACAATAGTGGGCTACTGCTTGGTACATCCTGGGCCAATAGAAGGCCTGGACTAACCGTTTTTCAGTCTGTAACTTCCCTTGATGCCCCACTATGGAAATGTCGTGGGCCAGGGGTAGCAGTTGGGCCCAGAACTGCTGGGGCACTATCAGCTGCTTGGTAATGGTCTGGGGTCCGCCTGCAGGAGCGATTTCTACAATTCGGTATAATAATCCGTTTTCCTGCAATCTTGACAACCGCTCCCGAACCTAGTAGCCCTACCTGGGTCCAGAAGCCCCTCAGAGTAGGGTGAGTGGCTAAGTCCTGTTTAAACTGGTCCCGATCCCAGCTAGCTGATTGCCTGTACTTTCTGCCATAGTGTTTTGTATGCTATATGCTCAAGAACTTATTACTATAAATAACTTTTGAACTACATCTTCCTGGAGTGCGGCTGTCCGGATTTTTTCATCCACCTTCAACATGACTCAGCATTAGCCAGCACCTGGGGCTCTTTATCCTGGGAGACAACTGAGTTGATACCTGGAAGTGGATCCATGCCTGCGCAGTGAGAATTTTTCTGCTTTGAGACATCCAGATATATATATATATATATATATAAATATACACTTTTTTAAAAAATCTTTTTATTTTTTTGTATCAAATTGGAGCATGCTTTGCTAGGGTTTTTTGCCTTCCTCTGGATCAACTGTGGGTGAAGGATTGTGTATATGGGATTGTATTTTTGTTTTTTGGTTTAACTAGATGGACTTGTGTCTTTTTTCAACCTGACTAACTACAGTATCTCACAAAAGTGAGTACACCCCTCTCATTTTTGTAAATATTTTAATATATCTTTTCATGTGACAACACTGAAGAAATTACACTTTGCTACAATGTAAAGTGGTGAGTGTACAGCTTGTATAACAGTGCAAATTTGCAGTCTCTTCAAAATAACTCAACACACAGCCATTAATGTCTAAACCACTGGAAACAAAAGTGAGTACACCCCTAAGTGAAAATCTCAAAATTGGGCCCAATTTTCCCTCCTTGTCATGTGGCTCGTTAGCGTTACAAGGTCTCAGGTGTGAATGGGGAGCAGGTGTGGTAAATTTGGTGTTATCACTCTCACTCTTTCATACTGGTCACTGGAAGTTCAACATTGCACCTCATGGCAAAGAACTCTCTGAGGATCTGAAAAAAAGAATTGTTGCTCTACATAAAGATGGCCTAGGCTTTATGAAGGTTGCCAAGATCCTAAAACTGAGCTGCAGCATGGTGGCCAACACCATGGAGCAGTTTAACAGGACAGGTTCCACTCAGAACAGGCCTCACCATGGTCGACCAAAAAAGTTGAGTGCACGTGCTCAGCGTCATATCCAGAGGTTGTCTTTGGGAAATAGACGTATGAGTGCCGCCAGCATTGCTGCAGAGATGGAGGGGTGGGGGGTCAGCCTGTCAGTGCTTAGACCATACACCGCAACATAGCATGAAATTGGTCTGCATGGCTGTCGTCTCAGAAGGAAGCCTCTTCCAAAGATGATGCACAAGAAAGCCTGCAAACAGTTTGCTGAAGACAAGAAGACTAAGGACATGGATTACTGGAACCATGTCTTGTGGTCTGATGAGACCAAGATAAACTTATTTGGTTCAGATAGTGTCAAGCGTGTGTGGCAGCAAACAGGTGAGGAGTACAAAGACAAGTGTGTCTTGCCTACAGTCAAGCATGGTGGTGGGAGAGTCATGGTCTGGGGCTGCATGAGAGCTGTTGGCACTGGGGAGCCACAGTTCATTGAGGAAACCATGAATGTCAATGTGTACTGTGACATGCTGAAGCAGAGCATGATCCCCTCCCTTCAGAGACTGGGCCGCAGGGCAGTATTCCAACATAATGACCCCAAACACACCTCCAAGACTACCACTGCCTTGCTAAAGAAGCTGAGGGTAAAGGTTATGGACTGTCCAAGCATGTCTCCAGACCTAAACTCTATTGAGCATCTGTGGGGCATCCTCAAACGGAAGGTTGAGGAGCGCAAGGTCTCTAACATCCATCAGCTCTGTGATGTCCTCATGGAAAAGTGGAAGAGGAATCTCCAGTGGCAACCTGTGAAGCTCTGGTGAACTCCATGCCCAAGAGGGTTAAGGCAGTGCTGGAAAATAATGGCCACACAAAATATTGAAACTTTGGTCCCAATTTGGACATTTTCACTTAGGGATGTACTTACTTTTGTTGCCAGTGGTTTAGACATTAATAGCTGTGTGTTGAGTTATTTTGAGGGGACAGCAAATTTACACTGTTATATAAGCTGTACACTCACTACTTTACATTGTAGCAAAGTGTCATTTCTTCAGTGTTGTCACATGAAAAGATATAATAAAATATTTACAAAAATGTATAATTTGTGTATGTAGGGACAAATAATGTTTACCACCTATCTTAAAGCTATAACACTCCTAAACAGAAAAGGAGCATTTTGCTGGTGAGAGAACAATCTGTAAATTCGCTGCTGGTGCTGGGTACCAATCCGGTACAGAACTGGCATTACATGTTACATTAACGTTCAGTGTTTTTTAATGCATTGATTCTGAGAATCTTGAAGAGTTTCATAAACTGTGATTTTACTCAGATTTTTACTGGCTTTCTACTTAACAGAATCTCTGTAAAGTGCTTTAGCAAAGGGTACTTAATGGTCAAATTGTTGACCAGGCTCAGAGGGAATTGCAGTTTCTGCCTGCCACAGTAGCTGTCTAATTCCTCTAGCAGTGCTATAAATGGGGATACTGCAAATCACCGAGAGAGTTTGAGGCCAAGATAAGTGTTTATTGAACACAAGGCCATATTTATTTTTTGGGTAAAGGTGTTTTCTGCATTGCCATTAGATTTATTCAATCTTATCTTTCGTTTTTTTTTTTTAAGTTAAAAAGATGTGTTTTTTTTACATTGTTATGTTTTCTCTGCTATATTTAACCCAAAGAATATACCATATTTTTGTATACATTTCTTCTCTATAGAGGTAGGCTGGTCATTTGAACTTGGTATGGCATAGGTCAGTGGCGGCTGGTGGGTTTTTCTTTCAGGGGGCGGCAAACAACCACCACGCCCCTGGACAGTCGGTGGCACGCGGCACTACTACAATCCCCCTGGCGGTCGGCAGCGCGGCAATTGCGAAAATTCATTCGCTATTGTCACACAACTGGGTGGGCTCGGAGGACAATGCTCTGCGCTCCGAGCCCACCCTTTTTTGAAGCCTATTAGAGCCTCTGGCTCTAATCAGGTGCTTAAAAAAAACACCCACCCCACATTGAAATCCATAGTCCGGTGCCCTGATATGTAGATAGGGGAGGCGGTGCCCGTGCACCCCCTATGGACGGGCTTCCACTGGCATAAGTAATGGCAGTTCTTTTCTGCTAATTAATGTCTCACAGACCTTTAAAAACTCACTGTAATGATTATGGCTTTAGAATATCTAATGATGCCATAATGGAAAAGGCTGGCTGAGATAGGATGAGTTAATATCTGAGACCGCCGAAAACAACAGCAAATGGGTCCCTGGTGTGTAATTAATCTTATATTCTGTATATTTTCATGCAAAAGCAACAGCACTCTTGTATTGTTTAAAAACAACTTAGGTATATGCTGGCATTAACTTTTTAAATGATAATAGAAATTAGCTTTTTCTGGGAAACGCTTTTAGTGTTTATCTCTTCTTTATTTCATGCTCATACATGTTACTTTTTCAGTGTTCTTTCTCTAAATAATTTCATTTCACTTGAAGGAAAATGCTTTTGTGAACTTGCTATCTTACCTTCAATAAGATCACTCTTATTAACCTTTTTGCAATTAGTCATGCTTCACTTGTATATAACATTTTACATTTTAATGTTTATGGTGGCAGAAGTTTAAACTGATTTCCTAACTGATGGAGCGTGTATGATGAAATGTTCAAGGGCTTAATGCGCTGTCACCCCGCCAAAGTGTAATTACGGAGCTGAAAACAGTTTTGTGGTAAACCCTGCATGAACATAGATATGGTTGGCTAACAAGCCCTATTCAGCTGAGCTGCTAGAATGAAAGAGTAGTTTTATGATATTTTACTGTGAGAAGCTGATAAAATAATGTCCAGAAAAAAGCAAAAAAAGCTTTTGAAGTCTAAGTTTATTTAAAAGAATATACAAAATAAGCATGAGGAACATTACTTACCTTCAGTATGATGTGTTCCTTGTGCTTATGTCTTCTAGTTCAGTAATGATCTTCCTCCTCCTTGCCCCACCGCATCCACCACCATAATCTTCCAGTATGGCAGGGATTATTAAAACTCAGGAGTTGTCACAGGCTCTTATCAAATGTGCCTGACTAAGTCTGCCCATTTCCTCCATTCATAGAAGCTGTACTACAGCTTCTTTAAATGATATACGATCTAAGAATGGAGGACAGATGGACTCCCCCTCCATTCATAGATCCCGTATGATTGACAGATGCTGTAGTCCGGCTTCTATGAATGGGGGAGGTGGAAAGGGCAGGCATAGTTGGGCACTCTTGATGATCCTATCCTTGAGAAAATCACGTGTCAGTGACGCAACGCATGGGAGGAGCCTAGGACGTGGTCTGTTGTGTTAACACATTGTATCAAACAGCAGCGGCTTGTCTGACAAGCCTCGTCCGTAGCGGCTAACTGAGATCTGCTTATCTGCATGCCCTAACCTAACTTGGTGCACGTGAGTTCATCACTGTGCTATTTTGCTTGTGGACTTTTCTTTTTAGTTACATTGCGCAATGATCTTTTTCCTTTATTTGTCTTCCATAAATCATTTGGCAATGAGAATCTATTAGCTACTCTATTGCGGCTGTGGTGGAAATATCCTATACCGTGAATAAACAAGCATTACAGGAATTGAATTACCCCAGCATACGGAGGAATGAACTGCTGTGCTTATCACCAATTTTATCCCATGAACTAAACCACATATGTACAATCGCATTCAATCGGCATTTTATATTTATATTTATATATATTAATTACTGATATATATCATCGGCACTTAATAAGGTGTTATCTATTTATATATTTATCTCTCCTTAGTATTGTTATGGAGTGTATAGTGTTCATTACGGGGACTATTTGCATTTAAAAGTATTATTTAGGAACTTGAACACATACATATATTGACTATTATTTATTTTGGAGTGTTTGCACAAATTTCAGCACATGTCTTCAGCTTATGTGCACATTTTTTAGTGCATGTTTTCAGTGTATTTGCACATATATTCCCTATAATTTATTTATTTTAGTGATGTTGTATTTTTAGTATTTATTTTAGGAGTATTTTGCACAAATCTCAGCACATTGTGTCAGTGTATGTGCACATCGTTTCAGTGCATCTTTTTCAGTGTATTTGCACATAATTTTCTTATAACTCATTCATTTTAGTGACTTTGCTTTTTTATACACATATCACATTTGGCTTTAAGCACGATTTTTATAGATCCACATTGATTGAACAGTTTATTAGAGCGCATCAATTTATATTTTATATACTTTCTAATTTCTATGGGATTCTGATCACTGTCTTATTGATAGCAGCTTAATTTCGTATTGTTCAATCTAACACCTTATGAACTTTCACCTATCTAGTTTTTATTCATTTCACATACATCTAGTTTATACATCACGGTGTACCCATTACAGTGCTTGGTTTTTTGTTTATCATTTTCACTCTTGACGCCTGTTACAGCCTACCAATTCTATTAACACCCACCATACCAGAAGATTACAGGAGAAGGGGCATTTGAAGAGGAAGATTACTACTGAACTAGAAGACATAAGCACAAGGGACACATCACACTGAAGGTAAGCAATGCCACTTTGTTTATTTTGTATTTTTATTTCTTCTCTCTTGATATAGGGGAAACATGTGACCTGCTCCCATGAAGCAGTGCTCAAGGCTAGTGTCCAATCATCAGGCCCAAAAAGTGTCACGTGAAGGAGAGTGTGACATTATCAAACATGTTTAAGCGCCAATGCCATCCAACACAAAGCTTTCACATGGTAGGCACTCAAGCAATGTAACAGCAGGGAAGCACAAAGAAGGTGA
This sequence comes from Lithobates clamitans, assembly GCA_037952925.1. Taxonomy (NCBI): domain Eukaryota; kingdom Metazoa; phylum Chordata; class Amphibia; order Anura; family Ranidae; genus Lithobates; species Lithobates clamitans. Next base: position 1,225,101 of record JBBGZY010000382.1, on the reverse strand, counting down.
GTATACACTGTATACACTATATTACCAAAAGTATTGAGGCACCTGCCTTTACACGCATATGAAATTTAATGGCATCCCAGTCTTAGTAGGTAGGGTTCAATATTGAATTGGCCCACCCTTTGCAGCTATAACAGCTTCAACTCTTCTGGGAAGGCTGTCCACAAGGTTTAGAAATGTGTCTATGGGAATGTTTTCTACCAGAAGTGCATTTGCACAAAGCAAGGTCCATAAAGACATGGATGAGCGAGTTTGAGGTGCAGAAACTTGAGTGGACTGCGCAGAGTCCTGACCTCAACCCGATAGAACACCTTTGGGATGAATTTGAGGAGAGACTGCGAGCCAGGCCTTCTTGTCCACATTAGTGCCTGGTATCACAAATGCGCTTCTGGAAAAATGGTCAAACATTCCCATAGATACACTCCTGGACAGCCTTCCCAGAAGAGTTGAAGCTGTTATAGCTGTAAAGGGTGGGCTAACTCAATATTAAACCCTACAGACTAATGACCCGTACACACGATCGGATTTTCCGATGGAAAATGTCCGATCGGAGCGTGTTGTCGGAAATTCCGACCGTGTGTGGGCTCCATCGGACATTTTCCATCGGATTTTCCGACACACAAAGTTGGAGAGCAGGAGATAAAATTTTCCGACAACAAAATCCGTTGTTGGAAATTCCGATCGTGTGTACACAAATCCGACGGACAAAGTGCCACGCATGCTCAGAATAAATAAAGAGATGAAAGCTATTGGCCACTGCCCCGTTTATAGTCCCGACGTACGTGTTTTACGTCACCGCGTTCAGAACGATCGGATTTTCAGACAACTTTGTGTGACCGTGTGTATGCAAGACAAGTTTGAGCCAACATCCGTCGGAAAAAATCCATGGATTTTGTTGTCAGAATGTCCGAACAAAGTCCGACCGTGTGTACGCCCTATAAGACTGGGATGCCATTAAAGTTCATGTGTGTGTAAAGGCAGGCATCCCAATACTTTTGGTAATATAGTGTAAGTGTGTTGGGAAGGTGAGCTAGAAAGAAACTGTGAAAAATCTAAAGGCTTGCTTAATTAACTAAGTTTATAGGTGTATTCAAGCGTGTGTAAAGGAGGGTATGTTTTTGACTTGGGTGTGAATTATGTCCCAGGGTTGCAGTAGATAGAGAAATTTTTTTACCAGACATTAGGAAAACTCCACTTTTGCTAAAAAAAAATAAATAGATGATATAACACATAATTGCTATTTAAGCCACTTTCTAATTCAATATTATTAAACATTATCTTTCCATTTCAATCTGCAGTTGCTGCCATTTTATCAAAAATTTCACAATATTATTACCTACCTCACAATATGGAAATCTGGAGGCTTTTTTTATGATGTTTATGGACAGAATGTTCCCTGCTATTTACTGAAGTCTGCACTGGGCTCAAACTTCTGTTATTCCTTTCAAAAGGAGTTTCATTTTTGATGAAATGCTCTAAGGCCTGTCCTCTTGTAAACCAATGAAGATGGTGCATCTTTTCTCAATGCAACATTGAATTTGCACTAGGTATTTATAATGACCACTTGAAGATAGAGATCAGCTTATGAATTGCTAAAACCCCTTCAATTTATTTAGTTTTCTTTGAATGAATTGTACGTTTTTCATAATACTGAAGTTATTGATTGTGGATATATTTTCTTTATTATGTTTAGGACTAAAACAATAAAACATAGAATAGAATATGTTTACTCAGACAACCAGGAAACGTGGAATAATGCCCTGTAGACACGGTCGGACTTTCCGACGGAAAATGTACGATCGGATTTTGTTGGCGGAAATTCCGATCGTGTGTGGGCTCCATCGGACTTTTTCCGTCGCAATTTCCGACACACAAAGTTTGAGAGCTGGATATAAAATTTTCCGACAACAAAATCTGATCGTTTAAATTCTGATCATGTATAGAGAAATCCGACGCACAAAGTGCCACGCATGCTCAGAATAAATTACTAGACCAAAGCTATTGGCTACTGGCCCGTTTATAGTCCTGATGTACATATTGTACGTCTCCTCGCTCTGAACGATTGGATTTTCCGACAACTTTGTGCGACCATGTGTATGCAAGACAAGTTTGGGCCAAAATCCGTCGGAAAAATCTGACGGAATGTCCGACCGTGTGTACGGGGCATAAGGGTCAATTTTATTTCCATCTTCAGACAACAGGTGGAGCTCTGGGCTCTTTTTACAGGATATCCTGGCTACTCTGACCTTTTTTTAACTCAATAGGGTTGTTTTACTAAAGGCAAATAGGCTCATCATTTTGCAAGGAAAGTTGCACTTTGCAGTTTGTCCCTAAGCTTAGTGAATGAGGTGAAGCTCTGCTCACTACCATCATCCAAACATGTGCAAGCAAAAATACATATTTTTTAAAAATTTTCCTTGAAGGTAATTGGGGTTTTTTTTGCAAAGCAAAACTAAACCACATTTGCTATGCTCTGGGGAAAATTTCCTTGCAAAGTGAACAGCCTACTTATGTTTAGTATAATAAACCCAATAGCTCAAGTTCCAATTTAAACACAATTGAATAAGTCAGATTAGTGTATACAGAGCTCCAAAGGAAGTTTTAATCCGAAGAAGAGAGACCGAAGGCAAACAGCTACTGCAGTGCTTTCTTGTAAAAAAAAAATCTATAAAGCTCTATGAATCATGTGTTATGGATGCATCATGTAGTAAATATTGATTTTTTTAAAGAAAGATTATATGAATAAAAATGACAACATCAGTTAAAACATCAGTTTAATTAAAAGCTCCAAGTAGATATAAGAGACACAAATGAATGCAGCTGTGCTTCATTTAAGGTGATTCTAAAGGAAGAAGGTTTTTTATCTTAATGCATTCTATTTCATAAGATAAAAAAACCTTCGGCGTGCAGCTGCCCCCTAATACTTACCTGAGCCCCATCTTGATCCAGTGATGTTGCATGAGAACCTAGGCTACCTGGTTGGCTGAGACACAGCCTGCTACTGTCAATCAAAGTCAGTCAGTCAAGGAGGAGAGAGAGGGGGCGAATGGACACACAGAGCAGCGGCTTGGCTCGGGTGCCCCCATAGCCCCCATAGCAAGCTGCTTGCTGTGGGGGCACTCAGCAGGAGTGAGGGGCCAGAAGCGCTGGCAAGGGACCTGAGAAGAGGAGGATCTGGGCTACTCTGTGCAAAACCACTGCAAAGAGCAGGTAAGTATACCATGTTTGTTATTTTTCACCAAAAAAAATTGCAAGATTTTAATATCCCTTTAATTTTAAATGCAAGCAATATAAGTACCTACATTTTACATTGTGTCTGCCTTTTACAGTCCATATACAGTCCCTTGGTGCCTGCCTTTTGCAAGATGAAGAAACAGTGGAAGGATCCAGTTTATATACTGACACGGAGCATGCTGAATGGAGGAAAACTAGAGTGACAAAAAAGATAAGCACTGTGCTATGCCGATGCATCATCGCTGTCCATTCACTAACTGGAGCAGGTCCATGAAAGCCTGGGCTCTGTGGAAGTGGGTTAAGGCTTCATGTAAACTTGAACTACTTTGACCACCGGCCACAGGAAGACCCAAAATGTTGCAAATTCGCGCCGCGGTTTTGAGCGTTTTGCGTCCAGTGGCCAAAACTTTCCTATCCTGTACGTGATTCTTCCGTGTTCAGGAGATGAAGGTTAGGGGTGGTTGAACCTCCTCTAACCTCAGCAGCACCTAAAAAATCCCAAAAGCCTTTGTGTACATGGACGAATAGGCTTTTATGGAGTTGAGTTTAGGAGTTTTGGCAAAAAAACGCCAAAAGCTCCTAAACTCAAGTTTAGGAGCTGCTACTGTACATGGAGCCTTAACATGGAGCCTAAAGCATGCTGGTTGTCATTACAACCCAGGAGGCTGAGAACATCTAAGATTGGCAGAGGACAGCTATGGATTTAAGGTAAATATTGTAGCAATAGCGGTTTTAATTTTGTTTTTGCGTTTTTGACTGGAATTCTGCTTTAAATACTTATGTCCTTTAAAAATGCATTCTGTCAATACCATTAAAACAGTAGGGTTCATAGTTCTTACTTAGAATTTACTTAACACTAGTATGTCATATATGTGTGTGGAATTAGCTTTTAATATTTTACTATTATTATTATTACTACTTTAAACATATTCATTTTAGGCTCCCTGTATGGAAACCTGTCAACCCTAACACAGAAATGTAGGTTAGTTGTGTGTATGTTTTCTGTCTACCAGTTTTACTTTAGTAGCTTTATAAGGGCACTTGTTCCTTTTTATTTAATAAGGTCATCAGAACACCCACATACAACAGCTGATGACTTTGATATTTTCTAATTCAGTATTGAAATTTTATTAAATGAATCAACTTTTTGTTTTTGCCACCCACATGAACACATGTCCATTTTTATCTTTTCCTATTACTTTACAAAATGTAAATAACATAGCAACTGCTGGGTGGAACAGTACATTTTGAGACTGTCATGTCAACCATGGCTTCCAGTATCTACTATATCATTTGTATAAGTCAAAGCTTTCTAAGCATATCACATAGCAGATACACTGCATACCATGTGTTGTACATATATAATTTGTAACCAGTAGCAAGCTATTATTCTACACAATTTGAGCAAAGTGCAATGTATAGTAAATGTACAAAAATATACAAGATAATTCTATGTTTGAGACATATAGTTCCTCACACCATTTGTAAAATAAGTGTATTCATTTTTACCATACCAGTAGAAAAGATTTTTGCAACAGAATTTTTACTTTCCAGATATAGCTATAGTATCAGCTCTGACTTAAAACACGAAAGACATTAAATACATTTAAGATTTCTAAAAATATTTTTATATAGTATTACCGTATTTACATCAGATACCTTAATCTAAGTAAAACAACAAATCCACAGAGCTCTTTCAGATTATGCTCCATTAAAGGAACGATGAACTTTCTCAGGGGACTTCTACCAACATATAACTGTATGTAGGAATTTTGGTATAAAATGGGTACATCTGCTGTAAAATAGTGATGAAGACTTGGTTAGGCTAGGGTAACAACTGTGAAAATATTATTGGTTACACATGGACTACATACTTTATATACTATACCAATTTTTGTAGATCATTTTTAAGAATATTAAAGCAAAATAGTTTTTTAGTTTTAGTCAGCATGAGGAAGTATTTAAACCCCAGTCAAGTTTTTATTCCAGTCTGCATTCACCTGGGAAAGATTTAGCTTCTTTATTAGAGTTAGAGATTGATGGGGAAATACAACATTTTACAGTTGTTACCAATATGGGAACAAAGGCGAAATCTTCTAATGGGTACACCTGGGACCACTGGGGACTTTGTCTCACTTTGGAGGAATATTCCCTTACTTCCTGTTGGGTCTCTGGTATGGATAAGAAAATAAATCACCTCAAGGAGACACAAACAACAACAGCAACAGAAAAAATGGACATGGGGTTTTAACTACTTCCTACTTTTCCAAAATAAAAAACAAAGTTTAGGCTTTTTATATGCAAGAGCATTTTTTTTACATTTTTTTGCATGTGCTAAAATGCATATTTTATGCCTAAAGGTTACTATAAAGAAACCAAAACATTATATATTTTGGCAGTTGTAATTTTTCATGTCACTTCATATTGGCACAACTGTTTTATAAAACCCAAATTTTCATGAATATATACAAAACTCAATGAAAACGCAAATGAATCTTAGTGCACACCATCACAATATATTAGCCAATTTATTGAGATTGCAAAGTAATTTGATAGCAAGCTACCCAAAACTGTCCATAAGCAATGTTTTAAAAGCCTTTACGGCTCATCATCTTATAGTTATAAGTGAATGATGGGCCTGGAATTATTGCTCCCACTCTGGCGCACACGACATTACCAAACATATGTGATACAATTGTCATTTTTGTACACAGGTGCACCTGATGCATGTATGTGGGGATAGGGGGCTTAAACACAGTTTTTAGAGTGTTTTATCATTTATTTTACTAAATCTAAATTTTCCTTCTTATTTGTTTTTTTATTGCTATCGCAAGGGGGGTGATAAGCCTCATATGAGATAGCACAGTGCAAATGACAGTGCTGAAACCAAGAATGATCAAAACAGGTAGCTTCTGAGAGATTAGCAAATGGGTGTTTGCTCCTCTACCTCTGCTTTCCATTCTGGCATCCACCAGGCATCTAGGAGGAAAAGGTGAACCCAGAATACATGGTGAAGGAGGGTGGGGGAGGAATAGGGGTCAGGTTGGGTGGGGAAGGGTACATTACCATAGATGTGGAAGTGAGTAAAACTCTACCACTATCTCTGCTCTAGTGACTGGGAGTCTGTTTACAGGTTGGTGCTGCCTCTGACATATGCCTTATGCTGGAGACAACGAATGGGTTAATATCATTCTAGCACAGTAGTATACATTTGCTAATATATTTGGTGACCATATACCACTATCAAGGTGCCTCTGAAACAACTTTGACATATACTGCTCAGAGAAACTAAACTATAAACTTTAGAACAAAACCTCAGTGACCTCTCTACAGTACCTGCTTGTACTGTGAAATCATTTATTCTCAAATATCCAGGCTGCCAGGATTCTGTTGCACTGGAAAGTTTTAAGAACAATATGAAGTTCTTCAAAATGACTGTAGCTAGAGAGGTGAATGGGGGCTTATTGTAAAGTATAGCTTTTTTGCGTGTTCAGAATGGGTAAACAATTGAGTGTGCAAAGGGCTAAGCAAAGGTTTGTGTACACATGTAAAATGAAACCCAAAGCCTTTAGATGGAAAAATATGAAATGTTGCAATCTTTAATGTTTACCTAATGAAATAATTAAAATTTGTTTTTAAAATGTATTTTAGGATATTAAATATTAAGGGAATATAATAAAAAACGCCATTCAAAGCACAGTGACACATGTTAGAGCCACACTCTGCCAAGGGTGTATATGTGCTACTGCATCCTATCTCTCATGAATCCAATCTAGAGAAGTGTGTAACATTGTCCATGTTGAAGTCTAATGCTAACTGTTACCGAAAGTTCTTTTTCTCTGAAAAGCAAGGGCACAACCCCTCTTATGGATTTCCACCAGTTATGCTTATTACTTGCAGTATGTATTACTCATAACAGAGATATGAGCATTTATAATAAAATATAAAATCTTGTCTTCCACTTACCTTAAATACCCTTGTATTGGAACATAATTTATTCTGTAAATGTATCCTTAATGTGCTTCAATATACTACTCTTCACATTATGCTTTAATTGAGCACTGTTGGACTAATATCTCTAAGTGTCATCATTAGTTAATACTTGAACTCATTCCTCATTAAGCTGTTTTTCACAAATGTACTAGGCATGGTGACTACATTGATTAGTGATGGAAATTCCTCTTGATGTCTTTCAGCCATGTAATGACTAAATTTTCTTTTACAGAAAGACTGCCATACGAGTGTCTGGTTAGAAGAGACTGTACTGCTGGAGATGCTATAGAGAAGGAATGCTTGTTATAGATAGCTATGTACAAGATTGCCTTCCATGAGAGACTGATCATTGAGAGGCTGCCTGTTTGAAGGAGACTGTCCTGTTAGACAGAGACACGCAAGTATCTTACTAAAGAGAGACTAGCATTTGAGAGACTGAACTGTTAAGAAGGGCCTGCATTGTAAAATGACCCTGTTATTAAAAGAGAGGGAAAGAAAGAGGGATATATTTCCCATTTAGCTATGGTAGGGAAAGAACTAAATTGTGTCTGTTGGAAAGAGACTGTCAATACCGACCCTATTGGTCGGTATCGGCTGACAAAACTGTTGCTTTAAAGTCATTACCTTACAAGTAGAGCTGTGCAGAAGAGCTCTTTTTGGGCAATGTCCTCTGGATGCCTTGATACGCCAAGCAGGAGATGCACAGACACTTAACAAGTGTGTTCTGTATATCTATGAGATATGGACATGTTTTGATATTCCGTATGAATTGTACAAACAGCACCACCAGGAATAATATTCACTGAATGTCAAATCATGCTGCTGAGGATTTCTCTTTTCTGTGCCAAGAATTAAACAGATGGTAGAAGCTACTATATGTGTCTGGTTAGTTATTTTTTTGGTCACATATTCACTGTACTAAGCTCTGATAATTGCTTTAGCAGCATTGATTAAATTTAATTAAAGCTTATGGCATCAATGCAAGGAAACAACGAAAAAGTAACAACCTTGGGCTCTGTAAATTATTAAAATACAACGATACTGTCATGCTTGACAACTTAAACAAGTGTCGAAACCAGTTACTATGTAATGCACAAGCCTCACATAGTAAACAAAAAAATGTTTGACGTTCTCTGACTGAGCCAGATCCACCTTCATTTATGTCTCACATGCCCCCCCTCTGAGACACTGCAGCTCACAGTGGGATGGTTTCGGTAACAAAGATAGTGCTATCAATGCAGAATCAGTGGGCAAGGCTAAGTGTGGCCAGGTGCTCTGCAAACACAAGAAAGAATGGGGACCTCTAAGAGCCCATTTACACCATTTAAATTGGGCTTAGCTGGACATCCTTGCCTACTATCAAAGGGTCTTCTTCAGATGGTATTGCTGTTTGATAGGATACAAAGCCTCTAAATATAACTATTTGGCTACCAAGTAACAAACTCACAAGGAAAGACTCATCTGAGTGAACGACCATGTCTATAGACCATCATGGCCACAGTGCCTTTTGTGATCATTTCTGCATTGCTGGAGAGATATAAAGTCACAATTTAATAAGGATGGTGTAAATAAAAAGCTCCAACTTTTCATAGCAAAGCTTCTGATCTGTCACTTATACTTACAGACCAGCAGACATGCTGATTCTGCTTTTACCTGTTATTCCACAAGACACGTTTCTAAAGGAAAAAATGTCATTTAAAACTGCTTGTGGCTATAATGTATTGTGGGATCCCGGCAATATAGATAAAAATACCAAAAATACCCCCCCAAAAAATAAAGGTGTGGATGCCCCCCCCCCAAAAAACCATACCAGGCCCTTTAGGTCTGGTATGGATATTAAGGGGAACCCCGCACCAAAGTTTTTTTTAAATGGTGTGGGGGTCCCCCAGGCCCCCAGACACTATATACTCTGAACAGCAGTATATGTATTTTACTGCTTGCCCTATATACTCTGCAGAATGACTGGGCCTTAGGTGTTGGTGGTACCAGAACACTGTAAGCCCTCTTGTTGGGGGCAGTAACGGGCCCTGCTGTGAAAAATTAGATCAAAAATTCTAATTACATGGCCTGTTAAACAGGGGCAGAAAAATTGGGCCTTAGGCGTTGGTGGTGCCACAACACTGTAAGCCCTCATAGTTACTTTTGTTGGGCGCAGGAAAGGGCCCTGCTGTGAAATATTATATCAAAAATTGTAATTACATGGCCCTGTTAAACAGGGGCAGAAAAATTGGGCGTTTGGTTTAGGTGGCGCCAGAACACTGTAAGCCCTCACAGTTACTCTTGTTGGGCACAGGAATGGGCCCTGCGTTGAAATATTATATCAAAAATTGTAATTACATGCCCCTGGTTAAACGGGCAGAAAAATTGGGCCTTGGGTGGTGGTGGTGCCAAAACACTGTAACCCCTCACAGATACTCTTGTTGGGCGCAGGAACGGGCCCTGCTGTGAAATATTATATCAAAAATTGTAATTACATGGCCCTGTTAAACAGGGGCAGAAAAATTGGGCCTTTGGTTTTGGTGGCGCCAGAACACTGTAAGCCCTCACAGATACTCTTGTTGGGCGCAGGAATGGCCCTGCTGTGAAATATTGGATCAAAAATTGTCATTACATGCCCCTGTATAACAGGGGCAGAAAAATTGGGCCTTGGGTGGTGGTGCCCTAAACCAAAAATATTGTTGGAATCTAGTATCATCAAGATTGAGGAGGAATAGGATAGTCAGCATAGGCAGTCTTCAAGGGATCCCAGATACATAGCAAATTCAATCAGTTACATCAGCATCAGGTGCTTGAAAGTTTCTGATCCAAGACTGATTCATTTTTATGAATGTGAGGCTATCAATAGAGTCTGTGGACAGGCGCACTCTTTGATCCATTACAAACCCTTCAGCAGCATTGAATGTGTGCTTAGAAAGCATGCTGGATGTAGGACAGACAGTAGCTCAATTGCATATTGAGCAAGTTCTGGCCAGTGGTCCATCCTCAAGACCCAGTAACCCAGTGGAAGCTCTGTTGGGAAAGTCTCCAAGTCTGCGCTTTCCCCTAGATATTCCTGCACCATATAATGCAGACACTGGCAATGGGGCAATGGTTGCTTGAACCGATCAGACCATGGCACTGAGGACTAAAAAATTGTTTAAAGGCACCGGTCAGCCGGCCACATTCTCCACCACTCCTCCTGTGACTGAACGAAGCCTCAGCAACACGTTGTCCAGCACCAGGAAATGGTAACCTCCCAGGGTCTGGAAATGCGTTGCACAAACCTTTCTTCAAGGCCTCCTGAAGATGTTTCATCCTCTGCTCCCTCTGCGAAGGCAGGATGAGTTCTGCAACCTTACACTTGTAACGTGGATCAAGAAGGGTTGCCAGCCAGTAATGAACCCTCTCCTTGATACCACATCCTAGGGTACTTTTGCAGGCTTTGCAGAATCAGGGAGACCATGCAGCGTAAGTTTGCAGAGGCATTCGATCCTGTGTCCTCTGGGTTACTAAGGATAACATTATCCGTAACTACTTCCTCCCAGCCACGTACAACTCCTTAGGTTACTGGGGACTAAAAACCATCCCTTGAAGACTGCTGCTGAGTGTTATCCTCTACATCCATGCTGACGCAATCCTCCTCCTCTTATTTCTGTGTGTTTGGCGGGCCCGCAGGAATGCTATCTGGATAAAGGGGGCCTTGAAAGGAAAGTAAGTCCTCCTCTTCCTCCTGCTGTTCTGCCTCAAGTGCCCTGTCCATGATTCCACGAAGCATGTGCTCCAACAGGAAGATTAGAGGGACAGCGTCACTGATGCATGCATTGTCGCTACTCACCATCCTTGTGGCCACCTCAAATAGTGACAGGATAGTGCATGCATCCTTGATCAGTAGCCACTGGCATGGAGAAAAGAAGCCAAGCTCCCTTGACCCTGCCCTGGTGCCATACTCATACAGGTACTCATTGATGGCCCTCTGCTGTGTGTGCAGCCGCTGCAGCATTTCCAACGTTGAGTTCCACCTGGTGGGCATGTCACAAATGAGGCGGTTGGTGGGCAGGTTGCATTCCCTTTGAATGTCAGCCAGCCTAGCACTGGCATTGTATGACAGGCGAAAATGACCACAGACTTTTCTGGCCTGCCTCAGGAGATCTAGTAATCCTGGTTACCTGCCCAAGAACCGTTGCACCACCAAATTCAGAATGTGTGTCAAACATGAAATATGGGTCAAGTGTCCCTGTCGGAGGGCGGAGAGAAGGTTGTTGCCATTGTTGCATGTAATCATTCCTAGCTGAGGCTGGCATGGCATCAACCACCTCTGAGCCTGCCCCTGCAGAGCTGACAGAATTTCTGCCCAGTGTGGCTCCTGTCCCCTAGGCAGACCAACTGCTTGCATAGCCCCTTTAACGCTTATGGAGCACCGCTGGTTCAGAGGACAAATCTGCAGAAGAGGCCATGGAGCAAGAAGAAGAGGAGGGGGTGGAGGAGAGAGCTGCAGCAGAATCACCACTAGCTTTTGGAGGCGTGGTGGCGGAACAAGCTCCAACAACACTGAACCCTGTCCTGGATCCTTCCCAGCTACCAGCAGAGTTACCCAGTGTGGCGTGAAAGGAAAGGTAATGTCCCTGCCCATCCCTGCTAGACCATGAGTCAGCGGTAATATGAACCTTACTGCTGACCGCCCTGTCCAACAAGGCCAAAACATTGCCTTCCACATGCCGGTAGAGAGCTGGATTGGCCTTCTGTTAAAAAAAATAGAGTTTTGGAACCTGCCACTGAGGTACAGCACATTCCACAAATTCATGGGGCGGAGTCTACCAGTTGAAAAGGCAGCAGTTGCAGTGCTAGCAATTTTGCCAAGCATTTATATGCTGAGCATGTGGATGGCTGGGACCGAATTTCATTTTACGGTTCAGCAACTGGGGTAGGGCAATTTGCCTGCTAAAATCAGTTGGTGGTGTACTGCTAGCAGATTGGCTGCAAGTACTTGGGACACCTATTGCTATACCTTCATTTCTCTCAGTGCATTTTTTTGAGAGAATTGGAGGTATAGTAGGATTGGAGATCCCAGATGAGGAGCAAGGAGAAGTCCGCCTTTTTCTCTGATGTGGGTCTTTCAAGTGCTGCTGCCAACGGACTGCATGGCAGATCGTCATATGTCTGGTCAAGCATGTGGTGCCCAAACGACTGCTGTTCTGGCCACGCCTACTCCGCTTCAGACATAGGTTGCAAACAGCAACGGTGCGATCTGCTGCACACGTGTCAAAAAAGGCCCACAACAAGGAACATTTAAAAGTCAGCAGGGAGTCAGGAGCACCCTGCACCAGCGGAGCTCTGAGGTGGGATGCAATAGGGTGGCTGCCCTTAAGCTGCCCCCTAGAGGACATCCTGCTTCATTGGAGTTGTGCCTCCTCCTCCTCACTTTCCTCCTCTCTTCTCTCAGGCACCCAAGTACAGTCAGTGACCTCATCATCCTCTCCCTTCCCGTCACTGGAGCAACTTGACAGTATGCTGCAGCTGGGGAAACATGACTACCAGTTTCTTGTCCTTCTGTGGCCCCCCTCTCTCTAGGCTCACGTTACTCCCTTCCTCAACCTGTGAACCAACATCGGAGCCTTCAAATCGCTGCGCATCCTCCAGCAGCAAATAACCGACATTGTGGTCGAATAATTCTGGGGACACCTCCGTGCATGATGGGGGGGCTACGAAAGGAGTGACTGTGGACAAGGAGCCGGTGGAATAGGCAACTTTGGCAGCTGCGTTGGAAGGCAAACTACTCTGAGCCTGGGTGACAGAGGATGAGGAGGATGAGGACGGCTTTGTTATCCACTCCACCAACTCTTCTGCATGTTGTGGCTCAATAACACTGCCAGCAGCAGCAAAAAAGGACATGCATGCCCCATGGCCACCTGCAGAGGATGTACCATGTCCATGACCACCACTGTTGACTGTAGACACAGAGGCTGCTTGCCCTCTTTTAGTGGCCTGTGAGCGTCTGCCTCTCCTTGGTGGCCTTCCGGACATGATGTATTTTTTCTTTAGCCACACCACGGCTGCATTGTATTGTATACTGTGTACACCCCCAGAAGTGTAGTAGAAACTGTACACTCTGTATTAGATGCTGTGTACACCAACCTGCACTGTATTAGAAACTGTACAATGGCTGGACTGTATTGTATACTTTGTACACCACCAGAAGTGTAGTAGAAACTGTACACACTGTATTAGATACTGGTACAAATCCTGAAGTGTATTAGAAACTGTACACACTGTATTAGATACTGTGTACACCGCTTGCACTGTATTAGCAACTGTACAACGGCTGCACTGTATTATATACTGTGTACACCACCAGAAGTGTATTAGAAACTGTACACACTGTATTACATACTGTGTACACCGCCTGCACTGTATTAGCAACTGTACAACGTCTGCACTGTATTGTATACTGTGTACACCACCAGAAGTGTAGTAGAAACTGTACACACTGTATTAGATACTGTGTACACCGCCTGAAGTGTATTAGAAACTGTACACCATGGAATGCACTGTAGATATAGGCTACACTGAATGCAGAGTGTATATATATATATTTACACGCTAGACCAGTGATGGCGAACCTTGGCACTCCAGATGTTTTTTAACTACATTTTCCATGATGCTCTTGCAATCTGCAGTGTAGGTGAGCATCATGGGAAATGTAGTTAAAAAACATCTGGAGTGCCAAGGTTCGCCATCACTGCTCTAGACTGTATATATGTACAGTATCTCACAAAAGTGAGTACAGCCCTCACATTTTTGTAAATATTTTATTATATCTTTTCATGTGACAACACTGGAGAAATGACACTTTGTTACAACGTAAAGTAGTGAGTGTTCAGCTTGAATAACAATGTACATTTTCTGTCCCCTCAAAATAACTCAACACATAGCTGTTAATGTCTAAACCGCTGGCAACAAAAGTGAGTATACCCCTAAGTGAAAATGTTCAAATTGGGGCCAAAGTGTCAATATTTTGTGTGGCCAGTATTATTTTCCAGCACTGCCTTAACCCTCTTGGGCATGGCGTTCATCAGAGCTTCACAGGTTGCCACTGGAGTCCTCTTCCACTCCTCCATGATGACATCACGGAGCTGGTGTATGTTAGAGACCTCGCGCTCTTCCACCTTCCACTTGAGGATGCCCCACAAATGCTTAATAGGGTTTAGATCTGGAGACATGCTTGGTCAGTCCATCAACTTTTTCCCTCAGCTTCTTTAGCAAGGCAGTGGTCGACGTGGAGGTGTGTTTGGGGTCGTTATGTTGGAATACTGCTCTGTGGCCCAGTCTCCGAAGAGAGAGCGGATCATGATCTGCTTCAGTATGTCACAGTACATGTTGGCATTCATGGTTCCCTCAATGAACTGTAGCTCCCCAGTGTCAGCAGCACTCATGCAGCCCCAGACCATGACACTCGCACCACCATGCTTGACTGTAGGCAAGACACACTTGTCTTAGTACTCATCACCTGGTTGCTGCCACACATGCTTGATACCATCTGAACCAAGTAAGTTTATTGAAATAATGGAGGGGAGGAAAAATCAAGAGCACCACATCCCAAAAAATACGTTTATAGAAAGGAGGGACATTGAGGCCATAAATAGGCCCCGGGGGTTTTAACGGTGCTGGGATAAATACAGTAGAAAAAATAAAATAACGTCTCAAGGCACGTGGCTATAGTAATAAATGCCTTAAAAGAGCCTACCTTGGGGCCAAAAAAAATGACCGCAGCCAACTCATCCATGGCCGCACTCATCCAAAATCAGACCCGGGCCTAAGATTGATCACAACTTTCTCTGGACAACATCAGCAAATGCGTGATCTGCTACAGAAGCATTGGTATCTGCTGATGGGTGATCCCAATGTATCCAAACATCTTAAAAATCATCCTGAGATCACCTACAGACGATCTCGGTCTATTAGGGATCACATTGTTCACAGTCATTACGCCCCATTGTCTGCAATTGATACCAAAACCAAGGGAACTAAACCCTGCCACAAATGTGACTTCTGCAGATACATTTATGCATCTCGCAATATCATGCTTCCGAATGGACAGCTTTATAATCTCAACTTTTTAGCCACATGCCAATCCATCGGTGTGGTTTATATAATGATATGCAAATGCAACGCCTTTTACGTGGGGAAAAGCAAACGTCCTTTTTTCCATCGAATCAGAGACCATGTCTCCTTAGTGACTAAGAAAAAGATGGAAACCCCCATTAGCCGGCACATGGGCTTATGTCACCAATTTGATGACAGAAAAATGCACTTTTTTGCCCTTGAGTATGCCCCCCCCAAATGAAAGAGGTGGAGATTACGATAGGGATTTACTGCAACGCGAGACTAAGTGGATTTTTATCTTAAACGCCCTTAAACACCCAGGCCTGAATGATGTTTTGAGTTACAAACCTTTTCTTTAATTTTTGATGAAAAAATTTTTTATTTTTTTTCTTCACACCACCACCTATATATTTTTTTGATTGGTCATTAATAATGAATGCGGATGCTTGATAAAGATTTATTATATATACATTCTTTTCCTTTGACTTTTACATATTTTTTTATCTTTTTCAAGATCAGTATTTTTGTGCTGTTTGTTTTTCTTTTCAAGCCCGCGACCTCATTTTTTTTTGGCATGTACGGACACCCGGGGCACTAAGCGATTCAGCGCTTAATCAATGTGTTGATTGCTCTGTTGCCTCTCAATTGATAGCCATTGCTGCTTTCGTTGCTCCCAGCTATCTGTATGTGTGGAACATTATGCCTAGACACTAACCTTAACCTCAGGGCCTCCGTAGTGCCGCATTTAGGGCATCGGAGTTTCAAAGATGGCCGCGGGTCAGTCATATACATCTGACGCCGCTGACGTTGCTTCCGCATGAAAGCCAGGATGCGTGCGCATGCGCGGTTATCACTGTCAGTCTGCAGCGTAACGGCGAGTCAGACGCCATCACGCTGGAGAGGTTTAAAAAGCGGGGTTATCCTCGCGATCCTCTGTCATTCCCCTCCGACACGCTGGGCAGGCAGACGTTGTAAGACACTTCTAATGCCGTTGTTGTCATCACTGGCTCGGACCCCTCCAAGTGAGTTCATTCGCGTTTTTTCACCTCCTCATGAAGGTTTACTATTTAAATCATTTGGAATTGTATTCAAACCCTGTTCCTTTTTTCCTTTTTTTTTTACATTCATAGGCTCTTTGTGATAGGCTGCAGGCGTCTTTCCAGGCTTGATTGCCCACTACCTGTGTGTGGGTGTTTTAACCCTGTATGCTGCCCATGATTTTGGCTTGTATCCTGCTGCATTGAAAGAACCATTTACTTCTTTATACAGCAACTAGGCTTTCCACCATCCTTTGGATGTGATCTCTGTTACCCATTTAATTTATTCTACCTACCAAATAAGGTATCTAACACATCTTTACTTTTAGATGCACTTATTTTCTGCTACACTGTAAATGTTAGCCTACTTGACCAATTACATCTTGAAGTATGCACCCGTTTTTTGTGACATCTTTGTATTTGACTTTATCTCCTTTCAGAGAATTCCTACCACTCTTTGAATTTTTTATTCCTCTCTGCATGCTCTTTTCAGTGAGGTGTGGGCTGGAGGGCGAAACATCTACCATGCACAAATCTTATTTTTAATATACATCCAGAATTCACTCCCTTTTTCTATGGGTAAGACCAACATTAATTTGTGACGTGGTGTTTTTTGAAGAAATACTCCCTTTTTTTTTTTTTATACTAAGCTTCAATATTTATCTATATAGTGTGTTGTTGTGTGTTTTTTTTGACCTTATGTTTATAAATTTCCCCTTTTGATCTAATTGATATACATTATGATTGTTATATATTAGCAGACATAAAATTCTTACTGTATTTTTTCTACCTTATAGTTGATCAATTGCCACATTATATCTCCTGAAGAAGCTTAAGAAAGCGAAACATGTTGAGAAAGTGATATCAACCTTTGTATCAATTAATTATTTTACTTGCTAAACATACATTTGTGTTTTTGATTTATGTCTGTTTCTCCTTTAAAGATTGTTTAATAAAGATCCTTTTATTTTATTTTTTCTACTGTATTTATGCCAGCACCGTTAAAAGTCCCGGGGCCTATTTATAGTCTCAATGTCCCTCCTTTCTATAAACAAATAAGTTTATCTTGGTCTCATCAGAACATGATTCCAGTAATCCATGTCCTTAGGCTTCTTGTCTTCAGCAAACTGTTTGCGGGCTTTCTTGTGCATCATCTTTAGAAGAGGCTTCCTTATGAGAGGACAGCCATGCAAACCAATTTAATGCAGTGTGCGGCGTATAGTCTGAGCACTGACAGGCTGATCCCCCACCCCTTCAACCTCTGCAGCAATGCTGGCAGCAGTCATACGTCTATTTCCCAAAGACAACCTCTGGATATGACGCTGAGCATGTGCACTCAACTTCTTTGGTCGACCAACGGCGAGGCCTGTTCTGAGTGGAACCTGCCCTGGTAAACAACTGTGTGGTCTTGGCCACAGTGCTACAGCTCAGTTCCAGGGTCTTGGTAATCTTCTTATAGCCTAGGCCATCTTTATGTAGAGCAACAATTATTTTTTTCAGATCCTCAGAGAGTTCTTCGCCATGAGGTGCCATGTTGAACTTCCAGTGACCAGTATGAGAGAGTGAGAGCGATAACACCAAATTTAACACACCTGCTCCCCATTCACACCTGAGACCTTGTAACACTAACAAGTTACATGACACCGGGGAGGGAAAAGGGTGAATTGGGCCCAATTTGGACATTTTCACTTAGGGGTGTACTCACTTTTGTTGCCAACGGTTTAGACATTAATGACTGTGTGTTGAGTTATTTTGAGGGGACAGCAAATTTACACTGTTATACAAGCTGTACACTCACTACTTTACATTGTAGCAAAGTGTAATTGATGTAATAAAATATTTACAAAAATGTAAGGGGTGTACTCACTTTTGTGAAATACTGTATATATATTATTACACCCCCTGAAGTGTATCAGAAACAGTACACAACAGAATGCACTGTAGATATAGGCTACACTGAATGCAGAGTAAATATATATATATATTAAATACACTGCCACTAACTGAATAACCTGCCTGCTTAATCTAACTCTCTGCTTAGGCTATCTCTCTGTCCATGCCAACACCACTACATACGACCGCAGCACTGTAGGCAGCCTTATATAGTGTGGGGCGTGGACTTAGTCCCCCTGAGCCATGATTGGCCAAAGGCCGTTGGCCAATTATGGCTCTCAGAAGAGCACGCTGTGATCATAATCATAATACAGCAATGCACTGTGATCTCGCAGTGCATTATGGGGCATTCCGCGGCACTCTAATTTTCCATGAACGCCCCATAATGTTCACTGTTCGGCGAACACCCGATGTTCGACCCGAACATCGAGCTCATCCCTACTCTTAATCATGCTGGATGTTGCTGGCTGTCTCTCTGAAGAAGCCTGGACAGCAAACAGGTAGGATGCCTGTTTCCTTCTATTGGGCTAAGTGCAGATACAGTGGCTGGCTCTCAGCGAAAAGTCAGTTCATGGATGTGACCATTGTGTCTGCACTGAGCCCTACCATTCTGGTGTCTGAGCTCCAACAGACAGGCAGCCAGAAACATCCAGAATGAATGAGAGCAGATACTGAGCAAACCCAGCCCAGTTCCCTGTGTATACTGAAAGTCCAGCCCTGATCCACTCCCATCCAGCACAGAGCCCTGTGAACATATAAGGGCCATGTTCCATTGCTTGTTATGTTAAACAATTATAAACTTTAAATGAAAGCTAGTTTAATCAAAAGAGAATTGGACTGCAGACAGAGAGGCCAAAGTGCTGTGTTGTAACTCCCCATTGTAATGCCCATAAATTGGGCTTCAGCCTAGGGTGGAGCTTACAGCCAACAGAAACTTAAAAAAGATGTCCTTTTAGTACACAATGCGGCCAGGGAACATAATGAGACCAAGTGCTGTATGCAATTGGTCCCCTAGGGCAGTGATGGCGAACCTTTTTGAGCCTGAGTGCCCATACTATACTGCACTCTCCAGTCTCTGAGCACTCTCTCACTGTTTTGTACTCTTCAATAGAACTGTGTTCTGCTCTCCCCAGTGGGGAATAGCTCAGTCCTTTCTCATATCTCCCACCACTCTGTCCATTTCTGGTGCAGCTCTGACAGTACATATTTCAGTTGTCATGATCTGACTCCCCAGGCACACATCTCCCTGTCCTCCTCTTCCTGGTATAGAACTTCCTATTTGTCCCTGCGCTCACCTCTGATAGTTAATCTTTCAGCCCTGTCCTTTCCGGTCAGTGTCTCCTTCACTCCCCTCCTCCACCCCCCCTTTACCTTCTCCGTTAGTCTCCAGTCCCCCCGGCGGCCCCTTCTTGGACCTCTTTCCCCGCAGTTTGGATAGAGTCCTCCGCAGAGGATCAGCCATTCCTCCCCAGTGGCCTCAGCACTCGCAGCGGCTGCCCCGGGCGGTGGAAGGCTCTATGCTGCAGCCGGTGCTCCGCTCTCCGGGGCTCCTCTTACCACTGTACATGCTAGGAATACTTGTGAGGTGAGAGGCCACGGACTCTGCACATGTGCACTCCCCCCTCCTCCCCTCCGTAAGACGGGCTCTGGCCTGCTGTGTCAGCAGATGTGTCAGCGCAACAATCATAGGCTGCTTGGCTAGAGGTAATTTGACCCGGGTAGCGATCCGGCGACTTTGCTTGTGTGCCCACAGAGAGGGCCCTGCTTGCCCGATGTGACACGTGTGCCATAGATTCGCCATTACTGCCCCCTGGGATTCCGCAAGGATTTAAAAATCATTGTGATACTTGCTGACCAGGTCTTTTATGAAGCTTTTTATTTACAAGTTTAAATTATTATTTTTTGCTAGATAATTACTTAGAACCCCCAAAAATTACCGGTATATATTTTTTTTTAGCAGAGACCATAGAGAATAAAATGGTAAGCATTGCAATATTTTATGACACTATTTTTTGGAAAAAATACACTTTAATGAATTATAAAAAACAAAACACAATAATTATCCCAATTTTTTTGTATAATGTGAGAGATGATGTTACACCAAGTAAATAGATACCTAACATGTCATGCTTTAGAATTGCGCATGCTCGTGGAATGGCGACAAGCTACGATACTTAAAAATCACCAAAGGTGACGCTTTAAATTTGTTTACAGGTTACCTGTTTCGAGTTACAGAGGAGGAATAGTGCTAGAATTATTGCTCTCACTCTAACGATACCTCACATGTGTGGTATGAACAATGTTTACATATGCAGACACGAATTTTGTATGTGTTCACTTCTGTGCGTGAGCATGGAGGGATGGGGCGCTTTAAAAAAATGTTTTTCTTATTTAACTTTTTATTTTTACACTGTCCCTTTATTTTTTTATCATTTTTATTCCTATTATAAGGAATGTAAGCATCCCTTGTAATAGAAATAAGCATGACAGGTCCTTTTTATTGAGAGCTCTGGGGTCAAAAACACCCAGATCTCTCCTTTACCTTTAAAAGCAAAAGAAAAAAAAAGAAAAATGTTGACACTCTGACTTGCCCTCACTCGACTTTCTGCCTAGCCATGAGCTGCATTGGATTGCTTCCAGGTCTACTGACGGAAACGCCAAGGTGAATGTTCCAATGGGATCACTTTTATCAGACGCCTTTTATCAGCAGCTATCTTCTGCCCTAACCCTGGTAATAAATATCAAGGTAGTGATGTATATATATTCTGTGGGCAGACGGCAAGTGGCAGACATGGATCTAATCCTGCCTTTCTCTGCTGGTATTAGCTGCCTGCCTCAGTGACTGGCTAAAAACAAAGTTACTGATGGTGAGTGTGACATTGATGCCTGTCCTATTTCAAGAACCACTTTATGCATTGACTTACCTGCTTTAGCATTTTGTCCATCCGGCCAATAGAGTCCCCTGATGAATAAGCAACCTCCATAGACATTTTCCAAAAAGACACAACAGTTTAATCCAACGTAGTTTTACTTTTTAAATGCAGTACATGGGATGTTCACTGGCCAATGCCATATGAAGTATAAGAAGACAATAGTCTTCTCAGCCTTATACCACTATGAAGGTTGGTAACTTACTGGAAGAATATGCAGAAGGAAAGAGTCTATCTAAGTACTAAACCAGCTAACCCCAACTTACAGGGAATCTGGATTGTACCACTAATAAACATAGCAATGACACATTGCCACTAGATGTCAGCATCAAGATATTTATAGACTGAACAAAAGATTAAAAACCTGGTTAAGACTCAAACATCCATCTTTTGCCTCTGATGCAGCCGGTATACCAGCAAAACCGGGTCAAGCATTATCTACGACCGTGCACATTCCCTCCTGGTGATACTTCTTTTTGGACTTGGTTTGGTGGACCCAGATCATTTACATTGTTGTGGGACTTTGGCAATGTGGAATTCATTGTTGACTTGCATGTATGCATGTGATTTATGCATGTAGGGCAGCATCTGATGTAGCTTGGTGGCTAATGTGATCTGGCAAAGGAATCCCAGTGGAAGCACTGTTTGCCACTGCTTAGGAACCCAGTGTGTATGGATATTGGTGGCTAATATCCAGTGCAAATGAATTCAATAGGGCTTCTAGGACCTATTTGATGGCTTTAATCTTCAATATAACTTTTTACGGATCAGTGGTATTGAACTTCTCCCATAGATGGGTTTGGTTTGGTTTCTACTTATTGTCATGCAATCCTTATTGCAGGATGGAAGATTGGGTTGATGTAACTGGATTCACACATATGGGATCATCCACCCTATCGTGCAATGTTTGACAGAGAAGTAAAAGTCTTTTGTGCTCAGCTGATTTCACACAGTATATGAGGCTGGATGGTTAACCACAATGGGATTCATGCTAATAGATTTTCAAATTCATGCCTCTGTCTATCCACCTGGATTAATGAAATGGATTTTGTACTATAAGACTATAACATTATAACCTTGGAAACACCATGAGGTTGATTCTTCTTGTGTGTCCAAGGAGAATTATTTCTTCTTTCTTATTTGGACATTTAAGAAGCCAAATGATAACTACCAAGGGGGTGCAGGTTGGTTTTTAACCTTATCCTGGCCAAGTGATTTTAAATATGTCTTTAATAAAAAAAGATATGTGTTAATACATTTTTGTTTATATTTTTGGAATGGTTTATAATATCATGAGCAGTTGATTTGTTCTTTTTATGAATAAGAGTCTAGTGGGTGTTTGAGTGTTAACCGGATTTTTATTATTTTGTTCAGTCTAGTGATAGCTTACCGGTAACCTTGATGTTTTTGCAGTCACTCGCACAAAGATATTTATACATTGTAAGATATTGGGGTGATTCAACTCAAGTGGTGGATGCGATTTTAGGAACCCATGTCAGTCCAGACTGCATTTTAAGGGCATGGCAGCCCACTTTTATTGAAAGGAAACAAAGTTCAAAGAAAATAACAGCAATTTCCCTTGCAGAGGGTTCCATCCTTACCACATAGTTCAAACCTTCAGCCTCCTGGCTTACTCTCTTGCAGCACCGCTGCTTCAGACCTCACACCTAGGCCTTTGGGTTGCTCCTCAGAGCGTATGCTAATGCTGCCAGCTGCAGCCTCCCTCTCCTAGGGAATATGGGTGTCCTCCTGACACTCATACACAGACGTCGTGTTTGTAGGGCGGAGTCCTCCTGACTAAGTGGGAGCCCTAAGCTCTATCCCTGGGATGCATAGGAACCCACCCCACAGGTGTGTAAGTAGCATGCCTGCTTCTGCCACAATCGGGCGTATATATTGCTAATCGTCAGCGTGACACGGGGTCACCTCTCCACAACATATATAATGAAATCCAATTATAATGGATACACAATAAGTGTTCCAGAACAATGTTTGCCCCACAACTTTAGGGAGATCAATTATTCTCCTTAAAGTGTTCAATGTCCCTTCTCTTTTGAGATAACAGTGTTAAGAGGTTATAATTGTAACCCAAGAGTTATATACACAAAAAATTCTAACTATAAACAGCCAACACAGTAGTGAAGTACAGGCATTTGTGGAAGCACACAGGTATACATGCAATTTTATATAGAAAGCACTGTAGCAATATTTTGGCAATTGTGAAAACGCACAGGCAAACTAATAGAAATATTACAGCAATTGAGAAAATTACAAAATAGAGGGATAATCCAGTGCCCCTAATTTCTATTCACTACCTTACCTACTGTACAATGTATTTCAGTGCATGGAGCACAACAGCAGTTAGAGAACCACTATCCTTCTCAAACACTGTACATGCAAATGCCTTTTGTAAATACAGAAGTTGTCAGAGGAAGTCTTTTTCTCTGCGGCTCTGACTCATGACATCATCTAATGCAGATTACGGCAGAGGAAGTGAGCAGTGAAAAATGTCCTCCTCACCTCCTCCTTCTTCCTGCTCAGGCCAATTTTCAGATTTTAGCACTGTGACATTTTAAATGACAAATATTCAGTCATGCAACACTGTACCCAAATTCATTTTTTATATTTTTTGCAACAGATAGAATCTTCTTTTGGTTCGTATTTAATCAACACTGTTTTCCTTTTTTGTTTTTACTATATAAATAAAATAAAATTTTGAAAAAAAAAATGTTTCTTTAGTTTGTTATACAATCTCGAAAATAAATAATATTTCTTTATAAATTTAGGCCAAAATTTATTCTGCTATATTTCATTGGTAAAAATAACCCTAATCAGTGTATATTATTTACCCGGTCTGAAAGTTATAGAGTCTACAAACTATGGTATATACAGTATATTTGAAAATTGATCAATCCTGATGTACTAACTGTATCTCATTAGACAGTAGAAGGTATTTAGTAAGAGGCATGGTGAGTTTTTAAGTTGTAATTTTTTATTCACACTTTTGTGGAAAATTTATTTTAAAAATGAATTCAATTAATTAAAGTCATTTTTTCCCCAAAAAAGTTGCCATTTTAACATGTTCTTTAACCACTTCAGCCCCGGAAGATTTTACCCCCTTCCTGACTAGAGCACTTTTTGCGATTCAGCACTGCTTCGCTTTAGTACAAAAGAATATTCCTGCGCTATCAGATATGGAATTGGCTTAAAGTGGAACAGCTGCACCTGCATCTATACAACTGCGTCGCTTTAACTGACAATAGCGCGGTCGTGCGACCCTGTACCCAAACAAAATTGATGTCCTTTTTTTCCCACAAATAGAGCTTTCTTTTGGTGGTATTTGATCGCCTCTGCATTTTTTTTGTGCTATAAACAAAGAAAGAGCGACAATTTTGAAAAAAACGCAGCATTTTTTACTGTTTTCCTATAATAAATATCCCCAAAAATATATAAAAAACATTTTTTCCCTCTGTTTAGGCCAATATGTTTTCTTCTACATATTTTTGGTAAAAAAAAAAATCGCAATAAGCGAATGTTGATTGGTTTGCGCAAAATTTATAGCGTCTACAAAATAGGGGATAGTTTTCTGGCATTTTTATTTTTAATTTTTTTCTTATTAGTAATGGCGGCGATCTGCGATTTTTATCGGGACTGCAACATTATGGCGGACACTTTAGACACATTTTTGGGACCGTTGTCATTTATACAGAGATCAGTGCGATTAAAAATGCATTGATTACTGTGTAAATGACACTGGCAGTGAAGGGGTTAACCACTAGGGGGCAGTGAAGGGGTTACGTGTGTCCTAGGAAGTGATTCTAACTGTGAGGGGGCTGGACTTCAACACACAGGACAGTGATCACTGCTCTCGATCGCAGAGAGCAGTAGATCACTGTCCTGTCACTAGGCAGAATGGGGAATGCTTTGCTCACATAAGCATCTCCCCGTTCTTCCTCTCCATGACACGATCACGGGCACCCAGGGAACATCGAGTACGCGGGACCTGCGGTCACGGAGACCTCGCGACACCGCTTCTTAAGGGGGACGTTCCTGTACGCCCTTTTGCCTGCCAGTGACTTTAGGCTTTTAAGGAGCATAAATTACGGATCTCATTTCCTTACTATCTATCACATGTTTGGAGGCCCTGGAGCACCAGGACAGTGGAAACACCCGCAAAATTACCCAATTTTGGAAAGCAAACACTCCAAGGTATTTTCTGATAAACATAGTGAGTCTTTTGAAAATGTAATTTTTCACCACAAGTTTTTGGAAAATGCAGGAAAATTATATGTATTTATTAAAAAATCGTGTTAATTGGCAACTTTGTGTTAACACACATCATAGGCATACTTAGAATTACACCCCCAAAACACCTTCTGCTACTCCTCCAGAATATAGCGATATCACATGTGTGAGACTTTTTCACAGCCTAACCATATAGAGGGGCCCAAAATCTAAGGAAGTACCTTCAGGTGTTCAAGGGGCATAAACTACCCATCTATTTTCCTGACTACCTATCAGTAGAAACACCCACATAATGACCACATGTTGGAGAGTAAACATCCCAAGGTAGAGGCATGGTGAGCCTTCTGAAGACATAATTTTATTGCCACAAGTTTTTTGAAAATGTGTAAAGAAAATTAAAATAATTTTTTAAGCAAAGTTGGCAATTTAATCAATTATTTTTTACACACAGCAGGGGCATACTTCACAAAACACATTCTACTACTCCTCCTGAGTATAATGATACCATATTTGTGAGACTTTTCCACTGTCTAGACTAATTTTGTTCTAGACATTTTATCTTGTGTATGACATCTAAATAAACCAATCATGTCAAAGCCAATGTACTGTAATGGTCACCTCTGTATAAGTGTCCAAGGAATATAGTGTAGTATAGCGTCACTTATAGCAGTCCCAGTTCCTATAAGCCAAGCAAGCCTAACCTATTGGTACATGACTGCCCCAGGGATCAGGGACATTAGGACTGGTGGTGGTGATCAGGGACACAGTTAATGGTGTGGTGGTGATCAGGGAGACAACAACTGGTGTGGCTATAATCAGGGACAATATGACTGGTGAGGCAGTGATTAGGGACACTGAGTGGACTGCAGTGATTAGGGACACTGTGAGTGGACTGTGGTGATTAGGGACACTATAAGTGGATGGCGGTGATAAGGGACATTGTGAGTGGACGAAGGGGATTAGGGACACTGTGAGTGGGAGACGGTGACTAGGGACACTGGTGCAGCATGGGTTAGGGATACTGACTGTCAGCACTTATCTGTGGAGGTGATCAGAGATAATGGCCGGTGGCACTGACATAAAGTGTTATCAGAGCAGCCAGCCTTTGTACATGATCACTGCTACCGCAGTACAATGTCACCATAGTGACACTGCACTTGCTCTTGTGACAGTATGTACAAAAAAATATATATACATTTTTTAAACCTTTTTTTTTATATTTTAGGTTAGATATTGTCACTGTACTACTCTGAGGGGGAGGGATCAGGGTTTATTTATTTTGTTACACTGTGATTGCTTATTCCAGTGATCATCACTGGAATAAGCAATCTGTAACACTATTCAAAGGTTTCATTCATGGAACCTTTGTTTACTACTGTGATGCTGTGATTGGTCACAGCTATCACATGGTGTAGGATCGTTGTGTTTGGCACTGGTACCATGTGATCACTGTGACCAATTTCAGAGATCACACAGTAGTAAGCAAGGCATCATGAATGACTGCTTTGCTTACTACTGTAACTGTGATCATTGTTAATAGTCACAGCGATCGCATAGTACCAGGGCCACTCTGACTGAACATGGCGTTCACAGATCTAGTCATTGCATGCCCCAGGGAGTGCACATGGCACTTGCTTCTGGGAGGATGTACGGGTATGTCTTCCTGGAGCTAGAGAGCATCCACCCAGCTATTTATCTACATTGGCTGGGCAGAAAGTGGTTAAAAATGGCAGTGGCAAGTTTGTGAGCAGTTACAGTGGTGTCCAGAGTACAGGATCAGTGCTGGGAGTTGCCAGTATGCAGCAAGCCAACACATTGGCCTGCATCTTCCTGTGTCCTGCTTTTGGTCCTTTCATGAGATGAGCTTCCTAATTAACCAATGGCAGGGTCCAAGAGGAAAGGGGCTTTTTGACTTCCTTCCACAGAAGCTGTAGTGATACTTCAATGAATGGAGGAGGTGGGGGGAAAGGGCAGACAAGTCAGGCTCTCTTGATGAGAGCCTGTGACAGGCTGTTAGTTGTAAAAACCCTCCCACACCAGAAGATTATTGTGGCAGGGGTGGGGGCATTAAAGCAGAAGATTTTTACTAACAGAAGAGAAATCAGCACAAGGAGCACAACCTACTAACTGTAAGTTATGTCCCTTGTGCTGATTTTTCTGTTTGTGATTTTCGCTGCATGTAGGCTTTAAGGCCTGTCAGTGTGTTTACCTGCCATGTAATTTTTTTTTTTAATTCGGGTAAATGGAGAAACATTAAAAGATAAAGTAAGTACGCAGCTCAGATGTATGCTGTATTACAGAGCTTTAGACCAACTATTTTTTTCTGTTTGTGATTTTGGTTGCACTTAGGCTTTAAGGGTACCCCTACATGGCTGCATTTGACCCTGCAATTGAATAAACTTCATTAAACTCCAAACTACAGTTTCATCCTGGTATAGCAGACCTACCAAGTGACTATTCAGTAGGATGATGCACCCCCTCACAAATTATTTGAAGGGAAACCTCTTATTGTTTTGATTCAAATGTTAAATGAATAAAGCCAAAATACGCAGCTTGTCATTTTAATTATACCACAGATTTGGGGATCATGATAAGACCATCTGACTACCAGATGGTGGTAAATCTATAAGTAAATTCATTTTTAATCAATTTTTCAGCTATCTGTAATTATAGTGTTTATGATTAAATTGTGCTTGTTACTGGCATTTAACCTCAATTGTAGGAATGCATTCAGTGTCTGAAAAACCAAAAGCAGTGTGTTATGTGCTTCAGGCTGTCTTAAGCTCTACAATTATAAATACTAAAGCACTTACTGTATTCTACTGTGACTGTACCGAGACATGGGGAAGCACTGAAGATAATGTTTACATTCACATACTATATAACACAGAAATAACTACTTAATTGTCTTGCAATGACTAGAGACAGGAGAAACATTTATAGCTTGTGCAATGTTTAGGACCTTAGCATCAATCATTAACCTAAATCTACCCCTAAACTTGACCATAAAGCCTTGTAGACACAGGCTGAAAATTGTCTGAAATCAGCTGCTTCAGCAGGAACCAGGCAACATTTGACCTGTATGTACAGCTGTCTGTTCTGCAGAATTTTTTACCTACAGGCTAAGCTCGTTTTCTTTGATCTGCAAATAGCGCTTGGGGTGTGGACAAGACCCTATTTGGCTCTGATCTGGCACCCAAGAGTTGAGTAGATGATTCAGCTTGAAGACTTTCTCAAATCCTGTTTTATTGCAATCTACGTCCCTGGTTAAGAAATAAAACAGTTTAATATCCCCAGCGGGATTAAAACACTTACAAAATCAGAAGGCAAAAATGGCACATCTTAACAAATGGTGGAATGGTGGGTTCTTCAGAATCGGAAGGGGTCACGGCGGAAAGGAATCCCCAGGCTGTTATTTGTGTGATAACACCGAGTCCAGTCAGGATCCACCTCTCTTGTCCCTGTCCCCATCCACGACCAGCTCAGAGAGTATAAATTGTGTATAGCCACCTCCATGGTCATAGGTTGATAAAGGAACCAGATAGAGTTCCGAAACGCATCCCTTTCTTATGACCACATCCGTTTGCGGTCCAGGCTGGTTGCTGTCCCTCAGGGCTGACATAATTTCCGGGTCCTCTATTCCTGTTTTCGGACTACGTCACTTCCGCCGGTGGCTTCAGCGTCCTGGATACTCCGCTGCTGATCCTGACTGGACTCGGTGTTACCACACAAATAACAGCCTGGGGATTCCTTTCCGCTGTGACCCCTTCCGATGCTGAAGAACCCACCTTTCCACCATTTGTTATGATGTGCCGTTTTTGCCTTCTGATTTTGTAAGTGTTTTTAATCCCACTGGGGATATTAAACTGTTTTACTTCTACACTTAGAGGTGCCTTTTCTTTGCTTGTGTTTCCATAGAGATTGCTTCTATCTGTAAGCCGCAGCCATAAGTACTGTAGAAACATCCATATCACTGCTATTAGCACCATCATTGGACTTTTGTTTGTTTAGAGACATTGTCTGTTCCATTCTGAAGCTCTGAGGGCCCTTAATAATCTTTTTATATTGCACCTGGTTAAGAAATGCATCCTCTCTCTTCTTCCTGGTGACCACTGCCACTTAAAGAAGAGCTTCACCCAAAAGGGGAAATTCCACTTGTCCCCCCCCACTTTAGGTTTTGCCACTTCTTTTTTGGGGGGGGGGCAGGTAACTGTCAAAATCCCCATCCCCGATCCAAGTGGAAGTTTGCCCCCCCCTCCTTTCCCTCATCTGGCTCAGGTGAGGACAGCGCTGGATCCCTGGACAGGTAAGTGTCCTATTATATAAAGTCAACAGCTACAGTACTCTTAGATTTTTTGTTTTCAGGGTGAAGAACTGCTTTAGTGAAAGTAAGGGAAATTCAAAATCTTGAGTTATCATCAGAACAGCAATAGAGGGAATACCTTCCAGTGGAGATAATGTTACTGGTGAAACCTATAAGGATCTTCTTCAGTTTGGAGAGATTTCCTCTTATGACCTATTGTTACTACAGTATGGAAATGAAGGAAAATGTTACAAAAGAACACAGATGCCAAAAAAATCCTGAAAAGGGTTTTTCAATCTTACATGAAATTAAAAATGTTTACCGCTTGTGTATGGACAGCATAATCAAAATTTCATCATTGTTACTAATAATCATTAAGGTGGCTAACTGTTCATCAAGAGATGTAAATTAAGAATTCCGATTTTCTCTAAAGGCAACTTTTTTTCACTCTGTTTCCACAGTGAGACTAAATATTTAGCAGAATGTTTTGTTTCATCTTCTATGGTGTTCTACTGAGGACATTTTAAAAATAGGATTTAGAATCTGATGTTTTATAAACTAAGTTCACATATTGTTATTGCTAGTTCTCTAACCAGAGAAGCAATTGTTCCCTTATAATAGATTGTGCTAGGATATACCGTTTTAACTGTGAATGCCATCTAATTATTCTTGCTGTTTTGGCCTTCACATTAAGTACTTCTTTTGAAGTCAAATCTGGTCTCCTTGGTTACAAACCATAATGTAGTCTTCTTTGTAGTAGAAAAGCCATGATCGCTTCACCAAAGTATTCAGTACTGAATAATCATAATAGGAAGCCATGCAGAAAGATTTTACAAATAAGGTAAGTGTATTGTTACAAGTCACAAGCAAATGCTATGCAAAGTTGTACATCAGTATTTCACAGGATGCTGTGAAAATCGAGTGGACTTAGTTATTTGAAAAACTACCACATAAGATATTAGAAGAGAAAGTGGGGAAGTATGATGTTTCATTGTTTTCTTCCTCTTCTAAAAATACTACTTCCCTAGCATTCGTGCCCAGCCAGTTGCTTCAGTACTTTCAAAGACATTAACTCAGAAGAAGCATACTAATTAAGATTTGTGACATCATACTTTTGTGATCTGCATACTTGTTTCAGGTAATTTTTTTTAAGTGATAACACCAGAGAAAGTCAGATAGTTACCATTTCCAGAAGGCAATCAGCCTCTTTATTTTTCATAGTAGAGGTTTCCTTCAAAAAATAAAGCAGTCCATTCTGTTTGCTAATAAAAATAACAGAATAGTAACATAAAAGTACAATACATCACAGTAACTACAAACAACGGAGTAGCTAAAGCTATAATAACCCCAAATGGCCTGTGGTAAAATGAGGTCCAGTGTATGTCTGAAAAAGGATTGTTAAAAAAATAGCTTATGTACAATATTTATCAGTTTCCCCCATAAAGTTAAAGATTACTGGCTCAGAAGTTATAAAAAAACACAGACTGCATTTCTGAACATTGATTACAGACTGATTCACCCATCCAAGCCATCTTCTCCTCTGGTACACAATAACAAAGCAGTGGTTTAAGAAGAGGAATCCGAGTCTCTAAATAGCCCCTTCTGAATCTGAGGACCATGGACTAACCCATTCAGATTACCTAGTTAATTTGTAAGCGTCACCAGTCTTAGGAATTTAAATAGAAGCCATAAATGTTGCCTTATAAACTACCCCTTTTTGACTATGGATGAGTGAATCTGCCTGGGTTGAATTTGGGACAAGTTCCTTAAAATTCAGAAAATATTAACTTTTCCCCAAACCCCACTGAATTCTATTGGGGTAAATCTTAATATTCAATTCTTTTTTGGTGCCAAAAAATGAACTATTGTCAAACAGAGGCAAAGAGGTCATGTGCCAATGCCAAAATAAAAATGATCAAACAGGAGGCAAAGTCTTATGTGGCTTCAAGGGCTACATTGAAGATACAAAAATCCTTTAAATAAAGGATTTGGGGGATGCTGCTGCCAGAGACATTTTTGCATTTTTTGTTTTACATGTTTGAAAAGATAATTTTAGGCCTGAAGATTACATAAAACTCCCAAAACACTATGGAGTTGATTTACTAAAACTGGAGAGTGCAAAATCTAGTGCAGCTGTGCATGGAAGCCAAATGTGGGAACCTGCAGCTTACCACTTCACACAGAGTCCAAATGACAGCTTCTGCACTCTCTTGGATTGGGCTGCAAACTCACAGGCAAATAGAAAACATCAGCCTACTATGTGCTTTTTGGGTGGAGGTTATCAGCATTGCCAGTGCTGATTCACAAGGCTGTGGCTCCACCTGCGATCCCAAATTGCTAGATGTGAACCGGGTCTTAATGCATAAATAAGAGGCATCTATTGTTTATATAGAGAGATTACTATTTGTTTTACTTCTGTATCCTTTTATGGCCATGGTGATTTATTGTGGAGTGAACCCTTTATTGAAGAAACGTGCCAGTGTTTTGAGATGATCCTGGCTTTTGAAGGGGAAAAGGTGCTGTGTGATCTTCATAATTTAAAGGTCCTCGATATAAGGTAAGAACCCATCTGTTTTGCTCCTGGTGTTGGTTGGAGAAGAGCATATATAGGCTTTGATGTTTGTCATCTTCTGGTGGAAAGATTGTCACGTTTTTTTATCACACTGAGGTGTCCGTTTACGAAACTGTGAACAGCAGTAATCCCAAGGATCGCCGCTGATCTCAGCTCATATACGGCTTATGAAACAGAGAAGGTTCGGGGAAATCTCCGCCGATCATCTCTATACACTGAGAATTCGTCATTGCCTGACACAGAAACGGCCAGTTTATGAAACTGCAATCTCAGCGCTTCACTGGCGATCTGTGTCAGAATTCACACTCCTCGATTTACCAGCTCAGAGGTGGAGAACCAGGGAGTGAAGAGAGAATCCCGGGGGAAAACTGAGGAGGAAGAAGGAAGATTATTGACTACTTCAATCAGACCCCCCAAGACAGTAACCATGTCCCCCTATCATATTTATGTGTATATATATATATATATATATATATATTAGAAGGCCAGTATGGTGGCCTGAATTTATGGGAGGAGCCCAGTGGGTATTTAAGCTGGCCGCTCGCCCTTGCTCTCTGACGGTTCCAGTGTGCGATACCGCACGTCGCTGGGCTGGCTCTTCCCAGCTCACCTCATGTTCGTGAGTCTGTTCGTTCGATTACAAATGTCTTGAAGCTTCCTCGTACGTGCTCTTCATTGGCTGTTCTCGCTCACTGTTGCAGGTAGGGTTCGTACCTTTTCGTTCATTCGCAATGTTACGATTAGTTATGTTTCCTATCCTGCATCCCTTTCATTTTTAGCTGCCTCCGAATTATTGTCGGTTGTGTCCCGACACCATTCGGCAAAGGTGTAGTAGATTTCTATGTCCCCTCGGCCTTGCTTGTTGTCCCATGCCACAAACATACATTTCATTTGTAGATCCAATCCTCCGAGCCACCGTCGGTTGTTGTCCGATTTCATTCGATACAGGCTTTGTTGCTCATAGGATTTACAGTCTATGGGGTTGCCGTCTCATTCATTTGGAGATGAGCATGTATTGTTTGCACCGGTTCTGTGGCTGATTGAGGTGGTAATTAAACCCACTTTGTGCCTTGTCTGCACTTAATTAACCTGGGGGGTTGGGTGGTTGGTATGGGTTCAGTTTAGAGTAAGGGGTGGCATACACTCTGCAACCAATTCGTATCACTTTCACTGCATACTTTTCAACCAGTTTAATTTACCCTACTACCGATTCATATCAGATACGTGGCATTCCTACCACAGTCCGATTCGAACCTAGTTGCGTCAGTGGCACAACGGTTCGCATCAGACAGGTCCTGTACCGATTCATACCGCTCACCCTCATACCCTACAAAAGATTTGCTGTTATATCATCTTACTCACTGATTCATATCACTTTCATGCCATATTCGTCACTCCGATTCGAGCCTAGTCGCCTTGGCGGCACAACGCTTCGCATCAGCCGCATTCCACACACCAATTCGTATTGGTTCGTACCATACCCTACGATTCGTTATTTATATAATTTTTTCTGACTGATTCTTACCACTCACCCCCATACCCTACTAACGATTTGTTGCTTCACCCACTGGTTCATATCACTTCTTGCCACACGCATTATGCCTATAACGCTTCGCACCGATTCTTAGCGATTCATACCATGCGATTCGTTAATCATATCATTGCTCTGACCGATTCGGATCATGTCAGCAGCTTCGTGCATCACACTCCAAACCAAGCCTAGTCTCACCGGCGGCACAACGGTTCGCATCATTCGCATCACATGCACTAATTTGTAGCGGTTCATTCCATACCCTATGATTTGTTACTCATATTATTGCTCTGACTGATTTGGATTGCGTCAGCAGCTACGTGCATTACATTTCGATCTGAACCTAGGTGCATCAGCTTCTCTACGGTTTGCATTGGATACATCCTGCACATTGGAGTCATAACGCTCACCATCATACTCTACAAACGGTTCGTTGCTATGTCATCTATCACTTTCGTGCCACACGCATCACTCCGATTCGAGCCTAGTCGCCTTGGCGGCACAACACTGTGCTTTTGTCGCATCCCACGCACCGATTCATAGTGGTTCGTACCATACCCTACGATTCATTATTCATATCATTGTTCTGTCCGATTCAGGTTGAGTCAGCAGCTAAATGCATCACACTCCAAACCGAACCTAGTCTTATCGGTGGCACAATGGTTCACATCACGAGTAGGGATGAGCTTCGTGTTTGAGTCGAGCGCATGTTCGACTCGAACATCGCGTGTTCGGCCGTTCGTTGAATTACGAACGTTATGGGCCGTTAGCGCCAAATTCGACTGGCGTGTCACGGCCCATAATTCACTGCGGCATCGCAGTGCATTGCTGGCTGATGATTGGCCAAGCATGCACTATGACCCGCGTGCTTGGCCAATCACAGCGCCGTGTGTACAGAGAGCCATAATTGGCCAAAGCCAGGGAGGCTTAGGCAAATTGTGGCTCAGGGCGTTTAGTACACGCCCCACACTATATAAGGCCGCCTGCATGGCGGCCTTGTGTAGTGTGTTGCGGCGGAGATAGATAGACAGAGAGACAGTGTCATTTGATTTAAGTTAGATAGAGTAGGCAGGTCGAGTCAGTTAGCTACACTTACAGTATATATATGTATATATATATATATATATATATATATATATATATATATATATATATATATATATTATATATATATATATATATATGTATACACACTGTATTCAGTTTAGCTAGATCCGTTCCTGTTATTCTCTTCCTAATATACTGACAAGCAGGCAGGTGTTTTCACAGTATATCCAGTTAGTGTACTGTGTACCCTGCACAGTTGCACTCACAGTATAGCTATCTGAAGCCAAGTGCTTGTGTGCTTCTTCTGATCCTATTAATAGCATAGGAAGGCTCTTGAAGTATTTACAGTTAGTGTACTGTGTACCCTGCACAGTTGCACCTACAGTATAGCTACCTGAAGACAGGTGCTTGTGTGCTTCTTCTGATCGTATTAATAGCACAGGCAGGCTCTTGAAGTATTTCCAGTTAGTGTACTGTGTACCCTGCACAGTTGCACCTACAGTATAGCTAACTGAAGCCAAGTGCTTGTGTGCTTCTTCTGATCCTATTAATAGCACAGGCAGGCTCTTGAAGTATTTACAGTTAGTGTAATGTGTAACCCTGCACAGTTGCACCTACAGTATAGCTACCTGAAGCCAAGTGCATGTGTGCTTCTTCTGATCCTATTAATAGCACAGGCAGGCTCTTGAAGTATTTCCAGTTAGTGTACTGTGTACCCTGCACAGTTGCACCTACAGTATAGCTACCTGAAGCCAAGTGCTTGTGTGCTTCTTCTGATCCTATTAATAGCACAGGCAGGCTCTTGAAGTATTTACAGTTAGTGTACTGTGTAACCCTGCACAGTTGCACCTACAGTGTAGCTACCTGAAGCCAAGTGCTTGTGTGCTTCTTCTGATCCTTTTAATAGCACAGGCAGGCTCTTGAAGTATTTCCAGTTAGTGTACCGTGTACCCTGCACAGTTGCACCTACAGTATAGCTACCTGAAAACAGATGCTTGTGTGCTTCTTCTGATCTTATTATTAGCACAGGAAGGCTCTTGAAGTATTTACAGTTAGTGTACTGTGTAACCCTGCACAGTTACACCTACAGTATAGCTACCTGAAGCCAAGTGCCTGTGTGCTTCTTCTGATCCTATTAATAGCACAGGCAGGCTCTTGAAGTATTTCCAGTTAGTGTACTGTGTACCCTGCACAGTTGCACCTACAGTATAGCTACCTGAAGACAAGTGCAGGTGTTCTTATACTAATAATACTACAGGCAGGCAGTTGATTCTGCTAGCTGCAGTATAATCGCTATATATATATATATATATATATATATACATCCCAGTTTTGTGCAGCTACATCTCACTGCAGGCCATTAGTATGTCTGGAAGGCCAACAAGGAGAGGCAGATAGTCACAAGCCAATAAAAGAGGGCAAGCAGGCTCTGCGTCTAGAGGCAACAGTGCTGGTCGTGGACACAGTGCATCCTCATCAGCACGTGGCCGTGGGACATGTTTGGCCTTTTTTTCGGCAGCTGGCCATGTTGAGCCGCAACATGCAGAAGACTTGGTTTAGTGGATGACCAAGCAGTCCTCGACCTCCTCATCCTCTCACACAGCCTCAGGGTACTTTGTCTGGCAAAGCAACTGCCAACGTGGCCTCTTCCCTCGGCTCAATGGCATCAGTCACTCCTTCCCTAGCCCCACCATGTCCTCCTGAGGAGTCCCCTGAACTGTTTGACCACAGTGTTGGGTACATGCTTCAGGAGGATGCCCAGCGTTTTGAAGGCTCCGATGATGGTACTCAGCTAGAGGAAGGCAGTAACGTGAGCCCAGACAGGGGGGGTGCCCAAGAAGGACAGCAATCTGGCAGTCATGTTTGCCCTGCTGCAGCATACTGCCAGGTTTGCTCCAGTGATGAGAAGGCAGGGTATGATGAGGTCACTAACTCCACGTGGGTGCCTGATAGGAAAGAGGAGGAGGGGGAGGAGGAGAAGGCACATCACCAACGAGGCAGGATGCCCTCCAGGGGCCAGCTTAAGGGCAGCACACTGACTGCATCACACCGCAGAGCTCCGCATGTGCAGGGCGCTGCTGTCTCTGTGCGGTATTGCAAAAGTTCTTTGGCGTGGGCCTTTTTTGAGATGAGTGCATCAGATCCCACCGCTGCTATTTGCAACATATGTCTCAAGCGTATCTCGCGTGGCCAAAACATCTCCCGCTTGGGCACCACATGCTTGACCAGACATATGTTGACCTGCCATGCAGTTCGTTGGCAAGCGTACCTAAAAGACCCACACCAAAGAACAAAGAGGACCTCTCCTTGCTCCTCATCAGCTGAGATTTCCAACCCCACTAGACCTTCAGTCCTCTCTGAGACCTGCACTGAGAGGAATGAAGGTGTAGAATTAGGTGTGTCACAGCCAAGTACTTACGGGCAATCTGCTTTCGGTACACCGACGTCAGATTGTACCAGGCAAATTTCCCTGCCCTAGCTGCTGCACCGCAGAAACAAGTTTGCTCCCAGCCATCCACATGCCCAGCGGTTGAATGCTAGCTTGGCAAAATTGCTAGCACTTCAACTGCTACCTTTTCAGTTGGTAGACTCTGCCCCCTTCTGTGAGTTTGTGAAATGTGCGGTTCCTCAGTGCTAGGTTCCCAAACGCCACTTTTTCTCACGGAAGGCGATTCCGGCTCTCTACCGGCATGTGAAAGGCAATGTCTTGGCCTCGCTGGGCAGGGCGGTCAGCAGTAAGGTGCATATTACCACTGACTCATGGTCCAGAAGGCAGGGACAGGGACGTTACCTAAGTTTCTGGGGGACTCTGCTGGCAGCTGGGAAGGATGCAGGACAAGGTGCAGTAGTGTTGGAGGTTGTTCCGCCACCACGCCTCCAAAATGCTACTACTGGTGATTCTGACACACCTCTCTCCTCCACCCCCTCCTTTTCTTCTTCCTCCATGGCCTCTTCCTGTGCTTTGTCCTTGGAACCAGCGGTGCTTTGTAGGCGTTCAAGGGGCTACGCAAGTACGCAGGCCAAAAGATGCCATGCGGTGCTTGAGCTGGTGTGCTTGGGGGACAGCAACCACACTGGGGCAGAGATTCTGTCAGCTTCAGAGGTTCAGAGGTGGTTGACGCCATGCCAGCTTAAGCCAGGAATGGTGGTTTGCGACAATGGCACCAACCTCCTCTCCGCCCTCTGTCAAGGACAACTGACCCATGTGCCCTGTTTGGCTCTTGTCCTTAACTTGGTGGTGCAGCGGTTCTTGGGCAGGTACCCGGGCTTACAGAATGTCCTGAGGCAGGCCAGGAAAGTCTGTGTGCATTTCCGTCGGTCGTATAATGCCAGTGCTCGGCTGGCTGACCTCCAAAAGGAATTTAACCTGCCCAAGAACCGCCTAATCTGTGACATGCCCACCAGGTGGAACTCAACATTGGCCATGCTGCAGCGGCTGCACATGCAGTAGGGGCCATCAATGAGTACCTGTGCGACGATGGCACCAGGACAGGGTCAGGGGAGCTTGTTTTTTTTTCCCCACACCAGTGGGCCATGATCACGGATGCATGCACTGTCCTGTCACCGTTTGAGGAGGCCACGAGGATGGTGAGCAGTGACAGTGCATGCATAATTGACACTGTCCCCCTTGTCCACCTGTTTGAGCACACTCTGCGTGGAATAATGGACAGGGCACTTGAGGCGGAACAGAGGCAGGAAGAGGAGGACTTCCTTAGCTCTCAAGGCCCCCTTTATCCAGTCAGTGTTCCTGCGTGCCCGCCGATCACACAGGAAGAGGACGAGGAGGAGGATTGTGTCAGCATGGAGGTGGAGCCACTCAGCATCAGCAGCAGTCTTTAAGGGATCATTTACAGTCCCAAGAAACCCATGGACTTGTACGTGACTGGGAGGAGGTGGCTGCGGATCATATCGTCCTTAGTGACCCCGAGGACTCCAGACCGAATGCCTCAGCAAACCTACGCTGCATGGCCTCCCTGATCCTGCAAAGCCTGTGGAAGGATCCTCGTATTCATGGTATCAAGGAGAGGGATCGTTACTGGCTGGCAACCCTCCTTGATCCACGTTACAAGGGTAAGGTTGCGGACCTTATCTTGCCATCACAGAGAGAGCAGAGGATGAAACATCTTCAGGAGACCTTGCAATAAGGCCTGTGCAACGCGTTCCCAGAGACTGGGAGGTTACAAATTCCTGTTCCTGGACAACGTGTTGCTGAGGCTTCGGTCAGTCAAAAAAGGGGCGGTGGAGAAGGTGGCCTCTGACCGATGCGTTCAGACAATTTTTTAGTCCTCAGCCCCAAGACATGATTGGTTCCAGCAACCATCACCAGCGTCTGTTTTACATGGTGCAGGAATACCTAGGGGCAAGATCTGACTTGGACACCTTTCCCACCGAAAATCCTCTCCTTACTGGGTCTTAAGGATGGATCACTGGCCAGAGCTTGCACAGTATGCAATTGAGCTACTGGCCTGTCCTGCATCCAGCGTTCTTTCGGAACGCACATTCAGTGCTGCTGGAGGCTTTGTAGCCGATCACAGGGTGCGCCTGTCCATCGACTCGGTCGATCGACTGACCTTCATAAAAATGAATCAGTCTTGGATCACCACCAGATACCAAGCACCTGATGCTGATGTAACCGAATAATTTTTTTTTGAAATGTCAGATCCCTTCAAGACTGCCTATGCTGTTGCTGAGTGACTATCCTGTTATGCTGAGTGACTATCCTCTTCCTCCTCAATGATCATGCTGATAGCTTGTAAGAATATTTTTGGTTCTGGGCGCCGCCACCAGTGGCTAAGGCCCAATTTTTCTGCCCCTGTTTAATAGGGGCGTGTAATTACAATTTTCACTGCAATACTTTGCAGCAGGGCTCATTCCTGTGCTCCAACTAGAGTATCTGTGAGGGGTTGCAGTGTTGTGGCACCAGTGCCTAAGGCCCAATTTTTCATCCCCTGTTTAACAGGGGCGTGTAATTACAATTTTTGATGCAATACTTTGCAGTGGGGCTCGTTCCTGCCCTCCAACTAGAGTATTTGTGAGGGGTTGCAGTGTTGTGGCACCAGTGCCTAAGGCCCAATTTTTCTGCCCCTGTTCAGCAGGGACAT
Source organism: Lithobates clamitans (assembly GCA_037952925.1). Taxonomy (NCBI): domain Eukaryota; kingdom Metazoa; phylum Chordata; class Amphibia; order Anura; family Ranidae; genus Lithobates; species Lithobates clamitans. The sequence continues at coordinate 1,185,138 of JBBGZY010000382.1, read as the reverse complement.
GTAATTACAATTCTTGATCTAATATTTCACAGCAGGGCCCATTTTTGCGCCCACCAAGAATAACTGTGAGGACTTACAGTGTTGTGGCACCAGCACCACCAAAGGCCTAATTTTTCTGCCCCTGTTCAACAGGTGCATGTAATTACAATTCTTGATCTAATATTTCACAGCAGGGCCCATTCCAGTGCCCATCAAGAGTAACTGTGAGGACTTACAATGTTGTGGCACCAGCACCACCACCACCATCACCAAAGGCCCAATTTTTTTGACCCTGTTCAACAGGGGCATGTAATTACAATTCTTGATCTAATATTTCACAGCAGGGCCCGTTCCAGCACCCACCAAGAGTAACTGTGAGGACTTACAGTGTTGTGGCACCAGCACCACCACCACCATCACCAAAGGCCCAATTTTTCTGACCCTGGTCAACAGAGGCATGTAATTACAATTCTTGATCTAATATTTCACAGCAGGGCCCTGTGAGGGCTTATGCCCCGTACACACGGTCGGACATTGATCGGACATTCCGACAACAAAATCCATGGATTTTTTCCGACGGATGTTGGCTCAAACTTGTCTTGCATACACACGGTCACACAAAGTTGTCTGAAAATCCGATCGTTCTGAACGCGGTGACGTAAAACACGTACGTCGGGACTATAAACGGGGCAGTAGCCAATAGCTTTCGTCTCTTTATTTATTCTGAGCATGCGTGGCACTTTGTGCGTCGGATTTGTGTACACACGATCAGAAATTCCGACAACGGATTTTGTTGTCGGAAAATTTTATAGCCTGCTCTCAAACTTTGTGTGTCGGAAAATCCGATGGAAAATGTGTGATGGAGCCTACACACGGTCGGAATTTCCGACAACTAGGTCCTATCACACATTTTCCGTCGGAAAATCCGACCGTGTGTACGGGGCATTACAGTGTTGTGGCAACACCAACACCTAAGGCCCCAATTTCTGCAGAGTATTTAGGGCAGGCCCCTACTTTCAAACATCCAACTTACAAATGACTCCTACTTGCAAACGGAAGGAGACAACAGGAAGTGAGGTGAAATCTACCCCTAGGAAGGGAAATTCTCTCCTGTAAGAGTTAATATGGGAAAAACGTTTCTCCTTTCCACTGATGCTTTATCACCAATCCTTGTTTCAATAAAAACCCCAAATTTTCAAAAAACATTTGTCAGAAAGTGAGGTAAAATCTTCTGAAGAGGAGCACAGACAGCAAAACAAATGTTACAGGGGTGATAACCCTTCCCCATGTTTTCAAAAAAGCTTAAAATAGATTTTTTGGCTGGAGCTAAACACTTTAAAAATGTACCAGTTCAAAATTACAAACAGATTCTACTTAACAACAAACCTACAGTCCCTGTCTTGTTTGCACCGCCTGTAGTCACAGACGCTGCAGCCTCCATGGGCTTTGCTGCTATTTTTTGCCACCACTGGTTCGCCAGTTCCTGGCCCCCAGAAATCTGCTTTATTTCTGGTTTTGCTCGATCCTCTACTTTGCTCGAACTGTACCCATCATGGCAGTAGCCCAAGTCTGGGGCCACACGTGGACAGGTCAGACAGTACTCTTCACCACAGACAACCAGGCTACGGCGAACATCATTAATAAGGGTAGATCCAAGTCGCTCCCCGTCATGTCCTTCCTGTGCAGGCTGGTGCAATTATCACTACATCACTGATTTAACATTTACTGTGAGCATATCCCTGGCAAATGCAATGCCGCAGCAGATGCACTGCCTCGCTTCAGTTTTGTCTCATTCTTCCAGCAGGAATCTAGAGCCGACCCATCATCCACTCCTATCCCTCCTTGGTCTCAACTAACAATGAATTGAAGCCACATCTTGCTCATCAACTACTCGCTATCTAGCAACACACTTAAGGCTTACCGCACGACCTGGAGCACCTACTGCAAGTTCCTAGCCGCTTGTCCCGGAACCGCAGCAGAAGATGTCACTCACGTCCTAGCCTTCATATCTTATTGCCATACACAGCTGGATCTCGCTATCAGGCTGTACCTAGCCGCTATTTAGCATTTCCTGTCCTTACAGAAACCTGAAGAGCCATCTGTGTTCACAACCCATACAGTGAAAGCCCTGCTGCGTGGAATTCAGAAGCAGCAGCCCGCTACCAACGACAAACGCTTACCCATCACAAGCGATATCTTCAGGGACATGTCCAAAATCCTCACGCGTTCCCCTTTGGGCTCTTGCCCAGCCTGGTCATCCAGGTGGCCATCTACCTGGCTTTCTACGGCTTCCTACGACCTAGCGAGTTCACCTCTGGTAGTACCAGTAGTCAGGTACTGTACAGACACCTGCTGACTCAAACCATTATGTCCTTCATCTTACGGTCTCCAAAATGCAACAAACCGGCCCCGGAGTAGATATCAACTTCTTCAGGACCAGCAACGCCTGGTGCCCAGTAACGATCCTTGACCGTCTGCTCTCTCACCTACCCAGCCAGCCAGTCTCCAGCCCATTACTGCCTTTTCCGGTCAACCCCCTGACTGGCACTCAGCTTATCAAACATGTTAGGGTCTTACTGCTCAACTTAGGCCTAGACCCCGGGCGGTATTCCGGACATTCCTTACAGACTTGCGCAGCCTCAGCAGCATCTCAGCATGGAGTACCAGACCATGTGATCAAGAAGCTAGCCAGATGGAAGTCCGCCTGCTTCACCAGATATATCCCGAACCCGCAAGTGGAGATGGCCCTAGCCTTTTCCAAGCTTGCTCAATGAGCTTAGAACCAATAAAAATATACTCCCTACCTGCTTATTTTTGGCCTCTTTTCTTGGCTTACCTACCAGACAAGCAAAAGCCACACCTCAGGTCTATTTATGTTGTAAGTCTTGTCACATATTTATGTGATCCACATCTGTATCAGTCTTATGGCCAAGACCATAAATTGGAAGGCAAGTATGGTGGCCTGAATTTATGGGAGGAGCCCGGTGGGTATTTAAGCTGGCTACTCGCCCTTGCTCTCTGTCAGTTCCAGTGCGCAATACCCTCTCTAACAATTCCCCTTTTTACAGAATTTCTCAGCACATTCTCTTCCACAATTATCTATTACTTATTTTGGGTATGGCCCCTTTTCTTGGCCTACCTACAAGACAACCAAAAGCCACACTTCAGGTCTATTTATGTTGTAAGTCTTGTTGTGTGTTTACGTGATTCACATCTGTCTCGGTCTTAGGGCCATGACCATAAACAAATATATATATATATATATAAAATGTGTGTATTCTGGTATCTGGTACTGTAATCTCGTTATGTCTCACAAGATTCCAGTATCAGGGGGCGTTTTCCACTATTTGAAGATCGCTTCACTTCATAAAAAAAGAAGCGATCTACACCGCTTCATAAACTGGCACTCAGAGGAGAGAGATCTTCTCTGTGAATGCCGGTAAATAAAGCAGTGGATTTTTTCCACTGCTTCATAAATGGACACATGAGTGAGTTTTGCACTGTTTTGGAGAATTACTAAATTGATGAGCAATAATATTCGTGTTCTTTATGGTTTAGTGTGGCACATTGATGAACGTTTTTTTATACAGAAGGTTGATTAACTTTGTGTGCAGAAGCTGTTCCCTTTGCTTCATAATTTTTTATATTATTTCACAAATTATTGGTGAGCGCGAAGATTTTTTGCACAAATTTGATCATTGTAAGCACCCCTGCCAGTGTTAAAGGGTTTGTCTCATCCCTGTAACTCAGGGGTGGGCAGGCCCGGATTTACTCCCTTTGCCGCCCCAAGGCCGGGTCCTTCAATGCCGCCCCCCCCCCCCACACACATACCACGTCCTTTATCGATGACTTCTACAATAGATCAATTAAAAACATATCTCCACACACGAGAACACTGAAAATAACTGGCTTTAATTGTACAGACTAAAAATACTTCAGGGTAAGCGCGCGAGGGGTAAGGATTTTTCGCAGGCAAATTTTCAAGGCAATGGCTGGTGTTAGTGCTTCAATCATCCCCGGCACCATGGTTGTTATGGTGTCAGGATGATTGAAACACATTACTTCTATCATTACATTGTAATATAAACTGAAATAGTTCAACTCACCATAATGCAGAATCATTGGGAGCCCTGAGCGTGTCACTTGCCACCATCTCTTGTCACTTGCCACCATGCCTGCCACCAGATGGGGATGTCACTTGCCACGCTGCCTGCCACCACATGGGGATGTCACTTGCCACCATGCCTGCCACCACATGGGGATGTCACTTGCCACCATGCCTGCCACCAGATGGGGATGTCACTTGCCACCATGCCTGCCACCAGATGGGGATGTCACTTGCCACCATGCCTGCCACCAGATGGGGATGTCACTTGCCACGCTGCCTGCCACCACATGGGGATGTCACTTGCCACGCTGCCTGCCACCACATGGGGATGTCACTTGCCACCATGCCTGCCACCACATGGGGATGTCACTTGCCACGCTGCCTGCCACCACATGGGGATGTCACTTGCCACGCTGCCTGCCACCACATGGGGATGTCACTTGCCACCAGATGGGGATGTCACTTGCCACCATGCCTGCCACCAGATGGGGATGTCACTTGCCACGCTGCCTGCCACCACATGGGGATATCACTTGCCACGCTGCCTGCCACCACATGGGGATGTCACTTGCCACCATGCCTGCCACCACATGGGGATGTCACTTGCCACGCTGCCTGCCACCACATGGGGATGTCACTTGCCACGCTGCCTGCCACCACATGGGGATGTCACTTGCCACGCTGCCTGCCACCACATGGGGATGTCACTTGCCACCAGATGGGGATGTCACTTGCCACGCTGCCTGCCACCAGATGGGGATGTCACTTGCCACCATGCCTGCCACCAGATGGGGATGTCACTTGCCACGCTGCCTGCCACCACATGGGGATGTCACTTGCCACGCTGCCTGCCACCACATGGGGATGTCACTTGCCACCAGATGGGGATGTCCCTTGCCACCACATGGGGATGTCCCTTGCCACCACATGGGGATGTCCCTTGTCATGCTGCCTGCCATCAGAAGGAGGAGGGCGGAAAAGCGGTGCGGGCAATGAGAGATGTCATCTCTCTCCACCGCCGCCGCACCGCTGACACTACAAGCTACTCTCAAATTTTTTAAAAATGGCGCCGAGCGGCGCAATCACGCTACTGCGCATGCGCCGCCCGGCCGAGCGCTTACGAGTTTTCCCGAGCCCAGCCGGCTTCGGAACGGCGCATGCGCAGTTGCGTGGTCGGCTCGCGGCCATCTTTTCTATGGGCACTGGTGCCCATAATAGACATTAATGGCCAGCACGAAAGGGGGGGCGGCCGCGAAGTCGCTGCAGGAGCGGCGCCGCCCCTACACCACTGCCGCCCCGAGGCCTGGCCTCGGTGGCCTTGTGGTAAATCCGGCCTTGGGGGTGGGCAACCTTTTGAGCACAGTGTGCTGAAAAAAATTTTCAAAGAAATTGGGAGTGCCAGTTATATAAAAAATGTCAGCTTCACATTCTCAATCACGAAAATAAATTTTTATAAAGTAAATTCTGTAAACTACTTAAATATTAGTAAGAAATTAACATTTATTACTTATGAATATTGACCTTCACCCCTCAGATCACTCCAATTCCTGCATCTTTACACCTCAGATCACCCCAATTCCTTCACCTTCACACCTCAGATCACCCCATCTCCTGTACCTTCACACCTCAGATCACCCCATCTCCTGCACCTTCACACCTCAGATCACCCCAATTCCTCCACCTTCACACCTCAGATCACCCCAACTCCTGCATCTTCACACCTCCGATCTCACAAATTCCTGCACCTTTACACCGGTAAAGTGGGTGGGCCCTCACTGTACTCATGTGCAATGCAAGACTTTGTGGAACCAGTCTCATAGCGTGCAGGAAGCCTGCTGGAACATGGAAAATGTTGCAGCGATTGGCACTTATTGCGGGTCGTTAAAGAGCGGGGGGTCATCGCATCCTTAACAACCAATCAATTATTTTGAATGTATACAAAAGAATGCCAGCATTATATTAAAAGAAAAAAAAACTGCGTGAGACCTCCCTAAAATTCTTACTAGACTTTTATCCCCGCATGCCAGGCCAGGAAAGGGGGGGACAAGCAAGCGCCCCCCACTCCCTCCTGAGCCATACCAGGCCACATGTCCTCAACTTGGGGGGGCTGCTTTGGGGTGGGGGGGCTGTGGTTGTGGGGATCTGTGGATGGGGTGCTTTTCAGAATCTGGAAGTCCCCCTTCAACAAGGGAGCCTCCAGAACCCTGTACTCCCTATGTGAATGAGCGATGTACCCCTACTCATTCACCCAAAAAGTGTCAAAAACTAAAAAAAACACTAACACAGTTTTTGATAAAGTCAAAAAAGTGCCCCCCGGTGTAGATCCAACGTAAAAAAGCAGAAAAAAAATGCTCAAAAGCTGCTGCTAGGAGCATTTTTTAAGCTAGTGTGCATGGAGCCTTAAAGATGGATTCAAAACTCTGTATCAATAGCTGATTTCAGTATTGGCTGAACTATTGTCATGTCTAATGTAAGTATGTTGTATTGTGAAATCAGCTGAATAGTTTAGAGAAATATATTGATTGTTTGTTGGATTGTCAGCCATGGGTAGACATGTCAGGAGACCAGGTCATATTTTATTGTCTAAAGGACAAAAGAATAGTGTCACAGGATTTACAGATCACCAAGTGGTTATTAAGGCTAAAGGTTTTTTTTTACCTTAATGCATTCTCTGCATTTAAAGTAAAAGCTTCCAATAATAGTGCCCCCCAGCCCCCCACCCTAACACTTACCTGAGTCCTGTTAATCCAGCGTTATGCTCAGCTTCGGTTCTTCTCACCGAGTTATACTCTGTGTGTCAATAGATACACACAGCCTGGCTCAGGATCGAGCAGCATGTCTACCCCCATATGAAGTGGTCTGCTATGTGGGCAGACAGAGAAGGAGAGAAGCCTGGAGCACCAGAGGAGGACCCCAGAAGTGGAGGTTTGGGGTTTCTCTGTACAAAACCATTGCACAGAGCAGGTAAGTATAACATGTTTGTTATTTTTAAAAAAAGAGAGACTTTACAATAAATTTAAACAAAGGGCTAGTTACCTTCTACTATATTAGATCTATCATCACAATCAAGAGTCACTCAGAATACCATTGACAATCAAGAATCAAGAGTCACTCAGAATACCATTGACAATCAAGAATCAAGAGTCACTCAGAATACCATTGACAATCAAGAATCAAGAGTCACTCAGAATACCATTGCCAATAATTTAAAGCAAGACTTCATTCATATTTACCAATGCCATGCTGAGAACAATTGACCTTTGTAGTTGTTTGATAATGAGATGTTGTTCTGTTTGACCAAACACAACATGCACACAGACGATAAAAAGATATGTCAGCTATAAATAAACTGATGTTTTATTGGCTATTGGACAGGATACACATGGCCCCAAAGGGGTGGGGCCCACTGTGCCCTCATACATTGCGCAAGTGTGAGGAATGCTGGTCAGTCCTGCAGCTGTAGCACTTGTATACAAGGACGAAATTGGGTGCTTGGGAGAGGGTCCTTGTTTCCAGGTTGAGGACTGTGATTGTACACTGCTGAATCCAATCACAATCCTGCTAGCCCTTCCCACTGAACCTGGTACTCTGTTTGTGCTGAGAGCATGCTGCACAGCACGCTCCCAGCACAGAAGACTGATCTGTCACTGACAGCTCTGAGTCTCGTACTATTGATCTGGAATTGGAAGTTACTGATCACCTGATCGTTGTTATAGCCTCTGATTGGCTATCACAGTGATCAGTCACTGTTTAACCCACCCCTGTGTTGTTTTCTCCTCTTGAATGAAAGTAAAGATACATTACTCCTTTAGTTTTGGAATGAACAGCCCAAATGAGTAGTTGTCCATTTTGGGTGGGGAGAATATACTGTGTATTAACGGGAACCCATATTGTATGTGGCTTGGATTCCAACTGATTTGCTGGAAGAATTTTGATGTTATACTAAGATAGTTTGTTAGAGGAGTATAAGGTTTTGAAGAAGGAGGCATTCAAAGAGAGAAGGACTGGTGGATATTTTTACATGAATCTGACCCTACTGATGGCTACTGTATTAAATATTTGTCTTTAAATACATTACTATTAAAAATGAAATTTATGAAATACATTTTTAGCTAAAACATTACCCTCTTGTTAGCAGTAGGTGACATTAATAATTTAGGCAGAAACAAACTCAGCAGGCCACACTCATTCTCCTGATCACTTACAACATTGTAATGAGTTCATTAATTTGTTTCCTTTTAATCCACACTGCAGTACACTTACTAAAAAATGAAAGCTGCAAATTGTTAGCTCTTATTATTCATTGCAAACACTGATTATGCATGACATATCTAATGAAAAATAATGCACTCACAACAAAAATTGTAATCAAACATTTAATTTGCTATTACATGGTCTTGATGTTAACAAAAGCAAGCACTTTAAAATTCTGAATGCATTGACTTACATAATAGAAGATTTTTCTTAGTTTTTTTTTTTTCACTGGTTCAGCAGTTAAACAGTGGTGATAAATGATGACTTATGGTTTTAGTATTCATTTTAGAGTTGATGTACATTAACACATTTTGTGCCCATACTGTATTCCAACCAGTGACATAGCGTGTGGGAGGGGGGGAGGACAGAGGGGGCGGTGGCCCTGGGTGCAACATTTAGGGGGGTGCATCCCATGCCCACCATCCACAGAATGACTCCGGAACAGTGGTGGAACTACCCTGGCATTCTGCCACTGTCAGGGGACCCAGCGGGGTTGCTAAATGCACGGCTCTGAGCTGAGAGCGTCTCTTTCATACAGCTAAGAACCGGTGTTCTATCGAATACTGCCAGTGCCCCCCATCCTCCCTCCCAAGTCTCTCCTCCTTCCTCACTCGCACGGGATGGGAGAGGAGACAGCTGATCTGATCCTTCTCCTCCCACCGCTCTCCTGTGTGTGTTCTGTGGGAAGTCAAGTGTGAAGCTAAAGAGTTCACACTTCCCGCAGAGCAAAGAGCAAAGATCAGCTGTCTCCTCTCCCATCCTGCGTGAGAGAGGAAGGAGGGTCGGGAGGCACTAGCAGTATTTGATAGAATACCGGCTCTGAGCTGTATGAGAGAGACTCTCTCAGCTCAGAGCTGTGCTGAGGAGGCAGGAGGCATTTATGAGCACTGATAGGAGGCACTAATGGGCACTGATAGGTGGGATTGATAAGCACTGGTGGGTACTGATAGGTGGGATTGATGAGCACAATGATAGGTGGGATTGATGAGCACTGATTGGTGGCACTGAAAGACAGCACTGATGGGCACTGATAGGCTGCATTGATAAGCACTGATGGGAGGCACTAATGGGCACTGATAGGTGGGATTGATGAGCACTGGTAGGTGGCACTGATGGGCATTGAGCACTGATAGGCAGCATTGATGGCCATTGATAGGCTGCACTGATGAGGAGGCACTGATAGGCGGCACTGGTGGTCATTGAGCACTGATAGGCAGCATTGATGGCCACTGATAGGTGGCACTGATGGGCACTGATGAGCATTGGTAGGTGGCAATGATAGGTGGCACTGATAGGTGGCATTGATGAGCACTGATAGGTGGCACTGATGGGCATTGAGCACTGATAGGCAGCATTGATAGCCACTGATAGGTGGCATTAATGGGCACTGACAGGTGGCACTGATAGGCGGCATTGATGAGCACTGACAGGAGGTACTGATAGGCGGCATTGATGAACACTGATAGGTGGCGCTGATGGGCATTTAGCACTGATAGGAAGCACTAATAGGTGGCACTGATAGACGCAATCGATGAGCACTGATAGGTGGCATTGATGAGCACTGTAGTTTTCTGCAATTTGCCAATTTGATTAATCAGAGTTTCCACATGAAAAAGCAGAACTCAACATAATCAGAGGACACAAAAATGAGGCATAGAATAACATCAAGAAAATAAAAACAAAAAGAGAGGCAATTTAAGATGGTGAATCTGTCTATCGGAGTGGTAAAGGGACAACTGGGTTTGAGATTACCAAAAGATATTAAAGTATTGCATGAAAAAGCACTTTGAATATTAGTTGTCTGTTTATTATGAATGGATTGTAACATTTTCACTGTTAGTTCATTTATGAAGGAGTGACGTTCACATTTGATTGTAGAGACTTTGATTCATTAATCATGTTAATATTATCATCACACACGTTCCTGGATCAGGCTCTAAAGTAGTGGGTGCTACTGCAACATCCAGCTTGAAACCAATCATAGATCAACATTCATATTTGCCAGTACACCACAGATCACCAATATCATCTGAAAGGCTATTTTTATTGAACAATGATCACCTCACAAAACGAAATGTGCAACGTTTCGGAGCTGCGCAGGTTTCCTTAGTCAGACATGTGTACGGTATGTATAACATGCCTGACGAAGGGGTCCTGCATGGCTCCAAAATGTTGCACTTTTCTTTTTGTGATGTGATTATTATTCAATAAAAAAAGCTTTTCAGACGACATTGGTGATCTGTGATGTGCTGGGAAATATGAACGCTGATCTTTAAATCATTAATATTGCATAGTGTAGACACTTATATACATGTTTGTATATATGTATACAGTATCTCACAAAAGTGAGTACACCCCTCACATGTTTGTAAATATTTTATTATATCTTTTCATGTGACAACACTGAAGATATAACACTTTGCTACAATGTAAAGTAGTGAGTGTACAGCTTGTATAACAGTGTAAATTTGCTGTCCCCTCAAAATAACTCAACACACAGCTATTAATGTCTAAACCGCTGGCAACAAAAGTGAGTACACCCCTAAGTGAAAATGTCCAAATTGGGCAAAATTAGCAATTTTTCCTCCCCAGTGTCATGTGACTCTTTAGTGTTACAAGGTCTCAGGTGTGAATGGGGAGCAGGTGTGTTACATTTTCTGCTATCGCTCTCACACTCTCATACTGGTCACTGGAAGTTCAACATGGCACCTCATGGCAAAGAACTCTCTGAGGATCTGAAAAAAAATGGTTGCTCTACATAAAGATGGCCTAGGTTATAGGAAGATTGCAGAAACTCTGAAACTGAGCTGCAGCACGGTGGCCAAGACCATACAGCCCCTTAACAGGACAGATTCCACTCAGAACAGGCCTCGCCATGGTCGACAAAAGAAGTTGAGTCCATGTGCTCAGCGTCATATAACACCAAATTGTCCCAAACAGGGGGGGACCAAGAAGAAAAGCGGGGCTCAAAGGAGAGGCAAACCCAATGTGTATTGAATACGAAATGAATATTTATTGGTACAAAATTAATAAACATGGAGATATGTGCTCGAGCATAACCCAAATATGACCCTGCCCTAATAAAATTGATCAATATCTAAATTGATCAAACACAAACCATACACAGACATGGGGAACATAAAACATGTGTGGATTGACAAAACAAGACAAAAGCGTCTGGACGTCTTGGCTATTGATGTCTAATGGTAGAATATACAGCAATGCTGAATACGGTTTGTGGTGCAGACATCAAGTCCCCCGGGGGAGGGGCGGCTCAGAGCAAATGGTACAGGAATGGGGAAGCTAGGAAAAAAGGGGGGAGGGGGGGAAGAGCGGAAGGGAGGAAGGAGGGAAAAAAAAAATGGACGGGGGGGGAGGGGGAGAGACGGGAGGGGATGGGGAACCTGGGAGAAGATAATCAGCCGTGGAGTGGGGTGCTGATATGAGGTCTGTGATCAGACATCAATGCATCCTATGGATGAGAGTTTGTTGGCCATACATGTGTGAATATGGAATCACTATTCCCAAAGTCCAGGGTAGTTTGTTGCAAGATGTACAGTTATCCAGTATAGATAGACTCTATGCAGAAGTATGCTGTGGTAAAGTCAATGGGTGACAGGTATAGGCAGGAATACAAAGAAGGTTGCCTGGTACGTTACCGCTTCCGGGTCCCGTCTGGGAATCCTGTGATGCTTCCGGATAGCGGTGGCTCCAATATTGTAAACAGTCCCTCCTGTCACTATGTACAATGCCGTACACTGACCTGGACAGTTCTCCGTAATTCGCGGGGTACTACTGATGTACCGCTGATGTAAGCATGTGGCCAGTCATCCAGGTGCACCTGTCGTCCTCCACACGGCTGCTCCAGACCATGGAGCGGAGCGCTCCCTCGATAGGCAAGCCGGCTAGCCCCACCGGGGGATGACAGCGGGCGTGAAGTCCGGGCGCAGTGACGTCGACGCGTTTCACAAAACAGACGTGTGTAGCTTCATCTGGACGTATGGTTGGTGTGCGAGGGCTCCTTCTTATTCTTGTCCCTCCCTCATGCACGGCCACCTGATTAGTTTAAATGAAGGAGATTCTTCCAGTCTGTGTGTGTCTAGATTGTCATCCATTGTTTGTCTGCCGCCTTACTTATATAGAGTCCATATCCAATTGCAGTAGCAAGAATCCCCTCTGTATTATAACAAACGGGGAAAATTGGGGACACAAGTATGTACGGCAAGTATGGCAAAGTATATGTCATCATGCAACAAATTTTTCTGTTATCCATATTACATCAGTCAGTCAAAACATATAGATATGAATTCAACTATTTTCATTTCATTCAATCAAAAATGTCAGATGTCCGACCAATGTTTAGGGAGTGCACTTTATACATATACCCAGTTAGAATAGATTGTGACGGGGAAAGATAGTGGAGGGATCAGATTCATATATAAAGGTACATCGGTAGGCAGGAGAAGGGGGGGGGAGAGGGGGGGGGGAGGAGGGAGGGGAAGAAGAAGAAAAAAAAAATTATAATATGACATCTCCTAGCCTATTTAAGCTACCAGAAAGGGCTGAAAATTCAGCTCTGTGTTCAAACCTAGGGGGATCAAAGGAACTCAGGCGAAAGATTCATCTTTTTTCTTTCTGCTGCAGAATTTGGTCAAAGTCCCCTCTTCTGGGGGACAGATTGAGGGCATAAATTCCCTTCACTTGCATGCCAGACAGTTTGCCCTGGTGATATTGGGCAAAGTATCTGGTTACCGGTTTCTCTGGATTTTTTTCAAGGATTTCCCTCATGTGTTCTCCCAGCCGAATTCTAAATTGTCGCTTTGTCTTGCCGACATATATCTTTTTACACAGGCAGGTCAACATATAGATGACCCTGGTGGTTGCACAGTTGATGAGACTTTTAAACTCAAAATTATTTTTATTTAGAGAGTCGCTGAAAGTTGTTGTCCTATGTACATATGGACATACCTGACAATGTCCACAAGGGAACATCCCCTTACTTCTGGGGAAACGAGATAGCCAGGAGCTATCAGTGCTCCTAGAGTGTTCAGAATGAATTAGGGAGTCACTAAGATTTTTTGCCCTTCTGGCTACCATTTTGGGAGTAGGTCCCACTATCTGGGCTATTCTGGGGGTGTTGGTAAGTATACCCCAATGTTTCTCCAGGATAGTTTTGACTGTCTCCCATTGGGACCCAAACTCAGTAATAATTCTCACTGGGTCTGTGGCGTTTTGAGAAGGAGGGGCAAGCCGTAGATTTTCTGGTGGTTTTCTATCTAAAAGGGCAGGGCGATCCCGTCCTGCTGCTTTTCGTTTGGCCCTCCTTAGTTGTTTATGAGAGTATCCGCGTTCCCGAAAACGTTTATACAGCTCGTTGCTTTCATGTCTATAATCTTCCTTGTTAGAGCAGTTTCGCTTGGAATTGGCCCACAGAAATACTGTCCTTGAGCCATTGCGGATGGTGGCTATCTGCTCTTAGAAGTGTGTTCGCAGAGGTCTCCTTACAGAAAGTCTGAGTCACCAGGGAAGAATTCCTCCTACTGATGAATAGATCCAGAAAAGAGATCCTTTCTCGGTCCCATGTATATGTCAATTTGATGTTGCAAACATTGGAATTGAGACAGGTAATAAATTGTGCCAGTGTATCTTGGTCGCCCTTCCAAATGACAAACATGTCGTCGATGTACCTGAGCCACGTGTGTACATGGCTCAGGTACATCGGCGAGGTGTATACCTCGTCCTCCTCCCACAGCCCCAGATGGAGACAGGCATATGCTGGGGCCCAGGGTGCACCCATAGAGGTGCCATTAATTTGTTGATAAAAATTAGATAGAAATTGGAAAAAGTTATTTTTGAGGGCAAAGGTCAGGAGGTCCACTAAAAATTCATTCTGTGGGCCACATTTGGGGAAATGTCTATCAAGGAAAACTTCAACTGCTTTTATGCCCCAGTTGTGGGGGATCGACGTGTACAGAGATTCCACGTCGATTCCCACCAGGAGGAGCTCCCCCTGTATATTAATCTGGGAAATATGCCTCAGGACATCTCCTGTGTCCTTCACATAAGATTTAAGGTCCGTAACCATATCTTTCAATAGACTGTCCAGATATCAGCGTCATATCCAGAGGTTGTCTGTAGGAAATAGACGAATTAGTGCTGCCAGCATTGCTGCAGAGGTTGAAGGGGTGGGGGGGTCATCCTGTCAGTGCTCAGACCATACACTGCACACTGCATCAAATTGGTCTGCATGGCTGTCGTCCCAGAAGGAAGCCTCCTCTAAAGATGACGCACAAGAAAGCCCCCAAACAGTTTGCTGAAGAAAAGCAGACTAAAGACATGGATTACTGGAACCATGCCCTGTGGTCTGATGAGACCAAGATAAACTTATTTGGTTCAGATGGTGTCAAGCGTTTGTGGTGGCAACCAGGTGAGGAGTACAAAGACAAGTTTGTCTTGCCTACAGTCAAACATGGTGGTGGGAGTGTCATGGTCTGGGGCTGCATGAGTGCTGCTGGCACTGGGGAGCTACAGTTCATTGAGGGAACCATGAACATGTACTGTGACATACTGAAGCAGAGCATGATCCCCTCCCTTCGGAGACTGGGCCGCAGGGCAGTATTCCAACATGATAACGACCCCAAACACACCTCCAAGATGACCGCTGCCTTGCTAAAGCAGCTGAGGGTAAAGGTGATGGACTGGCCAAGCATGTCTCCAGATCTAAACCCTGTTGAGCCTCTGTGGATGTCATTTGCTGTCAGACTGTTCTAAACACGGGAAACATGGGCCCCTTTACAGGCATACTATAGACACCCCCCAGGTACGAAATTTAAAGGAATATTACACTTTTATTGTTTCACTTTAAGCATTATTAAAATCACTGCTCCTGAAAAAACGGCCGTTTTTAAAACTTTTATTTGCATTGATCCATGTCCCCTGGGGCAGAACCCGGGTCCCCAAACACTTTTTATGACAAAAACTTGCATATAAGCCTTTAAAATTAGCACTTTTGATTATTCATGTTCGTGTCCCATAGACTTTAATGGTGTTCGTGTGTTCGAACAAATTTTTTGCCTGTTCGCAAGTTCTGGTGCGAACCTAACAGGAGGGTGTTCGGCTCATCCCTAGTCACCAGTATGGTATTTGTAAATTGAAATCATATCCCCTCTCAAGCATCTCTTTTCCAGAGAGAATAAGTTCAGTGCTCGCAACCTTTCTTCATAACTAATATCCTCCAGTCTCTTTATTAGCTTTGTTGTCCTTCTCTGTACTCACTCTATTTCCAGTACATCCTTCCTGAGGACTGGTGCCCAGAACTGGACAGCATACTCTAGGTGCGGCCGGACCAGAGTCTTGTAGAGCGGGTGAAAAATCGTTTTATCTCTGGAGTTGATCCCCTTTTTATTGCATGCCAATATTCTGTTTGCTTTGTTAGCAGCAGCTTGGCATTGCATGCCATTGCTGAGCCTGTCATCTACTAGGACCCCCAGTCC
This sequence comes from Lithobates clamitans, assembly GCA_037952925.1. Classification (NCBI taxonomy): domain Eukaryota; kingdom Metazoa; phylum Chordata; class Amphibia; order Anura; family Ranidae; genus Lithobates; species Lithobates clamitans. Next base: position 1,169,304 of record JBBGZY010000382.1, on the reverse strand, counting down.
TTTTCCATCCTAGATTCCCCCAGAGGTTCTCCCCCCAGTGTATAGATTGCATTCATATTTTTGCCACCCAATTGCATTATCTTACATTTTTCGACATTGAACCTCATTTGCCATGTAGTTGCCCACCCCATTCATTTGTTCAGATCTTCTTGCAAGGTTTCCACATCCTGCGGAGAAGTTATTGCCCTGCTTAGCTTAGTATCGTCTGCAAATACAGAGATTGAACTGTTACCTTGATTTTGGGCTGCCTATGCAGTTGGAGTGCATTTCAAAAAGCATCCACCTGCGTTCGATGTGAAAGGGCCCTTAAGGCAAATGATTTGTTTTTCATTTGTTAGATTTCAGTGCTAGATATCCTCAATTTACTTCAATATATGGGAATGTTTACCACTAAAGTCACTTTCATATTTATTGAAAGACCCTTGAGATACGCATTAGATCATTTAAATTCTTTGTGCTATAATAAAACATAGCAGTATTTCAAGTGACATAAATAGCATCTGTCAAACAGTCCAAATGCATTGAAGAAATTAATAACTCATGGGAACATGGACTGTCGTGGGGCTAGGTAAGTATGTACTGTATCTGAAATAACAATAAAATTACACCTGTCACAAGCAAATATGAAATTCACACATATGGCTTCCAAATCCCACAGGGTACAGGTGAAGTGAGCCTGCTTTAGAATCACACCATAACTGAATTTTCATAAACATACAACATGGAGGAAATGCAGAATACTGAGCCATAGATCCAGAAAATAAAAAAAACAAACATTTGTTTGTATTACAATCAAGTAATGATAAAGTGTCTTGTGACCTAGCAATATAGGTAAAACAAATCACATAGAAAAAGCCAATAAGTTTACATACCCTGGCAGAATTTATGATTTTTTGGCCATTTTTCAGAGAATATGAATAACTTGAGGGCTTATCCAAAGAACTGAAACAGAACTCAGGGCTCCCCAACCCATGGGACCAGTATTTTACCTGAATACAGGGAGGATGGCAGGGACTACTAACCCAGATAGGGATAGCCGTCCTGACAATAGCTGCCATAATCTGCTGTGTCTTCCCCTGTATTAAGAAGTGTGTAGAAAAAGCTGTTGACGAAAATACCCTCACATTTGTCAACCAAGAGATCCCAGATGATGACGACGATGTCTATGTAAGGCTTGACGAAAACCTATGATGAAAGTTACACATTACGCTCCTTTACAGTCACCCTTCCCCGAGATGCAACACCGTAGGGCTATAGGGACAGATAGCACCTGGCAGCATTTCACCAGCTGTATCGAGGGGGGTGGTGAGCTAGTCACAGCCCTTTCTCTACATACAGCTTAACAGCTTAAAAGAGTTGCAGTCGGTGAAATGAGCCGGGTGATGACAGGTTGTTCTCCAGTGTGAGGGACAGTTTTGAGAAACACGCATTTCAAGGGGGGACTGTAATGGAATGTGATTATGAGTGTTATGGTGAAATGCCTATTTCTAATATAATCACATAGATATAAGTGCTTATCTCATATAACCAGCTATTAGCCTTAACCATGCTCAATTAGATGTTTGCCAGCTTCTCCCTTCATGTGGAACAGAACTGCAAGAGATAAAGAACAAAGTTAGGAAGAAAAAGATTGCACCTATTTTCAGGCCTATGAGACTACACTCAAGAGAAACAGGAACTGAAAATAAGACACCATAATTAGCTATGATAGTCTGCTATTCCCTTATACAGATATAACCCAGCAAAGCTTATATTTCGTCACAATAATGAATATGTATAATTTGTGGTTTGTACACGCTTGTCTTATTTGATATTTGAATATCTGGCTCACGGTATATTAGCCTGAGCCCAGGAAGTAAATGACAGAAGTACCAAACTTACTGAACGTGTCCATGTCAGTGATTTGTGTCGAGTGTGCACACTTTTACATTGAAGGTTAATTTGGCCAGGGGGACAGAAACAAGAGTACCAAGCGGTTCTGTTCGGTCCAAAACAGGATTAAGCAGAAGCATAGTCAGTAAACAAGCCAAAGGTCAGTAACGAATAGTTGCAGGTTGGGATTAAGCGTAGTCGAGGAACAAGCCAAAGGTCGGTAACGAATGGTAGCGAAGATACAGAAGACAGCAGGAGAAACAAAAGCAAGATATTTGCTGGAGAGAGCACAATAATCTGGCAAACAGGAAGTGCAAAGACATGGCTTAAATCAGGAAGCTCATGGGAGGAGCAAAGAGTTCAAGGATGAAGACAAACAAGATTCATGGCAAGATCATTCAAGGAATTGTCCAGGAAAATGTCCAGTATTCCAGGTGACTCAGTAAGCAGAGTCATTGCCAGACACAGCACAGCTCCCAGGTTTAAGTTCAGGCCCTGACACGAGTGTGTTGTAAAAGTATGCATTTTAACAACTTTAGAAGTTAGCCAATAAAGGGTATTAATTAAACATCAATCTTTCCACATTTTTCTTTAAAGTAGGAATCCAGCCATCTGGAATTCAACCTAGAATGAGACATCAAAAGGCAGAAAAGACTCTGATTGAAGGTGAGTATTTTTTAAGGGCATCTTTTTTTAAATCAAGTTTCATTTTAACTTATAGGTTCCTGTGTATTTTGCACTTCAGTAAGGCCAATTTTTGTTGTAAATTAAAATGCTCATATTATGCTGATGAGGCTCACTAGGATAAATAAATACTGTCCATGTGATAGTGTTTTGTATCCATAAAAGATATGTAAAACCCAAAGGGTGAAACATTTACAACAACAAGGGTCATGCATGCAAAAACAACATTTACTGAGAAATCCATTATCTGTTAGAACCGTACACTATAGAACAATAGGTAAGGAAATGCCACTTTTACAGTTACATCACATTATAGTTAGTGTTTCCTAGATAGCATTTATGGATCAGTGATTTTACTTGATGCTTGACGTTCATGAAATTTTCTGGAGGCTTTTAGCCAAGCCAGCATATATGCTTGTGCATCCTAGAAGGATATTGCTCTTGAAATGATTAACAGTTGAAGGTACATGCCTATTCACCTAATATTAGGGCAAAAACATTATGCTGGATTTGTTTAACTATAAGAATTTCAAGCACATGGTATTTGGATACTTCAATTGCTATCTGAAAATATCTCTATTATAGAATACTGTTGAATTTGTCACAGTGGGTATTATTTATCCTGTTTGCCTTTTTCTTTTTATCTATAAAATGCAACATATGTTCAAACACTGCTTGAAGTAAACATTTAGTGTAACGGTAATGAAAGAAAAGCACATTTAATGATTCTTACACTATTTGAAGGATTTTTACCTGTAGGGAGGTCTACATAAGCATCAATTCTACACTAAAGTTTTTTAAAGCAACACTTATTTTTTGCTAAAAAGTTGATATTGGTAAACCCTATATGTCTTTAAAGTTTAAGTAATGGATAGCATTAAATTACTGGAAGAGAGCAATAAAGACAAGAGAGATAAGCATGATTTGCTGCATTATCATTACCTTGTAAACAAATTTGTAAAATGTTGCTAAACCACTGGACAGTTACAGTATAAAGGAAAATCATATACCGTATTTATCGGCGTATAACACGCACCGGCGTACAACACGCACCGGCGTACAACACGCACCCCAATTTAGGAGGGAATTTTAAGGAAAAAAAACTTTTAGGAGGGAAGTTGAAGGGAAAAAAAAACTTACATTTAAATGCCCATCATTGCAGCCTTCTCAGTGCAGCCTTGTCAGTGCAGCCTTGTCAGTGCAGCCTTCCCCAGTGCAGCCTTCCCCAGTGCAGCCTTCCCCAGTGCAGCCATGTCAGTGCAGCCTTGTCAGTGCAGACTTCCCCAGTGCAGCCTTGTCAGTGCAGACTTCCCCAGTGCAGCCTTGTCAGTGCAGACTTCCCCAGTGCAGCCTTGTCAGTGCAGACTTCCCCAGTGCAGCCTTGTCAGTGCAGACTTCCCCAGTGCAGCCTTCCCCAGTGCAGCTTTGTCAGTGCAGACTTCCCCAGTGCAGCCTTCCCTAGTGCAGCCTTCCCCAGTGCAGCCTTCCCCAGTGATCCCAGCCATTCTGGGCCGAGTAGGTTCGGATAGCTCCGCTCGGGACTACGAGTGGAGCCGAAAATGAACGAGAGCCGCCGGAAAGAGCCGAGGACCGGCTCTGTGTATTTTGGCGCCGGCGGCGCCAGTTTCAAATCGCGGTCGGCGATTTTGCAAATCTGACAGGTCGGGATCGCAGGGGATCGGCGTATAACACGCACCTGCGATTTTCCCCTGGTTTTAAGGGGAAAAAAGTGCGTGTTATACGCCGATAAATACGGTATATTAGAAGGACATATACCCGCAGTAATAGAAATGGCATATTAGACTATTTGAAACATAGTGCTTTAAAGACCCAAACATTTACAGATAACACTATTTTTATTGCAAACATGTTTGTTATTGGCAGGGAGGATCACCATTATTTACAGGCTCTTGTAGGTTACTACTGTAAAATTGCCCTACATGCATATGTGGGATTTGGCTTCTGAGAAGGGGTTGGACCATTGGTCATCTTGTTTTCACTCTGCATACAAGGGCGTCACAAATGTCTCTTTGGTTGAGGCAGGTGTAAAAGCTTGTTGGTACAGTATATGGTCCCCCTTTGTCTATGCAAGCTATTTCCGACCTCCTCGTCTCATTGCCTTCAAGGCTGTCATTCCAATGGATTCATGTATCATCTTGCAGGAATGCCCCAAGCTCGGGGGCTTTTGGAATAAGGTTTTTGCTTTGATACAAAAGGTCAAAGGGATACCAGTTCTACAATTGTCATGCATCGCCTTACTGAATGAACAGGTAGAACATGTACCCCATAACAGGCAAAAATGTCTCCATTTCCTGTTCTTGGCTGTCAAACTCACAATCGCTTGCTCCTGGAAGAAACCTTCAGTTTCCATCTCTTTGTTTCAGAGCAAGGTTTCCTAGATCATGCTTAATGAACACCTTGCTAGCATAATTAATGATACCACTAAACAGTTTGAGAAGATTTGGGAGCCCCATTAGGAAGCCTCTTCTAAAGATGATGCACAAGAAAGCCCGCAAACAGTTTGCTGAAAACAAGCAGACTAAGGACATGGATTACTGGAACCATGTCCTGTGGTCTAACTATATGTGTAATCCCCCATGCTACCAAAAAATACATTTATAAATAATGTGGCCAAATACAGTGAAAAAATTGCTGTAAATCTATAGTGTTCACAATGCACGTAGTATCAATTGAAATGGATGGTGATCTGCGCAGTTCCTCAATAGTCACAATGTGATATAGAATATAAAGAAACGGTGATATATAAATAAAAAGCAAATGGCCAAGTAGCAGTGAAGGAATGAACCAAGTGATGATAAAAGTGGAAATGCTTGCTCAATAAACGGAATCCGAAACAAATATCCAAGTGTCAGTGAATAAAGTACTTGTTAATTAAACTTCCATCCACAAAATAAATCCCGTGCCTTCACACAACTGCTCAATGCTCACAGAACTCTCACCTCTATATAGTAAATAAATGGCCTTAACCACTCGCCGACCAGCTCATGGCGATATACGAGATGATGTGGAATCCTCCGCTCAAAGAGGGGCTTAAACCAGAGTGCTTGTGTCTCATTACCTCCAGGAAGAGAAGAGCCCCAGGTGCTGGCTAAACGCTGATGCAAGTAGAAGAGAACAAGAAGACCTGGACAGCCGCACACCGGAATGGATAAATCCGTCTTTTTATTCAAAATACAGGATCATGAGGGAACACAAAACACAACTGTGGGGTGGTACAAAAATAGCTGACGTGCTTCGCACTTACACCAAGTGTTTACTCATAGCTTGAGTAAGCACTTGGTGTAAGTGCGAAACGTGTCAGTTATTTTTGTACCACCCCACAGTCGTGTTTTGTGTACCCCGTGATCCTGTATTTTGAATAAAAAGATGGATTTATCCATTCCGGTGTGCGGCTGTCCAGGTCTTCTTGTTCTCTTCCTCATGCCGATATACGTCGGCAAAGTGACACATACCTGCAAATCGCCATATGGGTAAGTCTTCCCCTTTAAGAGCCATAGCAGGCATGCGTGCACTGTTGAACGGCAGGGGACCTGATGCTTGTGGCCGGAGGGTGCGATCGCCGCCGACCACCCGTGATCGGGGGCATGAGAGCCAGAACAGAGATTTGTGTGTGTAAACACACAAATCCCTGTTCTGGCAGTGGAGAAAAGACACATCTGCTGTTTGTAGCAATTAAAAACAGCGATATGTCTCCTCCACCAGTCAGTCCCATCCCCCCACAGTAAGAAACACTCACGAGGGAACACATTTAACCCCTTGATCGCCACTAGTGTTAACCCCTACCCTGCCAGTGACATTTATACAGTAATCAGTGCATTTTTATAGTTCTGATCGCTGTATAAATGTCAATGGTCCCAAAAATGTGTCAAAAGTGTCCAATTTGTCCGCCACAATGTCGCAGTACCGCTAAAATTTACAGATCACCGCCATTACTAATAAAAACATAAAAATAATAAAAATGCCATAAAAATGCCATAAATCTTTCCCATAGTTTGTTGTAGACGCTATAACTTTTGCGCAAACCAATCAATATACGCGTATTGCGATTTTTTTTTTTTACCAAAAATATGTAGAAGAATACATTTTGGCCTTAACTGATGAAGAAATTTGTTTTTTAAAAACATTTTTGGGGATATTTTTTATAGCAAAAAGTAAAAAAATTGTTTTTTTTTTTTCAAAATTGTCGTTCTAGCGCAAAAAATAAAAACTGCAGAGGTGATTAAATACCACCAAAATAAAGCTCTATTTGTGTGAAATAAAAGGACCTCAGTTTCGTTTTGATACAACGTCGCACAACCGCACAATTGTCAGTTAAAGCGTTGCAGTGTCGTATCTCAAAAAATGGCTTGGTCATTAAGGGGGTAAATTCTTCCGGTCCTTAAGTGGTTAAGATCAAAGGTGGTAATGGTATCCAACTTCCAGGCTCCAAACTACAGACTCTATACAGTGAATGATCAGCCTCTAGGACACATGCAGGAAATAATGTAATCCAATCTCCAGACTCCAGACTATGTATTCTTAACCACTTCCCGACCGGCGCACGCCGATGTAAGTTGGCAGAATGGCACGGCTGGACAAATGGGCGTACAGGTGAGTCCCATTGAATTTCGCACCGTGCCATTGCGTGTGCGCCACCGGCGGCGCGCATGCGCACGCCAGCCGGAAGCTCCGTGTGACAGGTCGGGGGTCCCGCGGACTCAATCGCCGCGGGGATACCCGTGATCGCCTCACGGAGAGGATGAACAGGGAGATGCTGATGTAAACAGCATCTCCCCGTTCTGCCTAGTGACAATGTCACTGATCTCTGCTCCCTGTCTTTGGGAGCAGAGATCAGGGACGTGTCACAGCTAGCCCATCCCCTTTACAGTTAGAAAACACTCCCTAGTACTGACTTAACCACTCCCTGCCCCCTAGTGGTTAACCCCTTCACTGCCAGTGTCATTTACACAGGAATCAGTGCATTTTTATAGCACTGATTGCTGTATAAATGACAATAGTCCCAAAAATGGGTCAAAAATGTCCGATGTGTCCGCCATAATGTCGCAGTTACAATAAAAATTGCTGATCGCTGCCATTACTAGTAAAAAAAAAATATTAATAAAAATGCCATAAAACTATCCCCTATTTTGTAAACGCTATAACTTTTGCGCAAACCAATCAATATACGCTTATTGCAATTTTTTTTTACCAAAAATATGTAGAAGAATACATATCGGCCTAAACTGAGGAAAAAAAATGTTTTTTTAATTATTTTTGGGGGATATTTATTATAGCAAAAAGTAAAAAATAATGCGTTTTTTTCAAAATTGTCGCTTGTTTTTTGTTTATAGCGCAAAAAATAAAAACCGCAGAGGTGATCAAATACCACCAAAAGAAAGCTCTATTTGTGGGAAAAAAAGGACGTCAATTTTGTTTGGGAGCAATGTCGCACAACCGCGCAATTGTCAGTTAAAGCGACGCAGTGCCGAATCGCAAAAAACCCACTGGTCAGGAAGGGGGTAAATAGTTCCGGGGCTGAAGTGGTTATTACATATTTTTTTTATATTCTATATCACATTTTGACTATTGAGGAACTGCGTAGATTGCCATCCATTTCAAATGTCCTGTGGTTTGATGAGACCAAGATAAACTTATTTGGTTCAGATGGTGTCAAGTGTGTGTGGCGGCAACCAGGTGAGGAGTACAAAGACAAATGTGTCTTGCCTATAGTCAAGCATGGTGGTGGGAGTGTCATGGTCTGGGGCTACAGTTCATTGAGGGAACCATGAATGCCAACATGTACTGTGATATACGGAAGCAGAACATGATCCCCTCCCTTTGGAGACTGGGCCGCAGGGCAGTATTCCAACACGATAACGACTCCAGACACACCTCCAAGATGACTACTGCCTTGCTAAAGAAAGGCGGTAAAGGTAAAGGCGATGGATTGGCCAAGCATGTTTCCAGACTTAAACCTTATTGAGCATCTGTGGGGCATCCTCAAATGGAAGGTGGAGGAGCGCAAGGTCTCTAACATCCACCAGCTACGTGATGTCATCATGTAGGAGTGGAAGAAGACTCCAGTGGCAACCGGTGAAGCTCTGGTGAACTCCATGCCCAAAAAGGTTAAGGCACTGCTGGAAAATAATGGTGGCCTGTGGTCTCAGTCCGGGAGGGACATATGTGACAAGGTGATGACACAGTAACACAATAGAGAAACATTCCCCTCCATTAGAAAGTGCTTAAACAAGGACCTTCATGGCAGGATCACTAGGTATCGGGGCCAGGTCAACCCACAAGTGGATGAGAAAGCATGCTACATCTCCACTGTAGCAAAAGAGTAAGAGGATCAGAGACTTGTAAAAGGGGCCAACCACTGAGAACGTGTGAGATTTGTGGAGGACAGTGTATAGGCAGGTAGAGGTTATGGCTGCCCATTCACACTGCCCCACTCGGGAATCACATTAAATGGGTTTTATTCTTGATGGGCTTTGTTGGGTACGGCCCACTGGTTGCATGTATTATAAAAAGAAACATGGGGTCTGCACCCACGGGGGAAAAAAAGGAAAAAAGTAAACAAAAGACATTTAGTCAATGTGCTATTATGTAGCTTATTAACTGTACTGTACATTTTGCAAGATCATCAGAGACTGATGGTTATTAAACAGTCTTCGAAAAAAAAAAAAAAAAAGTAATTTACCTAAGAAGGCAGTTTTTGAAGCATACTTAGCGAAGTAAAAAAGTATTGCATGGCTAAATGAAGTTGGTTTAATGTAATTTAAGAGACAATGCTGGGAGCTACTTTTACAGTAGTTGGTATTTGTAGAAATTAAATAGAGCTCACAGTGCCTGCCTGTGAGGACAGGGTAAAAGATATAATTATCTGTATTTGGCAATGTTACAGTAGCAGACTTAAAGCGGAGTTCCACCCAAAAATGGAACTTCCGCTGTCCGAAATTCTCCCCCCTCTGGTGTCACATTTGGCACCTTTCAGGGGGGAGGGGGGAGCAGATATCTGTGTAATAATATGTCTGGCCCCTCCTCCACCCCCCCTGCTGTCTTCTGGGAGACACACAGGTCCCAGAAGATAGCAGCGACCAGTCAGGATGTGCAGCGCGACTCAGGCATACGCAGTAGGGAACCAGGCTGTGACACGAGCGCACATCCGCTAAACCGATAATGTCTTTGCAGAGCGAACACATCCCCCCAGACGAACATCTGTGCATCGCACAGGGGCCCTTTTGCCGGCAGACATATTCTCACTCCGCAAACACCTCTCTCCAACCTCAGGAAGTTTTCCACTACCTAACGGATCTCAACCAGCGTCAGTCTGCCCCAGCCAGCCCTTTAGAGCAGGTTGCGGGAGAACTAACACTGGGAGACACTATGACAATACATATTAAAATTCATCTTCATAAAATTTCCACAACAGTCCCTCCTCTTGTCATATGCTCCCACATGTCCCTCGATGAATCTTGATCTTCTTACACCTGGAAATGAATCAGTCCTTACAGTCCATATGAGTCCATAAAAAGGAAAACACGGCTTGACATGTAAACCCTGTTCTTCAGGAGGGATGACTTAGAGGAGGACATGAAGGCTGGTCGTTCTGGGATCCTCTGTGTCTTGTACTTGGGTTGAGCTTCAGGGTGTCATCATCTGCTCGGGCTCTGTTCACTTGTCCAATCAGGCAACAGTAGCACCTAATCACGGCATATAGAAGGAATAGAAACAAAAATAACATGAGTATATATACCCCTACCTCCTTCAACTATGATCCGCTGCAAAATAAAAAATGAAATCCCCAAATATTCCCAGACCCTTAAAAGGACTTCAACCTTCACTAGCTATAGCTCTAACTTTGCCTTGCAGGGATCTAAACCTTATCCATATGGGCCTGAACTTTGTCACTAGTATCCCTGATCCAGGTATAACAACCTTTTCCTATGATTTCACAGAAACCCCCCTTGATTTGCCATTATTCCTGTGGGAACTTCCTTGTAGCTTCAACGGTTACATGAAATATCCCATCCTCAATCCTCAAGCCCCCACCGTGTACAAGCAGGAAACCATGCCCAGACCTGGTCGGGGTTGGTGAGCAATTTCATTCTAACTGTTCCTGTCATTCTTACCTTCTCTCACGCCATCAGATCCTCATGATCGGCTGCGACATAAGATTCTGGGACAAGTTTCACCAGCACACTTGAACCTCTTGCATTAGGTGAATTACCTTATACAGTGGCTTGCGAAAGTAATCGGCCCCCTTGAACTTTTCAACCTTTTGCCACATTTCAGGCTTCAAGCATAAAGATATAAAATTTTAATTTTTTGTGAAGAATCACCAACAAGTGGGACACAATTGTGAAGTGGAACGAAATCTATTGGATATTTTAAACTTTTTTAGCAATTAAAAAACTGAAAAGTGGTCCGTGCAAAATTATTCGGCCCCTTAACTTTCAGTGCAGCAAACTCACTCCAGAAGTTCAGCGAGGATCTCTGAATGATCCAATGTTGTCCTAAATGACTGATGGTGATAAATAGAATCCACCTGTGTGTAATCAAGTCTCTGTATAAATGCACCTGCTCTGTGATAGTCTCAGGGTTCTGTTGAAAGCCCAGAGAGCATCATGAAGACCAAGGAACACACCAGGCAGGTCCGTAATACTGATGTGGAGAAGTTTAAAGCCGGATTTGGATACAAAAATTTTTCCCAAGCTTTAAACATCCCAAGGAGCACTGTTCAAGTGATCATTTTGAAATGGAAGGAGTATCAGACCACTGCAAATCTACCAAGACCTGGCTGTCCCTCTAAACTTTCAGCTCAGACAAGGAGAAGACTGATCAGAGATGCAGCCAAGAGGCCCATGATCACTCTGGATGAGCTGCAGAGAACTACAGCTGAGGTGGGAGAGTCTGTCCATAGGACAACAATCAGTTGTACACTGCACAAATCTGGCCTTTATGGAAGAGTGGCAAGAAGAAAGCCATTTCTCAAAGATATCCATAAAAAGTCTCATCTAAAGTTTGCCACAAGCCACCTGGGAGACACACCAAACATGTGGAAGAAGGTGCTCTGATCCGATGAAACCAAAATCGAACTTTTTGGCCACAATGCAAAACGATATGTTTGGCGTAAAAGCAACACAGCTCAACACACCATCCCCACTGTCAAACATGGTGGTGGCAGCATCATGGTTTGGGCCTGCTTTTCTTCAGCAGGGACAGGGAAGATGGTTAAAATTGAGGGGAAGATGGATGCAGCCAAATACAGGACCATTCTGGATGAAAACCTGTTGGAGTCTGCAAAAGACCTGAAACTGGGACGGAGATTTATCTTCCAACAAGACAATGATCCCAAACCCACAGCAAAATCTACAAAGGAATGGTTCGCAAATAAACGTATCCAGGTGTTAGAATGGCCAAGTCAAAGTCCAGACCTGAATCCAATCGAGAATCTGTGGAAAGAGCTGAAAACTGCTGTTCACAAACGCTCTCCATCCAGCCTCACTGAGCTCGAGCTGTTTTGCAAGGAAGAATGGGCAAGAATTTCAGTCTCTCGATGTGCAAAACTGAGACATACCCCAAGCGACTTGCAGCTGTAATCGCAGCAAAAGGTGGCTCTACAAAGTATTAACGCAAGGGGGCCGAATAATTTTGCACACCCCACTTTTCATTTTTTTATTATTTATATTTATTAAAAAAGTTTCAAAAATCCAAAAGATTTCGTTCCACTTCACAATTGCGTCCCACTTGTTGGTGATTCTTCACAAAAAATAAAAATGTTATATCTTTATGTTTGAAGCCTGAAATGTGGCAAAAGGTTGAAAAGTTCAAGGGGGCCGAATACTTTCGCGAGCCACTGTAAGCTGTAGATCCGCATTAATACCAAACTAAAGTTGAAGCACACTTGTGGGCTACCTAGTTGTCCTGATACCAAAGCTGGCAAGAACCAGAGCTATTATTAAAATTATAACTAATTTTATCCTCTAGAAATGTATTGTTAAGTTCTATTGATAAGTGTCTGTTTGGATTTTACTAGTTTGTCAAAACTCCTCACACCAATATGAACATCACATATAGCATGTACCACCGTCATCGCAGGGGTACTAGAGTTCGGTGCAGACTCAAAGTAGACCCAACCATGTGTCCTGTTCGCTTTCTTAGCTAGTTGGAAAATACACATTAAAATTATAAATAAACAAAGATACTCCTCATCCTTTGGAGTAGTTGAGCAGCTTCTTGCAGTGGCTGTCCTGGTCTCGTTCCTCAAGCTTCTTTACAAACGACCCAGTCACATGGTTAGAAAGAATGTAAACTGGTTATTGTGCCAGGGTCCAGGAGGGATTCATGAACCCTGTGGTGAACCTTTTGAAGTTCATGTTACAGTGACTGCACCCATCCCATCAGCTGAGAATGTAGGTGACAGCTGCTGAGGAAAGTACAACTCTGGTTTTGGTTGACCTCCAAACAAACCTCATATGGCAATAAACCAGACATGTGGGAACTTAATGACTGTGACTATTCAAATCGCTTATGACGGTCCCTGCGTCCAGGGCACCCTCGCACTAACTTTTGGAGCAGTACTGCCCAGTGACTATTTTTACAGTACTGGCACCCGACGTATTCTGATTATTATACACAGCCTCCCGGTATGCTAGCTTACTACTCCTCACATTTATAAGCTCTCCAACAAATTATCGGCAGCCCTATAAATGTGTTGTCAGACAAACAACAAAGCACCCTGAAATCTTCCGCTATTCAAAATGTAAAAATGTGGCTTCTATCTGTACCTAGATATTACAATAATAACGTGGATGCCTCCTGCTTGCTCTCTACCCAAAACTGTATTACAGTATAAACCTTAATTAAAATGATTTCATCCTTCCAAACACAAGTAAAAAAAAACCAAGCTCCTCCCACCAACTTCCTGTTGCGCACCTGAACAGGAAGAGGGAGGGAGTGGGGAAGCCTTGAATAGCTTCCTATTATGTCTATCAAGACATTAACAAAATATATGGCTAACATCATATATACTTCAACAATTTAAACATTTTTTGTCCAGGAAAGGGTGGAATAAACCCCCATATTGCAAATGGGAGGGAATCCCCCTGGACTCACATATCCCCTGGGCAGTCAAACCACAAGTTTTGAGACCGAAATACCACATAACAGCGCAAAAAAAAAACTCCTGCAAAAAGATGGCATAAGGAGGTCAACCAAAGCCTTTCTTTTCTACTGCAGGCTATAAACAATTAAAAATAAAAATAACACACACACACACCACTAACAGTACAAAAACTCAGTTAAAGCTAGTAAATTCAGTGCAAAGTAGAGATTTCATTTAAAAAAACAAAATTCAATACAAAAAAAAACGCAACTGTTTCACTGAAAAGTATGTAAAAAGTACAAAAACAGCCAATTAAATTCACTCAAAAGGGAATGGTGCCCTGAGACAAGATGCCCAGACCAAATTGGAGCGGCTTCCACTCTGGGATAACCCACAGGCCAAACAGCAGAAAGTCCCTAAACTGCGGCTCTCAAAATGGCCGACAACAAAAGGACCGCATGGCAGACAACAACAAAAGAAAAGAAAATGGCCAACGAAAGCCAGGCCACAACAAAATGGTGCCATTAACACATGAAATGTAGTTGTTGATCCCGCCAAAATCAAGATTTCTTCACTAGAAACATAAACTTCTCCCCACAAAATTACACATTTGAGCCACCAAATGAACACTTACAAACATTTGATTCTATATACCACTAAGGACCTTGGCACACAAACAACATTACATAAAACACACAATAACATACATACACTCTGGTCCCAAAGAAAGTTCACAACTTATGCCCCGTACACACGATCGGACATTGAACAGACATTCCGACAACAAAATCCATGGATTTTTTCCGACGGATGTTGGCTCAAATTTGTTTTGCTTACACACGGTCGCACAAAGTTGTCGGAATTTCCGATCGCCAAGAACGCGGTGACGTACACCACGTACGACGAGACTAGAAAAGGCCAGTTCAGAACCAAGCGCGGCACCCTTTGGGCTCCTTTTGCTAATCTCGTGTTAGTAAAAGTTTGTTGAGAGACGATTCGCACTTTTTTCAGACTCCTGGTTTTCAGATCATTTTCTGCTGTTCAGTTTGTGCTTGTGGGTTTGTATCTGCTCTTCAGTGCGTGCAGCGAGTACCATTGACTTGTCATTGTGTTCTTGTTCGTTCGTTACTGTTTTTCAGGTCGCGCTTCACAGGCCTTGCTGTTCTTCAGTGCGTTCTGTTACTTCGTTCTGAGCAGCTAAACGTTTTCTAGCCATGTTGCGTATACGTACTCCTCGTAGAGTTCATGCTGTGCGGGGGCTTGGTGTTGGGGTCCTGACCTTGACACAAGCCCAGACAATGAACAGGGTGGGGAGGAGTTTATGGACCAAGAATTGGTTGCTTAAGCGTGACCAGTTCTGTCATATGCCTTTGCTCCGTGAGATCCGTGAGAATAATCCTGATGATTTCAGGAACTTCACCGTTTCACCGTTTGTTGGCTTTGCTGACCCCTTATATTAGCAGGCAGGATACCTGCATGAGGCAAGCCATCACTCCGGAGCAGAGGCTTGTCGCCACCCTGCGGTACTTGGCGATGGGGAGAAGCCTGCAGGACTTGAAGTTCTCAACAGGCATCTCCCCCCAGTCTCTGGGTATCATTATCCCAGAGACCTGTTCTGCCATCATCCAGGTCCTGCAGAAGGGGTATATTAAGGTAAGATTTTTATCCTTTAATATCACATTTTATTGTATATAATGTTTGATAATATAATTTATTTCTTTCCTCATTCCCTAATTACCATGATTGTAATATGCTGTGAGTGTCCCCTTTGTTCTCATGCATGCTGGATTTTTATGTAATTATTATTTTGCTCCTTCATACATATTTGCCTTCACTTACCTCCCCAACATGGTCTCTCCTGGCCCTATATTCATCTCATGTAGTCACTTAACAATGTATTTTGTCAGCTCCATAGTAGTGCTTTACCCCAAACACCCCCTAAAATTTAAGGAAATGTGATTGGTGCTTAAAATTCATGCCGCGTTTCATAGGCTTTTTTTTGGGGTCCCCAAAACATTTGGAACCCTCCCCCCAACTGCTAAGTCAGCTGATACCAATTCTCTATCTATCCTCAATCATCTATCTGCTGACTTTGCCAAACCCATACACACTATACCCATTTCTTTAGTGGTCAGATTTATGGAAGAATTCCCCAAAGCATGTAGTGCAAGGGCCTGCCTGAATACTTTCAAATGGTACTGTTTCAAGTTTTTGTATACTATTATTATATTGCTAGCTAATAGCAGAATGTCCAAATGTGCTAAAATGTGTACAGTGTGTATTTATATCTTTGTATTATGACACTTCTTACCTGTCCAGTGGACTGTCAATAGTGTAACTAAGGAGGGGCTGGCCAAAGTAACACCCATTATTTAGGCATTAATCTCTCAATGAAGTGGAGAGGGTTACCTATCCCAGAGTCCCCCTCCCCCTATAATTTTAAAAATGGCCCAGGAGAGGGGGGGGGGAAATCTGATAGTTGGACCTTATACTTTGGTTTTTAAAAATGTCCTCTAATAAATGTTATCTTGATGTTGGCCAACAATGTTTGTGTCTGCTTTCCCTGTTTATGTGCACAGAGATTAATTTTTTTTTTGGTTTTGACTCGACAGTTTCCTTCCACGCTACAGGAATGGCAGACTGTGGCCTCCCACTTTGCCCAGCGGTGGGACTTTCCTAACTGCGGAGGGGCAAATGATGGGAAACACGTCCACATCATCCCACCACCCAACTCAGGGTCATACTATTATAATTATAAGGGGTTCAATAGTATTGTGATGTTGGCGGTGGTGTCGGCTACTTATGAATTTATGTATGTGGACGTGGGGAAGAATGGCCGGATGTCCGTTGGTGGAGTCATCGCCCAGATGGAGTTCTACAGGCGTCTCCAGAATGGCAGCTTGGACTTGCCACCTCCAGAAGACAATGTGGAAGGACTCCCATTCGTCTTCGTTGCAGATGAAGCTTTTGCGCTGGGGGACCATCTTATGCGGTCATTCCCTATGAGGACCCTCACCCCAGACTAGAGGGTTTTTATTTACCGGCTGGCCAGAGCCAGAAGAGTGGTGGAGAACACGTTTGGAATCATGGCCAGCCGGTTCCGCCTATTTCTTACACCCATACATATGGCGGAGTACAAACTGAATCACATCATCCTGGCGTGCTGTGTTCTACACAACTTTTTACAGCAACATTCTGCCAACTATGCTGGCTCAGTTGGGCCTGAGGCCAGAATTCAACATGAATCAACCCTGACGGCGCTTGAAAGTGGCCGTCCTGGCTTGCCCCCCCTGAGTGCCCGTGATGTCCGGCTAAGATACCTTGAATTCTTTGCGGGTAGGGGGCTATCAATATGCCAGACAATGTGTAAAACCTTTTTAAAATTTAAAAAAAAAAGAACTCCAATCTTTGGTGACATTTACTGCTTGTGTTTTTTTTAGCTGACCCTGACAGAAATGTGGTGAGCCCTGAAAATGGCATGATTGTGTAACATTACAAAGCACTGTTGGGTGTTATTTACTAAAGGCAAAGGCACTTTCACTACAAGTGCACTTGAAACTGCACTTGCAGTGCAAAGTGTATTTTCCCTTAAGAAATAACCCCCATTGTCACAGAAAACATCAATTATAGCACCACAAAAGTGTTGGAGCGTTGAGACAATAATCCACACAATCTTGATTAAAATAATCTTTTTAATAACAGCACAATCACATGTGCATTTCCAAAAGGTTTTTAAAACAAACCAACATGTTTGTTGTTTAACAATTTTTGGGGTCACATTAGAAAAAGTAGAGATGTCCATTTAAGATAAAACAGGCATGTGTAAAACCAACAAGAAATACACAATTTTCGAACTTACAAAGTTCACATTTGGTAGGACTTGAAGGCAATATCAGACATTGTGTGGAAGATGCACACAAATTTCCAAATGTCAACATGTGCTAGCTGCCATCACGGGGATCAAGGGACGTGTTTTGGGGGTCCAACCCCTTCCTCACAGCTACTTTATTATTGAGGAAGAAGTTGCACCCCCAAAACACGTCCATTGATCTCCCGTGATGGCAGATAGCACATGTTGACACACTGTGTGCCTCTTCCAAATTTGGCTTTGCTACAAATTGACATAGAAAATACAAAAAAATTTGGCACAACAAAAACCCAAGGCATTTTGAGGGGTTTTAAACTCTCCTAAAACATCAATGATGTTCTTCATTTTTTGCTGAACATCATTGATGCTTTTCACAATGTTTTCCAAGTCCCTATTACACCCCATGATCTCCCCGATCAGGATCTGGGCACTTTCACTGGTGAAAGGATCTGGATCCACAACATCACGATCCCCTAAAAAGATAGAAACAAAAAAACACCATGTATTATAAATATGGCGGCATCCATCTCTTACCTGAGCCTGTGGTCGCAGACACTCACCTGTTGTGGTGACTAGTTCCTCCACGTCTTCCTCCTCCTGCTCTGCTGGTCTTAGGTGGATTTCCCCTTCTTCCAGAGGTGGGGGGTCTGTGGTCTCCTCGGATGAGGGGTGTCCTCTGAGTCTTTTCTCCCCTATGTAAAAAAAATAGGTATACTTAGCACACAGATATTTGATGGCAGAAATAGGAATATGAAACATTGTTTGGAAGTGGGGTACAATTGTCTGTTTTGGCAGAGTTCCAAGATGTGGCATTTTTCTTGTCCTTTGTCAAGCTTGAATACTTACCTGTCTTGTACAAGCTTCACAGATGGAGACACCCCTATAGTATACACTGGAGCACCTGTGTGGCCCCCCTAATAAAAAGGGTGTTCTTGTGTCCCACACTAGTGCTGCAGAGTCCAGATGTGTAAACTGCTGCTGAGTGTCCTCTCCTTACACAGAATGTAGTTGGCATTTCATTCTAGTGACAAACCCATCTACACAACCCAATTCTTTTCACACAAGTAGGCCCTAAAAAATGCTAGCAAATGCATATGTCCAAACGAACTATGTTTGATACAAACAAATAATGTGCCCATGAACATGAAAGTTGCCTTTTGAAACTGGATAACAGTTAATAAAAGCACATGGAGCAGCACGAACGTAATAAACATAAAGAATAGGAACACAGCACAACTACTTACTTTTTTGCAGCACTCTCTTTCTGTACTGCTCTTGCTCTCTTAATTTGAGGTCCGACCACCACTTCCTGAGCTGATCTTTCGATCGTCGTACCCCGAAATTCCTGTGCAGACTCTTGACCACTTTCGCCATGATCTTGGCCTTGCGGACATTGGGGTTGGGGTAAAGCCCATACTTCCCGTCATAGTCAGCCTTCTTCAGGATGTCCACCATCTCCAACATCTCCCCAAAGGACATATTTGATGCCTTAAATCGTCTCTTCCAGGATCGGGATGTTTCAGGCTCCAGGCTTTCCTCCTCCTCCTCTTTGTTGTTGTAATTAGCACGCACCTGCTCTGACTCTGCCATGTGCTCTTCCCACCTCTGCAGAATGAGAAGGGGCGGGGAATAGACTAGAAAGAACGTCAGGGGTGGGCGGAGTTACATGCATGCGCAGTGTCTATAAAGTGTAACACGCATGCGTAGTGCGTACGATCTGTGAGCGGAGGAAGGAGTATCGGAGGCGCCGATCGTGAAAACGAAGGTAAGATCTTAACTTGGGCCTATACTGCTTCTAAATTGAGGCCTATATTGTAACTATATTAGGAGAGTTTCGCCTGACATTAGTGTTTGTCTTGTGTTGTGTCTTGCAGAGAAAATGGATGGCTTCAATGACCACAATTTCCTCCCCCTGTTCATAGACAAATACAGGGAGCTGCCCTGTCTGTGGCAGGTGAGACATTCACATTACAATAATAAACAAAAGAGGCAGGCAGCGTTGGAGAAACTGCTGGAGTTGGTGAAGCCAGTGGTCCCCACAGCAACCATCTCCTATTTAAAAACCAAAATTGGTGGCCTGAGGAGCACTTATTTAAGGGAGCGCAAGAAGGTCACGGATTCCCAGAGATCCGGAGCTACAGCAGATGACATTTATGTCCCCAGGCTGTGGTACTATGAGAGACTGCGATTTCTGTGAGACCAGACTGAAGTCAGGCAATCCCTCTCTACTCTTCCTTCCACTCTTCCTTCCACCCTATCTTCCACCCCAGCTGAGGCTTCCGATGTCCAATCTAGGACTTCCAGCCAGGAAGAAGTGGAGGAGCCCAGCTTGAGCCAGGTATAACATTCTTCTACAGATTTCTTGTCAATAAATCAATGATGTTTACTAGATGTTATTATTGATCACTAATTGCTGATTTCATAAAGTGTTTTACATATCAATAGAGAGTAGTGGGCACCAAAAATTCGAACAATAAAGAAAAATGCTGGGCTCAGAATGATAGTCTGTTATATTTGTTAACATTCAATTTGCAACAGTCATGAGATGAAAATTGTGTGTGATTGATGAAGAAAAAACTAAAACTATGTCCCTTTTTCATACACAGGAAGACCTCAGCCAGGAGGAGGCTGTGGAATGTGGCACACTGGAGGAGGCTGTGGAATGTGGCACACAGGAGGAGGCGGGGGTTAGTGGCAGCCAGGAGGAGGCTTGGCTAAGTGGCAGCCAGAGAAGCCTGGGACCAGTCCCAGCCTGACAGAATTGCAGGTTCCTCCCCTCCGCCTTCCATACAAAAGACCGAGGAAGGGGACTCACATGCAGGATTCAGCGCTCAGGCTCAATCGGGAGGCTTCTGCATCCCTCAGAGCCTTACCCACTCCTGAAGAGGCCTTTGCCTGCATGGCTGCCACCAAACTGAAGGGCATGCAGGAGGGTCAACGCCTCATGTGTGAGAAACTTCTTTATAAAGTCCTAATTAAGGGGGTGAGTGGCGAAATCACACCCAATACCGACGTGATTGAGTTGGACCATCCTCCTCCTCCTCCGGCCACAACTCCACCACCACAGCCACAGCGTGGAAGGAAGCGTGGAAGGAAGACCAGAGAGTGATGGTCCTGGGTTCAGTCTGGTTTGGCAAAAGATGCAGTCTCTTTTATGACCACAGCCTGGGGACATGTATGTCATCTGCTGCTTTCAGGATCTCTGGGACTTCTGGACCAGACTACACTACCTTAGATAAGGACTCCTCAGGCCACCAATTTTGCTTGAAAATAGTTGATGTGTGCCCTGGGGGCCAAAGGCTTCACCAATTTCAGCTGTTTCTCCAGTGTTGCCTCCCTCTTTGTTTGGTGGTGAGCCCTTAATAAAGGAATTTTTGTTTCAATTATACTCGCCTATGTGTGTTTTCCTTCAAAAATGACAGTTTGTTTGTGAGGAGGCAGGTACATTTCAAAAATACAATGTGAAATTAACAAGAGACACCAACACCAAGCAACCTCCTTGAGATTAAATAATACAAGATAATAATGGTGTTGTGGTAACTTGACACACAAAACACACACAAAAATATTATGAAGTAAAACCCAAAAAAAAAAAAATACAGAAGCCTGGAAAAAAATACAAACACAAAAAAAAAATAATCAGCCTTGAAAAAAATACAAAACAAAAATAAAACAACAAAAAAAAAATTTGGTCAGATGTGACAAATCAAAATATATTGAGGGAATCATGATAAATAATAAAGAAAGAAGTTTGTGAGAAGTCTGTGTGAATATGAGCAGCAAAACTACTTCATTCTTCTCACATTATAAAGAAGAACAGAGTGCGCTGTATTAAACTATTTCAAACATTGCAGCCTGACGAAAGTGCTGTATCCATTCCGAACGCTAATTTTACCAGACCGAGCTGTTCTGTCTCGGAATTTCTTCTGAGCATGCATGGCACTTTGTGCGTCGGAACTGGCCACACACAGTCGGAATTGACGCGATCGGATTTTGTTGTCGGAAAATTTTATAGCCTGCTCTCAAACTTTGTGTGTCAGAAAATCCAATGGAAAAAGTCGGAATGTCCGACAACACGCTCCGATCGGACATTTTCCATCGGAAAATCTGACCGTGTGTACGGGGCATTATTCTTGCATCAGCAACCCATAGGAACAAGACATTTCAGAAATACCCACAGTGATCCTTGCCATCATGATCTTTTCATCTCAAAACAAAAACAGCTCCCCCCCTCCATGCTATTGTCCACAGGGAGTAGCCAACAGTTCCTATTGTAAATGGTGGGACAGCCATGCCTGGCCGCCCCTCCCCCGCTAAATCTCATGGCACTTACAAATAATCATCAGTTACTTACAAACGGCTCAGTCACACACACATTCCTGGTTGCATTAAATGGGTTCCATAGCAGAGGCAAATAATCACGCAATTCATACATTTCTATTTCTCATATACATCACAAACTTATTACACAACATACGGTTACTTACACATAACATACAATTAAAGATTCCAGCATTATACCAAAAGATGAAAAATGTATTCTTTTGTAAAGCAGAACCTACCTAAAGCATAGGACAAAGATTGATCCGGTGTGAAGGAGGTTCTGTTCACTCTTACCATGGCCCGCCAATGAACTGTCATGGATATTCCACTATACTCTTGCGCTATTAAGCGCCCTTTCAGCATAATTGTATAATGCATCTTTAAATAACCCATGTTTCACCTTTTCCCCAGTAAACAGACATAATCACCATCTCAGCTCCATCGTTCCTCTATCTCAGCATGACTCCCCTCCTGGGCAGCGGTTCCTGCTTTTATTCACACACACAAAGGAAGTCACAAACAGGAAAACCCTGGCCCCAGCAGCCAATCTCTTCCTTCACAGGATGTGACAACACAGGATGTGAATGTCAACACAGGATATGACAACACAGGATTTAACAACACAGAATGTGAATGTCAACACAGGATATGCGTTTATACAACAACCAATGACTAAACTTCCTGCTGATGGGAGCTTATCTGCAGGTTTACGTCATGGCACCTCAAATATGTTGATCAGGTATACAGGGGTGACACAAGCGCATATCCGCTAAATCGATAATGTCTTTACAGAGTGAACATATCCCCCCAGATGAACATCTGTGCATCGCACAGGGGCCTTTTCGCCGGCAGACATATCCTCACATATACTCAATCCGCAAACACCTCTCTCCAACCTCGGGAAGTTTTCCACTACCTAACGGATCTTAACCAGCGTCAGTCTGCCCCAGTCGGAGCCGCTGCCCAGGAGGGGAGTCTTTTTAGGGCGGGTTGTGGGAGAACTAACACTGGGAGACACTATGACAATGTGTATTAAAATACATCTTCATAAAATTTCCACAACATCCTCTTACTGAAGATGCCGGCGCCTCTACCCAGAGCCGAGGGGACAGATTGGCGTCGCAGGCACCCTGGACATCGCATGTACCCTGGGCAGGTAAGTATCCTTATTTTAAAAGTCATCACTGACAAGCCTATTGATGTCCTATTTTGTTCACTAAAGTCTATTTTGACCACCTTAACCGGGGTCAAAATTATCTGGCAAGCCCCCTATATAACAGCACGAGGTGGAGTGACCTTTTTTTAGAGGGCTTTCTGGGGTTTCTTCACATCTTTCTCTTGGGCGATATTTTCACCTATATATGGACTGCTGTATATTGGCTGGTTTAAAATACCATCTCCATCGGTTCTGAAGATCTACTTCTGGGCTTGATCTCCCTTTAAGTTTCCCTTGGGACTTTTGCTATACACATTATATATGGAATGTTTATGAAGTTTTTACTGTTTGTTTTTTAATATGATTATGTACACGCATCTTGCTCTTTTTTTGGTATTAATGTTACATACAGGAGGTTGATGTACTTATGTTTCATATTGGATTAATTTCTTTAACCGCTTCAGTCCCGGAAGAATTTACCCCCTCCCTGATCAGAGCATTTTTTGCGATTCGGCACTGCATCGCTTTAACTGACAACTGCACGGTCGTGCGACTTTGTACCCAAACAAATTTGACGTCCTTTTTTTCCCACAAATAGAGCTTTCTTTTGGGGGTATTTGATCGCCTCTGCGGTTTTTATTTTTTTCGCTATGAAAAAATTTTTTTTTGAAAAAAACGCATTATTTTTTGCTATAATAAATATCCCCCAAAAATATATAAAAAAACTATTTTTTTCCTCAGTTTAGGCCGATATATATTCTTCTACATATTTTTGGTAAAAAAAAATCACAATAAGCGTATGTTGATTGGGTTGCGCAAAAGTTATAGTGTCTACAAAATAGGGGATAGATTTATAGTATTTTTATTATTATTTTTTTTTTACTAGTAATGGTGGCGATCTGCGATTTTTATCGTGACTGCGACATTATGGCGGACACATCGAACAATTTTGACACATTTTTGGAACCATTGGCTTTAATACAGCGACCAGTGCGATTAAAAATGCATTGATTACTGTAAAAATGTCACTGGCAGTGAAGGGGTTAACACTAGGGGGCGGTGAAGGGGTTAACTTTGTTCCCTGGGAGGTGATTCTAACTGAAGGGGAGGGACTAACTACAGGAAGTGACAGATCGTGGTTCCTAGCTAATAGGAACACACGATCTGTCACTCCTGTCAGAACAGAACAGGGAAGTGTGTGTTTACACACACTTGTCCCTGTTCTATGTCTCCTGGTCATGATCGCTCATGGCCGGCGGTCATTGCGACCATTGGCCAAGAGCATTGACACCCTTGCTGTGGAGCGGGAGCGCACGTGCGCACC
The DNA here is from genome assembly GCA_037952925.1 of Lithobates clamitans. Lineage (NCBI taxonomy): Eukaryota > Metazoa > Chordata > Amphibia > Anura > Ranidae > Lithobates > Lithobates clamitans. The sequence goes on along the minus strand of JBBGZY010000382.1, from coordinate 1,144,970 downwards.
TGCTATACGGGCCCCGCGAGATCACATACAGTAAAGTGATTTCACGCAGGGGAGCCAGCCTGCTGCAGTAAAACTGCACCGGCTGGTCCGGAAGCGGTTAATATCACTTATTGATATGCACTTTATCATTCATAGCGCAGCACTTTCTTTATATTAATTTTGTTACACTTCACCAGAGTATAGTGCTAGCTGCTAAATTATGTGCGTAGGCCCAAGTGCAAGGAGATTTTTTTTGTATGATAATTTACTAAATTAGCCTAAAATACAAGCCAGGTGGAGACAATCATATACTGAAATATTTGAGTGTGTTGGAAAATTGTCAAAGAGGCTTTTGTTAGATATGTTTAAGGTTTAAGATACAGTAGGTATAGCAATGCAATTACCACTTGGGTCCATTTGCTGGGACTACACTGTGAATTGACCCTATTATTATTATTATTATTATTATACAGTATTTATATAGCGCCAACAGTTTACGTAGCGCTTTACAACTTGAGGGTAGACAGTACAAATACAATACAATTTGATACAGTAGGAATCAGAGGGCCCTGCTCCTTAGAGCTTACAATCTAAGAGGGGAGGTCAAGAGATACAAGAGGTAATAACTGTGGGTGATGTGCTGATTGAGAAGATAAATGTACAGTTGTTAGGTGGGGGCCAGATAGGCTTCTCTGAAGAGATGAGTTTTCAGGGATCGTCTGAAAGTGGATAAAGTAGGAGAAAAACGGACGGATTGGGGTAGAGCATTCCAGAGGATGGGGGAGGCTCTGGAGAAGTCCTGAAGGCGAGCATGGGATGAGGTGACAAGGGAGTTTGAGAGCAGGAGGTCTTGGGAGGAGCGAAGAGAACGATTAGGTTGGTATTTTGTGACTAGGTTAGAGATGTAGCTAGGGGCCAAGTTGTGGATGGCTTTGTAAGTTATAGTTAGTATCTTGAATTTAATTAGGTGACCGAGTGGCAGCCAATGGAGGGATTGGCAGAGGGGTGTAGCAGACGCTGAGCGGTTTGTGTGGTGGATGAGCCTGGCCGCAGCGTTCATGATGGACTGAAGTGGGGATAGCCTATTTAGAGGTAAACCAATGAGGAGGGAGTTGCAGTAGTCAAGGCGGGAGATGACCAGGGAGTGGATTAGAAGCTTTGTGGTGTCAATGGTTAGGAAGGGGCGTATCTTGGAGATGTTGCGAAGACAGAGGCGGCAAGCTTTGGATAGTGATAGAATGTGGGGTCGAAAGGTTAGTTCAGAGTCCAGGATTACACCTAGGACCTTGGCGTGGGGAGATGGGTTGATAGTTGAGCCGTTGATCTTGACAGGGAGATCAGGGGAAGTGGCACCTGAGGGAGGAAATATCATGAGCTCGGTTTTGGATAGGTTGAGTTTGAGAAAGTGATGTGACATCCAGGCTGATATGTCTGCTAATAAGTTGGTAATGCGTGAGGAGACAGATGGAGAGAGCTGGGGGGTGGAGAGATAGATTTGGGTGTCATCAGCGTAGAGATGATATTTAAAGCCGTGGGAGGCAATCAACTGACCCAAGGAGGTGGTGTAGATTGAGAAAAGGAGAGGTCCAAGAACAGAACCTTGGGGGACCCCAACGGAAAAAGGAAGAGGAGAGGAGGAAGTAGAGTTGTAAGTGACACTGAAGGAGCGGTGGGATAGGTAGGATGAGAACCAGCGAAGAGTGCAGTCACGGAGACCAAAGGAGTGGAGTTTTTCGAGGAGGAGTGGGTGGTCCACTGTGTCAAAGGCAGCAGAGAGATCCAGGAGAAGTAGTACAGAATAGTGTCCATTGGCTTTAGCCATTAGTAGGTCATTTGAGAGTTTAAGGAGAGCAGTTTCCGTGGAGTGTTGAGGGCGAAAACCGGACTGAAGGGGATCAAGAAGTTTATTCATGGTCAGATGGTCACTTAATCGGTTGTAGACCAGTCTTTCAAGAAGTTTGGAGGAGAAGGAGAGTAAGGAGATGGGACGTAAGTTGTTGAGATTGGTGGGATCCAGTGAGGGCTTTTTTAGTATGGGGGTGACTAGCGCATGTTTTAGAGAGTTTGGGAAGATGCCACAAGAGAGGGAGAGGTTGAAAATGTGAGTTAGAGAGCGTAGAATCGAGTCAGAGGGTGAGCGTAGCATTTGCGAGGGAACAGGATCCAGGGGGCAAGTGGTTAGATGAGTGCTAGATAAAAGTTTAGCAACCTCAGTAGTAGTAGCAGGGTTGAATGAGGGAAGTAATGACTGTATCTGTGGACATGGGGTGTTGCATGGGGGAGGTTTTTGCGCATTGGCGATCTCCTCATGAATTGTATCAATCTTAGTTTTGAAGTGATTGGCAATCTCCTGGGCGGTGATTGAGTTGGTGGGTGGAGGCAGTGGAGGACAGAGTAGAGTGTTGAAGGTAGAGAAGAGTTGACGTGGACTGGATGAGAAGGTGTTGATGAGTGTGATAAAGTAGGTCTGTTTGGCAGTGTGAAGGCAGGAGTAGTATTTTAGGAGGGCAGATTTATATTGTGTGAAGTCTTCCTGGGTCTTAGTCTTATGCCACAGGTGCTCAAGAGCGCGGCTATGTTTTCTGAGACTTCTGGTGTCATCTGTTTGCCAGGGTTGTAGCAGTCGGGGCCTAATTCTGCGTGTAGTGAGGGGGGCCAGCTTGTCTAGGGAGGAGGACAGTGAGCTGATGTAAATGAAAGTAGCTAGGTTGGGGCAGGACAGGGGGGAGATTTTGTCATAGAGGTGATCAGTAGCAGAGTAGAGAAGAGAAGGGTTGAGGTGGCGAAGGTTTCTGCGTGTAACTGTTGGGCGGTTGGAGGGAGAAGAGGTGGAAGACAAGGAGAGAGCAAAACTAATAAGGTGGTGATGTATTGATGTTATAGTGCCATCAGTATTAAAACAAACAAAATGAAGATATGTAAAGCATCTAATATTATGTACTAAGGGGAATAAAGCCAGCGCTCATAGGTCCTTCTGTGGGCTGACATCACACAGCATATTTGTGGACTAAGTGGTGTCAACCCTGCCCAGTTGTCGTTTTATAAACTACTCAAACCCTCCCACTGTCTTATACATTCTATAGTCCAAGATAAACAGCAGGAGGATAATTAAACTTATTGAGATAACACAGGAAGTGTGCACAGATCAGTTTTTGATTTTTTTAATGATCAACAATAACAACAAAATGCTTCTAGTTGTATAGTTGTACTGCACATTTAACAGGCCAAAAAGTAGCAAATAAGAAAAGTTAATTGTTAGGTTTAACATACACTTTAAGCTAAGCCACTATGGGCTCCATTCACAAAGTGGTATCTGCCGCTTTAAGATTCACAGTAAAATACATCTTAGTGTTTTTCAAAACTTTTTTGCAACTCACTAAAAATTCTACTAAAATACAGCTATTTTATGATGTGCTATTTTAGTATGGATTTTGAGGGAAACCCCATCCAAAGCTTTAGGAAAATGTGTGTGGTCTCCCCAAAATCCACACCAGACCCTTATCCGAGCACCATCCACACCAGACCACATGCCCTGAACATGCCCTTAAATTATTTATTGGTAGGTAGGAAACAGAGCTGTAATTCGGTGGGTGCCAAAGATCAGTGTGGGTTGGAGTGTTTTTTCCATTGGGGTCAGCGGCCAGCATTCATCGTGATTTACATTGGATTTATTTCAGGTAAACATGTTTAGGGGGGTTTGAATAAAGGACTTGTCAAAAACTGTCTGTGTTTTTTTATTACTTCGCACATATTTTTTTGGCATACCCCATACTCATTCACATGGGGAGTGGGATCTGCGGGTCCCCTTGTTAAAGGGGGCTTCCGGATTCTTATAAGTCACCCCCCCAGAACCCCCATAATTACCGGGCCAAGGTTGTGGTGAAGAGGCCCTTGTCCTCATTAACATGGAGACAAGGTGTTGTGGGGGGTGGAATCCTCCTTCCCCAAAGCACTCCCCCATGTTGAGGGCATGATTCAGGAGGGGGTTGCTTGCTCAAATGTCAGATCGCCTAAATACTACATGTGATCTGTTTTGTGAATGGAGCCCTATATTTTTAGACTCTACTTTAACTGGGAAGTTTCCACAAGACTGAAATGGAACTATTATGTAGAACTATTTAACGTGAACATGTGCCCAAACTATGCACACTAAAGCATTTACATATTCTAAGCATGCAGTAAAGGCACTGTAAGCAAGTCTTAATTTATTTCTGTAGCTATAGATCTTGGCTCTTTTCCTGTAACTTCCTATCACAACATAATCTTGGCAGCCTGTCAGCCCTCTGATGAAAACATGCAAAAGCTACTAAGCTTTCCAAGTGTAGAAAACAAGGCTGCACACTGTTGATGTTAACCACAGTGACAGGGATCCGAGGACTGGCTTCAGCTCAATCTCCTCCCATAAGACACACCCACTGACGTGTTTCACCCTGATAGGGATTTCCGGTTGTTTCTAAGCTGTTATAAAATAAATAAAACCTGAGTACATGCAGCTAGAGAGGTCAATAATGGCTTTTTTTAAAGCTCTTGTTACATTAAATAAGTAAATACTTTATTGTCCATAGTCTGAACATAGGTGCACTTTAATAACTATTTCAAAATACAGAAGTAGGAAAAATAGGTTATAAGTCTAACATCTGTTTATAAATTATTGTAAGATTTAAACAATTTATATATCCTAATTCTATTTAAGTGCAAGATCTTTCTGCCTTTTGTAGGCTCAATGAGGAACACCCTCCATTTTAGTTTATTAGTTTACCCAATCTCCCTTTACCTGGATTCTTCAACCCTGTTTTACTACCAGCTTAATGAAAACGTTTACTTCAAGGTAAAATCTTCCTACCAGGTTCACTGAGAGAATACATTACTTCTCCCAAGTCAATCCAAAACTAAGAAAAAATAGTTATTGAAAATGTGCATGAAATACAGGCAACAAGTATTTTTATTTACGAAAATAAATGCAAGGTTTTAAAAGCCACACTTCAATATGGAATCCTTGTATGTATTGGAAAACAAGCTAAAACATTTTGTTATTCAAAGCCATTAAACTAAAGCCCCATACACACTATCAGATTTTCTGCTGATTTTTTCCTTCAGATTTACCAAAACCATATAATATGAGGTCAAACCTTAATGCAGCATACACACGAGCTAACTTTTCTATCGGACTGGTCCGATGGACCGAGTCCGGCGGACAATCCGATCGTGTGTGGGCTTCATCGGACCTTCAGCGGACTTTTCCAGTCAAAAATCTGACGGACTTTAGATTTGGAACATGCTTCAAATCTTTACGTCATAATTCCGCCACACCCAGAAATCCGCTCGTCTGTATGCTAGTCCGACGGACAAAAAACGGCGCTAGGGCAGCTATTGGCTATCAACTTCCTTATTTTAGTCCAGTGTACATCATCACGTACAAATCCGTCGGACTTTGGTGTGATTGTGTGTAGGCAAGTCCGTTCGTTAAAAAGTCAGTTGGAAGTCCGTCGAAAGTCCGTCGGACCAGTCCGGTCGAAAAGTCCACCCGTGTGTACGCGGCTTTAGAGTTTCAATTTGTATGCAATCAGGCAGGCCCTTGCACTACATGGTTTTGGTAAATCTGAAGACAAAAATCAGCAGAAAATCTGATAGTGTGTATGGGGCTTAAGTCTGCTCAATTATCCCTCGTTGAAAAGGTAAATATCTAAAATAGGAAACAGGACACACATTTATCAAGTAACTAAAACAGTATTTGAAGTTAGTGGGCTGGAGAGAACTATGGAGTTATCTGGCATGTCTTCCATTTATAATATCCATTTATAAGGTAATTATCTGATGTTCTAATTAATATGTGCTGCTGTGCATTAAACCATTTGAATATATTGAATGGTTTCTATGCCATTGCCTAAGAATTTGGGAACATGTAACAAATATTCTGCTCCTGGGTTACTAACCACACTTCACATGTCAGTAATTTTTATCTTATATAATATTTGGTTGACAGTTTACTTCAAGCCACATAACTATCAGTATTGCTAGAGCCATAGCCCCCAATCAGTAACTCAAGATTTAAATGTGGCTTTCAGGAGTCTTTGATATTGCTTTTGATAATCTTACAGTAACTATTTAGTTCTCATTTAAACACATACACTTTTACAAACTACTTGGTATTTGTCAAAATGTTAACATTATCCTTATTATCCTTATTAAAGTGATTTCTATTCAAATTTTGAGATAATGTATAAATGTATATTTTTTTCATGCTTTTTTATCATATGCGTAAAATCCTAATCCACAAATAAATAATGCATTGTACTTCTTTGCTTCAGTGCGTGCAGTGCATGCTGGGCTGTCAAATAAGAAAACAGAGAAGCAGATGTGCAATTGTTGATCATTTCTTCACATTGGAAATCTAGATAGTGGACATGAAAGGGTGGTGGGGCGGGGGGATTGTTCATCACCTGGGTCATTCAGCTGACTCATTCTACAATGCATAGCTTAGGTCTGAAGCAGAGGACCGTTCTGCCTCAAGCACTGTGCCAGTGGCAGACAAAGCTGGGGTAGAAGGCTTACTAGCCTTTGACAGTATTCCAAATGGTCTCACTGTTAAACTGACACACAAAAGGAAACACTGTCCCAGTGTAATCTGTGGTGCTCCATTTTCAATTTTATAGATGGTCCCCTCTGTGTATCAGGAGCACTAACAGCCTTGACCTGCAGAAACACTGAGCCAACGGGTGTGACCTGACTTTCACACTGATGGTGAAGCCTTATAAGTTGAAAGAGGTGCAATTCTGATGCAATCTGAAAGGCTGACAGCAGCTTCTGTATGAATTAAGCCTGCAAACAAGTTGCAGCCTTCGTTATTTATTCTACATATGAAGCCAGTTCCAGCAAGTCTTTCATTGTGTCAAAAGAAAAATAGACATCTCCCTGCCCATAAAACATTCTTCTTATTTAATTATTTAAGAGCCCTTCTTTAACATCTAAATTGTTTTTATTATTGCCTTCCTCCCCTTCTTCCCTTATTTATTTTTGACTTTTTTTTTTTTTTTTTTTTTTAACGCTTTGTATTCAAACTTTAAGGGTTTTGTCAGTTTTGTTTGTTCATTTATATACTGCCACATTATTTAATTTGTGAATGACTTCTCTATGATTTGTACCATAAACATAGTTTACTGCCTATATAAATGTGTCAGTAATGGAAACAATAGTTTAATAGCAAATGTTTTTGTGTTGAGGCATCCCATGTTTCAGGGACAGGAACTACCCTTTTATCAAGGTGACAAGGTAAGTTATAACTTACCATAGATCACAGATGAAAGAACAAATTTGGTTATCATTTGTTTACCAGAGGACATTATCCCACTACAGGCTTTGCATTTGTGTAACCTGAGTTCCTGATATCTAGGCCTATATTTACAGTACAGCAGTAAACCAGCTAACTGAAACCCTGAAGTTCCACTTGCCTCTAACTGACTGCAAAAAGTCTTTAATTCTTTAATGAAATATTTAAATGGCAGGTATAAGCAATGAAAACAAATTTAAAATGTCAACCAGAAACTCAACTTGTAAAGGTGATGGTAATAAGGATAACAACCTAGCGTTGACAGATCTCTGACCCTTCTCTGGTTTAAAAGATGGTTTTTAAGCTGCTGTCAGAGCTAGGTTGAGGTTCTCTAGATTCCCAGATTGGCATACAGGTGTAACTGTACAGTATGTACCACACACTTGGGGGCTTACTCGAAAGCAAATGGAGCCAGAAGCCAGGAGCACTGGCAGGGTACCTCAGAAAAGGAGGAAAGTATAACATGTTTGTTATTTTAAATATAGGATCCTTTACAACCACTTTAAACTTAATGGTGATACCTTTTGGAAGTGGGGCTTTGTCCTATGATTTTACTATATGTGCTGTGCAAGATGAGCTGCTAAGTCCATCACCCAGTGCAGAGGGGGACCGGAAGAATATGCTAGGGATTGGCAGCTTTTTTCTCTTTCCAAGCCTAAAAATGTGTCACTCTTTATAGTCTGATCACCGGAACCAAAATGCTATCACCAGGTCAACCAGGCAAGCGTATTGCAACACAGAGAAAAGTACTTTGCCATCTAACAGTGCTGAGGCCTAGTCTGAGGTATGTACCAACATTTTTGACAAACTTAATACTACACTTTTACACATTTTTGCAGGGACATTACAATTAATACTATGTTATGTGTTACAAATAGGTGACGGACACACAACTTCTAAAAGAAGGCCACCCACAAGTGAAAAGAATGAAAAGGCACGGCAACAGAAAATATGTAAAACTGCATCAGAAATAAGATTACAAGCTGCCAAAGAAAGAATGGTTGAAGCAGGATCAGCAAAAAAAATTATGTCTGCAAAAACATTCTAAAGTTTCTAACTGCACATTATACAATGTCAAGTTTGTGTGTCAGTAACCAGGTGACCGAACAGGCATGTTTCGGGTTAACTATAGGTGATAACATAGGGAGACATGACATTGTGACCCATTCTGAGTGTTACTAAGCTACTTCATGTTCATATGCCTCCAACAACTGTAAAAACTGTTATCATCTGGTCAGGTGCGCATTCTTTAATCAGTAAACTTGCAAAATCTGTAAATGCCCTGCTTTGTGATGCCTTCACACCTGCTGAGTCTCTAAATTCAAACCCATTTGTGTTTACCATGCATGTAAAACCTATACTTTCTTTTCCCTCTATAAATTTACAATATGCTGCTTCACCTTCAGATATGCTTTCTATCTGCTGAACCATTTTCCAGATGTCCTAATAAATCTTCTACATCTAAAGCATTTGTAGCACCAGATCCTTTGTCTAGTACACACTACTAAATTATTTTTATTTTGTATCATTTTATCAATTTTTTTTATTTTGTATAATTGATTTTGATTTTGTATTAATACAATTTGGTATGTGATGCATTTTCAAACTGTGTTCCAGTGTAATAAGCAGTTCTTACTTTTGCATGTACTTGTGTCTTGTGTACTTGTTTTTTCAAAGGAATAAATTGTAAATAGAAACTTCACATAGCTATCAGAAAAAAGTAAGCAGCTACAAATACTATAGCTGCTAACTTTTCAGAAGCAGTTTATTATCAGCTCATGGAGTCCAGCACTGTCTTCCCTGTAGCCAACTTTTCTCAGGGCTTCTGAGCTCTGGCACCTCTGTCTTAGTTTTGGGACTCAGCTATCACTTCCTGATGTCTTGCAGCCAACAACCCCCCCCCCAGTGCGCATTTGTTTGAAGGCAACATTTTTTTTGTTTTAATATCAGATGTTTCTGGGTGGTTGAAACCTGATTACACCTGGCCTGGAATGCTAGAAGAGCAAGTTCCCCCAGCAGGGTGTTGATAACGAAGAGTCATAAATGGGAATTCATTTCTGGCAAGATGTTCTCACAGGCCTCCTGATGTGAGGTATAGGGGGTAGAATAAGACCTCCTGGAGGGATGCAAATTCAAATGTTCTGTTACAGAGCATCAAAAGCCAGCTGTTACTGAAAGATGAACCAGGTCAGAATCAGTGATTCATGGACTATGTGCTGCCCCTAGTGGGCATGAAGGATGGGCAGAAGAAGAATATATTAGGAAAGACGATCTCTTAAAGATTTTTATTGGATACAGATGGCTACAAAGGCGGGCAGTCGGTGTTGTGTGGGTGGTCTCTGAGTGGGCGTTAAAAGTATGGACCAGCTGGAATTACTTTCTCTTGCCATTGAGTCCAAGTGAAGATAATGACCACAGAGGACGACCTTATGTAAAATATCATTAATGTTCGTTTGTTTCATATGCTTGGTAATATTTTCTTTTAGTGTTTTGTGTTAGCATTCCTATTTTCTTGGGAAATAAATGAGACTCTTGTTTATTTAAACAGTGTATTTATTTTTTATAGCTAACCTTATTATTGTATCATCACCATTAACTTTATCAGAGCTCTGTTAGACTAGCTAATTATAGAAATAGACAACTTGATACATATTTATAATAAATAGGGGGAATCCATAACCAGTCAATATTTATTTAATTTGGCACGCCAGAAGCAGGAGTCTGGAAAGAAATTCCTCACAGAATCCAAACCCTAATGTATTTTTTCTTGAGTTCCTATAAGCTAAGGAGTCCTCAGCCCTACAAGAGACCCAGAACTGAAAGCATTCCTCTACTGTGAACAAGATTTGTGCTGGTTCGTGAATTCTGAAGCCCTGCTTGAGTGGTCCTGAAAGTTCTGTGAAATATTCTGTGAAATTTTAGAGGTCTGGTAAGAATTGTGGCTGGTATATGTGTATGTGTTAAAGTTTATTATATTGTTAATGCAAATTATTTTAGACCTGTTAACTGTTCAGTTGTGCAAGCGAGAAGGGTTGCTCACCCTTGGTTAACTGGTGTAACCTGCAGATTTATAGGATAAACCAGACATCTTTGAGGAGAAAGTGGGAGAAATATACATTATATTTTATATTGTATCCATGTGAAAGTGAAATAGCTTTGCTCTAACAGAAGATCAATGTGGCCTAAGATCTGAGAGAGCTAAAGTCAGTGTAAGGAGAGAGTAGGGCATTGATTGAACGATGTGCTTTTTCTTGTAGGACTACAAGTCCATATTAGCTTGGGAACAGTTGTATTTGTGTGTTTGTCTGTGCATGTGCATGCTGGTAACAGCTGCTGCTGTGTAGACTGGTTCAGTGTGAACTTAATAACATTTCAATGGAGGTCATTGGAATGTTCCTTAAAAAGTATGCCTCTGCTGATTTTAACACTTAGGCAAACGCTTTGACCCACCAATTTAAGGATTTATTAAAACAATATGATGTTCAAAATAATATGAACAAGAAAGCGAAAATGGCAAATTTGGTATGCATGCTGTTGAGAATGAAAGAGATTGCTGAACACAAAGAGATTCAGTGACATACTGAGAAGCCGCAATTAATAGATCAGATAGAAAGTGTAAGTAACAATATATTAGCGATAGCTCCAAAGGCAGATGCACATGTTTGTGATCAGATTGAACAATTGGTGACTGAGAAGTGTGTATTGGAACAGAAAATTGATGAACTGGAAGAAACATGTAAGCTAAGAGAAAGTTGTATTGCCTCCTTAAATCAAAGAGAGGCTGAGAATGAGCGTATTATAATACTGCTTAGGAAGGAATTATATGGTGCACAAGCAGCCATAATGGAGTTATCCTCCAAACATGCAAAGGTTGAGCAGTCTCAGTGCTCAGCACAGATGCAAGTGATGTTGCTATGGTTGGAATCAATGTTGGTAATGTGGAGGAGGAGTATTTAAACAAAAGTGCTGTAACTGCTCTTGAAACTGATTCAGGAGTTGAAATGGAAAACGGGCCTGATCTTTTCAAGAATAGTAACACGATGACAGTGGAGACTTCTGATGAGTCCATTACTAGTGACTACTTCTCAGACATTGAAAGTCTGTTGATTCCAATCATAGTAATGTTATGCACCAATGTGAGTATCCATCCCTATATGCTCAGAGAAGGGCCTATGCAGGGAGACCAGCTCTCAAGTGCTTTGTTTGTAAAAAGTGAGGTCACATTTCCAGGTATTGTTTGATGGCTTATAATAATAATATGAAAAGGAAATTGCACTACCCTAAAACTACACCAAGGCGTTATGAAGTTTATTCTGCGAGATGGCATAGCAATCCAAGGCATAGAGGCCATAGTAATCATACCCTGGTCCCTTTTAAAACCCAAATACTGAGACTACAAACTGAAAATAGTCAGTTAAGGCAGGAAAGGCATCAGTATGTAAAACAGCTGAATAAACTCAAAATGGAGGTAGCCTCATGTTCACTAAGAAATAGCACTGGGGGAAACAAATCTTTTGTTAACAGCCCTAATGAGTCACATGGATGGTAAGAACTTTCTGGTTAATGTTTCTTTGTTATTAATAAGATTTAGATGTGAGTTTCAGAGATTTGATCCTAATTTTTGGAATATTATAGAGGACCTTGATGTATTTTTAGTATTTTCAAGGATAAGCCTCTGGATTTTTTCTTCTTCTTTTTTTCCCTCTCGTTTTGGTATTTTTTTTATTATTATTTGTTTATTTGTTTATTTTATTTTTTGTTTTGTTCAGGTGGAAAAATTCCAAATTGTTAGGTTTAATCCACCTGAAAGGGGGAGGGGGCATTGGCTATGTTCTCAATTAGCAGCTGAATACATTTTGTTTAAGACAAGAGTTGGTAGAATGCCATTTTTAGCCGTTGGAGTTATTGTAGCCTTTTTTTTTTTTTTTGCATTCAGGTGGAAAAAGTTCCAAAATGTTTAAGTTTTGTCCACCTGAAAGGGGAGTTGGTGCATTGGTTTGCGTTTAAAATTGGAATTTTGGGAAGCAACATTCACGTTCATTTTTTTTTTCTGTTATCATGAGGATCCAGTTTAGATTGGGTTCAGCCTAAATAAATCATGGTTGTTTTGATAGTTTGTTCAGAGTTGTAGAATCCAGGAAAATTAAGTTCCTGAGTTCCAAGGGAGGAACTATAAGCAAACATATCAAGCAAATAGATAGTGTGGACAAGAATTTGATTCTGCTCTTGTTTTTCATTTCCAGAGTCCTGGTGGAGCGAGAGATTGGAGAGGTCTCTGGAACATGGATGAAAGATGTTCATCTGGTTGGCAGTTTGTATGTGCCATACCACATCGCAAATTTGTTCTAACAAACATTCAGGGGAGAAAGGACAAACTAAAAGATTCAGATTAATACTTGCAATATAAGGTTTCTTTTCCTTATGGACAATTTATTGCTAATGCTGCATCTGAAGGACTTTGCGTGTAAACAAGACTTGCAGAATATCGTGCTGGAATCCCTCCAGTCCTTTGTGGATGCAACGATATATATACGAGTGCAATGAGATGGAAATTATGTTTTTTTTTGGGGGGGGGGTTGAAAGAAAGAAATGTTTTTAATGTGTGACATGTATTGGCATAACTGAATTATTATGGGACAGGTACCCAGGAGGCTGGCACTTATGCATAGTAAGGTATCTGTTGGCCAGACTAGAGAACCCCAGCTGACACATCAATGGGGTGAAAATTTTCTTGGGGGGGTGGTGTCTCAACCTTAGCAATCCTACAGAGAGGTTCTCGGTTACTGGACATGTGGGACACCAGAGCTGGACATAGTAACGATACACCTGGTTGATGTCGCACCTGAGAGGCTGGAACCTTGCACACGTAATGGCAGTGACTACACACAAAAGCATGCTCCGTTAGAGAAAGGGGAACCACTACAAATAGATCTAAGCTCTTCCCAAACGCTGGCTACCAGGGTACAGTATGCCTTCACCACATGGCACCTCAACGTCTCACAGTGGTTGATAAAAACCTATTACCCTAAATGTGCTGAATATACACTGAATCAAGTGCGGTCATTGTACCAGTGGCTTCCCCCAGAGATGTACAGACACAGCATGAGGTTCATTCAGGCTGCTTATTTCTGAGGAGTAACTGAAAGAGGAGGGATGTATTTAGCACTATATTGGGGGGAGTAGGAGCTGGAATGGGTGTTATTAATAAAGTGGACATCAGTATCCTGAGGAACAAACTCTCAGCCATAGCCTCAGACAGCAAGCAGGGCTTTCTTACTTAGAGAGAGATTAAAGACATCCTTAATAACATTCAACAAAGTTACATAAATAACCCAGGTATAAGTGGCTCAAGATTTTATCCACCATTGTAAGAGGTTGGTAGAGAGTGTGGTGGTACAGGGCAAAAATATGTCATGGGCTCTGGCGTAAACTCAGTGGCAGGTGAAATTATCAACAAACATCAAGCTGATTGTACAGTCTCTATATGAGGGGCAGTGGCCTTATGAGTTAGCATCACAGCTCAGTAAGATTTTGCCAAAACACATTGCTTACACTAATCCAAAGTGGTGGTCAAATGCCTGGATGGGCTGTGCTAGTTTGGATTATTAAACGTGTTATGCTTCCTCATTAAACCTATATACAAAAGTGCAGACTCAGTCTGTATATTCGGTGCTATCAATGGGCTTACTGACTGGGATTCTACCTTTTTGCATCTGAGGCTAAATTACCCACATGTGATCAGAGAGGATGGAAGCTGGAGACAGGTTGATATTTCCCTCTGTCACAGGCATGACCATGATGTCCTTTGTATGCCAGATCAGTATGCAGTGGTGAACGAGAAATGTTGGAAAGAGGTTTCACTCTGTGTTATGGATGGAGAGATAATTGCTGGGAGGGAGGCACCTGGGTATTATTTGGGACACAGACAAGTTTGTTTCTTTGTCCTAAAGGATACCAATGTAATGTTTGTTATGGAACTAGGGTGTTCCTTTAGCCTAACAATAGATAGGGGTGCATGGTATACCATGGGCATGGTCTCTGAAATCCAGGCACAAGGATGGAATTTTGTGGTTTCGTCATTGGTTCAAGTTGGTATGTGTTGTTGGACTTGACATTTATATTATTGCATTTATCTATGCAAGTTGAGGGACAAATTGATGGTAAGGTCTCTTCGTATAGGTTAGAGGCTTTGCTGTCGATTCAGAGTCCTGAGGTTGGGAGTGGGATGCTCAATTTGGTGGGTCACATGTATATATATATATATATATATATATGTATATATATATATATATATATATAATGGTAATGTGTTGATTAGTGTGCTATGATAGTTTGACGTATATCTATTAGGTATGTAATATGGGTGAGTAAGGCCCTCCTCAAGGTTCTGTATCTGAAAGCTGGTTAATATGTGGCTCTGAGTTTATGCTGGTGAATGGTGAGTGAATAGACACCCCTTGCCTGTATTGCACCCCATCGTGAAGATACCAAAAAGGAGAAAACAGAATGATGCCCTGGAAGCTGTCGCTATAAAATAGTGGTGGTGTGTCACTCAGAGGCAAAGCGGCACATGTTGGGAAGCACAACATGTTAAGACAGTTATGGACTGTTCCAAAGGCGCTGTTTATGTGTACCCTTCAGGCACAAAGTGGAATATGTTGGAAGGTAACTTTTTTTGTTTCTGGATGGTTGAAACCTGATCACACCTGTCCTGGAATGCTAGCTGTGCAAGTTCACCCAGCAGGGTGTTGATAACAAGGAGTCATAATTGGGAATTCATATCCGACAGGATGTTCTCGCAGGCCTCCTGATGTGAGGTATGGGGGTAGAATAAGACCTCCTGGAGGGGTGCGAATTCAAATGTCCTGTTACAGAACATCAAAAGCCAGCTGTTACTGAAAGATGACCCGGATCAGAATCAGTGTTGGACTATTTGCTGCCCCTAGTGGGCACTACAGCATGCTTCATGGAGGATGGTCAGAAGAAGAATATATTAGGAAGAACAATCTCTTAAACATTCTTATTGGATACAGATGGCTAGATAGGCGGGCAGTGGGTGTTGTGTGGGTGATGTCTCAGTGGGCTTTAAAAGTATGGACCGGCTGGAATGACGTCCTCTTGCCATTGAGTCCAGCTGAAGATACTGACCACAGAGGACGACTTTACGTAAAGTATCATTGATGTTCTTTTGTTTCATATGCTCTGTAATATTTTCTTTTAGTGTTTTGTGTTAGCATTCCTATTTTCTTGGGAAATAAATGAGACTCTTGTTTATTTAAACAGTGTATTTATTTTTTATAGCTAACCTAATTGAAATTGCTAAGTGTACCATCACCATTAACTTTATCAGAGCTCTACTAGACTAGCTAATTATAGAAATATACAAGTTGATATATATTTATAATAAATAGGGGGAATCCATAACCACCCAATATTTATTTCAGCATGTGTGAGACATGACAGTACAGACAGACTGGTCCTACAGTATCTGAAGACCTGCGACATGTCCCAGGAGGTTGCAGGCAAGAGAGGTGGACCAAGAAGACATCATTCTCTCTTACCTGAGGAGTGAGGAAGTGGGGGCAAGTACCACAAAAAAAAAAAATACTTGCTCCCTGAAAAAAATGTTTTCATTATGTAACAGGCTAGGGGAAGGGGGGAGGATGAGGATTATCTCCATTTTTGTTTAAATGTCAGCTTAGAATAGTCAGGAAGTTCTGAAATACCTTATTTTACTCACCACAGAGAGGGGTAGACGTTTAGTTTATGATGACATCCTTGATAAATTTTCTCATTCTTCTTTCTGCTAAAAATAATTCTTCTTTGAAGCTGAATGCAAAAAACAGACAATCATTCAAATCCCATTGTCCCCTCTCCTTAGAGGCAGAGGGATTGATTTACTAAAACCGGAGAGTGCAAAATCTGTGCATGGTAGCCAATCAGCTTCTAACTTCAGCTTGTTCAATTAATCTTTGACAAAAAACCTGCAGGCTGCTTGGTTTATATGCAGAACTGCACCAGATTTTGCACTCTCCAGTTTTAATAAATCAGTCTAGTCTAGTCTTGTAAGATGTCAGCAAACAGTAACGTTTAGTTTCAATTGAATACATCTTAAAAATATTACAAAAATGTTAAAGGTTGCCATTTTAGCTCAAAACCTTGTGGGTACAGTTGAAGAGCATAGTAATTCTCTAAATATTGCCAAACTCTACGCAACTAATGTACACTTGAGGCTAAAGCAATAATTTCAGTTCTTTACCACTGGTCGTAATCCTCATTTTCCTTATCAACACTTGCTTGACTGCTATTACTGGTCATACAGTATGTAGAGGATGATTTGCTTAGGCTTTGTTCACACATGCTGCGGCCGAGGCTCACGGCACGGGGTCCCGGTGCGTCCCTGTTCACCGATTCAGGTGCGAATCAGGTCCAAAATTTTGCCTGAATTCGCACCTGAATTGGACCAGAAGATGCACAGGACCCTTTCCAAATGCGGACCACAGCCGCCCTGGAGCTGTGTAAACCAGCAAGTTGGGCCATTGGTTACATCAAGGTAGAGGAGACCTTGATTTTCCACTTAAAAATTAACATTCATCAATTTATTGTACATATTAATTTTAGACTTTTTTACTGAAAAGTGACTGCAGGAAAATATAATACAATAAAATAGACTATTTCTGAATGCTTCACTTATGTCCAAATGATCGTGCTTCCTGGCATGAATAACTGAAGCCAATCAAATACATTTCCTTTTCATAAGCAATCTGGGCTAATTTTTCCATCCCTCCGGCACCTGTTCATTGGCTGTTTTCCTGTGTTTCCTTGCTGAAATGCCAGCTGAATAAATCACTTAAGGGAATTCGTATTTTTGTCTTAGTGCGATGCATTTTATCCTAAAAACAAGCAGGACACGTATAAATCACTAAAAAGAGCTGTCATGTAAATTTGTGGGTAAAACTTGATGATTTTTTAATGTAGTGTCTAGATTTAAAATAAAAGTTTATTTCTGCACCATTTTGTGTGACTATCAAACAAACAGAAATTCGCATTCTTCGTTCCTTTTTTCTCCCAACTTCTGGAATGCATATCACCCTTTTTAAAAGATTTGATTGCCAGAGTGACTCTGGCATAGTTCCTTTAAGAGCTAGTTTTAATGGGATGCTACATGTTTTTCATTTACCTACTTCAAAAGCCCACACAGTGGTCCAACCCCTTGTCCTTCTTTGGGCATTTCTCCTTTTCTGGGCCAGAGCATCAGGAACACATCCCTTGGGCTCATATAAATGATACAGAGAACAGTGTTCAGAGTAGCTTTCTTTAGACACCAGATGCCACTGCAGGAAGAAAAGAAAGAAGCCCCTAGGAAGTCAAAGACAGCTCCAAAAAGGCAAAGTATGAAAAAAAAAAAAAAAAGGAGCGCACCATATGCTCCAAAGTAAGAAAGGGGGTGCTCCACTTTGGGTTCTGCCTAACATGGAGTTAGACTTTTAGGAAAACGTGTAACGTAATTTAGGCTAACATTTTAAATGTATTCAAAACAATATTATTGATATAACAGACTACAGGCATACCCCTCTTTAAGTACTCTCACTTTACTTACACTCGCGAGTACAGACATACCACACCGCGCAGCCGCAGTATGGCCTGGACGAGGCGCTAGTGAAGAGGCCCAGAGTTGCCCACCAGACATGCCCGTCAGCCAGCCCAGAGTTTCCAGCCAGCCCAGAATTTCTGCCTAAACGTAAGCAGATTACTGTACAGTACTATAAACTTCACTCCCTGACCCCCCCCCCACTACAGCCCATGGCCCTCCACTATAGGCCCTGATCCCCCCACTACAGCCACTGACCCCCCACTACAGCCCCATGACCCCCAAGAAGTGAAAAAAGGTATTGTTTCACTCTAAGTACATTTTCATTTTACATACATGCTCTGGTCCTATTGCTTAAAAGTGGGGTATGCCTGTACTTGACTGTCTATACAAGATTGCAGAATTACAAGTTGTTTTGCTTGCGTCTATCTATCAAGGTTACTTTGCGGTATAAGCAAGGAAGCTCAGACCTCTGCAGTGTGTAAATGTGCTTTTACTTTATAAAAATGCTATACATACAAAACTATTACAATATTAAGAATACAGTATCAAGGGTGATAAATATATCAAGCAAGATGCCTAGCAAACAAGCAGAAACTTTGGTCTGTAACAGTAGAAATACATTTAAAAATTACTTAACTCCGGTTACTGTGTGTTCATGATCTCCATTGACAACTAATGCCCTGTACACACGACAGGTTTTGGCGTCGGAATAAACTCTGAAGGTTTTTCCAACGGAGTTCCGACGGAATTCCGGTCAAGCTGTCTTGCATACACACGATCACACCAAATTCCGACCGTCCAGAACGCGGTGACGTACAACACGTACGACGGGACTAGAAAACAGAAGTTCAATAGCCAGTAGCCAATAGCTTCCATCTCGTACTTGCTTCAGATCATGCGTTGGTTTTGGTGCGTCAGAACAGCATACAGATGAGCCTTTTTTTCCCGATAGTAATTTGTTCCTTCAGAGAAATATAGAACATCTTCTCTATCTAAGTCTGTCTGAATTTTCGACAGAAAAAGTCTGATGGGGCATACACACGGTCGGAATATACGATGAAAAGCTCCCATCGGACTCTCTGTCGGAAATTCTACTCGTGTGTACGCGGCATAAGACTCAGGCTTCTTAAGCAGTTGGTGGAAATCAGGTATCTTTCTTTTTGGCTGGCTACAGACTTTTCCTGTTTTCAATGCATGATGAAGTCCTTCCGGTCTTAAGGCATGATGCAGATCCTGTTGGTCTTAAGACATGATGGGAGTCTTCCCTATCAGTCTCTGCTGCTGCTTTTATTTGGGTTTTTGTTGACAATGGTTACAAACTCATTTACCTTTAAAAACTGCCAATTGTCAACAGTTCCCATTGTTTCAGGACAGCCTGTGTACTTGTTATCAAGGCATTAGTTTGAGAAGCATCCTCAAAAAAACCTGCAGTAACCTGATTTCTATTCTATGACAGTCTTATAGAAAAATCTTTCTTATAATATATTTTATATCAAATGCAACACATTCCACCCTTGATTTTTCTCTCAGACTCCACACAGACTAATAACTCATACTAAACATTAATTTTCCTTGACTGCAACCCCTCCCATATTACTGTCACTGAGAAGGCGTTTCAGTCTTTGGCTAAAAGTTCATTAGAAAATCCATTCTAAAGTTCTGTACAAACAAGTCCTTGCTTGTAAGACATAAAAAGCCTTGCTCTCCACAGCTCTTGCGGTCTTCCATCATTCTGTCCATCATGTAACCACTTTTCTCTGGTCTTCCTATGGATCAAATTGGAGACAGTCTTTGGAGTGGAAAACAAAGTGGATTATCTGTTCCTTCTAATAATACATAAACAGTAGACCCTGGCCCTTCAGCTACAATCTCTCCTCTAACTGGCTTCTTGCCTGGATCTCTGACCAACACTTTGCCACCTGCCTGTATCCACTTCTCTCCCTCCCAAAAAACACCAATAGGGAGGAGAGGAAATATACTGATATTTCCCAGAAGATCACTGCTGTTTATTTTGGAAGGTTTGATGTTATAGAGCAGGGATATGCAATTAGCGGACCGCCAGCTGTTGCAAAGTCCCATCATGCCTCCGACTCTAGGTGTCATGCTTGTGGCTGTCAGAGTCTTGCTATGCCTCATGGGACTTGGAGGTCCGCTAATTGCATATCCCTGTTATAGAGGCTCACTTTCCACTCTTGCTGAGAAGTATCCACTAACCAGAGTCCCAGCCACTGTCCTGAAGCTCATCTGCCAATTCAAATATAATTTCAAACCTTCCTGCCAGATTCCCTCTCATTCCTAGAAAGACTTCAGCTTCAAATAAATCACTCTTGGTTTCTATGTCATGGGAAGCAGTAACATGGTACCTGTTAAGCCCTGTTCTTTCAGGAACCCTATATAAATATTGAACTCTGCACCCCAGCCCCCACATCCTCTCATATGGTGTGCTTTTGGCTATTAGCCTAGAATTTAACAACATGACTGCCTGTGTGAGGACCTGATCCCACCCCCTTAGTGTATGAGTGGGTGTAAGCTTGTGTATCTGGTCCTTCAATAACCCATTGTATCTTTCAATCAAACCAGCTGCCTGTGGATGGTATGGGATGTGGCACAATCAGTACACTCCAGAATCCTTGGCCCACTGCTGTACTGTTGATCCAGTGAAGTGTGAGCCGTTATCACTTTGGACTTGTTTGGGACAACCATAAGCAACAACAAGTTTCTGGAGCAGTTAAAGCATTGTGGCTTGATCTGCCCGTTTCCAAGGATGAACAAGTAAAAGTCCTGAATAGGTGTCCACTGGAGTGCAACAATACTTCAGTCCCAGGGCAGGGGACCGATGAAGTCAATCTGCCAGATCTCTGCAGGCCTCTCGCCCCTCTTAATCGACTCGGCTGAGTACTTTTGCAAAGGTCATTGTCACACTTCTCCACACACTGTACAGTTCCCTATTACAGTTTTTATCATGTCAATGGGTATAGGCAATCCTCTCTGCTGCCTATTCATGTGTTGCTTTCTGCCCCTAATGTCCAGACTACTTGTGGGCCAAGTTGGCCAAGTTCATCAAGACAGGATAAATTGCAGTGGTGTAGCGTGGGTTGTCAGCGCCTGGGGCAAGGTAAGTAATTTGCACCCCCTAACCCATTGACTTGCAGTAGTCCCTTCCACTGGTACAGTAGTACTGACCTACAAGACCACTACACAGACCTACCTGACCACTATGCTAACCTACCTGACACATACACTGACCTACCTGCTTCCTATGCTGACCTACCCGACCACTACACTGACACCTGCACTTACCTACCTGAGCACTACACAGACCTACCTGACCACTACACTGACCTACCTGACACCCACACTGACCTACCAGGTTCCTACACTGACCTACCTGACACCTATGCTGACCTACCTGACCATTCACCTACCTGACCACTACACTGACACCTACACTGACCTACCTGGTTCCTACACTGACCTACAAGGCCACTACACTGACCTAACTGACACCTACACTGACCTACCTGACCACTACACTGACACCTACACTGTACTACCTGACCACTACACTGACACCTACACTGTACTACCTGACCACTACAGTGACCTACCTGACACCTACACTGACCTACCTGACATCTACACTGACAACTAAACTGACCTACCTAACACCTACACTGACATCTACACTGACCTACCTGATTCCCACACTGACCTACCTGACCCCTACACTCAAATTTACACTAAGCGACCTGATTCCTACACTGACCTACCTGACCCCTACACTGAGCTATCTGGTTCTTACACTGACATAGCTGACCCCTACACTGACACCTACACTGAGCTACCTGATTCCTACACTGACCTACCTGATCACTACACAGACTTACCTGGTTCCTACACTGACTTACCTGACACCTACACTGACCTACCTGGTTCCTACATTGACCTACCTAACCACCACACCGACACCTACACTAATCACTACACAGACCTACCTGACCACTGCACCGACCAACCTGACCACTACACTGACCTACCTGACACTTACACTGACCTGCCTGAGCACTACACTGACCTACCTGACCACTACACTGACACCTACCTGATCCCTACACTGACCTACCTTACAGCTACACTGAGATACCTGATTTCTACACTGACCTACCTGACCCCTACACTGAGCTCTCTGGTTCCTACTCTGACCTACCTGACCATTACACTGACATCCACACTGACCTACCTGACCGCTACAAAGACCTACCTGGTTCCTACACTGACCTACCTCGTTCCTACACTGACCTACCTGACCACTATACTGACACCTATACTTACCTACCTGACCACTGCACAGACCTACTTGATACATACACTGACCTACCTGACTCCTACACTGACCTACCTAATTTATCAGTGCCAATAAATTCCGCCTATCAGTGCCACCTATCAACACTCATCAATGCTGTCTATCAGTGCCCATCAGTGCTCATCAATGCTGCCTATCAGTGCCCATCAGTGCCACCTATCAGTGCTCATCAATGCCGCCTATTAGTACCTTCTATCAGTGCTCATCAATGCTGCCTATGGGTGCCACCTGGCAGTTCTCATCAATGCCGCCCATCAGTGCCACCTATTAGTGTTGCCTATCAGTGCTCAATGCCCATTAGTGCCACCTATCAGTGTTTATAAATTCTGTCTATCAGTACCTCCTATCAGTGCTCATCAATGCTGCCTATCAGTGCCACCTGTCAGTGATCATCAATACTGCCCATCAGTGCCACCTGTCAGTGCTCATCAATGTGGCCTATCAGTCCCACCTATCATTGCTCATCAATGCCACTTAACAGTGCAGCATATCAGTGCTCATCAGTGTTGCCTATCAGTGTTCATCAATACCGCATATCAGTGCCACCTCATCAGTACAGCCTATCAGTGGCCATCAATGCTACCTATCAGTGCTCAATGCCCATCAGTGCCGCCTATCAGTGCTCATCAATGCCGCCTATCAGTGCCACCTATCATTGCCGCCTACCAGTGCTGCCTATCAATGCCCATCAGTGCTGCCTATCAGTGCCACCTATCAGTGCCTCCTCATCAGTGCGGCATATTAGTGGCCATCAATGCTGCCTATCAGTGCTCAGCTGCCTATCAGTGCTCAATGCCCATCAGTGTCTATCATTGCCTCCTCATCAGTGTAGCCTATCAGTGGCCATCAATGCTACCTATCAGTGCACAATGCCCATCAGTGCCTCCTATCAGTGCTCATCAATGCAGCCTATCAGTGCCCATCAGTGCCACCTATCAGTGCTCATCAATCCCACCTATCAGTGCCCACCAGTGCTCATCGATCCCACCTATCAGTGCCCATTAGTGCCTCGTATCAGTGCTCATCAATGCAGCCTATCAGTGCCCATCAGTGCTGCCTATCAGTGCCACCTATCAGTGCTCATCAATTCCACCTATCACTGTACTCATCAATCCCACCTATCAGTGCTCACAAATCCCACCTATCAGTGCCC
Organism: Lithobates clamitans; assembly: GCA_037952925.1. Taxonomy (NCBI): domain Eukaryota; kingdom Metazoa; phylum Chordata; class Amphibia; order Anura; family Ranidae; genus Lithobates; species Lithobates clamitans. The sequence continues at coordinate 1,121,554 of JBBGZY010000382.1, read as the reverse complement.
TTTAGTGCCTCCTACCAGTGCTCATGAATGGCGGCTGCCTCCTCAGCACGGCTCTGAGCTGAGAGCGTCTCTCTCATACAGTTTAGAGCCGGTGTTCTATCGAATACTGCCAGTGCCTCCCGTCCTCCCTCCTGAGTCCCCCCTCCTTCCTCTCTCACATGGGATGGGAGAGGAGACAGTAGATCCTTCTCCCCCCGTGGCTCTACTGTGTATGCTCTGTGAGAATCATGAAGCTAACGAGTTCACACTTCCCGCAGAGCACACACAGGAGAGCGGCTGGGGAAGGATCAGATCAGCTGAGGGGGAACTTGGGAGGGAGGCACTGGCAGTATTCGATAGAACACCAGCCCTGAGCTGTATGAGATAGATGCTCTCAGCTCAGAGCTGTGCGACTAGCAACCCCGCTGGGCCCCCCGGACATTGGCGGAATGCCAGGCTAGTTCCCCCACTGCTCCGCAGTTATTCTGTGGATGGTGGCCGTGGGATGCTATCCCCTAAGTGTTGCACCCGGGGCCATGGCCCCATCTGCCCCCCCACACTATGCCACTGATCAATTGACACAACTGCATTCACTTTGGGAATTTCCTCTGCCACTCTGTCATAGTGCTCAAAGTCTGGGACCATGCCCCACTTTTATGTTGCGGGGGTGAACTTCCTTCCAGATGTAGTCCCAGACTTCCTTGCCTTCCCACACCACCTTTCCATGAATCATCCATTCATTGGACTTCCTTGTGGGCATCCACGCTTTCAGTCCTTTAAAGACCACTCAGCTGTCAGTGTAGATAGTGACATGGGAAGAAGGATCCTCCTGAAGAGTCATCACTATAGCTTTCAACTCTGCACACTGACTGGGCCCTCCAATTCTGGTCTTCTTCAGGATTGTGTCTGTATTTGGGTTGTAGGATACTGCAGTCCATTGGCGCCCAGACGAGGTAACTATGGCGGAACCATCAGTGAACCATGCTGACTCTTTCATGTCTTCTGACAGAGACACAAAGGGTGGAGCCTCTTGAATGGGTGATGACTGCAGCACAGGAATTTCTTCTGGCTGGGTGCTGGTGAAAGTAACAAGCTGTCAGGGCAGGGCTCAGCCCTCCCTTCTCAGCGCACAGGTTGCTCAGCTGTCGGTTATTGCCAGCACTCATTGTTCCACAGTGGCTCATTTCCTGCTCATCAGCCAACCCCTTAAGGCTATTTAAACTGCCTGGTTCATTCCTATTGTGCCTTTGCCTTGGTCAAACATATCTAGAGACACTCTGTTGTGTTCCTGTTGAAGACTTGTCTGGCTGACGTCCCCTCTGGTTCCTGATCCTGTCTGCTGCCTCCGACTATGCTGATCTCTGGCTTCCTGATTTACCGACTTGTTCTGACTACCCGCTTTGGCTACCTAACCCCGGCTATGTTTTGACTACGTTTACTGATTTGTATAATTTTTACCGCTATATTAAAAGGTGTCATTTTTACTGCATTTTCTGTCTTTGTTTGATTCATGGTCCCTGACAGTAGGCGAAGGCCATGAATTCAGAAGATGCAGGCAATCCATCTAGTGGTAAATTTTTTTCCAGATTGAATGTGCAGGATCACCGTATGGATCAGTTTGCCATAGCAATACAGACAATCCTGATCCGCACTGCTCACCTGGATCCTCCCACTGTGGCTGTTCGAGTACAACCTGTGTTGCAGGCTGTCCCTGCTGCTGCTCCAGTCTCTGTGCAGGCACCCACCTCTGTAAGAGGTATGTCTGGTTCCGCTCCGCTTCCCCAGCGATTTGGGGGTGGCGATCCAGTTCAATGCAGAGGGTTAGTTCTGCTTTAGGGCCATTTATAACCATATGCTCATCTAAGACTACCCTGTCCATGCTGTTGAAGAAAATTGAAAAATAATGGGTCTCCTGGCAAGATCAAAAAGTAATAAAACTATCTTACTTAGAAAAACAACTGGTTTGTTATACCTAAGGACAACATGTAATATATTGCAGCTTAAAGACCTACTTCAGGCAAAAACAAGTTTTTTCACTATACAGCCCTCCTACCTCCACTAACCTTATAGTCCCCCCCCCCCCCTTACCTGTTGAAGGCAGATTTACTCACCCAAGTCCACTGTCCAGATCCCTTACTGCCACTGGTTCCTTTGGGGGGACTGCTGATCCAGTGCTGCGATTGCACTCCAAGAACACCATTCTCTTACCACCTCCATGTGATGACATTATCCTCTTCACTCTCCTGAAAGGACCCCACCAGTGACCATCTATTCTGAAGTGTTTGTGTCTCACAGGCAGTGATGTGGACATGCGATGAAAGTCCACTCCAGGAAGAAAAGAGACAAGAAGAATACTTGGGCCAGTGAGGTTATGTGAACTTAAGTTATGAAAGACATTTAGCATTTATAGGGCGTACACACGGTCGGACTTTGTTCGGACATTCCGACAACAAAATCCTAGGATTTTTTCCGACGGATGTTGGCTCAAACTTGTCTTGCATACACACGGTCACACAAAGTTGTCGGAAAATCCGATCATTCTGAACGCGGTGACGTAAAACACGTACGTCGGGACTATAAATGGGGCAGTGGCCAATAGCTTTCATCTCTTTATTTATTCTGAGCATGCGTGGCACTTTGTCCGTCGGATTTGTGTACACACGATCGGAATTTCCGACAACGGATTTTGTTGTCGGAAAATTTTATCTCCTGCTCTCCAACTTTGTGTGTCGGAAAATCCGATGGAAAATGTCCGATGGAGCCCACACACGGTCGGAATTTCCGACAACGCGCTCCGATCGGACATTTTCCATCTGAAAATCCGACCGTGTGTACGGGGCATAAGAGGGGGTAGAAAGGAGATGTGTAAGGAGGTACATTTCTATTCTGGAGAGGGGCTTTAACAGTCTTTGTGTTTGTTGACTGCACCAATTTTCTTTTTCCAGGCTTTATCTATTTTGTTTTTCCTGATAATAAACTTCCAGTTCTAGGGTGACAATGCTAATTTTTGCACTTATTGAAAGGTCTAACAAAATGCTTTCAATGGTGTATTTAATGGCTCAAAAGAAAGCAAAAAAAGGAAAGGTCACTGTTAGGGTTTACATACACTTTGATGCTAGTGACAGAGTGCATGATATATGTATTTTTTTCTATTTTGTCCAAAGTTTTACTTTAGATCAGGATTTGATTTATAACTTGGTAGAAGTTATCCTCCCTACATTTTTTTTAGCATGGATTTATTTTAAAACATTTTAGAGAAGCAATGGTTCTAAATCCTGAATGTACGGGTATAATAAGAACTGACAAAATCTTTTCAATGCTAGCTAAGCAAAGCATGTAATCTTAGTGACATAAATAACACAGAAACCGCTTTCATGCCATATTTAACCCATACCAATCCCCTACTGGATATTTTCTGATACCCAATTAACTAATAATTATGTATTTAGAAATAAAAGTCTTTTAGAGTATGATGTTAAGTTCATATCACATCAATGACATGAACTGCAAAGATGAGATTACTACCCTCTGACATTTGGTTCAAAGAAGTGAGTTAAATCCTTATTGTGTTCATGAGATACAGGTTTGCAATCTAAAGTGCCTTGCAAAAGTATTCACCCACCTTGGCTTTTTACCTAATTTGTTACATTACAGCCTTTAGTTCAATGTTTTTTTTAATCTGAATTATATGGGATGGATCAGAACGCAATAGTCTAAGTTGGTGAAGTAAAATTAGAAAAATATATACATAAAACTATTTTTCAGAAATAAAAAACTGATAATTGGCATGTGCGTATGTGTTCACCCCCTTTATTATGAAGCCCATAAAAAGCTCTGGTGCAACCAAGAAGTCACATAATTTGTGAAATTATGGCCACCTGTGTGCAATCTAAGTGTCACATGATCTGTCATTACATATACACACCTTTTTGAAAGGTCCCAGAGACTGCAACACCTAAGCAAGAGGCACCACTAACCAAACACTGCCATAAAGACCAAAGAACTCTCCAAGCAAGTAAGGGACAAGGTTCTTGAGAAGTACAATCAGGATTAGGTAATAAAAAATGTGTGTGTGTAAGTGAGCATGTGTGATCACAAAAAACAAATTGGGGCTGTAGAAAGTAAATAAAGTTAAAAAGGTGAGTGATGTGTATTGAATAAACTGAATAGGAAAAATAAGTGCAAGAACGTGTGTGAAATGAACCAAATCATAAAAAAAATAAAAATAAATAAAATACAATAAAAAATAAAAAAAAATAAAAATTGCATAAAAGTCATGCAATACCCCGAGGGGAAAAGAGTGAGAGGAAACAAAAAGATGTGCAGTCTATGTGATGGAGAGGAAATCAGAAATAGTTAATTGGTGACATCGTACAGAGACACGCTCTGAAACAAGTGCATGTGTGAAGAAAAAGACAAAATGTGAACAAGACTCCCAGTGGAGGTATAAGTAGCACCCAACACTCCCTGGGCTCCTCCCATATATAATCATGAATAGGAAACCAGCATCCATTGTTGCCTGAAAAAGTAAAGGGTGTGGTGAGTTTGAAAAGAAAGAAAACACACCACAAAGATGGAAAAAAAATTAGAAAGTTGAAAAATCACATGAGGATCATGCAATTTCACAAAAAAGAAGGGTGAGGAAAAGCAGGGAAGTGTGCGAAAGGTTAAAGAGCACCCACAAACCTGGACTAACAGGACCAGAAAGTGAAAGGTGGGATGGTAGGAAGCAGAAGGAATGATATGGGGGAAAGGTAGCCTACCAACCAAAAAAGGGAGGTAGGCTTATATGGTGTCTAAAGGAAGAAGCAGAAGCCAAATGCTAGAACCATCCAAAGATGGCGCCTATAAGGGAACCGCCACAAAAGACCCATCAACGTCACACATATGCGAACAAAGGAAAGGGGAGGCGCCATCACCAATGCCTGGTGGTTTGGCGCCAAACCGAGTCCCATAGTGCTCGTAAGGTTAAATAATCGCTGGCAAATGCAGCGCCACAGAAACTGCCGCCGCCCGCCCGACGTAGAAAGTGTGACGTCGACACTTAGTGCATCTTCCGGGACATTATCTGTGTGGTTAGTCCTGACAGGAGGGTGGAATTGGAATTTTATTTACACAAAGTGGTGAATCCAGCACACAAATACGGAGGGTGCATATGCTACGATTATCATCATTCTTTCTCAGCTAAGGTGGCGGCCACTTGAGCGCAGGCATTTCGCCAATCAAAAGTCTCCGGTGTGTAGTAATTGCCAGTCCTCAGCACATACTTCTGCATGGTGTCCTATATTTGAGGCCCTGGGTCAGTCAAGGATCAGCAAGCAGATGGCCGGTGTGACCCGCACACGACCTCCTGGGCAGGTGGACAAATCGAGCAGGCCCATCCATTATTTGGGTAAGGCGCAGGTGTGCAACAATTTCAACCATTCAGGGTGCAATTACAACCAGTGCAGGCTCCTGCATGTTTGCTCCAATTGTTTTAGGGCTCATCCAAATCCTACTATCTGATCAATCCCTTTAGTTCTTCGTGACTAAGCCAAGTCAATATTTATGCACTAGGAGCTTATTTAGAAGGTCACCCATCCTCGGGTTTCAGACAATTCCTGTTGGATGGTTTCTCAGTTGGCTTTCATACAGGCTTAATCACGCTGCCAACAGAGTTGTTCGAATGTAGGAATCTTTTGTCTGCAGACAATCATGCTCTGATAGTGGATGAGTTGCTGGAAGCAGAAGTGGCCAAAGGATTTGTAATTGGTCCTTTTAGTTCATCACCATTTGGCATGTGGAGGGTCAGCCCCATTGGGGTAGTTTGTAGAAAATTTTCCGATATATATTTAATATACGACTTGTCCGCACCTCATTCTTCGCACATTCCTAGTCTCAATTCACTGATTCCCTCAGAGGAATTTTCTTTAAAGTATTCATCAGTGGATTGCTGCAGCCATGCAGCATATTTTGCAGTTGGGCAGGGGGACTTGGTTGCCTAAAGCAGATATTGCTGATGCGTTTAACCTGCTTCCTATTAGTCCTGCTCTTTGGCAATGGCATGGCATTAAATGGCGTGATCGTTACTACTTCGCCACCAAATTAACCTTCGGGTCAAAGAGCAGTCCTTGTTTGTTTAATATTTTTTACCAGGCACACCATTGGGTTTTGGGCAACTGCAAAGGTTGTCAGGGGATTGTGCATTACCTTGATGATTTCCTGCTCTTGGAGGACCCTGGTCAGCCACCTAAGGATTTGCAGTGTCTTACTGCACTTTTTTGCCGAGTTAAATGTTCCACTGGCTGCTCGCAAGGTGGAAGGTCCAGCTAACATCATTGATTTTTTGGGTATCACGCTCGATTCTAATCGTATTATTGCAAGTCTGCCCAGGGAGAAGTTGGTTAGGATACGTCAGACGGTCATTTGTTTGTCCGGTCCCCAGTCTGCTCAAAGAGGTACGGTAATTACAGTCACTCTTTGGCATGTTGAGTCATGCAATGAGGATTATTTCACAGGGTAGGTCCTTTGTGTCTAGATTGTTGGCCCTTTAACCCCTGTATCAGGACGGTGACACGGTCGTCAGCCTACAAGCTAGCGCACGAGCTGATCTGGTCATGTGGGACCAGTCCCTGCGTGACTGGAATGGCATTTCTTTGCTCATTCCTCAGCCAACTAATGAATCGCTCAGGGTTTTTTTCAGATGCAGCTGCTTCAGTGGGGTTTGCGGCTATATTTGGTGCAGAATGGCTGGCCAGCCGTTGGCCCTTAGAGGTTTTCCGCATGCCCTAGTTTGCACAGACTTCGGCATTGTTTGAAGTCTACCCAATTTTGGCGGCAGCTGTCACTTGGGGGCCAGGTTGGTCAGGAAGTCCGGTCATTTTCTTCACTGAAAATCTGGCCACCGCCAAGATTATCAATAAGGGTAGGTCGGGATCTCTGATCATCATGTCCTTTATGCATAGGTTGACTTGGCTGGGGTTGACATACAAATTTCATTTTCAGGAAGAATTTATAAGTGGGAATTATAATAGTGCGGCTGACACTTTATCTTGTTTTAAATTTGATCAACTTTTCTTGCAGCACCCGGAAGCAGAGCGGGTGGGCAAGCCTTGTAGTTGTCCGTGGGACATTAAGTACGTGATGGCATTTGCGACATATTGCCACGAATACCATTAAATTATATTTATCAGGCATTCAGCATTTCAGGACCCAACAGAACTCTGATAGTCCATACATTTTTGCTGCTAACCCTCTCAAGGCCATGTTGAGAGGTATTCAAAGGTCACAGGGGCGGGCACAGGTATAAGGACTGCCAGTTATCGGCCAGATGATCCGGTACATTTCGGACATCTTGTTATCTTCCCCTTTTAGCATAGGTCCCAGTTTGGTGCTCAAGGCAGCTATTTATTTGAGTTTTTTTGGCTTCCTCAGGCCTGGGGAAGTTTCTCAGGTTAGTTGCCATGCTCTTTTCTTGGTTAAAGACAGTCTTACCAGGTTCACCAATTATTATGCTTTACAGCTCAATAACAATAAAAATACAACAGTTGGGTCAGGGTTTCATGGTGAAGTATTATAGTACCAACAGTAGGTTGTGTCCGGTTGAGGTGCTTGAGTCGCTTTCTAATTTATTCGCAGCAGCCCCGCGGGACAGCCCTTTGTTGCCCTTTCCCACGTACCCTCTTACCTCAAAACAGTTTGTTTTACATGTTAGGTCTTTAATCATGCAATTAGACTTAAATCCATAACAATTTTCTGGACATTCGTTTAGGATCGGGGTAGCATCCGCAGCTTCTAAGCAGGGGGTCCTTTCTTTCATCATTAAGTATATGGGGCGGTGGAGTTCCTCCTGTTACAGCAGGTACATACCGGAACCCCATACCTAAGTCATACGGGCATTCACCTCTTTGTTAGATTGATCGTTGTTACCCAATTTTCATTAAAGCTTTCACTTTACACTCTACACTTAATTTGGCTCCCTTGCTGTCTTTTTTTTAAACCCAAAATTGCAACTTTTCAAAGCACCCCTGACCTTAATTTCTGCTGCCAGCATATACTGATAGCTGCCTTTTTTATTGTAAAGGAACACAACATCAACTTACCTCTATAAAAATGAAATCAATGTTGAACTGTAATGTTATTATCTAGGCCCTTTATGATTTATTTCTCCAATGAGATTTTTGTTTATGCGTCTTTGAAAAGAATGTAACACAACTTAATCCTAAAATTCACAATTCAATTTTAGTCAATGCAGACAGGGATAACGTGGCAGATCCTTATTCAAATTACAAAACACTTATGTCAGTACCTTAAGTATTCTTATGACCTTCAATTCTACTTTCAATACTTTTTTTTTCACTATGGCTAACCTTGTGTATCTGTTAAATCCTCTTGAGGATGTTTATTTCTTGCTGATATATGCATAAAACTATGTCACTTTGTCTGAGTTTGTGTCTATCTTTCCAGGGAACACAAAGTCCCTAGTGCTACAATGAGATTGAACAAACAAAGAAGCAATTAAAGGATCAGGTCAGGAAGTAGTGAGATGAAATAACCATCTAAAAAAGCCTGTTCTTCTGACATTCTGGAGGGCAAGTGATACCAACAAAAGGCATTAGAGGAAAACATATGGCACAACATTCAGTATTAAATATATAGTGTAAAAAATTATGCACTTTTTTTTAAAATTATTTTTAGATGCACTATTTGAAAGAAAAACATAATGTTCTGTAAACTTTTTGGTCCATAGGAAAATTAAAGCCCAACCGAACTTTCAGTTTAAATTAAATAAATATATTTCAGGATGAATTAAAATAACAGGTGTGTAGGCAGGTATGATGTGTCTATTTTGTTATGTTATGTATGACTTTTTCCTCTGCAGATTTGTCATCCTGTCTGTTCTGGAGTATACAGTCAGGTCCATAAATATTGGGACATCGACACAATTCTAATCTTTTTGGCTCTATACACCACCACAATGGATTTGAAATGAAACAAACAAGATGTGCTTTAACTGCAGGCTTTCAGCTTTAATTTGAGGGTATTTACATCCAAACGGTGTAGGAATTACAACAGTTTGTATATGTGCCTCCCACTTTTTCAGGGACCAAAAGTAATGGGACAGATTAACAATCATACATCAAACTTTCACTTTTTAATACTTGGTTGCAAATCCTTTGCAGTCAATTACAGCCTGAAGTCTGGAACGCATAGACATCACCAGATGCTGGGTTTCATCCCTGGTGATGCTCTGCCAGGCCTCTACTGCAACTGTCTTCAGTTCCTACTTGTTCTTGGGGCATTTTCCTTTCAGTTTTGTCTTCTGCAAGTGAAATGCATGCCCAATCGGATTCAGGTCAAGTGATTGACTTGGCCATTGCATAACATTCCACTTCATTCCACTTAAAAAACTCTTTGGTTGCTTTCACAGTATGTTTCGGGTCATTGTCCATCTGCACTGTGAAGCGCCGTCCAATGAGTTCTGAAGCATTTTGCTGAATATGAACAGATAATATTGCCCAAAACACTTCAGAATTCATCCTGCTGCTTTTGTCAGCAGTCACATCATCAATAAATACAAGAGAACCAGTTCCATTGGCAGCCATACATGCCCACGCCATGACACTACTACCACCATGCTTCACTGATGAGGTGGTATGCTTTGGATCATGAGCAGTTCCTTTCCTTTTCCATACTCTTCTCTTCCCATCACTCTGGTACAAGTTGATCTTGGTCTCATCTGTCCGTAGGATATTGTTCCAGAACTGTGAAGGCTTTTTTAGATGTTGTTTGGCAAACTCTAATCTGGCCTTCCTGTTTTTGAGGCTCACCAATGGTTTACATCTTGTGGTGAACCCTCTGTATTCACTCTGGTGAAGTCTTCTCTTGATTGTTGACTTTGACACACATACACCTACCTCCTGGAGAGTGTTCTTGATCTGGCCAAATGTTGTGAAGGGTGTTTTCTTCACCAGGGAAAGAATTCTTTGGTCATCCACCACAGTTGTTTCCGTGGTCTTCCGGGTCTTTTGGTTTTGCTGAGCTCACCGTTGCGTTCTTTCTTTTTAAGGATGTTCCCAACAGTTGATTTGGCCACACCTAATGTTTTTGCTATCTCTTTGATGGGTTTGTTTTGTTTTTTCAGCCTAATGATGGCTTGCTTCACTGATAGTGACAGCTCTTTGGATCTCATATTGAGAGTTGACAGCAACAGATTCCAAATGCAAATAGCACACTTAAAATGAACTCTGGACCTTTTATCTGCTCCTTGTAAATGGCATAATGAGGGAATAACACACACCTGGCCATGGAACCGCTGAGCAGCCAATTGTCCCATTACTTTTGGTCCCTTAAAAAATGGGAGGCACATATACAAACTGTTGTAATTCCTACATTGTTCACCTGATTTGGATGTAAATACCCTCATATTAAAGCTGGAAGTCTGCAGTTAAAGCACATCTTGTTTGTTTCATTTCAAATCCATTGTGCTGGTGTATAGAGCCAAAAAGATTAGAATTGTGTCGATGTCCCAATATTTATGGACCTGACTGTATATACATCTGCAGAGGACCGGCCCGGGGCTGTTGTCCCGTAAGGGTTTGTCTGTCAGGACATACTCCTGCTATGTGATTCTTTCTCTACTGTCACTACCCCTCAAAAGGATCCATTTTCCAGGACTCCAGTTGCTATGAACTATATCCATCTCATTTATGGGCCGCACTATGCTCTCTATGCACCTTTTTCCTGTGTGAAATCACTAGAAACAGTGTTTTGTTACAGCAGCACAGTCAGTTCTACCTTATCCTAAATATGTGAACCAATTGTACACGTATCTGAAGATTGATATGAGATACCTGTAATTCTCAAGTTCATCAATAAAAGTAACTGTAACCTTAGTATATCAGAAGAACCTTATACTGGGAGTTAAAGCTATTCAACCCTCCCGATCAAGTAGCCCCAAGTGATGGTGGCCAGTCTAGGGTGTAAGTGGGTGACTGTGGCGGGTGAGAGGACAGGTGCCAGGTAACAGGTCTTTATGTCCCTCACCTGGCAGCTCAGTCTTCATACTGGAGCCTGCTGTGGAACAGGGTTGGCCTGGGAACCTGGCCTGGAGAGTTATAAGTGAACGGCCTTGCAACCAGGAATGGGTGATGGCTTCCTGTAATAAATGCCTGTAGGGTGAAGTGTAGCATAATACTCATGATCCAGTGTTGTGTGTCCAGGGAAGGACATGAGAAGTTGGTGAGGAATGTTCTGCATCCCCATCCTGAAACACTTAATCATCTTGAGGTGGAGAAAAGAGAATATTGGTGTCAATGAGAGAAGGTTAAATGCTTTGGAACCAAAATGTAAAGAATTACTGTAACAGCTGGCAGTTTCTAACCCACCATCATGCTAGGAAATGGTACAGACACACGCTTGTATGTCTACAAATGTCTAAAGGTTGCTGCCAAAATGGGGTCAACAAACACAGTTATATATATTTATTCTAGTTTATTTTCTAAGAAGCTCAAGCTTTTTATAATACCCTTTTGCAATACAGTAATAAGATTACCTTCTAAAGACATGCTAGCTATGAAATATTGACTAATCCCCTTCAAACCTTTGCTAGACATATTGCCAATACACTGCCTCTTTATGCAGTATGTCTGAATTTATTTATCAAACCTTCTTTTTTATTTATTACACATTTGCAATTCTGGATGTATATACAACATTTGCATAGTCAACAACATTTGGCATATTAGTAATTCATTACAGATAGCACTTCAGAGCAACTCATTCAGCCACTTTGGGTAGGGAGACATTGGCAAGCTACTATTATAATGGTTTTCAAGGGTTATAATTAGGGATGAGCTTCGTGTTCGAGTCGAACGCATGTTCGACTCGAACATCGTGTGTTCGGTCTTTTCGCGGAATTACGAATGTTATGGTCCGTTCGCACCAAATTTGAGTGGCGCGTCGCGGCCCATAATTCACTGCGGGATCGCAGTGCATTGCTGGCTGATGATTGGCCTAGCATGCACTATGACCCGCATGCTTGGCCAATCACAGCGCCGTGTGTACAGAGAGCCGTAATTGGCCAAAGCCAGGGAGGCTTTGGCCAATTATGGCTCAGGTGGTTTAGTACACGCCCCACACTATATAAGGCCGCCTGCACGTCAGCCCTGTGTAGTGTGTTGTGGTGGAGAAAGATAGATAGACCGAGACAGTGTCATTTGATTATGTTAGATAGTGTAGGCAGGTTGAGTCAGTTAGCTGCACTTGCAGTGTATTGTGTATATATATATGCATCCCAGGTGTTGTGCTTGTGTGGGCTCTTGACGTATTTCCAGTTACTGTACTGTGTACCCTGCACAGTTGCATGTACAGTATAACTGCCTGAAGCCAGGTGCTTGTGTAGGCTCTTGACGTATTTCCAGTTACTGTACTGTGTACCCTGCACAGTTGCACCTAGAGTATAGCTACCTGAAGCCAGGTGCTTATGTAGGCTCTTGACGTATTTCCAGTTACTGTACGGTGTACCCTGCACAGTTGCACCTACAGTATAACTACCTCAAGCCAGGTGCTTGTGTAGGCTCTTGACATATTTCCAGTTACTGTACTGTGTACCCTGCACAGTTGCACCTACAGTATAACTACCTGAAGCCAGGTGCTTGTGTAGGCTCTTGACATATTTCCAGTTACTGTACTGTGTACCCTGCACAGTTGCACCTACAGTATAACTACCCGAAGCCAGGTGCTTGTGTAGGCTCTTGACATATTTCTAGTTACTGTACCGTGTACCCTGCACAGTTGCACATACAGTATAGCTACCTGAAACCAGGTGCTTGTGTGGGCTGTTGACATATTTCCAATTACTGTACTGTGTACCCTGCACAGTTGCACCTACAGTATAACTACCTGAAGCCAGGTGCTTGTGTAGGCTCTTGACATATTTCCAGTTACTGTACTGTGTACCCTGCATAGTTGCACCTACAGTATAGCTACCTGAAGCCAGGTGCTTGTGTGGGCTCTTGACATATTTCCAGTTACTGTACTGTGTACCCTGCACAGTTGCACCTACAGTATAACTACCTGAAGCCAGGTGCTTGTGTAGGCTCTTGACATATTTCCAGTTACTGTACTGTGTACCCTGCACAGTTGCACATACAGTATAGCTACCTGAAGCCAGGTGCTTGTCTAAGCTCTTGACGTATTTCCAGTTACTGTACTGTGTACCCTGCACAGTTGCACCTACAGTATAACTACCTGAAGCCAGGTGCTTGTGTAGGCTCTTGACATATTTCCAGTTACTGTACTGTGTACCCTGCATAGTTGCACCTACAGTATAGCTACCTGAAGCCAGGTGCTTGTGTGGGCTCTTGACATATTTCCAGTTACTGTACGGTGTACCCTGCACAGTTGCACCTACAGTACAGCTACCTCAAGCCAGGTGCTTGTGTAGGCTCTTGACGTATTTCCAGTTACTGTACTGTGTACCCTGCACAGTTGCACCTACAGTACAGCTACCTGAAGCCAGGTGCTTGTGTGGGCTCTTGACGTATTTCCAGTTACTGTACTGTGTACCCTGCACAGTTGCCCCTTCAGTATAGCTACCTGAAGCCAGGTGCTTGTGTAGGCTCTTAACGTATTTCCAGTTGCTGTACTGTGTACCCTGCATAGTTGCACCTACGGTATAACTACCTGAAGCCAGGTGCTTGTGTAGGCTCTTGACATATTTCCAGTTACTGTACTGTGTACCCTGCACAGTTGAACTTACAGTAGAGCTACCTGAAGCCAGGTGCTTGTGTGGGCTCTTGACGTATTTCCAGTTACTGTACTGTGTACCCTGCACAGTTGCCCCTTCAGTATAGCTACCTGAAGCCAGGTGCTTGTGTAGGCTCTTGACGTATTTCCAGTTACTGTACTGTGTACCCTGCACAGTTGCACCTACAGTATAACTACCGGAAGCCAGGTGCTTGTGTAGGCTCTTGACGTATTTCCAGTTACTGTACTGTGTACCCTGCACAGTTGCACCTACAGTATAGCTACCTGAAGCCAGGTGCTTGTGTGGGCTCTTGACGTATTTCCAGTTACTGTACTGTGTACCCTGCACAGTTGCACCTACAGTATAACTACCTGAAGCCAGGTGCTTTTGTAGGCTCTTGACATATTTCCAGTTACTGTACTGTGTACCCTGCACAGTTGCACCTACAGTATAACTACCTGAAGACAAGTGCAGGTGTTGTCATACTAATAATACTACAGGCAGGCAGTTGATTTTGCTAGCTGCTGTATAATCGGTATATATATACATCCCAGTTCTGTGCAGCTACATCTCACTGCAGGCCAATAGTATGTCTGGAAGGTCAAGGAGAGGCAGACAGTCACAAGCCAATAAAAGAGGGCAAGCAGGCTCTGTGTCTAGAGGCAATAGTGCTGGTTGTGGACACGGTGCATCCTCATCAGCACGTGGCCGTGGGAAACGCTTGGTCTTTTTTTCGGCAGCTGGCCGTGTTGACCCGCAACATGCGGAACACTTGGTCGAGTGGATGACCAAGCCGTCCTCATCCTCCTCATCCTCTCTCACCCAGGCTCAGGGTACTTTGTCTGGCAAAGCAGTTGCCAACGCGGCCTCTTCCCTTGGCTCAATGGCATCAGTGACTCCTTCCCTAGCCCCACCATGTCCTCCTGAGGAGTCCCCCAAACTGTTTGACCACAGTGTTGGGTACATGCTCCAGGAGGATGCCTAGCGTTTTGAAGGCTCCGATGATGGTACTCAGCTAGAGGAAGGCAGTAACGTGAGCCCAGACAGAGGGGGTGCCCAAGAAGGACAGCAATCTGGCAGTCTTGTTCCCCCTGCTGCAGCATACTGCCAGGTTTGCTCCAGTGATGAGGAGGGAGGGGATGATGAGGTCACTGACTCAACGTGGGTGCCTGATAGGAGAGAGGAGGAGGTACATCACCAACGAGGCAGGATGCCCTCCAGGAGCCAGCCTAAGGGCAGCACACTGACTGCATCACACCGCAGAGCTCCGCATGTGCAGGGCGCTGCTGTCTCTGCGCATTATTCCAAAAGTTCTTTGGTGTGGGCCTTTTTTGAGACGAGTGCATCAGATCCCACCGCTGCTATTTGCAACATATGTCTCAAGCGTATCTCGCATGGCCAAAACATCTCCCGCTTGGGCACCACATGCTTGACTAGACTTATGTTGACCTGCCATGCAGTTCGTTGGCAAGCGTACCTAAAAGACCCACACCAAAGAACAAAGAGGACCTCTTCTTGCTCCTCATCAGCTGGGATCTCCAACCCCACTATACCTTCAGTCCTCTCTGAGACCTGCACTGAGAGGAATGAAGATGTAGAATTAGGTGTGTCACAGCCAAGTACTTGCGGGCAATCTACTATCGGTACACTGACGTCAGATTGTACCAGGCAAATTTCCCTGCCCCAGCTGCTGCACCGCAGAAACAAGTTCGATCCCAGCCATCCACATGTCCAGCGGTTGAATGCTAGCCTGGCAAAATTGCTAGCACCTCAACTGCTACCTTTTCAGTTGGTAGACTCTGCCCCCTTCCGTGAGTTTGTGGAATGTGCGGTTCCTCAGTGCCAGGTTCCCAAACGCCACTTTTTCTCACGGAAGGCGATTCCGGCTCTCTACCGGCATGTGGAAGGCAATGTCTTGGCCTCGCTGGAGAGGGCGGTCAGCGGTAAGGTGCATATTACCGCTGACTCATGGTCCAGCAGGCATGGACAGGGACGTTACCTAAGTTTCACGGCGCATTGGGTGACTCTGCTGGCAGCTGGGAAGGATGCAGGACAAGGTGCAGTAGTGTTGGAGGTTGTTCCACCACCACGCCTCCAAAATGCCATTACTGGTGATTCTGACACACCTCTCGCCTCCCCTCTTCTTCTTCCTCCATGGTCTCTTCCTGTGCTTTGTCCTTGGAACCAGCAGTGCTCCGTAGCCGTTCAAGCGGCTATGCAAGTATGCAGGCCAAAAGATGCCATGTGGTGCTTGAGCTGGTGTACTTGGGGGACAGAAGCCACACTGGGGCAGAGATTCTGTCAGCTCTGCAGGGGCAGGTTCAGAGGTGGTTGACGCCATGCCAACTTAAGGCAGGAATGGTGGTTTGCGACAATGGCACCAACCTCCTCTCCGCCCTCCAACAGGGACAACTGACCCATGTGCCCTGTTTGGCTCACGTCCTTAACTTGGTGGTGCAGTGGTTCTTGGGCAGGTACCCGGGCTTACAGGATGTCCTGAGGCAGGCCAGGAAAGTCTGTGTGCATTTCCGCCAGTCATATAATGCCAGTGCTCGGCTGGCAGACCTCCAAAAGGAATTTAACCTGCCCAAGAACCGCCTAATCTGAGACATGGCCACCAGGTGGAACTCAACATTGGCCATGCAGCAGAGGTCCATCAATTAGTACCTGTGCGACTATGGCACCAGGACAGGGTTAGGGGAGCTTGGATTTTTTTCCCCATGCCAGTGGGCCATGATTAGGGATGCATGCACTGTCCTGTCACCATTTGAGGAGGCCACGAGGATGGTGAGCAGTGGCAGTGCATGCATCAGTGACACTGTCCTCCTTGTCCACCTGTTGGAGCACACGCTGCGTGGAATAATGGACAGGGCACATGAGGCAGAACAAAGGCAGGAAGAGGAGGACTTCCTTAGCTCTCAAGGCCCCCTTTATCCAGACAGTGTTCCTGCGTGCCCGCCGATCACACAGGAAGAGGACGAGGAGGAGGAGGATTGTGTCAGCATGGAGGTGGAGCCTGGCACTCAGCATCAGCAGCAGTCTTTAAGGGATCATTCACAGTCCCAAGAAACCCATGGACTTTTACGTGGCTGGGAGGAGGTGGCTGCGAATCATGTTATCCTTAGTGACCCAGAGGACTCCAGACCGAGTGCCTCAGCAAACCTATGCTGCATGGCCTCCCTGATCCTGCAAAGCCTGCGGAAGGATCCTCGTATTCGTGGTATCAAGGAGAGGGATCAATACTGGCTGGCAACCCTCCTTGATCCACGTTACAAGAGTAAGGTTGCAGAGCTTATCTTGCCATCACAGAGAGAGCAGAGGATGAAACATCTTCAGGAGGCCTTTCAGAAAGGCCTGTGCAACGCGTTCCCAGAGACTGGGAGGTTACAAATTCCTGTTCCTGGACAACGTGTTGCCGAGGCTTCGGTCAGTCAAAGAAGGAGCGGCGGAGAAGGTGGCTGTCTGACCGATGCGTTCAGACAATTTTTTAGTCCGCAGCCCCAAAGTATGATCGGTTCCAGCAACCATCGCCAGTGTCTGTTTTACATGGTGCAGGAATACCTAGGGGCAAGATCTGACTTAGACACCTTTCCCACCAAAAATCCTCTGGGTTACTGGGTCTTGAGGATGGATCACTGGCCAGAGCTTGCACAGTATGCAATTGAGCTACTGGCCTGTCCTACATCCAGTGTTCTTTCGGAACACACATTCAGTGCTGCTGGAGGCTTTGTAACCGATCACAGGGTGTGCCTGTCCAGTCGATCGACTGACCTTCATAAAAATGAATCAGTCTTGGATCACCACCAGATACCAAGCACCTGATGCTGATGTAACCGAATAATTTTTTTTTGAAATGTCAGATCCCTTCAAGACTGCCTATGCTGATGCTGAGTGACTATCCTGTTATGCGGAGTGACTATCCTCTTCCTCCTCAATGATCATGCTGATAGCTTGTAAGAATATTTTTGTTTCTGGGCGCCGCCACCAGTGGCTAAGGCCCAATTTTTCAGCCCCTGTTTAACAGAGGCATGTAATTACAATTTTTGATACAATTCTTTGCAGCAGGGCTCATTCCTGTGCTCCAAATAGAGTATCTGTGAGGGGTTGCAGTGTTGTGGCACCAGCACCAGTGCCTAAGGCCCAATTTTTCTGTCCCTGTTTAACAGGGACATGTAATTACAATTCTTGATCTAATATTTCTCAGCAGGGCCTTTTACAGTGCCCACCAAGAGTAACTATGAGGACTTACAGTGTTGTGGCACCAGCAAAACCACTACCACAACCACCAAAGGCCCAATTTTTCTGCCCCTGTTCAACAGGTGCATGTAATTACAATTCTTGATCCAATATTTCACAGCAGGGCCCATTCCAGCGCCCACCAAGAGTAACTGTGAGGACTTACAGTATTGTGACACAAGGCACCACCACCATCAAAGGCCCAATTTTTCTGCCCCTGCTCAACAGGTGCATGTAATTACAATTCTTGATCTAATATTTCACAGCAGGGCCCGTTCCAGCGCCCACCAAGAGTAACTGTGAGGACTTACAGTGTTGTGGCACCACCACCATCACCAAAGGCCCAATTTTTCTACCCCTGTTCAACAGGGGCATGCAATTACAATTCTTGATCTAATATTTCACAGCAGGGCCCTGTGAGGGCTTACAGTGTTGTGGCAACACCAACACTTAAGGCCACAATTTCTGAATATATGGGGCAGGCCCCTACTTTCAAACATCCAACTTACAAATGACTCCTACTTGTAAATAGAAGGAGACAACAGGAAGTGAGATGAAATCTACCCCTAGGAAGGGAAATTCTCTCCTGTAAGAGTTAATATGGAAAAAACATTTCTCCTTTCCACTGATGCTTTATTACCAATCCTTGTTTCACTAAAAACCCAAAATTTTCTAAAAACATTTGTCATTGTGACAGAAAGTGAGGTGAAATCTTCTGAAGAGGAGCACAGACAGTAAAACAAATGTCACAGGGGTGATAACCCTTCCCTATATTTTCCAAAACGCTTAAAAATAGATTTTTTGGCTGGAGCTACACTTTAAAAATGTACTAGTTCAAAATTACAAACAGATTCTACTTAACAACAAACCTACAGTCCCTGTCTTGTTTGCACCGCCTGTATACTGCTGTTCAGAGTATATAGGGCCTGGGGGCCCCACGCCTTTCCTCTTTTTAATTTGGGTGCGGGGTTCCCCTTAATATCCATACAAGACCCAAAGGGCCTGGTAATGGACTGGGGGGGGTACCCATGCCGTTTGTCTCACTGATTTTCATCCATATTGTCGGGACCCGACATTACATTAAAGCCACAAGCAGTTTTAAATGACTTTTATTCCTTTAAAAATGTCATTTTGTGCAGGGACTGTTCTAAGCACGGGAAACACGCGCCACTTTACAGGCATACTAAAGACACCCCCCAGGTACGATATTTGAAGGAATATTTCACTTTTTTTTCACTTTAAGCATCATTAAAATCACTGCTCCCGAAAAAGTTTTGAAACTTTTTTTGCATTGATACATGTCCCCTGGGGCAGGACCCGGGTCCCCAAACTCTTTTTAGGACAATACCATGCAAATTAGCCTTTAACATTAGCACTTTTGATTTCGAACGTTCGAGTCCCATAGACTTCAATGGGGTTCTAACGTTCGTGCGAAGTTTCGGTCCGTTCACAGGTTCTGGTGCGAGCCGAACCGGGCTTATCCCTAGTTACATAGTAGGTGAGGTTGAAAAAAGACACAAGTCCATCAAGTCCAACCTATGTGTGTGATTATGTGTCAGTATTTAATTACATATCCCTGTATGTTGCGGTCATTCAGGTGATTATCTAATAGTTTCTTGAAGCTATCAATGCTCCCCGCTGAGACCACCGCCTGTGGAAGGGAATTCCACATCCTTGCCGCTCTTACAGTAAAGAACCCTCTACGTAGTTTAAGGTTAAACCTCTTTTCTTCTAATTGTAATGAGTGGCCACGAGTCTTATTAAACTCTCTTCTGCGAAAAAGTTTTATCCCTATTGTGGGGTCACCAGTACAGTATTTGTAAATTGAAATCATATCCCCTCTCAAGCGTCTCTTCTCCAGAGAGAATAAGTTCAGTGCTCGCAACCTTTCCTCATAACTAAGATCCTCCAGACTCTTTATTAGCTTTGTTGCCCTTCTTTGTACTTGCTCCATTTCCAGTACATCCCTCCTGAGGACTGGTGCCCAGAACTGGACAGCATACTCCAGGTGCGGTCGGACCAGAGTCTTGTAGAGCGGGAGAATTATCGTTTTATCTCTGGAGTTGATCCCCCTTTTAATGCATGCCAATATTCTGTTTGCTTTATTAGCAGCAGCTTGGCATTGCATGCCATTGCTGAGCCTATCTTCTACTAGGACCCCCAGGTCTTTTTCCATCCTAGATTCCCCCAGAGGTTCTCCCCCCAGTGTATAGATTGCATTCATATTTTTGCCACCCAAATGCATAATTTTACATTTTTCTACATTGAACCTCATTTGCCATGTAGTCGCCCACCCCATTAATTTGTTCAGGTCTTTTTGCAAGGTTTCCACATCCTGCGGAGAAGTTATTGCCCTGCTTAGCTTAGTATCGTCTGCAAATACAGAGATTGAACTGTTTATCCCATCCTCCAGGTCGTTTATAAACAAATTAAATAGGATTGGACCCAGCACAGAACCCTGGGGAACCCCACTACCCACCCCTGACCATTCTGAGTACTCCCCATTTATTACCACCCTCTGAACACGCCCATGTAGCCAGTTTTCAATCCATGTACTCACCCTATGGTCCATGCCAACGGACCTTATTTTGTACAGTAAACGTTTATGGGGAACTGTGTCAAATGCTTTTGCAAAATCCAGATACACCACGTCTACAGGCCTTCCTTTATCTAGATGGCAACTCACCTCCTCATAGAAGGTTAATAGATTGGTTTGGCAAGAACGATTCTTCATGAATCCATGCTGATTACTGCTAATGATATCATTCTTATTACTAAAATCTTGTATATAGTCCGTTATCATCCCCTCCAAGAGTTTACGTACTATCGATGTTAGGCTAACTGGTCTGTAATTCCCAGGGATGTTTTTTGGGCCCTTTTTAAATATTGGTGCTACATTGGCTTTTCTCCAATCAGCTGGTACCATTCCAGTCAATAGACTGTCTGTAAAAATTAGGAACAACGGTCTGGCAATCACCTGACTGAGTTCCCTAAGTACCCTCGGATGCAAGCCATCTGGTCCCGGTGATTTATTAATGTTAAGTTTCTCAAGTCTAATTTTAATTCCGTCCTCTGTTAACCATGTAGGTGCTTCCTGTGTTGTGTCATGAGGATAAACACTGCAGTTTTGGTTACTGAAGCCCCCCGATTCACTCGTGAATACTGAGGAGAAGAATAAATTCAATACCTTTGCCATCTCCCCATCCTTTGTAACCAGATGTCCTTCCTCATTCTTTATGGGGCCAATATGGTCTGTCCTCCCTTTTTTACTGTTTACTGTTTAGTTATAATGGAATGCTACATATCACTGTTCTTTGGCATTCAAAAAGAACTGAAGCAGGCACCAATAATGTACTTTCCAAATTGAAAAGGCAGGTAAAGATATGGTAAGTGACGCAGTGCATTTGTGTAATTTACCCTACCTTTACCTGAATATGGTATGAATAAGGCATAACACGACTAGTGCCTGCTTCCATTTCTTGTGTTGTGAGTGCCAAGTTACTGCTTTTTTTTAGAAGCATGACAGCATAGAAACCCAGCAAGGCGAGAGCAAAGTGAGAGCAAGCACCATTATCAACAATCTCAGCCTACAGCAGGGTCAGGTATAAAACAATAATTCCTTACGGTTGTGTCGGGTACATTGTTTCTGCCAGCACTTCTAGTTCTGAAAGGATATTGACTATAGCACTGAACTTTGTACTGTTTTATTACAGTGCCTTGCAAAACTATCTACAGGGGCATACTGCTAAAGCTGGACTGTAAAAACTGGAGTGGTTTAAAGGAAAACTTTTAAATGTCTTGGAAAGGCCTAGTCAAAGCCCAGACCTCAATCTTGAATGAGCTGCAGGAGTTTTGCCTTGACGAATGGGCGAAAATTCCCAGAGGGCAAAAAAGTGGCTGTACAAATTTTTTTTTTTTTTGGGGGGGGGGGGTTAAATACTTATGTATACTTAAGACTTCTGTTTTTTTGTCTCAATTATTGTTTTGTCACAATAAACGTACCTTCAAAGTCACTGGCATGTTGTGACATCACATTGTACAAAGCGCCATAAGATTTTACATCCAGATTGTAATGCATCAAAACAGAAAAACTGCCAAGGGGTGAATACCTTCATAAGGCACATTATATAGACCTTTCTTCTTTTTTTTTCCTACCCATTTATAGTACCCAATATCAGTAGATGGTCAACAACATCAGCATGAGTAAGACTTAACATTGTCTCTCATGCAACCATGCCATAGGGTTGATTTACTAAAACTGGAGAGTGCAAAATCTGATGCAGCTCTGCAGAATCAGCTTCCAGGATTTTTTGGCAAAGCTAAATTGAACAAGCTGAAGTTAGAAGCTGCTTGGCTACCATGCACTGTTGCACCAGATTTCGCAGTCTTCAGTTTCACACTCCAGTTTCAGTAAATCAACCCCCATATGTATGCATGTAATGTAGTATGTTCTCTTGAAATAAGAGATAACATGTATATTGAATCTGATAATGTGGTGATAACACGTTGTAGGTGGTAGCTGCTTTTTTTAGTTTTTTGTTTTGATATAGTGGTGTTGAGTAGAGTAGCGCAGGGTACCTATATTTATTTATTTTGTCATCTTTTATCACTATCGTTCCTTTTCACTGTTATTATGGACATTTTTTATTACATGCAGACCAGAGCAGTTAAAGTGGAAGAGGTGTTTGCACCTCTAATCAAGCAGGTGACACCCAAGGTCTGTTTAAAAAGCTTAAAAATTGCATGACAAAGCAGGTTCATATATGGTGGGATATATTGACATATGATAAATATATTGATAAATTGATAGTCCCAAGACATATGAGAGAGGATATCCCTTCCCGTGATGGTTTAAAAGATAAAGAATCATATGAAGAATGGTACTCTTTTTTCAATACGAAAGGAATTAAAATGCTTACATTTTTTATTAAATGGAAACAGTGGAAGCTGAGATTGATGGAATCACAGATTAAGGAGAGCAAGGAAATGTTAGAACCCATTAAAGATTCACAAGAGTTTATAACATTGCTCAAATATTTAAGGATCTCTTTTGAGAAAGTGGACAATGAAGTGAAGAATACGAAAAGAAAGAAATACTTGAGAGATACTGGGGATTATCAATCTAATCAAGTTGCAAAGTGAATTGGGAGAGGAATGAATACCCTCCCAAAATAGTACCCCAGGAAGGATTCGTAGGAATGAAGCACAGAATAATATGGCAGCATGGCAATAATACCAGAGTGGATCCATACATGCCTAATACAAGGGGAAATGGGAATACAACTAGATAAAATGAACAACATTATCCGAGAGAGGGAGGTTCTTCAGGATATCCAGAATATCAATATACATCTAGGACCCCAAGAAGAGGGTGTGGACCAAGAAGAGAAAATGGGGGAAGGAACACAGGATTTAGAGGAAGGGGAGGGAGACCGAACCAATATAATAGGTAGGAATGATAGACCGAATAAATGGCGATTACCAGTTCACAATAGATTTTTGCCTCTAAGAGAGGAAGAGGACTACTGCGAATCAGACTCCTATCATCCAGAATCCCCCTGTTTTTTAGGAGGAGCATGTCAGAATTACAGGGCAGAAGAGATGAAAGGTTAGCAAGGGAACTTAAGGGAAAGAAGAGAAGAAGGGGAAAATGAGGGGGTAGAAAATTCCAAAAGAAGAAGATACCACTAGGGAAAGGCTTTTACAATCTGAGTGGCACCCCCCTTAGTAACAATGACATCAAAGTATTGAATAAAGGACTAAAATTTGCCCCAAAAAAAATCTTAATAAGTTTGAAGCATATGTTTGCATTCCTAAGTACATTCGTTCTGTGAATGTAAAAAAATGTTTCCTAACAAATCCAAGAACACTAAATACAAGTGAAGAGACATGTCATCATACTACCTTAAGAAATAAATCGGTTTTCAATCCCCCGGTGAAGAATAATGAATATATAGAAGTGTTCAAAAACCTGGTATTGGAGGATATAGAGAAATTGAAATACAAGAAATGCAAGGATCCAGAATATATTAGAAAAAGGATTTGGAGCTTGGAGGAAAGATAAGATATCATTATGCGCCCTGATAAGGGGGGGGGGGATTGTAGTCCTCAAAAAGGAGGATTATGAGAAAGAGATGGAAAGAGACATATAAAGAGTTGAAGAAGAATCCATTAAATGAATATAAGAAGGAACTTAAGGAGCTGATAAAGAAAGGGAGAAAATGGAAAGTGAACAAAAAGGAAGCTGAATATCTACTTCCCTCTGCATGTCAGACGCCCATTATATATTATCTCCCAAAGATACCTAAAAATAAAGACCATCCTCCTGGAAGACCTATCATCAATGGAATTGATAGCCTATGTGGGTGTTTTGGAGAATATATAGACTGTCATATCCAACCTTTGGGTGAGAAAACTGAAGCATTTTTGAAGGATTCAAAACATCTGATACAGATCTTGGGATACATGGAGACAAAATAAGCTTGTACGCTGGTAACAGCTGATGTGAATTCACTGTATACTGCCATGAGGAAGCAGTGGAATCAGTAAGATGGGCATTGAATTGTTTCTCAGATTTAGAAAGGAAGCAGAAGAAGTTTAATATTGAGTGTTGAAAATATGTACTAACCCATAATTATTTCTGGTATGGATCAATATATTACCAACAGATGATAGGAATTGCAATGGGAGTGAAATTCGCTCCTAGCATTGTTAATATCTTTATGTCTAGACTGAAATCTAAGAAAATATTTATGAATCGACCACCCGAAAGTGTAGTGAGACTAAACATTGTCTCTCATGCAACCATTCCATAGGGTTGATTTACTAAAACTGGAGGCAAAATCTGATGCAGCTCTGCATGGAAACCAATCAGCTTCAAAGGATTTTTTGGCAAAGCTTAATTGAACAAGCTGAAGTTAGAAGCTGATTGGCTACCATGCACTGCTGCACCAAACTTTTCACTCTCCAGTTTAGTAAATCAACCCCCATATGTATAAATGTATGCATGTAATGTAGTACAGTGCCTTGAAAAAGTATTCATACCCATTGAAATTGTCCACATTTTGTCATGTTACAACCAAAAACGAAAATGTATTTTATTGGAATTTTATGTGATAGACCAACACAAAGTGGCACATAATTGAGAAGTGGAAGGAAAATGATAAATGGTTTTCCAAATGTTTTCCAAATAAATATGTGAAAAGTGTGGCGTGCAGTTGTATTCAGCCCCCAGAGTCAATACTTTGTAGAAGCACCTTTCCCTGCAATTATAGCTGCAAGTCTTTTTGGGGATGTCTCTACCAGCTTTGCCCATCTACGAAGTGACATTTTTGCCCAATCGTCTTTGCAAAATAGCTCAAGCTCCTTCAGATTGGATGGAGAGCATTTGTGAACAGCAATTTTCAAGTCTTGCCACAGATTCTCAGTCAGGGCCATAGATAATTTTTTGTTCGGGGGGGGGGGGGTCAGCAGCAGATACTAAGTAAAAGTCTTTTTAAATAAGAGAAATTGTGCCAAATTCATAAAGACTGTAAAAAGGAAAACCTATGTGTTGCTCATAGTAAGCAATCACATTCTTAATTCTATTTGCTATTGTGTTCTGACAGGGTGCTGCCCTCCCTCCACCAGAACACAGGGGTTAGTGCTCTCTGCCTTTGGACTGACTATCTGTTTTGCTTGCGTCTATCTAGCAAGGTTACTCTGTGGTATAAGCAAGGAAGCTGAGATTTCTGCAGTATGTAAATTGTGCTTTTACTATACAAAGATGCTCTACATACAAAACTATTACAATATTAGGAATAAAATACAAGACTGACAGATATCTATAACAAGCAAAATGCCTAGCAAACTGAACAGCCTATTGTCTATAATAAATAGTACAAATACACTTAAAGGTTACTTATCTTCTGTTACTGTATGTTTGTGATCTCCATTGGCAACAATGCTTCTTGGACACCAGGCAGTGTTCTTGTATCATGAGTGGTGGCTTCTGATCTTCAAAGCATGATGGTGTGTGTGTGTGTATCTCTACTCACCCCTTTTATGTGTCAGGCTGTTTACCATAGTTACCAAACAACAGAAAACATACCTGTTTACTGTAGCTGTGTAGACAATGGACTGTTGAAAACTGTATCTACGTACCCATTGTCTAATCAGGCCAACACCTGACAGTAATCTAACAGTCAGTTTGAGAGCTGAAAAAAACCCTCAAATTAGTAAATCTCTTTCTTGTGTACTGTAGCTATAGAGACAATAGCCTTTTGAAAACTGTAACAATACAACAATACAACAATGATATTTACCCCCATTGTATAAAACAGCATTTGTTTGAGAAATTTACTCAAGCCAAAAACTGACAATATCTCTATGACCAACCACTATTGTGTAATGTTATGTCCCATGTATCGTAAGTCTGATTAATATAAAAAAATCATATTTTTAACAAACGCAACACATTCCGCCCTAGATTTTCTTTCAGACTCTATATGGAAAATGACTTCATTACTAAGAAAACTCATTTTAAACATTCATTTTCCTTGAATGCAACACCTCCCATATTTCTGTCATTGAGAAGGTGTTTCAGTTTTTAAAAGTTCATTAGAAAGTCCATTCTGAAGTTCTTTTGAAACCAGTCCAGGCTTTTAATACATCAGCTTCCGGCCCCGCCCCTCCCTGCTGACTCCCTGCGGACAAAGCCTCCCTCTCCAAGCTGAGCCCCGGTGGTTGGGAGGTGTAACCGCAGGCCAGGCCCAGTCAACACAGAACAGCGTGTGTAATTCAGTGCTGAGTGGGGCGCGGCCAGTGCCACTAATTAAAGGCAAAGCAGCACACATAACTTTTTCTACTTCATCTGCAATCTACACTGACGCTCTGGGGGGTTTCAACCCCCAAAACTCCCCCCATATCTACGCCCCTGTTCTCAATATGATTTAGGTCTGGACTTTGACTGGGACATTCTAACACATGAATATACTTTGATGTAAACCATTCCATTGTAGATCTGGCTGTATGTTTAGGGTCGTTGTCCTGCTGGAAGGTGAACCTCAACCCCATCTCAAGTCTTTTGCAGACTCTAACAGGTTTTCTTCTAAGATTGTCCTGTATTTGGAATTCATCCATCTTCCCATCAACTCTGACCAGCTTCCCTGTCCCTGCTGAAGAAAAGCATCCCCACAACATGATGCTGCCACCACCATGTTTCACGGTGGGGATAGTGTGTTTGGGGGGTGATCTGCAGTGTTAGTTTTCCGCCACACATAGAGTCTAATCTGACCAGAGCACCTTCTTCCACATGTTTGCTGTGTCCCCCACATGGCTTCTCGCAAACTGCAAGCGGGACTTATGGCTTTCTTTGAACAATGGCTTTCTTCTTGCCACTGTTCCATAAAGGCCAGATTTTTGGAGTGCACAGATTCTCCCACCTGAGCTGTGGATCTCTGCAGCTCCTCCAGAGTTACCATGCTTGCTTCTCTGATTAATACTCTCCTTGCCTGGCCAGTTTAGGTGGACGGCCATGTCTTGGTAGGTTTGCAGTTGTGCCATACTCTTTCCCTTTTCGGATGATGGATTAAATAGTGCTCCATGAGATGTTCAAAGCTTGGGATATTTTTTTATAACCTAACCCTGCTTTTAACTTCTCCACAACTTTATCCCTGACTTGTCTGGTGTGTTCCTTGGCCTTCATGATGCTGTTTGTTCACTAAGGTTCTCTAACAAACCTCTAAGGGCTTCCCAGAACAGCTGTATTTATACTGAGATTAAATTACACACAGGTGGACTCTATTTACTAATTAGGTGACTTCTGAAGGCAATTGGTTCCACTAGATTTTAGTTAGGGGTATCAGAGTAAAGGGGGCTGGATACAAATGCACGCCACACTTTTCATATATTTATTTGTAAAAACCATTGAAAGCCATTTATCATTTCATTCAACTTCACAATTATGTGCTACTTTGTGTTGGTCTATCACAAAAAAACAATAAAATACATTTACATTTTTGGTTGTAACATGACAAAATGTGGAAAATTTAAATGGGTATTCAAGCACTGTATGTGCTCTTGAAATATGAGATAAAATGTATTATTGTAGGGGCACTAAAATAAAGCACACTGGTGGAAGAATAAAATTATTTTATAGATTTGTGTAGTCTTCCAAATCCTATGAGCCCCAGAGTTCTTTCTTTGTATCACATGTGAAATAAAACTCGTTAGCAAAAAAATAACTAGGAATTCCATGGGATATGTTGACCTTTTGGTATTTTCAGACACTTATATTCGCCTTCTCTTCTACTCATGGTTTGACGGAATAAATAGGGGTCTCCCCTTTTTTGTATGTTGCCTAGTGGGCAAAATTGATACCTTGAGACCAGCAATCATCTTGTCATTCTGTCATTTAGATAATGCCTTGCTCTCTGAGAATACTGTGGCCTTTAGAAATGTAAAAATCACAGAACTAGCCAGAGACATGAGACTTTATATTTTCAGAATTTGCTTTACCCATGCAGTATTTCACAAAAAAGGCAAACTTCTTTATGCAGCTATAAATATATATAAAAATAAAAAAAAGCATACACAAATGCAACACAAGTCATACTGTAACTGAATGTTATTCAAAATGACCTTTCCTTTTCAATCTGCAGCACTGTAATTTTCTGTAAAGTTCAATGCAATATGGCAACCTGAAGGTGTTCTGTACACAGATGGTGTACAGAAGAACGCACCTCAGAAATGTAATTTCCTGCTTGTGTGATTGGCTTGCTGATTTTCCCAGAAGTCTGCACCAAGATACAAGTCAGATTTTGAGCATCCCCTTCAATAAAAATGTAATTTTTGGTGAGATACTCCCGAAGGGAAATCATGTCTAAAGGGATGCAGACAATGCCATTTTGCTAATTAGAACCCTGCAAGTGCAGCAGCTGGTTGATAATTATAAAATCACTCCATTGCATCTACATTTTGCACATGGACACAGACAAACAGCTATTTCTATAGAATAACATAAGTCGGAATCTGCAACAAAGTTTGTTAAAATCCATGCAATGTGCATTGATCATCCAGAGAAGAAGGTTTTTCTTTTAACAAAAGTAGAGTTACTCATTAACCACTTGCCACCCAGCCACAGTAAATTTACTGCGGCAGGATGACCCGGGCAGGCTGGATCACATACATTTACATCACCAGCTTATGGGTTCGCAGAGTGCCCCTCCTGCGACCGCTGTGTCCACCAGACAAAGCAGATTGCAGCTCCTGCAACCTGAACGCTTTAACCAGCTGGGTATATGATCACATGATCACAATGTAAAAATAACTGTTATGACTGGGTTTCATTTATAACAGCTGTGCCTAGTATTGTGATGCTGTGATTGGCTCATAACTATCACATGGTACCTGGGCCAATCACAGCAGCCTGTACCATACCATGATAGCTGTGGGCCAATCACAGCATATAATAGTAATCACAGCTGTTATAAATGTAACCTATTCATGACAGTTCAAAACATTGCCGTTACAGTGATCATCACTGTAACAGTAATCAAAGTTAAAAAAATTAATTAAAAAATCCCTGATCACCCGGCAGTATGTAAACAAGGCAGACCGCCATTTTGTCAGAAGAGGGGAAGGTACTGATCCTGTGTTTCTGCTAAGCAAGAAAAAAGAAATAAAAATATCCCATAGGTGGTAGACGTTATAACTTTTGCGCAAACCAATCAATATACGTTTATTGGAGGTTTTTTTTACCAAAAACATGTAGCAGAATACATACAGTGCCTTAAAAAAGTATTCATACCCCTTGACATTTTCCACATTTTGTTTTGTTACAACCAAAAACATAAATATATTTTGTTGGAATTTTATGTGATGGACCAACACAAAGTGGCACAAAATTGTGAAGTGGAAGGAAAATGATAAATGGTTTTCAACATTTTTTAAAAATAAGTATGTGATAAGTGTGGTGTGCATTTGTATTCAGCCCCCCTGAGTCAATATATTGTAGAACCACCTTTCGCTGCATTTACAGCTGCAAGTCTTTTTAGGGATGTCTCTACCAGTGTTGCACATCTAGAGAGTGACTATTTTGCCCATTCCTCTTTGTAAAATAGCTCAAGCTCTGTCAGATTGAAAGGTCATATCAATATGCTGGGCCAACATGGGATAGCTCAAAGGGGGTCTGCAGATCTCTTCTCCCTGCTTTCTGTATTCACAGGTTGTCATTGGTTGCAGCAGTATCCCTGGGCAGCAAAAGCCATGGGATTGGTCGGCGGTATCAGGCAGTGGATTGGACAGAATGGGCGGGAGTAAAGCCCACGCAGAGGGAGCAGAGAATAGGAGCTGAGGGCAGTCAGTCACTGGCCATCTGACTGGACCGCAACTCCAGTCCTCTGCAGCTATGAAGCGCCATTCTCTAGGCAGAAGGGAAAGCCTCTTATGCCGCCTTTTGGAGAAGGCCGAAGGTGAGGGGGGTGAAGAATGGCTGCTGTGGTGTTTGGAGGAGGGACAAGACTCAGCTCCGCCTGTGAGGGCGGCTATTACAACCCATAATGAAGAAGAGGAGACTGCCGCGGTCAGGAGTGGGACACGTCAGCAGCCTGTCAGGAAAAAGAAACGTCTAATGCTTCTCCTCAGCTGAGAGGCAGGGAGGGAGCCGGCAGTTCTGTGATGAAGAGTGCACCTCACATGAGGCAGAGCAGTGCTACTTAGCCTGCCCCTGTGACAGCCAGCAGTGGGCATCCAGCATCTTATATTGGTGTTGAGACCTGTTCTGATTCTAATGTCTCTGAACTGTCATTGTTGGTTACATCTTTATCTAATGTATTACAGCAATTTAAAGGAGCACAGTCTATTGGTGCTAATGTTAAAGAGTTGAAAGGAGCACAGCTTACTGGTGCATGCAGCATTAATAATAAAGATTCTGATGATACAGGGGCACATTTTCATGGCGCAAAGGGAAATTTTCATTCTGCTGATTACATGGCAGACATTAGTTCTGTGTGGCAAGGTTTGAGTGAATCTTTACAGGAAGAAGGGGTAGATAATGGTGTTTTACCCCGTTCTAGAGTACCCCTTAACTCCCCAGTGTTAGTTAACCCCTCCTTGCCTTTCAGGCCCTCTGCTTTATTTGGTGAATCCTCTTTTAAAGAGGCCATGCCATGTGAAATTTCGTCTTTGGGCTTTCATTTAGCTAAAACGGTTAAAGAAAAAATTTGGAGGGGCAAATTCATTGACATATTGTCATTATTACTTGTTTCAAAAGAATTTCTGTCTAAATCTGACAAGCAGGTAGGGGGACGTACAGAAGAGGCTAGGAGGAGATCCATTCCCAAGACCTTCCAGAACTGGTTGCAGGCCTTTTGCATTTATGCGGCTGTCATTGGAGAACGCTTCCATAGTATATGCTCGGGTTTATTCCAGCATTTAGATATCATTGCTGAAGCCTTTCGTCATTTTGGTAGTTAAGTTATGCTTGGTACACATATGACGAGAATTTTCGGCAGAAATTGGAAGTTCACCCCTCTGTACATTGGGGGTCTAAGGATGTAGGCTTATGGTTAAATCTAATGTTACCCCCAAAACCTCAATTCACCCCGAGGGTAGGGTCTACTCCACAAATTACATTTCGCAAAGGATTTTTTTTTGCGTTCAATGAAGGGCAAAGCAAGTTCCTATCTAACTGCAGGTATAGGCACGAGTGCTCCCACTTTAATGGGAACCATTCTGCCAGCAGGTACTTTCGTAGATCAGCCTCAACCTCTTTTCAATCACTTCTCAAGGACGCTAGTGGAAAAAACCTCGACCCCGATGAGCCTAGTAAGAATGCTTTTCTGGCTAGAACGCTATCCAGATCGCAGGATGGTAACTCTGCTAATTAATGGTTTCAGGGATGGTTTTCTGGTTCCTTCTTTTAATGGGTCAGGCTTTAATATGGTAAGGAATTTAAAATCTGCTTATATACATTCGTCTGTGGTACAAGATTAAAATCTCCAAATAAATTACTGAAGGTAGGATTGCTGACCCTTCTCTTCCCCACCATTTCAAAATTTTAGGCTCTCCCCCTTGGGTATCGTTCCTAAAAAAGAGAGTGGCTGTTTTCGATTGATACATCATCTTTCCTATCCGTCGGACTCTTCATTGAATGATGACGTTTCTGATGTAGAAGCCCCAGTGTCCTATTCTTCTTTCGATGAGGCTCTTATTATTTTGAGGCAGCAGGGACGTGGTGCCTTATTGGCTAAGGCAGATGTCAAGTCTGTTGCTGCCAGTGCACCCACAAGGTTTCAATTCCTTAGGTTTTCAATTTCAAGGTCAATTCTATTTCGACAAATGTATGAACATGGGATTTTCTTTGTCGTGTTTTTATTTTGAAGCCTTTTCTACGTTTTTGCACTGGATTTTGTCAGTATCTTATCATTCTGGGGGTTGTTTGCATTATTTGGATGACTGTTTATTTGTTGGCCCTGTGCGCTCCTCTGCTTGTCTAGAGTTGTTACAACTGTTTTTGGCATATGTGAACACTTTGGGGTTCTGCTTGCACCAGAAAAGATGGTTTTTCCTTCTACCACTATTGCATTTTTGGGAATTACAATTGATACCACGCTAATGGAGTTCAGATTGACCTTACACAAACTTCAAAAGATGAGATCAATGATCTCAGTCTTTCTATTGAAAAGAAAGGTGTTACTGAAAGAAGCCCAGTCTTTATTGGGTCTTTTTGCTTTCGCAGCTAGGGTTATTCCTATGGCCAGGGTATTTTCCCGGAGGTGGTTTGCTTTGGCTACCAGGGGTTTTAGGAGTCCATATTCTCACATCTGTATCTCGAAGAGCATTAGGGAGGATCTGAAAGTTTGGGATGCCTTTTTATGTAATTTTAATCGTTCCACAATATGGCAACAAGAATTTATTAATAACTATCAGTTGAAATTCTTCACAGGTGCCACTGGATCCTCGGGCTTTGGAGCCTTTATGGACAGTCAGAGAGTGCGCCGCCGATTGGTTGCAGCAGGACATTCTTCAGAATCTTGTCTACCTGGAATTATTCCTGGTAATAGTTTCCATAGTGGTGTGGAAGGATGCTTTCAAAAACCGCAGAGTTCTGGTGCACACAGATAACAAGGGTGTTTTCTTTGCCGTTCATACTTTATCCTCTAAATCTGAACCAGTTATTAAATTGTTGCGTTTTCTAAAATTACACTACATGCGTTTTAATATTTGGTTAAAAGCGACGCACATAGCAGGTATATCTCGTTTGCAGTTCGAGAAGTTTCGGGAATTGGCTCCGGCGGTGGATCAGTGCGGCACCCCTTGCCCAGATTTCCTCTGGGGCTTAACTTGGAACTGATACTGTCTAACCTAAAAAAAACTCTGTATCAAGAAAGACTTGGCTAGACTATCGCTGTTCTTGGTTCAGATAGTGTTCATTTTGTCATGAGTTGGGCCTGGATGCCTTGGATTGTGACTGCATATGTCTCTCTGGCGTTCGTGCCTAGGCTGATTCAGGCAAAACTCAGCCTGTGTCAGTAAGCAGGATGTTAGCGGGTGTGTCCTTTTTTTCTAAAATTTGCAGGTTTACTTACATTAACATCTTTCTTTCAGTTTAGTCAAGTGCTCAAAGGCCTTAGAAGGTCTAGACCTACGTGTGATAATAGGCGCCCCATTTTGGGTAATTTGTTAATTGACCTTCTCCGGGTTTTGGAGGAGGGTTGTTTTTCGGATTTTGAGCTTTTCCTCTTCAGAGCTGCCTTTGCATTTGCCTTTTTGGAGCCCTTAAGGGTGGGGGAATTTACAGCCATGAATAGCTTTTGCCATGTGTCTTTGGGTGAGGGGTTCCTGAACCTTTTCCTTTGTAGGTCCAAATCCCTGCGTGTAGGTAGAGGCCATTGGATTTCTCTAGCCAGCTCCACTAATCCTATAATATGCCCGGTCTCACATGTTGCCAGGTATCTTTCAGTAAGGCCTACTTGTACTGATTCCTTTTTTATTCACCAAGACCTGTCCTCTTTGAGAAGGTACCAGTTTTCAGCTGTATTAGTTTCCTGTTTAAAACACCTGAATCTTTCAGGTTTTTGTTTTCATCTCATTCCTTTAGGATTGGGGCGGCTACTACAACTGATTCTATGGGTTTATCTGTAGATGTTTTGAAAAAAGTAGGCAGTGATAGGTACAAGATATATGTCCGCCCAGATCTACTAACTTTGTGATTTCTCTTTTTCTGATGCTTCCAAATCCAATGTCTGGATAGTGGGTCATTCTTATGTTTTCTGGGCTGCTAAACATGCCGGAACTCCTCCAATCTATCTCTATTACGCTAATAAATTATCAGGTTTTTTTGGTTGGGCATTAGGGGTTTAAGGTGGAGGAATCTGAGAGACCATTTGATTTATTTGGCTAGCATCTGGCCCTCTCCTCAAGTTTTAGTCATCCACGCCGGCGCTAACGATCTAGGGAAGGTCAAAAAGCGGGAGCTGCTCTCTGAAATGAAAAGGGAACTTTTCTTCAGGATTATGTTTCCTTCTGCTGTTTTAGCATTCTCTGAGATGATTCCTAGGCCTATCTGGTCTCCCTCTGGTAGCTTATTCTATGTGGATAGGATTAGGAAACGTCTCAATAGGATCATTCATAACTTTCTGCTTTCGTCTAGTGGATTATCATTTCGCCACGCTGAATTAGAAGGTTTTGTTCCGGGTCTGTTTTGTGATGATTTGGTGCATTTATTTGAAATTGGCCTAGACATATTTATTATGGGCCTACAAAATTTGATTGACACAGCCACGGGCGTGGGGGGGGGGCCTCAGCCAGTAGCTTCTCTTCTGGCTTCAGCCGGTGGGGAGTAGTCATCCAGCATCGTCTGGATGGACACCGTGTAATCTTGTTTAACTAATTTTTAGCCAGGGTGGCTCATATTTCATTTAAATTCAAGTTATCAGGTTACCCCTTGGATAACACCATGGCCATTTATTTAAATGCCAAAATAAATACATTTTGTGAAAATTATAAACTGTTTCTATGTCTCGTTATTTTTATTATAATCCCTTTGTACTAGCCCATGAAAGGTCATAGCAATATGCGGGGCCAACATGGGATAGCTCAAAGGGAGTCTGCAGATCTCTTCTCCCTGCTTTCTGTATTCACAGGTTGTCATTGGTTGCAGTGGTATCCCTGGGCAACAACAGCCATGGGATTGGTCGGTGGTATCAGGCAGTGGATTGGACAGAATGGGTGGGTGTAAAGCCCGTGTGGAGGGAGCAGAGAATAGGAGCTGAGGGCAGTCAGTCACTAGCCGTCGGACCAGACCGCAACTCCCACCCACCCTTCCTATTTCTGAGAAGTCGTGTTGTTCAGTGGGGGAGTAGTAGTCCAGCATTGTCTGGATGGACACCGTTTAATTTTGTTTAACACATTTTTAGCCAGGTTGGCTCATATTTCATTAAAATTTAAGTTATTATCAGGTTACCCCTTGGATAACACCGTGGCCATTTATTTAAATGCCAAAATAAATAAATATTGTGAAAATTAAAAACTGTTTCTATGTCTCGTTATTTTTATTATAATCCCTTTGTGCTAGCCCATGGATGGAGAGCATCTGTGAACCAATTTTTTTAAGTCTTGCCACAGATTCTCAATTGGATTTAGGTCTGGACTTTGACTGGGCCATTCTAAGACATGAATATGCTTTGATCCAAACCATGGGTCTCAAACTGGTGGCCCTCCAGCTGCTGCAAAACTAGAAGTCCCATCATGCTTCAGCCTTGCAATGCCTCATGGGACTTGTAGTTTCACAACAGCTGGAGGGCCGCCAGTTTAACCTCCCTGACGGTATTCCTAAGTGTGGCTCGGGGTTAAATTTCAGTCCCATTAGCGGTAACCCCGAGCCACAGTCGGGATTACATTGCAGGATCCTGGTGCAGCGTTATTTACCTTGTCCCCAGGATCCTGCGATGTCCCCCCGCTGTGTCTGCGGGCTCTGTCTCCTCCGAAGCCTCTCCGTGCCAGGCTCCATTCCCTGAGAGCGTCGCGACGCACGGGGGCGGAGCCTGGCGGCAAATTCAAAAAAATGTACAAACCCAAACCATAACACATACAGTACTATAATCTTACAGATTACAGTACTGTATGAAATCATTTCACATCCCTTTTTTCCCCAATGCTTTGGCCCATGCCCTGCATGCAGTTTTATATGATATATACTGTTCTTTCTGCCTGGAAACTGGAAACAGCGATAGTAAATTAGAACACTTGCAGAATTGAGCAATAGTGAATCGTGGGGAAATTTATTTTATTATTATTATATATATATTTTTTTTTTAATTATTTATATTTATTTATTATATTATAATTTATATTTTTGTGTTTCAAACTTCATCATACCCGGGATATCTACTAGACTCTTGTTTGGACAGATTTAAGTGTGTTATTGTTTAGAATTACAGGCCTACAATATAAAACGCCAAATTTCCAAGCAAAATAATTGTACCGCTTTCAGCACCTAAAATCCGAAATAATCATACCGCCAGGGAGGTTAAGACCCCTGATCTAAACCATTTCATTGTAGCTCTGGCTGTATGTTTAGGGTCGTTGTCCTGCTGGAAGGCGAACCTCCGCCCCAGTCTCAAGTCTTTTGCAGACTCTAACAGGTTTTCTTCTAAGATTGCCCTGTATTTGGCTCCATCCATCTTCCCATCAACTCTGACCAGCTTCCCTGTCCCTGCTGAAGAAAAGCATTCCCACAACACGATACTGTCACCACCATGTTTCACGGTGGGGATGGTGTGTTCAGGGTAATGTGCAGTGTTAATTTTCCATCACACATAGCATTTTGCTTTTAGGCCAGAAAGTTCAATGGTGGTTTCATCTGACCAGAACACCTTCTTCCACATGTTGGCTGTGTCCCCCATATGGCTTCTTGCAAACTGCAAACAGAACTTCTTATGACTTTCTTTCACCAATGGCTTTCTTCTTGCCAATCCTCCATAAAGGCCAGATTTGTGGAGTGCACAACTAATAGTTGTCCTGTGGACAGAATCTCCCACCTGAGATGTGGATCTCTGCAGCTCCTCCAGAGTTACCATGGGCTTCTTGGCTGCTTCTCTGATTAATGCTTTCCTTGCCCAGCCTGTCAGTTTGGGTGGACGGCCATGTCTTGGTAGGTTTGCAGTTGTACCATACTCTTTCCATTTTCGGCTGATGGATTGAACAGTGCCCCGTGAGATGTGCTCCCAAAGCTTGGGATATTTTTTTATAACCTAACCCTGCTTTTAACTTCTCCACAACTTTATTCCTGACCTGTCTGGTGTATTCCTTGGCCTTCATAATGCTGTTTGTTCACTAAGGTTCTCTAACAAATCTCTGAGGGCTTCACAGAACAGCTGTATTTATACTAAGATTACATTACACATAGGTGGACCCCATTTACTAATTAGGCGACCTCTGAAGGCAATTGGTTCCACTAAATTTTAATTAGGTGTTTTATGCCCTGTACACACGGTCGGATTTTCCGATGGAAAATGTGTGATAGGACCTTGTTGTCGGAAATTCCGACCGTGTGTAGGCCCCATCACACATTTTCCATCGGAGTTTCCGACACACTAAGATTGAGAGCTTGCTATAAAATTTTCCGACAACAAAATCCGTTGTCGGAAATTCCGATCGTGTGTACACAAATCCGACGCACAAAGTGCCACGCATACTCAGAATAAATTAAGAGACGAAAGCTATTGGCTACTGCCCCGTTTATAGTCCCGACGTACGTGTTTTACGTCACCGCGTTCAGAACGATCAGATTTTCTGACAACTTTGTGTGACTGTGTGTATGCAAGACAAGTATGAGCCAACATCCGTCTGAAAAAATCCATGGATTTTGTTGTCGGAATGTCCGATCAATGTCCGACCGTGTGTACAGGGCATAAGAGTAAAGGGGGCTGAATACAAATGCACGCCAAACTTTTCAGATATTTATTTGTAAAATATTTTGAAAACCGTTTATCATTTTCTTTCCACTTCACAATTATTTGCCACTTTGTGTTGGTCTATCACATAAAATCCCAATAAAATATATTTATGTTTTTGGTTGTAACATGAAAAAATGTGGAAAATTTCCAAGGCACTATATTGGCCTAAATTGAGAAAGAATTTCAATTGGATATGTTTTATAGCAGAAAGTAAAAAACATTTTTTTAAAGCGCAAAAAAAAACGCAGAGGTAATCAAATAGCACCAAAAGAAAGCTCTATTTGTGGTTAAAAAAAAGGACAAAAATATTATTTTGGTACAGTGTCGCAGCACTGCGCAATTGTCAATTAAAGCAACGCAGTGCCGTTTCGCAAAAAATGGTCTGGTCATGAAGGAGGGTAAACCTTCCGGAGCTGAAGTGGATACTGTTAGCAGTCAGTATCCCTGATTACCGCCACACCAGTCATATGATGACGCTGAACTGCACTGGTGACAGTATGTAAAAAAAAAATTAAAAAATATATTTGAAGAGGACTGATCTACAAGAAAGGGCAGGGGGTATGTACTGCAGTATATAAAAAAGAAGGCTTTGAAGAGTACTGGGATGCAAGAAAGCGGGAGGGGGGCTGTGAAGAGGACTGGGATGTATGGAAAGGGGGGATGTGAAGGGGACTGGGATACAAAAAAAGGGGGTTGTGAAGGGAGCTAAGATACAAGAAAGGTGGGCTGTGAAGGGGACTGAGATGCAAGGAAGGGGGCTGTGATGTAAGGTGAGAGCTGTTATGTGAAGGGAACTGGGATATTAAAAGGGGGCTGTGATGTGAAGGGGTGACAGAGGATACTGATATAAAGGTGAGGGGAACGGTGATGTGGGGTGGGGGCTGAGAACACTGATGTAAAAGGGGGAGGTCTGTGATGTAAGGAGGGGCTGAGATGTTAAGGGGGACTAAGGACACTGAAGTAAAGGAGATGCTGTAATGTAAAGGGGGCTGTATTGTAAAGAAGGGGACTGTTATGTAAATGGGGCACTGTAATATAACGCAGGGGCTTCAATGTAAAGGAGGGGCACTGTAATGTATAGTGGGGCCTGTATTGTAAAAGGGGGGTTGTGATGGAAAGGGGTCTGTATTATAATGGGGGGGTGGCTGTATTGTAAAGGGGAGTGCTGTGATGTAAAGGAGGGCAATGTAATGCAAAGTGGGGCTGTGATGTTATAGCGCCTTGAGGCGATTCAGTTCACATTTGCAGCGCTATACAAGTCATTTATTCATTCATTCATGTGAAGGGGGTGCTGTAATGTAAAAGGGGGCTGTTTTGTAAAGGGGGGTGGCTGTTTTGTAAAGGGGGGTGGCTGTGATGTAAAGGGGGGCACTGTGATGTGAAAGGGAGCACTATGATATAAAGAGGGGTACTGTGATATAAAGAGGGGCACTGTGATATAAAGAGGGGCACTGTGATGTAAAGAGGGGCACTGTGATATAAAGAGGGGCACTGTGATATAAAGAGGGGCACTGTGATGTAAAGAGGGGCACTGTGATGTAAAAGGGAGCACTGTGATGTAAAGAGGAGCACTGTGATATAAAGAGGGGCACTGTGATATAAAGAGGGGCACTGTGATGTAAAGAGGGGCACTGTGATATAAAAAGGGGCACTGTGATATAAAGAGGGGCACTGTGATGTAAAGAGGAGCACTGTGATATAAAGAGGGGCACTGTGATATAAAGAGGGGCACTGTGATGTAAAGAGGGGCACTGTGATATAAAAAGGGGCACTGTGATATAAAGAGGGGCACTGTGATGTAAAGAGGGGAACTGTGATGTAAAAGGGAGCACTGTGATGTAAAGAGGGGCACTGTGATGTAAAGAGGAGCACTGTGATATAAAGAGGGGCACTGTGATATAAAGAGGGGCACTGTGATGTAAAGAGGGGCACTGTGATATAAAAAGGGGCACTGTGATATAAAGAGGGGCACTGTGATGTAAAGAGGGGAACTGTGATGTAAAAGGGAGCACTGTGATGTAAAGAGGGGAACTGTGATGTAAAAGGGAGCACTGTGATGTAAAGAGGGGCACTGTGATATAAATAGGGGCACTGTGATATAAAGAGGGGCACTGTGATGTAAAGAGGGGCACTGTGATATAAATAGGGGCACTGTGATATAAAGAGGGGCACTGTGATGTAAAGAGGGCACTGTGATATAAAGAGGGGCACTGTGATAAAAGAGGGGCACTGTGATGTAAAAGGGAGCACTGTGGTGTAAAGGGGAGTCTGTGATGGGAAGAGGGCTGTGATATAAAAGGAGGGCTGTGATGTAAAGGTGAGGACTGATGACACTTATCTAAAGGGGAAACTACAATGAAAGATCTGGGTCATAGTAGAAATATGAGACTCGGACCACTGCTGGAAGAAAGTTTTACTGACTGGACCTCAGTGAATTTTATTTCCATACCCCTTCTATAGACCACTTCTATAGGGTGCCAACAAGCGAGGGTGGCTACATTCCTACATACAGTGGGACCGTGGAGAAGGAACATAATCACCCCTCTAAACAGAAATCAGATCATAGCAGCAAAACAAAGGAATTTGGAGATTTTGAGCAGGCTGGGAGTAATAGAAGGAACTTTTTGAGTTAAAAATACGTACTGATTTTAGCAGAGTTTAGTGTGACTTTAATCTGCCGTATCAGGTGTTCCCACTTTTTCAGGGAAATCAGCTTTGCCCAAATCCCTCCACTCCTCCCTACTGATAGCACCTGTTACGCTATCATTCTGCCCTCTTACATAGTGGTGTCAATGGCTCCTAGAAACAGGTAAGCACAGAACAGTCCAATGCACAGAAATAACATCATGTTCTGGCAAACAGAGTCATCCAGTCCCTGTGAGAAGCAAGGACATTGGATGAAAGGCTTGCTGCTTGTTCCAGGCTTCCTGCAGGCACCTTGTCCTTGTCACTCTGCTTCTCTCCGCTGAGCCCCCTAGTGGCCAATTGGCGTCTAATCTCCAGTTAATGTAATCAGTGGTGTGTATAGTGTGCCTTCAGTCCTCTCTGTGCTCTGAGGCTCAGCGCTGCTGCTTACAACTGCTGTCACATCACCTGCCTTCCTGGAAAGACAACGATCCAGTCTTTATACATGGCTCTTCTCTCCTGTGGATTACTGATGTGAGGCTGCGTTTTTGGAAGCCTATACTTGTCAGAAGCTTTTCAACTGATGTGCATTGCAAGGCTGTAACGATGTGAGATCATTCAGAGTATGGAGCTTACTACAGGTTCCTGAGATCAGGTAAGATCTTACAGCCCAGGTAAATTCTCCTGTGTATGGACTGATCGTCTGTGATGACTCCATTCCATAGCAGCGATCTCATTGTAGATATTCATATGTGTAGAACAGGTACCCAATGACAGTGCTAGGAAAAGCCGATTACTTAGTAATCAAACAACATTAGCATGTGTGTGTGTCAAATGTCTATTCACTGTCATTTCATCAGGATCAATATTAAACCTTATATGCCATGTTTATTTGCCAATTTGACATATTTTCTATTTTGCATGTCTTTATATGAAATTGTACCAAGGAAAACTTGACAAGGTGCCACTTGATGATCAGTGATTTGGGTTCATTCACTATCATACCTTAGTGTGGTTCCTAAACCTATTCATTCATTAATAAATCATTATTAAAGAAACCATCATGACCTAACTTCTTACAAGACCTTCTAGGCATAGTAGCTCATAATGATTTAAGTCTATGATCCTGTCCTTTTGGTTCCACTAAGGCTTTTGTGTTGTTTGAGAGATATTTTAATACATTTCAATACAGTGTATAAAACTTGGACTAAGATAATATCATACTTTATTGGCATTGCATTTATACAATGAAATGTATGTTATTTATATTTACTATAAAGCATGATTAGAATTACTGCATTTTGAAGCACAGAAGTAGCACACTGATGAAGGTACATTTCAAAGGACTTAAACAATAAACTATATATATATATATATATATATATATATATATATATATGCTCTCTCTCTCTATATATATATATATATATATATATTTTGTGTGTGTGTGTGTGTATATATATATATATATATATATATATATATATATATATATATATACACTATATATTTATTTTTTGTGTGTGTATATATAAATTTATATATATATATATATATAGAGAGAGAGAGAGAGAGAGAGAGAGAGAGAGAGAGAGAGACTTGCCTGCGCATATGTTGCACATGGATCTGATGTCCACAGAGCACCCCCAAATACCAATGCATTGAGCACATGGCCCATTTACTAGGTATAGCTTAGTGTTGTGCCTCCCGGATGCTGCATGTACAATTGGCCACATGGGCACATGAAATCACACTGGATCTCCCTGGTAATGGAATGTTTAGAGTGCAGGTGGAACACTGCTTGAGTAACATCTGCACTAGATGCTCAGCCGCTACTCATCCTTATGAGAACTCTCAAAGAATGTGCTCAACGAACGGGTTGAAAATATATGTGATTGTAACCTGCGAACACTTGAGACGTCACGAGAAAAGCGTTGTTGCTGCTGTTACTGACTGGAAAATTCTAGTTGCCTGGCAATGTCTGGCTTCAGTACTTCTGAGTTATTGACCCAAATCAGATAAGAGCCAGAAGCCCTTATATCTGTGCTTTAGAGCATGGAAAAAATAGCCAGGCAACCAGTTTTTTTTCTGAAGTTTAGCAATGACAACAGCCTACATTTTTCTGTTATGGTAGGTTTTCTTTCAAAGGGATATACACTATATTACCAAACGTATTGGGACACCTGCTTTTGCATGCACATCTTGTCTTTATGGACCTTGCTTTGTGTACTGGTCCATATCATTTGGTGGAGGGGGATTATGGTGTGGGGTTGTTTTTCAGGGGTTGGGTTTGGCCACTTAGTTCCAGTGAAGGGAACTCTTAAAGTGTCAGCATACCAAGATATTTTGGACAATTTCATGCTCCCAACTTTGTCCAGTTTGGGGAGGGACCCTTCCTGTTCCAATATGACTTCGCACCAGTGCATAAAGCAAGGTCCATAAAGACATAGAGTAGCAAGTTTGGAGTGGAGTCCTGACCTCAACCTGATAGAACACCTTTGGGATGATTTAATGTGGACACTGCGAGCCAGGGCTTCTCATGCATATCAGTGCCTGACCTCACAAATGTGTTTCTGGAAGAATGGTCAAACATTTCCTTAGACACACTCCTAAACCTTGTGGAAAGCCTTCACAGAAGAATTGAAGCTGTTATAGGTGCAAAGGGTGGGCCAACTCATTATTGAACCGTCCGGACTAAGACTGGGATGCCATTTAGGTTCATGTGAGTGTAAAGGCAGGTGTCCCAATACTTTTGGTGATATAAAGTATATGAGATATCTTTGTGAATATATGTGAAGAGATTAATTTTCAAATATAAAAACTTGTACATTTTTTCCCCCAGAATTGTAATGTGTGTGTGTGAACACTGAACTCTAGAGAAAAAAGTCCGGTAAAAAAGTGATGGGCACGCTGAAAATGATTGGCCTCATTACTATTGTGAGTTATGTCCCAGGGAAACCAGGCTCTGAAAGTACAACCTTTCCCTTGACCGCATGCTGAAAACAGTGTGAGGTCTAACAAAGATTTTTACACAGATCAAATAACTAAAGTTCCCATGTATGAGCAGCTACATCACCATCTCAGAATACCTCATTGTTCTCCCAAAATCAAACTTTTTCATATTAAAAATTAACAGTGAATGAACAATGCTGGGATCAACAATCTCATTTTTTGGGGGGGGGGGAGCATTCTTGTTTGGCATCCCATTTTATTGCTGCTTTGAGGTTTATGCATTTTTCTTTTTTTGTAATAAATTTCCGTTTTTGGAAAAGTACTTTATCTACCATTAGATTGTAAGCTCCATGAGCAGGCCCCCCCTATTCCTTCTGTATTGAACCATATTGTACTTGTACTGTCCTCCTCTATATTGTAAAGTGCTACGCAAACTGTTGGTGCTATATAAATCCTGAATAATAGTAAGAAAAAAAATGTTGTTTTCTATATTGTCTTATCAGTGGTGACAGTATACACCTACAAGAGTGTTATGGTAAAAGCTGTCATATGAAAGCTTGTTCATTCTTCACAGTCCAGATATCTTGGAGCAAAATGCCTGTCACTACAATGGGAGTGGGATGGAAAAAAACACAGACTGTTCTATGTGCTAAAGCACATGTTGTGATTATTAAGTCAAAACATTTATCTCCTACTTAATACATAAACACTGAATTCAGGTTGGAACTGATCTCAGAGGTAAATGCCTACATCAGTAATAATCCATGCTCCTGTAGCAGAGTTACAGCACATTCTGCCACCTTGGGGCCAGCCCAAAAAGGTCATATTTCAGAACATATTTCTAACACCAAAATCATTCTATCATGTGGTCTAGGACTATAGTCGCGTGCACAGGGTGTGCCGGGTGTGCCTGGACACACCCTAATCACCCCCCATGGTGCTGATTCCCCCTGCTGCCCACCACATTGTGTTTACTATGCTTCAGTTTGTGAAT
This sequence comes from Lithobates clamitans, assembly GCA_037952925.1. Lineage (NCBI taxonomy): Eukaryota > Metazoa > Chordata > Amphibia > Anura > Ranidae > Lithobates > Lithobates clamitans. The sequence continues at coordinate 1,077,099 of JBBGZY010000382.1, read as the reverse complement.
GAACAGGAAGCCGCCCATCACAGGGCACTTCCCATTCATTCACTGTCCAGGGCATCTAAGACTGCAGAGAAAGGGACTAGGAAATCTCTGTCCTCTCCTTTCTCTCTTTCAAAAGTGAGACGCCTGGGAACCATATAGACCCCTGATATTTCACTAAACAATTGTTAAAAAAAATGATAAAAAAAAAGATATTGTAAAAAAAATAATAAAAAATCGAATTGTAAGAAATATAAAATATTATAAAAATAAAAAAAACTGCTTACACCATCCACTGCTCTACTGGCACCATTCACTGTCCCACTGACATGTCCACTGCTCTACTGACACCAAGTCACCATGCTCTACTGACACCAATGTTTTTAATACATTTTAAAATGTTTGGTTACATTTATTTATAAGAGTGTATATATATATATATATATATATATATATATATATATAAAAAATACATGCACACACATGCACACGCATGTGTGTTTGAGCTCCGGGGCGCACACCCTAATGCAACAGGCTGCGCACACCTATGTTTAGGACACACATTTGATGCCGTAGTGGTGATGTGTAACATTAACACATTCATAGTATAATGCTTTCAAAACGTATATTTTATAATCTGTACTATTTACATTTTGGCATAGTACTGGTTGCAAGCTGTATGGATAGTCCAATGTATTCAAGGTGCTACAGTGGACCTGGTGGAAGGTGCTGTCCCCCGTACAGACAAATAAGCATTTCCACTAGCACATCTCTTATATTTTATAATCTGGGATATTTTGCATCTTGGCCTACAAATAGCACAGGTTGCATGACCTATAGATTGATTTTTCAATATCTTCAAGGTGATGCAGTTGGCAGGAGGGATGGCTCTGTCCACTGTACGTACATAAAAATTTCCACCATCATATCCCTAATGAGAGTAAGGGGTTAATTTACTAAAGACAAGTAGAATGTGTACTGCAAAGTGCAGTTGAAATCTGCAGGTGCAATTGCTGAAGGGCTTAGTGAATGAGGTAAACCTTTACTTTGCAATAAATACCCAATTGTGTACAAGGAAAATACAAAAACAGCATTTTTGCTTCCACCTGACTGGATGCTGGAAGTAAGCAGAGCTTCTGCTCATTTACTAAGCTCTAGAGCAACTGCTCTTGCAGAGTGCAACTGCAATTTGCAAAGTGCACAGTCTATTTGCCTTTAGTAAATCAACCCCTAACTGTCTTTATTTAGACATCAGTAAAAATCATATCACCAACCCCAAAGGTCCCTGCATGGTTCCAATAGATTGGTAATATTCCTATTATCATTGATTCCCGTATATATCATTTATCATGTATCATTGGCAAAGAAATAAAAAATCTATTACCTCTTGAACTTTACACTGATAAAACATTAACACATCTTGCTCTCATTTATGAAGCCAGTCCCTGCATTATACTTGAGGTATTGATTTTTAAACTTATAATGGACTTTTTTATTGATTTGACAGAGGTTAAGGACCTGTATCAGAACAGAGGAGAACTCTCTTTCTCTTTAACAACCCAGAGACACAAGCAGCATAAAACTTATAACTCTATTCCAATTATTAATTAGAAAAAAAAGATTAATTATAAAAAAATCATTATATGGATGACCTTCCGTTTTAACACCATGGTGCCATTTGAAAATGGTTGTGTAGTAATTATTCTCTGCCACAGCACATGGTTTCAGTGGCTGTAGTTTGTCATGGCAGGGGTTAGTGCTAGAGCGTCAAGCTGTCATTGACAGATGGAATCCACCATCGTGCCTTGGAACTGAACCAACCACCTGAGCATCCTGTGCCAATATGAAGGATAACAGCACTGTGTAGCACAATGAAAGCATAAGGTGGTGGGGATAACCCATTAAGGGGACATTCTATGATCAAGAAATTTATAGGGAACATTTGAACACCTTTTAAGGAATAAAAAGTGTTTGCAGTGTGTACGATCAAAACCTGGTTGTAGATTAGGGAAGGTTGATTTAAATAGTGTCTGAGCTGAGTCTACACTTTGCCAAAATGTTGAAAAATCAAGACTTTGGAGCGAAAATATGCTGTTGTGGTGAATTCTATTGCCGCAAGTGAAGGAAGTGAAATTAAGATGGTTTTAGAGGGTTAAAGAGGGCTCTTTTAACTACTACGGATTTGTTCTTTTACCAAAAAAGGCCCCTCGTGTGCTAAGAACTTTAAATATTGAGGAACCCTGACCCTAACTTTTCATATAAATCGTCAAAAGAAGTGAAATTTTATATTATATTGTTATCTTTTTTGAAAAACTTTCTTTTTTTAAAGTTTTTTGACTTTAAGAAAAATATTTTAAGTGCATGTTGAGTACGCCTAGAAATACTGTATGTACAGTAGCATCTCTCAGTGATCTCCTGATGCTTATCATCAAAGCAATGTGAACACCATGTCCATACTGACTTGACCGCCACATGGCTTTGTTAGGATAGCAAACACTGCCTATGCAGTGGCAAGATTTCAGGCTAATTTTGACAAAATTTCAGTGGGGGCAAATGATGTTTTAAAAGCTAAATCAACTTCAATGAGATCACTTCTCCTTATTTCTCACAAACAATTCTGCACACCACAGACACATACACACTAATAGAATCTTGTGCATCACATACGCACACAAAAATATGATGATACATATCAAAACATGAGATGGAGAAGATCACACCCTCTTAACAACTTAACAAACATACATTAAAATATGACAGGTACAAATTCATAATACAAAACAGCGCACAACCCAATGCAGCAGCATCACACAATTTGTTTACCCTCCCAAGTGATGCTCCAATCAATGCATGCTCCTAACTTGTGTTCCTTACTGAAAACTGCAGATCATGATGAAAGAAAAGTAGATCACAATTTGAAATGTATATGGTAAGCCTGATGTTAGAGGTCAGGTTTAGTGTACATATGGTGGCTCAGGATTGGTTGACATTACCATGTGAATTATAGTAGTTTCTGTCACAAGGTAGAGACCCAGGGCCACAACACTGTCTGAAGCATGTGCCATAGGTGCCAGATCCTTGCCATACCACTGCCCGTGACATAAACCTTGACTTTGCTGACATTCCCTGTGAGTTGCATTAGCATTTTTGAGGGAACAGTGCTGTTTTACGCCACAGCAACATATCATTGTAATAGTAATGTATTGCTTGTTAAAACAACTAGCTATGGATTCAAATTATAAATGATCTTTTGCTGTAAAGGTGAATGGGGGTCTAGCCCAGGTCTCCCTTAAATGCTTATACAAACTTGAATAATGTCAATGTTTTTGCTGTCTCTCTAGTGATTCTTATGATGGCCATACAGTATAAGTATTTCATTAGAATATTTTAATTTCAAAAACATTCATTTGATTTTCTAATAACATTCATCAAGCCATCGAATATACTGAGAATTTTCACACACATATTTGTATGAATGTTTGTTTGAAAATCTACTGGTGTATGGCCAGCTACACCTATCTCCTTCTTATCTTAGTGCTAACAATTTAGGCAAACAGATTCCCAGTTGCTTTGCATTGCTGTATGACTGTGAAATGGAAAAAAAAAGGCTCTCCTAAACTCAAAAGCAAATTGTGCTTTACAACACCATTACAGTAATGCAAAAATCTCACTTCTGTTGTATCCTTGTACCCAGGAGACTTAGAAGATTCCTCTGATTTACAAATGTATTTTGATGTAAATAGACATGGTTGTAACCTTAGTTCTGAGGTGGTTAAGATTGTTTGATTAAAGTTTTGTAGCTAAATTGATCAGGTTTAAAGGATGGTTCCTCCCCAGATTTGATGTTCCTCTTTCTCTTGGAAGGCACTACTGGGTTCAGCAATCTTCTTTTCCCTGCATACATCCAGTGATGTCAATGCAGTATTTTGTTTCTGTGTCCTTTATCATATATTTTTATATATTGAAGATATCACTCTCTTGCAACTGAATTCCCAGAGCATATTTATTATAAAATTATGGGCAGTCCTTTGAGGAGTAATTTTTTATTTTTGGGCTTGCAGTAGCCATTGGGTTTGTGCAGAACTGTAAATTGTGTAAGGATATTGTGCCACTGGTATATCAATTCAACTTTCCAACAAAACCGGAATCATTTGGCATAGCTCCCAACTGTCCCTGATTTCGAGGGAATGTCCCTCATTTGGAACAAAGTCCCTCCGTCCCTCTTTTCACCTCATTTGTCCCTCATTTTGGTCTGATCTATATAGTTGTATATAAAATGCACTACTTATCTATCAAAAAGTGTTTCCCAGTGCTAAACCTTTCAACCAATTTCTATATCGCTGCATTTGTAAATTTCAAAGCTACTATGTAGGAATATTAGAGAAAAAAGTTGCGCTAGTAAATAGTGAGGCAAAACACAAATAAGTGCCACAACCTAAATAATATAAATAATGAAAGGACCCAAATGGTGTTAAATACACCTATGAGTCAAACACATAAACACATAGTTATACAATATCCATCTAATGAGTCCACAATGAAGTGATATAAAAATTAAATTAGTCCATTCATATAAAGGTATGAAAAAAATTTAAAAATTCCCACCGCTGAATTAAGCAGATCCATTATAAAGGGCGATCCCTGGCTTATGCAGCCCACATGGATTAATATAAACCCAAACTGAATCATAACAAAAATACTCTAAAAAATCCCAACATCATACTCCCTAGTAAGGAAGCATGATATATGACCTTACATATCAAAAAACAATCAATCCTCGATAGTAGGGTAAATATGATTAAAATTATAATTAAAATTAAAATATTTCCCTGATGTGAGATGGCGCCATCTACAGGGAACTAACAGGTAATACATTCTAGCAAGAATGGTGAAAATAAAAATAAAAATAGCGCGACTTTTTTCTCTAATATCTTGTTTTGTGCTGTATAACACTTTAGTCGCTGCTCTACCTTTTCTATTTAAATTTTTAGCGCAGTATTTTATTTTAAACTAAATAGGAATAGTAGTGGTAAAAAAAAGCACATGGGGGTTTAAGCAATAAATTTTTTTTGGACAATTCTCCTTTAAGGGGGCGTGGCAGGAGGTGTGTCCTATGACTACATACTTTTGCTAATAATTGTCCCTCATTCCCATCTCAGAAAGTTGGGAGGTATGATTTGGGGTCCAGTTTGTCAGTTTTATAATTTTATATGCCATTTCATCAGCCAAGCTGCCAATGGATGTGTCTGTAGTTCTTGCTGAAAAAAAATGAATGCGGAGAGCAGTAGAGTGAGATTCCTTCAGTCTAAACACATCTGTACAACTACAAGTGATTTTAAAGCAATTTTTTTAGGGGGTTTCAGATGCAATTTAAATAACTTACTATCTTACCTGTTCTTTCTTGTATTCCAATATAATCTTCCTGCTAAAAAAAAGCTTATCTGCAGAGCACTGGCACTGAGATCTGGTTTTGGGGTGGAGCCCCACTGGAGTCACCCCTAGATGCATGCTCCAGGGAAGGACTACAGGGCGAAGCGTGTTCACATTTACAATATAATTCTGATATAAAGCTGGGCACGCATGTACGCTGGTGCTATGCACAGGGGAGTAGTAAATGTATTTAATACTCCTTTAACTGTATGCAAAAAGTTCATAGACACACTAGGGTTCTGGCATGTTGGAGAATGATATTGGAGCATGAGATGTGGTAAACAAGTATTGAGTTTGGGTATGTATCAAGAATTATGCATTTAAAGCAGAACTATACTCTCCTGTTTTCCATTGCTGTGATTTGCCAGAGCTGACATCCTCAGCCCAGTGACTTCCGGATATTGATCTCCCACTGTTTCTATTGGCCGGGCCGAGATGACGTCACTCCTACACATGCACGGGAATTCAGTCATTGTGACATTGCCAAAATTCTTACACTCAGCTGAGCATGCGCAGCTCTGTGTACAGTGCTGACAGGCGGGTAAGTAACCTTAACCACTTGACGACCAGCCATCTTCATTATACTGCGGCAGGTTGGCTCGGCTGCGCAAAACGCTGTAGCTGTAAGTCGGTCCCTTTAACAGCTATAGGAGGCACGCGCGCAATGTCCGCCGGCCACCCGCTATCGCTCCACAGAGAGCAAGAATGGAGATCTGTCAATGTAAACAAACAGGACCGTTCTGACAGGTGAGTAGAGAGAGATTGTCTGTCCCTAGTGATCAGGAACAGCGATCTATCTGTGCTTCCAGTCAGTCCACTCACCCCCACAGTTAGAAACACCTTCCAGGGAACACATTTAACCCCCTAATGTTAACCCCTTGCCTGTCAGTGCCTTTTATACAGTGATCAGTGGCTATTTTTAGCTCTGAACACTGTAATAATGTCACTGGTCCCAAAAAAGTGTCAAAAGTGTCTGATCTGTCCTCCGCAATGTCAAAGTCCCGCTAAAAATCGCTGATCACCGCTATAACTAGTAAAAAAAAAAAATAATAAAAAATGCCATAAACATGTCCCCTATTTTGTAGACGCTATAACATTTACGCAAACCAATCAATATACGCTTATTGCGATTTTTTTTTACCAAGAATATGTAGAAGAATACATATTGGCCTAAACTGATGAAGAAATTTTATTTTATTTTTTTTTTTAATATTTAGTATAGCAAAAAGTAAAAAAATATTGTTTTTTTTTTCTAAATTGATGGTCTTTTTTGTTTATAGCGCAAAAAATAAAAACCGCAGAGGTGATCAAATACCACCAAACTAAGCTCTATTTATGCACGCGACGCGCCCTGTGATCAGTGAGTCTTTGAGACTCGCCTGATCACAGATCGGAGTAAGGGGTCGATCCTGACCCCTTACCATGTGATCAGCTGTCAGCCAATGACAGCTGATCATGTGATGTCAACAGAGCTGGTAATTGGCTATTTTTTCTCCTCGCGCTGACAGCGTGAGGAAGAAAAAGCTGATCACCGGTGGCCGTGAGAGGGACATCAGTCTCGATCACGGCGAGCTGCTGCCGATCCTCAGTGCCCAGCTATGCCCCCTGCCAGTGCCACCTAGCAATAGGCAGCAGTGCCGCCTACCAGTGCCCACTAACGCCACCCATCAGTGCCCACAGTGCCACCCATCAGTGCCCATAGTGCCACCTATCAGTGCCTCAATAGTGCTGCACATCAGTGCCACCTATCAGTGCCCATCAGTGTCACCTACCAGTGCCCATAAGTGCCCATCAGTGCCGCCCATCAGTGCTGCCCATCAGTGCCCATCAGTGCCACCTATCAGTGGTACCTATCAGTGCCCATCAGTGCCACCCATCCGTGCCACCCATCAGTGCCATCTTATCTGTGCCCATCTGTACCGCCTTATCTGTCCCCATCAGTGCCGCCTTAACTATGCCTATCAGTGCCGCCTTACCTGTGCCTATCAGTGCCGCCTTAACTGTGCCTATCCGTGCCCATCAGTGCAGCCTATCAGTGCCCACCAGTGCCGCCTCATCAGCGCATATCAATGAAGGAGAAAATCTACTTGTTTACAAAATTTTATAACAAACTATGAAACATGATTTTTTTTTTCAAAATTTTCCATCTTTTTTCGTTTGTTTAGCAAAAAATAAAAATCCCAGCTGTGATTAAATACCACCAAAAGAAAGCTCTATTTGTGAGAAAAGAATGATATAAATTTTATTTGGGTACAGTGTTATATGACCGCGCAGTTGTCATTCAAAGTGCGTCAGCGCTGAAAGCTGAAAATTGGTCTGGGCAGGAAGGGGGGTTTAAGTGCCCAGTAAGCAAGTGGTTAAGGAATAAATCTCTTACGTTCACAGTGAACATCTTTGTAACCTCTTCATACCTCCTTTTTTTTTTTTTTTTTTTATTAGCCACATTGTCACACAGCTCTCTTTCTGCTACTCTTCTTACGTAGATCTCAGTGAATCATTTATAATGACCACATTTGGCCTAACAATGAATGCTGCAGTCTAGGCCACAGCAAAGAACCACATTGGTAGAGCAAAATACAAATATAAGTCATCACTGGAAAAGGTAACCATAAGGCCTGCTTATTGCACTGGATTCCATACAAGTGACAAGTTCAGTCCATGTGCTGAATCTTTTTTTACAAATGAATTTATTAACTAGCTTATCAATATGTGGTCCTGCACACAATACCCGATGAACTATACACATAGAAACATAGAAAAGTGACGGCAGAAAAAGACTGAGTAGTCTGCCCATGCCAGCACATGAGCGTACATTTATGCATTGTCTGTGTGATGTTTGATAATACATATAAATTAAGGTAAATGCTCATACCATGTCATACATACATGAATTAGTAAAATATATAGCCATTGGCAAATTCCATTATTTGAAAATCTACCCAGTGAACACTGCTGCTATATGTAGTTGATTTATTTCATATTTAAGCCCGAACCTTTGAATAAATCAATGTACTTTAAGCTCTACTTAGAAGCATTCATTATAATCATATATACATCCAGCTGTTGCTGGATGTTAGAGAGGAACAGTTTGTGAAAGCCTTGACATTATTGCACTTCACTTTAAAGCCACGGATGTATATTTGTTTACATATGACATAAACAAAAGAGTGTACTTGCCCTTCGTGATTGTGACACCAATCTGCCGTCTGCAGTTACTATAGAAACCCGCCATCATTTGTCTAGCATGGATATTACTGCAACACAAATGATTTACCAAGAAGTTTACACGAGTAAAAGCTACCTGTCCATCCCTCTGTCCATTATTTCTCATGAGACATTACAAATATGCCTTCAGTGTTCATTATTAGTCCGGAGATTATCAGTTGTAATTATCAGTTTGCTTTCTATTGCTGTGCTAAATCCATGGAAATATCAATAGGAAATAAGGCAAACTAAGCCGAATATCTCAATCCAGCAGTGCTGTGATCTTTGGTAATTTTTTACATCATATGTTGATGTCCAACATTTTTGCTGACACTCTGCAAGATTATGTACCAAATCTGCATTCAAAATGAAGTGTAAAATTGGAAAGCTCATAATCTCTATAGACCATTTCACATTAAATCACATTTAATCCTCACATTATTACAGTTTTAAAGTGGTTATCAGACAGTTGTAAGGCATCATTCCAAATACTCATTTTGCCGTAAGAATAAAGTTTGTCATTAGAAGTGAGTGATGTTGAGCATCACATAGAGTCCTAGCTGAAGGCTAGTGGTCAGCAATGTGAATACGTACCAGGGCTTCCCTGTCTACACACATTTGATCACAGGCTGAGATCTGGCTTGGTCTTTAATATTTCCAGTTTCCTCTATAATTTGACATCTTGGTTGATAAAGAAAAGGGAGCAAGTTTTCATCCATTACTTGCTTTGATTTGTTTTACTTATATCTATATACCATATAGGATAGAGAAAATATAATTATTTTGGCCATACAGCATCATTTACAGTTAGTCATGGCATGACTAGGCCCTTCGTTGGCAGAGAATAACTTTAGAGGAAAGAGTCAGTTGGAACATCTGTCACAATAAATTGTTCTGAGCAAGAATTTCCTAGTATGTAGCCAAAATTCTTTCTTGCACCTGCTTACAACTGGAACTAAACCTATCAATTTAATGGTTTCCCAATCAGTGACATTCAAGGGATGCCGTGAATGATAACTGTGACAGTTGTGAAATCAAATGGCTGGTGTCATAACTGATCACATGTGTAGCACCATGGCAACTACAGATCAAAGAGAGGCGAAAATGGAAGTTTCCTTGGCTGGAAAGCATAGGATAGTAAAGTTCTGCTTTAAACCCACCAGTCTCAATAAATAGCCAAAATGTCATCTTGGTATTGGCAAGAGCAGGGAGGATTATAACCCCATCAGAGTTGTATTGCCATCTGTGTCTAGGGAGAATCATCTCTCTATTTATCTTGTCCTAGTGATGTCTAAGACAGAAATAAGGGAAAATCCAAAATTTCAGTTGTCACTAAAACCGTAACAGAGAGTTTATCTTACAAAGAGAACATATAAGTAACAAAAAAATATAGTTGTATTAAACACAGCTATATTATTACGTGTTTGTTGTTAATTGGTTGTTATTTTCTTTTCAACAGATTTCCCAATAGTATAGTATCTCACAAAAGTGAGTACACCCCTCACATTTTTGTAAAAAATGTATTATATATTTTTTCATGTGACAACACTGAAGAAATGACACTTTGCTAGAATGTAAAGTATTGAGTTCACACCTTGTATAACAGTGTAAATTTTTGTAAATATTTTATTATAACTTTTCATGTGACAACACTGAAAAAATTACACTTTGCTGCAATGTAAAGTAATGAGTGTACAGCTTTACAGTGTAAATTTGCTGTCCCCTCAAAATAACTTAACACACAGCCATTAATGCCTAAACCGCTGGCAACAAAAGTGAGTACACCCCTAAGTGAAAATGTTCAAAACGGGCCCAATTAGCCATTTTCCCTCCCCGTTGTCATGTGACTCGTTAGTGTTACAAGGTCTCAGGTGTGAATGGGGAGCAGGTGTGTTAAATTTGGTGTTATCGCTCTCACTCTCTCATACTGGTCACTGGAAGTTCAACATGGCACCTCATGGCAAAGAACTCTCTGAGGATCTGAAAAAAAGAATTGTTGTTCTACATAAAGATGGCCTAGGCTATAAGAATATTGCCAAGACCCTGAAACTGAGCTGCAGCATGGTGGCCAAGACCATACAGTGGTTTAACAGACAGGTTTCACTCAGAACAGGCCTCGCCATGGTCGACTAAAGAAGTAGAGTGCACGTGCTCAGCGTCATATCCAGAGGTTTTCTTTGGGAAAAAGACATATAAGTGCTGCCAGCATTGCTACAGAGGTGGAAGGGGTGGGGGGGTCAGCCTGTCAGTGCTCAGACCATACGCAGCACACTGCATCAAATTGGTCTGCATGGCTGTCATCCCAGAAGGAAGCCTCTTCTAAAGATGATGCACAAGAAAGCCTGCAAACAGTTTGCTGAAGACAGGCAGACTAGGGACATGGATTACTGGAACCATGTCCTGTGGTCTAATGAGACCAAGATAAACTTTTTTGGTTCAGATGGTGTCAAGCGTGTTTCACTGTAGGCAAGACACACTTGTCTTTGTACTCCTCACCTGGTTGCTGCAAACCAGGTGAGGAGTACAAAGACAAGCGTGTCTTGCCTACAGTCAAACATGATGGTGGGTGTGTCATGATCTGGGGCTGCAGGAGTGCTGCCGGCACTGGGGAGCTACAGTTCCTTGAGGGAACCATGAATGCCAACATGTACTATGACATACTAAAGCAGAGCACGATCCCCTGCCTTCAGAGACTGGGCCACAGGGCAGTATTCAAACATGATAAAGACCCCAAACACATCTCCAAGATGAACCATCATTCTGGATATAACATGTGAGCTAAAATTCTATAGAAAAACAGCAAGATCTGATCAATTAAAGAGAAACCTCACTCTACCTAGCAAAAATTCAGTTTCTATGCCCAGACAATTGTCCCTATATCAGAATATGAAAAAAAAAAAAACATACTTAATAGACCATAGAGTGCCCCACCAGTCTTCTGGTAGAGACTCATGGCATGTCTGCACCCGCGTATGATCGGTCATGCATGCTCAGAAAGCTGCAGCTTTCTGACAGATTCCCCACTGAGCCTACATCATTCTGCCTAGGCAAGGATTCAAGAACAGGAAACAATAGAAATATAAAAGAAAGGTATTTGTTATTAAAAAATGTAATTTTTATGCAATTGATTAAAAGGAAGTGGGAAGGAGGCAGAAGACAGGAAGTGTTATGGATGGTTAAAGGTCCTCATTTGACCTTCAGCCATAGATATACAGTAAATTATATAATTGTGTTGTGTGGTGATACAAGAAGCATTTAGGAGAGGGCACTTGTATCACCATTGTAAGGGGTTTCAAACTTGGACATCTATCATTTTAAATGAAGCACAGTTTACTGACATCCTCAAACTATATAAAAATATACAAAAAAGTGTGTGTGTGGGGGGGGGGGGGGAACGCATTCAGCACTCTTCATTACATGAATATTTCCCAATATTTGTTTCTTTAAAAACACTGCAAGTACTGAAAGATACCTAAGGATCCTGCCAAAAATATAGTCAGCTTCTAACTTTATAACTTTGTGTAGTGAGCTGACAACACTCTCGCTGCTTCATTTAAATATCAAGTAGCATTGTTAGCCAAACCTGAGTTTTACTCTGCCTATGTTTGCCAGCTTTATACTTCTGTCCTCATCTCCATTACACCTCTTTTTTACACTTTAATCACTCATTTCACTTGTACAAGCTGCTTGCTGTTGCTTTCCTGCTATTTCAGTGCAGTGTTGTTAGCTTATTAGGAGTTGACTGCATTTCTTGCAGGATCATCAGCTATTTCTCAGTACTTGCAGTATTTTATAAAAAGACATAACATGGAAAAATGTGCATGCCTTGGATATTTTTCGATTTTTGCCCACGCTTATACTTTAAAAAAATAACCTAAAAAACAGCCAGGCTTCATCAGGATCCAGACATCCAAATGATCCTGAGGAAGTCTTGATTACGAAACGCATTGAGTGGAAGTAATGTTATATGCTGGAGACACCCAGAAGCACTGGGATCCATATTGGAAGGAAAGAGGCTGTGTGTTTGCTATTTATTTGAGTAAAATAATTCATTAAAAAACAAACTTTCTTGGCCAATATTACAGTATGGAGAATCTCTATTTTTAAATGTTGGTCCTGTGTGGATGAGTGGAGGAGTAAATAACAAGGGGTGAATAGACGTGTCGACTGGAGGAGAGAAGCTGAAGGTGCTGTCTTATCCTATTTGTTTGCGAGATGAGAGCCTTGGTGGAGACAAAGAGGAGTCAGAAGGATACATCTACCACACCTACCTATCTACATACTGTGTTTCATGACTCACTTAGTATTAAGGGGTCATGATCATCTGGTGACTTTTTTTTTTCACTTGGAGCATGGAGGACCGAGGGGTGTAATTTGTAAAGTGCGACATGGAATATACTGTAATTGTTTGTATAAGGACTGTTGATCACTTATATTTACTTTATTACTGTATGAAGTGTGGCACAGACTAAAATTGTTGGCTCAATTTTCTTTTTCACCTTTTATTTTGGTTCTATATTTGATTATGCCTTTTCACTCTGTTGCATATACAGTATATGTGCGGTGTCAGTTGTTTTCACTTATTTACAAGGTATGTAGCTCTGGTTAGTTTTTAGTTAAATTTATGACGCTAGGGAGTGTTTGATTTCTCCAGCTGCAGTGGGTTGGGGGTAAAATTTTTCTAGCTCAGGGATTGCTCTCTTTTTTATGTTTTAAATATTGTAGATGGTTTATAATGGAGACTGCCAGCTCAATTCAAGCTAAAACATGTATTATTTTCATACACATGACTGATATTTTCAGCTCTTGTTGGCTGTGATTGCTGATAATTATGGTCAGCATAGGAAACAACAATTGTTCACGGTTGTTCAGCCTATAGAATCTTTCTTAACAAAATCAGTTTTATAATATTTAGGCTTCATTCATACAGGCCTTCTGGACAGGATGCACAAAATTCTTTGTGAACGCAGTGTAATACTGCCAATGAATTTGATGGCATGTTTAATTAAGAAATTCATCTTTTATTTTATATAATAAATAAGGGAGGGGATTAATGCTGAGTAATCTTGAGAAAGCATGATATTTTAATGTAGCGGTATCAGATGCTGCCTACCCATTTTAATGTAGCAGTTAATTCGGTTTAGTGTAGGAATAAATGATCAAGAAAAAATAACAAAGAAAAAAATGTATGTGTTTCAATGTATTGTGTAAATTAAACATTCAAAAATAATATTTTAGTATTCCATTCCAAAAATAATGATTCTTATTTAATCTCTTCTTCTTTTCTGAGATAAACTAAACAATTACCCAGGCCAATTGCCTTTGTCCCTTTATATGACAATCCAGCCTTTGTGCCAGTGCTGTGATCTAATGGAGTCTGAATCTAACCTTGCTAAATCAGACTGGCCTGTAATGAAACATTATTTCTTTGGGGAAAAAAAATGAATATAAACATAAATCTGTTTTCCACAAATTAGCTTCATTGTTTGCAGTTACATAACTTTTACAGAGATATCATCCCAAACTCACCTCTAAACCACTCACCCAATCACGAAAACAGATGGCTGCAAATCTTAATTGTGATATATCTGTGGAAAGCTTCAGGCCATAATGACAGTAGTACTCTCTGCGGTACTTCATTAGTCTTTTGACAAGTTCATTCCTCAAAAGCATTTTCCTATTTCCTTCCTTATACTGTATATCATCTCCAGCTATCATCTCTGCATGATCTTCTCCGACATTTAACTTGCAATGTTTTCTAGAATCTCTAGATACCGCCTATTTCTTCTTTTCTTACTTTTCATAGTTCTTGTTTTTTTTTAAACTCTTGCTTTTCTTTTCACTGAGCCTCATGTCAGTAAATTCACACATTTAAACTAGGTACATCTAGTGATGGAGTATACTGTAAACTTTTCTTAACCCAAAGACTCTTGGTGCTATGGTTCTTACATAGTTACATAGTTAGTAAGGTTAAATAAAGACACCAGTCCATCCAGTTCAACCTGAGTGAGTGTCTACAATTATCCCTATTCTTATTTAAAGTACCTATATAGCACCGTCAATTTATGCAGCGCTCCACACAAGCATTGCCCCACTGACATCGGTCCCTACCCTCAAGGAGCCCACAATCCAAGGTCCCCAACTCACATTTATACATACTAGGGCCAATTAACCTACCAGCATGTCTTTGGAGTTCTGTTTAGGGATGAGCCAAACCTACCTGGGTTCAGTTTACAGGACGTTCATCAAACAGCTCACAAGTTCTGGCTGTTAATCTGAACCCCAAAAAATGTCAATAGGAGCCAAATCTTTAAAATCAGTTCTGACCATATTTAAAGTAACTTTAAAGGTTTTCTTTTTTCTTTTAAAGTGTTACTAAACCCACAACAGTAAAATCGGTCTGTATATGCAGTAATGCGTGCTTGTTATACTCACTGTGGAACCTAAGGGGTTAATCCTCCGCATTGTGTAAAAAAAAAGCTGTTTGATCATGTCTTTTCTGATCCTCCCCTTCTTTTAGTGTCCCCAATCCATCTGCTGATAGCACAGAGCCACTCTGCACATCCTCAGTTTGGTGTGTATTGCTAGAGAGTTGTTTTTTTTTGGGAGGATGCATGTGATCAGCACAGGGCCAATCCAGACAGTGGATCAGGGGTCATGCTGCCTCATAGAGCAGTCAAAGGAGAATGAAAACTCCTCCTACAAGCTTTAACCAGTGCACGACCGCACACTGATAGGAGTCAGAAGACTGGTATATACTGCTGATGAGAAAAGGTGTTTAGGAATTTATATTTACTAAAATAATTACATTTGCATGTTCTGTGTACTGTGGGAGACCAGATATAGTAAACATGCTAGACATGTGCAATTCGTTTCGTACGAATTTTTGTAAATTCGTACATTTGGGAGGATCCGAAATACGAATTGCTATGCTTACGAATTTTGTACGAAATATGAAATTTCGTTTACGAATTTCGGATCCAAATTCCTAACGAACATTCGTTATTGTTACCAAAAGGTAACGAACCTAAAAGTTAAAAACCCAGAAAGTCAGCACAGCACAGGGATGGTGGGAGCCCCTCATAATGATAAATTCATCATAACGAACATTCGTAATTGTTACGAAAAGTTAACGAACCAGGGGCGGATCCAGGGGGGGGGCAACAGGGCAATTGCCCCCCCCGAAATAATAGCACACACACTCTTAATGTAACTGTCTCCTGCGCTCCGCTGCCGGCCCGAGTCTCTCTCACATGTGCCGATCAGCGGCGCCGAGAGAGAGACTCGCGTGTGGTATGTACGGGTGGCGGCGGCGGTCACTGACACTGAAGGTGGGTGGAGCCTCTTCCCTGCTCTGCACTCGTTGCTAGACGCCAGGCGGCCCTGGCATTAGCAACGAGTGACGTCACGGTCAGTCACACTCACACTGCAGTGAGTGAGTGAGTCACGGCGTCACGTCGGAGGTCGGACTCGAGTCTCTCAGAGCCGACCGACGTGACAGTGTGACAGGGCCTGGAGCGGGCGGCTGCTGTGTGACTGAGGCTGAGCGAGGCAGCGAGCAGGCAGGTGTTGAAGCCGCTCCCCTTCTGATAATGTGACTGAAGGGACGTTGCGTCGCGGCCATCTTGGTACTCCCGCACTTGTCCACAGTAAGCCTAGTGTTTGTAAGTCGGCAAGCGGACATCTTTATACACCCACCAGAGTCTTGCTTATCATAGTTATTTTCAACAGTAAACTCAACTTATATTTCACTAAATAAGCTGAGTTTACTATTAAAAATAACTGTGAAAAGCAAGACTCCGGTGGGTGTATAAAGATGTCTGCTTACCGACTTCTAACTCTAGTCTTACTGCTGACAAGTGAGGGTGTACCAAGATGGCCGCAATGCAACATGCTTTTGCATGCATGTTCTGATGAGTTACAATATCTCTCACTGCCCGCCCTCACTCTAGGACACATCCACTGGCAACTTGGCAAGTGACAATCCGCATGTTGTGGCAGGCGACATTGGCAAGTGACAATCCGCATGTTGTGGCAAGCGACATTGGCAAGTGACAATCTGCATGTTGTGGCAGGCGACATTGGCAAGTGAAAATCCGCATCTTGTGGCAGGCGACATTGGCAAGTGACAATCCGCATGTTGTGGCAGGCGACATTGGCAAGTGACAATCCGCATGTTGTGGCAAGCGACATTGGCAAGTGACAATCTGCATCTTGTGGCAGGCGACATTGGCAAGTGACAATCCGCATCTTGTGGCAGGCGACATTGGCAAGTGACAATCCGCATCTTGTGGCAGGCGACATTGGCAAGTGACAATCCGCATGTTGTGGCAGGCGACATTGGCAAGTGACACGCTGCATCTGGTGGCAGGCGACGGTAGCAAGTGACACGCTCAGGGCTCCCAATGATTCTGCATTATGGTGAGTTGAACGATTTCATTTTACATTACAATCTAATAATATAAATAATGCCTCAATCATCCTGACACCACATCAACCATGGTGCTGTTATGATTGAAGCGCCAACACCAGCCATTGCCCGACAAATTGCCCGCAAAATTTTATGGCAGTGCCCCTCCCGAGACTAGGCTCTGGATCCGCCCCTGTAACGAACCTAACGAAATTTCGTATTTCGTACGAAATTTCGGACACGAATTACGAAATACGAATTAATTCTAATACGAAACGGAACGAAGCAAAACTAATTTATTGATGGCGCACATGTCTAGTAAATGCAGGGTCCTGGGTTTAGTAACACTTTAAAATAATAAACATGTCATTCTTACCTGCTCTGTGCTTTTGTAGCCTTCAGGAACCATTTAGGCCCATTTTATTAATGAAATCCACCTCTGTTTCACCAAAAAGGTCCAATTTTTACTGAGATTTAAACAAATCGAAAACTGTCAATTTTACTTGCCAATAGCAGCTAGATATAAATGATTAACAAATGCATATTTCTGTTTGATGTAGTTAGTATGAACTGATAATTCCATTATAAAATGTAATACTACCGCTTTCTCTTGTTCCTTTACTTGAAATTCAGCATCTTGACCTTCAAAGATATGTGAAAAACCTTATTATAGATTTTGCTTTGTTATAGTAAAAGAATAATTTCCTACCTCTGCTTACAGCTATTATTTAAATCTTTTGATAATACGTTACAGTTTGGGGTGCATTAACTGGAGCAGCTGTGCATTGCAATTAATAAGCTTCTACCTTTAGCTTGTTCAGTAAAAGGGGTTGTAAAGTCTTGTTTTTTTTTTTAAATAACAAACATGTCATACTTACCTCCTCTGTGCAAGGGTCTTGCATAGCGGGCCCCGATCCTCCTCTTCTGGGGTCCCCCAGCGGCGCTCCTTTATCGTTCTTGCATCAAGTGCCCCAACGGGGCACTCATGCGAGCGCACTCCTGTGTCCTGCTTCTGCATCCATTGACACAGACAGCAGGACTCGGCCCCGCCCCCGGCGTCATTGGATTTGATTGACAGCAGCGGGAGCCAATGGCTACGCTGCTATCAATCTATCCATTAACGACCCGAGACACCGGCTGGAGCGCTGGTGTGCTCATCCCTGTCGCTGGAAACACCGGGTTCAGGTAAGTAAAAGGGGGGCTCTGAGGGACTGCTGCTTCACAGGAGGTTTTTTTAACCTTAATGCATAGAATGCATTAAGGTGAAAAACCTTAAGGGTTTACAACCCTTTTAACGACTTCCGGACCGTCGCACGCCGAGCAAAACGTCACTTCCGTCCATAGCTCTTGTTAGAAATTTTTTTTTATAATGTTTGGGGGTTCTAAGTAATTTTCTAGCAAAATAAACTGTTTTTAACTTGTAAACAACAAATCTCAAAAAGAGGCTCGATCCTTAAGTGGTTAAGCTTATAAAATGAAAGCTAGAAGCTGATTGGTTGCCATGCACAGCTGCTCTAGATTAGGTCTGCTGCAATTTCCCTTTGACCCCTTTCACACTGAGGTGCTCTACAGGCGCTACAGTGCTAAAAATAGCACCTGCATAGTGCCTGTAAAGCGCTGCTCCTATCTCTCCAGTGTGAAAGCACCGAGTGCCCGAATGCTTTCACACCGAGTGCTTTCACACCGGAGTGGTGCGCTTGCAGGACGTTAAAAACTCCTGCAGGTAACATCTTTGGAGCGGTGAAGGAGCCGAGTATACACCGCTCCTAAACCGCTCCTGCCCATTGAAATAAATGGGCAGCCTGGCTATACCGCCGGCATTGCGTTGCTGCCGCAGCGCTTTGCGGTGGTTTTAACCCTTTCTCGGCTAGCGGGGGGTAAAAGCGGCCCGCTAGCGGCCGAAAAGCGCAGCGAAATTGGCGGTAAAGCACCGCTAAAAATAGTGGTGCTTTACCGCCGACACACCCACGCTCCAGTGTGAAAGGGGCCTTTATGTCGTTTGAATGGTAAAGGTCAGCTATCGCTTCTTGAAAGGCAGCCAGTGCTTTACCCAATGAGGAGAAAAGTATAACTTAGGATTGATAAAGTCCTTGTTAAGGGCACACATATCTGAGACAAAAAGAATGAAAAACCTTTATAATGCAACTTTTTAGCAATGACAAGCTGAATATATCACACGATTGGGTCAAATGAACTATTTCAAATTTTGTAACAGTCATTCCCTTTACTATTGAGGTTGGTTTTTTATCACACTAAATAATACTTTTAAAATGAGACATAAAAAAATGATATAGGTTATCATCTTGCTTGGAGAGCTATAATAGGCTCTGATCACTTTCCTTTGAGTGGAGTTACTTTTACACAGTTTGACAGAGGACCTCTAGACATTGAGAGGCTATTATTTATCCATTTCCTATATGATTATTAAGAGTGTGGTGCTCAGGATTTCTTCCTTAGCTTGACATATAATGAGAGAGGTTCTCTTTAAAAAAAAAAAAAAACAGGATTTGTGTGTTTCCCTTGCTTGCAAGTATATGATAACTGTTAGTGGTGTTCAGCCAGGATTCTCAGTTGTACTATGGCAGAGACCTCCTGTTTCAAGATTCAAACAACACTTTCAGAAGTCAATGGGAAAACTTTTAGCTTACAATATGCTGGAATATGTTTTACCCTGATCATTTATAAAAAAAAAATTTGCATACCTGTAAAAAAGCCGAGGCCTTGTAGAAAAAAAAGATAGTAGTTGCAATTGTTTACGATGCACAATATTTGCACAATTGTGTATCCAACACAATTTTCAGAAAAAAATATAATAAAATGAATTTTAGTGCACACAAACACAATATAATACCCATTTTTTGTAAAATATAAAGGATAGGGTTGTATCGAGTAAACAGATACCAAACATTCCAAGTCTTAAAACTGCATGCTCCTGAGATATCGCAAAAAACCTATGGTACACAAAACTCTCCATAGGCAATGCTCTAAAAGGCTTTACAGCTAATTGGTTTAGAGGTAACTTTGAGCTTTGGTGCTAGAATAATTGCCCACTCTGGTGTTCATGGTGATAAGGAACATGTGTGGTACCACCATGGTTTACATATACATGCACACCCTGGGCATGGGTTTGTGTTTATGGGTGTGTGCATGGCAACAGGTGAAAAAATCATCCTTGCTTCCATTTTCATTTCAGGAAGAAGACATGGAGGAATGGATATTCCTCCATCTCTTCCTGACTACCATTTTGAAGTCCTCTGATGTGGTCCTGCTCTCCTGGTAAAAATGGAAGAGTTTAGGAACCACACGGGGAAAGGGGAGTCATGCTGTCTGCACTGTCAAAGTGATTGCTGGCTATACAGTTGCTGGATTATCTTTCACTTTACAGCCAGGAGCTGGTTGAAGAAAACAGGCACAAGCGGATGGCTGCTAATTACATCCATCAGCTTGTACTTAACCCTTCACTCTTTGGACGTACTATGTACTATATTCATGGATTTTATTTATTTTAAGCGTGCTATTTATAAATTAATATATTTAATTACACTTTTCTATTACTACAGATTATTATCATTGCCAATGGATTATCATTTTAATAAGTACTCATGCATATTATTCTGAGTACTATAACTTTGACTGTATTATACCCAGTAAATGTTCTGTTCGATACATATCATGCTAATGTTAAATTATTTTGCATTAAGTTTGCTTTATTTTTATCCTGCATACACGGATACAGAAATGATGCTCTTGTTTTTAGATAACAGAAGCACATTTTACAACACAGACAGACATACAAATGAACAATGTTTTTAATAGATGCTATTCTCCTTGTGTGGATTTTTTTTATGATGAGGAAATAAGTTAAGCTCTTAGCATCAATGAGAGGCACACCAAGGAGAGTCTTCTAGCCAACAAAGGTAATAATAGGCATTCTTGTGTACCTGTTTAGAAGACTTTTACAATTAAAAAATAAAAATAGAAAAATCTTCCAATTGGCATATCTGTTCTGCTGACAACTGTCTATGAGCGGGATTTCCCCTCATTTTGTAGAGATTTCCTCTCACTTCCTGTTGTGTCTCTAGGACAGGAATTGAAGAAAAGTCACAGACACAGACCAAAAAAAAAGTTTTTTTTCTTTATCCAATACTTTAAGGTAATGAGGCTAGTCCCTTGCAACAGACAAGCACTGTTGGCTAATAGTTACCTTAAAATAATAAAATTTCTACGTAAACCCTAACAATAAACTTTGGTCCCTTTTGGTTTGTTTACTGTAGCATTTTATGCATTTTGTTATATTTGTTTGATGTGCAAAAAATATTCCTAATGTTGTTCAGAACTGTCCTGTGCACACTTGCTGAGTTATCTCATGGAGTCCTCCCATTATGCTTTATGTTGTGGAAAGTGGACGAGTGGGAGCTATTCAGTATTTTGGCGAGAGACAATTGGGTAGGGCTGACACCATTCTTTGCTATTTCAGTCCTGGATGTCAGTCCACAACATGAAGCTGAGAACTGAAATCTTCCACTTTAAGATATTTATTCTTAGCTGCGGGGTCTTTAAAAAGAATAAAACAGTGAAATATGCATATATTACAGAAATGTACAGCAATGTTTTTTTTTTGTTGCTTCTTGTCCTGGCATATGCTTGAAGTTTCTCAAAGCCTGGGTTAAAAATGGACAGTTAGCTACAGTATTGTGAAACAGCATATGTCTGTTGTCTTTGCTTTTACATTCAATTGTTCTGCTCTAATTATACCACATTACTTATTTTCTTTTTGTGGAAGAAAATAAAAACACAATAATGTGTGTAAAAAAAAAAGCCCATTGACTCTATCTGTTGCTGTTGATCAGTGTCCCCCTAATATATCTGAAAGTTCTGTTCCATTTGTCTACACATAGATGATATCTGGACGTTTTGAGGATCATCAGCTTCTTTCACCTTTTAAAATGTTTCAGTTCTCTCAAAAAGTGAGGACTATAACTACGTCATTTCATCTTTTTACTGCCATTTGTATGTTTGGGATCCATTTCCTACTGTATAACAGCTCACATATCATAGTGTAAAACTCAGCTCCATTGGTAACAGCAAATTTCCAAGGTCCAGGCAGAAAAACATTCCCAGAATAGCACACTGTGCTTGCCTGTTGACATAACACACTTATTGTAAAATGTTATGTAAAAATGTACAAAATGTGGGGTCTGTGCCTGGACGTTAACACGGCTTTCTTTTTAGGCTAATTAATTATTTTACTTATTGCTTATGGGGAGATTTCAATAGGATGGCCACTCCTAAAAAAATTAAAAAACTCTTTCAAACTTTCTGAAACCTTTGTTCCTAATTTTCACCATAGTTCTACTTAGGTTCACTTCTTAAGGATGGCCATAAATACTCTGATCCTTCTCAGTGAGAAGAGGAAAAGAAGTACTTTACCATATCTATATTTCTTTAGTTTGTCAACCAAGTCTCAGACACTGCCTGTTGTTCTTTTTTGATTTATCTTTGTCTGCATAAAAATGGCTATGTAATCCTGTTTGGCTGGCTACTGTTCTGCAAATTTTCTTTGGAACCTTCCAGATATAATTTCCAAGTGAGGCATGATGTGCCTTTCTGAACCTCTGTTTTGTCAATTAGATTTTTGCTGGCAAGCATTTAATAGCTAAAAATTGTGTTGGACTGTATTGACCCAGATCAGAAATCCCTTTTATAGATAGGAAACCCTGGTCATCAGCTACAGAAAAGGAATTACTTTTTCACACCTATGAATTCACACCTATGTGTGAATCTTTATATTTCACTTCCCTCTTTCTTATGTCATTTTTGCATAGTAAATACAGTAATGAAACATAAGATCCAACTGTAAAGAAAACATATAAAAATATAGCACTCGCAAACAACAATAAGTGAAAATTTGTTGACCAAAAGAAAGTCCAAAATACAATAGGTGAAAATAAAGTCCAAAAAAATTGGCTCCAATCCACACTCACCAGATCACAACAACCCCCAGCTTTTCAGTCTGGTGGGTCATTTAAAGCTTGGTAAAGAATCCTGGGATGGCGGATAAGATGATATGCCTTCAGGTCCGGAAATCCTCTAAAGAATTTCTCAGCCAGAACACAGCAGGTACCCAGAAGTAAAAATAGCGTATTAGCGCTATTTCCGGTATCACTGATGTCACTTCGTTTCACTTCCGGTCCTGTGGAACGCACGCCAGGAATGGCGTTTTTACACCCACAGCTTCATTTTGAGGCTTGTTTTTATCATACTTGTTGTAAGTACCCACTCCCTTCTTTAATAAAACCTTTTTAATGGTACTTCACTATCAGTTTCCTTCTATTTTTACTTCTGGGTACCTGCTGTGTTCTGGCTGAGAAATTCTTTAAAAGATTTCTGGACCTGAAGGCATATCATCTTATCCACCATCCCAGGATTCTTTACCAAGTTTTAAATGACCCACCAGACTGAAAAGCTGGGGGTCGTTGTGATCTGGTGAGTGGGGATACAGGAGGGGGTGATGCACACCTGAATTTCTCTGAAGCACTTTATATTTACTTCACTGTGGATTGGAGCACCTTTAGTCATTTCATTTGGACTTTATTTCCACTTATTGTATTTTGGACTTTCTTTTGGTCAACAAATTTTCACTTATTGTTGTTTGCGAGCGCTATATTTATCTTTATATGTTTTTTCAAGTGATTAGCACTTTGTGTATAGCAGCTGCAATTTTTCATAATTTTTAATTATTTTTTGTTGTTTGATACACCAGTAGCCCAAGCGTATATATTTAGTATATATATTTTCACATATCCTTTCCTCAACGGTTACAAATATTCTATGGATAACCAGCAGAAAAATATCATCAAAATTTTAATGAGGACCTTCACTCATTAGATGAATTGTAAAATGTAAGAAAAAAAAAAACATTTTTCGTTGGTTTACTTTTTTTAGATTTTTTTTTTTACTCCAACCCCCAGGAGCCATATACAATATATTCAGTGCTCTGAAGTCCCCTTTATTATGTATGTCACATATCCCATGATGCTTCAGGTTCTGTAAAGCAGCCAGAGGAGAGCGGATCTGGCAATGATGTCAGCAACAAAGATTAACCCAGCATATAACAGCAGAGCAGAAGATCACAGCAGGACGATGCTGGATTTGTTGGCCGCATGAGTATGTGAATTGTTCATAACACCAGGGAGTGGGGGGAGTGAAGTTCCCCTTTAAAAACAGTTCATTAAACCATTGTGTTAATTTTTATATGGTAGAAATATGGTAGAAATATGATTCCATGAATGTATGAAAGGATACTAATATAAATAAAAAATATGCTGGGTAAATGAAATGCCGGGTATTTGTAACTGTTGATAAGATATATATATAGTATGCTACAGATGATTTTAACTAGAGCTGTTGTTTATTGTAGCATGTTTCTGAGTGCTACTCAGTTTGTTATGACGCTCCCTAGCCCTCCAATCTTAAATGAAGAACTCACTAGATAGGTCATATTTAGCTCGCTAATTGCTCTTGTTGATCTGCAGTAAGGCTTGAGGCTTGAGTGCATCTCTTCAATGCACAATCATATATGGAATTATTGAATAGCTGCTAAGTTTTTACAGGCACCTTCAGTCAATAAGAACTTGGGCACGACTACGGAAACCCCTCTAGCTTTTCACCAGGTATCAAGGTCAAATGACAGTCAAGTTGATCTTAGGGAAGATAGTTACATTGATGCTGATGGCTAATATGCATTCATAGCAAAGTATCAGTGTCAAACAAGTTCTTATTTGAACATGAGAGAAGGTACCAATAAGGGCTGCCGATAAGGGGGTATCACCGGTCTTCCTGTAGGGGATCTGGGCATACAGGGGAGCCCGGACAGCAGGGGGAATTAGACGCTGACAGGACAAGGAGGGGGATTGGTGCAGTGGGGGGGGGCATTTACAGGATTGATGCCTTGTGCGGCTCTCTGCAACAGTTTAAAGCTGGTTTCTCCGCCTCTCGCCGACAGCTGTGGGTATATAGGGATGTTCAGGATAGAGAGCAGGGGAAGGGGCCAGTAAATATGTTCTTCAGTGAATGAACACAGTGAGTGAGTGAGCCTCTGTCTCCTGTTCATTCATCTTCAGTGCAGCAAAGGCTGCAGAGAAAGGCATTGAAAGGAAATGAACAATCTGTGTCCTCAAATCCTTTAACTGTCTCAAAGCTGAGATGTCCGGTGGACACAGCAGGTGACAGATCAAGCTGCTGTGTGGCCCCTAGGGAGTACATGAGGCACACAGCAGGGAGGATGTCATATGACATGCACTCGAAGTAACAGTGCTGTGCTCCCGCTCTGCCATCATTTGCCTATAGATCGAGTGGGAGGTGGTTAACCACTTGCCGCCCGCCATATAGCAGAATGAC
This sequence comes from Lithobates clamitans, assembly GCA_037952925.1. Taxonomy (NCBI): domain Eukaryota; kingdom Metazoa; phylum Chordata; class Amphibia; order Anura; family Ranidae; genus Lithobates; species Lithobates clamitans. The sequence goes on along the minus strand of JBBGZY010000382.1, from coordinate 1,051,679 downwards.
GGCTGCAAAGTGGTCTCAATATCCTGACTGGACGTCCTCAGGATATTAAGCCGCCGCGCACCCCCAGGGATGCGCATCGCCGCGATCGTTGTTGCGGTGTGTCAGTCTGACACACCGCAACTCCAATCTACGTAAAGAGTCTCTGACGGAGACTCTTTACCATGTGATCAGCCGTGTCCACGGCTGATCATGATGTGAATAGGAAGAGCCGGTGATCGGCTTTTCCTCACTCGCGTCTGACAGACACGAGTAGGGGAGAGCCGATCGGCTGCTCTCCTGACAGGGGGGGTCTGTGCTGATTGTTTATCAGCACAGCCCCCCCCACGGATCCCACCCAGGACCACCATCATGCTGCCCAGGACCACCAGGATGGCCATCCACACTGGACCACCAGGTATGCCCCCCCAAGACCCCAGGGAAATACTCATTTGTGCCCAGGCAGCTGCCAATCAATGCCCAGGCAGCTGCCAATCAGTGCCCACTCACAATGCCTACCACTGCCAGTGCCACCAGAGATGCCTATCAGTGCCTCATATCAGTGCCGCGTATCAGTGCCCATCAGTGCCACGTATCAATGCCCATCAGTGTCCAGCAGTTCCGCCTATCAATGCCCATCAGTGCTGCATATCAGTGCCACCCATCAGTGCCGCCTACCAGTGCCCATCAGTGCCCATCTTCAGTGCCCGCTCATTGGTGCCACCTCATCGGTGCCGCCTTTTCAGTGCCTGTCAATGCCGCCTTATCAGTGCCCATCAGTGAAAGAGAAAACCTACTTATTTACAAAATTTTATAACAGAAACAAAAGCAAAACTTTTATTTTTTTCAAAGTTTTCAGTCTTTTTTTATTTGTTTAGCAAAAAATAAAAACCGCAGAGGTGATCAAATACCACCAAAAGAAAGCTCTATTTGTGGGAACAAAATGATAAAAATTTGGTTTGGGTACAGTGATGGATGACCGCGCAATTGTCATTCAAACTGTGACAGCACTGAAAGCTGAAAATTGGTCTGGGCAGGAAGGTGTATAAGTGCCCTGTATTGAAGTGGTTAAACATAAGGTCAGCCAAACCTGGCAATACCGGTGAACATACAGACTCCTCTACCACCAGCTTATATAGGTTAATATATCTTCAAATATTATTAGTAATTAAGTTTTGGGTAGACCTTTAACATTAAATTGAATGCTTCTGTCAAAGGAATGTGTTTAAATTGGACTCTAGACTCAGTATTTGTTATTGTTTGATGATTAACTGTGTGATGATTCCAGAAATAATGCAGTTTTGCAAAAAACTGATATGTTTGTATCAGTGGCATACCTAACATATCTGGCACCCAGGGTGCTTGGTAACACAAATTGCTAATTAGCCAATCACATAGCAGAAACTCAATGCATTTAGGCATCTAGATGTAGTGAAGGCGACTTACTGAAGTTCAAACCGAGCATCAGAATGGGGAAGAAAGGGGATCCCTCTATATGGGGATCTATCTCACCCCTGTTTATCTTTCCCTTTTATGCTGCTAACTATCCACCCCTTCTTAGTAAACTCAAAACTTTGCTAGCTACCTGGAAGGACTATCCACTTTCCATGTTTTGCCACATAGCGACAAGTAAAATGAAATTAGGACCCCGACCTCCAAATTGTTCAAGATCTTCAGCAACATCTTCTGAAATTTATTTGGCATCACCATAAACCAGGGGTGTCCAACCTGTGGCTATGAATGCGGCCCAATACAAAATCGTAAATTTACTTGAGAATGTTGATTTTTGGGGGGGGGAATTTTTTGTAAAAATGTGTTTTGCGAACACATAAATCTGAGGAAAATTTTGACAGTATCTCTTTACTGGACTTTTACGAGTCTTATCTTCCCAAAGAAAAATATCCCACTCTTTACAATCTTATGTCACTCTTCAAACCTTTTCTTGCCATTGTTTTTTGGCAGCACCTATATTTGTTAGCAACTGTTTTCAAGATTGAAGCACACAAAGGGTAAAATTAGAACCAAAATATCTGATGAACACTTTGAGAATTCATTGAGAACTGCTACTACATCTATTCAACCAGAAATTAATGCAATGGTTTATCAAAAACGGAGTCAAATTGCCCTCTTTTACGTTGAAAAATTAAGTTTTATTACTCAGATAGGTACATTAATTTTATCAGTGACCATTACCTTGTGATCTGCCCGACTTTTTTTGCTCATTAGATATCCTAATTGTTTGTGTATTTTATGTGTGGCCAAGACAATTCCTCTTCTTCCAATGTGGCCCAGGAAGGTCTAAAGGTTGAACACTCCTGCCATAATCCAAGAGTAGCTAAACATACCCTTTACCAAAGTCGGCCTCTTGGTGGTTTGGGAGTCTCACATTTGCAGCAGTACTACCAGTCTATTCAATTGGCCACTCTTACCAATAGCACGCTACTATTGATGTACTCATTTGGGTATCCCTTGAAGCCATAGATAATTCACTATGGCTTTTCTCACCTGATAAATACTCCTTGCAGAATCCTGCTTTACACTCCTCATCAGTCCTCTCACCTACTCTTAGTGTCCCTTCTCTAGAATCCTGATTTACCACCAAGTTGGGTAGATTTTCATGTGTTTCGGCACTGGACTAATTAAAAACTTACTGACATGTATAGTCTACTGACATCCTGTGACCTTAAACTATTCCAAACCTTACACAGATAGATAACAAATTGACTAAAACTGAAATCTTCTGCTACTTCTAAATAAAAATAAAATTTTCGTCTATGATCCCTGTCCATACCAAAGGGGTGACCATGATTCCTTTTTAAAATCATTGTCAGGATCCACACTCATTGGGCTTGATCTCCTTGTTCTACTCTCCACTTCTTACTAGGTTCCTCCTCACTCCACCATGTGTATATCAATAAATGTGAACCAGACCTCAATATTACTCTGGAGCCAGAGCAATGGGATTAAATCTAGGACACCACCAAGTAATTATCCAAGAATGTTTTGGCGTTCAAAACTAACTACAAAATATTTTATTGCTGGTACCTATTTCCAATCTGAGTTGTATGCTATACTCTGGGACCCGCAGTGACCTGCTTCCATGGCTGTTCAGAGCCAGGTTTATGCTCATATGGTGGACTTATCCAACTGTTTGTACTTTTTTTTTTTTTTAACAGTAAAGTTTTTTATTTTATTAAACACTTAAGACAGTACAAACAATGCCAGCATTATTTGAGGAGGCAATACGAATTAACAGACTACAATCATATAGCAGTACATGTAGAAAATTTATACTTCTCCATTCTATATAGTAATGTTGTGAACACAGTCTTGATCAAAGTCTTAACCGGGACCTAATCCTACCCAGGTTGGAAAGTTTGATATCTTCATATAGCTTTTCCTTGATGGGATAGTATGAGGAGACCTTTAAATACATCATCAGGGTGCGATCCAAGCAGTCTGCCCCACCATCTCCCAGACTGGAGGGAGGGGGGGGGGATGATATAGATACCAGGGGTCTCCCCTCAATCTGGGGTCAACCACAAGCATCTATCCAGCTCGACCACACCTTGTCAAATTTTTGGGGACAGTTTCTGCTCTCATAGGTTAAGCGGTATAGTGGCAGTGCATTATTTACCGCGGCTTCCCATGCACCTTTAGTAGGGGCCTCTTTGTCTTTCCACCTGAGGAGTATTTCTCTCCTTGCGTAGAATATGGAGTATGTTAGGCATTGTTTAATATAACGGTCTCCCTCTATGTTTTCCAAATGACTGAGTAATAGGACCAAGGGGTCCTCCGGTACCTCAGCTCCACACACCACCCCCAGCCTGTCTGCCACCGCGGCCCAGTACGGGCGCAGCTTGGGACAGGACCAGACCATATGGAAAAATGTTCCCACTTCCAGTTCGCATCTAGTACAGGTGGGACTCTTCTCAGGGTAAATTTGTGCTAGTCGGTGGGGCGTATAATAGGCTCTGTGGATAAACTTTAATTGAATAAATCTATCCCTGGCAGCAATCATGGATGGGATAAACGTGGAGAGGCATTCCTCCCATTCCTCCTCTCCAAGCGAGGGAATATCCGTCTGCCATCGGACTCTGGTTCTGTCAGTTTTAACATCGTGGGCCACAGTTAAGTATAAATACAGATAGGATAGAGGCTTCTCCAGCGTCCCCGAAGTCAGGAGACGCTCGATTGAATCCGGTTCGAGCGTCACCTGATCAGGAAACTGGGCCCTAAGGGCATGTTGCAGCTGCATGTATCTGAAAAGGAAGGAGTTTGGTAGATTATGGGCCTGTTGCATCTCTCTAAACGACTGTACTCTTCCCCTCGACATTACTTGTTTTAATTTAGTGATGCCTCGCCTAGCCCATATTGCCGGGTCCGGGACAGTGAAGAGGTGTGGGAGCATAGGATTAGCCCACAGTGGGGTGTGTGGGGAGACAGTGGCTGGTTGCAACAAAGCTGCTCTAGAGGACCTCCAGACCTGAATGGTGGTCTTCATAGGGCCTGTAACAGCAGGGGTGGCTTTAATTCCTCTATACGGGAGGTTGGAGAGCGCCGCGTAGGAGCCCACAACCGCCGCCTCCAATGTAACAGCTGGGTTTTGACGAGGCTGCGAGAACCACCACCTCACCATCACAAGGACGGCCGCCCAGTAATATACTAAGAAATTCGGCAAGGCTAGTCCACCACCAGACAGGGGAAGGTACAATATAGCCTTAGCTACCCTTGGGGTTTTCCCCGCCCAAATGAAAGAGATCACCACGCTCTCCAATCTACGAAAAAAGGATTTAGGTATCAAAACCGGGGTTTGCCTAAAATAATATAAAAATTTCGGTAGGTAGATCATTTTCAATAAATTCCCCCTACCGACCGGGGACAGGGGAAGAGACCTCCAGGTGGAGCATTTTTGCTGCAGCTGAGGCAATAATGGATAAACATTCCTGTCTAGGTACCCCTTTAACTCACCTCCCACACGTACTCCCAAGTATGTGAACTCTCCCACCCACTTCAGTGGAGTGTTTGTGTTTATAAGTGGCAGGGAACTACAGAGGGGAAAAAGCATCGATTTGTTCCAATTAATGCGGATGCCCGAGAAACGACCGAATGTATCGAAGAGGGCCAAAGCTGCATGCAGGGAGTCCGAGGCATCCGCCAGATACAGGAGGGAGTCATCCGCATACAACGAAATTTTCTCGGTGACAGCTCCCACCTGTATCCCCCTGACCGCTACGTCTGCTCTAAGTAGGATAGCTAGCGGCTCAAGTGCCATGGCAAAGAGGGCCGGGGAGAGTGGGCATCCCTGCCTCGTGCCCCTCTCGAGTGAGAATTTGTCCGAGAGGGTACCATTGGTGCGAATGCGAGCCGTGGGTCTGGCGTAGAGTAATTGGAGCCAGGTCAAAAATTTAGGTCCAAAGCCAAACCTGGCGAGGACTGCCCATAAGTAGCCCCACTCGACGGAGTCAAACGCCTTCTCCGCGTCGAGTGAGGCCACCACTCCCGAGCCCCTCCCCTCCGCAAGAGCTATATGCGTGTGAAGTCTTCGAATGTTGATGTCTGTGCCCCTGCCAGGCATAAAGCCTGTCTGGTCTGGATGAATTAGGGCCGTGATTACCGTATTTAGTCTATTGGCAAGGATTTTTGACAGAATCTTGGCATCTACATTGAGTAGAGAGATGGGGCGATAGGACGAGCATAGGGTTGGGTCTTTACCCGCCTTGGGGATGACCACAATCACCGCCTCATACATCGAGTCGGGGATAGATTCTGCAGCCATAGACTTCGACAGTAGGGATTGAATTTTGGGGGCTAGCTGTTCTGCATACATTTTATAAAGTTCGACTGGGATGCCATCTGGGCCAGGGGTTTTGCCCGTCTGCATCATTTTAATTGCTTTGAGAATTTCCTCAACACTAATGGGAGCGTCTAATTTATTAGCATATGTAGGGGTAAGGGTTGGTATGTCAATATTGTTCAGGTAGGTCGTTAGCTCCGCCGGCTCGTAGTCCGTCCTAGAGCGGTATAAGTTCTGGTAGTAGGAGGCGAATTCCCTATTAATGTCTACTGGGGAGGTGAGCACAGATCCCCCATCATCACAAATTTGTCCTATCGACATCCCCCCCGAGTGTTCTCTAGAGAGCCACGCCAGGAGGCGACCCGTCCTCTCTCCCTGCTCAAATATCCTCTGCTTTTGGTGTAATAGTTTCTTTTGGGTCAATGAAGTTCGTACCATGAGGGTCTCTCTTAGAAGCTCCTGCAGTCTCCCATATATCTGAGGGTCCGGGGATCTAACATAGAGAGCCTCCTGTCTACCTGCCTCCATCTCGAGGCGTGTGAGCTCCTTCCTCCTGTCCCTGCGAACCCCGGAAATAATGGTCTGGAACTGTCCCCTGGTAAATGCCTTAAAGGCATCCCAAACCGAGGTCGCCGAAGCAGAGCCCTCATTCTCCATCCAGTATGCCTCCAACTCCCGTCTATACTTCGGTTCTACCTCTGCATCCGAGATCCAATACCTCGACAGGCGCCAGAGTCTATCAGACGGGACCGCCGAGGCATCCAGATCCAGGAGAAGCGGGGCGTGGTCCGAAATTCCCCGGGGGAGAATTGTAATTTCACGAACTCTAGGTAGGACAGAACCCCCCGCGTAAATCAAATCGATTCTCGAGAAGGTTCTGTGCGACGCTGAGTGACAGGTATATGCCTTCTCCCGAGGGTGTTTCCATCTCCACAGATCAAACATACCATAGGTGGCCGCCCACTCTGCAAGCCCCTGTGAGGTCGCACCAGTGGGGGTCAGTCTATCCAGACCTGCGTCTGGTACTAGATTGAAATCTCCCAAAATAACTACATTTTCCGTTGAAAATTCCGCTATTTTCGCGGTTACCTGATTCAGTATCTGGAGAGAGGCCGGGGGTGGTAAGTATAGGCCTACAATAACCCATGGAACATTGTGGAGCAGGGCATGTAACACTACGTATCTACCACCCGGGTCCAGAGCCAGGTCAAGGAGCTTGAAGGGGAGTGTCTTAAGAATTAATATGCTTACTCCTCTTGAAAAAGAAGAGTGTGTCGCATGGTAATGATACCCTACCCACGGTTTTTTAAGACTAAAGGTCTTCTTTCCCACCAAATGTGTCTCCTGGAACACGCACAAGTGGGGGTGGTAAGTTCTAACAAACTGAAAAACCAATGAGCGCTTCACCGGAGAATTTAGACCCCGAGTATTCCAGGAGAGCAGTCTAAGGGAGGTCATCTATGCATTTCAAAATTATGTTAGGATCTGTGGGAGAGATCAGCTCCTTGACCAGGGATCCGGGCCCAGGCAGGTCAAGCCAGGGTCCTAGGCGGCATGGATAGTTTGCAGGTAGTCTGCTTGTAGTACTGTCATAAACAAAAAACCGTAAAAACAAAATAAAGTAAATAACATAAGTGGGTCTGCAACTGCAGTCCAATTGAAGCAAACATCCCCCCCCCCACCCCACCCCTCCCCCCAACATAGCAGGAGGGGCCTCATTCCCATCCAACAAAAGAAGGGGAAGGCTCAGAGCCAACATGAGGGCAATGTGCAAACGGCGCTCAGCCTTTCACCAGCAAGTTAGCTTCTTGTTAACCGGCACGGATAATTTAGTGTGATTCACCCGGGTCCCCGGGGGCGCTTACTTAGACTTCCAAAGTGGCTTACCATATGGCTACCCCTGCCATCATTATATTAAATCCTGGGTTATCACCATGCCCCCCCATTATTACAGGAGATAACATACATAGGAAGTTCTGGCCAGACGACTCCAAAGACAGGATCCGTGTCTCCTCTCCCCTCCACCCCTCTCGAAGCAGCAACCAGGATGAGTCTTTTCAGTGTATGAGAAGGGGGTATGCAGGTGCGCCGAATCCGGAAGGGCGCTGCGATGACCAGTGGAGGGAAGGTGAGTCCCGGGTCAGATCAGTCCCCTAGTTGTAGGAGCCATCCAAAGTAGGGGGGAGAATGTGGACAAACAAGGCCTGGGTTATGTGACAGGATCCAGGATCTCCATCAGCAAGTGGGATATTACTACCCCCTCCTCCGAAACCCCCGTGAGCAGGCAGAGTCAGAAGGGGGAGTGCGCTAGAGTCCCCCTGTAACATGTCACGCAATCCTCCGAGTAAGTGTCCAAACCCCCCATCAGAGGGTGCCGCCTCACAAGGTTTAGTTATCTCCAGCCCTGCATGGAACTGTTTGTACTTTATGGGCCCAAGTGATAGTCCCAAGATATGCTGAAAATGCTATTTAATGTTGATATACTGTACCAATGCTCCCTGGAGAGGTGTTACTCAATTTAAAACAGGACAGGCTTTCTAAATATCAATTAAGAATAACAACTCATATTTTTTTACAGCTGCCAAGCAAATCATAACTAGAGCCTGGCTGTCCGATTCCCTTTCTTTGGCAACAGTAAAAAAGAAGGTGCACTGGGTGCTCAATGAAAAACGAACTACCAAACTAACTGATACAATACATAATATTCACAAAACATTAGCCCATGCATTTTTCACTTTTTTGCTATCTGACTTTGACCACTGTCTATTGGATTTGTGAGGCATGTCTTTTCTTATATCAAGATGATTCCTCCATGGCTGTGGTGCTCCTACATACCTCTTCCCCTCTTTTCTTTAAAAATATGTCTGGGAACAGAAATATCAAATTATCAACCAAAACCTTAGAAAAATGTTGTAAACAGAAAGTAGAATGTTTAGGGCATTCCAAAAAGTGCACTTTTTAACAAATTTTAGCTCCGGACTAATCAATTATTATCAGAAATAATATTCAAAATTTTTCATTTCACCTATGACAGTAATTCTCAGCCAACAAGTTTAATTAACATTATATACTTAATGTTATTTCTGGTGCTCTTTGTCAGTTTGGTACTTCAGTCCTTGTAACTGCTTTGTCTACAAAATACATCTTTAGAGCACTTCTTTACTTCTGTGGTCTTTAAAGTGGATGTAAACCCGAAGTTTTTTTTTTTTTTATGCCATAATGTGTAAACTAGAGTATAAGATTTCTTATCATTTGAGCCCAGTCTTGCCACAAAGAGTTAATCCAGCTCTGAGCAATCCTCTTTTATTGTTCAGTGAGATAAATCTTGACAAACAGAGAAAAACTTTGTCAAATCCTCCCCCTTGCTGTGAGTGACAGGTGATTTACATATCTCGTGCACTAACCTAAGACATCCATTATTTTTTAATTCCCACCCCCACTCCTTTCTTCAGCAGCTCTGCAAGGATTGGCTGTTCCACACCTCAGCATAATTTGGCATGCTGAAGTCATGTGGTTACTTTCCTGTCTTTTCACTGGATGTTAGAGATCATAGCAGAAGTTCAGTGTAAGAAATACACAGGAGAAAATGCATATTGACAAGGGGAATGTAGAGGTGGGCGGGGAGTCTGACATCACGACTCCACCCACCGAGCTCCAGACAACAGACCCGCCCACAGAATCTGCAGTTTTTTCGGCTCTCATAACAGACAGACGGGAGACATTTGACAGGTAAAGATACATGCAGGAGGCATGTATATCCTGATAGATAACCCCTATGGCAGTAGTTTAGAAAGGATGACATTGGGTTTACATCCACTTTAAACGCAAAGACTGCTGCTAGTTATGTCCCATAGTAGGCTGTCACGAGGAGTGGCAGGAATGTGGAAAATGGTATTTTAGTTCTTTTCCTTTCCTGGCAACTCCTCATAATAGCATAATTTCCTAGTGTTCTGTTGCTAATCTTGTAATGAAACTCTGGGAATTTTGGTATTCTCTCTTTTAAAGGCTACTTAAAGAGGAGCTCCAGGCTCCCCCCTCCTTACACCATCAATGGATCTCAGACACATAGTTGATTCCAGACCTCATTTAGCGGCCAAAAGAGCAAGTAATCTCAAAGACACCTTGGTTCAATCAGAATTCATTAAAAACACAAGAGGTGACACTGTGTAATTGGGGAATCCCCAGGCTTTAAAACAGACGTCTGGCTAACGTCTCAACGTGCTGATGAAGCGAACATAAAGGTTTGTGAAATGCATTGACGTATAGCGGAGACCACAAGATGCCAAGCTGCATGCTGTATACCACTGAGGCGAGGCAACACAGAGACGGCTCTGATAAACTGGAGACGTGACACCGCTGGTGTCTTTCCAAAGGAATCTTGTTCAAACCAGTGAGGACTGAGACCTGCATCCTTATCAATGGAAGACAACAAGCATAAACATCTTTAGGAGGAAAGTTCCACTGAGTTCAAACTCAGAAGTGATGGGAGCCTTAATTGACCTGCCTCTGATATTCCTATCTACCTACCCAAGACAACGGGGAATGGTATGTACAGCGGTCTTCCATTGATCTTGATTGTCCCTGTTGAATCACCAGCACTGATGCTCCTTTGATGTCGATACTTCCTGGGTGTAATAACAACCAAATGACCCAACCAAAAATCAGCTGTTATGTCAGGAATCTGACACAATAGGATCCTAACAACGCCAGTGCAGCTTAGTATGCTGCCATAAGGAGTCATCAGGAAAAGAAAAATTACATTAAGCATTGACAAAGTCTTTTCCCATAATAATAAGCAGGTACAACTAACTAACACGGTAACATAGGTGTAATACATTGAGAAAAAGCCTAATAATAGGAATTCTGTCATGGTCCATGCTATCACAAGCAATGTTTATCCCTTGTGATAGCATTAAAGTTGATAAAAAAATTTAAAGAGAAAGTGTAAAAATGTTTTTAACCACTTCAATACCAGGCACTTATGCACCTTCCTGCCCAGACCAATTTTCAGCTTTCAGCGCTCTCACACTTTGACTGACAATTACTTAGTCATGCTACACTGTATCCAAACAAAATTGTTATCATTTTTTTTCTCACAAATAGAGCCTTCTTTTGGTGGTATTTATTCACCGCTGGGTTTTTTATCTTTTGCGATTTATGTGAAAAAATTGCGAAAATTTTGAAAAAAAATACAATCTTTTTTTTTTCTATTGTAAAATTTTGCAAATAAGTAATTTTTCTTCATAAATGTGGGCCAAAATTTATACTGCTACATATCTTTGGTAAAAATAACCCAAAGTAGTGGATGCAATTTTGTCTGTGTGAAAGTTATAGAGTCTACAAGCTATGGTACCAATCACTGGAAATTGATCACATCTGATCACACCTGATGTACTGACGGCCTATCTCATTTCTTGAGACCCTAACAAGCCAGGAAAGTACAAATACCCCCCAAATGACCCCTTTTTGGAAAGTAGACAGTCCAGGGTATTTAGTAATAGGCATGGTGAGTTTTTTGAAGTTGTATTTTTTTCCCACAATATTTGGGAAAATGAAGAAATTATTATTACTTTTTATTTTTTATACACAATTTTGTCATATTAACAGGTTTTTTCTCACACACGGCATATGCATACTTGCAACTACACCCCAAAATACATTCTGCTACTCCTCCTGGGTGAGACTTTTACACAGCCTGGCCACATACAGAGGCCTAACATTGAAGTAGCACCTTCAGGCGTTCTACTAGCATAAATTGCACATCTAATTTCTCAACCATCTATTACAATTTCGAAGGCCCTGGATCACCAGGACAATGGAATTGCACACAAAATGACCCCATTTTGGAAAGCAAACACCCCAACTTATAATCTATGAGCCATAATGAGTCTTTTGAGCATATATGTGTCTCATATGTATGAGACTTTTACACAGCCTTGCTACATACCGAGGTCCAACATTGAAGTAGCACTTTCAGGTGTTCTATGAGCATAAATTCCATATCTCATTCCTCAACCACCTATTACACTTTTGAAGGCCCTGGAGCACCAGGATAATGGAATTGCCCACAAAATGACCCAATTTTGGAAAGCAAACACCCCAACGTATAATATATGAGGCATAATGAGTCTTTTGAACGTTTCATTTTTTTCCAGAAGTTTTTGGAAAATGTGGAAAAAAAATGAAAATGCATTCAACCTTTTCAACCTCTGCAGCAATGCTGGCAGCACTCATATGTCTATTTTCCAAAGACAACCTCTGGATATAACGCTGAGCACGTGCACTTAACTTCTTTGGTCGACCATGACGAGGCCTGTTCTGAGTGGAACCTGTCCTGTTAAACCGCTGTATGGTCTTGGCCACCATGCTACATCTCAGTTTCAGGGTCTTGGCAATCTTCTTTTAGCCTAGGCCACCTTTATGTAGAGAGAAAAAAATTTTTTCACATCCTCAGAGAGTTCTTTGCCATGAGGTGCCATGTTAAACTTCCAGTGACCAGTATGAGAGAGTGAGAGTGATAACACCAAATTTACCACACCTGCTCCCCATTCACGCCTGAGACCTTGTAACACTAACGAGTCACAGGGAGGATAAATAGCTAATTGGGCCCAATTTAGACATTTTCACTTAGGGGTGTACTCACTTTTGTTGCCAGCAGTTTAGACATTAATGGCTGTGTGTTGAGTTATTTTGAGGGGACAGCAAATTTACACTGTTATATAAGCTGTACACTCACTACTTTACATTGTAACAAAGTGTCATTTCTTCAGTGTTGTCAAATAAATAATAAATAATAAAATATTAAAATATTTACAAAAATGTGAGGAGTTTACTCACTTTTATGAGATACTGTATATATATATATATATATATATATCATACTATATTACCAAAAGTATTGGGAGGCCTATGTTTACTGGAACTTTACTATCTTTAGTCTGTAGGGTTCAATATTGAGTTAGCCCACCCTTTGCAGCTATAACAGCTTCAGCTCTTCTGGGAAGGCTTTCCACAAGGTTTAGGAGTGTGTCTATGGGAATATTTGACCATTCTTCCAGAAGCGCATTCGTGAGATCAGGCACTGATGTGGACAAGAAGGCCTTGCTCACAGTCTCCGCTCTAATTCATCCCAAAGGTGTTCTATCGGGTTGAGGTCAGGACTCGCTCATCAATGTCTTTATGGACTTGCTTTGTGCACTGGTCCAAATCATTTGGTGGTGGGGGATTATAGTGTGGAGTTGTTTTTTAGGGGTTGGACTTGTACCCTTACTTCTAGTGTAGTGAACTCTAATGCCCTGTACACACAGTCGGATTTTCTGACGGAAAAAGTGTGATCGGATTGTGTTGTCGGAAATTCCGATCATGTGTGGGCTCCATCGGACTTTTTCCGCCGGAATTTCCGACACACAAAGTTTGAGAGCAGGATATAAAATTTTCCGACAACAAAATCTGATCGAATAAATTCCGATCGTGTGTACACAATCCAACGCACAAAGTGCCATGCATGCTCAGAATAAATTAAGAGACGAAAGCCATTGGCTACTGCCCCGTTTATAGTCCCGACGTACGTGTTTTACGTCACTGCGTTCAGAACGATCGGATTTTCTGACAACTTTGTGCGACCGTGTGTATGCAAGACAAGTTTCAGCCAACATCCGTCGGAAAAAATCCATGGATTTTGTTGTCGGAATGTCCGATCAATGTCCGATCGTGTGTACAGGGCGTTAGGCTACTTTCACACTGAAGCGTTGCAGGCGCTGGTGGTAAAACGGCGCTATATTTAGCGCCACTTTACCGTCATTTTAGCTGCGCCATTCGGCCGCTAGCTGAGCAGTTTTAACCCCCGCTAGCGGCCAAAAAAGAGTTAAAACCGCCCGCAAAGCGGCACTGCATCGGCGCTTTGCAGGCAGGTTTAGACCGCTGCCCCATTGTTTTCAATGGGAAGGGGCGCTTTAGGAACGGTAAATACACCGCTCCTACAGCGCTCCAAAGATGCAGCTTGCAGGACTTTTTAGACCGCCCTGCAAGCGCACCGCTCCAGTGTGAAAGCCCTCTGGGCTTTCACATTGGAGTGCATTGAGCGGCTCTTTCAGGGAGCTTTGCAGGTGCTATTTTTAGCACTTTAGAGCCTGTGAAGGGGGACTTAAAGTGTCAGCATACCAAGACATTTTGAACAATTTCATGCTCCCAACTTTGTCGGAACAGTTTGGGGATGACACCTTTCTGTTCCAACATGACTGCACACCAGTGCGCAAAGCAAGGTCCATAAAGATATGGATGAGCGAGTTTGGGGTGGAGGAACTTGACAGAGTTCTGACCTAAACCCCATAGAACACCTTTGGGATGAATTTGAGCAGAGACTGCGAGCCAGGCCTTCTTGTCCACATCAGTGCCTGACCTCACAAATGCGCTTCTGGAAGAATGGTCAAACATTCCCATAGACACACTGCTAAACCTTGTGGACATCCTTCCCAAAAGATTTGAAGCTGTTATAGCTGCAAAGGGTGGGCCAACTCAATATTGAACCCTATAGACTAGGACTGGGACTAGGCTAAACCTTGTGGACATCCTTCCCAGAAGAGTTGAAGCTGTTATAGCTGCAAAGGGTGGGCCAACTCAATATTGAACCCTACAGACTAGGACTGTAGTTAAAGTTCATGTGTGTGTAAATGCAGGTGTCGCAAAACTTTTGGTAATATAGTGTGTGTGTGTGTGTGTGTGTGTATATATATATATATATATATGTATATATTTTTATATATATATATATATATATATATATATATATTCCCAAATCCTAAGGATCTCTGACATGCAAATGCATAAACTTTCTTGACAAAGGTTGGCTACCCCCTCCTGTTTCCCCCAGCCCCCTATAGGACACTGAATAACGAATAGGAAGTCGCAGGAGGTGGAATGGGAAATGACAGCCCTTGTCTTTTTCCAAGAAGGTCAAGTCTTACATATCAGCATGTAGAGAGAAAAAAATTTTTTCACATCCTCAGAGAGTTCTTTGCCATGAGGTGCCATGTTAAACTTCCAGTGACCAGTATGAGAGAGTGAGAGTGATAACACCAAATTTACCACACCTGCTCCCCATTCACGCCTGAGACCTTGTAACACTAACGAGTCACAGGGAGGATAAATAGCTAATTGGGCCCAATTTAGACATTTTCACTTAGGGGTGTACTCACTTTTGTTGCCAGCAGTTTAGACATTAATGGCTGTGTGTTGAGTTATTTTGAGGGGACAGCAAATTTACACTGTTATATAAGCTGTACACTCACTACTTTACATTGTAACAAAGTGTCATTTCTTCAGTGTTGTCAAATAAATAATAAATAATAAAATATTAAAATATTTACAAAAATGTGAGGAGTTTACTCACTTTTATGAGATACTGTATATATATATATATATATATATATCATACTATATTACCAAAAGTATTGGGAGGCCTATGTTTACTGGAACTTTACTATCTTTAGTCTGTAGGGTTCAATATTGAGTTAGCCCACCCTTTGCAGCTATAACAGCTTCAGCTCTTCTGGGAAGGCTTTCCACAAGGTTTAGGAGTGTGTCTATGGGAATATTTGACCATTCTTCCAGAAGCGCATTCGTGAGATCAGGCACTGATGTGGACAAGAAGGCCTTGCTCACAGTCTCCGCTCTAATTCATCCCAAAGGTGTTCTATCGGGTTGAGGTCAGGACTCGCTCATCAATGTCTTTATGGACTTGCTTTGTGCACTGGTCCAAATCATTTGGTGGTGGGGGATTATAGTGTGGAGTTGTTTTTTAGGGGTTGGACTTGTACCCTTACTTCTAGTGTAGTGAACTCTAATGCCCTGTACACACAGTCGGATTTTCTGACGGAAAAAGTGTGATCGGATTGTGTTGTCGGAAATTCCGATCATGTGTGGGCTCCATCGGACTTTTTCCGCCGGAATTTCCGACACACAAAGTTTGAGAGCAGGATATAAAATTTTCCGACAACAAAATCTGATCGAATAAATTCCGATCGTGTGTACACAATCCAACGCACAAAGTGCCATGCATGCTCAGAATAAATTAAGAGACGAAAGCCATTGGCTACTGCCCCGTTTATAGTCCCGACGTACGTGTTTTACGTCACTGCGTTCAGAACGATCGGATTTTCTGACAACTTTGTGCGACCGTGTGTATGCAAGACAAGTTTCAGCCAACATCCGTCGGAAAAAATCCATGGATTTTGTTGTCGGAATGTCCGATCAATGTCCGATCGTGTGTACAGGGCGTTAGGCTACTTTCACACTGAAGCGTTGCAGGCGCTGGTGGTAAAACGGCGCTATATTTAGCGCCACTTTACCGTCATTTTAGCTGCGCCATTCGGCCGCTAGCTGAGCAGTTTTAACCCCCGCTAGCGGCCAAAAAAGAGTTAAAACCGCCCGCAAAGCGGCACTGCATCGGCGCTTTGCAGGCAGGTTTAGACCGCTGCCCCATTGTTTTCAATGGGAAGGGGCGCTTTAGGAACGGTAAATACACCGCTCCTACAGCGCTCCAAAGATGCAGCTTGCAGGACTGCATCGCTCCAGTGTGAAAGCCCTCTGGGCTTTCACATTGGAGTGCATTGAGCGGCTCTTTCAGGGAGCTTTGCAGGTGCTATTTTTAGCACTTTAGAGCCTGTGAAGGGGGACTTAAAGTGTCAGCATACCAAGACATTTTGAACAATTTCATGCTCCCAACTTTGTCGGAACAGTTTGGGGATGACACCTTTCTGTTCCAACATGACTGCACACCAGTGCGCAAAGCAAGGTCCATAAAGATATGGATGAGCGAGTTTGGGGTGGAGGAACTTGACAGAGTTCTGACCTAAACCCCATAGAACACCTTTGGGATGAATTTGAGCAGAGACTGCGAGCCAGGCCTTCTTGTCCACATCAGTGCCTGACCTCACAAATGCGCTTCTGGAAGAATGGTCAAACATTCCCATAGACACACTGCTAAACCTTGTGGACATCCTTCCCAAAAGATTTGAAGCTGTTATAGCTGCAAAGGGTGGGCCAACTCAATATTGAACCCTATAGACTAGGACTGGGACTAGGCTAAACCTTGTGGACATCCTTCCCAGAAGAGTTGAAGCTGTTATAGCTGCAAAGGGTGGGCCAACTCAATATTGAACCCTACAGACTAGGACTGTAGTTAAAGTTCATGTGTGTGTAAATGCAGGTGTCGCAAAACTTTTGGTAATATAGTGTGTGTGTGTGTGTGTGTGTATATATATATATATATATATGTATATATTTTTATATATATATATATATATATATATATATATATATATATATATATATATATATTCCCAAATCCTAAGGATCTCTGACATGCAAATGCATAAACTTTCTTGACAAAGGTTGGCTACCCCCTCCTGTTTCCCCCAGCCCCCTATAGGACACTGAATAACGAATAGGAAGTCGCAGGAGGTGGAATGGGAAATGACAGCCCTTGTCTTTTTCCAAGAAGGTCAAGTCTTACATATCAGCATGTCGTGCAGTGTGGGGGTGCCAAACACTCACAAAGTTGTACAGAGATGTTCAGCTTTTAATGTATGAGGCTAGATTAGCTTTTTACACCCAAGCACAGATTTACATTAATTTATATTCACACCTCTAACAATGTTTTCAGGGCACCTTCAGAAGCCTGAGAGGTCCTAAGGATCTCTGACATGCAGATGTAGACTTTCTTGACAAAGGTCTAAGGTTGGCTAACACCGTCCTGCATCCTTCAACCCCCTATAGGACACCAAATGAAAAAACTGAGAGTTGCAGGAGGTTGAATGAGAAAGGACAGTGCTTGAATTTTTTAGAAAGGCCAATATTTAATATATCAGCATGCCCTGAAGTGTGGAGTTCACAGAACACTTAATAAGTTGCGCAGAGATGTCCACTTTTTAATGCATGAGGCTGGTTTAGCTTTTTACTCACAAAAATAGAATTACATTTATTTACAGCATAGCTTTCAACTGTCCCTGATTTCGAGGGACTGTCTTTGATTTGGAACAAAGTCCCTCTGTCCCTCTTCCCTCGTCATTTGCCCCTTATTTTGGTCCGAAACTATATAGTTGTATAGAAAATGCACTCTTTGTCTTTCAAAAAGTGTTTCCCAGTGCTAAACCTTTCATCCAAATTCTAAACTGCTGCATCTGTATATTCCAAAAGCCAGTATAGAGGAATAGTAGTGGCAAAAAAAGCACTTGGTTTAACTAAAAAAATTTTTGTATAATTCTCCTTTAAGGGGGCGTGGCAAGGGGTGTGTCCTATACTTTTGCTAATAGGTGTCCCTTGTACCCATCTCAAAAAGTTGGGAGGTATGTTACATTTAAGGTAAACCTGTTAAAGTTTGTTTTACCTTCTGCCATAAAGGGGATAACACATTGTTAAATATATGTTGTATGTTGCTTTTATATCGCACAAGTATAAAAGTTAGGGATATAATTGGCTAAGGCAGCTGAGCAATGTTTTTTTCAGTGTAAGCCATTTTTGTACATAAAATGAGCATTTCTAAACATTAGCTGACAGTATAAAGTCATGCAGTAATGTAGATGTAGCAAGAAAATGTGAGGATTTCAATGTAATTTAGCGTGGTTGAATGCTTTGCACAAGACATCCCTATATAACATTGCATATTTTAATTATTTTCTCATCTTAGGAAGTAATTAAGTGTCTTTTTATACACATCTACAGTAGTACAGCCTTTATAGTTCATGTATGATTTTTTTTTTTTTTTTACTTTACCAGTAAAATATATTAATAGTAGGGATGGGTGAATGTGCGTTCAGCTCACAAGGGCAAGTCATCAAATCCTGTGCAAAGTCTGAAAATTCTGAGCTTAAAGTGTCACTAAACCCACATCATAAAAAACTATCAATACATTCTGTATTACATGCTATTCATACTCATACTATATGAGCTTGATTTTCTGTATTCTGCAAAAAAACCTGGTTGATCCTGCTGTTCTCAATCTCCACCTTCTCTTCATATCCCCAATTCAGCTAGGGATTTTGCAGCTGTGGTAGCAACTCTGCACATGCTCAGCTTTTAGTGAGTTTCTATGCTGAGCATTTCTTCCCTATCACATCTGAGCACCCTATGTGACTATAGAATAAATTCTGTGGGCGTATACACAGTGGTAAATGACGGCTCATTCCCTGCTTCCTCCTCCATGCCCACTAACCAGCTAAACACAATGGGGGCAGAATATTACATGTAGATTATTGGTGGCTTCACCTCCCTCTTATCCTAAGACACAGAATAAATACCTGCCTTTAAATACAGGGGTTATGGCAGCAGATAGCTGCCATAACCCGGTATTTTTTTAAACGGCGGGTGGTTCGCTTTAATTCAAAAGTGGTCTCAGCAGCGGATTCGCCGCAAGATCACTTTTATGGGTGGTGGGAGAGGTGCGCCCCTCCCGCCGTGTCCCGGGGGTCACCGTCGCTTACCAAAGCTGTGGGTAGCGGCAGAACTGATACGATCATTGGGATGGATGGGCAGGAATTTGAGTGAGAGCAAGATGGCCCCCACTCGACTCTATGCCCTTGGAGGACTGGAGGGACAATTTTTTTTGGGGGGGGGACATTTTATTTTTTTGTGAATGTGAGATCTGAGGTCTTTTTGACCCCAGATCTCACATTAAAGAGGCCCTTTCTTGCGTTTTTTCTATTACAAGGGATGTTTACATATGTAAACAGTGTTCAAACCACACATGTGAGGTATTGTCACGATCATTAGAGCGAGTGCAACAATTCTAGACCTCCTCTGTAACTCTAAACTGGTAACCTGTAGTAAATTTTTAAACATTGTCTATGGAGATTTTAAAGTACCAAAGTTTGTCGCCATTCCATGAGTGTGCGCGATTTTGAAGCATGACATGTTAGGTATCAATTTACGCGGCATAACATTATTTTCCACATTATAGAAACAAAGTAGGCTAAGTTTTCTGTTTTCTTAATTTTTAATTCAAAAAAGTGTATTTTAAAAAAATTAAAAAATGTGTTTGAAAGACCGCTGCGCAAATACCTTGTGACATAAAATATTGCAGTGGGAGGGAAAGAGGAGGAGTCGAGGCAGAAGAGGAAATGACGTACCTCGCTGTGGCGAGGCTGGGGTGGAAGTACACCATGGTACTTCAAAAAAAGGTAAGAAAAAAAAGACAAAAAAAAAAATGTATATCCAAAAACGAGGGGTGGAGGGGTGGTCTTTAGTTTAAGACCAAGTAGTAAAGTTGGGTGGAGCTCCGCTTTAAGCTGTATGTGGTGTTACAGAACAGTACAAATCCTAGGGACAGCTACTCTGTATTCTGGAATCACTCTTGTAACTTTCACATTTAGCTTGTCTTAAATACATAAGCAGCATCCAAATCTAATTCATTACAGCTTGATAAAGGGGTTATTTTAGATTAGTGATTTCCAGTAACTTCTAGGTCCTGTGCAAAGTGGCTGCCCTGCTGAATTGTAAACACAGGAGTTTGCACGACATAGGCGCAATTCAGGGAACACTTTGCATTTTCTTGAGAATGCCAAGCATTCTCTGATTGGATGAGGTTGAGAATTGGGTAGGTGACATCAGAGAACATTTTGTATTCACTGAAAAAAATGGAAAGGTTTCTCTCAATGGCACCCGTGCCCAGTAAGCAACCTTCTGTGTTCTATAGTGGCAGAAGGGCATGTAAGAAGCTTGGTATGGACAGCATGTTACAGAGAGAGACGAGGCAGGTTTCATTTTGAAATAAACAATAGAGTGTATTATTAGTATCAACACAGGATTAACCTTGCAGCAAACATTACTAACTTTGCAGCTGAGGTAGAAGGAACTGGTAATGGTGACAGGCCAGGGTAGGTGGCAAGAGTTTGTAGGACAGCAGAGGTGGCAGGCTATTCACCTCTCAGTTACAAAAGCTCCTGCTGTGCTAAAGGTCCCCTCAGACAACACACTGGCTTCAGTGCTTACTGAATAAGCTCCAGTCAGTGGTCCAAAATTGACACCCAATATTCCATGGGGTTCTTGCTTCTTAAAGCTTCTGCATCAGCCCTGGATCCCAAGTAGTTGGCAAACAGGTGGTTGAGGTGCTGCCTGTAAGGAATGACTGCAGCCGGGCCTGTCTGCTGTGGTTTTTTAAAACAAAAGTGTTCTCCCTTCCTGGCCTGCTCAATTTCCTTCATTCATACTCCACCTATGTCTCCTGCTGCTTCTGCACTACAGCGATAAAGGCAGTAGGCAAAGGACGTAGTTGGGTCTGACATAATAGAAAGTTACTCCTTCTGCTGTGCCTCCACCCTTCTGTCTATGACACCCAGTAGTATGTGCTCCAGAAGGCACACGAGAGGGATTGCGAAGCTAATACGCTTCAATACGCTTCAAAAGGTGACAAAATGATGCACATATCCTGAATCATGATCCTCTGATGCGGTGATTAATAAAAGAAATATCACGCTTACCCATTCCATTCTCCAACTTTGAGTCTTTCCCTCTGTGTGCCGCTTCCAGTACATCACAGAGGGGATGCTGTCTTAAAGGGCTAGCATGCGGATTGCTCAGTGTTTGTTCAATGCGATCACACACTAGCGGCCGGACCCACTTTGTTTCTTTTCATATTTTCCGGTGTTTCTCAGTGCCTCTCAGTGTTGTCCTTATGACCTCTTGTGTTCACAGTGTCTGTACCCAGCTCCTGTGTGTCTCAGTGATTCCAGTGTTCCCCACTGGTTTTCTTTTGTAGCCTACATTCAGTCGTGTGTACTTCACCCTGTGTCTGTGTGCTTGTTCCAGTGATTCTAGTGTTTCCCAGCCTGTGACCTGTTCCTGTGACTCCATGCACTGTCAGCATATAGTCTTCCCGCACCACCATATCTCCCTTGGCTGTTTATTTGTCTTTGCCTCTATGTTCTCCCATGCACGCTTGCTTTTACTCCTGTGCTACCTGTTTCCCAGTGATTCCAGTGCCCCTGGACTACAATGGACTGTCTCCTGCTCACAGTTGCAGCCTGCTTGGGTGAGCCAGAGGAATGCAACATGGCTATTGTATGCAGTGTAAAATATCAACCTTTAGGAGCTCTGGTGAAGACCAGGTGACCACTTTAGATCCTGCACCTCGCCCCTTTTCAGGGTTCTTCTCAGTCTATCCCTACAGCTCTATTTATGTAACTGATTAGTCAACAACAGCAATCAATAGAGTGATAAGTGTATACTCCCTTTCGCCAGATAGAGCTTCGCTACAATGTATCTAGTACACACCAAAACAAAATAAAAACTGTATATAACCAAACCATAATAAACATGTCTTCAAAATGAAACACAAACTCAAAGAAACCAAAATATACATAAATAGCTCATCAAATGGTCTCCTCTTTAAAACAACCCCCCCCCCCCCCCCCCCAGAAACAGCAGCCAGGACCCACCATTTAATCTATATACTATACATCCAAATATTTTATATACCAGTATATATCAGGGATATGCAATTAGCGGACCTCCAACTGTTGCTAAACTACAAGTCATGCCTCTGCCTCTGGGTGTCATGCTTGTGGCTGTCAGAGTCTTGCTATGGCTCATGGGAATTGTAGTTCTGCAACAGCTGGAGGTCTGCTAATTGCATATCCCTGGTATATATATATATATATATATATATATATATATATATATATATATATATATATATATATACACACACATATACACACACACAGTTTCTCACAAAAGTGAGTACACCCCTTACGTTTTTGTAAATATTTTATTATATCTTTTCATGTGACAACACTGAAGAAATGACAGTTTGCAGGCAGCTTGTGTTGCTGCTGCAATTCTGCCAGGAAAGGACTTGTACGGTATGACCATTCAAAATAGCTGCACAATCTTCTGGCCTAACACATTACCCTCTGGAAGTCAGAGAATTTCATTAAGAACCACTGCACTACCAGGTTGAGGACATGTGCCAGGCAAAGTATGTTGGTGGCCAGCAGATTAGTGCCATTGTAACACATGACCTTACTTGGCACAAGACAGCATGGGGTTATCCACCTCTCAGCCTGGCCCCAGAGAGCTGCCAGAGTCTCTGGCCCAGTGTTACCACTTTTTTATCATGCAACACCAGCTCCAGTGGTATGCTTCCCAGCCTTCCCAGCAGCCAGGAATTTGACCCAGCATGGCATGCTGTCATGTAAATCCTGCCACTGACATCTTGGTCTAGCATCACAGACATATTACCTTCCACGTGTTAGCAGAGGATGCCCTTCTGGGTAAAATACTGGCAGCTGGGTTCCTGCCACTGTGGTGTAGCACAGCCCATAAACTCATGGAAAGGGGCTAACTCCACAAACCTGAATGGAAACAGCTGCAAATCCAGCCGTTTTGCCATGCTGGAATTGAGACGCTGGTCAAGGGGGGGGGATTTGTTGGGGGCCCTTCTTTTTTTTTTTTGGCTCCAGCAGATGCAAAAAAGACACCTGCTTGATCAAGTATTTTGCTGGAGTTGACAGTGTGGGTGTTGGAAATGTATGATCAAGACTACTCATTAACCTTGGGCCTATGTTGACCCTCTTCCTTGCTTGGTGTAATGTAAGCCTCTTTAACCCCCATCCCAATTGGCAGAGGTCACAGATGTGGCAGTAGATGCAGCTGGTGAATCGTGGAGGGTAGGAAAAAATGTGGATCGAGGTGGGGAAAGACTGCAGGCCTTTTGCTTCCAACTGGTATAATTGAGCTTCTGCTCCCACTGAGCTTTGTAGTGCAGATTCATGTGTCTCATCATGCTTGTGTTACTCATGGGGCTGTGTTCTGGTGGACTAGGGTAGCTGTCCCCTCCAGTTCACTGCAAGCTGCTATCTTCCTTACTGCTGTTCTGCCTCTCTCTCACTTCCCCGTCTCTAACTGCTGGCATCTCGTCACCCCTCCCCCTCCTCATTGCTGGAACTCACTTGGCATTAAGCTGACTTCAACATGACTTCTTTATGTTGTATGGTCCTGGTGTTCTCTTCTTCATCCTCAACATCTGAATATAGGATAATGTAGATCCTCCTCCTGAAACAAGTGATTCAACATTTGTCCTGTTTACCATTATCATTAAAAGTGAAAGTAAAGAAAATCCCACATTTTGGGTTGTCCCCAAAAAAGGCATAGAGGAGAAATCTTCCAATGGGGACACTAGTTCTGGGGACCTCCCAATGGATTCCCCTAATTTGCATGGATTTTCCCTCGCTTTCTGTATGGCTATGGCATAAAAATCTCCGAAATGGGAAACAGATGGTGAAGAAAAATCTGACAGGGGTTTTAACCCTTCCTTGCTCTATCCAACATGAACAAAAATGCCTATAATTCTACTTTAGGTGGTAATTTATAACTGTGCACTGTCATTGTCTGTACACATTCATGCCCAAACAACTTTCTAAAATAAATAGGTTTGTTGTATGTGCTAGTCCAGGGGATAGACCCCCCCCCCCCCCCCAATTTCAGCATTCAGTATCTAAAAACAGATTAGAAAATTATATAATATAATTCTTTGTTGTGAGCAATACAAACTGTGTACTTTGTTGGAGCTTTTATCTATAAACCGCTGTCATTTGCTAAGCTCCCAAGTGTAAGGAGAACAAATGGGCAGATGTTGGTGCCAAATTGTACAGTCTCCTCCCCGTTTCCTCTTGGATAGGACAATCACCCACCTGTTGATTTAATCTCTCCACCATATTTTGTTATAATCCAGGCCAGGGGCCCGCTCACAACATCCCTGGCCAGAGGCCTTACTATTTAACTATAAAACGAATGTCCATACACAGATGCATTTTCACCACTTCACTGCAACTTTACATATTCACAGTTCCTGTGACATTTTGCAGTTAACATACTAGCAGAATCTTATACATCTTTCCTCTACTCCATTCCACTCCTTGGAAGCTCCACAAAGTTGGGACCACTCCCCTAGTATATATATATATATATATATTATATATATATATTCTACAGCATTAGGATTTCATCACCAAGTCACAGGACTCACAACTGAGGGTCTGGGGGATAAAGGTGCCTCTGTTAGTATACCTGTCTCTTCTCAATGTCCCTTCTATAGCTCTGCCCAGCTGGGCACGCTCCCTGATGATAAACCTATTCCCAGGCTTCCGCCACTACTCACATCAGTTGACTCTGTCCGGGCCTTTAAAGCCTTACACACCCCGCTGCAGAACCTGCAGAAAAAGGTCAGGGGAGACAGGACGTCTACAGCAATCCCACCCATGATTTGTATCACCTTCCCTGGGAATTCAGCTCTGCACAGGACCCGCATAGGACCCTTTAGCTCAGCTCAGTACAGGATTACATGTTTGCAGCTCTGGGGTGTCTTGTCCTATCTACACTGGCTTCCACCCACAGCTGGTATATACAGTATATGGCCACAAACTCCACCCTTACATCACTAGAGGCAGGATTTCTCTAAAAGGGGAGCTAACACCTGCGTAAAACTTTACCCTTACTATACTATAATGGAAACAGAACCATCTAGATGCGTGCAAGTTAACTACACCTGCCAACACACAAGCAAAGCCTTCCCAATCCTCTTGTACCCAATTGTGTTGTAACTGTCTATCCTCCTTTATTTTGTAGAGAGCTGTGCAAACTGTTGATGCTACTATATATAAATCCTGTATAATAATAAAAAGCATTTGCAATACACACTGTTACCTCATATACTCCTTTATTGAATCACTAACATTTTTTTCATTATAAACTCTTAAGATCACTACTTTCTTTTTATTTTAAATTTGTTTTATGTATGACAGTCTTCTATTCTTGTATGAGTGATGAATCAAGGATGAATCACAATTTAATAGTTCGCCTACCTAATGTTTTGGTGAAGTGAGGATCCCAAGTTTTGAATATTCATATTGTCCTTAGTTTCTTAGCATTTATTGACATATTTAGATTAGATTGTAAGCTCTAAGGAGCAGGGCCCTCTGATTCCTACTGTATTAAAGTGTATTGTATTTGTACTGTCTACCCTCAAGTTGTAAAGCACTACGTAAACAGTTGGCGCTATATAAATCCTGTATAATAATGTTTAAGGCTTTTTGAATATTGTTTAGATGTTCATGAAAATTATTTCATCATCTTTGTAAGGTTCTAATGACAGAGGTTTGAACGGAGATAGTGCCTTGCAAAACCATGTTAATAAAAATGAATATATGCGCTATATATTACAAGGATTGTCATTTAATTCCTTTGCCAGACCATGAAGAAGCAGAAGCCAATTTTCTAAGATATAATTACAGAGGGAAAAACTTTTCCTCTGTTCTCCCTCTGGAAACAGAAGTTCTCGGCTTTATAAACAGGCTGAGGAGGAGATATTTTCAACTAAGAACTGTGACTAACTGAACTGAGATAAAACTCCTCAGTTTAATAAATGTACACCAAAATTTTTAACTATTAGGTGTCCGTTTATGAAACCGAGATGAGCTGCGACCCTGATGATCGCAGCTCATCTCAGATCATTATCAGTTTATGAAACAGATGATGGGGGGGGGGGGGACATGTTCTCCGCTGATCATCTCAGCACACAGAGAATCTGTCATTGACAGAAACCAGAACGGTCAGTTTATGAAGGTGCGATCTCGGCAGCCCAGGGGTGAAGAATCGGGGAGAGAAGAGAGAATTTCCGGAAAACTAATAAGGAAGATTATTGACTTCCTCCTTCCTCAATCAGAACTCCCAAGACAGTAAACATGTCCCCCTGCCATATATATAGATAGATAGATAGATCGATAGATAGATAGATAGATAGATAGATAGATAGATAGATAGATAGATAGATAGATAGATAGATAGATAGATAGATAGATAGATAGATAGATATAGATCTCTATCTATCTATCTATCTATCTATCTATCTATCTATCTATCTATCTATCTATCTATCTATCTATCTGTATATAGTGCCTTGAAAAAGTTTTCACACCCCTTGAAATTTTCCACATTTTGTCATGTTACAACCAAAAACGTAAATTAATTTATTGGGATTTTATGTGATAGACCAACACAAAGTGGCACATAATTGTGAAGTGGAAGGAAAATTATAAATGGTTTTTAATTTTTTTTTACAAATAAATATCTAAAAGGTGTGGCATGCACTCGTATTCAGCCCCCTTTACTCCGATACCCCTAACTAAGATCTAGTGGAACCAATTGCCTTCAGAAGTCACGTAATTAGTAAATAGAGTCCACCTGTGTGTAATTTAATGTTAGTATAAATACAGCTGTTTTGTGAAGCCTTCAGAGGTTTGTTAGAGAACCTTAGTGAACAGACAGCATCCTGAAGGCCAAGGAATACACCAGGCAGGTCAGGGATAAAGTTGTGGAGAAGTTTAACCCTTTCATGACTAAGCCTATTTTTGACATTTGGTGTTTACAAGTTAAAATCCGTATTTTTTGCTAGAAAATTACTTAGAGCCCCCAAACATTATATATATATATTTTTTAGCAGAGAATCTAGAGAATAAAATGGTGATTGTTGCAATATTTTATATCACACGGTATTTGTGCAGCGGTGTTTTAAACGCTACTTTTTGGGAAAAGGGATATTTTCATGTATTTTAAAAAAACCACACAGTAACATTAGCCCAATTTTTTTGTATAATGTGAAAGATGATGTTACGCCGAGTAAATAGATATCAAACATGTCACGCTTTATAATTGCAGGCACTCGTGGAATGGCGACAAACGACGGTACCTAAAAATCTCCATAGGTGACGCTTTAATTTTTTTTTACGGTTACCAGGTTAGAGAGGAGGTCTAGTGCTAGAATTATTGCTCTCGCTCTGACGATCGTGGCGAAACCCCACATGTGTGATTTGAACACCGTTTACATATGCGGGCGCGATTTCCGTATGCGTTTCCTTTGCTGCGCGAGCTCGCGGGGACAGGGGCGCTTCAAAAAAATTTTTTTTTAATTTTTTAAATTTATTTTTATATTAATAAATTGTGTTTAAAAAAAAGAAAATTTTGATCACTTTTATTGCTGTCACAAGGAATGTAAACATCCCTTGTGATAGTAATAGGTGGTGACAGGTACTCTTTATGGAGGGATCGGGGGTCTAAGACCGGAGCCATTGGCAGCCGAGCCATGACGTTGCTTCCGTGTTTATTATTAGGAGGCTGAAACGAAGCCGCTTACAGCTTTGTTCCAGACTGTCACTAGCCACCGGAGGCAGCAGATTGGTCATCGGGCCTCCCGGTGGATCGGGAGGCCCGGTAAGAGCGGCGGGAGGTGGCGGGAGGGGGGGACGTCCCCTCCCGCTTCTCCGGTATAACAGCCGAGCGGCTTTTAGCCGCACCGGTTGTTATACCTCGAAAGCCGATCACCGGCTCTAAAAGTCAGTACTAGGGTGATGCCTGCAGCTGCGGGCATCATCCCGATATAACCCCCGAAAGCTGAGTACGCACATCTGCGTAAGCTCGGCGGGAAGGGGTTAAAGCAGGGTTAGGTTATAAAATAATCTCCCAAGCTTTAAACATCTCATGAAGCACTGTTCAATTTATCATCCAAAAATAGAAAGAGTATGGCACAACTGCAAACCTACCAAGACATGGCCGTCCACCTAAATGGAAGGGCCAGGCAAGGAGAGCATTAATGAGAGAAGCAGCCAAGAGTCCCATGGTAACTCTGGAGGAGCTACAGAAATCCACAGCTCAAGTGGTAGAAATTGTTAACAGGACAACTATTAGTCGTGCACTCCACAAATTTGGCCTTTATGGAAGAGTGGCAAGAAGAAAGCCATTGTTGAAAGAACGTCATAAGAAGTCCTTTTTGCAGTTTGAGAGAAGCCACATGGAGGACACAGCAAACATGTGGAAGAAGGTGCTCTGGTCAGATAAGACCAAAATTTAACTTTTTGGCCTAAAATCAAAACGCTATGTGTGGTGGAAAATTAACACTGCACATCACCCTGAACACACCATCCCCACTGTGAAACATGGTGGTGGCAGCATCATGTTGATGGGATGCTTTTCTTCAGCAGGGACAGGAAAGCTGGTCAGAGGTGATGGGGAGATGGATGGAGCCAAATACAGGGCAATCTTAGAAGAAAACCTGTTGGAGTCTGCAAAAGACTTGAGACTGGGATGGAGGCTCACCTTCCAGCAGTACAACAACCCTAAACATACAGCCAGAGCTACAATGGAATGGTTTAGCTCAAACCATATTCATGTGTTAGAATGGCCCAAGTCCAGACCTAAATCCAATTGAGAATCTGTGGCAAGACTTGAAAATTGCTGTTCACAGATGCTCTCCACCCAATCTGACAGAGCTTGAGCTATTTTGCAAAGAAGAATGGGCAAAAATGTCACTCTCTAGATGTGCAAAGCTGGTAGAGACATACCCAAAAAGACTTGCAGCTGTAATTGCAGTGAAAGGTGGTTCTATAAAGTATTGACTCAAAAAATTTGAAAAACATTTATCATTTTCCTTCCACTTCACAATTATGTGCCACTTGGTGTTGGTCTATCACATTAAATTCCAACAAAATGTATTTATGTTTTTGGTTGTAACATGACAAAATGTGGAGAATTTCAAGGGGTATGAATACTTTTTCAAGGCACTGTATATATAATGTGTGAGTGTGTGTGTGTGTGTATATATATATATATATTTTGTGTAGGGGGACTAATTATTTTATTAACATGAGCTGGGCGGTCTCCTCTGAGAATTCCTGTGTACTCAGCAGCAATAATTCACTGCTGCTTAATAAACGGACACCTCTGTCTTACACAGATTTTCTGGTACGGTAATGTCGCTATGGCTCGCAAGATTAAAGTAAAAGGAGGTGTTCTCCACAGTTCAAAGTGTTTGTAAATCGCCTCACTCCTCAAAAGGAGAAACGATCTACACCACTTCATTAAAAGGGAAATAAGAGGAGAGAGATCTCCTCTAGGAATGCCTGAGAACTTATCAGCAGATATTGATAAACAGATACCTTAGTCTTTACATATTTTATGTCAACATTTACATGTGCAGGTCCATGTACTATAGATCCATATGCCAGGTAGGCAAACTGCTTTCCTACAGTTTTCCATTTTTTATTGTAGGAATTTTTGTGAATATGTAAATTCCTGATTTTATTTTCCTATACTTTTAATGAATAATCCATCCTCTGTGAAGTGTAAACTCTTTGTAGCAGTGTAGTACATCACTGCAAGGATCACTTAACAGCAGTTAAACAAGAAAAAAAACTTAAAGTGGTTGTAAACCTCAACCATGAAATATGAACAAAGCATATCCCTCTATACTGTGTACTTGTCTCTATCCAAAGCACTGAGTTTGATTAGTCTCGTTGGCCTCTGCTCTCTCTGCTATCAGCATGAGTCACTTCTCACAGTTTTTTCTGACACCAAGAGATAAAAGGGTGAAGGAGAGGAGAGCTCCAGCACACAGCCTGTGATTGACATCCTCAACTCTGTTCCTTTGGGCTGTTTGTAGGGGGGTGTCCCTTCCCTCCAATCAGCTCT
This sequence comes from Lithobates clamitans, assembly GCA_037952925.1. Classification (NCBI taxonomy): domain Eukaryota; kingdom Metazoa; phylum Chordata; class Amphibia; order Anura; family Ranidae; genus Lithobates; species Lithobates clamitans. The sequence goes on along the minus strand of JBBGZY010000382.1, from coordinate 1,021,393 downwards.
CAGAGCTCTCCTCCCTGAGCTGTACACTTTGAACTTCAGCTCCCCGCTCTCTGCTTTGTGGGTCTTTGAAAATTATCTGAGTTTTGCAAAAATGTATTGGACAAATGGCTGCAGATTAACAGGTAAACTTAGGTGGGAGGATTTGTTTCATTTGTGTGTATCATCTGAGGCCAGCCACTTCACTGGGTATGTTAAAACAGGAAGAAAAAATAAATTAAATCGTACTACCCACTTCTTCCTATCTCAGCACTACTGAGTTACAAGTGACATCAACACAGGTACTTATTTAAAACATAAATAAATGTATATAAAAATATAAATCAGCAGCCACTTAAAAGATTAACCATAGATTTACACATAAGACGAATAGTTCAAACTGCCAACCAACTCATTGTGAGCCCCAAACCACTTCATCGAAAGGCGCACAGTGGCATTGGCTATATTTTACTATTAAGTTGCCAGTATCAAGTTAGTAACAACCGACACTAAGCTATAGACCATTACAATCTTAGCTCATATCATGTCTAGTCATATATATATAAAAAAAAAAAAATTTAAATAAACTATTATTTAAAATAGATCATTATCTTATTTCCTTATAAAAATAGTATATAAATTACATATTATATATCACAATATCATTCCGAAATCCATTTAATACTAAAAAATTATAAATGTATATAAAATCATCAGAAGGTCTAGTCTACCTTATATCTAATATAAAAATATAAAAATATTAATTTTTATATTGCTGCAAAAGAAATTGCAGCAAATATCACACTACATACTGGGTATGTGGAGGGTTTACAACCACTTTAAAACAGAACTGAAATAACAAGATAAAAATGAATAGCCATTAACCACTTCAGCCCCAGAAGAATTTACCCCCTTCCTGACCAGGCCATTTTTTGCAATACAGCATTGCGTTTTTTTCCCCACAAATAGTGCTTTCTTTTGGTTGTATTTATATTGATTGGCTTGAGCAAAAGTCATAGCGTCTACAAAATAGGTGATATATTTATGGCATTTTTATTTATTTATTGCCTGTGATCTGCAATTTTTATCGGGACTGTGATATTGCATCGGACAAATTGGACACTTTTGACACATTTTTGTAACCAGTGACATTTATACAGTGATCAGTGCTATAAAATGCACTGATTACTGTATAAATGTCACTGGTAGGGAAAGGGTTAACACTAGGGGACGATCAAGGGGTTAAATGTGTTCCCTAGGTGTGTTCTAACTGTGGGGGGGATGGGGCTGACTATGGGAGGAGACCGATCGGTGTTCCTACTTAGTATGAACACACGATTGGTCTCCTCTCCCCTGACAGAACCGGGATTTGTGTGTTTACACACACACAGATCCTGGTTCTCGCTTTGTCACAAGCGATTTTGGGTGCCCGGTGGTCATCGCGCCCGCCAGGCACTCGCATCAGCTCCTACAGCACACAGCGTCTTAAAGAGACGACGTACAGGGATGATGGCTTGCCCAGGGGAGCCATCCTGCCACAGTATAACTGCGGTGGCTGGTCGGGAACCGGTTAAAGAATAAAAGAACAAATCAGTTATTGTTGCAATATTTAATTTATTCAGAGATTCCTTCCTTTGTATTTTTTTCGGCCAGTAGAAGACAGGAAGACCTGGACAGCCGCACGCCGACTGTGGGGTGGTACAAAAATAGCTGACGCATTTCGCACTTACACCAAGTGCTTACTCATAGCTGGCTAAAATGGGAATGAAAAGTCATATGTATACTAAAAATATTAGAACATGTGACCATGCAATGGTGAGAAAATACAGAACAGCTGATTAGCAGCCGTATGAGATCTCCGCACCTGCTGCTGGTTAGTAAATCTAAAATGGAAATCCCCATAGCAAGTAGACATAGAAACAACAATTTGGAGATGTAATAAAATAAAGTGAAAAAATGAATGAGATAAAAATAAAAATAAGTGTTAAAATAATGTGATATCCATACATGTATAAAATATACATATAATTAATGAGCACATATGAAAAAAATGTGTGTGGTGATATGTGTTATAATATGAACAAATAAAACAATTTATAACCCGGTTATCCAGGGTCAAAATTTTTTTTTTTCAAAATGTGAATGTGTGTAGTGACAAATGGGCAGTGATATATATGTTATCTGAATAAAGACTGATCATGTGTGAAAAAGATGTGTAGACAAGGGCAATCAATTCTAAAAATATATATATGTATATTAAGATGAGGACTGAGGGTAAATGCATGTGAGTGAATAAGTGCAAATATGCACGCAAAATGAATATGCAATAAATCAACAACAGGTGCCGTGATCTCAAGACAGCGTGATTGTTAGATCTACATAGTCCATAATCACCAAGCCCATGATCTGAGAGAAAAACAAATGTCAAAGACAAACATTCAAAAACAAGTACAAAAAATATATTTAGAATATATAAAGACATTTTTTTTAGTTATGTGGTAAAGACGTGCCTGTAACCATATAAAAACATCATATATAAGATTAATATTATGTTTCTAGAATGACGATGAACCATAAACTTGGACTCATCCATATGGATGTATAATTAAACAAAGATATATATATCCATGTGCATATATTGGTTCAAAACCTGAACTGAATGAAATTGGGGTACTAGAATGGCGTATGAGGCAAAAACGTCAATCCAGACGCCCCTTAGCAGAACTATATTGAAACACTCTCTCAGCATATAGCGTCTTAAAGAGCCGACGTACAGGGATGATGGCTCACCCAGGGGAGGTCGGGAACCGGTTAAAGGATAAAAGAACAAACCAGTTATTGTTGCAATATTTAATTTTTTCAGATATTCCTTCCTCTGTATATTTTTCGGCCACTAAATGTCCTCAGTCTGATGGCCAGCTAGACATGTGCACTGCCGTTTAATTCGTTTAATTCGTTTAATTCATTTTTTCTTTTCTTTTTTTCGGGTCATTCATTATGATCGAAATTCATAAATGCGAAAATCCGACAATCCAGAAATTCCGAAATTTGAAAATTCGGAAATTCAAAAATTTCAAAAATTTCAGAAATTCGAAAATCCGAAAATTCAAAGGTAAGAAAGAAAATCCATAAATTTGAAAGAACAAAAATCCAAAAAATCAAAATAATAACTAACTAATAATAACTAACTATTAAATTATAGGTATTGGAATTTCCTTTCAAATTTGGCTGTTAGTCAACTTAACGAATACGAATTTATCCAAAGTTACGAACCATCCAAAATAACGAATGCCGCATCTAAACAAATGGAAATAAATTGATAATAATGATAAAAAGTTTTTATATTTATTATTATTGTTATTTATTATTATTAATTTGTTACCTTCCATTCATTTTGATACGGCATTGTTATTAGTTAGTTATTATTTCAGAATTTTCGGGTTTTTGAATTTTCAAATATTAGTCCTTATTTTCGAATTTAGAACTTCCAAATTTCCGAATTTTCAGTTTTTTGAATTTCCGAATATTCAACTTTATGAATATTCTAATTTACGAATTTTCGAATATTCTAATTTACGAATGTTCTGAAAAATTCATGAAACGGGTTTCCGTTAATTCGGATATTTCTGAAATAATACATTTGTTGAAATTCGTTAAAAAACTAATTTGGAACAAAATGAATTGCACATGTCTATAGACAGCATCAATCAACCAGTATCCTGGACATGTCCCAGCTTGAGACTGGACAGTGAATGGAGAAGCGACACAGTGATGAGCTCTTCTCTTTGTCACCCAGCTTTCTCGTCCTATCAGAATGCTTATTGTCAACACATGAAGTGATTCGGTTTCGATTTACTCAAAGAAATTAGATGGTTCACTTTGCAAGGTAAGTTGTACTTTGCATGAGATTTTTCTCCAGAGCTTAGTGAATGAGGTGAATCTCTTCTAAATCTCCATCATCCAATCATGTTCAAGCAAATATACAGTTTTTTTATTTTCCTTGCACAAGTACTTTTTCACTACATTTACTGTTAATGTTTTAGAAAAATAAAAAAAAATAAAAAAGTGCAAAATCACCAACAGAAGAGCAATTCCCAGGTGGAGACTACAAAAATCTCAGATCCTATTATTACTTATCCTGAGCTTTGTTTTTCCATGTATTTTTCCAGTCTTTCAAGACTGACAAGATCATCTCTGGCTCTCAAAGTGAAAGAGGTCTATTAGCAATGCCAATTGTTTGGAACAAGGAAAGGGCATAATATTTGGAAAATTTTAAAGGTTGGGAGCTATGATTGTTCTAATGACTTCTGGTAATTTCATATCCTTATTTCCTATATTTACATCTGTTTTTAACAAATTAACCAATATTTCCCTTTTACACTTTTTCCAACCAAGTATATATTGTTTTTTTTTTTTTTATATTTTTTTTTTTTTTTTTTTTCATATTGTTTTTTTTTTTTTTTTTTTTTTTTATGGTTGGACTGGATGGACTTGTGTCTTTTTTCAACCTGGCTAACTATGTAACTATATAGAGCAAACACCTGTGTCATGATGTACAAACAGAGCAGAGGCCCATACTCCTTTAGGGCCGGTTCCCACCTGAATCGTTTAGAAATGCAGTCCGCATATTCCTGTGTGGCTCCTATGCAACTCAGTGAGGTGCAATTTTCAGCCCATTCATTTGAATGGGCTGAAACCGCACTGGATCACACAAAAAGTAGGGCATGTACTATTTTTCAAAAACGCACTGCACCAGATTGCATGGTACTGAAATACCATGCAGGCCGGTGTAAGCAAACGCGCTGTGTTTGTGATCTGCATTTGGAGTGTCGTTATGATTATATTGATACCCGCAGCAGATCACACATGCAGTGCATTTTGAGTGCGGTGCCGGAAACGTGCACGGAACCCAGATTTCCTGCGCCGTGTTGCGGTGTGAACGAGCGCTCACTACTTATCTCATTTTAGTGCCATAGACATTTATGTTGTCAGGCAATATTATTAGATATAAGTCCAGCCAAAGCTTGTAAGGCTGTACTTCTTCTATGGATCAAAGGAGTGCAATTCGTTTTGCACTCCTGTGACCCTTTTTCAGCAGAGAGAGGACCGAAGTCCACCACAAAAATCAGTCCAGGCACCGCGTCATCATGACCACGGAGTCTGGATCCGCCAGGTGCCTGGACTGATACCCGTCTCAGCGAGCCGCTGAGAGCCTAAGATGGCCGCTCCACCCCCTCCACAGCTCACGCTCCAATGAGCGAGGAGGAGCAGAGCAAGAGAGCTGTGACCAACAGTCTACAGCTCTTTGCTCACGGAGCTGTGAAAACCGAGCCATCGGCTGTTTTCGTTTGCTCCGTTCTTAGTGCAGAGGCTTCGGGGGACAGATGCAGCATCGGAGCCATGCTGCACCCACCAAGGTTAGTATGAATAGGGAAAAAAAATAATTCCTTTACTTCTCTTTTAACATCAACATCAAGTTATTTATGTATAAATAACTTGTTATACAGGGCTTTCAGTGTATAAAAAGTTCATAATATAATAGCAATGCGTGTCAGAATAACAACAGAAAATCAAGCTTAACCACCTCAATACAGGGCACTTACATCCCCTTCCTGCCCAGACTAATTTTCAGCTTTCAGCGCTCTCACGCTTTGAATGACAATTACTCATGCAACACTGTACCCATATGAAATTTGGGTCCTTTTTTCACACAAATAGAGCTTTCTTTTGGTGTTTTTTTAATTTTTGTGCTATAAATAAAAAAGACCGTAAATTTTGTGAAAAAAATGCCTTTTTCTTTGTTTCTGTCATAACATTTTGCAAATTAGTAATTTTTCTTCATAAATTTTGGCCAAAATGTATACTTCTACATATCTTTGGTAAAAATAACCCAAATTAGTGTCAATTAATTGGCCTTTGTGAAAGTTATAGAGTCTACATACTATGGTGCCAATCACTGAAAACTGATCACATCTGATCACACCTGATGTACTGAAGGCCTATCTTATTTCTTGAGACACTAACAAGTCAGGAAAGTACAAATACCCCCCAAATGACTCCTTTTTAGAAAGTAGACATGCCAAAGTAAGTAGCATGGTGAGTTTTTTTAAGTTGTAATTTTTTCCCACAATTCTTTGCAAAATGAAGATTTTTTTTTTTCTACAAAATTGTCACATTAGCAGGTTATTTCTCTCACAGAGAATATGCATACAACAAATTACACCCCAAAATACATTCTGCTACACTTCCCGAGTATGGCAGTAATGACCTCATTTTGGAAAGCAAACACCCCAACGTATAATCTATGAGGCATAATGAGTTTTTTTTCATTCTTTTTTCGTTCATTTTTTCCAGAAGTTTTTGGAAAATGTGGAAAAAAAATGAAAACGCATTTTTTTAACACATAGCAAAGATGACACCCCAAAATACATTCTGCTACTCCTCCTGAGTATGGCAATACCACATGTGTGAGACTTTTACACAGCCTGGCCACATACAAAGGCCCAACATTGAAGTAGCAGCTTCAGGCGCTCTACGAGCATAAATGACACATCTCATTTCTCAACCACCTATTACACTTTTGAAGGCCTTGGAGCACCAGGACAATGGAATTGCCCCCAAAATGACCCAATTTTGAAAAGCAAACACCCCAATGTATAATCTATAAGGCATAATGAGTCTTTTAAACAGTTCATTTTTTTCAAGAAGTTTTTGGAAAATGTGGGGAAAAAAATGAAAACGCATTTTTTTTACACAAAGTTGTCCATTTATCAGATATTTCCAACACATAGCAAGTACATAGCACAAAATGACACCCCAAAATACATTCTGTTACTCCTCCTGAGTATGGCAATACCACATGTGTGAGCCTTCTACACAGCCTGTTCACATACAGAGGCCCAACATCCAAGTAGCACCATCAGGCGTTCTAGGAGCATAAATTACATATATAATTTCCTGGCAACCTATCATTTTTGAAGGCCTTTCATATTTCTAACACATAGCATGTACATACCAAGCATTACAATCCAAAATAAATTCTATTGCAGAAAGGGTAAAAAAAAAGCATTACCTGTGCTTTTAGTAGTATCCACAGAGGAGAGCACTGGTTCAGGCAGCAGGCAGCAATAGTAATTATCCAGGCAGCAGCCAGGAATATTGTTTATAGTCAGCACAAGGATATTGTCAGCACAGCACAGTGCATAGAAATTGTCCAGGCAGAGACAGCCAGCACAGCCATAATATTGGTCTTGGTACACTGTTACCTGCAGACACTCATTGTACCGCTCTCCACGCCTTCATAAACATACTGCCTCTTGCTACAGCTAATTATTTGCATAATCCAGGTAGCGGTGTGGTCCGTTCATGCGGCAGGCAGAGGCATGATAGCAGTAAGTCAGCAGCAGGCTGAGGGCTGTAATCAGGTAAGACCTGTGCACAGGGGCACAGGGGTAGATGCTTCGACCCACCCAAATCTCTATGAAGCCTCTGGACCCCAGACCCTAATCCAGAAATTACGAAACCCGGAGAAAAAAAAAAATGTTTTCTCCATCCGGAAAAACAATTCTGGAGCCCCTCACTCCCCCCTCATATGTGAGACCCCTGTGTACTACAGTAGCAGGGCAACAGATCAGTCCAAGCGGTAGGCAAAAGCATAGTCCATAAAACAGGCCAGGGTCAGTTCACATGCAAGCAGTCCAAGCAGTGGACAGAAGCGTAGTTGATAAAACAGGTCAGGGTCAGTTCATGTGGAAGCAATCCAAACGGCAGGCAGAGGCATAATCAAAAAACAGGCCGGGGTCAGTTCACGTGGAAGGCAGTGGCATGGTTATTTGGGGAAGCATGGAAAATGGTCAGTACAGATGATGAAAATGGGGAAATGGTTAAAAATATGGGCTAATATTTTAGGGCTGTATGATAAAGTTGGAAGCAATCATCAATGCAAAGGCCAGGCTATATGGGTAGAGATCAGTGTTTACAAACGTTTTTTATGTGTGTACCATCATCCCTAAAGTAGTAAACCAAAAAATATGTAGAAAATGGGATTTTAAAGGTACCCCTGATATAGGAAAAGATTTTCATTGTCAATATTAGGTTGAGGATGTATACCTTTGACTGTGAATGTAAAACTGTTCTCACATTTTATCGTACATTTTTTTTGTAAAACTGCCTTAATAAATATTTGATATATTTTTAGTAGATAATGTCTTTTCCTATATCAGGGGTACCTTTAAAATCCCATTTTCTACATATTTTTTGGTTCAATGCAAAGGCCAGGTTGGGAGGGACACTGGGGACAATGGTAGCTGGTATCTTTTCGAAATCCTCTCTTTGCATCTTCGGCCTGCTTCAGATTTTGGAATGTTGAAGGGGAAGTGGCGCTTATGAAGTCGGGTAACAGCATCAGAGTGAAGGTCTTCTGGGGGGGGTCTTTGTTGAAAGATGAGGGATGTGACAACTTCTTCTATGAATTTTAGGAAGGGGACGGGGCTTTACGTGGATTTGGTGTAGACTACGTAGGAATTATAAATGGCCAAATGGATGAGATAAATTGCTACTTTCTTGTACCAGAATCGGGACCTCCTTATTGACAAATAGGGCTGAATCATTTGTTCATTGAAAGCCACCACCCCCCCCCCCCTGTAGAGATTATAATCTTGGACACATGTTATCTTTTCAACGGGACCTTGTCTTCTTTGAACCTCAATTGTAGTGTCGTCATGGACGTGCATCATGTGCACGTCCCTTTTATCCTTCCACCTCAAGGCCAGCACTTTGTTGCATCTCAATGTTGCTCTTTCCCCCCTTCACAGCTTTTTTTTCGCTAGAGTTTGTGGAAGGCCCTTCCTATTCTTTCTGGAGGTTCCGCAGGCCAGGGTTTTTGCGATGTATAAGTGTTTGAAAAGGGGCAGGCTGGTGTAGAAGCTGTCAAGGTATATGTGACATCGTTTGTTCAGAAGTGGGTATGCCAGGTCTCATACAATCTTTCCAGTTGTGCCCATGTAGGCTGGGCACTTAGGGAGCTGGAGCTGGGAATCTTTTCCTTCATATATGCGGAACGCATACAGATATCCTGTGACTCTCTCACAGAGCTTGTAAAATTTTACTCTGTATCTGTCCCTTTTGCTAGGAATGTATTGCTTTATTCCTAGCCGGCCTGAAAAGGGTACCAGGGACTCATCTACACATATATTCTGATCGGGGATAGAGTTCTGCAAATCGCTGGGAAAAGAAATTTATCAGTGGGCGAATTTTATATAACTTGTCGTAATTTGTATGATTGCGGGAGGGCACTGGGTGTTGTCGCTGAAATGAAGAAAGAGCATTATCATCTCGTATCAGGACCTGGACATTATGGCAGAATAAATGGGCATGTGGTAGATGGGGTTGGTGGACCAATAGGCATGTACTTCATTTTTTTTGTAAGCCCCATGTTTATGGTGAGGCCCATAAACAATTTGAACTCCAAATTCAGATCTCTCCACTCAAACGGACGGGCTTATGACGATTAGGGGTTGTTGGCAATATACTGCTGGGCATATAAATTCATCTGATCCACAATGAATTGCAGCAAAGTGTCGGGTGTTGGCCTGCACACCTGGCTGTGCTGGCTGTGCTGTGAAAGGTGGAATAATTGGTGATCCCGAGTCGGAAGGCAGCCATGTTGGGTTTGCAAGACCACCTGGCATGTATGTAGAGGCCCTGGCTCTTGGGGGACGTGACACTCCAGTAGTTGGGGGATTTGAATTTACTGTGCTGGTGCTCGTGATGTGGCAGCACTGGTACTGGGCCTGGGAATTTGTTCTTGGGGCCTATTGCTGGTGGCAGTATTGGTACTGGGCCTGAGAATATAATCCTGGTTGCTGACAGCTGCCTGGTTTCCAATTCGGAATCAGAATTGGAATCTGATGAGAACTCCCTGCTGCTCTCATCAGTCATATAGAGGATCTGGAATGTCTCCTCACTAGTATAAAATCTTTTAGACATTACGCTGTGTGACAGGTGGCAGATGACGGTCACTGATGGGCTGTGCAATGGTTTGCAGGTGATGTTCACTGATAGGTGATGATGGTGTGACAATGTGACAGGCGATGGTCACTGATGGGTGACAGGCCACGGATGGTGAGGGATGATGGTCACTGATGGGTGATGGTCATAGACAGGTGACAGGCCACGGTCACTGATGGGTGATGGGTGCACCGCTGATGGTCACTGATGGGTGACGGGTGATGGGTGACAGGGCAGGTTCACTGATGGGTGACGTGTGATGGATGACAGGCTACGGTCACTGATGTGTGCACTGCTGATGGTCACTGATGGGTGATGGATGACAGGCTACGGTCACTGATGGGTAACGGGTGCACCGCTGACGGTCACTGATGGGTGATGGGTGAGGGTCACTGATGAGTGACGGGTGATGGGTGATGGTCACTGATGGGTGATGGGTGACAGGTGACAGGGTAGGTCACTGATGGGTGACGGGTGCACCGCTGACACTCACTGATGGGTGATGGGTGAGGGTCACTGATGAGTGATGGGTAATGGGTGACGGTCACTGATGGGTGACGAGTGATGGGTGACAGGTGACAGGGTAGGTCACTGATGGGTGACGGGTGCACCGCTGATGGTCACTGATGGGTGACGGTCACTGATGGGTGATGGGTGACAGTTGACGGTCACTGATGGGTGACGGGTGATGGGTGACGGGTGATAGGTGACGGTCATTGATGGGTGACGGGTGCACCACTGGCGGTCACTGATGGTAGTCTCTTATGTGACGGGTGCACTTTTTGGGATTACTGTGGTGACTGTTGGGTGACAGGTGACAATGGGTGGGGCAAAGGGACAAGTGTTGTGCTTGGTGCATACAATACACACAGATCGGTAACTCACTGCTCCTGGTTCTTCTCTCCTCTCACTGGAAACGGTGTGTGAGGAGAGAAGAGCTGGTAACAGCTAGTTACCGCTCTGTGTTTACACACAATCGCGCGAATGCCCTGTTTAAATGGACGGACGTCATATGACACCTGCCAGAACGAGAGCCGCGCTGCCTGGCCGTCATATGACGGGCGGCAGGCTGCAAGCGGTTTAAGAAGTAACAATGTTAATAGTACTAAGCAAGAGAATAAAGATATTGGGGTCAGCAAAATTATCTGGAAAATGATTAGCGGGCTTAGAGCAAATGTCTTAAGCTGGCTAGTGACAATAACACTAGAAGAGAACCCCTAGTCCAGTGATGGTGAACCTTGGCACCCCAGATGTTTTTGAACTACATTTCCCATGATGCTCATGCATTCTGCAGTATAGCTGAGCATCATGGGAAATGTAGTTCCAAAACAGCTGGGGTGCCAAGGTTCGCCATCACTGCCCTAGTCAAATGATCTTAAAGAGGAACTGCAGTCTGCTCACATAATTTGTAATAAAAACATTTTTTGCCATTCTGAAGCTTCCCTCCAACCACTCTGCATATTATTTTATTTATACAGTAAAACCGAGGTTTGAAAGTAACTTGGTTTGAGAGCGCTTTACAAGACAAGCAACATTTTTTAATACATTTTGACTTGATATACAAGCGATGTCTTGATATACAAGTAGCGTCATGTCACAACTGAGTATAAAAGAGAAGAGAGGCACCTCTAAGGGTAGCAATATGGTCACATTTAATGAAGGTACAACATTTAGCAACATATTGCTACACTTAGAGGTTCCTCTCTTCTCTTTTATTCTCTGTAGCTCCTGTTGGAGTTTGCTTCTAATCCACTTGTGGAGGCTGTCATTTGTGGAGGGACATTTTATGGTTACACAACTTATCACATTGCTATAATTTTTTTATGGTATATGGATTATAAACTGAAGGACTTATGAATAAATAGTTGTGGAACAAATCATTTGAGTTTCCATTATTTCTTATGGGGAAATATGCTTTAATATACAAGTGCTTTGCATTACAAGCATGTTTCTGGGACGAATCATGCTTGCAATCCAAGGTTTTACTGTACTGTGATTCTGTACTTGCCAAATATGTTGCAGATATCTCCTCCCACTGAGCCTGGCTGCATCCATTTTAACTGTGGGCAGCTGAAGTTGCTGTCTGTTCACTTCCTGGATTTACACAGACACACAGAGGCACACCTCAAGCTCTGCAACCTTGCAGCTTTCATTAGCCCTCTTATGACTCATCCCCTCTCTCTTCCTGGCAAACTCTCCTGGAGTGAGAGAGAGCTGTGTATACTTTGCATTTTTCTGTTTTTGATTTCTTAAGCAATAAAAGAAACCCATTTAATAACTTGTTTACAAAACCTGGGAATCTGTTCAAGTATCAGGTTTGAATGAAATTGTTAAGGGCCTTTCGTTCGATGAAGTGAAATGAAGGGTACATGGTATGTTAATTAATGAAAAGCGTGCGGAAAACTCATGGACTTGTGCGATAAATGTAACCACTTGCCTACAGGACACTTTCACCCCCTTCCTGCCCAGGCCAATTTTCAGCTTTCAGCACTGTCACGCTTTAAATGACAATTGCGCAGTCATGCGACACTGTACCCATTTAACATTTTCAGCATTTTTTTCACACAAATAGAGCTTTCTTTTGGTGGTATTTAATCATCACTGGGTTTTATTTTTTGTTAAACAAACGAATAAAGACAGAAAAAAAAAGTTTCATAGTTTGTTATAAAATTTTGCAAACAAGTAATTTTTCTCCTTCATTGATGTGCGATGATGAGGCTGCATTGATGGGCACTGATAGGCTGCACTGCTGAGGTGGCATTGATGGGCACTGATAGGTTGCACTGATGGGCACTGATGAGGTGGCACTGGTGGGCACTGATGAGGAGGCACTGATGAGGCTGTACTGATAGGCGGGACTGATGAACACTGATAGGTTGCACTGATGGGCTCTGCTAGGCGACACTAAAGGGCACTGATAGGTTGCACTGATGGGAACTGATGAGGTGGCACTGGCGGGCACTGATGAGGCTGCACTGATAGGCGGGACTGATGAGCACTGATAGGTTGCACTGATGGGCTCTGCTAGGCGACACTAAGGGGGACTGATAGGTGGCACTGATGGGCACTGATAGGCAGCACTGGTAGGCAGCACTGATAGGTGGCACTGATGGGCACTGATTGGCAGCACTGATGTGCACTGTTGGGACTACACTGATAATCAGGATACTGATAATCAGTGCCCTGATTATCAGTGTTGATGTTCCTTTAACACAAGCCGGTTATCAGCTCCCTTCTTCTCTCCTCACACTGGGGAAAGAAAAGCCGATAACCGGCTTGTGTTTAGATCCATGATCAGCTGTCATTGGACACAGCTGATCATGTGGTAAAGGGCCGCTGTGATTGGCCCTTTACCCCCATCAGTTTGGATCAGTTCCCATCAACGTGACCACCCATGTGCTTTCTGGAATTGTAAGATACTGAGTTTGACTCACCATATTAGTCACAAGCTCCGGGAGGGTTCCCTGCCCCTCCACTGCTCCTCTCCCCCCTCCTCCATCTTATCTTCTTCCCTTCTTTCCTTTCCATTTCTTTTTCCCCTACTTCACTAAGCCTCAAGGTATTGTCTGCAGTTTACTTTGGACCGTCACGCTATCTTTTTGTCCCCTGGAGGTCTACTTCTGCCTGCCATTACATGCTCTATTTTCAGGAGGTCTTTGCACTGACCATTGAATATGATGGTCACTTCAGTAGCTCTACCTCGTTATAGCCTGGCCTTTTGGCCTGTAATATGGATACACATTAACATTAGGTTCTGCTCTGTACACCAACTTTATTTTGCTCTATAGCCCCCCAAGCTTTTAAAGCGCATGTTATTTAAAGTGGAGTTCCACCCACTTTTACAACTCTTCAGCATCCCTCACTAAACTGTGCACTGTAAACGAATTGGATATTTTAAAAATGTTTTTCTCAGCACCTACTGTATATCTGCTGTAATCATTTTTCACTTCCTCCTCCCTGGCCGTGGCCCATCACATCATTTCCTGTTTGCAATGCCTTTTGGGAAGGGGCGGCAACTTCCTCTGACACTGTCGTTGCTATGGAAAACTGACCTGAAACCTATTACACTGCTTGTGCTGCACTGAGCATGTGCAATATCTGCAAGGATGAGATCCAGGAAGAAATACAGTCTGGCTTCAGATGCCCACACTTAAGATGGCCACGGCCTGCTGTAAGTTTATAAAATAACAAACTACTGCTATAAACTAACAAAACAGACCTTAGTTTACAGACTAACTTTACTAGAATATATTAAGCTTGTGTATTATAGGTGTATTTTTATTTAAAAAGTGTAATTTCGGCCGGAACACCACTTTACGTATCTGAATGTTGTAACATGCATCTTTTTCCTCCTCTGAAGGGGAACTAAATGTCATAATGGCACCTATATTTTGATGTTGATAAAATCTTGCTGTATACTTGATGAATATTTGACTGTGTAACAGATGGCTAGGTGCATTGATGTTCTTTACTCGTTATTTTTTCCTGTAATGTCAATTGTTGTATTTCCTTAACCTATTCTAATATAAATATTGCGAAAGAAGAGTCTTCAAACAAGATTAGTTGACTCAATAATGGCATCATTGAATGCTCTGCTGAAGATTGTTCAGAAACTCTTATGAATGTTTGATCAATAATCCAACCATGCACGGCCAGTTTTACAACACCCAAGCCATATGTCAATAGGACTGATAGAATAAATGGCACCAGCAGATTATAGTATGCCAAGTGGGTAAATATTAATTGTTTACTGTGATACAAACTGTAGTATGATATTAGGGTATCATAGGATGATTTTTTAGAATTACTTGTGAATGTTTGAACAAAAATCTAACCATGTATGACCAGTTTTATGACACCCAGACCATATGTCAATAGGACTGATAGAATGAATGGCATCAGCAGATTTTAGTATGCCAAAAGGTTAATTATAAAATTGATATGGTGATACAAATTGCAGCATGACCAGCTGAATTTCGATCCAGCTATGGGCATTTCAGTTCACGAGAAGTCAATTTAACAGCTAATTTATCAACTTCTCATAAACGGCTTGTTGGAAAATTTTACTTTGATCCGCGCTACAGCCAATCGGCTGCAGTGTTAATCAATGTATTCTGATGGCGGGGGAGTCCCATTGTCAGAGTACAATGATACAGCGGGTAGGATTCCCCCATCCACCTTAAAAGTGTAGATGGGGGAATTGGTTCAGTTTTTTGTTCAGCTTGCTGGCTGAACAAAAAACTGAGCCATGTATGGCTAGCTTTAAGCATTTAAAAAAAACAAAAACTATTTATGGTGTTAAAAGATATCTGATATCCGAAGAGTATAATTTGTTACCAGATCAAACATGTTTTTTTATCAAACAAGCAGCTTAATCTGCATCTTATCGATGAGAAGAATGCTCCTTTCACACCAGTGCGACTTAGGATCCGCCTTGTGAGACGCAATGTTGCAGGACATGTAAAATGCCATGTATCTCTATGAGAGACGTTGCAATTGGCGCTACTGAAGTCACTGCAACTTCATGCCATGTCTTATCACTTCAAAATCATATCAAATTCAGACTCCAAAGTTGCACTGAAAATTTGGAGTCAGTTAGTGTGAAAAGAGGTTGAAGAGAATAGGGTGTACATAGCTACACATGTAGATTGGACATAGATACTGGGAGTGTAGAGTTTCTGTGTCCTTGCTAAGGTTACAAAAGGATTCTAAAGGGACTCATATGTCTTTTATAAATAAGTGTTGAACACATCATCATTTTTCTAGGTAAATCTATTTCTAAAGGTGCTATTGACATGAAATTTTCACCACATGTTGGTAACAACCCATGCAATCCATACATACAAAGAAACCTAAACATTCAGAAATTAAGTTGTGTGTAATAAAATGGAACGACACAGGGAAAAAGTATTGAACACATGAAGAAAGGGAGGTGCAAAAAGGCATGGAAAGCCAAAACACCAGCTGAAATCTATCAGTAATTAGAAAGCAATCCTACCCCTTGTCAGTGCAAATTAATATCAGCTCCCTGTCAGGAGGGACACTTATTGGCTCTGCACTACTCACGCGTTGTCAGTGTGAACAGAGGAATACCGATAACTGGCACTTCCTATTTACACTGTGATCAGCTGTGGTTGGACACAGCTGATCACATGGTAAAGAGCCTACATCATAGGCTCTTTACCATGATTGGAGATATGATGTGTCCGAGCGTCACACCACACCACTGATTGCCGCCCTGCGCACCCCTGGGGGCACCCACAAGCGGCATGTTGTGAAGAACGTAATATGACGCCAGTCACAAAAATAAAACCCCCTACCTGGCCGTCATTTTGTTATAGGCTGGGTAGGAAGGTGTTAACTTCTGTATCTGTTTGTTTTGGTTTTTTTGTATGTATGGATTGCATTGCTTCCTCTGGAGAGGTAAAGAAACAAAGGGACTCGCTGTCCTGTACTCGTAGGCGGGCCGGGAACAGCATACTGTATTTCAGGCCTCTCTGCCTCAGGTTAAGCTTCACATGGTCAAAGGACTTACCGTTGCTTCTGCGTTTCCACCAAAAAAGAACCGGGAAGATCATGAGCAGGGCTCCTTCAAATTGTAGAGCTTCAATCTTTCTACTCTCCCGCAAAACCAGGTCTCTGTCACGGAAATTCAGAAGACATAGGATAAATGTGCGCGGGGGGTGCGCAGGAGGCCCGGGGGCCCCTCGGGCCGCGGACATCCTATGGACACATTCTACGGCAAAGATTGGAGAGAAGGCCGTCTGTGGGAGCAGGGTGTGGAGGAGATACTCCGTAAAGGCTCCAGGGTTAGGATCCTCAGACCCCTCAGGTAGCCCCAGGTTCCGGAACTTGTTTCTCCTGTTGTGGTTCTCAGAGTCCTCCACTCGGTACGCTAATGCCTTTACTTTGGTGGTGAGAGCATGGAGGGAGGTAGTGTGGTCTCTCAGCGTGTCTTCAGTATCCCCTCTTCGGCACACAACCTCCGTCAGCCAAGCCCTGAACTTGTCTATATCCTTCCGAATTAGGCCAATCTCCAGCTGCATAGAGTCAATTTTCCCCATCAGGGTAGTTTGACAGGTCGTGATGCCCTGCATTAGGGCATCAAAGTTGTGTTGTTCATGAAGCGCTGGATGCGCTTCCTCCGCCTGGGACACCATATTGGACAGCGTGCGAGGCCCAGCTTTCGCACCACGAGGTGTTGCAATCAATAGGGGGGCTTTCTTAAGCACAGAGGATTTGCACTTACTGGGCATAACAGATCAGAAGACTGCCAGGAGCTCAGCCATATGTTCAAAAAGTAGCCGGCCTGCAGGGAACAGGATAATTAGCAGGCAGAATAACGGAGCTCTCTTACTATGCCTCCGCTCTGGTCGCCATCTTGGACACACCCCAACGAACAGATACTCTTTTAATGAAAAGTGCACATATAGCAATATTGAAATCAACTTCCGGAATTAAATTAACACATGTATGAGATTGCCATGTTTGGGTTTAGATCTACTTTAAAGAGTAAAACTGATAAGCTTATAACTGGCTTTGCTGTAAAATTATTTCAAGTTTCTGTCCCTCATTAATAGGTTTCTATTTCTCTATACGTGTTGATGTTCATCATCTGAGTCTTCTAATATTAGAAGAATCTCTGAAAAATTGCTGGAAGAAGAATCTTTTTCTTGAGGCCAACCTGCAATACTATTAAATTAAAGGACATATTGATTCCAATTTGGGAGTCGTATACGGTTTTATAAGTACCAGGTGTTTCTGTGAGAAGAATCTTTGACCTGCAGCTACATTTAATAGGCCTTTGCTATTAGCGGAAAAATCTATATTTATCTGGTACTGATACCTCATTTATTTGCTTCAGAACAAAAACAAAAATACACCATTCAACAAATAAGCAGATGGTCGCTGCAGACAAAAAAATAATCTTTGAGCAAGGATTTCTACATGTTATATTTGTTGTAGACCATCAAATTGTATTATTAGTAAAATTAAAATAGTGAAGCGCAACAAAACTGAGCTGAGTGCCAGGATGTATTAATGAGTAATCTGGGGTGAAAATAATCAAAAGTGAAAACAATCCATATAACCTAGCAATAAGCAAAGAACATGTCCATATGTAAATAGTGACTGTTGCTAGTAGATTCAAGACATTAAATCCAAAAGGAAAACTCTACTCAGGGCAATATCTTCATAAGTGACAAATCCAAAATAAGTGAATCAGCACACCACCGTGTCCTCCACCGGTCTCTATATGTGCTCACCTCACATAAAGACCCACTATAGGGTCTAATGGCACCTTCCCCTCAGGTTATAAATCCAGCAATCCATTGTTCCTCTATCCTCATAAGGACTCCCAATCACTCAGATGCTGTTCCTCATAGTTATATGCCATAAGGGTAGGAAAGAACTCAACATAGTGTCTTACCATTTAAAAACAACTTTTAATAAAACCACAGTAAAGAACTCACATATACAGATTCACTGTCCTGGTGCATGCAGGTAAAGCGCTTGTGTGATAAAGATGGACAATCCCTGGATCACTAAAACATCCACAGATCCTCGGCCCTGCGTCCCCAGCGGCTCGTGAACTACTTCCTGGATGGACGTAATGACGTCAAAGGCTCCGCCTCAACACGTTTCGTCACTGCACTTGTGACTATATCAAGAGGTGTGAGTCTAGTGTCATCGTTCTAAATTTATAATCAAAATAACCAATGGGACATCATTGCCGTCCGCCACTTTGCCGTAGCCCATCTTAGAGGCCATTTTGTGGTAGTCCGTCTACAGCCTGAAATCAGATATCCTACCTACACTTGTTAGCTAAATCTTAGTAAAAAATAAACAGTAAAAAGTCATCTTCAATGTGAGAGAGTTGAGCACCTATTAAATCTAAGAGAGCCAATACTAAGTTATATCTAAAATAACCTATTACTAACCTATGGATCACTAGCAAAGTAATAGGGAATAATCCTGTCGGCCATTTGGTTTTGGTCCATCATGCTGGCCATGTATGGTTATCCTTACATCCTTAATGACACCTACAGCTAGGCATCCGGACCAACCTATGTATGTAAAGAGATGACCGGAGCAAAGACAATAATAAAAAACTTTGTCACATGGGGAATAACTAATAAATAATTTAAAATACCAAATGGCATATTAATTTATAGGTCGCTCCTAAGTGCATTTGGCGACCGCAAGCTGAGAGGGGCACAAATAATGAGTAAATGCATGCATAAAAATAGGGAAAAGGGGCGGTGGGACTTTAAATGAAGCACATACGTATACAAAAATAGTTTATTAATCATAATAATAATATAAATCTGATACATGGTAGTAATCATGATGCATAATGGAATCAATACAGTTAATATATATACACAAGTTTGTATGTAGTAGAAACAAGTAATCACATACAAAATAGGTAGTTGATATCACATAATTCACGTATAAAAAGTATGGTAAGTAAAGACATGGCATCGGCTACGCGTTTCATGAATTGATCCAATCTTTAGGAGCATGCACATGACTTAAAAAATGAAGTATCTGGTAGTGGAAGTATCTATAAGGTCTGACCCTGCCAAGGAAAAGGGGGGTTGGTGATGAGAAGTAGAATTAAACATTAAACCCATAAAAGCCTCCACAGTCTAAAGTACTTACAAACATTGCTATATGATGAGAGTGTGGCACTGCAGAACAGAGACCCCCTAGGGGCATCGCCACTGGGAGCTGAGGTGGTGTGGAGCGGCCCGAAGCCCGACAAGGACAACATCCAAGAGAGGCGGATTCCCAAATGTGAAAGTTTATCATGATGACCATAGGTGCTAAAACCAAACAAGGACTGCTGTGAGAATAATATAGTTTAATATATATAGTGTGCAAAGTATCTTGTACTTGGTAAAGGGCAGGATAGATAGAATTGTTATTATAATAGGAAGTGTCAATGCAGTCCAAGCAGGTGCAGATAGATAACAAGGGTTGTGGGAGTTGGAGAGTAGGGAAGTGAAATTGTGAGAAAGATTAGATAAAAACCAGATACCTGATAGTACCAATAGAGAGTAGTGGTGAATGAAAAGTATATACCATAACCATAAAGCTTCCAGACCAAAGTGATACAAAAGGTGAACCATTGAAATTGAAAAGAACCACCAGAGTACATGTACAGTGGATATAAAAAGTCTTCACACCCCTGTTAAAATGTCGGGTTTCTGTGGTGTAAAAAAATGAGACAAAGATGAATCATTTCAGAACTTTTTCCACCTTTAATTGGCCCTATAAACCGTACAACTCAGTAGAATAACAAACTGAAATCTTTTAGGTGGAGGAAAGTAAAAAAATAAAAAATAAATAAAATAATATGGTTGTAAAAGTATGCACACTCTTTAACTAATACTTTGTTGAAGCACCATTTGATTGTATTACAACACTCAGTCTTTTTGGGTATGAGTCTATCAGCATGGCACATCTTTACTTGGCAATATCTGCCCACTCTACTTTGCAAAAACACTCCAAATCTGTCAGATTACGAGGGCATCTCCTGTGCACAGCCCTCTTCAGATCACCCACAGTTTTTCGGATTCAGGTCTGGGCTCTGGCTGGGCCATTTAAAAACGTTAGTCGTCTTCTAGTGAAGCCATTCCTTTGTTGATTTGGATGTATGCTTTGGGTCGTTGTCATGCTGAAAGATGAAATTTCTCCTCATTTTCAGCTTTCTAGCAGAAGCCTGAAGGTTTTGTGCCAATATGGACTGCTATTTGGAACTGTTCATAACTCCCTCTACCTTGACTAAGTTCCCTGTTCCAGCTGAAGAAAACAGCCCCAAAGCATGATCCTGCCACCACCACGCTTCAATGTGGGTATGGTGTTCTTTTGTTGATGTGCAGTGTTGTTTTTTGCGCCAAACATATCTTTTAAGATTATGGCCAAAAAGTTCAAGCTTGGTTTCATCAGACCATAACACATTTTCCCACATGCTTTTGGGAGACTTCAGATGTGTTTTTACAAAATTTAGCTGGGCTTGTTGTTTTTCTCCATAAAAAAAGGCTCCTGTCACAGCCAGTACTTGCCAGATATTCCTGCAGCTCCTTTAATGTTGCTGTAGGCCTTTTGGCAGCCTCCCTGACCAGTTTTCTTCTAGTCTTTTCATCAATTTTAGTTCTTGGTAATGTCACTGTTGTGCCATATTTTCTCCACTTGATGATAACTGTCTTTACTGTTCCATCGTATATCTAATGCCTTGGAAATTCTATTGTACCCTTCTCCTGACTGATACCTTTTAACAATGAGATCCCTCTGATGCTTTGGAAGCTTCCTGCGGACCATGGCTTTTGCTGTAGGATGCGACTATGAAAATGTCTGGAAAGACCTACTGGAACAGCTGAACTTTACTTGGGGTTAATCAGAGGCACTTTAAATGATGGCAGGTATGTACTGACTCCTATTTAACATGTGAATGTGATTGCTTAATTCTGAACACAGCTACATCCCCAATTAGAGGGTGTGCACACTTATGCAACCACATTATTTTATTTTTTTATTTTTACTTCTTCCTTCCTAAAAGATTTCAGTTTGTTTTTCAATTGAGTTGTACAGTTTAAAGGTCACATTAAAGTTGGAAAAAGTTCTGAAGTGATTTATATTTGTCTCATTTTTTTACATCACAGAAACCTGACATTTTACCAGGGGTGTGTAGAATTTTTATACCCACGTAAATACATACATAGGCTGGTCCGGATGCCTAGCTGTAGGTGCCATTACAGATGTATAGATTACCATACATGGCCAGCATGATGGACCAAAACCGAATGACCGACGGGATTATTCCCCATTACTTTCCTAGTGATCCATAGGTTAGTAATAGGTTATTTTAGATATAACTTAGTATTGTCTCTCTTAGATTTAATTAAGTGCTCAAGTCTCTCACCTTGAAGATTACTTTTATATCTGATTGCAGGCTGTATTATCTGCAGACGGACTACCACAAAATGGCCGCTAAGACAGACTGTGGCAAAATGGCCGATGGGAATGATGTCCCATTGGTTATTCTGATTATGAATTTAGAATGATGACACTAGTCTTACACCTCTTGATATAGTCACAAGTGCAGTGACAAAATGCGTCGAGGCGGAGCCTGTAACGTCATTATGTCCATCCTGGAAGCAGTTCACGAGCCGCTGGGGACACAGGGCCAAGGATCTGCAGATGTTTCATTGATCCAGGGATTGTCCATCTTTATCACACAAGCGCTTTACCTGCATGCACCAGGACAGTGCATCTGTAAATGTGAGTCCTTTACTGTGGTTTTATTAAAAGTTGTTTTTAACCTCTTCCGGACCAGCCGCCGCAGTTTTACTGCGGCAGGTTAGCTCAGCAAATCGAAGTTACCTTGCGTCACTTTTCCTTTTGGCCACTAGGGGCACCCGCAGCATGTGCCCAGAGCTGATGAGAGTGCCCGGTGGGCGTGATGACCGCCGGGCACCTGTGATCGCTCGTGACAGAGCGAGAACTGGGATCTGCGTGTGTAAACACGCAAATCCCGGTTCTTTCAGGGGAGTAGAGACAGATCGTGTGTTCATACTAAGTATGAACATCGATCTCTCTCTCTCCTCCTAGAAGGTCCCACCCCCCCTACAGTTAGAACACAGTGAGGGAACACAGTTAACCCCTTGATTGCCCCCTAGTGTTAACCCCTTCCCTACCAGTGGCATTTATACAGTAATTAGTACATTTTTATAGCACTGATCGCTGTATAAATGTCAGTGGTCCCCAAAATGTGTCAAATTTGTCCGTCGCAATATAAAAATAAAAATGGCAGATCGCCGCCATTACTAGTAAAAAAAAAAAAATAAATAAAAAATGCCACAAATCTATCCCCTATTTTGTAAACGCTGTAACTTGTGCGCAAACCAATCAATATACGCTTATTGCGATTTTTTTTACCAATAATGTGCAGAATACATATCGGCCTAAACTGAGGAAAATTTAATTTTAACATAGCAAAAAGTAAAAGATATTGTGTTTTTTTTCAAAATTGTCACTCTTCTTTTGTTTATAGCGCAAAAAATAAAAACCGCAGAGGTGATCAAATACCACCAAAAGAAAGCTCTATTTGTGGGGGAAAAAAGGACATCAATTTTGTTTGGGTACAGCATTGCACGACCGCGCAATTCTTAGTTAAAGCGACGCAGTGCCGTATCGCAAAAATGGCCTGGTCATTGAGTAGCCAAATCTTCTGGGGCTGAAGTGGTTAAATGGTAAAACACTATGTTGAGTTCTTTCCTACCCTTATGACATATAACTATGAGGAACAGTCCTTATGAGGACAGAGGAACAACAGATTGCTGGATTTATACCCCTGAGGGGAAGGTGCCATTAGACCCTATGGTGGGTCTTCATGTGAGGTGAGCACATATAGAGAACGGTAAAGGACACGGTGGTGTGCTTGATCACTTATTTTGGATTTGTCACTAGGGATGAGCCGAACACCCCCCGGTTCGGTTCGCACCAGAACCCGCGAACGGACCGCAAGTTCGCACGAACGTTAGAACCCCATTGACGTCTATGGGACTCGAACGTTCGAAATCAAAAGTGCTCATTTTAAAGGCTAATTTGCATGGTATTGTCCTAAAAAGGGTTTGGGGACCCGGGTCCTACCCCAGGGGACATGTATCAATGCAAAAAAAACTTTTAAAAACGGCCGTTTTTTCGGGAGCAGTGATTTTAATGATGCTTAAAGTAAAAAAAAAAAAGTGAAATATTCCTTTAAATATCGTACCTGGGGGGTGTCTATAGTATGCCTGTAAAGTGACGCGTGTTTCCCATGTTTAGAACAGTCCCTACACCAAATGTCATTTTTAAAGGAAAAAATCTCATTTAAAACTGCTTGCGGGTTTAATGTCATGTCGGGTCATGGCAATATGGATGAAAATCAGTGAGACAAACGGCATGGGTACCCCCCAGTCCATTACCAGGCCCTTTGGGTCTTGTATGGATATTAAGGGGAACCCCGCACCCAAATTAAAATAAGGAAAGGTCCCTATATACTCTGAACAGCAGTATTCAGGCGGTGCAAACAAGACAGGGACTGTAGGTTTGTTGTTAAGTAGAATCTGTTTGTAATTTTGAACATTTTTAATGTGTTTAGCTCCAGCCAAAAAATCTTTTCTAAGCTTTTTGGAAAACATAGGGAAGGGTTATCACCCCTGTGACATTTGTTTTGCGTCTTTCCTCCTCTTCAGAAGATTTCACCTCACTTTTTTGTCCCAATGAAAAATGTTTTTGGAAAATTTGGGTTTTTTTGTGGAACAAGGATTGGAAAGCATCAGTGGAAAGGAGAAATTGTTTTCCCATATTAACTCTTACAGGAGAGAATTTCCCTTCCTTAGGGGTAGATTTCATCTCACTTCCTGTTGTCTCCTTCCGTTTGCAAGTAGGAGTCGTTTGTAAGTTAGATGTTTGAAAGTAGGGTCCTGCCCTATATACTCAGCAGAAATTTGGGCCTTAGGTGTTGCTGTGGCCAAAACACTGTAAGCCCTCACAGGGCCCTGCTGTGAAATATTAGATCAAGAATTGTAATTACATGCCCCTGTTGAACAGGAGCTGAAAAATTAGGCCTTAGGCACTGGTGCTGGTGCCACAACACTGCAACCCCTCACAGACACTCTAGTTGGAACGCAGGAACGAGCCCTGCTGCAAAGTATTGCATCAAAAATTGTAATTACACGCCCCTGTTAGACAGGGGCAGAAAAATTGGGTCTTAGGCACTGGTGCTGGTGCCACAACACTGCAACCCCTCACAGACACTCTAGTTGAAACGCAGGAACAAGCCCTGCTGCAAAGTATTGCATCAAAAATTGTAATTACACGCCCCTGTTAGACAGGGGCTGAAAAATTGGGTCTTAGGCACTGGTGCTGGTGCCACAACACTGCAACCCCTCACAGACACTCTAGTTGGAATGCAGGAACGAGCCCTGCTGCAAAGTATTACATCAAAAATTGTAATTACACGCCCCTGTTAAACAGGGGCTGAAAAATTGTGCCTTAGGCACTGGTGGTGGCGCCCAGAACCAAAAATGTTCTTACAAGCTATCAGCGTGATGATTGAGGAGGAAGAGGATAATTACTCAGGGATAGTCACTCAGCATCAGCATAGGCAGTCTTTGAAGGGATCTGAGATTTCAAAAAAAATTATTCGGTTACATCTGCATCAGGTGCTTGGTAGCTGGTGGTGATCCAAGACTGATTCATTTTTATGAAGGTCAGCCGATCGACCGAGTCGGTGGACAGACGCACCCTGTGATCGGTTACCACGCCTCCAGCAGCACTGAATGTGCGTTCCGAAAGAACGCTGGATGCAGGACAGGCCAGTAGCTCAATTGCATACTGTGCAAGCTCTGGCCAGTGATCCATCCTCAAGACCCAGTAACCCAGAGGATTTTCGGTGGGAAAGGTGTCCAAGTCTGATCTTGCCCCTAGGTATTCCTGCACCATGTAAAACAGACGCTGGCGATGGTTGCTGGAACCGATCATACCTTGGGGCTGCGGACCAAAAAATTGTCTGAACGCATCGGTCAGACGGCCACCTTCTCCACCGCTCCTTCTTTGACTGACCGAAGCCTCAGCAACACGTTGTCCAGAAACAGGAGTTTGTAACCTCCCAGTCTCTGGGAACGCGTTGCACAGACCTTTCTGCAAGGCCTCCCGAAGATGTTTCATCCTCTGCTCCCTCTGCGATGGCAAGATAAGGTCCGCAACCTTACCCTTGTAACGTGGATCAAGGAGGGTTGCCAGCCAGTATTGGTCCTTCTCCTTGATACCACGAATACGAGGATCCTTACGCAGGCTTTGCAGGATCAGGGAGGCCATGCAGCGTAGGTTTGCTGAGGCATTCGGTCCGGAGTCCTCTGGGTCACTAAGGACAACAACGTCCGCAGCCACCTCCTCCCAGCCACGTACAAGTCCATGTGTTCCTTGGGACTGATCCCTTAAAGACTGCTGATGCTGAGTGCCAGGCTCCACCTCCATACTGACACAATCTTCCTCCTCCTCCTCCTCCTCCTCCTCGTCCTCTTCCTGTGTGATCGGCGGGCACGCAGGAACACTGTCTGGATAAAGGGGGCCTTGAGAGCTAAGGAAGTCCTCCTCTTCCTGCCTCTGTTCTGCCTCAAGTGCCCTGTCCATTATTCCACGCAGCGTGTGCTCCAACAGGTGGACAAGGGGGACAGTGTCACTGATGCATGCACTGTCAGTGCTCACCATCCTCGTGGCCTCCTCGAATGGTGACAGGACAGTGCATGCATCCCTGATCATGGCCCACTGGCGTGGGGAAAAAAAACCAAGGTCCCCTGACCCTGTCCTGGTGCCATAGTCGCACAGGTACTCATTGATGGCCCTCTGCTGCGTGTGCAGCCGCTGCAGCATGGCCAACGTCGAGTTCCACCTGGTGGGCATGTCACAGATTAGGCGGTTCTTGGGCAGGTTAAACTCCTTTTGGAGGTCCGTCAGCCGAGCACTGGCATTATATGACCGGCGGAAATGCACAGAGACTTTCCTGGCCTGCCTCAGGACATCCTGTAAGCCCGGGTACCTGCCCAAGAACCGCTGCACCACCAAGTTAAGGACGTGAGCCAAACAGGGCACATGGGTCAGTTGTCCCTGTCGGAGGGCAGAGAGGAGGTTGGTGCCATTGTCGCAAACCACCATTCCTGCCTTAAGTTGGCGTGGCGTCAACCACCTCTGAACCTGCCCCTGCAGAGCTGACAGAACCTCTGCCCCAGTGTGGCTCCTGTCCCCCAAGCACACCAGCTCAAGCACCGCATGGCATCTTTTGGCCTGCGTACTTGCGTAGCCCCTTGAACGCCTACGGAGCACCGCTGGTTCCGAGGAAGAGGCCATGGAGGAAGAAGAAGAGGAGGGGGTGGAGGAGAGAGGTGTGTCACAATCAGCATTTTGGAGGCGTGGTGGCGGAACAACCTCCAACACTACTGCACCTTGTCCTGCATCCTTCCCAGCTGCCAGCAGAGTCACCCAATGCGCCGTGAAACTTAAGTAACGTCCCTGTCCATGCCTGCTGGACCATGAGTCAGCGGTAATATGCACCTTACCGCTGACCGCCCTGTCCAGCGAGGCATGGACATTGCCTTCCACATGCCGGTAGAGAGCCGGAATCGCCTTCCGTGAGAAAAAGTGGCGTTTGGGTACCTGCCACTGAGGAACCGCACATTCCACAAACTCACGGAAGGGGGCAGAGTCTACCAACTGAAAAGGCAGCAGTTGAAGTGCTAGCAATTTTGCCAAGCTAGCATTCAACCGCTGGGCATGTGGATGGCTGGGAGCAAACTTCTTTCGGCGGTGCAGCAGCTGGGGCAGGGAAATTTGCCTGGTACAATCTGACGTCGGTGTACCAAAAGCAGATTGCCCACAAGTACTTGGCTGTGACACACCTAATTCTACACCTTCATTCCTCTCACTGCAGGTCGCAGAGAGGACTGAAGGTCTAGTGGGGTTGGAAATCTCAGCTGATGAGGAGCAAGGAGAGATCGTCTTTGTTCTTTGGTGTGGGTCTTTTAGATACGCTTGCCAACGAACTGCATGGCAGGTCAACATATGTCTGGTCAAGCATGTGGTACCCAAGCGGGAGATGTTTTGGCCACGCGAGATACGCTTGAGACATATGTTGCAAATAGCAGCGGTGCGATCTGATGCACTCGTCTCAAAAAAGGCCCACACCAAAGAACTTTTTGAATAACGCGCAGAGACTGCAGCGCCCTGCACATGTGGAGCTTTGGGGTGTGATGCAGTCAATGTGCTGCCCTTAGGCTGGCCCCTGGAGGGCATCCTGCCTAGTTGGTGATGTGCCACCTCCTCCTCCTCCTCCTCTCTCCTATCAGGCACCCACGTTGAGTCAGTGACCTCATCATCCCCTCCCTCCTCATCACTGGAGCAAACCTGGCAGTATGCTGCAGCAGGGGGAGCATGACTGCCAGATTGCTGTCCTTCTTGGGCACCCCCTCTGTCCGTGCTCATGTTACTGCCTTCATTGAGCTCAGTATCATCATCAGAGCCTTCCAAACGCTGGGCATCCTCCTGGAGCATGTACCCAACACTGTGGTCAAACAGTTCGAGGGAATCCTCATGAGGACATGGTGGAGCTAGGGAAGGAGTCACTGATGACATTGAGCTGAGGGAAGAGGCCGCTGCTTTGCCAGACAAAGCACCCTGGGCATGGGTGAGAGAGGATGAGGAGGATGAGGACGGCTTGGTCATCCACTCGACCAAGTCTTCCGCATGTTGCGGCTCAACACGGCCAGCTGCCGAAAAAAAGGCCAAGCGTGTCCCATGGCCACGTGCTGATGAGGATGCACCGTCTCCACGACCAGCACTAGACACAGAGCCTGCTTGCCCTCTCTTATTGGCTTGTGACTGTCTGCCTCTCCTTCTTGGCCTTCCAGACATACTAATGGCCTGTAGCTGCACTAAGCTGGGATAGAACACCTGTAATTTTCTTCAGGTAGCTTTATATACTGTAACCAGACAAGCCTGCCTGTCAGTAGGAAGATAACAGGAACGGATCTAGCTGAACACTGTGAGCAGGACGTACTGCACTAAATGTATATAGCAGGAACGGATCTAGCTGAACACTGTGAGCAGGACGCACTGCACTGAATGTAAATAGTCTAGCTGCCTGACCGTGGTACTAATAGGATCAAAAAAAACACCTGTAATTTTCTTAAGGTAGCTTTATATACTGTAACCAGACAAGCCTGCCTGTCAGTAGGAAGATAACAGGAACGGATCTAGCTGAACACTGTGAGCAGGACACACTGTACTAAATGTAAATAGTCTAGCTGCCTGACCGTGGTACTAATAGGATCAAAAAGAACACCTGTAATTTTCTTCAGGTAGCTTTATATACTGTAACCAGACAAGCCTGCCTGTCAGTAGGAAGATAACAGGAACGGATCTAGCTGAACACTGTGAGCAGGACGTACTGCACTAAATGTATATAGCAGGAACGGATCTAGCTGAACACTGTGAGCAGGACGCACTGCACTGAATGTAAATAGCAGGAACGGATCTAGCTGAACACTGTGAGCAGGACGCACTGCACTAAATGTAAATAGCAGGAACGGATCTAGCTGAACACTGTGAGCAGGACGCACTGCACTGAATGTAAATAGCAGGAACGGATCTAGCTGAACACTGTGAGCAGGACGCACTGCACTGAATGTAAATACCAGGAACGGATCTAGCTGAACACTGTGAGCAGGACGCACTGCACTGAATGTAAATAGTCTAGCTGCCTGACCGTGGTACTAATAGGATCAAAAAGAACACCTGTAATTTTCTTCAGGTAGCTTTATATACTGTAACCAGACAAGCCTGCCTGTCAGTAGGAAGATAACAGGAACGGATCTAGCTGAACACTGTGAGCAGGACGTACTGCACTAAATGTATATAGCAGGAACGGATCTAGCTGAACACTGTGAGCAGGACGCACTGCACTGAATGTAAATAGCAGGAACGGATCTAGCTGAACACTGTGAGCAGGACGCACTGCACTAAATGTAAATAGCAGGAACGGATCTAGCTGAACACTGTGAGCAGGACGCACTGCACTGAATGTAAATAGCAGGAACGGATCTAGCTGAACACTGTGAGCAGGACGCACTGCACTAAATGTAAATACCAGGAACGGATCTAGCTGAACACTGTGAGCAGGACGCACTGCACTGAATGTAAATACCAGGAACGGATCTAGCTGAACACTGTGAGCAGGACGCACTGCACTGAATGTAAATAGTCTAGCTGCCTGACCGTGGTACTAATAGGATCAAAAAGAACACCTGTAATTTTCTTAAGGTAGCTTTATATACTGTAACCAGACAAGCCTGCCTGTCAGTAGGAAGATAACAGGAACGGATCTAGCTGAACACTGTGAGCAGGACACACTGTACTAAATGTAAATAGTCTAGCTGCCTGACCGTGGTACTAATAGGATCAAAAAGAACACCTGTAATTTTCTTCAGGTAGCTTTATATACTGTAACCAGACAAGCCTGCCTGTCAGTAGGAAGATAACAGGAACGGATCTAGCTGAACACTGTGAGCAGGACGTACTGCACTAAATGTATATAGCAGGAACGGATCTAGCTGAACACTGTGAGCAGGACGCACTGCACTGAATGTAAATAGCAGGAACGGATCTAGCTGAACACTGTGAGCAGGACGCACTGCACTGAATGTAAATAGCAGGAACGGATCTAGCTGAACACTGTGAGCAGGACGCACTGCACTGAATGTAAATAGCAGGAACGGATCTAGCTGAACACTGTGAGCAGGACGCACTGCACTGAATGTAAATAGCAGGAACGGATCTAGCTGAACACTGTGAGCAGGACGCACTGCACTGAATGTAAACAGCAGGAACGGATGTAGCTGAACACTGTGAGCAGGACGCACTGCACTGAATGTAAATAGCAGGAACGGATCTAGCTGAACACTGTGAGCAGGACGCACTGCACTGAATGTAAATAGCAGGAACGGATGTAGCTGAACACTGTGAGCAGGACGCACTACACTAAATGTAAATACCAGGAACGGATCTAGCTGAACACTGTGAGCAGGACGCACTGCACTGAATGTAAATAGCAGGAACGGATCTAGCTGAACACTGTGAGCAGGACGCACTGCACTAAATGTAAATACCAGGAACGGATCTAGCTGAACACTGTGAGCAGGACGCACTGCACTGAATGTAAATAGCAGGAACGGATCTAGCTGAACACTGTGAGCAGGACGCACTGCACTGAATGTAAATAGCAGGAACGGATCTAGCTGAACACTGTGAGCAGGACGCACTGCACTGAATGTAAATAGCAGGAACGGATCTAGCTGAACACTGTGAGCAGGACGCACTGCACTGAATGTAAATAGCAGGAACGGATCTAGCTGAACACTGTGAGCAGGACGCACTGCACTGAATGTAAATAGCAGGAACGGATCTAGCTGAACACTGTGAGCAGGACACACTGCACTAAATGTAAATAGTCTAGATAGAAGATAACAGGAACGGATCTAGCTAAACTGAATACAGTGTATATATATATATGCAACACCTGGGATGCATATATATACACAATACACTGTAAGTGCAGCTAACTGACTGACTGTTCTGCCTAATCTATCTAACTCAAATCAAATGACACTGTCTCTCTCTCTCTCTATCTCTCAGCACACCGGAACACACACTACACAGGGCCGCCGTGCAGGCGGCCTTATATAGTGTGGGGTGTGTACTAAATCCCCTGAGCCATAATTGGCCAAAGCCACCCTGGCTTTGGCCAATTACAGCTCTCTCTACTGACGGCGCTGTGATTGGCCAAGCATGCGGGTCATAGTGCATGCTTGGCCAATCATCAGCCAGCAATGCACTGCGATGCCGCAGTGAATTATGGGCCGTGACGCGCCACACGAATTTGGCGCGAACGGCCCATATCGTTCGCAATTCGACGGACGGTCGAACAGCCGATGTTCGAGTCGAACATGGGTTCGACTCGAACACGAAGCTCATCCCTATTTGTCACTTATGAAGATATAGACACGTGCACTGAGAAGAGTTTTCCTTTTGGATTTAATGTCTTGAATCTACTAGTAACAGTCACTATTTATATATGGACATTTTAATTGCTTATTGCTAGGTTATATAGATTGTTTTCACTTTTTGATTATTTTCACCTAATTTACTCATTAAAGCACCCTGCCACTCAGCTGGGTGTGGTTGTGCTTCACTATTTTAATTTTGCTATGTATCTTTGTGGGAACACATTTCGTGTTAAGCGGCAACTATTCACACGTTTATTAACATATATAGTAGCGCAGAAGTGTTTTTCACTTTTTTCTTACATATTTTAATCATTGCACACTTCCTACCAAACCAATAAGCACCTATATAGCAGATCTGTAGGAGACATGTATGAGAATGGCTTCAAGCTGATCCTCTCTTGAAGTAGGGGTGCCCTGACATGAAAGGGGTTAAAGTGCTTGTTTATGTCTTGGGTACTGAAAAGGTTTTACTAACCTTCTACTCCCACAGGCACCTTACAGATCGTGAGACCGCAGCCTCTTCTACCCCATGGTCTGGCGGTTGTAAGTCCTCTGACGTGGTCAAGTACTATGCAGGTCCCATAGCTCAGTGAACGTGAAAACCCAGAGAGACAGTCCATTGCTGAATGATAGGGTAGCGCCAATATATTGCCTTCTCACTGCTTGTTTTAACCCTCTAACTGCTGCACTACCATGCTGCAACCACGTGCATGGCGAATGGTTGTGCGGCAATTGCAGCATGGCTCCATTCACTTGAATAAGTGGCATTCCATGGGCAGTAGCCCCTGCCAAAGGCAACAGGGGGTAAAATTCCTGCCATGGCTGTGAAGCCAAGCATTGCAGCTGTGGCATGTGTACACCCCCAGTCACTGCCTTTGCAACTAAAGTGAGAGCAGTTGAGAGTCTGTAAAAATCTGGCACAGCCATGTGGTTTTACTGCTCCCCAGCCACTAATGCAAACGAGCCGTAACGGAGGAATTTTGTTTCCACAGATAGCAGCTTTAAATCAACTATGAACCCCACTATCCCTTTTTTACAATTAAACTTCAGCACTGTTATTGCCACTGCCAAAGAACTGTCATATAATTCTCCCAATGTATCATTTTATTTGTGTGGAGCAGGCAGAATTTATGATTTCTTGACCATTTTTCAGAGGTTATGAATGATAACACAAAAACTTTTTTTTTACTCGTGGTTAGTGTTTGGCTGAAGCCATTTATTATCAATCAACTGTGTTTACTCTTTTTAAATCATAACCACAACAGAAACTACCCTAATGACCCTGATAAAAAGTTTACATACCCCAGTTCTTAATACCGTGCATTACCCCCATTAACATCAATGACAGCTTGAAGTCTTTTGTGGTATTTGTGGATGAGGCTCTTTATCTTCTCAGATGGTAAGCTGCCCATTCCTCTTGGCAAAAAGCCTCCAGTTCCTGTAAATTCTTGGGCTGTTTTGCATGAACTGCATGTTTGAGATCTCCCCAGAGTGGCTCAATGATATTGAGGTCAGGAGACTGAGATGGCCACTCCAGAACCGTCACTTTATTCTGCTGTAGCCAATGACAGGTCAACTTAGCCTTGTGTTTTGGATCATCGTCATGTTGGAATGTCCAAGTATGTCCCATGCTCAGCTTCCTGGCTGATGAATGCAAATCTTCCTCCAGTATTTTTTGATAACATACTGCATTCATTTTGCGATCAATTTTGACAAAATTTCCTGTGCCTTTGTAGCTCCCACATCCCCAAAACATCAGCGATCCACCTCCATGTTTCACAGTAGGAATGGTGTACCTTTCATCATAGGCCTTGTTGACTCCTCTCCAAATGTAGTTTATGGTTGTGGTCAAAAAGCTCAATTTTGGTTTCATCACTCCAAATGACTTTGTGCCAGAAGGTTTGAGGCTTTTCTCTGTGCTGTTTGGCGTATTGTAAGCGGGATACTTTGTGGCATTTGTGTAGTAATGGCTTTCTTCTGGAGACTCGACCATGCTGCCTCCTTTTTGTGCATCTTGAAACAGCCACACCACATGTTTTCAGAGAGTCCTGTATTTCACCTAAAGTAATTTGTGATTTTTTCATTGCATCCCGAACAAATTTCCTGGTAGTTGTGGCTGAAATTTTAGTTGGTCTACCTGACTGTGGTTTGGTTTCAACAGAACCGCTCATTTTCCACTTCTTGATTAGAGTTTGAACTCTGCTGATTGGCAATCTCAATTACTTGGATATCTTTTTATATCCCTTTCCTGTGTTATACAGTTCAACTACCTTTTCCCGTAGATCCTTTGACAATTCTTTTGCTTTCCTCATGACTCTGAATCCAGAAACGTCAGTGCAGCACTGGATGAAGGATTCAAGGGTCTGTCAGGAGTCCAGAAACTCATTGACTTTTTATACAAACACACTAATTACAAGCAAACCTCTTTGTGTCATCTTGTGCACATGTTACCAGGCCAAAATCACCAGGGTATGTTGATCAGGGTCATTTGGGTAGTTTCTGTTGGCATTATGATTTAAAAAGAGTAAACACAGTTGATTGATAATAAATGGCTTCAGCCAAACACTAACCATGAGTGAAAGAAATGTTTTTGTGTTATCATTCATATTCTCTGAAAAATAACCAATAAATCATAAATTCTGCCAGGATATGTAAACTTATGAGCAGAGGCATCACTAGGGGGTGGCTATTAAGGCTACAGCCCCGAATCTGGGGCCCATAGCCCTGAGTCTCTAGGGCAGGGGTCGGCATCCGGCCCGCCACCGCTGAATGTGAGCACATTTTCGCTGCTGTCCTCTTCATTGGACAGTGGCGAGCAGCCTGACTCACAGGGCTGGATGGGGGTGGGAACCGCAGAAGTTAACTTATTTCAGAGTTAACTTTGTTCATTAAACAGCAGGTGATTGGTTGCCCGGCAATCCCAGCAACTAATCACCAGCCTGTTAATGTATAAAGTTAACTTCAGTAGTTCCTGCCCCCATCCAGCCCTGTGATGCAAATCTTAGATGCTCTGCTTGCTGTACACCTGTGTAAGGAGAGTTCTACCTACACAGTGTGTGTTTGTGTGGTGCGTTGCAGGGGACAGAGAACACTACGGCGAGGTGCAGGGGACAGAGGATACTACAGTGGGGGAGTGCAGGGGACAGAGGACACTACAGTGGGGCGCAGGGGAAAGAGGACACTGCAGTGGGGTGGGGTGCAGGGGACATAGGACACTACAGTGGGGTGCAGGGGACAGAGGACACTACGGTGGGGTGGGGTGCAGGGGGCAGGGGACAGGGGACACTGCAGTGGGGTGGGGTGCAGGGGACAGAGGACACTACAGTGGGGTGCAGGGAACAGAGGACACTGCAGTGGGGTGCAGAGGACAGAGGACACTACAGTGGGGTGCAGGGAACAGAGGACACTGCAGTGGGGTGCAGAGGACAGAGGACACTTCAGTGGGGTGCAGGGGACAGAGGACACTGCAGTTGAGAGGGGTGCAGGAGATAGAGGACACTACGGTGGGGTTGGGTGCAGGGGACAGAGGACACTGCAGTGGGGTGAGGTGCAGGGGACAGAGGACACTATGGTGGGGTGGGGTGCAGGGGACAGAGGACACTGCAGTGGGGTGGGGTGCAGGGGACAGAGGACACTATAGTGGGGAGTGCAATGCAGGGCACAGGTGAGGCTGCATTCCTGGGCACTGGTGAGGCTGCATTGATGGGCACTGGTGAGGCTTCATAGATGGGCACAGCTGAGCCCTGCATTCTTTATGTAACCAACTCCTGAGCCCTGGGGCTCTCTGATGTAAGGAAGGGGCTCTCTGGGGACCCTGATGTAAGGGGGGCTCTGGGGACCCTGATGTAAGTGGGGGGGGGGCTCTCTGGGGACCCTGATGTAAGGGGGAATCTGCACTCATATATGTAACAATTATATATATATATATATATAGACACACACACAGACACACACACACACTTATATTATATACATGTGTATGCCCGCTCAAGCGTATGACTTTGTTTACTTCGCTGCTATGGGCTCTAGTCTTTTGTAGACCTAGCAACGTCCCTGCTTATGAGCACAATATTTTAATAAATATTTTATTATATCTTTTCATGTGACAACACTGAAGAAATAACACTTTTGCTACAATGTAAAGTAGTGAGTGTACAGCTTGTATAACAGTGTAAATTTGCTGTCCCCTCAAAATAACTCAACACACAGTGAATAAAGTGTTACTAAACCCACAACAGTTAAATCAGTCTTTATATGCAGCATAGCATGCTGGGCCAGTGGTGTAGCGTTGGTTGTCAGCACCCGGGGCAAGGCAAGTAATTTGCGCCCCCTAACATGCGGACTTTTAGCTATCCCTGAGTCCCTTCAAATACAAGTACTACTGGCCTACCTGATTCCTATACTGACCACTACACTGAGAACTACACTGTCCACTACACTGACCACTATACTATACTGTCCACTATACTACACTGACCACTATACTGTCCACTACACTACACTACACTGCTCACTATACTAACCACTATACTACACTATACTGACCACTATACTACACTACACTATCCACTATACTACACTATACTGACCACTATACTACACTGTCCACTGACCACTATACTACACTACACTGTCCACTATACTACACTACACTGACCACTATACTACACTGACCACCATACTACACTGTACTGACCACTATACTACACTATACTGACCACTATACTACACTACACTGACCACCATACTACACTGTACTGACCACTATACTACACTATACTGACCACTATACTACACTACACTGACCACCATACTACACTACACTGACCACCATACTACACTGACCACTATACTACGTTATACTGACCACCATACTACACTACACTGACCACCGTACTACACTACACTGACCACCATACTACACTGACCACTATACTACACTACACTGACCTCCATACTAAACTACATTATACTAACCACTATACTATACTACACTAACCACTATACTGACCACTATACTACACTACACTGACCACTATACTACACTGTCTGTTATACTACACTGTCCACCATACTACACTATACTGACCACCATACTACACTGTCCACTATACTACATTACACTGACCACCATACTACACTATACTGACCACTATACTATACTGTCCACTACACTACACTGACCACCATACTACACTACACTGTCCACTATACTGACCACCATACTACACTACACTGACCACTATACTGACCACTATACTACACTACACTGACCACTATACTACACTACACTGACCACCATACTACACTACACTGACCTCCATACTAAACTACACTATACTAACCACTATACTGACCACTATACTACACTGTCTGTTTTACTACACTGTCCACCATACTACACTGTCCACCATACTACATTGTACTGACCACTATACTACACTGTCCACTATACTACATTACACTGACCACCATACTACACTATACTGACCACCATACTATACTGTCCCCTACACTACACTGACCTCCATACTAAACTACACTATACTGACCACTATACTACACTACACTGACCACCATACTATACTGTCCACTACACTACACTACACTGACCACCATACTAAACTACACTATACTGACCACTATACTATACTACACTAACCACTATACTGACCACTATACTACACTATACTGACCACCATACTACACTACACTGTCCACTTTACTACACCGTCCACTATACTGACCACTATACTACACTACACTGACCACCATACTATACTGTCCACTACACTACACTACACTACACTGACCTCCATACTAAACTACACTATACTGACCACTATACTATACTACACTAACCACTATACTGACCACTATACTACACTATACTGACCACCATACTACACTACACTGTCCACTATACTACACTCTCCACTATACTACACTACACTGTCCACTACACTACACTGTCCACTATACTACACTGTCCACTATACTGACCACCATACTACACTACACTGTCTACTACACTATACCGACCACTATACTGTCCACTACACTAAACACCATACTAACCACTATACTACACTGACCTCCATACTCAACTACACTATACTGACCACTATGCTAACCACTATACTATACTACACTAACCACTATACTGTCCACTATACTACACTGTCCACTACACTACACTACACTGACATCCATACTAAACTACACTATACTAT
This sequence comes from Lithobates clamitans, assembly GCA_037952925.1. Taxonomy (NCBI): domain Eukaryota; kingdom Metazoa; phylum Chordata; class Amphibia; order Anura; family Ranidae; genus Lithobates; species Lithobates clamitans. Next base: position 983,571 of record JBBGZY010000382.1, on the reverse strand, counting down.
ACTGACCACCATACTACACTGTCCACTATACTGACCACCATACTACACTGTCCACTATACTGACCACCATACTACACTACACTGACCACCATACTACACTGACCACTACACTACACTGCCCCCCATACTGACCACTACACTACACTGACCTCCATACTAAACTACACTATCCTGCCTACAGTCTCTCTCTCTCGCCCCCCCGGCCAGTAACAAGACTCTCACTCACCTTCTTATCTTGGCCTGCATCAATCCGGAGGAGGAGGAGGAGAAGACAGCGGTAGCTCACATTCTTCTCTCCCCTGCGCTCTGGCTGCAGCCATGTTCAGTGTCCGGCGCCCTGTGATTGGGCGTATGGGGGGTCATGTGCGGAGGCGGGACTTCAGGAGCGATCTAGGACAGGCCAGCCCTACGCCTCACATGACCCCCATACGCCTAATCACAGGGCGCCGGACACTTAACATGGCGGCCGGCCAGGGACACAGGATCGAGAAATTAGGAGGAGGCAGCCAGTGACACATACTGGCGCCCCCCTAAATTTCGCACCCAGGGCCACGGTACCCCCTGCACCCCCCACGCTACGCCACTGTGCTGGGCCATTTATTTGGGCACTAAGTACACCCATTACATCACTAGAGGAGGATTTTCTCTAAAAGGGGACCTAACACCTAATTACAATAATTACAACTTTACCTTTCTCATATTATAATGGGAACAGATCCTTCTTGTGGCAGGCAAGCCAACTGCACCTACTAACATCTCAGTCCCCCAACACTATCACATGGGGACATTACATGAAACTACACAGGGCTGTTTTCTCTCTTTTGGGGGAGGGAATAGAAGGTAAGTATAAGCTGCTGCAAGGGTCAGCAATGGAATTTGTTGACTTTAAGGGGTTACTTATTATCAGCTAAGACTAAACGTCATTATAATATGCTTATCACTCTCTAGAGCTGCTATCATTAGGACAGGTACATATGTTTTAAAAGCTAAATTTTATGTGTATTTTTGCCCCAAGGTGTCTATAAATTAGTTTGGTGTTAACATAAATAATATTTGAAAATGATTCACATTTCCATAGTGAATATTTGCTCATCAAGACTGAACTTTGTTCATTATCACACATCATGTTTGTGTCCATTTCAATTAAAATGTCATCATTATAAAACATCTAATGAAATATATTTAGCTTCTGTCCAATATTGGAGCCTGTAATATCTTATCCTTACAAAGCACAATAACAAACCATAATTGCTATCATCACAGAATCTATATCAGCTGTCAAGTATCACATTATATGCCTGGTTAACATTTAAAGAAAACTGACATGAGTGAAACACTGGGGTTCATTTACTAAAGGCAAATAGCACTAGTCTACAAGGAGAAAGCCTTGGAAAAGAAAGTAGCTAAATTTTACCAGAACTGGGTCACTAATAAAGGAAAATTAAGTCCTCAGTATTAATTGGCTCTAGTTTCCAAGATACAGGTCAAAATTGCATCAAAATAATTCAACATTACGTGGCGATAATGCGCCATAACTTATCCGCAAAATGTGATATAGCAATGAGAATGGTGCCACACCAATCATTCTAAATGTATTGTTTTATTGATACCAAAAGTTAAAGTTTTGTTCTGCTGACATCGACGGCACCGGTTTAGCTGCATCCTTCTCATCATCTTCATCATCATCTGAGTTTAGAGAGTAGGATTTAGATGGATCTGGAATTGGCAAGTCCTCACCATGGGGTAAAGGATGCAGTGCGGGTGAAATGTTTGGATATTCCACAATCCATTTCTTCTTTCTTGGGATCCCTTTTGCAATTGGAGGAACCATGCAAAAATAGCAGTTGCTACTACGATTGGTTGGTTCCCTCCACATCATTGGGACTGCAAAAGGCATGGACTTTTTCTTCTTCTTGTTTAGCCACTGACGCAGATAATTTGCACATGTGATACAATAATGAGGGGCCCAACTCTTGTCCTGATCCCCTATTTTGCAACCACTGCCGTCATACTGCACTTTTGAGATGCAAATGTAACCTTGCCACTAATGTAACAGAAGTTATCTGCATTGTTTACACAGTTTTGAGGCATCTTGGCTTCTGATGGAAAATATCATGCAACTGTTTCTTGGAAATGTTAGGCAATGGCACTTTCACAAGCCACCAGATGTAACTGTATAATGTGTAGATTTGACCAAGACAAATATACCTTGAAATAAAAGAACAATAAATTACAGTTAGGTAATAATCTTTAGTCTCAAAGTGAAAATAAATGTATACACTTCCATGTGGTACCATTTTCATTGTTCTACTGTACTTTGTCGAGAAGTTACGAGACATCATGATCATCAGACACCTCCCTCCCTTGTAGGCAAATATACTCGCCTGTGTATAAATCTATTTTATATATTTATAAATTTTATCAATTTTTTTAGAGTTATTATGGAGTATGTGAGTGACTTTGTTAACCATAATCCAGTTAACTTTATTTTTAAACACAATCCAGAGGAATAACCAGCTGTTTCCAATACTGAACAACTGTAATCCTTGCCGCTAACAGTATATATGTGATTACTTTTATGGATTTCCTGGGCATTTCATCGGGTAGTTTATGGAACAGGGCAACCTCTGGGAATCTACGGATGTTTACTCCCGTCGCTGAATCTATTAAATTAAATTTTGAATCCCAAACCTAATCACCAGGGGGCACTGCCACCATATATGATGCATTGTCCCCAACTGACCACAGCATCGAAAACAGTTAGGTGATGTAGACGGATGCATTTTAACCACCCGAGTAGGGACCAGGTATCAAAGCAAAAGTGTTTTATAGTTGGCTTCAATTAACGTGGTATTGATAGAGACTTTGGATAAAGCAAAGGCAATATTTTGCCACTCAGACAGATCAAAAGTAAGATTCAGGTCCTTTTTCCATTGGCTCATATAGTTTTGAACTTGGTTCAGTCAGGGAAGCATAAACCGCAGATATTCGTCCCCTCGAAAGACCCCTTGCCTGGCAAGACAACTCAAAAGTTGTAAGTGTAAGCGGCTCAACTATTAGATTAAGTTTGCATCTGACAAAGGATACAATTTGATTATATCAAAATACTTCACTAGTAGGTATCTGCATCTTGACTTTAAAGTGTTGTAAAGAGTATACCTTGTTACCATTAAGGTAATCGCCAATTCTTACTTATCCCTTATTAAGCTACCATTGAAATGATTGTGGTACTAACCCTGGTGGGAACTGCGGGTTGCAGAAGATGGGAGCTAACTGTGTGTGTGGGGATGATAAAGAGGCACAGTGACACACACTGTCCCAGACTGCTAACGAATGTGATAAGGGAGGGCATAATATAGGAGGTCGTAGCCGGTTGGGAAGCCTCATCAATGATCCTATGTCCAAGGGGTGACAGGAGAGTGCCTTGAGAGAGACCCAAAGAGGTGCAGGACCTGTAGCTGTAGTATAGACCAGTTGGGCAATCTGAGCGGCTTGAAAGTAGTTTTGTAGATAGGGGAGACCAAGACCACCCTTTAATTTCGGGGTATATAGTATCTGTTTGGCAGTCAAGGTCTTCTATTACCCCATATGAAATGAAGAATCTCGGCTTGTAGGTGCTGTAGATCTCCTCTCGGGACTGCCACTGGTAAAGTTCTAAAACAGTAAAGTATCCTGGGTAAAAGCATCATTTTGACGGAGTTCATTCTGCCAAACCATGATAGGGAATAGGGAATAGTTCGCCCAACAGCGAAGGTCTTCTTTAAGCTTTTTAAACAATGGGGGATAATTGGCTTTATAAAGAGTCTCAATAGAGGATGTTAATCGAACCCCTAAATATGAAAGAGCATGTGGTGCCCATTGAAAGTTGTAGTAATCCCGAAGGGCCCGTACCATTGAGGGGGGTAACGAGATGTTAAGGGCTGTTGTTTTGTGAGGGTTCAGGGAAAGGCCGGAAAGCCGAGAAAAAACTGATCTAATAAGGATAGCAGATTAGGCAAATAAGGCACATTTATGTTCTTGTTGCCCACAACCAATGCCATTAATATCAGGGTGAGACCAGATTGCCATAGCCAAGGGTTCCATGGCTAATGCAAAAAGTAAAGGCGAGAGCAGGCAGCCCTGTCTCGTGCCATGTTTGATAGTGAATGACGACGATTTGTAACCCCTTATTGAAACCTGAGCTGACAGAGAACTATATAAAGTTTTCAGTAAGGAAAGCAAGGGCCAAACCCGAAAGTAGTGAATAAATAATTCCAATTTATGCTATAAAAAGCCTTATGAAGGTCTAATGATAGAAGAATAAGCTCCCAAGAAAGAGGAGCATCCCAGTTAGACAAAACAAAAAAAGGTCACTGCCCCATCTATAACTGGTCTTCACAGCAAGGAGCACTAGAAGGGCAAAAGCATGTACAATAAAACCAACAATTTCCAAGCTCAACTTACCAACCAGCCTGCGACCAACCAAATTAATCTGCCTAACAGTATGCGTTAAAAACAGGGGTTTAGTTGCACACATTTGCAAATACATGCATAAGCTGCAGGCCACGGCAAGGCACTCTGTATCCTGCAGACCCTAACTCTAACTTTGAAGAGTCTCCACAGTGGGAGTACATGCATTTTAATGGATAGATGAAGGGCAGATGACTGGAGGGAGCCCAACTCTCCTTAAAGGCCCAGGAGCACACTGAACACCCAGCACATTGCACAATGGCAGCAAAGGTGTCAGTGCGTTGCTGACCAATATGTCAACAATACAAGAAAAGGTCACTGCCCCCACCTATAACTGGTCTTCACAGCAAGGAGCACTGGAAGGGTAAACGCATGGAAAATAAAACCAAAGAATTTCCCAGTTAGCACACACAGCTAAAATCAGGTTATAGTCCTACAAATTTGGTCTAGCGTTTGGTGCCCAACAATGAATCCTGACTCATCTTTATGAATGTACTGTGCCAAGAAGGTGTTAATAGGTAAAACCAAAAGTTTTGTAGGGATTTTTAAATCACAGTTGATTAACGAGATTGGGCGATAATTAAGGAAATCTTTATTAGGTTTAGGAATAACACTAATATAGGCCTTTTTTTCGTCCAGAGGAACCGATCCTCCATCCCGCAAGGAATTAAAATAGAGAACTATATGTGGGACCAGCTGTTCTGAGAATTTTTTGTAGTAAATGTTTGGGAGACCGTCCAGAGATTTATGAAGTGATATTATTTTGATGGTATTACAAATCTCCTCACAGGTGAAAGGCTAATCCATAAGGTCTCTATGAGCTTCCTCAATAGAGGGGACAGATAGGCTACCCAGAAAATCCCAGATGGACGAAGGAGCAGCTTCCCGGGGTTGTCCGTGTAGGTCAGCATATAATTTGTGGAATTCCCAAAGGATCTTTTGGGGGTCTTGAGAAATGTGATCCCCTGAAAGTCCTCTTTTGGGCAATGCCAAATGGGAGTGTCTAGGAGTGAGCTTAAGTGCCAGCAAGGATCCTGGGCGATCACACCAAGTAAAAAACCTATGATTGGACCAGCGTAATTGTTTCTCAGCTTTTGTGGTGAGGCAAATGTTGAGTTCTAAGAGAGTGTGTTCAAGTTAACTTAATAGATCAGGGGATGGGGAGTTTTTATGTTGGGTGGTTAGAACTTCATATTCTGTAGTTTTAGCAGAAATCAACTTGTCCCTAGCTTTTTTAACCACTTCAGCTCCGAAGACTTGGCTGCAGAATGACCGGGCCATTTTTTTGCGATTCGGCACTATGTCGCTTTAACTGACAATTGCGCGGTCGTGCAATGTTGCACCCAAACAAAATTGATGTCCTGTTTTTCCCACAAATAGAGCTTTCTTTTGGTGGTATTTGATCGCCTCTGCGGTTTTTATTTTTTGTGCTATAAACAAAAAAAGAGCGACAATTTTGAAAAAAACCCCAATATTTTGTACTTTTTGCTGTATTAAATATCCCCATTTTTTTTAAAAAAAAGCATTTTTTCTCAGTTTAGGTCGATATGTATTCTTCTACATCTTTTTGGTAAAAAAATAAATCGCAATAAGTGTATATTGATTGGTTTGAGCAAGTTATAGCGTCTACAAAATAGGGGATAGATTTATAGCATTTTTATAATTTTTTTTTTTACTAGTAATGGCGGTGATCGGAGATTTTTATCGTAACTGTGACATTATGGCGGACACATCTGACAATTTTGACACATGTTTGGGACCTTTGGCATTTATACAGCGATCAGTGCTATAAAAATGCATTGATTACTGTATAAATGTCACTGGCAGTGAAGGGGTTAACACTAGGGGTCGATCAAGGGGTTAATTGTGTTCCCTGGGAGGTGATTCTAACTGAAGGGGGAGGGGACTGACTAGAGGAAGTGACAGATCGTGGTTCCTAGCTAATAGAAACACACGATCTGTCATTCCTCTCAGAACAAAACACAGATTTGTGTGTTTACTTGTGCTCACGAGTATCGGCACCACGCTGCACCCCCCAATTGCCAGTTAAAATAGTGCAGAGCCTAATAGCAAAAAATGGCCTGGTCATGAAGGAGGTAAAACCTTCTGGAGCTCAGGTGGTTAAAGAAGTAAGAAGGTAAAGACTTCCTCTGGCTTTCCTAAACATTTGTTCTAGGTAAGTTACTCAGTATTAAAGATAGTGGATCAGTAAGAGAAGTACGGAGACTAACCACCTCCTCCCCCCCCCCCCCCGCTTCTCCCCCCCGCTATCCCTACCAGGTTTGGTTGAATATTGGGCCACTCATTCTATACTATCAAAAAATGTATGAAGATTTGAGCTTTGAGAGGTATGGTTGAGTGAAACTTCTGATGTTTGCACATCTGGAATATCTGATAAATAATGGCTATTGTTTAAGGGTCAATTTTACTGTTTTTATTCTCACTGCAATGACTGTATTAAACTCTTGTATTGTACTGCTGATTTGTTCAATAAAAAAATTTCTGTTAAAAAAAAAAAAAAGATAGTGGATCAGCATAATATACATATATATATATATATATATATATATATATATATATATATATATATATATATATATATATATATATATATATATTTATAGTTATATATATAACTATATATATAAAGTTATATATAGAACAAAAGTGCGCCCCCCCTCCTGAACCGTACCAGGTCACATGCCCTCAACATGAGGAGGATGTCCCCATGTTGATGGTGACAAGGGCTACATCCCCACAACCCTTGCCCGGTGGTTGTGGGGGTCTACAGGCGGGGGCTTATCGGAATCTGGAAGCCCCCTTTAACAAGGGGACCCCCAGATCCCACCCCCCCTCCATCTTGTTCTTCCCCCGCTTCTTCCTCTTCTTCCTCTGATCCTCTGCTTCTTCCTTCAGTCTTCTCATCTGCATCTTCCTCCAGCGTCTTCTTCCCCGCTTTGTTCTCCGGACGATCCACATCCATGGGAGGTTCCCGCTGTGTGACGCTTCTGTTCTTCTGACAGTTCTTATATAATGAGGGCGGGGCCACCCGGTAACCCCGCCCCCTCTGACACACGGGGACTTCCCTATGGCTTTCCCCTTGATGTCAGAGGGGGCGGGGTCACCGGATCTCTTATCTTTTTTAACATTTTTGACACTTTTTTTGTGACCTGAAGGGCCTGGTATGGAATTTGGGGGGACCCCCACACATTTTTTTTTTAAATTTTGGTTCAGGGTTCCCCTTAATATTCATACCAGACCCAAAGGGCCTGGTAATGCACTGTGGGGGAACCCCAGGCCGTTTTTTTATGAGTATTGCAGAGACCCGACAATTCATTATAGCTGCCGGCGCTACTGCTAGTTCTTTTAAATTTTAAATTTTTTTCCTTTGAAATGTCATTTTGCTCTCGGACTGTTGAAAAACACGGGAAACATGCGCCCCTTTACAGGCATTCTATAGACACCCCCCAGGTACGACATTTAAATGAATATTTCACTTTTAATGTTTCACTTTAAGCATTATTAAAATCACTGCTCCCGAAAAAACAGCCTTTTTAAAACTTTTTTTTGTATTGATACATGTCACCTAGGGCAGGACCCAGGTTCCCAAACACTTTTTGTGACAATAACTTGCATATTAACCCTTAAAATTAGCACTTTTGATCTTTCACATTCGTGTCCCATAGACTTTAATGGTGTTTGTGTGTTTCGAATGAAATTTTTGCCTGTTCGCATGTTCTGCTGCAAACCGAACAGGGGGGTGTTCAGCCCATCCCTATTGTTGAAGCATCGGTCAGTTCTTTTTTGTTTTTACAGTCCAGTGGCTTGGAACAAGTATGTGAATATCAGGTGTCCCATCACTATACTAGCTGTTTGCTTTGTATAAGTCAGTGATTTAGTATGTAATAAAGCCAAGCTGAGGATGACAGCTCCGGAGCTTGTACTTTCAAGAAATGACAGGCTCCTTAAGACCCCATACACATAATAGATTTTCTGCAGATTTTTGTCTTCAGATTTACCAAAAACATATAATATGAGGTCAAACCTTAAGAGTTTCAATTTGTATGTAATCAGGCAGGCCCTTGCACGACATGGTTTTGGTAAATCTGAAGACAAAAATCTGCAGAAAATCTAATAGTGTGTATGGGGCCTTACTCTATCCTCTGCTACAAGGTTCCCCTACATGGGCCCACTATCTGACAGGTTAGGTTACTTTAACCCCTTCCCGACCAGCCGCCACAGGTATACTGCAGAAGGATGGCTCCCCTGCGCGAGCCATCGTAGCTGTACATCAGCTCTTTAAGACGCTGTGGCAGGCGTGTGTCTGCAGTGTGTCTCTGGAGCCGACGCCAGTGGGTGCGATGACTGCTGGGCACCTGCGATCGCTCATGACAGAGCGAGAATCAGGATCTGTGTGTGTAAACACACAAATCCCAGTTCTGTCAGGGAAGTAGGAACAACGATCTCTCTCCTCCACTAGTCAGCCACATTCCCCCCCATAGTTAGAACACATCTAGGGAACACATTTAACCCCTTGGTCGCTCCCTTCCCTGCCAGTGACATTTATACAGTAATCAGTGGCTATTTTTAGCTCTGATTGCTGTATAAATGTCACTGGTCCCAAAAAAGTGTCAAAAGTGTCCGATGTGTCTGTCGCAATGTTGCAGTCCCAATAAAAATCGCAGAACACCGCCATTACCAGTAAAAAAAAATAATAATAATACAAATGCCATAAATCTATCCCCTATTTTGTAGACGCTTTAACTTTTGCGCAAACCAATCAATATATGCTTATTGCGATTTTTTTTACCAAAAATATGTAGAAGAATACATATCGACCTAAACTGATGAAGAAATTCGTTTTTTTTACAATTTTTTGTGGGATATTTATTATAGCAAAAAGTACAAAATATTGTGTTTTTTTCAAAACTGTCGCTCTTTTTTGTTTAATAGCGCAAAAAATAAAAACCGCAGAGGTGATCCAATACCATCAAAAGAAATCTCTATTTGTGTGGAAAAAAGGACATAAATTTTGTTTGAGCACAGCGTCGTATGACCGCGCAATTGTCAGTTAAAGCGACGCAGTACCGTATCACAAAAAATAGCCTAGTCAGGGAGAGGGTAAATTCTTCCAGGGCTGAAGTAGTTAAAGTTAATCTGAAGATAAAGATGTTGTAAATGGGGAGAAAATGTTTGCATGAACTTACTTTGCCTGGATATTGAAGAGCTGGGATACATCAAATTATGCATAGAGTAACCTTATGACTATTTCTATTTACAGTTTTCAAATTACTAAAAAAATAGTTTAACAATGCTGTTGTGAATGTGCAGATTTCATAAGGAAAATAATAAAAGTAAAATTACAGCTTTACAACATTTTACAGCTCAATCAGGCTGGGTACTTAAACAGCCCAAAATAGCTGTAAATGGTTTGAAGTCTTTTGTGCAAATACAGATTGTGCCTAATGTTAAGGAGGGAGAGAACATCTTTTTCTGAGTTCTTAAAACCAGTTATTTTCCTATTTTAAGCCTATATTACATCTATTGTTGCTTCTCATGAGTATGATGTGTTATGCAGACTAAATGTTAAACAGAGGACATGTCCTCAATTTAGAGCTGCTCCATGCTTTTTGTACAATTGCTAAAATCTTTGTGATAAAGAAGAATAAAACATCACTGAAAGATGTTTATGTAACAGAGGTCAGAAATATTATTTTTTTTTTTTGTGCAGTTTTGTTTAAACCAACAGTCTGTAAGCGGTCAGCCCGTTTGCTTAATTAATCGATAAGTTCCTGTGCCCTGCAGGGGTTGGGATATGAGGTTGATCTCCACAGGAAGTGCAGACAGCATGGAGTCCTGTAGCTGGAGAAGCCAGACGTGCCGACACCAGGTGTTGTACGCTAGTCTCATCTGAATTCAAAGTACAATTTAATTTCCCTATGCTGGCAGAAAGTGTCAGACTTTTCAGAGCTTTACTTCAGTTGATGGACAGAGGAGCTCATGGCTGCAGGTCTCCTTGGAAGGAGGCTAGAAAATGCATGGAACTGCTGGTACGGACTTTGCTTTCTGCACTGCTGGGACTTGTAGTTCTGTGTGGCTTTCTGGATACTGGGACTTCACTCGATCCCCTGCTTTCCCTTCAACTGCTGCTTGCCTGGCCCTGAAGCGGAGGCCAGGACATAAAGCCATATGAGGACCTGTGATGGGTTTGTGAAGGACCCCTGCCCTGTGGACCTACTATTACCTGCCACTCAGGACTGGTGCAAGGATTTTCGACACCCTAGGGCAGGGGTGTCAAACTCAATTTTTCATCGTGGGCAGTATCAGCATTATGATTGTCTTCAAAAGGGCCGGTTGTATCTGTAAGATTAGATATCCAGCGCATCCCCTCCCCTTACATTAGATGTCAAGAGCCACCCCACCATCAGAAATTGAGTACCCTACTCTCCCTAACATCACAGTGCACCCCCTTTCCTTATGCTGCTGCTGGGAAGAAGCTGGAGTGCCCATCAATGAATGTTTGCTTGCTTCCATTCATTCGGGAGTCGGAACACAGACACAGTCCGCTGCCACCGCTGCGTCTCTGACACTATGTGCGAACGTAGCTGCAGCTGCCTGCTGATGCTGAGACTTAGTTGCTTGCGGCAGAGAGAAGAGAGTAGGAACACCAGTGGCCGGGCACCCTAGGCAGCAGTGTGCCCTAGGCGGATGCCTAGTTTGCCTAGTGGTAGCACCGCCCTTGCTGCCACTCTGCCTGGACTTCCTCTACTGAGGTCGATGTCGGCTTGTGAGTCCCTAAATTGCTGCCCTGTTCCCCTGGGCTTTGCTGTACTGGATTGTGGCCTGCTACTTCCTGTGCCTGGATTGTTGCCCTGTGACTCTGGACTAAGTCCCTGCTGAACTAAATTGCTGCCCTGTGCCCCTGGACTTTGCTGTATCGGATTGTGGCCTGCTACTCACTGTGCCCAGATTGTTGCCCTGTGACTCTGGATTTATCCCTTGATGTGCCCTATTGCCACCCTGTTATATTTATGCATCTCTCACGGTGTTGGAATTATTGCCCTGTGGCCTTCCCCTTATCTGACTCCCTGTTTTTTAACCCCCCCCCCCAAAATAAAGAACACTTTGGCCAGGGGCCCTAAAATTCTTCTTGATCTCCACGTGTTCTGTTCCACCCACACCTCCATCACGGCTTACTTTTATTTTGAACAGAGATTTTTTTAGGTCCCTTCCAACTTGTCTGAGCCATTCATTGGTCATCCCTTGGGATTTTCACTACTTAATTTTCTCTGTTTTTTGGGCTAAGTTATATAATAGAAGCCATTTGTGGTATTGGTGACTATGACAAGTTTGATAACAATAGTGGTGTAAAGCAGAAAAGCATGTAATGGACCAAAGAAGGCAGGTTGGTTATGATCAGTTACATTATCTACAAGCAAAAGCAACTGGGTGAGAGCAGAATCCTTCATCAGCTTCTCTTGTTTCATTACCCTGTTGTTTTTCCTGATATTATTCCTCCAGCCTTAAATTTTTTCTATCCTTGACCAACAGCAGACACTGAATGAGATGCCACAGCCAAAGCAGACTATGTAGCACATGGTGCCCCTTGTCTTTCTCTTTGTCCAGATGAAGAGTATAGTCAAGAAGTGGAGATTCTTTGCAAATAAATGGCTGCAAGTGGCTAATAGACCTCAAGGGAGTTTCAGTGAAATATGTAAAATGTGGGTTCTGTACTCGTGGATCTTGTTCTTTCACTGCATGTCTGCTAGTCAGGAAAAACAACAGACTAAATGTTGTCTCTAATGATGTAAAACAGCTACTAGTAGGCAGAAACAATGTGACCTTAGTCAGCAGTATTTTTGTGCTCATTGTACTATATTGCACTCATATTTTGGGGGTGTTGTTCACATGTTGTAGCACTTTTTAGTGAGTTCATGCCAGCCAAAAATACATTTTGGGGCTTGATGGCCCACTTTCTATTTAAAAGGAAAGTAAAAGTTACAACATAAACAGTTTCCTTTGCAGGGGGTTTCCACCATAAACATGAAAAATAAACAATAGCAGGCTCCTGACACTGTCTTGCTCAGGTCTCATGTCTAGGCCTTTGGTCTGGTCCGACAGACCAACTCCCAGCACTGTGTGCTCTCAGGTGACCTCCACCCCTTACACTGCCCTCACTGCACTCTCAGCTTTTTGCTGACCTGGCCCACTGACTTAGGGCCTCTGACTGTTCCCTCACAGACTACACCTTGCCTGTGCTGACATGCTCAGCTCTGACTGTCCCCTTGCAATCTCGTGAACTTGTGGGAAGAGGTGGAGCCCTGAACTAATGACATGTTCTTGCTTACAACTGTTGTGCACACCTGCACATTCACACAACCTGCAGGTCCCCAGTAAGACCTGGACACAGGATTAGAAACTTCTTCCCTCCCAAAGCTCTTTGAAGTCTCTGGACTCCAGGCTCTGATCCAGGAATTACAAGACCTGGAGAAAGATGAAAAAAACAACTGATGTTCTGAAGCCCCTCACTCTGTATCCATGAGAACCCTGTGTACCTCTTTACCTCTGTTTACACCGTGGCAGGACACATACTCTCATTGTACTTATTGTGCTCCATACTGTGATTAGAAGGACATTTTGCTGCAGTACAACATAAAAACAAAAGGACATTGACATTAAAACCTTAAAAAAACAACAAACCAGCATAGCAAGATACTGTCTGTCCATCACACCCCAATTAAAAATTACGTAACTACAAAAGCTTGTACAAAAAGTACGGTTTTCAATTTCTTTCGAAGTTTCAAAAAATCATTCTCAAGTCTCAGTTTCAGAGGCAAGGAGTTCCAAAATTCAGCTCTATGTACTTCACTCGTTCTCCCTCCGCATGTTTTTTTTTTGAATTTTGGAATCTTCAGTATGGCCAAGTTCGCCGATCTCAAGGATCGGGTAGGCACATACTTGACAAATTTTTCCCTCAGATACTCTGGGCCACATCCATGCAATGTCTTATGGGCAAGACATCCGGTTTTAAACAGAACCCGTTCTTTCACGGGCAGCCAATGCAGGGCTCTAAGGGATGGAGTGATGTGGTCACGGCGACCAACACCTGTCAGTAACCTTGCTGCTGCATTCTGAATCAGCTGGAGCTTGTAGATGGTACAAGCAGGCAAACCCAAATACAGGGCATTACAGTAGTCCAATCAACTGCTGATAATGGCATTGACCATGGCGATCTTGTCAGAGTCTGCAATATAGTGAAAAGTCGACCTCAGGAGTCTCAGGTAGAAGTGACATGAACTCACCACCTGATTTACCTGAGAGCGCCGGTTCAACCTAGCGTCAAAGATGACACCCAGGTTCCTGACCTGAGTGGCCGAAATCAGAAAAGGTTTGAAAGACTCCGGCCATGACGGAAACAAGTTGGAATACCCTGGTTACGGAAGATGATACATTCAGTTTTAGTGCCATTTAGCCTTAGATAATTGGCACCCATCCATGATTGGATTTCCTCCAGACAGGAGGCCAGCATGACCTGATCCTCCGCTTTCTTGGATAATTTGAAGTAGATCTGGGTGCCGTCAGCATAGACATGGAACCGAGATTGTGATGGTGAATGGTGTACAGCGGCGGCCTCATATAGATGTTAAAAAAGATAAAGCCAATCCTTGTGGGACCCCGCAAGACCGGGGACTATCGGAGGAATAAAATGGTCCCAACTTTACCCTCTGAACCCTGTCTCGCAGGAACGAGGCTACCCATGCCAGAGCTATACCATCCATTCCCGCCACCATCTTCAACCTATCCACAAGTATAGAGTGGTCGATGGTATCAAAAGCTGCCGACAGATCCAGAAGTACCAAGGCCGAAGCTTCATTCTCATCCAAGGCCCAGAGCAAATCGTTCTGGACTTTTACCAGGACTAGTATATACAGGCGGTCCCCTATTTTCAAACATCCGACTTACAAACGACTCCTACTTAGAAACGGAGGGGGACAACAGGAAGTGAGAGGGAATCTACCCCTAGAAAGGAAAATTCTCTCCTGTAAGAGTTAATATAGGAAAAAGGTGTCGCCACTGATGCTTTATAACCCATCCTTGTTTCCCTAATAACCCAAAAATTTCTAAATCCAATTGTCATTGGGACAATAAGTGAGGTGAAATCTTCTGAACAGGGGCACAGACAGCAAAACAAATGTTACAGGGGTGATGATAACCCTTCCCTATGTTATCCAAAAAGCTTAAAAATAGATTTTTTGGCTGGAGCTACACTTACAAAATGTACCTGTTCCAAACTACAACCAGATTCAACTTAAGAACAAACCTACAGTCCCTATCTTGTTTGTAACCCGGGGACCACCTTTATACTGCTGCTGTTCAGAGTATATAGGGCCTGGGGGCCCCATGCCTTTTTTTTTTTAATTTGGGTGCGGGGTTCCCCGTAATATCCATACCAGACCCAAAGGGCCTGGTAATGGGCTGGGGGAGGGGGGCAACATTACATTACAGCCACTAGCAGTTTTAAATGACTTTTATTCCTTTAAAAATGTCATTTTGTGCAGGAACTGTTCTAAACACTGAAAAAAATGTGCCAATTTACAGGCATACTATAGTCACCCCCCAGGCATGATATTTAAAGGAATATTTCACTTTTATTGTTACACTTTAAGCATTATTAAAATCACTGCTCCCGAAAAAAAGTCTGTTTTTAAAACTTTTTTTGCATTGATACATGTCCCCTGGGGCAGGACCCAGGTCCCCAAACATTTTTTATGACAATAACTTGCATATTAGCCTTTAAAATTAGGTAATGTGGACATTTTTCTGAAGTATAAAATGTATTAACAGGTCTACTTTAAAAATGTTCCCCCCAGCACAACTAATATATTCCATTCCACACATAAAATTTACGGTAACGGCACTTGTGTAGACAATTAAAAAAAAAGATGGGATTCAGGCCAGAAGGGCTAGATAGAGAATAACAATTAGAAACATTGATTTATAGGCAGTGAACACTCAATGTCATTTAACAAGTGCAGAATGACAAGCGTCTAGCACACCTCCACAGTTTTATCTTGAACTTAAGTCAATTCCACCGACTGTCTTTTCAGTAAATATTTACTTGAGTGTAATAGGTGTCTCCAAGCAGTGAAATGAAGTGGAAAATCTTTTTTACACAAGAGCATTGCTTGTTTTCCACGTTAATGGGTCACTCATTCACAAAAGCAGGATGATACCGCATGAAAGGTACACTGAGACATTCAGAAATATAACTGTCACAGTACTGTATTGTTAGAACATTTAGAAAACCCGTGTTTGCTTGCTTTAGAAAGCAGACAACTGAGGGTTGAATAGCCATTGCAGAATCTGAAAAGCTGGTCATTATATCCTTCCAATGGATCACACGAGAGGGCCAGGTACATTGTCTTTTCAACATTCCTTTGTCAACATTCTGTTAATTGTTTTCTTGAAGAGGAGAGTCCATTCCGGGAAGCCAGGTAAAACAACCGATGCAGCAGCCTCCCATACATATGCCATCATTTCCATTAACTTGCTAGAGGTTCCAGTGTACTGAGCAATCTTGCTGAAATTAAAGAGACCCTCTCACTAGGCCATTCATTTCAACAACAAGCTTTCCATAACATTTACTATATTTTGGGAATTTCACCTATAAAAGCCTCCACTGTGTAGACATTCAAAAGCCCCAAGACTGCTGCTGGGTGCTGCCATTTTGGAGTGATGTCAGCAGACTCATAACAGTCACTCATTATTATTTACTTTATACCATATAAGTGCATTTACACACTTTGGATCCAGCTGCAACTTTTCTGATTAGCGATTTTATATAGCAGCATCATGTGTTTTTGCACAGTTGCAACATAGTCATTTTATGTTTATGTACACTGAACATAGGGCTATTGGCACTTTAATATATACTATGCGTTTACATTAGTATATTAATACCCAGAATCATTATTGCATTTGCACAACACTACGTGCACATACTCAGATTGGTTTGTTCTTATTGTTGTTTTTTAGCGATTTTTACACAGCATCATTATGCGGTTTTGCACAGTTACAACATAGGCACTTTAGTATTCATCCACATTGAACATAGGGCTACTGTTGCTTCAGTTATTTTGCACAGCATTATTAGCAATTTGCATAATAGCAATTAGCGATTTTGCACATCATTTATCCCTTATTGTTAAAATTTTATATATATCATCAAGCTGCGCTGATCATTATTTACTTTATAACATTTAAGTGCATTTATACACTTTAGATCAAGCTGCAACTTGTCAGATTAGCATATATTCACTTTGATAGCGCGAAGGATCTTACTTACATTTATCTTTGCCAGTCACTTATATGACACTCTATAATATTCTTCTTCGCTCTTCCAAAGTTACGTAGGGAAATAGAAGAAGGGGTGAGGAGCTAGCCCAGCACAGTAAGTAATAACACAAACTCAAAAGAAATGAAGGCTGTGACGTGCAAGAAAGGAAAGGGCTGTGCTAGAGAACTGACTCTGTAGAAGTCAAATTTTCTAGGAAGTTCATAAGTACATTGCAAATTTATAAAACATGTTTATGGATAGGAAATCCTCTGCAAGCAAGCATTTTAAAAACTTGGTTTTTCTGTAATTTTACAGCATTTAGATTGGTGACAAGGTCCCTTTGAACTTTTAAACTTAAAGTGACATTCCATTCTGGTTAAAAAAAAAAAGAAATTCTATGTAACCCAAATCTATACCTTCAGTTGCTCTCAGCCTCCTCCTAATCTCCAGATTCCTTTTTTTTTTGCGGGATCTGACTTCATGTTAGAGTGTGGCTATGATGGTTCTCCATGGTCCCACTGTATGTAGGAAGATAGTCCCCCTCTCATTCCCATTCCCAAGATAAACTATGGACTATTAGATGTGTAGTGTGCATAGAGCACTGCTCAATTCAAACAAGTGGAAGTGGGGAGGGGGGAGTAGAGGTTCAGTTCTCAGTGAGGATGTTACAAGAAGGCAGAATAACACAGTAAGGGCTAGTTTACACTTGCTTTAAAACATGGCCTCGGACACGCTTTTTTAAAGGTCTCTGAACGCCAGTCAAAGCTCCTGTCACTAAATAAAATGGTTAGCTTACAGTCCTGTTTACACCTGCGTTTGCTTGGTGCTTCGATGAGGCTTCGATGAGGCTTCAATGAGGCTTCGATGAGGCTTTGGTGGAGCTTCCATGGGGCTTTGGTGGGGCTTCGGTGGGACTTCAGTGAGGCTTTGTAGGGCTTCAGTGAGGCTTCGGTGGGGCTTCAAGCGAGCTTTGCCATAGACTTCTATGGAGGCTTTAAAGACGCTTTGAAGCACCACTGAAGCTGCATGGAGTATAATTTTTGAAGCGAAGCTCAAGCAAAGCAAAGCAAAAGCAAGGCGTAAACAGGACTGTAAGCTAACCATTTTATTTAGTGACAGGGGCTTTGACTAGCATTCAGAGATCTTTAAGAAAGTCTGTCCAAAGCCTTCTTGAAGCCGAAGCAATTGTAAATGAGCCCAGACAAACAATTTCATGAAAAATAGTTTATTGGGCCATTGAGTAGTGGATCTGTATAGATTATTTTTGGGAAAAAATTGTATCAGCCCAGGATCAAAGGAGCATGTCTCTATGCTCTCTGTGTGAACATGGCAGACTAATCCGCCATCAGTATGTTTTTATCATAGCTATTATGTAATATAGAACATTGGAGACTGATATTCCTAGTTTGGGTACATGTTTGGAATTTGCCAAGTAATTTTCAGTCATCAATACGATATGTATATGAAAAGTGCTACTTTAAATATACAACAATGGTGGGTCAAGACTCTCTTGCTGAGAAATGTAAATTGTTGGAGGATGAATATAAATTGTTTACTGCAAGAGCCTGCTGCATATAATATCTCTATCTTCATGGCGATATTGTTGCCATGACAATTGCCCACACATTACTGAAGTATACAATTACAATGCATTTTCTGGTTGTCAGTTTTGTAACGGGAGCTTAGTTTTCATCTTCATGAACAACTAGTCATGCAGCTCTTTACTGATAAATACTCAACTGACAGCTGAACACTGCTATTCAAAAATGACTACTGCTAAAACAAGGTGAGCAGTTTTTGTGAGGACAAATATGAAGGCATTAATATTAGATGCAAAACACATTTACAAAGAAATGTGATTAAGTAAGACCCAAAGACAAATTTCTGTAGATTTAACTGCATAGCCAGATACCTGTTGACTTCTCAGTTTGTTTACACCCAGTGGCGTCGCTAGGGGGTGGCTTTTGGGGCTATAGCCCTGAATCTGGGACCCACAGCCCCGAGTCTCTGCAGGGGTCCCCAAGGGGAGGGGAGGCTCTCTGGGGACCCTGATTTAAGGGGAAGGCTCTCTGGGGGACCCTAATGTAAGGGGGCTCTCTGGGAACCCTGATGTAAGTGGACACACACACACACATATTATATATGTGTATGCCCGCCCAAGTGTATGACTTTCTTTACTACGCTGCTGTGGGCTCTAGCCCCAGATCTTTTGTAGACCTAGCAACACCCCTGTTTACACCTATACATTCCTAGTGACTAAATGTTTTGTCCCCATACAAGATTTTGTGCTGCATTGCACTTGAAGTGTACTGTATGTAAACCTTAACAACAAAATTCACCTATTTGCTACTTTTTGGTCTTTTAACCCCTTCAAACAGACGTAACACATATGCGGCCCCACGGAAGTGGGCTTTTTCCCGTGGGGCCGCATATATGCTTATCTCCCTTTGTGCTGGGAGTGTGCTACACAACGTTCACCAAGAGCAGCGGGTACTAACGAATTGGGACCCGGGACTGTCGGTTTCAGGTCACCTGATCACCGTGATAGTCTCTGATTGGCTATCACAGTGCTCAGTCATGTCTTTATTTCCTCTTCTGAATGAAGCGGAAAATACATTGTATCTTCCTCTCCTTGCAGAAGGGAAAAATCTAAACAAACCAAAGTGTGTAAAAAAACAAAAAAACTAAATCAAATACAAATTAAAAATAAAGAACAAAAAATAAATAATAATAATAAAAAAAGATCAAGGTTTGCCAGGGTTAGTGTTAGGGTCAAGGTCGGGGTCAAAGATCACAGTCAGCATATTTTGGGTAGAATTCCTTTTTATTTAATTAGTATCAGTGTCAGATAGTGTCAGTGTCAGTGTGTTTTACGCAGGATAAAAAGAAAAAAAAGGAAAAATGTGCCCATTCTTTCTGGGCTGTACTATGGGTACAAACAACAACTAACATACACATATGTGGTATTACTGCAATCGTCAGGAGCAGGAGAATTTATTTTGGGTTGTTCTTTGATAGTAAATTATTATATTGGCAAGAAATAGACAGCTAAATCTAAAAACAAATGTTTTTGTACTAATATGGGCCAGTTTTCCTTTTATAATAAAAAAACAAAAATCGGGAGATATCCGTTACCATTTACTACCGAATGAAAGCCCAATTTGTCCTGGAAAAAAACAAGGTGTACTCTACCTGGATACACTAAGTATTTGTGATAATATGTACATGTTTTACTAACACATGTCAAAATTGACTGGCCTACACAAAGTCATTACCTCAACACAAAAGAACACCTTTGGGATGAATTAGAGTGGAGACTGCAAGCCAGGCCTTCTTATCCAACATCAATGCCTGACCTCACAAATGCGCTTCTAGAAGAATGGTCAAACATTCCCATAGACACACTCCTAAACCTTGTGAACAGCCTTCCCAGAAGAGTTGACGCTATTATAGCTGCAAAGGGTGGGCCAACTCAATATTGAACCCTATGAACTAAGACTGGGGTGCCAATAAAGTTCATGTGGGTGTAAAGGCAGGCATCCTGATACTTTTGGTAATATAGTGTGTGTGTGTATATATATATATATATATATATTATTATATTATTATCTCACAAAAGTGAGTACACCCCTCACATTTTTGTAAATATTTTATTATATCTTTTCATGTGACAACACTGAAGAAATGATACTTTGCTACAATGTAAAGTAGTGAGTGTACAGCTTGTATAACAGTGTAAATTTGCTGTCCCCTCAAAATAACTCAACACACAGCCATTAATGTCTAAACCGCTGGCAACAAAAGTAAGTACGCCCCTAAGGGAAAATGTCCAAATTGGGCCCAATTAGCCATTTTCCATCCCCGGTGTCATGTGACTCGTTAGTGTTACAAGGTCTCAGGTGTGAATGGGAAGCAGGTGTGTTATAGTTGGTGTTATCGCTCTCACTCTCTCATACTAGTCACTGGAAGTTCAACATGGCACCTCACGGAAAAGAGCTCCCTGAGGAGCTGAAAAAAAGAATTGTTGCTCTACATAAAGATGGCCTAGGTTATAAGAAGATTGGCAAGTTCCTGAAACTGAGCTGCAGCATGGTGGCCAAGACCATATAGCGGTTTAACAGGACAGGTTCCACTTAAAACAGGCCTCGCCATGGTCGACCAAAGATGTTGAGTGCACATGCTCAGTGTCATATCCAGAGGTTGTCTTTGGGAAATAGATGTATGAGTGCTGCCAGCATTGCTGCAGAGGTTGAAGGGGTGGGGAGTGTCGTGGATAATCCACTATACTATTGCGCTATTAAGCACCCTTTCAGCCTTTTGGTATAATGCATCCTTAAATAACCCATGTCTCCCCTTTTCCCAGGTAAACAGACATAATCACCATCTTAGCTTCATCGCTCCTTCATCTGTCCTCCTCTCTTCCTGGGAGCCACCTTTTATTCATATAACAGCAATAGAGCCTTATGTTTTCACCATCGACCAATCAAGTACAGGCATTTCCTCAAACAGGAGGGGTTATACAACAACCAATGAACAATGACTAAGGGAGTCTTATGGGCGTGTCTGGGCATGGGCAGCGTGTATGATTTCCCACCCCCTGTCTCTGTAAGCTATTCTCAGCTAGACCATGCAAGCCCCATGAGCATGATCCCCTCCCTTCGGAGACTGGGCCACAGGGCAGAATTCCAACATAACGACCCCAAACCCACCTCCAAGATCACCACTGCCTTGCTAAAGAAGCTGAGGGTAAAGGTGATGGACTGGCCAAGCATGTCTCCAGACCTAAACCCTATTCAGCATTTGTGAGGCATCCTCAAATGGAAGGTGGAGGAGCGCAAGATCTCGAACCTCCACCAGCTCCGTGAAGTCGTCATGGAGGAGTGGAAGAGAACTCCAGTGGCAACCTGTGAAGCTCTGGTGAACTCCATGCCCAAGAGGGTTAAGGCAGTGCTGGAAAATAATGGTGGCCACACAAAATATTGACACTTTAGTTCACTACTTTACATTGTAGCAAAGTGTAATTTCTTCAGTGTTGTCACATGAAAAGATATAATAAAATATTTACAAAAAAGTGAGGGGTGTACTCACTTTTGTGAGATACTGTGTATATATATATATAATGATTTTTGTTTCGTCGTTACCACTGTATAGTTCACTATTTTATTTTATACCCATCTACGCACATTTAGTAGTGGTATCATGGAGTATTGCATTCAAAACACACTAGTGCAGAGATTTCAGCATTATTATTACATTTTATTTACAAGCATAAACCTAATCTGCAGCAATGCAAAACGGCTTTGAATATGAACATACATTAATATAGTTATGTATAGAATAAGAAGATAGTTTCAAAATATACAGCAGTGCAGTGAAAACCATCTATTCTTCTGTTTTATACAATGAAGGGTCTTGGTGTTCTAGGAATTCAGCACAATGATTCATTTCCTTTTATATAAAGTTTACTTATAGACCTTGTACTTGTCTGTATGGAACAAGCTTTGTTGATTCAGCCTCTAACCTAAGAACCATGGTGCCACACCTACGCATTATGTACGCTTGCAATCTAACCAGTCTGAACATTGCTTGTAATTACAGTGCAGTAGAGTTAAAGGTGAAACGAGCACATGCAAACATTGAAAATGCTCTATTTTATCTCTCTCTCTCTCTATATATATATATATATATATATAGCTATATATTACTTTGGAGGGGAGTGGGCTTCAAAGATGTTTGGGAGTGTTCTCAACCTTGGGTAACTTCTCACAGGACATGTGAGCATCAGTCCTTCAACATGTGTTGTATCAAGATAATTTTTTTTCATGGGTGCATCTCCCTCCTCTCTGATTCAATCCCTTCTAGGGTTTTGCTCTCCATGTCTTTTCACACACAGTAGTTTTGCCTGGGTAGAAACATTATTTTATTAACATTGTTAACTTCCCACCACACATCCCTCAGTATCTCAGTATTAGGAGACTTGCACATGGTACTGTTGTATGTACATCAGATTCCTAACTGACATATCAGAATGGATGTCGCACCACTTCCTTAAACTAAATCCCTCTAAAACTGAGCTATTAATATCCCCCCCCCGCCCGTGCCCCCCTCCATGACTTTTCCATCAAAATCAACAATGCAACCATCAGTCCCTCCCCTCACACCAGGGTACTAGGTCCTAGACTCTGACTTGTCATTTCAGCCTCAAATCCAATCGTTGTCAAAAGTTTGTAGAATTCACCTCCGTAACATCTCTAAAATTCGCCCCTTTTTAACAAATGAAACCACCAAGCTCCTCATTCACTCCCTTGTTATCTCTCGCCTTGACTATTGCAACTCCCTTCTCATTGGCCTGCTTTTACATAGGCTATCCCCTCTTCAGTCTTTCATGAATGCTGCTGCCAGACTTATCCACCTTACCAACCGCTCAGTGTCTGCCAAATCTCTCCTCCAATCCCTACACTGGCTCCCAATCACCCAGCGAATTAAATTCAAAATACTGACAACAACATACAAAGCCATTCACAACTCTGCCCCAAGCTACATCACCAATCTTGTCTCCAAATATCATCCAAATAGTCCTCTCCGCTCTTCTCAAGACCTCCTACTCTCAAGCTGTCTCGTCACCTCCTCTCATGCTTGTCTCCAGGATTTCTCGAGAGCCTCTCCCATCCTTTGGAACTCGCTACCTCCACCTGTCCAGCTATCCCCTACTCTTGCTACCTTCAGGCGATCCCTAAAAACTCATCTCTTCAGGAAAGCCTATAACGTCTCTAACTAATCTTTTACCACTTCCATCAGCTCATTCCCCACAGTTACAACCTTTTGTACCACCTGCCCCACCCTATTAGATTGTAAGCTCTTCTGAGCAGGGCCCTCTTAATCCTCCTGTATTTTATTGTATTATAACTGTATTGTCTCCCTTTTATATTGTAAAGCGCTGCGTAAACTGTTGGCGCTATATAAATCCTGTATAATAATAATAATTCCTGGCAGAAATTTTCTGTATAAAAACGCAAGGATGGGCACAGTCACATACACACGTGTAAAAATTCTTCTAGTTTTTTTAGGGGTGTGTTGTATGTGCATATACAAGTGTTTGTGTGTAAAATACTGTCTAGCAACGCAGAACTGATCTATACACCGCACAAGTATACACACCTGTGTGTAGTGTGTATACAGGCCTATTTAAAAAAAACGAGATGCATTTAAATCAGTAAAAAAAATGCCTAAAAATGTTGCGTTTTTAGGCATCAGTGTCCAAAAAGTCTTATCCTTGTTTCTATACATATTGGGACAACCACATTACATACTTTGCTCTGTTTTGTGCCCTGAAGTGCAACACATTGCCTAGGCTTTCCTTCTCACAATGCAGGTCTATGAGCTAGTAGACACTGAAATCAATGTCCTTCCTGTGTGATTGAGAGAGACAAACTAATTGCAATGAGCCACTAAGAGAAGTCAATCATTTCAAGAATTAAAGCAGATTTTTGATAACTTTACAAAACTACATGAATTTGCACATAATACTTTTATATTTTAGAAGACTTACCCACTAGCATGCAAGGTCTGCTCTCTCTTCATCACTCCACCACTGCTCTCTGGTCTTCTTCTTCATGTGCCATCTTCTCTCTTAAGCCATTGGGTGGCCACTGATGATACTCCTGTGCATGTACAGTCCAACCACCTGCCTCCCATTCACAGCATCTTGATGACAAAAATATATAGGGAGTGTACCCAGAGAAAACTTTGATAGCAAACAGGTGACTGAGGATTTTGTCAGAAAAGATTCCTCTACCAAAAACTACTAGCAAATTTTTTGCTTTTAAAGTTTAGCTTCGCTAATATAATATAAATAGTAATATGCATGTCTATGAGAAGCTCCCTACCTTTTATTATGCACACAAAATTTACAGCATAAATGAAATCTCAACAAATCCAAATTGATGCACAAAACTGAACCCAACCACACCTAATGCCGCGTACACACAAGCGGACTGAACACCAAAGGACTTTTTGACGGAGTTCCGACGAAACGGACTTGCCTACACACGATCCCACCAAAGTCCGATAGTTTCGAACATGATGACGTACGACCAGACTAGAAAGGGAACTTCAATAGCCAGTAGCCAATAGTTGCCCTTGCGTCGTTTTCGGTCCGTCGGACTAGCATACAGACGAACGTTTTTTTCGATAGGAATCGAGTCCGTTGGAAAGATTTGAAACATGTTCTATTACTAAGGTCCGCCAGATTTTTCGGCAGAAAAGGTCCGATGAAGCCCACATACAATCGGAATGCCCAACGGATTCGTTCCGTCTGACCTTTTCTGACGAAAAGTCCGGTCGTGTGTACGCGGCATTACAGCTTCAGTACAAGTAAGCAGTATTTGGAATTGCTAAAGTGTATGTAAAACCTGTATTGTAAAACTTTTGTAAATAGCTCATTTTTTCTTGTAATTTAGTTGTACCAGGCTTTCTTTTCTGGATATGTGTAAATGTTTTAATCCACTGATTCCAATCCACTGGCAGTCAGTACCCCCTGTCAGTTGATACATAGCTGCTTTGACCATTTGGCAACTGAAATAGAGACATCTTGTAAATATAAAATACAAAAATGTCATAGGTGTGTTTTTTTATCATATGTGATAATCTTACGTATAATCATTTTTATTGACAATTTACAGTACTACTTGAACAGCATTCCACAATAAGGTGACTGCAATCCACTATAATTGTTGGAAGGCAACATGTTTTAATATCATACATTTATGGAGTTTTACTGTCTGGTTATCAAAGAGCCATTACTTCTAACTCTAAAAAGTATAATAGAGCTGAGCTGGAGCCACTGGGTAATAATATACTGTCAAAAAACAACTGAAAATCCCACCTTATACGCCCCCAAATACCTCATGTATGACACAATTGAACATCATTTGGCTGGAACAGATAACAGATATCAGATATGTGCTAAATATTAAATAAACTATGGGAAAGCTGTAAAGAAAATAAGTGTACAAAAAGTAACATTCATCCATTCTTCTGTTTTATACAGTGAAGGGTCTTGGTGTTCTAGGAATTCAGTACAACTCATTTCCTTAAGGGCCAGTTCACACCAGATGCAGTTCCGTGCGATTTTTTTCTGTACTAAAAATGCATGCGCAGTGTTTTCCATGTATTCCAATGGCTCTAGTTCACACCAATGCAGTCAGTTCCAGTCAGTTTCCGGTCAGTTTCTGCGAACTGGCTGCACTGGTGTGAGCTAGAGCCCTTGGAATACATGGAAAACACTGGGCATCAGCTTTTGCTTACAGTTTACACCACACGCAGTTCCAGGGCGTTTTTGATACAATTTGCTAGGTTCCAGTACAGTTGTGTGCAGAAAAAATGCAGCACGCTCTACTTCTTTTTCTGCACCGAAAAACTGACTGCACTGGTGTGAACTAGAGCCATTGGAATACATGGAAAACACTGCATGCATTTTTAGTACAGAAAAAAAGCGCACAGAACTCCATCTGGTGTGAACTAGCACTTAATATAAAGTTCACTTATAGACCTTGTACTTGTCTGTATGGAACAAGCTTTGTTGATTCAGCCTCTAACCTAAGAACCATGGTGCCACACCTACGCATTATGAATGTTTGCAATCTAACTAGTCTGAACATTGCTTGTGATTACAGAGCAGTAGAGTTAAAAGTAAAACGAGCACATGCAAACATTGAAAATGCTCTATATTATCTACAGTATATACAGTGCCTTGAAAAAGTATTCATACTCCTTGAAATTTTCCACATTTTGTCATGTTACAACCAAAAACGTAAATGTATTTTATTGGGATTTTATGTAATAGACCAACACAAAGTGACACATAACTGTGAAGTGGAAGGAAAATGATAAATGGTTTTCAACATTTTTTACAAATAAATTTCTGAAAGTGTGGCGTGCATTTGTATTCAGCCCCCTTTACTCTGATACCCCTAATTAAAATCTAATGGAACCAACTGCCTTCAGAAGTCACCTAGTTAGTAAATAGAATCCACCTGTGTGTAATTTAATCTCAGTATAAATACAGCTGTTCTGGGAAGCCCTTGGAGTTTATTGGAGAACCTTAGTGAACAAACAGCGTCATGAAGGCCAAGGAACACACCAGACAGGTCAGGGATAAAGTTGTGGAGAAGTTTAAAGGAGGGTTAGGTTATAAAAAAACATCCCAAGCTTTGAACTTCTCACGAAGCATTGTTCACTCCATCATCCAAAAATGGAAAGAGTATGGCACAACTGCAAACCTACCAAGACATGTCCGTCCACCTTATCTGACAGGCAAGGAGAACATTAACCAGAGAAGCAGCCAAGAGGCCCATGGTAACTCTGGAGGAGCTGCAGAGATCCACAGCTCAGGTGGGAGAATCTGTCCACAGGACAACTATTAGTCGTGCCCTTCACAAATCTGGCCTTTATGGAAGAGTGGCAGGAAGAAAGCCATTGTTGAAAGAAAGCCATAAGAAGTCCAATTTGCAGTTTGCGAGAAGCCATGTGGGGGATACAGCAAACATGTGGAAGAAGGTGCTCTGGTCACCAAAATTGAACTTTTAGGCATAAAAGCAAAATGCTATGTGTGGCGGAAGAATTAAAATGCACATCACCCTAAACACACCACCCCCACCGTGAAACATGGTTGTGGCCGCATCATGTTGTGGGGATGCTTTTCTTCAGCAGGGACAGGGAAGCTGGTCAAAGTTGATGGGAAGAACGGGTCTATCCCCCACAGACCGGACTCCCCGATCCTCTCCCCAGAAATTCCGGAGATAGACAGTAGCTCGTTCGCACAGTCTGTACAGACCGCCAGCACTCAGGGGCCAGCACTGCCTGAAGGCTGGAAGGAGCTGATTGCCCTTCTCCCCACTAAAAAAGATATCTCTGACTCGGCAGCCACTATTGTGAATACCCTCTCTAAAGAAATCCATGACCTTAAGCAGAGGATAGATACAGTAGACTCTAGAGTATCTGAGGTAGAAACATCCACTTCCCTGCTGGAATCCAGAATGTCAGCTATGGAAAAAGTTCATGTTGATTATAAAAGACGCCTGATCCTGATGCAACTTTCCATAGATGATGGAGAGAATCGCAGCAGAAGGAACAACATCAGAGTGCGCGGCCTACCTGAAGCTACATCAGGGAGTGACCTCAGAGCTACGATAGTGGCCATATTTAACCGATTGCTGGGCAGACCACCTACAGATGAGCTGGAACTGGACCGAGTGCACCGTGTGCAGGGTCCTAGGCGAGAGAGAGACGACCCGGCACCGAGAGATGTATTGGCGAGAGTTCACTACTACACAATCAAGGAGGAAATTTTACAGAAGTCATGGACCCAGGGCCCCCTGGACTTTGATGGTGCAACTGTGCAACTCTTCCCTGATTTATCGCGACTCACCCTACGCATGAGGGGCCAAATACGACCTTTACTTGATGCAATCAGATCTGCAGGAGCCACATACAGATGGGGACACCCCTTCCACTTGATTGTCCTGAAAGGGACCAACTCATTCGTGCTGCGATGGCCGGAACAGCTTCCCGACCTGTTCGGGTTCTTGGGGTGCCCCGGCTTCTCCGTGCCCAACTGGCTGGACTTTCCAATCACCTTCAACAACCCACGTTCTACATCACCAAGACCCCAAAGATCCGGTAGACGACAGTGGCGCTCAAGGTCCAGGATATCCCCGAGAGACAATCTCACCGCACCGGAATCTTGACTGGACTACCCTTCCTGATCTTATAAAACATACACACGGTTCCGTGAGTGGGTCCTGTACAGTTTAAGGGGCTTATTATGTGGTGGGGTTATTAGAAGGCCTTGCACCTCGCTACTGAGTGGCAACGTCTAAAATGGTTGTTATAGCCTACTACTGTTTTGATTTTGGGCATTAAGGTTCATTGAGATAGTTATGTTACAGACGAGTAGTGGGTATGTGCGCTTCCCTGTGTTCACATCAGGGGGTCACACACACGCAGCCTGAAGGTCTAGTAATATGACAAATAGAATTGTTGTTTGGAATCTTTATTATTTTTATGTTGTATTTCTCTGTTCCATTTATAGCGGTAATAGTCTGGTATCTTTCATTATACCGGTTCTCTCCTGTCGACACGTCTCCCACTGTGTCGCAGAGTCTAGTCTTCCACACCCACTAATAGGTAGCGCATACGTGCGCAAGGCTTAGTTTAGCAACAGTAGGATAACTCAGTTGTCCTTCTTAGCACTATCTTTTCTCTTCTCCAAACTTTCACTTCCCTTTTCCTCCTTCCCTCTCTTAGTCCTCCCCCCTACTTCTTCCTTTCTGCCTTTTCCTCCTCTTATTTTTCCACCCCCCCTAGTCTCTGGAGGCGGTCCCGCCCCCGCCCCCCCCCCCCCCCCCGCTTTATACCTCCTTGGACATTTTCTTCATTTTTATATTTATTGTTTCGGTATTGGTGAGCGACATGGCCCCCCCAGGTAATCCCACGGGTCCACGCACACAAGGAGAGATAAAATTTACCTCCCTCAATGTTAGGGGTCTGGCGACACCGGAGAAACGTTCCAGATTACTCTCAGACCTGAAAAAATCACACTCACAGGTGGCGTTTGTTCAGGAAACACATTTCAAAAAGTCGGCAGTTCCCAGACTCAGTAACAGGGACTTTCCCAGTGTGTATCACGCTCCCTCCCCTTTGTCGAAATCAAAGGGGGTTAGCATATTGATAGCCAGATCTTTACAGTGGACGCTGTTAGAGGAGAGAGCGGACCCACATGGGCGATACCTGCTCTTAAAGGGCAAAATCAGAAATACCACAGTGACCCTGGTCAATGTCTATTTCCCCAACTCTGACCACCTGTCCTTCTTGCATTCACTCATTCCCTTGATACTAGAGTTCCGTGAGGGTTTATTCCTGATGGGCGGTGATTTTAATTTTGCCCCGGAACCACTACTCGACGTTTCAAGAGGAGCGTCGCATTTATCCTTCGCTTACTTGAAAAAACTTAAACAGGAGTTAGCTAGCCTGCAGTTAGTCGATCCCTGGAGGACCATGCACCCTGAGGAGAGGGATTACACCTACTTCTCTGCGGTGCATGGAACCTACTCCAGGATAGACTTTTTCCAGATTCAACATAAGGATCTCCCGTATGTCACCTCATCCCAAATTGATTACATTTCCCTATCGGATCATGCTCCCACACATGTAACCATGTGCTGGGATACAGAACTTAGATCCCCCCCAACATGGAAACTAAACGAGTCCTTGTTGCAGATCCCGGAAGTACGCACAGAGATAAACAGGACACTAACCAACTATTTCTCAGAAAACACGGGCCCACAGTTGTCTTCAATGACAATATGGGAGGCCCATAAATGTGTAATAAGAGGTGAACTAATTAGGATCGGGGCCGCAAAAAAAAGGGAAAGAACCAAACAGATTGATTCCTTGATATCCCAGGTGCGATCTCTCGAGCTGCTACACAAGAAGTCCTTGGCCGAAACACACCTCAAGGCTCTATTGAAGGCCAGAGGTGACTTGAAAGACCTTCTGTACCACAAAACGCTACAGAATCTGGCTTGGGCTAGAAGATCTATGTTCGAATTTTCCAATAAACCAAGTACCATGTTGGCCAGGCTTCTGCGTGGCCCGAGACAGCGCACTTACATTCCATCAATAGTGACCTCACAAGGGGCGAAAGCTCACACCTCCAGAGATATAGCCAGCGAATTCGTTAAGTATTATCAACAATTATACAACCTACACAAGGGGGAACCAGTGGGTTCTTTAGAAGAGAAGGAGAAGCTGGCGGGTGAGTACATCAGGTCCTCGGGTATGCCTACTTTGCCATCTGAAATAAGTGACGCTTTTGAAGCGGACATTACTCAGGAAGAACTAGTGCTGGCGCTGGCACAAACGAAACCCAGGAAGGCGCCGGGGCCGGATGGCTTCACCCTGACCTATTACCAGACCTTTGAGCCCAACCTATCGCCACACTTTCTCAAGGCATACAACACATTAAAGGAGGGCAGTACTAATATGGTAGACTCCCTACGGGCATTTATATCCCTGATCCCAAAGGAAGGAAAGGACCCCAACTACTGCAGTAACTACCGTCCGATTGCGTTACTTAACGTAGATTTGAAATTATTTTCCAAAATCCTCGCCAATAGAATCCTACCGCATATTCCACAACTGATCCACCTGGACCAGGCGGGGTTTGTGCCGCTGAGGGAGTCGAGAGACAATACCATTAGAGTTCTCAATCTTATACATGAAGCGAGATCAGTCCAGAAGCCTTTTCTGCTCCTCTCCACGGACGCAGAGAAGGCTTTTGATAGGGTGGCCTGGCATTTTATGCGGGCCACTCTGGAGCATATTGGATTGGGCCCAAACATGAGAGGCTGGATCTCATCTTTGTACTCGGCTCCCTTGGCGGCGGTACGGGTTAACGAGTGGCGTTCGGAATTCTTTGACATTTCAAACGGGACGAGACAGGGGTGCCCCTTGTCCCCACTGATTTTCATTCTCTCACTCGAGCCGTTCATGTGTAGCGTTCGTGGGAATCCTAATATAACGGGAATTACTAAACCCTCCGGCCACCACAAAATTGCGGCCTTCGCCGACGACCTGATTTTTTTCGTCTCCAACCCACAGATCACACTTCCCAACATCCTTTCAGCTCTTAAGGCATATGGAGAATTATCGAACTACAAAGTCAATTGTGCCAAGTCCGCGGTGTTGAATATCACACTACCAGCTAGGGAAGCTGTAAACATGAGTAAATCCTTCCCTTTCAGATGGGCGGAGAAATCTATCCGCTACCTGGGGGTGGACATCACCCCGGACTTGGCACATCTATACACCTGCAATTTCATCCCCCTACTCCAGAGACTTAAGATAGATCTCCAGACGTGGCACAGACTTACCTTGACCTGGTTTGGGCGTTGTACCGCCCTGAAAATGACAGCCCTACCCCGGATTTTATATGTACTTCAAACATTACCGATCCAGTTACCAACTACTTTCTTTAAGCAAATTCAGTCTACCATTAGAGAGTTTATATGGTCTCATAAATCCCCCAGAGCGAAAATACAAACACTGACCAAACCCAAAGATAAGGGGGGAGTGGGTCTCCCGGATATCTCTCGATATTACCAGGCGGTTCACTTAGCCAGGATTGCCGATTGGCACTGTAACAGAGACTCCAAACAATGGGTGGGAATGGAAGTTGAAGATTCCTCTATTCCCTTACTCCCATCCCCGTGGCTCATGTCCACCCCGCCGGTGGACATGAAATCCCACCCGCTAATAGGCGCCACCCTCCGGGTAGCGAGGAAAATATTCCGCTCCACAGACATATCACCACTACCCTCACCCATGACGCCGATTATAGGTAACCCGGACTTTACCCCCGGACTCACAAGTCGCCGATTGAGACAGTTGATATCTGGTGAAAAACAGTCCCTGGGTGAGATTTGGCCCCAGGGAGAACTCCCAGCTGCCTCCACACTTTCCAGACTCATAGATCCTCCATTAGACAGCTTCAGCACTCTTCAACTTAGACACTACCTAAAGACCCTCCAGAAATTACACTATGCACCTCGGGGCCACACTCCCCTGGAATCCCTCTGCAAAACTGGGGAACCAACTAGACACACACTGTCGTTTCTATACAGTCTACTGACGAACCAGGGGGGGGACTCAACCCCAGAGTTCCTCCTGAAATGGGAAAGGGACCTGGGGACTCAGTTCTCCACTGAACAAAGAAAGAAGGTCTTGGTCTTAGCACATAAGTCCTCGATTGCGAGCCATTATCAAGAAGCGGGATATAAAATCCTGACCAGGTGGTACAGAGTCCCATATGTGTTACATAAAATGAGTCCGTCGCTGTCGGATAGGTGTTGGAGATGTGACAGGGAAGTGGGAAGTATGCTTCACGTCTTTTGGTCGTGCCCACTCCTGAGACCTTTTTGGGAGGAGGTGACCACGACTATTCAAAGCCTGACCTCGGTCAATCTCAAAGACAACCCGGCCGCATGCCTTCTACACCTGACCACAAGACCGATTCAAAAATACAAGAAAACATTGACAATGCAACTCCTAAACGCAGCTAGGACATGCATTCCGGCGCTCTGGCGGAGTCCTCTCCCTCCGTCCAGGGTCCTGTGGTACTCAAAAGTTAACTGTATTTTGCGCATGGAGGAACTAACGGCAACTCTACAAAACAAAGAGGAACAATTTATGGACAAATGGAGACCCTGGAGATATTTTGTGGGTACAGACGCATATCTGCAGGACATGGCAGAGACATATTCTCCGCCCACCTGAGATACAGCCCCAAAAAACCACATTGAAACAGATATGCCTGTACACCCCTTTGGGGTGTGGCGGGTGGGATCGTGCTGGGGGCGATGTCGCAGCCATTCCTTTACAACCCCTTCTTCTTTTTTTTGCCCTCTTCTCACCCTCTCTTGCATCCCCTTCCCCTTACATACCCTGCTTTTCTTTCCACTTCCTACTTTTTTCCTCTCTTTAGTACCTTATGTCTCAACCAGCTCACTAAGCAGCCGTGGTGACGGCGATTACGAATATAATATGAATGACATTTTTTGAAATGAGCTGGTAACACTCACCTATATAGCAAAAGACATATCTGTCTTTAAAGGTTTAAATACTTTAATAGATATCAAAACTGTTCACAAACAATTTAAGTTCTATGCAAGGAGGCCCGTTGATAGGCATCCTTGATATAATATATTATGTATGAAACAGATATACTTTTGGCTAGAACATATATATGCTGCCATTTTTATTTGGTAAATAACTTGGATTTTGGGCTACAGTTACACTTCATATGACTCAAAAGTATTTTTGTATGGAATACATCATCTGCTGTAACCTAGACTGTATTTCTATGCCTTCTGTGTATCAAAATAAAGAAATTTAAAAAAAAAAAAAGTTGATGGGAAGAAGGATGGACCCAGATACAGGGCAATCTTAGAAGAAGATCTGTTAGAGTCTGCAAAAGACTTGAGACTGGGGCGGAGGTTCACGTTCCAGCAGGACAAAGACCCTAAACACACAACCAGAGCTACAATGGAATGGTTTAGATCAAAGCATATTCATATGTTAGAATGGCCCAGTCAAAGTCCAGACCTAAATCCAATTGAGAATCTGTGGCAAGACTTGAAATTGCTGTTCACAGACGCTCTCCATCTAACCTGACAAAGCATGAGCTATTTTGCAAAGAAGAATGGGCAAAAATTTCACACTCTAGATGTGCCAAGCTGGTGAAGACATATCCAAAATGACTTGCAGCTGTAAATGCAGCGAAAGGTGGTTCTACAAAGTATTAACTCAAGGGTGCTGAATACAAATGCACGGCACACTTTTTCGTATTTATATATAAAAATAAAATGTCAAGGGATATGAATACTTTTTCAAGGCACTGTATATCTATATATTACTTGGGGGGGAGGTGGCCAGGGCCAAGGGGGTTTTCAAAGATGTTGGGGAGTGTTTTCAACCTTGGGCAACTTCTCACAGAACATGTGAGCATTGGTCCTTTACCATGTGTAGTATCAAGAGAATTTTTTTTCACGGGTGCATCTCCCTTCTCTCTGATTCAACCCCTTATAGGGTTTTGCTCTCCATGTCTTTTCACACATTAGTAGTCATGCCTGGGTAGAATCATTATTTTTTTAAAGGGTAACTCCACAAATAGCAAATAAAGAAAAGATAATATAGCACATATAATTGCAACACTAATCATATTGTAATTGAATGTTATTAAAAATTACCTTTTCAATCTGCAGCCACTGTAATTTTCTGAGAATGCATTGCAATATGGCTACCTGGAGTTGTTCTGTACACAGTATGTACTGACCACTCCCCAGAAACATAATTTCCTGCTTGGGATGCAGGCCCAGCAGATGTCCTCATTAGTGCCCGGCAGCTGCACAGCTGACAGTTAATTATGAAACCACTCCCATTAGACCCACACAGTACAGAGGCACAGACAAACACACCTGGATTACTTCAGAATAACAAAAGGTAGGAATCTGCAACAAAGGTTGTTATAATCCTTGCAATGTACATAGATCACCCAGAGGGGAAAGTTTTTTTTCTCAACAAAAGTGGAGTTACGCTTTAACATTGTTATAAAAATAATAATTAAGCTGAGCTGGAGCCACTGGGTTATAATACACTGTCAAAAAACAACAAAAAATCCCACCTTATACGGCCGCCTTAGCTCATTTATGACACAATTGAACATCATACGCCTGGAACAGATAACAGATATCAGATATGTGCTAAATATTAAATACACTATGGGAAAACTGTAAACAAAATAGGTGTGCAAAAATTTTAAAAACAAGTACAACCTACATACCACATGTAGCAAAGTCTTTTACATCTTTTGGTCTAATGAGGACCTCCAAGGCCAAATATAGCTGACATCCATCAATATGTGGTTGATTGTGAGGTATGGTGGGTGCAAAGATGATGAAAGTCATTGAGCGCCAGACACTTCTTGGATGTCAAAGAGGTTTTCTTTGACAGTCTTTTTATATTTTGGGGAAAGAGGGTTAGGGCCAGGACACCCTTAAATAGTTACAAACTCAATTAGCAGACTCTGAGACTTCAATAGGAAGACAGCTGTGCAGGGAACGGCCCCAGCAAGAAGCCACATCTGCACTTGCAGGAATGCTGTCTCCTATGGTAACAGTCCTTTAACATTTCCTAACTCAGAAATTACAATTCTTTCAGCTCCACTACAACTGCTCCTTGTAGTTCTTCAACACTGAGCTCCCGGTCTCTCACTAGACCCTTTGATTCACTGACTATGAATCCCTTGAGCTCCTCCAAGGTTTGCGGTGGTATCCCCCCTCAAGCGTCACCCCTGCTGCTCCGCTGGGTCCCTAGCTTGGCACTCCGGATACTGCTCAAGCGTCACCCCTGCTAACCAGCTCAGTCCATAGCTTCACTCACAAGGCTGCTCTGCAAGCATCTCCTCTGCTGGTTGGGTCCCTGTCTTTATCACCGCCTGAAGTTTCCCGATTCTCCACCATGCCCTTTCGGTGATAATATGGTTCCGGTACTTGCTTCAGTTACTCACTGCAGTCCCTGGTAAAGGCGATTGGTCATTTTGTAGCGACAGCTTCTCTTCTACCTCCGACCACTGACACGTTCTTCGGCCGGCAGAACTGTCTCTTCTGGTTGGACTGCAAGTCACAATGCAAACCCTAGACTGCTCTCTCACTTCTGGATAGGCCCTCACATATCAAAAAACAAAGGATAGTCAAAGGATTCTCACCCTAGTAAATGTTGACTGGGCGGGAAGGGTGTTCGTAGTCAAAAGTAGAAAATAGTACTTCCACAGCCCAGATACAAAAAACAGTCACCTAAATACGTAAAAATTAATGGTTAGGTGTGTTCCTCTGAATCAAATAGACATAGAGAAAAAGGAATGGACCAAGGGCCCAAAAAGGGATTCTTCCGAAAGGAACAAATTGGTAATAGCAAAAATAGTAATCTTTATTGAATACAATTCCACTAAAAGATGGCCACAACAAACTAACATTCATTCATTCAACCCTTATACAATTCATACACCAGCTGATAAGGATGTGAACCCCTGGGAGAAATTATTTCTCATATGTATAGAAGCTAAAAAGTAATTACTGGAAAAGTCCATGGGCATTATAACACCCTTCAGCTGGGGACACAGGAACTATGTATAGAGAACAATTTGAGACAGTCCCAGGTATATTAGGAACAATGGCCATAAAGGGGGTTAACATAGGATATCTAGGACGGGGAGAAAATTTGATGATTTGACTACACAAGTGACAGTAGTAGTTCCACCATGAGTAAATCACAGTGAAAGTTAGATGGCTGGCAGATATACAATGCAGAGACTGGGTAAAATCATCACTCCATATACGCTGACCAATACCATCAACATCAAAGTTCTCCCGGTAGACGATTCCACTCCCATCTCTCATATGTTATCTTGTTATCAGAGCCGGCTGAGCAGCAGTGAATCAAAGTAGGAAGGAAACGTGAGATGTGGGGAGATAAATTCCCTTCACTTACCCGGTCCGGTGATGATAGACACGGATAAATAGCTCACCACTCAATGCCTTTCAAAGAAGTTTCCTGCTGTCCGGTATTGATGGGGGAGAAATAGATTTGTCCACCACTTTGGAATGGAATCATGCTGCAGTCTCTGCTTTGATCCAAAAAGCACTTCCACATTCCAATGGTCCGACCAAACTCTGTAAATGTCTGAGAGGGAAAAGGTTTGTTGCTTTTAATCTGTGTATCAACTACAGTTTACAGATAGTGTAGTGGTGTCTTGCTGACATGTTTCACTCGATAAACGAGTTTCTTCAGAGCATCAAATCATCAAATTTTCTCCCTGTCCTAGATATCCTATGTTAACCCCCTTTATGGCCATTGTTCCTAATGTACCTGGTACTGTCTGAAATCGTTCTCTATACACAGTTCCTGTGTCCCCAGCTGAAGGGTGTTATAATGCCCATGGACTTTTCCAGTGATTACTATTTAGCTCCTTGCTTCTATACATAAGAGAAATTATTTCTCCCAGGGGTTCACATCCTTATCAGCTGGTGTATGAATTGTATGAGGGTTGAATGAATGAATGTTAGTTTGTTATGGCCATCTGTGCTTTGATAATGTTATCATAATTTATACTTATGTGGTGGAGGTATTTTTCCCTTTTTGAAAAATATTTTGGTGGAATTGTTTTCAATAAAGATTACTATTTTTGCTACTACCAATTTGTTCCTTTCTGAAGAATCTCTTTTTGGGCCCTTGGTCCATTCCTCTTTCTCTATAGGCCCTCACACAATCTAGCAGCCAGATGCTCCCGGTATAAGCCCAATCTCTGGCCTAGCAGACGACACACATGCACCCAGGCGGCAGTCCAGGTGGCACACCAAGAACATAGATCACCTGACCTCACCAGAATATATAGGCTTTCCCAGCAGGCAAAGGGATTCAAGAAACCCCCTGCCCGTTGGCTGAGATATACCCATAACCTGACCTTGGGTTGCCCTTCTCATATCTAGTACCATCAAGTACCTAGCAACCTAGTGGTAGAAGAGAAAAGTGCAACAAGGCCAAACTTAGGGAAAAAATCAATAGATCTCTATGAATCGACCAAGAAAATTACTCTTTTCAAGTAAATTTGTGAGGAGCTCCCTGGCTAAACTCCAGGGTTCTACACACATGATGGGGAACAATATGGCTAAAAATGTGTCATGACGCATGCAAGACAAAAATGTTGGAACATACAGTATATCCCAGACAAATAGGTGTAAACTATTGTCCAGAAAAATTGAACTGCATCAAACCCATATGCAGTGGTGTTGCTAGTATTGGGCACCCAGGGCATGTGGGGTGCCCCAGGTCCCCAAAACCTTGTTCACACCCTGCTTAAAAACTGATGGTAAAACACTCAGATTTGAGTATTTAGCTTTGTTCACACCATGTGCAGAGGCATGCATTTTTTTTTCTTAGGGAAGTCTCTGCAAGGATACAAAGAAAACAGTTGTTTTCTATGTGCCCGATTCACACCATAAGACCCCTTTCCCACTGGGGCCACGGCCGTGTTTGCGGTAAAGCTCCGCTCGTTTTAGCGGTGCTTTACCGCTGTTTAAGTGGGGCTTTTAGGCCGCTAGTGGGGTGCTTTTAACCCCAAAGAAGGTTTAAAAACTGCCGTGTTGCAGCGCTTCCTAAGCGCTTTTTAGGCGATTCAGGCCCATTCATACCAATGGTTAGGGCGTTTTGGGAGAGCTAGATACAGCGCTCCCAAACCTCCCCAAAGATGCTGCTTGCAGGACTTTTCGGAACGTCCCGCAAGCACACCACCCCAGTGTGAAAAGTTACACTTGAATGAATGGGAGGCAGTTTTCAGGCGCTATAACAGAGGCTGTTTCCAGTGTTAAAGCGCCTGAAAAACGCCCCAGTGTGAAGGGGGTCTCACACTGCTGCTTCGTTTTTTTTTTTTTTTTTTGCAGAGGATAGAGAATTTGTGCTAGAGGATGGAATCTTCATCACTTTCATTTTGTTACATTACAGAGGGGGGGCAGGTACGTATGTACCTGCCTCCCCTCTCCTCCCCTCAGCAGGCCATGGCTGCAGGCTAGGGTTGCCACCTCATCCCTTTAAAACTGAACACATATGAATTACACAGGTTTTGAGGCTGGTTAAGGTGATTCAACTCACTTGGTGCCTTATTTGCATTTTATCAGCCTCAGAACCTGTGTAATTCATATGTGTTCAGGTTTAAAGGGATGAAGTGGTAACCATCCTGCGGGCATCGGCGAGTGGGCCTCCCATCCGTGACCTGTAATTGACCAGCTGTATAGCCACACGGATCACTTCTACTAGACAGACCATTGCCAGCTGAAAAAACTGATACTGGGATGATGCCTGCAGGTGCAGCCATCATCCTGGTATAACCACTATAAACCCGAGGATATACAGGTAAGTCCTAAGGGGTTGAAGTGGTTAAGGGGTTTGTGTTGGGAGGGGGGATGTTAGGGGAACGAGAATTGTGTGCTCGGAAAAGGGATTTTGGGGGAGGAGGATTTGTGCCAGGAGGGGAGATTTAGAGGGAATAAGGGCTTGTGCTGGAAGGGGGGATTTTGAGGGAAGTAAAAAAAGATTTGTGCTGCAATAAGAGTTTTAAGGGTGAAGATTTGTGCTGGGAGGGAAGATTTGGGGACAAAGATTTGTGCAAGGAAGAAAGGAGAATCTTTGCATTTTTGTTTCGGGGGAATTCTGGCTTGCAGATGAAAATTCCTGCTTAGAAAGTTAGGAAGTGAGCAGAGTCATGCTGGATTTTTTTGAGGGGAAGGGTGATTATTATTTTTTTTTTTTATTACAACCTATGGCCTTTTAATAGCCACTCCGGCCCAGACCAATATTTCAGTTTTTGGAAGCAATACCAGGCAGACTTATTCACTTGGGTTCCATACTCTAGCCTCTTGCCACAGAGTCTCACTCCTCCTGCTGCATGCTCCATAATATCAATCACAGTGGCAGCAAAAGGGCAGAGCTTGGAATGTGGCACCAAATTCACCACCCGCATCTTTAGGAAAAAAGCTGGAATATTAGTGTTGTGTGTAGAAGCCTTTAAATCATGAAGGTTGGTAATGTTGATCTAGATGCAGTGCATCATTAATGTACAGATCATACACAGAGGAAAGAGGAGGTGAAGTGGTTAATGTATAGGTCACATACCGTGGGAGGATACAGATGAGGGGATTAGTGTGCAGATATTCAGGATAAGGTAAGTGAAAGGGTTAATATAAGGCCATATGCTGAGACAGGATAGAGCAGAGATGTACAGGAGAAAAGGGTGGTAAAAGAATAAACTGCAGCAACTAAATTATCACAGTTGAATTATGCCTGTCTGCTTGTAAACATTTACTAATAATTCATTCATGTATTTGTCTCTCCTTCCTCCACTGTGAGAGGAAAAAGTGAACTATAAAATATAAATAGTTTTACCGGTTACATTTGTGATTGCTGTCATCCGCCATCACATGAGGAATCACTCGAGCACCACATCCCAAATAAAGTACTCATAGAAAAAATGAAATGTGGATAGTGGGTTTTTAAATGTGCCAACAAAAAAAAACACAATTATTACTTAAAGTGTTTCTGAAGGTTAAATAAAAAAAATAGCAAACATATTACACGTACCTGCTCTGTGTAATGGTCTAGCACAGAGCAGCCCCGATCCTCTTGTTTTTGGGTCCCCCGCAGTCGGTCCTGGCTCGTCCCTCTTGCTGAGTACCCCAATAGCAAGCCTCTTGCTATGGGGGCACTCAGAATTTATAGGAAATCCAGTCCACTAATCTGTTACACGTTACACGTTTATACAGTGGGGCAAAAAAGTATTTAGTCAGCCACCAATTGTGCAAGTTTCCAAACACACCGCCCGGGCAAGGAAGGAGTGGCTTCGTAAGAAGCATTTCAAGGTCCTGTAGTGGCTTAGCCAGTCTCCAGCTCTCAACCTCATAGAAAACCTTTGGAGGGAGTTGAAAGTCCGTGTTGCCCAGCGACAGCCCCAAAACATCACTGCTCTAGAGGAGATCTGCATGGAGGAATAGGCCAACATACCAGCAACAGTGTGTGACAACCTTGTGAAGACTTACAGAAAACGTTTGACCCCTGTCATTGCCAACAAAGGATATATAACAAAGTATTGAGATGAACTTTTGATATTGACAAAATACTTATTTTCCACCATAATTTGCAAATAAATTATTTCAAAAATCAGACAATGTGACTGTCTGGATTTGTTTCCACATTTTGTCTCTCATAGTTGAGGTATACCTATGATGACAATTACAGGCCTCTTATCTTTTTAAGTGGGAGAACTTGCACAATTGGTGGCTGACTAAATACTTTTTTGCCCCACTGTAATTAAACCCCTTTTGGATTAAATACCTGTGAATAACATCTGAAATCCCACAAAAACTGAGCTTTTGAACATGATTTTAATGTAACCACACAAAGAAATAGATTTGTGAGTATGGGATGTAAATAAAAATGTCTAGCAAGGTCCTACCATGGAGCAAAGCATAGCAACTAGAGAATCTCTGTTATTTCATGGAATTACATGGAAAGAACAGCAACAAGAAACTTGACTATGTAAATAATATGTAGCGTGTCCCCGTTGGCTTATCATCGTCTCCCCCGTCACTTGCTGTCAGCTGAAAGGAGTGCTGGGCTGTGTGGTTTTCAGTCAGTTCTCTTCCCCTTGCTTCCCCGCTGTGTGCAGAACGGGCTGAATGCTTGTGAAACTCTCCCTCCCACCCTGCTGCTGCTGCACAGAAGGAGGCAGTTCTGCATAAAATTCCCCACTCACACCTGCTCTCCCTGCTCTCCCCCCATCCTGGCAATAGTGGATCAAATCCAATGGGGAGGAGGAGGATGTCTCCCGCAAACGACACGTAGTTCCCTTCAGAATGCAGTACAATACCGGGAGTAATGTGGAGAACTACCAAGCTTAACCCCTTTTTTTCACAGTTAATGCCATAAAGACTTATCCCTACCTAACAGCCCATTAGCCTTCTATTGTGGATAGCCTTAAAGAGACAGCATTTACATGCACCACCTTTTTATAGAAGGGCCCCAACATTAGCCAGCTAACTTTGACAATTTAGACACCACCAGGAGTACCCCTTTGCTAGGAGTGCATCCACTAGAGGGCTGTATGTGCAGAGTGCACCAGTATTACTGGTATTACAAGTATTACAGTGAGGTTTCTTTTATGTCATTCATGCTTTCACGGTTGACGCTATTTTTACTGATACTGTGTGGACTAGTGTAATGGGGTTTAGCCCTATTGCAGCACAAGTTAATGGCCATAGGTGAGGCTAATCCTTTAATCAGTCTAACGTATCCTGTTGTCCTGTCCATTTGTTCTATGCATTGCATTTGCTTACCCTTCAGTAATACATTCATCCACTTAAGTCTCAAGTTGCTTGTGTTCTATTTCCTGTTGACTATCATAGAGCAGTAGAGTATTAATGCTTAAGTTACACAGGTGTGAGTAACCAAGTGTGTCAGTGGGGACCGAATGGTTTTAAAGTGTTACTAAACTCACAATAGTAAAATGAGTCTGTATATGCAGTAAAGCATGCTTGTTATACTCACTGTGGAACCTAAAGGGTTAATCCTCTGCACTGTGCAAAAAAGCTGTTTGCTCCTGTCTTCTCTGATCTTCCACTTTTTTCACAGTCTCCAATCCATCTGCTGATAGTAGAGCCTTGAGAGCACTCTGTACATGCTCAGTTTGTGTATTGCTAGAGAGTTTTTTTTTTTTTTTTTGAGAG
Source organism: Lithobates clamitans (assembly GCA_037952925.1). Taxonomy (NCBI): domain Eukaryota; kingdom Metazoa; phylum Chordata; class Amphibia; order Anura; family Ranidae; genus Lithobates; species Lithobates clamitans. The sequence goes on along the minus strand of JBBGZY010000382.1, from coordinate 940,896 downwards.
GGTGCATGTGATCAGCACTGTCCAGACAGAGGTTCAGGGGTCACGCAGCCTCATAGGACAGTCAGGGAAGAATGAAAGCTCCTCCTACAAGCTTTAACCAGTGCTCGGCCAGATACTAATAGAAGTCACAAGACTGCTATATACTGCTGATTAGAAAAGGTATTTAGAAGTTTTAGCAGTTTATATTTACTAAAGTAATTGCATTTTCATGTTCTCTGCACTGTGGGAGATCATATATAGTGAATGTAGGGTCCTGGGTTTAGTAACACTTTAAGAGATGAGGCAAAGAACCAAGGACCCATCTTACCGAGCGGCTCCTGCTGGGTTAGCTCTACAAATACATTAATTTGGCTCTGAAATTGCAGACTATATGCAAAAAACATTGGAAATAATTATAAGATGATGTGGCAAGATCCATTGTTTCTGCGGAACCAAGGATTGAAAACAGGAGATCTTCTGGTACGTGATGCCCTGATTGAACCAGTTAAACAGAGAAGGGAAGAAAGGACTGTGGAAGAAGAGATTTTTTTGCTTTTTAGTTTGTGTAATTTTTATTGACATTTAAACAATTTTATGGTTCATGGGCATCTTTATAACAAGTAATACTGAAATGGTTAGGGATTTTTGACCCAGATCATGGGCACTAAAGTAATTGAACTTAGTATCTCTTTGACCTCTTCAAATTTTATTCTGTATAAATGTATGTTGTGTTATATTACTAGCTATTTTGACAGTTTCCCAAGATTTTTAAATCATGACTTAATCTTGAATAAATGTCAAGAGCCCCCACCTATGATATATTGCTGGCATTGTTGATGAATGTTTTAACCTTTATGTTAGCATGAATGCTTTATAGCAACCTTTGACTTTCATACCTTAATATTGATAGGTCAATAGATCCAAGCTTTTTTATGGACAGTTACATTTTTATGTGTTGGTGGTCCTGTTCAAAGAGTACACGTCCTGACATTTTGTATAAGAATTGTAGGACGTTTAATAGTATATTGTCTTCAGTAAAGCATGTTCTAGCCTGACCTCCTCAGTTTAGACTGATGTGGCAAAAACCATAATAAACTGCACACAGGATACATTAACATGCCTAGTGAGCATGCATAAGTGCATATTGGTCAGGGGCATAACTAGCACAAAGTAGATGCTAGAGGTCATTTAAAATGTAATATAGATTTTTTTTTTAATTCTAATACTAATTTTAATTCTAATATTCTGCTAATATTGTTTTATTCTAGCAAACTGGCAATGCAGATTCTGTGGAATTATTTAATCACAAGATCACTAATTTGCTGAATGAGGATAATCTTGATCACGTGCAAGTATCCTTTTTTCAGATATTGAGGATAAGAAAGCTAGCACCTTGACCATAGAGGGAGAGGACAGCAGGCAGGGAGCAGCAAGAAGCAGTGAAGTTCCTGTAGCTGGAGCTTACTGACAAGTTGGCTCCAGAAATAAGGATGGGGTGGCTGATGAGATGATAAACTGTCTGTGGGTGACACAAATTGAAGAGGAGGAAAGTTCTAAGAGGGAAGCAGAACAGCAATGATGGAGGATTTTGCCTTTGTAGAGATCTTCATTAAAGTGAACCTGTTGCTTTGTCATATATGGACAAAGAACATGGTAAACATCCCAGCACTGGGCACTGCTCTTAGGTATTACGAGGAGGCATTGTAGAGCAATGCTGTCCTTATCCTAAAGCAGAAGCAGAGCTGTTATCAGTACAGGTCCCCACCAAGAGGTGAATTCTTATCCTTGCTCTCTTCAGTCATGGGATCCATTACCTGACTGAGGAGAGGAAGAAGTTTTAGTTTTAATGTGCCTGTACTTATGGCACATCCGAAGTGACAGAAGGGGGTATAGAAGATCCACTGTACCATTCCAACTTCTTTGAGGCCTCCAGGCAGCTGCTGATACACCACAGTGCCTTCTAACACTCACAATGCTACCAAACTTTCCATAATACACCCTGCCCAGCTTTTACAGTGTCCCCACACCTCCTACAGTTCTCCCTGCTCCCATAGTGCCCCAAAACTTCCCACAATGCCCTCCAGCTATCTTAGTACCTCCAAGCCCCCTATAGTGTCCCCAGCTAGCATAGTTCCCCCAAACCTCCCACAGTGCCCCCCCCCACTCCCATAGTGTCCTACAGTGCCCCCCAACTTCATGCAGTGCAGTTCAGCCCTCCACAATGCTCTCCATCCTCTAGCAGTGCCCCTGACATCCCCCAGCCTGCTAAAGAGCCTGTGGCTCCCCAGAATGCCCCTATCCTCCAACAGCTGCAGTGGCTACCCCAGCCCTTTCCAGAACCCCTGTCCTTGACTTCCAGCAGAGCTCCACTATGCCCTCAACCCTCTGCAGTGCACTGTATTGTCCCCCCCAGCCTCCACAGGGTCATCCACTCTCCTGCAGAATCCTATTACCCCTCCAGATCCCCTATATCCACATGAAGACACCTAGCCTCATACAGAGCCTTCCAGCCACCACAGAGGGCATTTTTCTCTCCTACTGATCACCAAACACCAGGTCATTCTCACTCTCACTGACCACGAACACTGCAGCATTCTTATTTCCACTTACCGCCAACCTTGAGGCATTTCTTCCACAAAGCATTATTTTCCTATTACTGACCATCAATTCTTGCATATTTTTTCTTCCTACTGGCCACTGAAGCCATTGCATTTTTTTCATATGCCAATTGGGTGTTTGCACTAGCTACCAATGATAACATGGCTGTGAATTCACTGTCTACCAAAGGAAAACAGGGGCCTTTGCACTAATCATCAAATTAGCTATGTCACCTTGAGGAAGGAACCCTTCCCTACCCTTTTTGCAATAATAAGTGAAAAATAAAAACATAACTGGAGCATTGGAGACTTGCATTTTTCTCTTCAGTGTCTCACTGTTTTGTTCTTAATTACATTGTAGGCACAATAAATGAAAAATCAAGCAAAACTAATTAGGCCCTCTCAGAGCTCCTTCAGAACTACTTCTCTGCCATACCAGACCAGGTAAATAGAAAAGCAGCAGAAACAGGCCAAATGCAGATCAAAAGGAGGTTGATTAAACCTGCAATGGTTTTAGAAAAATATCAGGAGCTTCCCAAATTGATCTCTGGAACAACTACATTTCCCCCAATGAAGTCCATCAACACAGACCCCAACACACTGGAGCTCAGATTTCAGTTTTAAGTTGATTGAAACCTTTCACGGTATTTCAACATACTATCTATATACAGTATCTCACAAATGTGAGTACACCCCTTACATTTTTGTAAATATTTTATTATATCTTTTCATGTGACAACACTGAAGAAATGACACTTTGCTACAATGTAAAGTAGTGAGTCTACAGCTTGTATAACAATGTAAATTTGCTGTCCCCTCAAAATAACTTGACACACAGCCATTAACCTCCCTGGTGGTATGATTATGTCAGATTTTTGATGCTCAAAGCAATAAGATGTTTTGCATGGAAATTTGGCGTTTTATATTGTAGGCCTGTAATTCTTAGGAATAACACACTTAAATCTGTCAAAACAAGAGTCTAGTAGATAGTCTGGGTATGATAAAGTTTGAAACACAAAATCATAAATTATAATATAATAAATAACTATAAATAATTATAACAAATAATAATATAATGATAATAAAAATTATTCAGTAATGTAATCAAATCAAAAACACTGAAATTTGCTCAGTTGCAGAATTGTCGCTGTCATTACTTTCAGTGTTTGATGACGAATTTCCCCACAAATCACTATTGCTCAATTCTGCAAGTGATTTCAATTTTGTTATCCTGTTTTCTAGCTGGTCTAAAACTGCTTTTGATATAAAGGGACACTTTTTGGTTGCTATGAACATTTGCCAGTTTCCAGGCAGAAAGAACAGTATTTATAATATAAAACTGCATGCAGGGCACTGGACAAACCACTAGGGACAAAAGGGAGGTGAAATAATGTGATAAAGTGATGTAATCTGTAAGATTACAGTGTACTGTATGTGTAATGTGTTTTTCACTTTTTGAATTTGGCGCTGTTCTCAGTCCCTGTGCATCGCAACGCTCGCAGGGAACGGAGCAAGGCACTGTGATAGCTCCGGCGGAGGACAGCTAGCACACGCAGCGGGGAGACATCGCAGGATCCTGGGGACAAGGTAAGTAACTTTGCCTGGATCCTGCGATGCGATCCTGAGTGTGGCTCGGGGTTACCGCTTTTGGTACTGAAAATTCACCCTTAGCCACACTCGGGATTACCACTAAGGAGGTTAATGTCTAAACCGCTGGCAACAAAAGTGAGTACACCCCTGAGTGAAAATGTCCAAATTGGGTTCAAAGTGTCAATATTTTCTGTGGCCAACATTCTTTTCCAGCACTGCCTTAATCCTCTTGGGCATGGAGTTCACCAGAGCTTCACAGGTTGCCACTGGAGTCCTCTTCCGCTTCTCCACGATGATATCATGGAGCTGGTGGATGTTAGAGACCTTGTGCTCCTCCATCTTCCATTTGAGGATGCCCCACAGATGCTCAATAGGGTTTAGGTCTGGAGACATGCTTGGCCAGTCCATCACCTTTACCCTCAGCTTCTTTAGGAAGGCAGTGGTCATCTTGGAGGTATGTCTGGGGTCGTTATCATGTTGAATACTGCCCTGTGGCCCAGTCTCTGAAGGAAGGGGATCATGCTCTGCTTCAGCATGTCATAGTACATGTTGGCATGTATGGTTCCCTCATTAAACTGTAGCTCCCCAGTGCCGGCAGCACTCATGCAGCCCCAGACCATGACACTCCCACTACCATGCTTGACTGTAGGCAAGACACACTTGTCTTTGTACTCCTCACCTGGTTGCCGCCACACACACTTTACACCATCTGAACCAAATAAGTTTATCTTGGTCTCGTCAGACCACAGGACATGGTCCCAGTTAACCATGTCCTTAGTCTGCTTGTCTTCAGCCAACTGTTTGCACATATTCTTGTGCATAATCTTTAGAAGAGACTTCCTTCTGGGACGACAACCATGCAGACCAATTTGATGCAGTGTGCGGCGTATGGTCTGAGCACTGACAGGCTGACCCCCCCACCCCTTCAACATCTGCAGCAATGCTGGCAGCACTCATACATCTATTTCCCAAAGACAACCTCTGGATATGAAGCTGAGCATGTGCACTCAACTGCTTTGGTCGACCATGACGAGGCCTGTTCTGAGTGGAACCTGTACTGTTAAACTGCTGTATGGTCTTGGCCACCATGCTGCAGCTCGGTTTCAGGGTCTTGGCAATCTTCTTATAGCCTAGGCCATCTTTATGTAGAGCGACAATTCTTTTTTTCAGATCCTCAGAGAGTTTGCCATGAGGTGCCATATTGAACTTCCAGTGACCAGTATGAGAGAGTGAGAGCGATAACACAAAATTTAACACACCTGCCCCCCATTCACACCTGAGACCTTGTAACACTAAGGAGTGACATGACACTGGGGAGGGAAAATGGCTAATTGGGCCCAATTTGGACATTTTCACTTAGGGGTGTACTCATTTTTGTTGCCAGCGGTTTAGACATTAATGGCTGGGTGTTTCGTTTTTATCAGGGGACAGCAAATTTACACTGTTATACAAGCTGCACACTCACTACTTTACATTGTAGCAAAGTGTAATTTCTTCGGTGTTGTCACATGAAAAGATATAATAAAATATTTTACAAAAATGTGAGGGGTGTACTCACATTTGTGAGATACTATATATATATATATATATATATATATATATATATATATATATATATATATATATATACATATACAGGGCTTTTTTTCCTCGGAGAATAGGTGCAGGAACTCCCCCCGTCTGAGTCACCCCTTGTCTCTGCCCCTACCCACCTCTGACCACGTCCTTTGATTCCACCCCCTACCCACCTACCAGTACTGCCCCTTTTAGAGAATACAGAACCAAGTATCATTTTGTGGTGCTAAATCATTTGTATGGAACATGTTAATGATAAAAGGAAAAGCAGTAAAATAGATCCCCTGCAGCAAGGAATAGAATCCCAGCAATAGATCCCCACAACAATAGACTCCCCCAGCAACAATGGACTCCACCCCAACAACAATAGATTCCCTGCAGCAACAGTGAACCACCCACAACAAAATATCACACCCACTAACAAAATATCCACCCAAGCAACATTAGACCCCCCTAGCAGCAACAACAGATCTCCCAGCAGCCAGCATCAATAGATCCTCCAGCAGCCAGTAAAAATAGACCTCTCCCTCAACAGTAGATCCCTTCCAGCAACACAAGACACCCCAGCAACAATAGATTCCCCATCAGCAACAACAGACCCTCACACAAAATCAGATCCCCACCAGTGACAATAGATCCCCCAGCAGCCAACATCAATAGACCCTCTAGCACACCCCACACCCCATGCTATTACATATACATATACATTCAGTGCTGGAGGTGCCGGAACTGCGTTCTCCCACGTTCCTGCTGAAAAAAAGCCATATATATATATATATATATATATATATATATATATATATATATATATATATATATATACAGTATATATACATACACACACACACAGCTGACCTTTAAATTGTGTGGCTCATTTTCCTGTGCATATGTACACAAAAGCAAAATAAAATGTGTGTTAAGGCATCATTAAATAGCATATTTGCTTCCTGTATATCACAAAGTTATATGGTAACATAATGTAACCAAGGAGAATAATTTAGTGTGATTCACTGCAATATGTCAACTCACATATTGCATTCATGTGCCAGCCTCTCATGTGTACTCAACTAACTAAATTAATTTGTATTAGTTACACAGTGCATGAACAACCAAAGTCAAATTTTAACTAAGAGTAAACAACTTTTTTATTGCAAACACTAAGCACAGAATCCCATATAAAATTAGTGAGTAGAAGACATTTCATTCTTATTCATTTTATTTTATTGACATTTTTGTGACATTTACATGCATTAATTTTTTTTATGATTTTTTGTTGTAATTATATACCACCCAGATATTTTCATGATTATACATTATATTCAGAACTTCAGGCATTAAAGCTAGTAGTTTGATGTCAAGCTGACAATCAGTATCCTAAAATATACATAAAGCCAAACCTTTTTTTTTGTTTGCTGTTTTTTGTATAGAGTAGGGAATATCTAAATCCAGTTTCACTTTTTTTTTTTTTGCTATCTGTGCAATCTTGCCAAAGCAAGGTAAATCCCTTCTGAAACAGTATAAGTAGAACAATATTCCATTGGAAGACTTTACCTCTGTTCCTGGTTTGATGACAATTAAAAAGTTTGCATGTGCCATCAACTTCAGTCCTGGTGACAGTGGTCACCAAAATAGATAGATATGGTCAGTGCCAAGACAAGGTTATCTGGAGCCCAGGGCGAACACACCAAACTGCGCCCACTCAAGATGTATAAGCATTATGTGTCAGCAAAAATCCCACCCTGTGCAAAAACGCTGAACACTAATCTGCATGCTTACCTCAAGCATAAATTTACAGTGCCCAGGGCAGCTGTCCCTCATGCTCACCCCTAGTCCCGGTTCTGGATATGGTGAATCAAACTATCAATGACACATACAGCAAAGAAAAACATGACAGGGGTTTTACGTCCTCACCACTCTATTCAAAACTTTAAAGAAATTTATGGCTTAAATTAATGAAACGAAGGCTGTGAGATAATCAATTACAGGTAATGCCACTTAGAATTTTTTTTTTTTTGTCAGACACGTGTAGTCATATGTAGAGCTGGAAAAATCTTGTATAGCAATATGTCTGCATAGCATTGACAAACACACACTTGTCCTGGGCTGAGATAGGAGGGGGAGTAAAGCAGGATAAATGGGGTGTGCTCTTAATCAAAAGTGCAGCTTCTATGTGTAAAAAAACAGTTATCCCATGACAGTATATAATAAAAATGAAAAAAGAGATTACAAGTTAAAATCAGTATTTTTTTCTAGAAAATTACTAAGAATCCCCAAACATTATAAACATTGTATATATATATTTTTAGCAGAGACCCTAGAGAATAAAATGGTAGTCATTGCAATTTTTTATGTCAAACAGTATTTGGAAAAAATACACTTTAATGAATCTTAATGCAAAAAAACACAATATATTAACCAATTTTTGGTAAAAACTAACAGATGATGTTACGTCGAGTAAATAGATACCAAACATGTCATGACTGAAAAATCTCCATAGGTGACATTTTAAAAATGTTTACAGGTTACCAGTTTAGAGTTACAAAGGGGGTCTAGCGCTAGAATTAATACTCCCTGCTATAACGTTTGTGTGACATGTGTGATGCGAACACTGATGCTTTCTGTGTGCCAGCACAGAGAGAATGCTTTAAAAAAAAGTTGTTTATTTTTTTTACACTGTCCCTTTATTTTTTTTTATCAATTTCATTCCTATCACAAGAAATGTAAACATCCCTTGTGATAAAAATAAGGGATCACAGGTCCTGTTTATGGAGACATGTGGGCAGAGCAGGGGCGGACTGACCATTGAGCCACTCGGGCACTGCCCGAGGGCCCTGGGCCAGTAGGGGGCTCCATCAGGGTTGCCAGCCTCAGTAAAACCAGGGACAGTATGTATAAATCTGTGGTTTTTTTTACACCTGTCTGTGTATACTGTGTGTACATGTATGTGTATAATGTGTGATTGTATGCTGTGTGTGTGTATACTGTGTGGCCCCATAATCTCTGATTGCCTGGGGGCCCCATAATCTCCTATTGCCGGGGGCCCCATGAGTTATCAGTCCGCCCCTGGGTGGGGTCTATATGACCCCAAATCTCTCCTCTACCTTTGAAAGCATCAGATAAAAAAAAGTAAAAAAAAAATGTTTGGGGGGCGTGACCGGATGAGGGTGTGGGGGGGCGTGACCGGATGAGGGTGTGGGTGTGGATGGAGTGTGGAGCAGAGCGAGTGGCGTGCTGAGAGTCTCTCCACCTTGCCGGTTACCTGCTGATACTGGAGGGCTGGAACGTTTGGTCGGCTGCTATTTGCAAGCACTTGGATTTCAGCGTGCCGATGCAAAGCGGGCAAGCGAGGAAGTGTCCTTAGTTGGAGAAGCCGGCTGCCTGAACATACTAGCCGCATCGAGGCGCCTTCACTGGAGCCGCGGTAGCTACTGCGCTTGGGAGCCGGTGGAGCGGCTTTCAGTGTGCCGCTACGGAGCGGCGAGAGAGGAGGAGAAGCGGACGGGTGGTGGTGGAACAGAAGACCAGAGGTGAATTTTATGCCAAACTGTCTGGGATACTCCGTGGAGGCTGGCAAGGAGTTGGACGCTGGGTCCTGGGACTGTGGGGACCGGAGCAGGTGAGCGGGACCTGGAAAGAGGGTTTAACCCTGTCATTTTACCATAGCTCACTGTGCTCGGATAAAGAATAAAGGACAGCTCGTGGAGACCCTATATTACAACAGGGGGACGGAGGAGTGAAAGGGCATATGTGATGCATCTGACTAGCACAACAAATACTCAGACTGCTGAATAAGTACATCGGCTGATTGCAGGGTTGTAGTTAGATCCTTGCATTAAAGGGACAGTACTTATCTGTGTAAGCTTGGCCAAAACCCTTTTGCTGCTCCCTGGTCTTTATTTTTCCTTAGCCTGTCTCTCCTGGTAGTATTGACTATCTGGGTACATAAAAGAAACAAAGGTAACAAAGGCAATGTCCAGGAGGAGAGGGGAGGAGCCAGCTAACATGGAGAACCTGGGCCCCCAGTCATTACGGTCAGCAAGGGAGAAGGGGAACCAGGCGGCAGTAGCAGCAGCAAAGTTGGAGAGGTTTGCACATACCCCTGAACAGACCCCCACCAAAAACGGGCAACTTCCACAACTTAAGACTACTGGGGACAGGAAAAGTCAAGGACAGGCATCATCATCTGCAGTTGGAGCAGGGCATAAAAATCCGAATGTTAATAAAGGTACAGGGGCAGGGGAAAAAGCTCAGTTACCATTGCCAACTACCGTCTCCGCCATAGAGGCAGAACCTACCCTGATGGAAGTATTGCAAGCGATTAATTCCTGTAAAGCATCAGTGGAGGGGTTAAGCTGCCAAATTAAAGAGGTTAAAGATGAACTGTTATTAATAAAGCAGGAGTTGCAAAAGGCAGTAGATAGAATAACGGGCTTAGAGGGAAGAGTGAGCCAAGTGGCGGACGATGTTTTTCCCCTACAGCAAGACGTTAAAATCATGAAGCAGCAACTGGGTAGAATTAATGAAAAAATGGATGAAATGGAAAATCGCCTGAGAAGGGATAACATAAGAATAGTAGGTCTCCCAGAGAGATGTGAGGGGCATAGTCCCATTGCTTTTTTGGAAGGATGGCTCATAGAAATATTTGGAAGAGATGTATTTACCGCACAGTTTGCGATTGAGAGAGCCCACCGGGTCCCCTTCAGGGCCCCACTCCCTGGAGGGCGCCCCAGGTCTTTACTAATGAAATTTTTGAATCATTGCGACAAGTTAATCCTACTACGCAGAGCCAGAGAGAAGGGACCTATTCTCTATAACGGAGCAAAGGTTTCATTCTTCGCTGACTTTTCGCCAGAGCTGCAGAGACGCAGGGAAGGGTTCGTGGAGCTCAAACGCACCCTTCAAAAATTTGAAGTCAAGTATGCTTTATTGTACCGAGCTAGGCTACGGGTTGAGGCAATTGGGGAGGTTCTCGTTTTCGATTCCCCGGCGGGGGCAACACGCTGGTATGAAGAAAACAAACAAAGATTGAAATTCAAAGAACGGAGCCCAGAGAGTCAGGATGCCTGATAAGAAGATAAGAAAACCTGGACTGTGGGACATAATTGAACTTGGTATAGAGAGGAAGAATGATGGGGCATGGTAGAGTAGGAATGGGGGAGGAGGAGGATATTACACTTAGAATTTGGCACATGTGGATATTATTGGTGGAGGGAGGGGGGGGATGTCAGGAGGAAGTATTGTGAAGGGAATATATGAGATGGTCACGAACAAAGCCCCAGGGGCAAGCATGGTAAGGTGGGGGAGGGAGGGTGGAAGGGTTGGGGGGGTTTTGTGGGGGGGAGGGAGAGGGGGGGTGGGTGGTGGAGAGGAAAGGGGGTTGCAAATTTATTTTTTGGAATTAAAATGCACTTAGTAACTGGGGGGGTAGTTAGGGGGAAGGGGGGGAGGGGGGATGTAGGATTAAGCACATGTGTGGTAAATATAAACACTACGAATAGGAACATGGAGGAAAAGGAAAGGGGGACACCTAGAAGGTTTACTAGAAAGGAAAATAATAGAAACAAAGCACAGAGGGTAATCAAGGGAACACTTTTTCTTTTTTACTTATCTACCCACTTACCTTTTTTTTTTTTTTTTTTTTATCTTTTTTTTTCTATTTTATGGGTAAGGAGGTGTTATTTTTTGGCACAAGACAATATACCAAATTGAAGATGCCCGCTGTCGTAGGTTTTCTGGGGCCAATACCTGCTTGGTGTCCTTTTGATGCAGTCTAAAATTCTCAAAATAGGCTCCTGGAATGTACGGGGGATGGGGAACCCAAATAAGAGGGCCTCCATTTTTTCACTGCTAGAGATAAGGGGGGTGGGCTTGGTCTGCCTACAGGAGACTCATTTGACAAAGGACACGATGAAATGTCTTCCAAGTAGAAGGTTCCAGGCCCAATACCATTCGGTGTACTCCTCCTATTCTAGGGGGGTGAGTATATTGGTAACAAGAAGTGTGATGTTCTCCTGTAGGCAGACCAGGATAGATAGTTTGGGTCGTTATGTTTTTTTATACTGTTCTATTGAAAACAGAATGTTTGTCATTGCTAACATTTATATCCCCCCACCTTTTAAATTGGAAGTGCTGTATAGTCTAATGGAGTTTATGTTGGATAAAACAGATACCCCGGTGATAGTACTAGGGGATTTCAATGAGGTGTTGAACAGAGAGCTGGACAGATTTCCACCGAGAGTCCAAGTAAATAGTGTAGCAGGGGGCCGGTTGGGTCATTTCCTGGAGGAGGCAGGCCTGTTGGATATGTGGAGGGTCCGGAATCCTGGAGCTAGGCAATACTCTTGCTTCTCCTCCTCCCACTCCACCTTCTCCAGAATTGATATGACCCTGGGGAATGCAGAGGCAGCGCCAATAATAAAGGATGTAGTATACTATCCGAGAGGGGTCTCGGATCACTCCCTGATGGTGGCCTCAGTGAGTATAGGGGTCAGGGAGGCTAGAGGGTTTTGGAAGCTAAGTCCGTACTGGTTGGAATTAGTGGGGGAGCCAGAGAGGACAATAACAAAGCTAGAAGAGTTTCTAAAATTTAATGAAGGTTCAACGACAGCAGGTGTACAATGGGACACATTGAAGGCATTCCTTAGGGGTATTTTGATCCAGGGGGTGGCAGGAGTCAAGAGGAGGGCAAGGGAGTGGGAGGAGGGAATTAGGAGGGAACTGGAGATGGCAGAGAAGCAATTTATAGATGGCCCTACACCAGAGCGGCAGAAACTGTGGGAGGGGAAACAGGAGGCCTATAGAACAGCAGTCCTGAAGAGGGGTGAAAATAAGCAACTCTTCCAGAAACAACGGACTTTCGGGGAGGGAGAAAGTGTGGGACGTATGTTGGCCTATTTGGTAAAAACCAACTCCTCCTCCTCGGCGATCTCGGCAATCAGGACTCCAAATGGTGAGATATCCTCTCAGAGTTCAGAAATCACAAACACATTTGAGAGGTATTATGAAAATCTGTATAGGTCACAGGGGCTCGTGGGGGAGGAGGACATGGAAAAATTTTTTAAGGATATACAGGTCCCCAAAGTTACTGAAGTGGATAGGGAGGGTATAGATGCGCCAATTACATTAGCTGAATTACAACAAGCTGTAAATGGAATGGCAAATCAAAAATCTCCAGGGCCGGACGGTCTCCCGGTGGAGACCTATAAGCACTACGGGAAGATCCTTCTACCTGAGTTGCTGAAAACACTGAACTGGGCTCTGCAGGGAGGGTGTTTGCCTGTCTCTATGACTGAAACAAACATTATCCTGCTTCATAAAGAAGGGGGTGACCCACTGGAACCGTCGGCATACAGGCCTATTTCTCTATTGTGTACAGATGCCAAAATCCTGGCAAAGGTATTGGCTGCCAGACTTAACAAAATTGTGCATAAACTCATTCACGTGGATCAAACGGGATTTATTTCTCATAGGACCACGAGTATGAATATTAGGAGGGCATATATGAACTTTCAGACCCCGACGGAGAACATGGGATCAAGAGCAGTGTTATCCCTGGATATAACCAAGGCCTTTGACAGCTTGGAATGGCCCTATCTCTGGCGGGTGCTGGAGGAGTTTGGCTTGGGTCCTGTTTTTAGAAGGTGGTTAAAAATACTGTATAGGGGCCCAAGTGCGAAGGTCAGGGTTAATAAAGAATTTTCAGGGAAAATATGCCTAGAGAGGGGGACGAGACGGGGATGTCCCCTGTCCCCCCTGTTGTTCGCCCTCGCTATGGAGCCATTAGCAATTCATATTAGGTCTAGCTCAAAGATTGAAGGTTTTGTAAGAAGAATAGGAGAGGAGAGGATTGCCCTGTATGCCGACGATGTCCTACTGTTTCTTGGAGATACGGGGGGCTCTCTTAGGCAGGTAATGGACATAATGGAAAGGTTTGGCATTGTGTCAGGACTGGTGGTGAACTGGAGGAAGTCTGCACTACTGCCATTAGATAACCTTAGTGGTCCGGTCTTGTCGGGAGTTCCACACTTAAAAGTAGTTTCAATGATCCGTTATTTGGGCATAAATATGTCAAAAGATCCCAATCAGTTTATTGCAGACAACCTGGTTCCACTGCTAGGTAAATTTAGGTGTAAAATAGATATTTGGAGCCGGCTGCCCCTATCTGTAGCAGGAAGGGGCAACCTAATCAAGATGGTTTGGTTGCCTCAACTGCTGTATCTGTTACACAACTCACCGGTGTGGGTGAACAAAAAGTGGTTCCAAAAGATCGACTCACTTTTTAGGGAGCTGTTGTGGAGGAAGGGGAAGGCCAGGATTAGCCTTCAGAACTTACAGTTACCAGTTAAAGAAGGTGGGATAGCCCTCCCGCATCCGAGGTGCTATTTTCTGGCAGCACAGTTGCAGCATATAGGGGGTGAAAGTGCGGACAGAGGTTTGTTAACTCTGGAGGCACCCCATAAAACCATAGTGGAAGCATTGGAGGCAGACTCACTATATGGTAGAGGCCCCACAACTAAGTTAAAAAAAGTATGGAAGGCAACAAAGACCTTAATGGGATATGTTGGGTTTACAGAATACGCTCCCCTCTGGCATAACAGGAACTTACAGGAGATAGTGGTTATGGGGGAATTTAAGGAATGGGCGAGGTGGGGTATAAATAGATTATCCCAGTTGTACAGAGGGAGAGTAATGAAAACTTTTGAGGACCTCCAAAAGGAATATAGTATTCCAAGACAAACATTCTTCAGGTATTTGCAAATGAGAGCGGCATTGGAGGTACAGTTTAGGGTAAGTCCCCCAGCCTGGACAGATGCTGCACTACTGCAGAGGGTGATCAAACCTGGGAAGATGAAGGGTTTTATCTCTGGAATATATGCGCAACTGTGCAAGGAAGCAATTGTCAGATCAGAGCATCTCGGCTGCAGGGAGGGGTGGGAGAAGGATGTGGGGAAGTTGACTGATATACAATGGAGGGAAATACTGGAGGCAGGACAGGAGGTCTCAGTTTCACCTGCACAGAGACTCTCCCACTTGATGTTGCTACATAGAGCATACTACACCCCAAAAAAACTATTCCGTTTCGGTGTAAGACCTGACTCCACATGCCCCAGGTGTGGGGAGGAGGGCGACCTGATACATATGGTATGGAGGTGCCCCAAACTAGTACGTTACTGGCTGGGGGTTGTGAGATCTATTGAGGGCAAGTGGGGGATCTCCCTGGAGACAGACGTCAGATTCTGTATCCTTGGATACAGGGTATGGAGACGGGAGGAGATAGCGGCTAAAATAGCCGCTCTGAGATGTCTCTACCAGGCCCGGAAGCTTATTATGCAAAGATGGCAAACAGCTCTTCCCCCTGCAGTGGATGAGTGGGTTAAAACAATAAATGATGTAATATGGAAGGAGAGAGCCCTATATATTAGAAGAGGGAATCTTAAGAAGTTTGAAAAGATGTGGAACCCGTGGTTAATAAGTGTAGGGTGTCAGGAATAAAAGGAAGGATCTGGCTTAGGGGGGGTGGGGAGTAAGGGAAGGGAGGGAGGGTTGGGGAGAAAACAACTTCATGTCATCTTATTATAGACCGTATGTGGGGGGGATGTGGGGGGGAGCGGAGGAGGGACTGACGGCCTCCTCAATAGTAGAGTACACCCACATGAACTTGTAGATGTTTTAAAATGGTGTATGTAAATTAAGAATTGTTAATAAAGATTATTTAAGAGAAAAAAAAAAAAAAAAATGTTTACATCCACCCTAGACTGGAAGTGATGTCATGATGCCACTCTGGTCCTCCTAGATCACAGAGGTGAGGAGAAATGATCTGGTTTCTCCTCACCTCTTTGTCCAGCTGGGCGAACCACTGGATTGTTTCCTGAGCTCGCTGGAAAGACCGATAAGCCCAGGAAACACCAGATAGTGGCGGGACGACCTCTCCCACTGCTTCTAAAAGTGATCCAGCGGCTAATCAGCCACTTAGATCGCTTTTATCTAAAAGAGAATCGCTGGCGGAAAAAAAGATGGTGGGGTTATGGCTGATAGCTTCAGCCATAACCCTGGTAAATCCCTTCAAACCCGTAACGTAAATGAACATTAGGGGGTCTAAATACATCAAATTAAACATATTCACATAGATCCTAAAATAAATAAACTGATGTTCCCTTCTAAATCCCCTCTTCTACCAAACAGTTCCTTCTTTCTCCCTCACTATTGCCATTAAAAGACAAGTATGCCTTTGAAAAATCTGATTCTGCACCTGCCCCCCACTGCCTGTGCAGCCAGAACTGAGTGATCAAAGACCGCTGAATGCTCAGTTCTCCCCCTGCACCGGGTCACTGCACTGCCCCTCCAACAGTCAATGGAGCGCTGGGCAGTGGAAGGGATGAAAGCGGCTGACTCAGGCTCTCAGCAGATTGCTAAGAAGCTGAGCTAGGTGCCCGCTCAGGCTTCCTGGGTCGGGATCTTTTTAGAGTGTGGACCAGCTGAGTGACAGCTAAAGCCCATTGTAGGTTGAAAACGGGTCACAGAAATGCAGAACGTACTACACACCTGTGATCCCCAGGAGGAGTATAGCAAAAATAGCTTGAGCTATACTTCCCCTTTAGGGTAATGTTAACGTTATGTACTTGAACTGATTGTTGGGGAAGGATTCGACTCCCTGTCAAGTTTTTATTGCTCTGTCCCTACTTGGAATATTCATCCCTCTATCCTGGAGACCATTGTCAGTGAAAGAGAAAATCATGGGAACTTTGATGAAACATTACTATCCCCTTAATCTCTCCTCCAGCATGTTTTTAAGGGCCCTTTGCAGAGGATCCTTGATCCCTTTCTTCTCCTTCCCTTTTTTTTCTAGTTCTTTTTTTTTCCTCCCTCCACTTTCTGGTCCCCCCTTTCCTCTTCATCCCTGTCTTCCCCCTACCACCTCTTCTTTTTCTCAGTCTTCCCTCTCCTTTTCTTGACTGATTAACCCCTTTTACCCAGTATAAGGGTAGACCGCCTGGACGACATTCATGGACTCTTTTTCTGCATTAATAAAATATTTGAACAAGAGAAAATTATGGGAAATCCCAATTTTTTTGGGATCATAATCAGAGCAAAAGGTAAGGAAATAGCCCCCAGTTGGGACACATGGTTTATGTGACAGCTTTCTAGCATAGAAATGTTATTATATTTATGGTTACATTGACAGGAAGTTGAGGAATATCTTCCCAGCCTCACACAGGCAGTAAAAAGCAACATAACAGGTTTTAACCCTTCCCTTTCTTTTTACTTTACGTACACTTAGGGGTATATTTATCATGTTTTACACAAAATTCACACAACTTTCAATTAATATTCACATATTTTTCCAACTGACTCAAATTAGAAAATTTTCTGAAAGAATTTATAAATAAACTTCTTAACCATAATGCATAAACGATTTGCAGTAACCCACAGCCTGGATCAGAAACATGAGAGGTTAACCCTTCCATGGTCACATATTAGTCTTTTAAGGATATGCAAAGAATTTATGCGGGAAACTGTTTTAATAAGAACCCTGCCCATGTTTTTTATTATAATTTGACAAATGTACAAAAAAAATGTTAAAACATGCATTACTGGTAATTTTACACATAAAGGGTTTTAACCAAATATTTTAAAACTTTTAATATTTTTTCTACACACTGTAATCTACAGTGTCTTATTCTGTAAGACGCACAGTGGCAGCTTCAGCTGGTAGGTTTATTTGTACACAGAGAAGATCACCATAATTGTAAGCATGAGGCCAATGCTGCCATTAACAACATGGTTTCTGAACTAGAAGGGTTAACAAATGTTAGCTCCTAAATCTAAACCAAAATGAAGTGTGGTGTCAGATCCCAGCTGCTGCCACAAAATGTGACAAATATCAGGTCACTAACCTACCACCAGTAGATGACGATGGCACTCTCAGCCTCACCCTGCAGAGATATTCCAGCCCATGGGTCTATTTATGTGCCAGCAGACTGAGAGTAATGGTCACTGGCGTCTGTTGACTCCGCAGTTAATTCTTTACATAAACAAAACAACTGCCGACAAGTGTTTTTTATGGGAAACTTGCACCTTTACTGTAATGCCGCGTACCACACAAGCGGGATTTCCGACAGAAAGAGCCTTCCATAGTATATTCCAACCTTGTGTATGTCCCATCTGACTTTTCCCGTCGAAAATTCAGACGGACTTAGATAGAGAACATGTTCTATATTTTTCTGACGAAACAAATTACTATCGGAAAAAACGCTCGTCTGTATGCTGTTCCGACGCACCAAAAACAACGCATGCTCTGAAGCAAATACGAGACAGAAGCTATTGGCTACTGGCTATTGAACTCCCGTTTTCTAGCCCCGTCGTACGTGTTGTACGTCACCACATTCTGGACGGTCAGAATATGGTGTGACCGTCAGAACTCCTTAGGAATAACCTTCAGAGTTCATTCCGACAGCAAAACCAATCGTGTGTACAGGGCATTATACACCCTATCATGCCAGACAGAGCTATTACAGAGGTTGAAATATAGTAGCATTCTTCAAATACACAGGGATTTTTTAAGTTCTGGTTTTGTGCATTAGAGATACAGCTTAAAGTGGTTATAAAGGCTTAATGTGGTTGTAAAGGCAGAAAGTTTTTTTACCCTAAAGTGGATGTAAACCCTCTCATATGTCAAGTGAAGTGAACAGCCTCAGATTATACACAGAGATGAAACCAATCTCCCTACATAAGTTTTGCATGTATATCTGCTGTCTTCAGCTTTCTATATTCTTTAGAAAGTGCACATTGTGTTACAAATGTTTCTTCCTGTTTTAGCAATGGGAGGTGAGTCTGGGCATACACTGTGTGTGAGCTGAATGGAGGAAAGACATACACCCCCCTCCTCCTCCACATAGGCAGAGGAACAAAGAACCTTGCAGAGCTGTTCTGTAAATAGACCAGCTCTCTGCTTATCAATCTCTAAGCTTCCTCCCTGACACAAATTTCCAGCTGCTTTCATCTCTTGTGTCGGAGAGCTTGTCAGAAGTTATCATGCTGATAGCAGAAAAATGGAGCAGCAAAAATACACAGCACTCAGAGCTTTGGAGAGAGATAAATAAACACTACAGATACATGTGCCTAGGGAAGATTTCATGAATGGGGTTTACAATCACTTTAAAGCATTCTATGCATTAAGGTAAAAAAAAATGTCTGTGTTCAGCTCCTCCCCAGCCCCCCTAAATATCTACCTGAGCCTGGTTTTAATCCAGTACTTTCTCCTCTCTCTCCCTCCTCACTGGACATGGAAGCAGCAGCGAGAGCCATTAGCACCTGCTACTGTCAATCACATTCTGTGAGGAGGGAGCAGGGGATGGAGCCAAGTCACACCGTTTGTGTCAATGGAGGCAACACGAGTGCCCCCATAGCTTGCTATGGGGGGCTCTTGAAAAGGAGGAGGAGCCAAGATGGCCAGTGTGGGACCCCAGAAGAGAAAGATCAGGACTGCTCTGTGAAAAACCATTCCACAGATAAGTATAGCATCTTTATTTTTTTAAAGAAAAATTGAACCATTAGAATTACTTTAACAAAGAAAGAAAAGAAAAAATGGTGCAAGTAAACATATTTACAGAAAAACATAATACACAAAATAGGCAAAATTATCAAAAGCAAAATAAACATCAATGATAACATTTTCTTAATAAAGTGTTGCCTGGTCTATGGTTCCAGAGTCCAATTCAATGTAGCACAAGTACGATCCAGAGAATCAGTCATTGGCCCTCAGAATGGCTCTTGACATATGTGCGTCATTTTGATAGAAAATGGTGAGCACTCAGACTGTAGTTGCAACAGCTTTCTGTGAGCCCTGAAGAGGGTGTTTGCTGAAATAACATGACCAATTAAAGGGTCTGAGAAGGGGTTGAGGGGTGGGAATGCTAATTTATGATATTCCAGCTAAGCCACCAACAATGTCAGATTTCTAAATGCAGTTACCGTATTTATCGGCGTATAACACGCACCGGCGTATAACACGCACCCCAATTTAGGAGGGAATTTTAAGGAAAAAAAACTTTTAGGAGGGAAGTTGAAGGAAAAAAAACTTACATTTAAATGCCCATCATTGCAGCCTTCTCAGTGCAGCCTTGTCAGTGCAGCCTTCCCCAGTGCAGCCTTGTTAGTACAGCCATGTCAGTGCAGCCATGTCAGTGCAGCCTTCCCCAGTGCAGCCTTGTTAGTACAGCCATGTCAGTGCAGCCATGTCAGTGCAGCCTTCCCCAGTGCAGCCTTGTTAGTGCAGCCTTGTTAGTGCAGCCTTGTCAGTGCAGCCATGTCAGTGCAGCCATGTTAGTGCAGCCTTGTTAGTGCAGCCTTGTTAGTGCAGCCTTGTTAGTGCAGCCTTGTTAGTGCAGCCTTTCCCAGTGGAGCCATTCCCAGTGCAGCCATTCCCAGTGCAGCCATTCCCAGTGCAGCCATTCCCAGTGCAGCCATTCCCAGTGCAGCCATTCCCAGTGCAGCCATTCCCAGTGCAGCCATTCCCAGTGCAGCCATTCCCAGTGCAGCCTTTCCTAGTGCAGCCTTCCCCAGTGCAGCCTTCCCTTCGATCCCCTGTCCTGAGCTTTAAAATCGCCGACCGCGATTTGAAAATGGCGCCGCCGGCGCCGAAATACACCGAGCCGGTCCTCGGCTCTTTCCGGCGGCTCTCGTTCATTTTCGGCTCCACTCGTAGTCCCGAGCGGAGCTATCCGAACCTAGCCGAGTAGGTTCGGATAGCTCCGCTCGGGACTACGAGTGGAGCCGAAAGTAAACGAGAGCCGCCGGAAAGAGCCGAGGATCGGCTCGGTGTATTTCGGCGCCGGCGGCGCCATTTTCAAATCGCGGTCGGCGATTTTAAGATTGTGACAGCTCGGGATCGCAGGGTATCGGCGTATAACACGCACCTGCGACTTTCCCCTGATTTTAAGGGGAAAAAAGTGCGTGTTATACGCCGATAAATACGGTATATATTTTTTTACCAGTTGCTACAATCCGATAACCCATAAATTATTGTGCAGCATTACGTTACCATTTTATAGAGACTAATTATTATATACATCAGATGTATAGATCACACTTGGGAAGAAATGAGTCTACTTCGCCTCCATAACATGATAGACTAATCATGTTTGATTTTGAAGTCAGTAGTCAGTTCCCAGTATTCAGTTCAGTATTTGGTTCTATATCTTGATAGAATCTTGTTATTGCTGTAGCTTTATCACACCAATCTTCATGAATTATGTGTGGATTTTGAGAGCAAAATTATATGAAAGGGCATCTCTAAGTCAGATCCTGCCAGGCCCCACCTGTAGAACTGCTAAATGGCTTTATAATGTTTTTTTACAGCCATTTACGAAAGCAGATTTTAGAATGTATTCCCTTAAAGTGGTTGTAAACCCTCTCATATACCCAGTGAATTGAACAGCCTCAGGTGATACACAGAGATTAAACAAATCCTCCTGCATAGGTTTTACTTGTTTATCTGCAGTCTTTTCTTCCCTACACCCCATCAAATAGGCAGAATCATGTTAAAATCCTTCTTCATCTGTCAAGAGCAGAGAGGAAGGGGCGGAGAGCTTCAGTTACAGTAAGAGCTGATTGGAGGAAGGCATACATTCTCCTTCACACAGCACACAGGAGCAAAGGAAGTATACAGAGCTGTGTTCCGAATAGACACGCTGTGTGCTGAGCTCCCTCCCCATTCCAAATTTATCTCGGGAAAACTTGTCAGAAGTGAGACATGCTGATAACAGGGAAATGAAGCAGCAGAGATAAATGCCACTTAAAGCTTTGGGGAGAGATACGTAAACGCTACAAATATACCGTATGTGCTTTGTTCAGATTTCATGACTGAGGTTTACAACCACTTTAACTGGCGGCTAAAATTGGTAGCACCTGCGTAAGATCCTATTTTTGTTCTACTACTGGGATTTATAGTAGGCTCATTAAATGGTATCTGCTTTCCAGGCTCTGGCTTTATGATATTTACGATGGCTAATTGGCAATTAAGAGGTTTTACAGTCCATTTTGGCTAATTAACCACTAGCTGACCAGCCGTCGTCATTATACTGCGGCAGGTTGGCTCTCTCCCGCAAATCGCCATAGCTGTACTTTGGCCCTTTAAACAGCTATAGCAGGCGCACGCGCGCCCTACACGGCAGAGGACACGATGCATGTGGCCGGTGGTCACGATGTTTGCCGTGGGCAAGAGAAGCAAGAATGGGGGATTTTTGTGTGTAAACACACAAATCACTGTTCTGTCAGGAGAGGAGAGACAGATCGTCTGCTCCTACTAAGTAAGCTCCAGCCTGTCACTTGTCACCAATGCCTGTCACAAGATGTAGCCTGTCACTTGTCACCATTGCTTGTCACCAGATACAGCCTGTCACTTGTCACTAATGCCTGTCACCAGATGCAGCCTGTCACTTGTCACCAATGCCTGTCACCAGATGCAGCATGTCACTCATAGTCTGGCTCTCTCCCTGCTCTTCAGCTGGACATGCTGGGGGCTGCAGTTTACCCCTTAGAATTGCAATGGGCCAGTCAGTTATTGGGACTATATGTCCCATAATCCTCTTTTCTCCTTTTGTTTTTTTCCCTGGTCAATGGGAGGAAAAGGGGAAGAAACATAGCGGGTGGCTGTCCTGGGAACAGCAGCGTGAGGAGGAGAGGGAGGGGGTGAGAAGAGCCCGCAGCTGCTCTCTCTCCACACACACAGCCGATCTGATCTCATGCTGTTTTGCTGCCCACTAATAGAAGAGGGAATGGGCAGGAAACAATAGAGTCCTCTTCTGATAGCGGCGCCTCGAGGGGGGAGGAGGCAGGCATCACAGTTTCTGATCCTCGGACCGCTCGCCGCTCCATACATTTGCTGAGGGGAACATACAGGGAGGAGGTGGATGGAGCTAGCGGAGGAGAAGGACGTTCAATCCTCCTCCGCAATGAAAGGTGGGCCTCTCTCTCCTTCTTTCCTTACGTCATTGGTTGCTAGACGCAAGGCGGGCTGTGGCTAGCAACCAGTTTGGGCAGGGAAGCAGGGACCGCTGGTGAGACCCTTGAAGTAGCCACTGCGGCCAGTGACAGCGGCGATGCAGTGCAAGGATGACACTGCACGCTAGATGGAAGGAACCTTAGGTCCTTAGGCAGTGTGCCCCTGTTGCCGCCCCTCTTAAAGTGCCGCCTGGGACCCATGGTCCCACCGGGTCCCATAGTAGGGCCGGCCCTGCCCTTATCTAAACACGCAGCCTAGAAGGTCAGGAGGGGAGGGATGCCCAATCAAGGCACAGAATGTACTGTGCAGCGTGAATACCCATTGAATGTCCTGCATATTTGGGTGTTTCCAGAAACTGGGTGAACAGCCAATGTTCAGCCCAAACTTATGCTCGGGCCGAACCATTCAGTTGTGGGAAGATTGCATTTAGATGAAATGAAGACAGATAGGACTAACTGATTTATGTTATAAATGACTTTTGAACCACATCAATTGCACCTCATTCATTATGCTCCAGTAGTGATCTATTAAATATGGGTGCTCTAGGTTATTTATGTATATGTTTGGTCACTGTTGATAATAGTACATTATTTGTTTACATTTTTATTACTTTATGTTATGTAATGAGTTATACAAATCGATTTGTTTGGATGTAGGGATTGTGTATTTAAGAGAGCTGCACTTTATTTATTCATTTGGTATTTAGGTGTGAATCACTATTAGTGGTTAGCTGCTCTTAGATGTTAGGGTTAAAAATTTAATTTTGTTTGCTGCATGGGTATAGGGGGTTTGTTTATAATATGCAGTAGCTGGCTATACGCTTCTCGGCCTTTTGGCTAAGATCAAGTGTAGTATCTGTTCTTATCAATTGCCAGAGAAGGCGCTATGTCACTCCCGAGTGTGGGGAGGGCAGATGCAAATCCAATAGTGTCATTGCACCTGGAAGGGCGGTTTTGGTAGTGGCTCAGGTCTGAGCCTCCATGCTGGCGTCAGCGGGATCGAGTCTGAGCCCTCCGGAAGGGTGCTCCTTGTGAGGATGGGTGCTGCATTGGGTTTGACCCAGAGGGTCGGGTCCCTGGCCTTCTGGCCCAGATTGGGGTAGCTCTAGCTCTGGTCAGTTTTTCGGGAAAGAACACCAGCTCCTCTCTTGCTGGAGTGGGAGGAGCAGTTAGTATTCCCCGAATGTAATTAGGTAGGAGTGATGGGAGCGACGGTGGAGCCTGATGGTAAAGGGCTCTCACCAAGCTTCCAGAACTTCAGGCCTTCCTGGCTGGGGGGGGGCTGCTGTGGTCTGAGTTGTTGGTCAGGGTTGGTACCAAAAGCCTATGGTGTATGTGCCCCTGGAGTGGCAGTCCAGGGGTGCCATAAAATCACTGTGAGTGAGGGTCACTTTGATTTGTGACACCACGGTCACTGCACCATTACACGCTTTTTTAGCACCTGCCTCCTGGGTCGGGCCTTTTGGCTGGGACTGGAGGAATTTTTATTATGTATTGCACAATGGCCACCTTTTCACTCTCCTCTACTCCCTTCTCCCCCACTTTGTTTTTACTTATTTTCTTTGTGTGTCACGTTTTTGCATTTTTGTGTTTGTACATGGTTTTGCACTGTGTGACTGGTAGGGTGGCAGGTCCTCGGGCCTGTCCTGAAAGTCTTGGGAGGGGGTGGACATGGCCTTTTAGCTTGGTTCGCCCTCTCTCATGGGGTGTCCCTTCGGGGTAGTCCCACCGAGTACTTGGGTGGGTCTGTTTCGGCAGATCCTCCAGGGAAAGGGGTCCATCTGGTGTCGGCCAGATGGACCAAGTGTAAGTACACTTGTCCCTGTCAGGAGCCTAACGCCCTGGGGGATTCAGGGCAAGGCCCTCTGATTTTAGAGGGCTTGTGTTCCGTTGCACTTTTTTGTGTTTCACTCTTTAGTTTTCCATCATGTCCCTTTGACAAAAGTTAAACAAACAATCAAATTCTTTCAAACGGGGACACACACTAATCGGAAGTTTGATCACTGTATGGCCAGCTGTGGGCTGAACTGTGTACTGATGGGGGTGTATATGGCACGTGTCAGTTCTCTGTTGATCCTGCAGACAAAAAGGTTTAAATCTAATTTGACACAAACTGGTAAATTTTCACTTCTCTGCTCAGTTTGGGATCCTCAGACCTCATTATTTTTACGCGAAGATTAATGCATGGGGTAGTATTGCCTGAAAAAAATAAAGACTAAAGCCAGACATTCCAATTTTTGTTAGATTGTGGAGAGGTAACTATCTTAATGAATTTCTACATTTCTCTGGGACTTCTGTGGTGATGAAATATATTTTAGAGATTCCTGGCCTACAGTTATTGTTTTAAAAGTTCTAACTACTGGCTAAACTAAATGCAATCAATTATCAATTTGACAAATGTTCTTATCCATGGAGGAGTAGCTAATTTAAAACCCAGTATATGACAACTTTCAAAATGTTGCTGTTTGTGTCAATATACTTCAACAGCCCAGTTTATATATAACAAGGCAAAGAAAGCTTACAGTGAAAAGTACTTGGGCACTCACAGAGCTTTGATGTATTCATATTGGATCTGTTAGTTTAGACATTTAGACATTTAGACATTTTCAGAATGTGTCCACTATCATGAAGCCCCATGAATGAAAAACACATTTTTAAACCTGTAGCAGTATTTCCTAAAATATAATAGGTTTATGTGTCCATTTGATATAGACAAAACACTCTGCAGAGTTCTAAAAGATGAAAAACTCTCAGTTGAATGAAAAAGGTCAAGTCTTCAGCTTGTAACACATCAGCACAATGATCCTGTACAAAGTGAAAGGAAATGAACCTTGCTACACATACTAAAATCGAGTTTCACTTTTTGGAAAACAAACCGTTATTGGGATTGCAACTTAGTCATTGCTGCTGTGTTCTTGTATTTCATAAATGCTAACGTTTCCAAATGACTAGATAATTACAAGAAAAAGTGACACTGACAGATGGCAGGCTAAAGACTTAAAGCTTCTACTGTCAAAGTGATTTTTTCAATTTGTGTAATCACGCTGTATAACAGGTCTACCTAGCAAGACGTAATGAAACAAGTACACCAAAATCATTTATGTTATATAGAATACATTATTCAAATGTAAAATATAAATAGATGCATCCATCAAAGCAAAATCATATTCTGGTTTAAGATTGTTGAGCCATAATTTCTACTGTCTGAACAGTAGTGCGGAGTTTGTTTTTCTTATTGCCAGTACCAGTTCTATGCTTAATATATAGCTGACATGGAGTGAAAACATTCAAATGAAAAACTGAATAATTCCAGCTAACCAATGGCATTTTGGCTCATGCAGAGAGTACTTGTCAAAATCCCGCCTGCTGAACTTTCCATTCAGTCTTCATATAAAGGTCAGAGAAATGCCATGTGGTTATTTTTCTGTCCTTACTGAAGCCACCATCCTGCCAGAATCTGCCATGACCTTTGTCCATTATTATAATGTGGTACATAGAAGGATTGTTTGCTTTTGTATTTGGGGAAAAGGAGTAATATCCTATTGATTGCAAATATTGTATAGCCTGTCACATTTCCTTGATCATTGCAAATACTGCTGGAATTTGTGGCATTGCTTGCACTTATCTTGACATGTATATCCCCCTAATGGCAGATATAGTGATCTGTGCTAATTAAACTGCCAGAAAGCAATAACATTCTCTTGAATAGCTACATGAGACAAACATACTGCTTTTCAGACTTAAAGTGAAATTATCATCAAAATGTATACTTCACTTGAATCAAGAGGAAATCTGTCAGCGTTAATAAATAAAATTATTATTTTCCGTAAAATTTGTAATTTAAAAAAAACGCTGTTCTACACCTTCGAGCATAGGCATCCGAGATCACATGGTCTCTGTCTGACAATTATTAGAGACTGCCAAGCATATTGTTGTTCACTTAGACATACCCTGTCTTGTAAAATTGCAGTGAAATTTGAGGATCAGCAAGGCATAAAGGAAGGAAATATGTCTGCCACAAAGTACACAGGAGGAAGCTTATTTAAAATGGTAAAACACATTTATACAATATTTACTTTAAATAGATCCATTTCATATTCATAGGCTTTATCTTTAAGCTTTAAAACCTACACCTACAATTTACTCGTAATTCTGTTTATAGATAATTTATAGGAAAGTTAATTAGGGCCAGAGGGATCTGTTTTATAAACACTACTAGACATTTAGGCCCCATTGAGCATATCACTTAACAAAATCACAAGCGGAAAGGCTTGTCTGAATAGAGCCTTACCAAAATTATTAATGCAGCAGTTGCCTCTAGATACAAGCTGCAAGTTGCATGATCCATCCATTTTGGATTGGATTGGTAGATAATACTGTTAGTGGATTAGGCAGACACATTCTAACTGGCTGCTTTCTGGGGAACATTGACTGGACAAGTTAGAAAACCTTATGAAACTGCAGAGCTAACGTCCAGAAGTTCTGGAGGCCATGCTCAGTCAACCAACCTTTACTGTCTATGGACACCCTTGAAATGACAATAACTCAGTGCAAGATATGGTTTCCCAAAAAGGCTTTGGTTTCTTTAAATGATATACATAAGCTTACAATTAAAACGTTTTTTTACAGTATACACCATTTTTACAGTACACATTTCTGCACTCTGTAA
This sequence comes from Lithobates clamitans, assembly GCA_037952925.1. NCBI lineage: Eukaryota > Metazoa > Chordata > Amphibia > Anura > Ranidae > Lithobates > Lithobates clamitans. The sequence continues at coordinate 913,485 of JBBGZY010000382.1, read as the reverse complement.
AGATTTTCTAGATACTTTAAATGTAAATTATTGAATTCACATTTCCCAAATTAGTAAATTGAACTCTAACAAATAATATAATAACTAACCTTTTTTCTTTTCATTTTTACATTTAAATTTATAATTCAACATGCAAGCTGGTCACTGACAAGGGGAAATAATTTCATACAAAGTAATAACATGTGATAATTGATGTAATTGAGTAATTAGAGCAATTAGGATGATAATAATAAGCCAACTCAGAGTGACATGAGTGGATCTTGGGTTCTTTTTGATCTACTTTTTATTTAGAAGTTTAAATATAATACATTGATAAGAAAGTGTGTGAAACTTATGTCTAAGAATATTTTTTTTTACTTGATATAGAAATACTGAACATATACTGTATAATGTACACTTACGAGTATTGTAATTGTCACTAGCATGTTTACTCTAGCTTTTAGTTGCTATGCCTTAAAACAAATTGATTATTTGCTCATTCAGGGAGAACAACGGGTTTGATTAATCGACACCCAAAGGTAATACCCGGTACTTGCAGGTGTTGAAAAACATGCAACTCATTCAGGCGACAGCCCTGGGCCAATCAGTCTACTCTGGTGACTTTTAGTTTACACAAGGGGAGCAAAAGGAACCTAAGTATATGTGTCTGAATTAGGGTAAACATGTTGTATGTCCATGTGTGGTGTTTTGCTTTATGCCTTTTAGGGTTAACAATAAACCAAGGAAGCATTAAAAACATCTGTAGTGTATTAATGTGCTTTACTAAACAAAATGCTGTACATACAGTACAATTGTAGGAAAAACAATACGAGACACACAAAGCATTACAAGTCCTCCAAAACTTCTGCTGCTCCTTTGTGTTCAGCACATGGCTGAGTTCAAGTCCTTTGTTTCCTCTTTCTACTTCCTGCCAACATCACTTCCTGTTGCGTGAGCTCCATGAACCAGTCCAACGGGTCCATTGGCATATGAATAGTAGAAGCCTAGTTTCTAAAAACAATACAGGGTCTTAAAATGTTATTCCATACATTCATGCTATAAAAATCACTAAAATAGCCATAGCTACACATTTTGGGCAATGCACAGATTAATATCAAGTAAGCTCACTGTATCCTCACTGTATTATAATTTGGGCAATCATTTTAATGTAATGTAATTGCTATGGATGCCGCAATGTTGAAGGCCAGTTAGGTTTTGCCATTTGATTAATGTCTGTCTGTGCTACTATAGTTTAGGCTATCACTTCAGCTTCCTTAGCTCTGCTTGAAATTATTTGTAATGAATAGAGATGAATGGATTCATTTATGCAAAAATGATTTTGCCTGTCGCAAAATGTTGCCAAAATGGAAACTCTCAAGTTCCCTCATTGACAAAAAAATCTACTGACTGTAATGTACTTTTTTGTTGGGGCTATACTTATGGGCAGTTTATTTTATTTTATTTAGTGTTCTTTTTATTTGTGTTTTCTTTCCCTTATGGTGTATTTGGTTATCTGTGTATTGTCACCCTAATGTTTTAATCTTCGTTCACTATCTGTTTTTTTCCTTTCTGTGAAAAAATAAAAATATTAAGAGGCTGTTATTGGTGCAAAATTGCAAATTCCAGATAGTTGAATGAAGCTTTTGTAACCCATCAGAGCTTATTATGTTTCAATAGTTTTATTAAGTTTCATAAGAGTTGTACCCTTTGGAGTTATTTAAAAGGTCACTAATCCATTACCCACCTAAATCACCTTAATTTTGCCTTCCGTATTAACTCCCATGCTTTTCATCAAAATGGAAATAATTTGCTGAAATCTATTGATTTCAGCCAAAATTTTAGGGGAACTCTCAATTTCACTCATCCCTAGTAATGACTTTTTAAATATAGATTTAACAAGCAAAAGAGATGTGATAGATGTGCAATATCTAATTAACAAATTTATTTTTAAAAAATCTGGCTCTTATTTAAACTTTCTATTTACATACACTATGTATATAGAGAGAACAATAATTGCTAAATTGAATTGCATGCTCATCTTCCTGCTTTGTAGTGCTACAAAGTGGTCTACAATATAAATCACTGAAAACTGTGTGTGGCTCATATCTTATTTCAGCATGCGCTGAACAGAAAAGCTTAATAAAATGCAAAGTTCCAACTGGTAGCTATAATTTCCCATTAAACAAAAACGAGTCTTCATTCATTCACTCATCCATCCATCTATTTATTCATCCATTCATTCATCTATCCATTCATTCACTCATCCATCCATCTATTTATTCATCCATTCATTCATCTATCCATTTATTCATCCATCAGACCACCCCTTCCTGTCACAATACAAGAAGAATAGATTGACAAATTAAAGATGTTCTGATGGCATTATACTAACCCTATATTTCCCACATTTTAGTAACAGACCGGAGCTCTTGTACATAGCACACTCCTGATCCCCGCATTGTGTACATAGGGCACTCCTGATCCCTGCATTGTGTAGAGAGCGCACTCTTGATCCCCACATTGTGTCCGTAGCACAATCTTGATCCCCGCATTGTGTCCGTATCGCACTCTTGATCCCCGCATTGTGTGTGTAACGCACTCCTGATCCCCGCATTGTGTGCATAGCGCACTCTTGATCCCCGCATTGTGTGCGTAGCGCACTCTTGATCCCCGCATTGTGTGCTTAGCACACTCTTGATCCCCGCGTTGTGTGCGTAACGCACTCTTGATCCCCGCATTGTGTGCTTAGCACACGCTTGATCCCCGCATTGTTTCTGTAGCGCACTCCTGATCCCCGCATTGTGTACATAGCGCACTCCTGATTCCTGTATCGTGTGAGTAGTGCACTCCTGATCTCTGCATTGTGTATGTAAGGCACTCCTGATCTCTGCATTGTGTATGTAAGGCACTCCTGATCTCTGCATTGTGTGCGTAGGGCACTCCTGATCTCTGCATTGTATGCGTAGCGCACTCCTGAACTCTACATTGCGTAGGTGGCACACTGCTGATCTCTGCATTGCATACGCAGTGCACTCCTGATCTCTGCACTATGTATGCATCTCTTTCCTGAACCCTGCATTGTGTGTAGCGCACTCCTGAACCCTGCACTTTGTGAGTAGCACAAGCCTGAATCTTGCACTTTGTAAATTTATGTAAATAGTGCACCCCTCCGCTGTGCACTCTTAACGTGGTGCACTCCATGCATCCCCATACACCCCCTATGCTCGCTGCACACTCCATGCATTTCCCACACACTTCCTATGCTTGCTGCACAGTCCATGCATTCCCCACACACCTCCTATGCTCGCTGCACACTCCATGCATTTACCATACACCTCCTATGCTCGCTGCACACTCCATGCGTTTTCCATACACCTATACTCACAGCACACTCCAAAAATGATTTTCAATGCCATAGAAAGAAGAAGCCAAAATGACCCCTCAGCTCTTAAACACCCATGTGAGTCTTTTTTTTTTCTGTACATTGCTTCAGGGAGGGGAGAACCAAACTCTGCAATAGCCTGGACAGTCACAGCTCCTTGGTTTAGTGTAGGCAGTGAAGGAAACAGAGGAAAGCATTCCCTATATACTGTATGTTGTGTATATTTACACACCGGGAGGCTGTTGTTACAAAATGCTCAGGGGTGTTGTCAGAGGGAACACAGACACCTAGTATTCCTTTCTCCCAGAAGAAATCATGTTTACTATAGAGCCCAGGTCGACAACCCATGGACCACGATCTACCAGTCGATCGCATCCAGGTGACTGGTAGATTGGTTCTGGGCTTACCGACCTTCTGGCACAGATTGTGGATGAAGGCCGCGGCCAGCCACAGAACAAGAAAAGCAGGGCAGGAGGGAGCAGGCGGCCTCGGGGGCATCAAGCCTGCCTCATGAGCCAATGCCTTGTCCATAGTTCCGGCTGCAATGTGGGGTGGAGTGATACCAATAGCAGTCCGCCTCTCGTTCTTGGTAGCGGGATCCACAGCAGCTGGAAGTTCTGCAAGAAGTTAAGGTCAGTGGGCATGATAGGGCACAGTAAAAGCTATGTGGGTACAATAGCAGCTATATAGGCACAATAGCATAAAGATGCTATTGAGCCCATAAAGATACTATTGAGCCCATACAGATGCACAATATCAGCTATATTGGCACAACATGGCATGTGTACACCTTTGGCTGCTACCTCTGCAGCTAAAGGGAGTAGGGATTGGGGAAGGTAAAAGTGTGACTCAACCACAGGGTTTTACCAACCCCAGTCTCACGTACCACCGTCAAATGCAGCTAAGGGCTGTTTTACAGCTGGAACAGGCACCACTGTTCCTCTAAAAAGTGATCTAAGCATGTTTGACAGGTTGTGAAAAGGCTGATTCAATTGCCTAACCGCTAGTGCAAATGAGCCCCAACATTGCTGGTGTGGTGTCACAGTATATCTCATTATAAGAAAAGTAAACTTTCCCTCTGAATACTCTCCCTCATGTTACCATTATAAAAAAAAAAATTCTAACCTGAGAAATATATATGCCACCAATCAATGTAACTTACATTTGAGGAGGAGGTGGTAGGTTTTCTTCAACTGCAGTGGAGATCAGTGAGGTCACAACCCGATTTTGCTCTCTGGCAGGGGTGCCTGGATCATAAGGCTGGCTGAACAGTATTAGAAATTGTTTGGCAGCTCTTGTATTTGTATGTGTACAATTGCTCGCCTGGCTGCTGTGAGTTATTGTGGGAACAATCCCTGATGCAGGTAATTCTGGAGGAAGATTAACTATCTGAGGTCCGGTTTGTGGTATGCTGATTGCCCGTGGGACATGACCATGCATTGTTGGGCCTGCTATCTAAGGCCTTAACCTCTAGTAAGCAGGCTGAACTCTCACCCAGTGGGTGATGGTGGTAGCTGCTAATAGGTTGCAAAGGATTCACTCTGCTTGCAGTCAAGTCTACTGAACTTTGTTGATGTGAAATTCTAATAGGGGTCACTTGTGTTGCACGTTGCACTTTAGATGTATGCACAGATTAAATTTTTATTGTTTTTATCACATATTTAATTTATATATTATTTATTGATATTTTTTATGCTTTTACTGCTTTCTTTGAATTATTGTGGTGTACATTGTGGCGATAATGACCTTTAGCACATTTTGGGTTTTTTTGGAGTATGGGACAATGTGCCTGACTGCATGGCCTGTTTTCAATGTGTGACTGAGTTTTTAGATGGTTCTCTGGCTTCTTTGTGGCTGTAGACTTGTTATACTTAACTACCCCACTGACTTGAGGTTATTGCTGGCCCTGACATATGCTGGGGGCTATAATTGTTGGCCTCAATGGAACTTATTTTACTTCACAATCTCTTCAGTGTACCTCCAGGCTCTTTTTAGTCTATACAAAGAGGGAAAGGTGGCACACTACAAGCTATAGATCAGGAAAAATCACTCACATTTGGCCACACACATTTTAGCCACACCCACCCTTTGGCCACGCCCACACATGCAAATTTTGTGTTGCGTGCCACATCAGCACCTTCGTTTTTTCTTCCAGCACCTGCACAGCACCCCCAAAAAATTTGGGCTGGAGCCGCCCCTGAATGTGGGCCTGAATATTCTTCAGTACCACATAATATGTGAGCACTGAGCAAAAGGGAAACCTTCCCACAATAGTTACTGTTTTGTTCAAGAATTACTGTATAATGTGTTAATTGATATAAATCATTCCAGCTTAGTGATACACTGAATGAAGGTAGTATAGGGTACAAGCAACCAGTGGCATGGTTTCGAGAAAGTAGATAGAATAATCCAGATTGTATTATACACAGTTCAAAGCAACAGTAAAATTCAGATTTACTGCTTTCATAACCAGGAACGGGAATGGAAACAATGGCAGCAACATGGGAAATGAAAGTCAAGTTGTTTCTTTTCCTGTAAAATTGCTTTTATCTTGTTTAAACATTAATCTTAGATGAGCTTGGTCAAAGTGACTAGAAAAAGGCTTAGCTGAAAGCACATTTACGCCTTAAATTTAGGTCTACTAAATCCCCCACTAATTAGACTATAGAATATGATAAAATTGGTAACATAATCAACTGTAACTGTAGTGGTCTTGGTTATACTGTTTGTTTTATTTACTGTACATGCTTTATTGTAACTCATTTTGTTAGTTGCTTTATTTTCTCCTACTATGTATCTAATAACCGTTGTATAACTATATTTTATCTAAAATATGAAGCACAATAAAAATGCACACATATCTTTTTGTGTCTTCCAGGTAGGTCCTAATACATGGCCATATGATCTGATTTGCAATGCCAGGTACAACAGTGGCTAAGGAGTGGGAATGCAGAAGACCCTTGCCCACCAGTAAAAGGCTGGTGAGTTTCAGGTATTGAGATATTTCTGATTGCTTTTTAAAATTAACATGTTAGAGCTATAGTATTAATGTTTAATGTGATAGCTGATTCTAAATGAGAAATTATTTGCAAATATAAGTCTTTTTAATGTTATCACAATAACTAATAGGAAACAAGCCTAGGCCATTTCAATTACCTGTTCTTAAAAATGTTACTTCCTTTCTCCTATCTATCTTGCCTAACCTGTATAAAACCTGTATGTAACCTGTATAGAAAAAAAAAGTGTGTACTTACCTATGTTTAATCGGCTCCATTAATGTGATTTTCCAACTCCAGCTCCCCTATGTCAGTAAGTGAATGTTGCAGGGCAGAGGAGAGAGCACTGACAAAAGCAGAGCCATTGGAGCCTATGGGTGATGTCACAGCATGGAATTGACAGCCTTGTTGAGCGCTCCCTTACACAAAGCTGCAGAATCATGTAAATGGACTGGAGCAGATTGAAAATCGGTACGCACAACTATAGGTTAGGTAGGAGGAGGGGGGAGGGAATATTTTTAGGATTAGATATAGTTGGGCAGTTTTATTCCACTTTATGCTAACGATACAATAGTATTATACAATAAGTAAATCTTAAGATTTACCAATAACTATATAGTATGAGGGCATACCAGACAAATTAGATATACTTGCATTGCATAGTTGACAGCATTTGTTGAGCTAACAGTTAAAATCCAACCAAAATTAACTGTGTTGCCATTTTAAATTTCACAATTACATTTCCAGTTTGGTAGGATCAGCACTGCTAAAATGAACATGCTCCCCAGAATCTTATATTTTTTTAGCACTATCCTATTACTGTCCCTAGAAGAAAGATGATGATTCTTCAAAATAGGATACTCCACTTTATACGGGGCACTAAAAGACCTACAAAAAACAAATTTACATTATATGCCTCTAAACTTATAGAGGGCTTGGGAGTCCCCAACCTTATAGTTTTTCACCCGGCAGCACAATTTGCCTAATTAATGCCAGAGACGGATCTAGCCTGTTTGATGTGAGGGTGCACCAAAATAATGTCAGGGGGCAGAGAATGCAAGTTCAGTAGTGCAGTGTATAGCGGTCAGTAGGGCAGTGTACAGGGGATCAACAGGATAGAGGCTAGGGTCAGCAGTTTGTAGGGCAATGTACAGAGGCCATTAGTTTTCTAGGGCAGTGTGCAAAGGCCATTTGTTTGTAGGGCAGTTTACAGTGGGTTATCAGGGCAGTGTACGTGGGCAGCATGGAAGAGGACAGGGGATCAGCAGGGCAGAGGATGAGAGGTAAGCAGGGAAGTGTAAAAGAGTCAGTAGGGTAGTGTACAGGGGGTCAGCAGTGCATAGGGGTAAGCTGGGTGGAGACCAGGAGATATCAGAACAGAAGACAGGGGTCAGCAGGGCAGTGTACAGGGGTCAGCAGGGTTGAGGACAGGGGTCACAAGGGCAGAGGGCAGGAATTAGCAAGGCAGAGGAGAAGGGTCTGCAGGGCAGTGTACATTGGTCAGCAGAACAGAGGACAGGGGTCAGCAGGGCAGAGAAGAAGGGCCACAAGGACAGAGGACAAGGATCAACAGGATAGAGGACAGGGGTCAGCAGGATGGAGGACAGTGATTTAGTAGGGTAGTGTACAGGCGTCAGCAGGACAAAGGACAAGGGGCAGCAGGATGAGGGACGGGGTCAGCAGGACGGAGGACAGGGGGTCAGCAGGGTAGTGTACAGGGGTCAGCAGGACAGGGTACAGGAAGTCAAATTCCCCCTATTTGCTCTTAGCCAAAATCCCTTCACCTTCTCCAAGCACAAGTCCCCCCAAGCCTCCTTCCTAGCACATTCCCCATTCCTCCTCCTAGCAAAGTCAGCAGGGCAGAGCATAGGTGTCACAAGAGCAGAGGACAGGGATTAGCACGGCAGAGGAGAGGGGTCTACAGGGCAATGTACAGGTGTCAGCAGGATGGAGGACAGGGGTAAACAGGGCAAAGAGCAGGGGTCAGTATAGCAAAGAGGAGGAGCCACATAGGCAGAGGACAGGGATAAGCAGGGCAGAGGAAAAGGGGTCAGAAGGGCAGTGCACAGTGGTCAGAAGTACAGGAATCAGCAGGACAGAGGACAGGAGGTCAGTAGGGCAGTGTGCAGGCATCAGCAGGATGGAAGACAGGGTCAGCAGCATGGAGGACAGGGGGTCAGCAGGATGGAGGACAGGGGGTCAGCAGGATGGAGAACAGGGAGTCAGTAGGGCAGTGTACAGGCATCAGCAAGACGATAGACAAGGGTCAGCAGGATGGAGAACATGGGGATCAGCAGGACAGAAAATGGGATTAGCAGGACAGAGGACAGAGGACAAGGGTCAGCAGGAAAGAGGACAGGGGATCAGTAGGGCGGTGTACAGGCGTCAGCAGGATGGAAGGCAGAAGGTCAGCAGCGCAGTGTACAGGGGTCAGCAGGACAGAGTACAGGGAGTCAAATTCCCCTCATTCACCCTCTTAACCAAAATCCATTCACCCCCTCCTAGCACAAATCCCCCCAATCCCCCTCCTAGCACATTAGCCCCCCTTCATTCCTCCTTCTAGCACAGTCAGCAGCATGGGGAATAGGGGACACAAAGGCAGAGGACAGGGATCAGCATGACAGAGGAGAAGGGTCTGAAGGGCAATGTACAGGGGTCAGCAGGACGGAGGACTGGGGTCAGCAGGACAAAGGACAGAGGGTCTGTAGGGCAGTGTACAGGAATCAGCATGATGAAGGACAGAGGTCAGCAGGATGGAGGACAGTGAGTAAGCAAGATGGTGGACAGGAGGTCAGCAGGACAGAGGATGGGGTCAGCAGGACGGAGGACAGGGGTCAGCAGGATGGAGGACAGGATCAGTAGGGCAGTGTACAGGCGTCAGCAGGACAGAGGGTAGGGATCAGCAGGACAAAGGACAGGGCATTGTACAGGGGTTAGCAGGACAGGGCACAGGAAGTTAAATCCCCCCCACCTCATTTTCCCTCGTAACCAAAATCCTTTCACCCCCTCCAAGCACAAATCCCCCCAATCCCCCTCTTAGCACATATCCCCCCTTACTCCTCCTAGCACAGCCAGCAGGGTGGAGGACAGGGGTCACAAAGGCAGAGGACAGGAATCAGCAGGGCAGAAGAGATGAATCTACAGGACAGTGTACAGGGATCAGCAGGATGGAAGATGAGGATCAGCAGGACAGGGGAGAGTGTGGCAGAGAAGAGGGGTCACAAAGGCAGAAGACAGCAATCAGCAGGGCAGGAGAAAGGAGGTCAGAAGGGCAATGTACAGGGGTCAGCAGAACGGAGGACAGGGGTCAGCAGGATGGAGGACAGGATCTCCCTGTGTATCACCCAGATCGGATATCAGACTATTCCCTGAACTTAGCCTGCCTTTTTACCTAAACTGGCATTGGATCGGATAGTGGATTATTCCCTGAACTCAGCCTGCCTTATTACCCGGACTGTCTTAGAACCACGCTATCTGTCTGCTAACTGCAAGTAATCTGTTGTTTGCTCTGCTCGCGTCTGCCTTAGTGTGGTAGCCGGGCACTATAGCATTGTGTATAAGTCCTGGGGGCAACCAAGTACCGGTAGACATGCTTGTTTTAAGGGAAAGGGGGCTGCTATAGGTGAAGCACACAGTAGCTATCTATAGAGCTATAGTTTCTGACCACCTGTGTTGAGGTAGGCGTGACATTCGTGACATTATCACAAGCCTTTAACAAAATTTTCTGTCAAAATGGACTTAGCACAGGCCCGTTTATTTCCTGAGGAATTTTGCAAATTGACATGCCAAGTCCAGGAGCTGTCTGTGTGTGTAAACGCACCTCCAGCAATAACACAGGAGCCAGAGCCTAAAGTTAGCCTTTCTGACCGTTTTTCCAGTGACCCCCATGTATTTTCTAACTTTAAAAATAGTTGTATGCTATACTTTAAGCTCAACCACACCCCTCTGGTTCTGAAGCACAGCTGGTCCGCCTGATTATTACATGGTTGCAGGGGGATCCCCAGTCTTGGGCGTTTAGTCAATTCTCAGATGACCCAGCCAGAGGGTCAGTTGAAGATTTTTTCAATGCCCTGGGTTTACTTGATGATAACCCTGATCGTGCCCACTCAGCAGAAGCTAATCTTAGGACATTACGTCAGGGTAAACGCACCGGTGAGCAATACTGTTCGGATTTCCGCCGCTGGACACCTGACTCAGGGTGAAATTACCCCGCTCTGAGAAGCCAATTCAGGTTAGGCTTATCTGATTCCATGAAGGATTCCTTAGTTCACTACCCTGAACCAAAGTCATTGAATAAAGCCATGCAAGTAGCCATCTGTATAGACGGAAAATGCATACAGAAAGGTTTGTTTCTTTGCACCCTAGTATACTACCCACCTTTTCTTTTTTTCCCGAGCCCTCTCTGCCTCTCCAGGAGGATGAGCCCATGCAAATTGGCGCTACCCATTTATGCTCTGGGGAAAAGGCTAGAAGGAGATCTCAGGATCTCTGCTTATATTGTGGCAACCACGGCCACTTTGTTCCTAGCTGTCCTAATAAGCCAAGAAACTTTAAGAGTCTAATGTGAGTGGGGTCTGCTTCCATAGACCTTACTGTGTCTGTTTCCCTCAGAGATGGCTTAATTGTTCCTGCACAACTTAGTTCTGCCAAGTTTTCCCACCACCTCTCCGCTTTCATTTTCAAACTTCACAACCCACACATAAAATAGTAGAAAATGTAGCACATAATATACAAACAAAAATGAATGGGTAATGACAAAGGGTAATGAAGTCCATACAACCACAAGTCCTTCAAAACAGTTTGGTGACCGGTAAACCCATATATGACAAACAGAATTTGAATTGTTGGTCAATAGGTATAGGGACATCAAGCAGGGACAATCAATGAGTAAGTAATAAATGCATACTCTTACCGAATCCAGTGGACTCCCCTGTCAGCGACATGGAGTCTTAAAGGCAATGTGACCCACTGGGCGGATAGGAAGATGTCCAGGCGGTAGGAAATTCTAGGATGTACTCCACATATACTCCAGGGATCACCGGGATGGATGGTCACTACTGGAACTCACGAATGGGATCTTGAAGTTGAGATGTAACGCTTGTAGCGAAAACTGAACATTCACTCCCATCAGGATGATATGTGGAGAAAAAAATGGATGCTTCCACATAGTGCAGGTAAAAACGGTATTTTTATTTCTAAAACACCAAAAGTATAAAACGTGATCACAATAAAAACGAGGGCAGCATGGAAAATGGTGTAACGGCCCAACGTGTTTTGACCTAAGGGTCTTCTACTGGGGCATGAACAAAACACTCTGCGCTGCCAATATTTATAATAAAATAACAAGTACAAGACCAGTCGGGCACTTAGTGCCCCTGTTCCCCATTCCAGCACCTGGGTGTTGGCTGTTGCTTTTCCCCTGTCTATGTTCACCTGCAGGTGATTGATCTGATCAGTCACCTGATATAAGCAAACAAACACTCTATCCCTTGCTTGTGATAGAGACACAGTTACCTGCATTGTTCTTGATCAAGCCTCCCGTTTGTCTGCCTTGCTTGCTGTTTGATCCCCCTGTTTATGACCCGGATCGGATATTTGACTATTCCCTGAACTCAGCCTGCCTTATTACCTGGACCATCTTAGAACCACGCTATCTGCCTGCTAACTGCAAGTAGTCTGTTGTTTGCTCTGCTCGCCTCTGCTCTAGTGTGGTAGCCAGGCAATAAAGCATTGTGTATAAGTTCTGGGGGCAACCAAGTACCGGTAGGCCTGCTTATCTTTAGGGAAAGGGGGCTGCTATAGGTGAAGCATACAGTAGCTAGCTATATAGCTATAGTGTCTGACCACCTGCATTGAGGTAGACATGACATTCGTGACAATTCTGCACAATAACTGAAGTAAACATTTGTAGAGCTTTGGAGATTGTTCTTTTTTAGAAGTCGAATAATAAAATTCCCCCCTGTCCTACGCCCATCTCTATTGGATATGGGTAATGTAACTGCCAGGAACCCATCCATTATCCAGTGCTAACCTCCACTTTAAAGAAGCAGTATGTCCAGAACCAAATCCACTGGACAAAGGCCGGGAGTATCTAGCCATGGGGACCATATAGCCTCAAACTTCCCTGGTCGACCCTGGTGCTGGAAAATGTACTTCTCCAGTCGCAGGGTGTCTGCCATTTGGGTAGTCCACTCCCGTAGGGTGGGAGTGTCTGACCCCTTCCAATGCCTGAGAATTAGCTTTCATGCCTGAAAGAGTGCCTTGGCTATAGCTTGTCCAGAGTTGTCCTCAATCGGGAGGTCATCTAGGATTCCTAAAACACAAGGCTTGGGGTCCATCGGAACAGTGACCTGGAATGCCTTAATAGTGGTAACCACTCCAGACCAGTAGAGATGCAGCTTGGGGCAGAGTCCCTGGAGCACCTGGTACATTCAGAGTTTTCTCTTAGTCCCATGCTATACAATCTTGCAGGGGTAAGGTGCTTTTAGAATCACTTTAATTAAAAACTTTCTTGTATCTTCCATAATAAGATATGCCAATCCTGAATACAATACCTGTTGTTGGACAAGTGAGACTTATTTTAACTACTCTTGATATCCTTGTTTTCTTCTTTTTATCTCTTACTTTCATTTCTCTCAACTACTTGGGCTAATATGTTGCTTTTCTGCTCACTACAAAGATGTTTCATTCTTTTATTGTACATAGTGTCCTCAAGCTTTATGCCATAAATCTTATAATATCCTAACCTCATCCCTGGATGGGGAGAGAGACAAACTTAACATGTCCTATGAGGTCTATGTCCGCAATGGGTGTTATTTACTAAAGACAAATCCCCTTTGCACTACAAGTGCACTTCAAGTGCAGTTGCTGTAGATCTGAGGGGGACATGCAAGGAAAATAAAAAACAGCATTTTAGCTTGCACATGATTGAATGATAACATCAGCAGAGCTTCCCCTCATTTAAGATCTTCCCCTCAGATCTACAGACAGCGACTGCGCTTCCAAGTGTACTTGCAGTGCACTTGTAGTGCAGAATGGATTTGCCTTTAGTAAATCAACCCCAATGTCTTTTCATACCACTTTATTTTAACTTCTTTGGACATTGCATCTGCTATTGAATATCTCATGTTATTGTTTTAACTTTATAGATATATTGGAGATTGTATGATGTATGTTTTCTTTTTTATTGGATTACACTTATCCTAAAATACTCAATAAAAGATTGAAATATAAATCTCACAATTACCATTGCATGTTTTTTGTAAGCACATTTCAACACACAAAAATACATAGTAAGTAATGAGTTTTTATGTTGCTGGCTTTGTTGTAAAAGTATTATTTTCTGCAACATCCTTTTTTTTTATCATTTTGTTGTCATTAGTTTTTCCTGATACTGTTGAACATGATTTTCTCTGCTATGCCCCCATTTGTCCTCCTTACCACAGCAGGAGCAGGAGATAATTTCACAGATCCTCAACATAAGCTGCAAAATAGCATTACACATTAATGCTAGAAGATATGTATTATATTTTTTCTGAACACGTCCTGTAGTGTAGTGTAATAAGGCTTTCTGTAAAATTCACCTTAAGGTCTGATTACACCAATAGGAGATGTAAAAGTCAATGTTATGTTTGTGCTTATAGATTCACAAACAGCAAAGAGAAGTCATTTCTTTCTTCTAATAAATGTTATTTAAACTGATTCTTTGTTCCAGGCTAGCCATGTGTAAGAAGAGGAAAGAGGTATTAGAATATTCTGGCGTCAAGGCTTCTGCACATAATGAATCTTTTCTTGAGAAAATAGTGCACAAGTTCAAGATGAGCACCAACTAACGCCTGAAAATTCTTTGACATTCTCCATGAGAAAGATGAATTTTACAAATTGCACAGCAGAAACAATTACAAATAAATCTAAAACCGTCACGGAAAAAATGCTGATTTCCTTGGCATTGGCTGTAATAACTACTCTGACCACATTATTAAATTCGGCTGTGATTATTGCCATTTGTACAACCAAGAAACTACACCAACCTGCCAACTATTTAATATGTTCACTGGCTTTTACTGATTTCTTAGTTGCCATTTTGGTAATGCCTTTAAGCATTGCCTACATTGTTATGGATACCTGGACTCTTGGTTATGTAATCTGTGAGATATGGCTTAGTGTGGATATGACCTGCTGTACTTGTTCGATCCTTCATTTATGCGTGATTGCTCTTGATCGATACTGGGCCATAACCGATGCAATTGAATATGCCAGGAAACGTACAGTTAAGCGGGCTGCTGTAATGATCTTAACAGTTTGGACCATTTCAATCTTCATTTCTATCCCACCTCTATTCTGGAGAAACCATCACAATATAAGTACCCCCAGCAGGTGTATCATTCAGCATGATCATGTGATCTATACAATATACTCCACATTTGGGGCATTTTATATCCCTTTGACTTTAATACTTATTTTGTACTATAGAATATACCATGCTGCAAAAAGCCTTTACCAAAAAAGAGGATCAAGCCGCCATTTAAGCAACAGAAGCAATGACAGCCAAAACTCGTTTGCCCATTGCAAGCTCACACAGACATTCTGTGTGTCAGAATTTTCCACGTCAGATCCTACTATAGAATTTGAGAAGATGACTGCATGCGTGAGGACTCTGCCATATGACAACGACACTGACTTGACAGGGGACCGACAGCAGCAGATCTCTAGCTCAAGAGAAAGGAAAGCAGCTCGTATCCTGGGACTTATATTAGGAGCTTTTATGTTGAGTTGGTTGCCATTTTTCATCAAAGAGCTTGTTGTTGGGCTTAGTCTTTGCACTGTATCACCAGAAGTGGCTGATTTTCTGACTTGGTTGGGGTATGTGAATTCGCTAATCAATCCCCTTCTTTACACTAGTTTCAATGATGATTTTAAGATAGCCTTTAAAAAACTTATTAGATGCAAAGAGCATTCATAAAGTACCCAGGCGGGACATCTGACTGTCTTATAGGCCTTAAAGGTGAGAAAATACCACATTATAAAAGATTGTCTTTTGAATCATGTCAGGTTAGGACTATGTTTTTAAAATATCTTGGCTTGGTGTCTTTTCTTTTATGTCTCGTCGTGTAATGCCGTCTTCTACCTCTGTTTTTAAAAGAAAAATCAGACATCAATTTTATAATATATGGTAACATATTCCCAGTAGTAATGTTAAGGGATTGTTACTATTACCAAATTTTAAAGCGTGATTTACGAAACATTGTGCTTTTTCCTTGGTATGAGTGCTGATATGAGCCTATAAAGCGTTTACATTTCTGTATAAACAAACTTGCAAAGAGTCCTTTTGTGCTTCTTTCTAAAAACTGCATGGAAAAAAGGTAGAGGGGCTGATTTACTTAAGCAGTAAAGAATGTTCACTTAGAAATGTGACTGTATACTTAAAAAATATGATGAAGCTATGTTCATTTTGAATACCTAAACATGTGCAAAAGAAATATACAGTATTTATAAGACTTGTTTCACATGACTGGATGATTGAAAAGGACTTTAATTTATTTACTAAGCTAAGTAGGGGTTGATTTACTAAAGGCAAATAGACTCTGCACTTTGCATAGTGCGCTTGCACTCTGCAAGGGCATTTGCTCCAGAGCTTAGTAAATGAGGTAAAGCTTCACTTTGCAAAGAATACCCAATTGCGTGCAAGGAATTTTTTCTAAAAAACAGCATTTTGCTTGCACATGATTGGATGATGGAAGTCAGCAGAGCTTCGGCTCATTTATAAGCTCTGTAGCAACTGCACAACTGCACTTTGCAAAGTGCACAGTCTATTTGGTTATAGTAAATCAACCCTTTACTTTGCTAAGAGAACTTTTTCTGCTCCTGTAGTAAATCAACCCAACTAAATCAGGAATTCAGTTCATAAATTGAATACAATTTTTTTAATGTAAATAATTAAATGTATTTATTAATACCATGTGGGTTTCATCAGAAATTATTTTTATCTCATTGCTACTGGGTCTTTTTTACATGGATTCCATCAAAATCCATAGGGCAAATGACAGTGCCTTGCAGGTAGCCAAAGAAACAGACTGATGTGAAGTCAGACATAGCAAACACTTTACCCTCTAAACAATATTGTCTCTGCTTTCTTTCATGCTTCCCGTTTCAGAAAACAAAATAGTTCTCCTGTAAGAGAAGATCATTACAGGATTACAAGTGAAGTCATTCTTCCATTACAGAATAATAGCATTATATAGCATTTCAAAAAAGACATCTAGGCTTTGCTATGATTTATTATAAAAATGTTTGGTGCCATCTTCCTGCTCATGGCAAATGTCACAGTGTCCTCTTATAAACAGCAGCTGTGGTGATGCCTATAAACCCACAGGCTAAATAAATACATCATGCAGAAAATAAATCAGCAAATTGCTTGCTATTTTTAAACCTGGTTCTGAGCATTGAAGTTTTGGTAGATAATCAATATGAATTTTGTCAAACCGAGATGACTACAGCATAACAAAAATAAATAATATCCTCTTGACAATGTAAAAATAATTTGTGCTAAAGCTGTAGACCTGTTCTAGCATACAGTCTGTCATTAAACTTTGGTTAAAAGGAAAGCCAGAATCCCTAGATGCATTCTAAAGATGTGCTAGTTTGTATAGAATAAGAAAATCTACCAGAACAGCACAATGGACTTGTCACCAAACATAATAAGGTCATTTACAGATGTTATTAAAAAAGACAGCAGTTCTTCAGTAAGGCATTTAGAGCAGCAAATTATAATGGGATTGACATTTTATGAAACAGTGCTTTAAGTTAAAATGATTACTTTGCATATATACAACCGTGGCCAAAAGTTATGAGAATGACACAAATATAAGTTTTTACAAAGTCTGCTGACTCACTTTTTATGATGGCAATTTGCATATACTCCAGAATGTTATGAAGAATGATCAGATGAATTGCAATTAATTGCAGAGTCTCTCTTTGCCATGAAAATAAACTTAATCCCATAAAAAACATTTTCACTGCATTTGTGAAGAAGGCTTTAGGGCGCCCAAGAAAGTCCAGCAATCGCCGGGAGAGTCTCCTACAGTTGATTCAGCTGTGGGATCAGGGCACCACCACTGCAGAGCTTGCTCAGGAATGTCAGCAAGCAGGTGTGAGTGCATCTGCCCCCACAGTGAGGCGAAGACTTTTGGAGGATGGCCTGGGGTCAAGAAGGGCAGCAAAGAAGCCACTTCTCTCCAGGAAAAACATCAGGTACAGACTGATATTCTGCAAAAGGTATGGGGAATAGACTGCTGAGGACTGGGGTAAAGTCATTTTTTCCCTGATTAATCCCCTTTCCAATTGTTTGGGGCACCCAGAAAAAACCTTCTGCTGAGAAGAAAAGGTGAGCGCTACCATCAGTCCTGTGTCATGGCAACAGTAAAGCATCCTGAGACCATTCATGTGTGGGGTTGCTTCTCAGCCAAGGGAGTGGGCTCACTCACAATTTTGCCTAAGAACCCAGCCACGAATAAAGAATGGTAAAAAAACATCCTCCGAAAGCAACTTCTCCCAACCATCCAAGAACAGTTTGGTGACAACAATGCCTTTTCCAGCATGATGGAGCACTTTGCCATAAGGCAAAAGTAATAACTAAGTGGCTTGGGAAACACAACATCAAAATTTTGGGTCCATGGCCAGGAATCTCCCCAAACCCTAATCCCATTGAGAATTTGTGGTTAGTCCTCAAGAGGCGGGTAAACAAACCCCCCCGCCCCACAAATTCTGACAAACTCCAAGCATTAATTATGCAATAATGGGCCAGGATGTGGCCCAGAAGTTGATTGAAAGCATGCCTGCGCGAATTGCAGAGGTCTTGAAAAAGAAGGGTCATCACTGTAAATATTGACTCTTTGCATAAACTTAATGTAATTGTCAATAAAAGCCTTTGACACTTATGAAATGCTTGTAATTATACTTTAGTATACCATAGCAATATCTGACAAAAAGATCTAAAAACACTTAAGCAGCAGACTTTGTGAAATTTAATATTTGTGTCATTCTCGAAACTTTTGGCCAAGGCTGTACTTACATAAAGTACAACTAAAGGCTCCTCTGTATGATAGCTTAAACAATACCAAATCCAGTTTCTATGTAATGCACAAGACTCGTGAAGTTGACAAAAAAAGTGTTTTACATTCACATGGTTCCCTCCCAGACACTGCAGCTCACAAAGACAGGATTTCAGCAACAGAGACAGTGCTGTCAATCCAGAAAGTAGTGGGCAGGACTAGACGTGACCAGGTGCTGATTGACAAGCTACAGGCAGGACAAGCTAGTTATTTTGAAAGGGCTTTGATCTCTTTTTAAACATAGGCAACGTAATGGCATTGGACCAATCAAGGGATACTGAGCCAGTCATTAAAAAGTCTCTAAAAACTAGAAACAATGGCTATGCAATAACAGAGCACAACTCTTTGAGGACACGTGGCTGTGTACTATATGGACTAGGTGCTCTATTCGCCTTTATTTTGTCCAAATATTTCTGGACCATATCAATTTTGAGCCATTGTATTTCTTTGGGGGTCATGTCATTACTATCCCCATTATGGACTTGAGCTCCTTAATTTTTCATTGTATACACAGAGCTCTACTTTAACATAGAACTATTATTACACTCTGAGGAAAAGTTTACAGTTAAACATTTACCTTGAAAAATCAGTTTTACATTGTTTCCCTACTTCTTTATATGGTAAAATAAAATTAACTTTATAATATAATGTGTAGAGTGAAATATACCTGGTTGATCCTACCTTCAGCTGTCCCTCCAATCTTCTCTGTGTCCTCACTGCAGGTTGAGATTGTGTAGACCAACTGGTCTCCTCTAATGAGCATGCTCAATTTGAGTTTCCTTTTAAGCTCTTCATTTCCTCCTTTTTCTTATCTGTGTAGCCCACATGACTATGGAGTCACACATGTGGGCGTATACCCTTCCTTCCTTCTCCTCCTCCATGTCTTCCTTTTGCTAAATACTATGTGGCAGGATATAGTATGCTGATTGATTATATTTACTAAGAAACTAATAAAAATATTTAATGTAATTGCTAATACCTGTTGTCCAAAGTCACATGACCAATCGCACAAGTGTGAGCTTAATTTTGATTGACTTTTTTAGTCATGTTAATTTGTACAGCACTAGAAAGGACTTGCCAAAGACTAATACTGCAGAAAACATACAATAGAGTATTAGAAGCCCCTCCCAAGGATCTTTCCCTGGAGATGTCAAAGAACAAGGAGAGATCCTGTGACTGCACTACAGCACTGCAGGAATAAGGTACTTAACTGCTTGCTGACCGCTGCATGCCGATATATATGTCGGCACAATGGCAGTGGTGGGCAAATGGGTGTACCTGTACATCCCCTTTAATTTGCGGGGCTAGTGGGCACGCGCATACCCGCCACGCACAGTGTGACCATGCCTGCGGGTCCTGTGGACTCGATGTCCGCCGGTGTCCCGCGATCGTGTCATGGAGCGGCAGAACAGGGAGATGTACACAAGGCATTTCCCTGTTCTGCCTTGTGACATGACAGGGAGCTGTCATCGGGAGCAGTGATCGCTGTCATGTCAGTGGTAGCCCATCCCCCCACAGTTAGAATCACTCCTTAGGACACACTTAACCCCTTGATTGCCTCCTAGTGTTTAACCCCTTCCCTGCCAGTGTCATTTACACAGTAATCAGTGAATTTTTATAGCACTGATAGCTGTATAAATGACAATGTCCCAAAATAGTGTCAAATATGTTCAATGTGTCTGTCATAATGTCGCAGTCATGATAAAAATCGCAGATCGCTGCCATTACTAATAAAAAAAATAAGAAAAATGCCATAAATCTATCCACTATTTTGTAGATGCTATAACTTTTGCGCAAACCAATCAATATATGCCTATTGCGCTTTTTTTTACCAAAACTACGTAGAAGAATACATATCGCCCTAAACTGAGGAGAAAAATTGTTTTTTTTTTAAATATATGTTTTGGGGATATTTATTATAGCAAAAAGAAAAAAATATTGCTTTTTTTCAAAATTGTCGCTCTTTTTTTGTTTATAGCGCAAAAAATAAAAACCGTAGAGGTGATCAAATACCACCAAAAGAAAGCTCTATTTGTGGGAAAAAAAGAACGTCAATTTTGTTTTGGTGTAACGTCGCATGGCCGCGCAATTGTCAGTTAAATCGACACAGTGCCGATTCACAAAAAGTGCTCTGGTCAGGAAGGGGGTAAAATCTTCCGGGGCTGAAGCAGTTAAAGTGTTTGTTAACCCCCCAAAAAAATAATTCAGATCTTGTTCCCTTAAAGCAGACTAAACAGCACAGTGCTTGTGCTGTGTAATCTGCCCCCTCTAAACTGTAAAAAACCTGGCTGATCCTGCCACTTCCTGTGTCCCCCTCTCTGCACTGACCACAATAATCAGGGCTGCTGAGCCCTGACTACAGTGGTCAGTTTACATCCCTCAGTCATACGCAGCTGTCCTCTCTGCTCTTTTCTCTCCCCCTCACCCCTGCCCGTGTTCTGTGTCCCTGTCTCCGCCCCTCCCCTCATCCCCGCCGCTATTAGTAAAAATAAAAAACCTACAATAGTCACTGCCAGTCCCTCTATTTTAGGCAGGCATATCACACTGTGTAAGTTTTTTCTAAAAACGAGGATTGTAAATACATTTTTAGAGCTGTCTTCAGGCCAGTCACATGGCTCGCGGCCACTGTGGTATGCCTGCCTTTAATAGAGGGGCTGGCAGTGTTTTAATATTTTTAGTTAGCAAACAGTTTAAAGGGAAAAAAAAGTGTTTTTTTTTAAAATACCCTTAGTACCTTATTTCTGCAGTACTGTTGTGTTATGCACACTACACAATACATGTTTCTACCATATTCAAATAGCATCATGAAGACATGCACCACTACTGCTGTGTCTATTCAGGAGCAGGTTTGACGTGCTGTGGAATGCAAATGTTCAGCTTCTAAAAAGTAACCCAAGTTACATTAAAAGATTAAGTTATTAGCAAAAATGTAGAAAACATTTGCATATTGTATGTTCTTTTAAACCTTAAGGGTCAGTTCACACTATAATGTATGCCTTCACGCACATATGTTTGTGTGCATTCCTGCGTGGCGCATTAAAGATAACCCATTAATTTCAATAGGCTGTCAAAGTAAAACAGGAACAATTTTTTAATTTGCACCATATCAAGCTGCATGGTACTGTGGTACCATGCATTTTGTCGATTGTAAATGTGCACACATTTTCTAGATGCGTGGGGGTACCATTAACAATTAAATGCATCCACATGTGTCTGCAGATGGCAGCGCATTACCATGCAGTGCAGGAAACACACATTTCTTGCACCACAAGTGGTGTGAATAGGCCCTGAAGGCCCCCAAAGATGGCTCAAATTTGAGCTGATTCAGCAGGATTCAAGCAGTGGGTATCCTCGTGCCGCGTACACACGGTTGGACTTTTTGACAACAAAGGTCCAACGGTCTTTCCGACGGACTTTCGACGGAATTACGACGGACTTTCAACGGACTTTCTAAGGACCGGACTTGCCTACACACGATCACACCAAAGTCCGACGGATTCGTACGTGATGACGTACAACCGGACTAAAATAAGGAAGTTGATAGCCAGTAGCCAATAGCTGCCCTAGCGTCGGTTTTTGTCCGTCGGACTAGAATACAGACGAGTGGATTTTTCGACCGGACTCGAGTCCGTCGGAAAGATTTGAAGCATGTTCCAAATCTAAAGACCATCAGATTTTTGACTGAAAAAGTCCGCTGCAGGTCCGATGAAGCCCACACACAGTCTAATTGTCAGCCTGACTCGGTCTGTCGGACCAGTCCGGTCGAAAAGCCCGCTCGTGTGTATGCGGCTTTACAAGCACCCCCTGCCTCAACAATCGTCAATTTAAAAATCAGCTGGACTGGGTGCAAAATTATGGGCCCAACAGTGACTGCATCCTATCAGATGCAGTCACTTGTCAATCATCAACACTGTATTTAGGCAGCCTCAGAATCTGGAGCTGCCTGAATAAAATAGTGGAGATTCCACCATTTATTCTGTGAGCAGGGATAGGAAATCAATTTTCTCTTGGGAGATGAATGAGAGAAATTTGAAGCCATATATGGCCAGTTTAAAATCTGTGCGAGAATAGTTTATGACATTTATGGCGATTAGCAGTAGATGGGCATATAGGTTATATTGTGTAATAAACTAGCAGCATAAAATGACAGCAGACAGAAGCCAAGACTCAGAAAGCTTATGTGCTAGGTATTTATTAAAGTGGTTGTAAAGGCTCAAGGTTTTTTACCTTCATGCATTTTATGCATGAAGGTAAAAAAAACGTTTCTGTGCAGCAGTCCCCCCAGCTCCCCCCAATACTTACCTGAGCCCCATCTCGATCCAGCGATATGCAAAAATTTATTAAAATAAAAACAAAAAAAATGTATAATATCACTTTAAACTGAACTGCATACAGGTCTATGGAAAAGTAGGGAGTCAACAAGACAGAAAGAAACTGATTTTTATCTTGGCCAGCGCTGTATAAATCAAGAGCCTCAAGTACAATTCAAGCCTGAAGTAATCTCTTATATTATACAACAGGTACGTATAGCCTCATGTGTTCAATGTCCCAAACCCTTATCGGATTTTCTGACCCATGAAACACAAATGGGACCAATAAAGATTTTCTCTCCACAAAGTCTCTGTGTCTTTACTGTTAATCTTTATCAATCCTCATCACATGTATCCACAAAAAAGAAAAAAGTTATATAGTTTAGAACCTTTAATTAATAAGACTTAAAACGGAGTTCCAGCCACAAACATTTTTTTTTAAAAGTCAGCAGCTACAAACACTGTAGCTGCTGACATTTAATAAAGACACTTACCTGTCCAGGGAACCCGCGATGTCGGGCCCCCGAGGCCGATCCGTGCAGGCGCCCCCCATTGTAAGCAAGGGAAACCGGCAGTGGAGCCTTGCAGCTTCGCTGCCAGATTCCTACTGCGCATGCGTGAGTCGTGTGGCACTTTGTGAATGGCCAGCTTGTCTTCTGGGACACACACAGGTCCCAAAAGACAGGGGAGGGGCTCGCCGCAGAAGAGGACATGGCGTCCTGCGCTGCAGCCCGGCTGGAACGGAAGCACACTTTGTACTTCAAAAAAGCTACTAAAGAAAAAAGAAGAAACAATATCCAAAAACGAGGGGTGGAGGGGTGGTGTTTATATTAAAACCACCTTTGAAAAGTGGGTGGAACTCCGCTTTAATCACTATTATTGTGCTCACATGTGTACGTAACAGCATGCCACTAATCACCAAGTTACTTGTGCTGGCTTCACTCCCTCTTCATTCTTATCCTTACCAGATCACAAAACTTTTATATATATATATATATATATATATATATATATATATATATATACACACATACATATACATATATATATATACATATATATCAATCACATAAATTGCTATCTTCCTCCTGCCATCCTCCACAAACATATTCAATGTACCTGTTGGATGATGAAGGAGATTTATCCAGGCTTAAATTGTAGAAACCTTTGATGTATACAATGGGTGACCAAGAAAAAATGATCTTGCTATCAACCAGGGGGTGTTGTAAATTTATCCGGTTGCTGTGGAAGTGGATTGTGGGACACTTGTGTGCTTGTTAACCATCAGACAAGGCAGAAAGATAAGTAGCAGACTGGTTGATTCCAGGGCTACATTCAGATAGTCTAAGGCTGGCCATACACCTATAGATTATCTGCAGATTTTCTATGGTTAGATGGAAAAAGTGGGAGATTCCTCCATCCACACAGTTTAGCGAACATGGAGAGATCTGTTGCACATTTTCTATCTAACCATAGAAAATCTGCAGATAATCTATAGGTGTATGGCCAGCTTAACACTAGGGGTGAGCCAAAGCTTCAGTCCAAATCTACTTTGACATGTGTGGCCTCCTGTTCATCAAGAGCCAAGCATCATATATAGAAGTGGAATTTCTACCACTCCTATATATGCAGGGGCATTGCTATGGGGGTGCGGTGGGTGCGGCCCGCACCGGGTGACACCCGCCAGAGGGGTGACACCGTCACCGAGGCCGCCGCTAAACACTATAGCTTCTAGTGGAGCGGTGCGAGCAGGGCATTCAGCCGTGCGGGGGAGGCTGCCTACAACATTCCCCAGCTGTCAGTCAGGAATCTCCAATATCTCCTGTGGCAGCTGGATTAGGTGGGCGGAGCTGGGGGTGTGGCCACCTCCTCCACTCCTCCCACAGACCCCTTCAGCTGAAGGAGATAGAGCCGAGGACACAGCCCCGCCCACCCGCCCGGGTCTTCATCTGCAAGTATGCAAGCATGAGGTATGGTATGAGTTACTGCACAGCACACTGTCACACACCCCTACCTGCCTTGTACCACCCCAAACCTGCCCTGTACCAACCCCAACCTGCCCTGTACCATCCCCAACCTGCCCTGTGCCATCCCAAACCTGCCCTGTGCCACCCCCAACCTGCCCTGTGCCACCCCCATCCTGCCCTGTGCCACCCCCAACCTGCCCTGTGCCACCCCAACCTGCCCTGTACCATCCCCAACCTGCCCTGTGCCACCCCCAACCTGCTCTGTGCCACCCCCATCCTGCCCTGTGCCACCCCCACCTGCCCTGGACCACCCCAAACTGCCCTGGACCACCCCCAACCTGCCCTGGACCACCCCCAACGTGCCCTGGACCACCCCCAACCTGCCCTGTGCCACCCAACCTGCCCTGTACCAACCCCAACCTGCCCTGGACCACCCCCAACCTGCCCTATACCACCCCAACCTGCCACTATACCATTCTATACTACCCTAACCTGTCACTATACCACCCTATACTATCATTTACAGGGGCTGGTTTTGGGTGCGCCCCGTGACCGTGCGCTGCCTGCAGGTTGCTGGGCAGCCTAGGCGGGGGGGGTGACACCATGTTTTACCGCACCAGGTGACACCAACCCTAGTGACGCCACTGTATATATGACTGCTTCTCACTGTCAGTGGTTCCCAAATAAAGCATTCCCACCAATAAGTTTAATTGAAGCATATAATAAATTTAAAAAAAACTACTTAAAACAAAAAGGTATTTGCTTCCATTACAGATCCAAATAATAAGTGGTTTATTTTCCATTTTAGGATAGTGGGAAGAATCATGCAAATTATTTGTTTATGCCCCTGTGGTCAAATATACTGTACATCTAGAGCTGCTGGTTAAAAAACAGACTAATATTATAGAGCCATTTATTCTAAATGTCATACAGTAGATGGTTATCCTCAATCATCAGTGCAGTATAAGGAAGTCATGGCTTCTGTGGAGTAGGACTTTTGGACTGACACATCAATGCAATATTGAATAAATTGGATTATATATAAACCAGCAATTCTGGATGTCCTAAAATAAGGAATAAACCACTTGTTTTTGGATCTGTGATGGAAGTAAGACTGTCACGGTCAGGGGTCAGGCTCGGAGACTAGTAGCTATAACAGTAGAGAAATTCCCACTGACTAGCAGTATAGGTATACAAGCAGGTCACCCTGGCAGATGATGGGGCTCACCTGAGGTGCGGGGTCTAAGTACAAACCAATGTTCACCAGAGCTCCTGATGGTGGAGATAGATTTTGCTGCTTGTTAGTAGCATTCCCTGTTTTTTGTTTTATGTACACCCTGCCCCCTATTTTCTCCTAGACAAGAATAACATCTGCTCTGCTTTGAAGCCCCATGGTATATGCATGTCTCATATCCCAGGATGCTTCACTTTTCATTCACAGAGGTCGGGGGAGGTCGAAGGAGGGCGGGCCTGGTGTACGTCATTAGGGGCAAGGCTGCCTATATCGCCAAGGAGCACAGCTGGTGGTGTGGAACAAGGCATGTGGCAGAGGCATGGCAGGTTACAGCAGGACAACAAGCAGGTGAATGCGTGAATAGAGGAACCCTGAATAATAGGGGAAGGCAAGGGGGTGATTTTCCTCTTTAAAGTCCAAATCCAATAATTTCCTTTTAAATCCCTACCGCCTTTAAAACCCTAAACATGTTTTACCTTAATGCATTCCCTGCATTAAGGTAAAAAATGTTTCAGGATATGTATAACTCCCCACCCATTATACTTACCTATGCCCAATCTTGATCCAGCACATCTGTAGAGGCTCTCTCCTCTTCTTACCGCTCTCACAGGCTTTGTTGAGAGCAGTAAGAGCAATTGGCTCCCGCCGCTGTCAAACAAATCCTGTGGTGTGGGAGTGGGGGAAGGGCTGAGCCTCGCTGCCTGTGTCTATCGATGTAGACAGAGCAGCTTGGAAGCGAGCCTGCAGGTGTGCCACAATAGGAAGCGAATTCCTATGGTGCCACACCGAGAAAAGAAGTGTTAGCAGGGGTTACCAGAAGAGGAAGATCGAGGCTGCTCCTTGGAAAACCATTGCACAGAGCAAGTAAGTGTATCATGTTTGTTATTTAAAAGAAAATAACTGTACAAACACTTTAAATAGACCACACATTCAAACATACAAGCAAAGTATCTGACTTTTTTCCATCACTTTGGTTAATGACTAGCATGATTCTAGAAATATATATTATCTACTGTATCTACAGTATATTCTACATTTTCATAACATATATGAAAGTCATATAAGTCAACCCATTACTCATGCTTGCCTTGATGTAGTGCAGAATAAAAATAATATAATTACAGCGCTCACAAAAAAGTATATGTGATAAATAATTGACAAGAAAGTTACATGACAATAAAATATTAATGTGAAAATAAATAAAATGTCCCATATGTAACGTGCATAAGTGCTCCAATTAATAAAGTGCAACGGTGCTCCAAACTTCAAGGTGTGACACACACCCCTCCTGTGTCTGCACTCACCAAATGAAATGGACCCCTAGCTTTTCAGTCTACGGGTCATTAGGGCTAAACCGCTGGCCAGAATTGGCAATCCACAGAAGGGTCCAATGGAGATCTCCCCCAACGTGATGTTCAGTGTATCAGTCCCTAAAAAGAAGGGACTGATAGTGAAGTACAGTTGGCAGTATTTATTGCGCAAAAAGTATTAAAAAAGTATTAAATTAAAAAAGCATGTAACAATGCAGCGAAAGAACATAGAAATGCCGCATCCAGCGTGCGTTCCACGAAACCGCAAATGACGTCAATTGGACTTGTCACTGGAAATTACGTCAATGCGTTTTGCCCTCCCACAAGGGGTCATCAAGGACCTCCTGTACTTTGCGCATTTCGTTATACCTACTTTGTCCCCAGGACGAAGTGGGTATGACGAAACACGTCAGGACGTGGCTGTACGGCAACCGGAAGTGACGATCACGTACCACCGGAAGTGACATTCTGAGTGTTTGGATGAGGAGAACAAGCGAAATTTGAAACTTCTTATGCTCGCTGCTACTTGATATCCCTGGCATCATACACAATACCAATGTGATTATTTCATCGCCTTCTGGTAAGTGCACGACCATTAGGCTGGTGATGTAAGGATTGTTTAATACATTTTTTTAAAACAGTATCACACTATTTAGAGTTTATTTTCTCCACATATCACAATAGTCTTTGGACGTTCATTTATTGGGATATCGCTGTAACTTGGTGTGCTGACTGCTCTTTTTTGCCAAAACAGGAGAGTGTGAGGCAATATTAGCCGGTGAGTGTACATCTGACTGGGGTAGTGTTTTCTAACATGGTGAGGTAACAGTTTGGAGTTCAGCACCAAAAAGTCTGATTGTGAAACTGCTTATGGACTATTAATGGACTAGCAAATTTTCTATCTATTCCTTTGTACCCTTTCACTGAGGGGACTGTTTTTGAGTGATTTCATCATTTTCAAGCGCTACTTTTTACCTTTATCATATATGTATTTATAGGTAATGTTGTCCCAATACCATTTACAATAACAATACAGACTAACAGTATCAGGGTCCTTACAGTACAAGCTAAAAAAATGACAATCAGAATATTACAAAGGAATAAAACTAGACAAACTGCTGTCGCTTACTCCATACCTTCACAAACAAAATGCAGATACAATATTGCCTACCAAATAAACCACTCAGGTGACTATTATAAGTATACCCTTGATCACATATCCTTCATTGACATTAAGAGTTAAAGAGCAATTACACCATACATCACAAATTTTATCTCTGGAGCTCAGTCAGAGTGACCACTGGATTCTTGGTCACCTGTCTTACTAAGGCCCTTCTCCTCCAATTGCTCAGTTTGGCTGGGCTACCAGCTCTTGGAAGAGTCCTGGTTGTGGCAAACTTCTTCCTTTTGAGAATTATGGAGGCCACTCTGCTCTTGGGAACCTTCAGTGCAGCAGAATTTTTTTTTGCCTTCCCCAGATCTGTGCTTTTCAATAATCCTGTCTCTGAGCTCTGCAGGTAGTTCCTTTGACCATGTGGCTTTTGCTCTGATACAGTATGTAGTGTCAGCTATTTGGCCTTTTATAGAGAGGTGTATGTGCCTTTCCAAGTCATGTCCAATCAATTTAATTTACCACAGGTGGACTCCGGTCAAGGTGTAGAAACATCTCAACAATGATCAAGAAAGGCACCTTGGCTAAATTTCAAGTGTTGTTGCAAAGGGTCTGAATACTTTAGCCAGATGTGTGATTTCAGTTTTTCCTTTTTCATACATTTGCAAACATTTCTAAACTTCTGTTTTCACTTCATCTTTATGGGGTACTGAGTGTAAATTCATGAAAAATAAAAAGGAAATTAAACAACTGTAATATCAGGCTGCAATATAGAACTGAAAAAAGTGGAGGGTTCTGAATATTTTATAAATGCACTGTATGTACAGTATATGGCTTCTATAAAATTTTAAGAGATCCAGTCCAAAAATGTCTCTAAGGTGGTGGCACACAAACAGAAAAGTAAGAAGACTTTATTTCTTAAAATAAGAACTGCTCAAACACATAAACCCACAAGGATAAAAGAAGTTGTGGTGACAGTATGCCCCCCTGACATTTTTTACTGCATCCCCATATCAGACAGGCTAGATCCAGCCCTGCAGGGCACTCCAGTCTGGGATAAACTCCCACAGTTGTGCTGTATATTAAAAGATGTTGATTTTCCTAGCATAAAGCCTGTTTGATCGCTATGAATTATAGAAAAAAACAATTGTGTTAAGCCTCTTAGCAAAGATTTTTGCTAGAATTTTGTAATCTATATTTAATAATAAGATTGGCCTGTAAGAGGCACGATCATACAAATTTTTATCTGGCTTTGGAATGAGCATTACTGTAGCCTCATACATAGAAGTCGGTATATCTTATTGAAGAAAGGCCTCTGCATATACCCTAGTTAACCACTTAAAGACTAGCCTCGTTTTGGATTTTAGGTGTTTACATGTTTAAAACAGGTTTTTTTGCCAGAAAATTACTTAGAACCCCCAAACATTATATATTGTTTTTTTTCTAACACCCTAGAGAATAAAATGGTGGTCATTGAAATACTTTTTTTGCACCGTATTTGCACAGCGATCTTATAAGCGCACTTTTTTGGAAAAAAATCACTTTTTTGAATAAAAAAATAAGACAACAGTAAAGTTAGCCCAATTTTTTTTTATATTGTGAAATATAATGTTACACCAAGTAAATTTATACCCGAGGGGGGCGTGGCCAGCAACTGGGATGTGAGGACATGCTCAGCCTGAGCTCCGTCCGCACCGCACACATCCTGACCAGATCCTGCTATCCAGGCCAGCATCCGAGGGTCCCATCTGTCCCCACAGCACCCAGGGAGCATAGTGACCATCGGGGGATGGTCAAATACGGACCACCGATGGAGGAGGCCCTGGGATTTGAGCCGCCGCATGCAGGCCGCAGCAAGATGGCACCGATCAGCACGAGGGGATCACACAGAGACAAGCAGCCTCCACATCTACACCTTGGAAGCAGCTCAAGGGGAAGGGTGAGTCACATAGATCCCCCCTACCTTAAGCCCAGAAGACCCTCTCTTGTTTTCCCCTGCTGAGGGACATGATCCTACCTCCCCCAGAGCAGACAGGGATGATGCAGGCCCTGCAGAGCCATCCCTAGCTCAGATTATGGCAGCCATCCAGCACAGTCATGCATCTCTCACCTCACAAATGGACACTATCAAGACAGAATTATCCTTTCTGAAACATGTCCACACTATCCGCCATAGAGTGACTAATGCTGAGCAACGTATTAGTGAAATGGAGGATGAGACGCGTCCCTTACAGGGCTCTGTGAGGGAATTGCGGCAGGCTCATGAGTACACTACAGATAAGATCACTGATATGGAAGACCGTTTAAAAAAATATATAAACCTCTAAAGGGATTTTTAAGGCAATGAATTTTTGAATTTGTTTAAAAAATAAAATCAAATTTATTGAGTATCATTAGACATGAAAAACATAAATATTGATATATGTGCATTAACATAGGGTAAATAACATATAGATGCAAAATAGGACTTCAAGACAGTTTGTATATACATCCGAGAAATAGTTATAGTATACAGTTACATGTGAAGGAATTGTTAAAAAGCAGACAGTGATGTATCACACTACCCAATACGGTCACCCTGAATGGCCACTCGAATATGGGGTAGTGGAATTTCCAACGCGTTTCAACGTTAAACAAAATCAAGTCTTCTTCAGGGAAAATTACATCACAATCTAAATAATCAAAAAGAGGGGAATAGATCAGAAAATGTTGTTGTAATTTATACATATATACATCATACCAGTCTCCTGCATTGGTTGGATTCTCTAGTAACTTACGTTCTCTCAAGGCAACCCGGGTGGAGCATATTGTATGCCAGGGGCCAAAGATACCCCACAGCAAAGACAACCTGGACAGTCCTATAGCTCTACAAGGCGGCTGGATATATAATCAAAAAATCCAAACATATAGCGTCCTCAGCCTTGAAAAAGGATGGCTGTCTGTAGTGGGGCAAAAAATAAATAAACATAAGTGGTGTCCTTAAAAGACACAGGGGGGGCCCCGCAGTTTAACTCCGGGGCCCTCCTTTTTGTCCTGCCTTGCATACATGCCAGGCGGGCACATCTGTGTCGGTGGTTACTAGTTCTGTCTCCCCCCTCTCACTCTCCATCGCCTTATCCATTCTGGTGAGGAGAGGAAGGGGGGACTTTATATGGTGCAGTGAATATACTGAAGGCCTTAATTTATCATCCTTTGATCTTCTCTCTCTCCCCCCGGCAAAGTCCCCCCCCCACAGGATGGGAGATTTCACCGGGGAGACCCATTCTGTTGGGGCATTAGTGGGATTAAGGTCCGCCCAATGCCTACCCACCGTGGGTCCAACTTTATCCCACACCATGGTAGACAATTTTTCTATGAGGGCACGATCCAGCTTCAAGCTGATGGATGGTCTTTACTTGTATCCCACTTTTTCACTTTTTAGTCACATAGCTATGGAGGTACCTACTGGGTGTGCGGCACTTGCCGCACATGCGCAGGCCCCTTAGTTATAGTTGGTTGCCTTGGTAGCGTCCGGCATCCTCACGCCGGACGCTCCCAGTAGCAACAAATACGAGTAAGCCGCGTAACAGGTCACGTGGCAGAAGCACGTCACTAGTTGCGCGTCATCACGTCGCGCCTGCGTGGACCGTCAAGCGGAGTTGGTTGCCAAGGTAGCATCCAGCGTCCTAATGCTGGACGCCTTTGACAGCAACCACCACGTGTAAGCCGTGCTATTGGCCAGCGCGGCGTCTCATCTCCGCCCACTAGCAGATCCACACCATATATAGGACGCCAAAGATGGCAAATGGCGCCATTCTTCCCGGGACACCCTCTTGGGGATATCTGGGCTATCTGGGGCTTTGGCTTCACGGATCCTCACGTTTTTAGGCCAGGCGACCTACTCATTAGTAAGTTCTCTTATTTTACAAGGAATGGGATCTCCCTATCAGGGAGGTCCACTTTGTTTATACCTGGCCTTTGGTCAAGGGGGGATTTCTTTATGTGGTGTCTACTGGTGGTTCATCCCCCAGCTCTTTTAAGGACACCAATTATGTTTATTTTTTTTATTTTTTGCCCCACTACAGACAGCCATCTTTTTTTCAAGGCTGAGGATGTTATATGTTTGGATTTTTTGATTATATATCCAGCCGCCTTGTAGAGCTATAGGACTGTCCAGGTTGTCTTTGCTGTGGGGTATCTTTGGCCCCTGGCATACAATATGCTCCACCCAGGTTGCCTTGGGAGAACGTAAGTTACTAGAGAATCCAACCAATGCAGGAGACTGGTATGATGTATATATGTATAAATTACAACAACATTTTCTGATCTATTCCCCTCTTTTTGATTATTTAGATTGTGATGTAATTTTCCCTGAAGAAGACTTGATTTTGTTTAACGTTGAAACGCGTTGGAAATTCCACTACCCCATATTCGAGTGGCCATTCAGGGTGACCGTATTGGGTAGTGTGATACATCACTGTCTGCTGTTTAACAATTCCTTCACATGTAACTGTATACTATAACTATTTCTCGGATGTATATACAAACTTCTATGTCTTGAAGTCCTATTTTGTATCTATATGTTATTTACCCTATGTTTATGCACATATATCAATATTTATGTTTTTCATGTCTAATGATACTCAATAAATTTGATTTGATTTTTTAAACAAATTCAAAAAATCATTGCCTTAAAAATCCCTTTAGAGGTTTATATATTTTTTCACATGTATTTGGGATGATGGCAATGACACATCCACACCACCAAGGTCACACCTATATATATGGAAGACCGTTTAAGGAGAAACAACCTACGCTTCTTGGGGTTCCCAGAGGGTGTTGAGGGCAAAACACCAGAAACATTCATGGAAAAATGGCTGATGAATGAGTTTGGTGCCACCACCTTTTCACCAATGTTCGCCATAGAAAGGGCACACAGAATCTCCATGCGCCCTTCACCACCTGGGTCCCCACCACGTGCCATGATTATAAAGCTGCTCCACTTCCGAGACAGAAAGGCTATTCTCAGAGTGGCTCGAGAGAGGGGCAAAGTCTCCTTTAATGGCAATGGCATTACCATTTTCCCAGATTTCTCCGTAGCAACGCAGAAGCAAAGAGCCACTTTCCTAGCAATTAAACACAGGTTACGGGAGCTTCATCTTCCATATGGCATGTTATATCCTGCACGTTTGCAAATCATTTACCAGGGAAAGGCCTACTTTTTTACGGATCCCAAGGAGGCATCACATTGGGTGGACACTTTGGGACATCCGAATCGCAGAAACCAAGATAGGAGATCTCCTCCCCGTTAGTGTTTCACTTTACATGAAGTTTGCCGAGCCACCTTCATTATGCTCCATTGCCGGCGGAAAGGAGAAGCATGGGAACGAGGAGACCTGGAGGGGGTTTTGTTTATTTTGCTCCCTTTACTTCATCTATCCCCATCTCTATACAGCCGGTATGGGACTTTGCATCTTGAATCCCCTGAAGTAGAAGATATCTCCCGTGCTACTCTTGGATGCCAACCAATAGCATGCCATCCTCTCTGTTTTTCAAATTTTTTTTACTGTTATTTTTTGACACTATGATTTTTAAGGCCAAGAGATATCACATATTTTTAATCTGTGCGGACAAATGCAGATGGAGACCCAGAGTTGTGGACTTTTACACGTCTCCTGGACTAGTTGGTTGGGGGTCTGAGCCATGGCCCTTATACTAAATAGTTTTGGTTACGGGAATAAAGCTCTCATATGTTGGGGTGGGAGCCGGGAGGATTAGGGAGGGAAAATCTGTTGGGGAACCTTTTGTGGGGTTTTTCTTTACTGTCAAGGTTGTCAACAAACAACACTAGTACTCAGTTGCATATATATACTTCACTAATGATTTTTTGGTCTTACAGTTTCCACAATCCAAAGCTTAATTAGATTAATGGATTGATGATTCAAATATCATAGATGTCCATATCTTGGTGTATTTCTCAGGGCTCGCTAGACCTCGTCCTGGGATGGGCTCTGGCGAACAATGAGAAATGGGCTCCAACAGTCATAACTTACCTATACACATGTCTAGACTCCGTTTAGTCTCATGGAACATTAGGGGGCTTAACTCCAAGGTCAAAAGGTCATTGATGTTTGAATATTTGGCGAGACACAATCCGCACGTGATCCTCCTCCAGTAAACCCACCTTCAGGGGTCAAGGGTAATGGCTCTAAAGAAAGCAAAAATTGCCTATGTCATACATTCTACCTACTCCACGTATGCCAGAGGCACGTCAATCCTTATAGCAAAATCAGCACCTGTCACCATAAAACATATTAAAATTGACCCTAACGGGTGTATTTTAATATGTTTTATGGTGACAGGTGCTGATTTTGCTATAAGGATTGACGTGCCTCTGGCATACGTGGAGTAGGTAGAATGTATGGCATAGGCAATTTTTGCTTTCTTGTGGTACTTGAATTTTTGGGTAAGCCCTACACGGTTACAAGTCTATATGTCCCACCACCTTTCATTAAAATATTTTTCGAACGGGTAATGAGTTCCCTTTTGACAATAGTGGAGGGCCCTCTACTGATTGCAGGGGACTTTAACACAGTACTCGATAATTCTATCGACAGGTTCAAGTGTTCTACATTGCCCCCCACACTCCTGTGTTCTTTTTTGACACAATTTGACCTGGTGGAGGCCTGGAGGTGGAAACATGCGGACGGGAGGGAGTACCCGTGTCAGTCTGAAACGCACGGTACTCTATCCCGGATTGATTTATGTTTAGTTTCGTCTGAATTGTTGAATAGGGTGGTCGAGGCCAAATATCTCCCTAGGGCGGTGTCTGACTACTCCCCCTTAATGGTGGACCTTGCCCTGGGCCCCCCCACCTCATACCGAATGTGGCGACTGAGCCCCTTGTGGTTAGCAGATCAGGTGGTGGTAGGTCAAAGTGCAGCGGAAATGAAATCATATTGGTTGAGTAACCGTCAGAGTGTCTCTGTCCCGTTAACCTTGGATGCCTTTAAGGCCACCACACGTGGCACCTTTGCAGCGGCGATTGGGCAGGCCCCCAAGGCATCCCAGTCCAAATTAAAGGACGCGGAGGAGGATCTCAGGGCAGCAGAGGCCGCCTATTCCCCAACCCCCACCCCAACGACATATACTACCTGGAAACATAAATCCAGAGACCTGGACCTAGTCCTTCTGGAGCGCACTCAGAAGAAATTGCTGTATCAAAACCAGCGACTCTTCGAGTTCGGGGACAAAAATAGCCGACTACTGGCTTATTTGTCTAGGCCTGATTATCAACCGTGCAGTATTCCAAGAATTAAAAATATAGTGGGTGAAGTGGTGGAACAGAGTGAGGAGATAGTGGATGCTTTTGTGAAATTCTACATCTCGTTATATGCTACTAAAGCCCATTATACTATTGTAGAACTAGATGATTACATGGCTGACATTTCACTACCAAGGCTTCAAGAAGCGCAGGCCTCACTCCTTGATGACCCCCTGAAACAATTAACCCCACATTTAAAAAAAAAAAAGAAAAAAAAAATGTACACAAATATGCTACATCAGCTCGTCACAATGTAGATATGTCATAATGTATCCCTGCTGACACATTCCTGGCCACGTTTATTTATTGATATATGCTGAAGGGAGGTATTCCATTTCATGCGTCAAATAAGACTACTTCATTAATACTGTTCGGTTAGTTGTTTCATCTAGGGAGATTTTTTTTTTTAAAGAAATATTCCTATTTCTTGAAAGACGTTAAAGTAGAACTACACTTTCCCAATGAACATTGACTATTTTTAATCTTTATGCTGCTAGCATTAGTAAATAGATAGGAAAGGATATCATAGTACTTGTTTTAAACTTTTGTTTTTTACATTTCTTGAATTACTTCCTGGTTCCAGGCATAGGCAAATTATGTCATACATCCCAGGAGTCCTCAGGAGGGAAGGGTGGGTTTTCTCAGCTAAACACACCCTTCTGGCTGTGTGCCTGAGCTAAGGGCAATGGATTTCAGTAAATGCTACATGAATAATCTGCTATCACTCAAGATGGCCATTTCTATGCAAAATAAAGCATTGAGACCTGGCCTGGCTGGGGGGAATTTGCTTTGAATATCAAAAATGAATTAGATAGTGTTTTTGGTTTGTGATGCTCAAATGCAGTGTAGTTCCCTTTTAAGAAGACCAGGGGAGTGTGGCTTCTGCTGTCATGGCTGGACGTGTCTAACGTGAGCTCCGTATTCAGCCTTTATTCTCCAGCATGATCTTCTTGGCGCCTCCTACTTAACCAATCGTGCTGGACCCCCTTAATATCGCTTAAGTTTGTCATGCATATTTGCTTTGTATATATTGTGGCAGGTCGAGCCTGTGCCACTGTTTGAAAACTGATTCTGGGCCAGGTTTTCTGGGAAGCAAGCACACTAATGATTTAGGTGTGTGCTGCATTCATGTTAGAGCCAAGGTTAGAGGACAGTGGCCTCACCTTCCCGATGTGGTCAGTATGTGAAGGGAGCTGTGAGGTGAACATCGCACCATACTATCCAAGTCAGGACAAGGCTGAGCCTGTGAGAATTTAGCAGCTGGGAGCTGCGGTAAGGACAGTCAAGTTGACCAAGGTAGACTGGGACTGTGTTTGATAGGCTGGAGGAGCAAGGCAGGAAGCCTGAGCAGTGAAGCCGTGGAAAGAGCCACGAGGCTAAATTTAAACGTACTGCTTGGCGCTACCAATGGGCTAAAAATTCCCCAACTTGTCACAATAAAATTTGGTTATTTTTACACATCAATCTAGAGTTGGATGTAAAAACCTTGCTCTTGAAAATGTGTTTATGAGGTTACTTTAAAAAAACGTCTTGTGCCTTAACGAAATTATTTTTGTAGATGAGGGTTTTCCTTTTTCCCCTTTTTTTTTATCAGAATTTAGTTTTTGTTCTTTATTATTTTTCAACATTTTAATTTTTTTTTTTTTTTTAGTCCAGTAAATATAGGTTGGGCTCTTTTCCTTTTTTTTGGAACCGAAAAGGCTGAAGACACCACGTATTGCCCACATACAAGCAGATGTGTTATGTTGGCAATGTCTTATTGTTTATTTTATTGATTCGTTATGCTTTATCTGAATTTTGTCAAATATGGAATGCATATGATTTAAATTAAATTATTTTTTTTTGTTGGTTACTGTCATGTCCAGCCACATAATAGCGCTCACAATGTACTCACAGATGAAATGCCCTTTGGTATGCCCAAAATGGAAAAGTCCTCAAGTAAAAAAAAAGTAAAAAACAAAAAGTAAGCTATTGTTAAAGTAACATACATACACTCCCACACCATTGTCACCTAAAACAGTCCCCCCTCATCTTTACTCCTACACCTCTCATACAACTGACTCTGTTACCACGTACCTTATTCCATTGTTTGTCCATCTGCTTCTGGAAAACAAGCTGCGCTGGCCCTGCTAAATCTGGTCCTATACAGGGGCAGTATATGAGTTGTCCTAACTGCTGTACTTGCATGGCATCCTGCAGTTGAATATACCCAGGGTAGTACTCACCTCTACCTCACTCTAGCTAAGACTCTGGGTAAATCAATCTAACATAGTTTAACCAGAGAACTAAATACGCCAGTAAAGAATGAGCATTGCCAAATGCCTACATTGGAAGGCATGTTAAGAAAGCTGGCTGTTGCTACATTGTTAAAACCAATCTCTGGGCAAAATATGAACTTCATCCCACTTCCTTCTCTAACCCATCCTGCATGACTTTTTTTCATACCTTGTGAAGCCTGATATACTCACCTTGGTCATCCATCAGGGTCTCTCTCTGGTGGCATTATAGAGCACGAAAAAACACTAATCCAGTGCTCCAGAAGTGCCTGTGACAACCATTTCCCCATATTCTCAAATTTGCCCCAAGCACGGCCAACCTCTGGATGTGGTTTTAACTAATCGCAGATTGGAATTGGTTATTTGGAAATGTTTATTAAATGTTTATGATATTTGACAATATCCTTTCAGTTTCGGCAGGGGATGAGAATTCTGTTATTTCTTTCCTGGGTCATCTTAAAAGCAATAACAGGGGCATAGAGCTCAGTTACGAATAGGGATGAGCCGAACACCCCCTTGGTTCGGTTCACACCAGAACCTGCGAACGGACCGAAAGTTCGCACAAATTTTAGAACCCCATTAAAGTCTATGGGGACTCGAACGTTCAAAATCAAAAGTGCTAATTTTAAAGGCTAATATGCATGGTATTGTCCTAAAAAGGGTTTGGGGACCCGGGTCCTGCCCCAGGGGACATGTATCAATGCAAAAAAACGTTTTAAAAACAGTCGTTTTTTTGGGAGAAGTGATTTTAATGATGCTTAAAGTGAAGAAATAAAAGTGAAATATTCCTTTAAATATCATACCTGGGGGGTGTCTATAGTATGCCTGTAAAGTGGCGCGTGTTTCCCGTGCTAAGAACAGTCCCTGCACAAAATGACATTTTTAAAGGAATAAAAGTCATTTAAAACTGCTTGCGGCTTTAATGTAATGTCGAGTTCCAGCAATATGGATGAAAATCAGTTTGACAAACGGCATGGGTACCCCCCCCCCCCCGTCCATTACCAGGCCCTTTGGGTCTTGTATGGATATTAAGGGGAACCCCGCACCAAAATAAAAAAAAAGGAAAGGCGTGAGGCCCCCAGGCCCTATATACTCTGAACAGTAGTATACAGGCGGTGCAAACAAGAGAGGGACTGTAGGTTTTTTGATAAGCAGAATCTGTTTGTAATTTTGAACTGGTACATTTTTAAAGTGTAGCTCCAGCCAAAAAATCTATTTTTAAGCTTTTTGGAAAACATAGGGAAGGGTTATCACCCCTGTAACATT
Source organism: Lithobates clamitans (assembly GCA_037952925.1). NCBI lineage: Eukaryota > Metazoa > Chordata > Amphibia > Anura > Ranidae > Lithobates > Lithobates clamitans. The sequence continues at coordinate 874,241 of JBBGZY010000382.1, read as the reverse complement.
TGTTTTGCTGTCTGTGCACTTCTTCAGAAGATTTACCCTCACTTTCTGTCCCAATGACAAATGTTTTTTGAAAATTTGGGGTTTTTAGTGAAACAAGGATTGGTGATAAAGCATCATTGGAGAGGAGACACGTTTTTCCCATATTAACTCTTACAGGAGAGAATTTCCCTTCCTAGGGGGTAGATTTCATCTCACTTCCTGTTGTCTCCTTCCGTTTACAAGTAGGAGTAGTTTGCAAGTTGAATGTTTGAAAGTAGGGGCCTGCCCTATATACTCTGCAGAAATTGGGGCCTTAGGTTTTGGTGTTGCCACAACACTGTAAGCCCTCACAGTTACTCTTGGTGGGCGCATGAACGGGCCCTGCTGTAAAATATTAGATCAAGAATTGTAATTACATGCCATTATTGAACAGGGGCAGAAAAATTGGGCCTTTGGTGGTGGTGGTGTTGCCACAACACTGTAAGCCCTCACAGTTACTCTTGGTGGGTGCAGGAATGGGTCCTAATGTGAAATATTAGATCAAGAATTGTAATGACATGTCCCTGTTAAACAGGGGCAGAAAAAATGGGCCTTGGGCACTGGTGCTGGTGCCACAACACTGCAACCCCTCACAGATACTTTAGTTGGAGCGCAGGAATGAGCCCTACTGCAAAGTATTGCATCAAAAATTGTTATTACATGCCCCTGTTAAACAGGGGCTGAAAAATTGGGCCTTAGGCACTGGTGCTGGTGCCACAACACTGCAACCCCTCATAGATTTTCTTGTTGAGTGCAGGAACAAGCCCTGCTGCAAAGTATTGCATCAAAAATTGTAATTACACGCCCCTGTTAAACAGGGGCTGAAAAATTGGGCCTTAGGCACTGGTGCTGGTGCCACAACACTGCAACCCCTCACAGATACTCTGGTTGAGCGCAGCAACGAACCCTCCTGCAGAATATTGCATCAAAAATTGTAATTACACGCCCCTGTTAAACGGGGCTGAAAAATTGGGCCTTAGGCACTGGTGGCGGCGCCCAGAACCAAAAATGTTCTTACAAGCCATCAGCATGATCACTGAGGAGGAAGAGGATAATCACTCAGCATAACAGGATAGTCACTCAGCATCAGCATAGGCAGTCTTGAAGGGATCTGACATTTCAAAAAAAATTATTCGGTTACATCAGCATCAGGTGCCTGGTAGCTGGTGGTGACCCAAGAATGATTCATTTTTATGAAGGTCAGTCGATCGACCTAGTCAGTGGACAGGCGCACCCTGTGGTTGGGTTGCCTCCAGCAGTACTGAATGTGCGTTCCGAAAGAACACTGGATGCAGGACAGGCCAGTAGCTCAATTGCATACTCTGCAAGCTCTGGCCAGTGATCCATCCTCAAGACCCAATAACCCAGAGGATTTTTCGGTGGGAAATGTGTCCAAGTCAGATCTTGCCCCTAGGTATTCCTGCACCATGTAAAACAGACGCTGGTTGCTGGAACCGATCATACCTTGGGGCTGCGGACTAAAAAATTGTCTGAAGGCATCGGTCAGACGGCCACCTTCTCCACCGCTCCTTCTTTGACTGACCGAAGCCTCAGCAACACGTTGTCCAGGAACAGGAGTTTGTAACCTCCCAGTCTCTGGGAACGCATTGCACAGACCTTTCTGCAAGGCCTCCCGAAGATGTTTCATCCTCTGCTCCCTCTGCGACGACAAGATAAGGTCTGCAACCTTACCCTTGTAACGTGGATCAAGGAGGGTTGCCAGCCAGCATTGATCCCTCTCTTTGATACCACGAATACGAGGATCCTTCCGCGTGGTTTGCAGGATCAGGGAAGCCATGCAGCGTAGGTTTGCTGAGGCATTCGGTCCGGAGTCCTCTGGGTCACTAAGGATGACATGATCCGCAGCCACCACCTCCCAGCCACGTACAAGTCCATGGGTTTCTTGGGACTGTAAATGATCCCTTGAAGACTGCTGCTGATGCTGAGTGCCAGGTTCCACCTCCATGCTGACACAATCCTCCTCCTCCTCATCCTCTTCCTGTGTGATTGGCAGGCACGCAGGAACACTGTCTGGATAAAGGGGGCCTTGAGAGGTAAGGAAGTCCTCCTCTTCCTCCCTCTGTTCTGCCTAAAGTGTCCTGTCCATTATTCCACACAGCGTGTGCTCCAACAGGTGGACAAGAGGCACAGTGTCACTGATGCATGCACTGTCACTGCTCACCATCCTCGTGGCCTCCTCAAATGGTGACAGGGCAGTGCATGCATCCCTGATCATAGCCCACTGGCGTGGGAAAAAAAACAAGGTCCCCTGACCCTGTCCTGGTGCCATAGTCGCATAGGTACTCATTGATGGCCCTCTGCTGCATGCGGTGGGATCTGATGCACTCGTCTCAAAAAAGGCCCACACCAAAGGACTTTTGGAATAACGCGCAGAGACAACAGTGCCCTGCACATGCGGAGCTCTGTGGTGTGATGCAGTCGGTGTGCTGCCCTTAAGCTGGCCCCTGGAGGGCATCCTGCCTCATTGGTGATGTGCCTCCTTCTCTCTCCTATCAGGCACCCACGTGGAGTCAGTGACCTCATCATCCCCCCCTCCTCATCACTGGAGCAAAGCTGGCAGTATGCTGGAGCTGGGGGAACATGACTGCCAGATTGCTGTCCTTCTTGGGCACCCCCTCTCTCTGGGCTTACGTTACTGCCTTCCTCTAGCTGGGTACCATCATCGGAGCGTTCAAAATGCTGGGCATCCTCCTGGAGCATGTGCCCAACACTGTGGTCAAACAGTTCGGGGGACTCCTCAGAAGGACATGGTGGGGCTAGGGAAGGAGTGACTGATGCCATTGAGCCGAGGGAAGAGGCCGCGTTGGCAGCTGCTTTGCCAGACAAAGTACCCTGAGCCTGGGTGAGAGAGGATGAGGAGGATGAGGACGGCTTGGTCATCCACTCTACCAAGTCTTCCGCATGTTGTGGCTCAACATGGCCAGCTGCCGAAAAAAAGGACAAGCGTGTCCCACGGCCACGTGCTGATGAGGATGCACCGTCTCCACGACCAGCTCTGTTGCCTCTAGATACAGAGCCTGCTTGCCCTCTTTTATTGGCTTGTGACTGTCTGCCTCTCCTTGTTGGCCTTCCAGACATACTAATGGCCTGCAGTGAGATGTAGCTGCACAGAGCTGGGATGTATATATATATATATATACTGATACTACAGCTCGCAGAATCAACTGCCTGCCTGTAGTATTATTAGTAAGAGAACACCAGCAATTGTCTTCAGGTAGCTTTAGGTGCACACTGTGCAGAGGACACAGTACACTAACTGTAAATACTGTAGCTGCCTGCCTGTGGTATTAATGGGAGCAGAAGAACACCACCAATTGTCTTCAGGTAGCTTTAGGTGCACACTGTGCAGAGGACACAGTACACTAACTGTAAATACTGTAGCTGCCTGCCTGTGGTATTAATAGGAGCAGAACAACAGCAATTGTCTTCAGGTAGCTTTAGATACACACTGTGCAGAGGACACAGTACACTAATGCCCTGTACACACGGTCGGATTTTCCGACGGAAAATGTGCGATCGGAGCAGGTTGTCGGAAATTCCGACCGTGTGTAAGTTCCATCGGACTTTTTCCATCAGATTTTCCGACACACAAAGTTTGAGAGCAGGCTATAAAATTTTCCGACAACAAAATCTGATTGCGTCAATTCCAACCGTGTGTGGACAATTCCGACGCACAAAGTGCCACGCATGCTCAGAAGAAATTCCGAGACGGAACTGCTCGGTCTGGTAAACTTAGCATTCGGAATGAATATAGCACTTTCGTCAGGCTGCAATGTTTTAAATTGTTTAATGCAGCGCATTCTCTTCTTCTTTATAATGCTAGAAGAATGAAGTTGTTTTGCTGCTCATATTCATACAGAGTTCTCACAAACTTCTTTCTTTATTATTTCTCATGATTTCATCAATATAATATTTTTATTTGTCACATCTGACTCAAAATTTTTATTTATTTTTTTAGTTATTTTTTTCAAGCCTGATTTTTTTTTTTTTTTTTTACTCCAGAATATTTTTGGGTGTGTTTTGTGTGTCAAGTTACCACAACACCATTATTTTCTTGTATTATTTAATCTCAAGGAGGTTGCTTGGTGTAGGTGTCTCTTGTTAATTTCACATTGTATTTTTGAAATGTACCTGTCTCCTCACAAACAAACTGTCCTTTTTGAAGGAAAACACACACAGGCGAGTATAATTGAAACAAAAAAACCTTTATTAGGGGATCCGAACCAAACAAAGAGGGAGGCAACGCTGGAGAAACATCCAAAATTGGTGAAGCCTTTGGCCCCCAGGGCACACATCAATTATTTCCTGCCAAAATTGGTGGCCTGAGGAGTCCATATCTAAGGGAGTGCAGTCTGGTCCAGAAGTCCAAGAGATCATGAACAGCAGCAGATGACATACATGTCCCCAGGCTGTGGTCATGCAAAAACCTGCATCTTTTGTCAGACCAGACTGAACCCAGGTCATCACTCTCTTGTCTTCCTTCCACCCTTCCTTTCACGCTGTGGCTCTGGTGGTGAAGTTGTGGCAGGAGGAGGAGGAGGGTCCAACTCACACAGGTGGGTATTGGGTGTGATTTCGCCCCTCACCCCCTTAGTTAAGGCTTTATAAAGAAGGTCCTCACACATGAGGCGTTGCATGTCCTGCAGTTTGGTGGCAGCCATGCATGCAAAGGCTTCTTCGCGAGTGGGGAAGGCTCTGAGGGACGCAGAAGCCTCCTGAATCAGCCTGAGTGCTAAATCCGGCACTTTACTCCCCTTCCTGGGTCTTTTGTTTGGAAGGCGGAGGGGAGGGACCTGCGATTCTGTCAGGCTCCTACTGGACCCGGCCTTCTCCTGGCTGCCACTTAGCCCCGCCTCCTCCTGGCTGCCACTAACCCCGCCTCCTCCTGTGTGCCACATTCCACAGCCTCCTCCTGGCTGCCACATTCCACAGCCTCCTCCTGGCTGAGGTCTTCCTGTGTATGAAAAAGGGACATCAGTAGTTTTTTCTTCATCAATTGCACAATTTTCATCTCATGGCTGTTGCAAATTGAATGTTAACAAATATAACAGACTATCATTCTGAGCCCAGCATTTTTCATTCTTGTCCCAATTATTTTTGCCCACTACTGTCTATTGATATGTAAAACACTTTTATTAAATCATCAATTAGTGATCAATAATAACATCTAGTAAACATCATTTATTTCTTGACCAGAAATCTGTAGAAGAATGCTATACCTGGCTCCAGCTGGGCTCCTCCACTTGTTCCTGGCTGGAAGTCCCAGGTTGGACATCGGAAGCCTCAGCTGGGGTGGAAGTTAGGGTGGAAGGAAGAGTGGAAGGAAAGGTTGAGAGGGATTGCCTGACTTCAGTGTGGTCTGACAGAAATCGCAGTCTCTCATAGTACCACAGCCTGGGGATATAAATGTCATCTGCTGCAGCTCCTGATCTCTGGGAATCCTGGACCTTCTTGCGCTCACTAAGATATGTGCTTCTCAGGCCACCAATTTTGGCTTTTAAATAGGGGATAGTTGCCGTGGGGACCACCGGTTTCACCAACTCCAGCAGTTTCTCCAGCGCTGCCTGCCTCTTTTGTTTATTATTGTATTGGGGGTTTCACCTGCCACAGACAGGGCAGCTTCTTGTACTTGTCTATGAACAGGGGGAGGAAGTTGTGGTCATTGAAGCCATCCATTTTCTCTGCAAGACACAACACAAGATAAACCCTAAGGTCAGGCTAAAGTCTCCTAATCTTCTCCCAATATAGGCCTCAATTTCTAAGCAGTATAGGCCCAAGTTTAAATGTTACCTTCGTTATCACAATCGGCGCGTCCGATACTCCTTCCTCCGCTCACAGATCGTACGTAAGACACACACGTGTTACTCTTTATATACACTGTGCATGCGTGAAACTCCGCTCACCCCTGACATTCTTTCTAGTCTATTCCCCGCCCCTTCTCGTTCGGCGCAGTGGGGGAAGAGCACATGGCGGAGACACAACAGGTGCTTGGAGCTTTCATAGTCATGGGCACATTATTCGTTCATATGAACCATTGTTCGTTCGGCATAGAAAACACCATGTTTTGGACATATGCATTTGAATACATTTTTGCTAGCCTAGTTCTCTACAAATAATTTTGGTGTCTAGATGGGTTTGTAACTAGAATGAACTGCAAACTAGACTCTGTGTAAGGAGAGGACACTCAGCAGCTGTTTACACATCTGGACACTGGAGCACTAGTGTGTGGACACCAGAATACCCTTTTTATTAGGGGGTCCACACAGGTGCTCCAGTGTTTACTATAGGGGTGTCCCCATCTGTGAAGCTTGTACAAAACAGGTAAGTATTCAAGCTTGACAAAGGAAAAAATTATTTCTTCATCTTGGAACTCTGCCAAAACAGACAATTGTACCCCACTTCCAAGCAATGTTTCATATTCCTATTTCTGCCATCAAATATCTGTGTGCTAAGTATACCTTTTTTTTTTACATAGGGGAGAAAAGACTCTGAGGACACCACTCATCCGAGGAGACAACAGACCCCCCCACCTCAGGGAGAAGGAGAAATCCCCCAAAGCCAACAGAAGGAGGAGGAAGGAGACGTAATCAAAATAGTCACCACAACAGGTGAGTGTCTGCAACCACAGGCTTAGGTAAGAGATGGATGCCGGCATATTTATAATACATGGTGTGTTTTTGTTTCTATATTTTTAGGTGATCGTGATGTTGTGGATGAAGGACATTTCACGAGTGAGAGTGCCCAGATCCTGATCGGGGAGATCATGGGGTGTAATAGGGACTTGCAAAACATCCAGAAAAACATCAATGATGTTCAAAACAAAATGAAGAACATCATTGATGTTTTAGGGAGAGTTTAAAACACCTCCAAATCCCTGACATTTTTGTTGTTTTTTGAATCGAACAATTTTTGGCACCTTTTTTGACATATTCTCAAAAAAACAAATTTTTAAAATGCTCACAGTCTGTCAACATGTGCTATCTGCCATCACGGGAAATCAATGGACGCGTTTTGTGGGTGCAACCCCTTCCTCAATAATAAAGTAGCTGAGAGGAAGGGGTTGCACCCCCAAAACACGTCCCTTGATCCCCCGTGATGGCAGCTAGCACATGTTGACATTCTGCAATTTGTGGGCATCTTCAAAATTTGGCTTTTCCAGGCGTGACTTCACCCCATCTGAACGCAATATCAAACACAGTTTATAAATACTCATGTCTGATATTGCCTTCTATTTCTAACAAAGTTGAACTTTATAAGTTCCAGATTTGTGTATTTCTTGTTGGTTTTAAACATGCCTGTTTTACCTTAAAATTGAAGTTTTTACTTTTATTAACGTGACCCAAAAAATTGTTATACAACAAACATGTTGGTTTGTTTTAAAAACCTTTTATAAATGCACATGTGATCGTGCTTGTACAAAAAAGATTGATAATCAAGAATGTGTGGATTCTTCTTTCAATGCTCCAAAACTTTTGTTGTGGTAAAATTGGTGTTTTCTGTGACAATGGGGGTTATTTCCTAAGGGCAAATCCACTTTGCTCTACAAGTGCAGTTTCAGTGCAGTCTCAAGTGTACTTGTAGTGCAAAGAATATTTTCCTTTAGTAAATAACACACAACAGTGCTTTCTAATGTTACACGATAAGGCCATTTTCAGGACTACACACATTTCAGTCAGGGTCAGCTAAAAGAAACACAAGCAGTAATAAATGTCAGCAAATATTTTAGTAGGTAAACTAACTTTTTTATTTAAAAGAAGGCTCAGACATTGTCTGGCATATTGATGGCCCCCCTATCCGCAAAGTATTCCATGTATCTTAGACGGACCTCGCGGGCACTCAGGGGGAGCAAGCCAGGAGCGCCAACCTCAAGCGCCATCAGGTTTGGTTCATTTACATTAATTCCGGCCTCAGGCCCCACTGAGGCAGCATAGTTGGCAGAATTTTGCCTAAAAAGTTGTGGAGAACAAAGCACGTCAGGATGATATGATTCAGTTTATACTCCGCCATGTGTATGGGTGTAAGAAATAGACGGAACCGGCTGGCCATGATTCCAAACGTGTTCTCCACCACCTGGTCTGGGGTGAGGGTCCTCATAGGGAATGGCCGCATAAGATGGTCCCCCAGCGCAAACGCTTCATCCACAACGAAGACGAATGGGAGTCCTTCCACATTGTCTACTGGAGGTGGCAAGTCCAAGCTGCCATTCTGGAGACGCCCGTAGAACTCCGTCTGGGCGATGACTCCACCATCTGACATCCGGCCATTCTTCCCCACGTCCATATACAGGAACTCAAAAGTAGCCGACACCACCACCAACATCACAATACTATTGAAGCCCTTATAGTTGTAATAGTATGACCCCGAGTTGGGTGGTGGGATGATGTGGACGTGTTTCCCATCAATTGCCCTCCGCAGTTAGGAAAGTCCCACAGCTGGGTAAAGTGGGAGGCCACAGTTTGCCATTCCTGTGGGTTGGAAGGAAACTGGAGTAAAACCAGAAAAATAAATTAATCATTTTGCACATAAACATGGAAAGCAGATTAGACACAAACATTATTGGCCAACATCAGTATAACATTTATTTTAGGGAGTATTTAAAGACAAAGATATAAGGTCCACCTATCAGATTCCCCCCCCCCCCCCATGGGCCGTTTTATAAATTTTATGGGGGGGAGGGAGATGTTTTGGACAGGTAACCCTCTCCACTTCATTGAGAGATGAATGCATAAATAATGTGTATTACTTTGGCCAGCCCCTCCTTACTTTACACTATTGGCAGCCCACTGGACAGGTAAGAAGTGTCATAATACAAAGATATAAATACACACTGTACACATTTGAGCACATTTTTACATTCTGCTATTACCTATCAAGATAATAATAGGATACAAAAACTTGAAACAGAACCATTTGAAAGTATTCAGGCAGGCCCTTGCACTACATGCTTTGGGGAATTCATCCATAAATCTGACCACTAACGAGATAGAGGAGTTAGCAGTTGGGGGGAGGGAGGGTTCAAAAGACCAAAAAAAAAGCCTCTGGCACTCTGCCTGAATTTAAAGCACACATCACAATTTTACACATTTTAGGGGGTATTTAGGGTAAAGCACTACTATGGATCTGACAAAATACATTGTTAAGTGACTACATGAGGTGAATATAGGCCCAGGAGAGCATGCTGGGGAGGTAAGTGAAGGCAAATACGTATGAAGGACAAAAAAAATTACATAAAAATCTAGCATGCATCAGGACAAAGGGGACATTCACAGCATATTGCAATCATGGTAATTAGGGATTGAAGAAAGAAATACAATATATTAACAAACATTCTATACAATAAAATGTGATGTTAAAGGATAAAAAATCTTACCTTCATATACTCCTTCTGCAAGAACTGGATGAAGGCAGACCAGGTCTCTGGGATAATGATCCCCAGAGCCTGGGGGAGATGCCTGTCGAGAACTTGAGGTCTGGCAGGCTTCTCCCCGTCACCAAGTAACGCAGGGTGGCGACTAGCCTCTGCTCCGGAGTGATGGCTTGCCTCATGCAGGTATCCTACCTGCTGATATAAGGGGTCAGCAAAATACGGGGTCCATCATCCGAAGAAAGTTCCTGAAATCATCAGGATTATTCTCACGGATCTCACGGAGCAAAGGCATATGTCAGAACTGGTCACGCTGGAGCAACCAATTCTTGGTTCATGAACTCCTCCCCACCCTGTTCATGGACTGGACTTGTGTCAAGGTAAGGACCCCAACACCAAGCCCCCGCACAGCACGAACTATACGAGGAGTACGTATACGCAACATGGCTAGAAAATGGTCAGCTGCTCAGAACGAAGTAACAGAAGGCACTGAAGAACAGCAAGGCCTGTGAAGAGCGACCTGAAAATCAGTAACGAATGAACACGAACACAATGACAAGTCAATTGTACTCGCTGCATGCACTGAAGAACAGATACAAACCAACAAGCACACACTGAACAGCAGCAAACGCTTTGAAAACCACAAGTCTGAAAAAGCGCGAATCGTCTCTCACCAAACTTTTACTAACACAAGATTAGCAAAAGGAGCCCAAAGGGTGCCGCGCTTGGTTCTAAACTGGCCTTTTATAGTCTCGTCGTACGTGGTGTACGTGACTGCGTTCTTGGCGAACGGAAATTCCGACAACTTTGTGAGACCGTGTGTATGCAAAACAAGTTTGAGCCAACATCCGTCGGAAAAAATCCATGGATTTTGTTGTCGGAATGTCCGATCAATGTCTGATCGTGTGTACGGGGCATAACTGTAAATACTGTAGCTGCCTGCCTGTGGTATTAATAGGATCAGAAAAACACCACTAATTTTCTTCAGGTAACTTTAGGTGCACACTGTGCAGAGGACACACTACACTAACTTGTAATTACTGCAGCTGCCTGCGGTACTAATCGGATCAGAAGAACACCACCAATTTTCTTCAGGTAGCTTTAGGTGCACACTGTGCAGAGGACACACTACATTAACTTGTAAATACTGTAGCTAATAGGACTAATAGGATCAGAAGAACACCACCGATTTTCTTCAGGTAGCTTTAGGTACACACTGTGCAGAGAATGCACTACACTAACTTGTAAATACTGCAGCTGCCTGCGGTACTAATAGGATCAGAAGAACACCACCAATTTTCTTCAGGTAGCTTTAGGTGCACACTGTGCAGAGGATGCACTACACTAACTTGTAAATACTGCAGCTGCCTGCGGTACTAATAGGATCAGAAGAACACCACCAATTTTCTTCAGGTAGCTTTAGGTGCACACTGTGCAGAGGACGCACTACACTAACTGTAAATACTGTAGCTAATAGGACTAATAAGATCAGAAGAACACCACCAATTTTCTTCAGGTAGCTTTAGGTACACACTGTGCAGAGGACGCACTACACTAACTTGTAAATACTGCAGCTGCCTGCGGTACTAATAGGATCATAAGAACACCACCAATTTTCTTCAGGTAGCTTTAGGCGCACACTGTGCAGAGGACGCACTACACTAACTTGTAAATAGTGCAGCTGCCTGCGGTACTAATAGGATCAGAAGAACACCACCAATTTTCTTCAGGTAGCTTTAGGTGCACACTGTGCAGAGGACGCTCTACACTAACTTGTAAATACTGTAGCTAATAGGACTAATAGGATCAGAAGAACACCGCCAATTTTCTTCAGGTAGCTTTAGGTGCATACTGTGCAGAGGACGCACTACACTAACTTGTAAATACTGCAGCTGCCTGCGGTACTAATAGGATCAGAAGAACACCATCAATTTTCTTCAGGTAGCTTTAGGTGCACACTGTGCAGAGGACGCACTACACTAACTGTAAATACTGTAGCTAATAGGACTAATAGGATCAGAAGAACACCACCAATTTTCTTCAGGTAGCTGTAAATACTGTAAAAACACCTGCCTGCCTGTCAGTAGGAAGAGAATAACAGGAATGGATCTAGCTAAACTGAATACAGTGTATGTATATTTATATATATATATATATATATATATATATATATATATATATATATATACACACACACACACACACACACACACAACACCTAGGATGCATATATATATATATATACACAATACACTGTAAGTGCAGCTAACTGACTCGCCTGCCTACTCTATCTAACTAAAATCAAATGACACAGTCTCTCTCTCTCTCAACGCCGGAACACACTACACAGGGCCGACGTGCAGGCAGCCTTATATAGTGTGGGGCGTGTACTAAACCCCCTGAGCCATAATTGGCCAAAGCCACCCTGGCTTTGGCCAATTACGGCTCTCTGTACAGACGGCGCTGTGATTGGCCAAGCATCCGGGTCATAGTGCATGCTTGGCCAATCATCAGCCAGCAATGCACTGCGATGCCGAAGTGAATTATGGGCCATGACGCGCCACTTGAATTTGGCACGAACAGCCCATATCGTTCGTAATTCGACAAACGGTCAAACATGCGATGTTCGAGTCGGACATGGGTTTGACTCAAACTCGAAGCTCATCCCTGGTTACGAGATCAACTCTAAAGAGATCCATTTTCTGGACTTAAAAATATTAATTGTTAATCATGATGTAACCACTTCTACCTTTTTGAAAACAAACAGATAGAAATTTGGATTTAGGGTGATACCATTTATCAACTAACTAAATAGATTGTAGTGCAAGCTTTTAAAGCATGCTGACCTCTTCTTCAGGCAAAGGAAGACACATTGAAAGTCTGTACTACATTCCATTTAGTTAGCCAATAAATGGTATTACCTTAAACCAAAGTTCTACTTTTTTTGATAGCAAACATGGTACAACACTCTGTGATCCCCAGCCAGGTAGAAAGGGATAATACAAGTTAAATAATACAAGACCATTAAGGGTTTTACAGCAGAGAGATAAGGTCAGCTTTAAATTTTGTTCAGATGTTCCCAGATATTATCTTAGATTGGTGTGTATGATTAGAACAAAAGATAGATACAAGATCTGGTCAAGCAGTTTACTGTAGTGTGGTCAGCAATTATGCTAATTTTTACTGTTTGGGATTCTCACTTGTATATAATTTTAAAAGGAAAGTTTTGTAACATACTTTGATAAACACTAGGGTATTATAATAGAGTGCATACATTGATGCTTGTAGGTGTTAGTTAGGGATTGGCTATAGCTATGTTAACCTTTTAATGCTTGGGAGGCAGTGTGGCATTTGTATCATGTGACCACTTTGATTCGCTTTCTTATCGATCACATGATTTGGAGCCTGTCCATCTGGCAACCTATCAAAAGCCTTGACCAAGAGCTATGACAGCGTGGTCATTGTGCTTGAGCGCACTCTTAGCATACAACCTCCTGTCACCCTGGATGCATATGCTTATGTCAGATCTCAGTTGAACTGTCAAGCCATCCAATGGCTGTGCCAAGCCATGGCAACTGCAAATCAAACAGATGCTAAGATGACAGCTTCCTTGGTGTTAAAGCATGGGAAGGTTTATTTCCCCTTTAACCCCGCTAGATAGTGATTATACAGTTTGCATAAACCAAATATGTCTTCTGTGTCCTGAATCCAGATGGTAAGCACATAAAATATCACACAATTATATTACAGACCTCTATCATATAACAGAATGGTGATTTTGTCTTGCGGCTCAGGGGATATCATGTTTTGTTGTTGATTCAGTTAATTTTATATACAATTAATTCCTTTTTTTCCTATCCATTATATATAATATATTATTTCAAATTATAACCTTACGTTTTGACTTAAAATATAAATGCATAAATGAAAACACGCTGCAGCAGCTTTGGTGGTTAGCCTATAATCAGTCAATTATGAGACTGCGATGAAGGGAATTAGAGCACAAAATCAATACTATAGTGCTCTTACATGACCTGAACCAGAAATCCCTGAAGGCATCAGTCAGAATCCCTCAGTTTTTACAATGTTAATGCATTGTTGCATAGTATTTGCAAAGATCTAGCAACCAAGAAAAGTGATATATTAACATAAAATCAATGAAAAAACAGTTGGTTATATACATGCATACACTGTCCTGTCCCAAATTTATGACACAACTTATACAGTGGGGACGGAAAGTATTCAGACCCCTTAAATTTTTCACTCTTTGTTATATTGCAGCCATTTGCCATTAAGTTCATTTTTTTCCTCATTAATGTACACACAGCACCCCATATTGACAGAAAAACACAGAATTGTTGAAATTTTTGCAGATTAAAAAAGAAAAAACTGAAATATCACATGGTCCTAAGTATTCAAACCCTTTGCTCAGTATTTAATAGAAGCACCCTTTTGATCTAATACAGCCATGAGTCTTTTTGGGAAAGATGCAACAGCTTTTTCACACCTGGATTTGGGGATTCTCTGCCATTCCTCCTTGCAGATCCTCTCCAGTTCTGTCAGGTTGCATGGTAAACGTTGGTGGACAGCCATTTTTAGGTCTCTTCAGAGATGCTCTGGCTGGGCCATTCAAGAACAGTCACTGTGTTGTTGTGAAGCCGTTTCTTCATTATTAGACATGTGCACAGCCAAGAAATTCATTCCATTTAGTTTTCGTTTCATTCGTTTATTATTTTTTTTCGTTTTTCGGTCATTCGTTATGATCGCGATTCGTAAATTCGTTCACTCGTAAATTCATAAATACGTTCATTCGTACATTCGTAAATTCAAACATTTGTTCATTCGTACATTCGTTCATTCGTACATTCGTACATTTATACATTCGTACATTCGTAAATTCTTAAATTTGTAAAATCGTACATTTGTAAATTAGAAAATTTGTACATTCGAAGTTTGAAAATCCAAAAACCCCCTAAATTCAAAAATCTGAAATAGTAACTAACTATTAAATTATAGGTATTGTAATTTCCTTTCAAATTTGACTGTCAGTGAACGTAACAAATACGAATTTATCCGAAGTTACGAATTATCCAAAACGAATGCTGCATCTAAATAAATGGAACGGAACAAATTAATAATAAATAATAATAATAAAATGTTGTAATTATTATTATTGTTATTTATTATTAATTATTATTATTATTATTATACGAGATTTATATAGCGCCAACAGTTTACTCAGCGCTTTACAATGTATAAGGGGGACAACACAATTACAGTACAGTTCAATACAAAAGGTACAGGAGGGCCCTGCTCGTAGAGCTTACATTCTAAAGGGAGGGGGTGGTGGTACAAAAGGTAATAGCTGCAAAGAATGATTTGATGGGGGTGGCTCAGGGACAGTTATGTGGGTGTGGGATAGGCTTCCCTGAATAAATGAGTTTTCAGGGATCTCCTAAAGGTGGGCAGGGTAGGGGCTGATCGGACATACTGGGGCAGGGAATTCCAGAGGATGGGAGAGGCTCTGGAGAAGTCCTGAAGGCGAGCATGGGAGGAGGTAACAAGGGAGCTAGAGAGCAGGAGGTCCTGGGAGGAGCAGAGGGGGCGATTTTGGCAATATCTGCAGATGAGGTTGGTGATGTAGATGGGGGCGATGTTGTGAATGGCCTTGTATGTTATGGTTAGCATTTTGAATTTTACACGGTGGGGTAGGGGAAGCCAGTAAAGGGATTGGCAGAGAGGAGCAGCAGTCATGGATCGATTAGTGAGGTGTATTAGTCTAGCAGCAGCATTCATAATAGACTGAAGGGGGGATAGCCTGCTTAAGGGTAGGCCATTAAGGAGAGAGTTGCAGTAGTCGAGGCGGGAAATAATCAAGGAGTGAATAAGTTGCTTTGTGGTGTCATTAGTCAGGAAGGGTCAAATTCTGGAGATGTTGCAGAGGTTAAAGCGGCAGGATTTAGCCAGTGATTGCATATGGGGGCTGAAGGAGAGGTCAGAGTCAAGGATTACACCCAGGACCCTGGCATGTGTGGAGGGACCAATGGTTGTGTTGTTAATATTAATGGTGAAGTCACAGGAGGGGGACCGTGAAGGAGGAAATATAACAAGCTCAGTTTTAGAAAGATTAAGTTTGAGGAAGTGGTGTGACATCCATACCGATCTGTCATTTAGCAAGTTTGAGATCCGTGAGGAGATAGTGGGGGTGAGTTGAGGAGTGGAGAGATAGATTACGTTCCATTCGTTTGGATACGGCATTCGTTTTTTCGGATCATTCATAACTTCGGATAAATTTTGTATGTGTTACGTTCACTAACAGCCAAATTTGAAAGGAAATTACAATACCTATAATTTAAAAGTTACTAGTAATAGTTATTATTAGTTAACTATTATTTCAGATTTCCGAATTTTCGAATTTACAAAATTACGAATTCACTCATTTACTAATGTACGAATGTACATTCGTAAATTGCGAATGTACGAATGTACAAATGTCCAAATTTACGAATGTCCAATTTTATCGAATTTCCGAATATTCGGAAAAAATTTGTTAAACGGGTTTTCGTTAATTCGGATATTCCCGAATTAATGAATTTGTCGAAATTCGTTAAAAAAAGCATTCGGTACGAAACTAATTGCACATGCCTATTCGTTATTTTAGCTATGTGCTTAGGGTCATTGTCTTGTTGGAAGGTAAACTTTCAGCCCAGTCTGAGGTCCTGAGTACTCTGGAGAAGGTTTTCGTCCAGGATATCCCTGTACTTGGCCGCATTCATCTTTTCCTCGATTGCAACCAGTCGTCCTGTCCCTGCAGCTGAAAAACACCCCCACAGCATGATGCTGCCACCACCATGCTTCACTGTTGGGACTGTAGATGAGCAGTGCCTGGTTTTCTCCACACATACTTCTTAGAATTAAGGCCAAAAAGTTCTATCTTGGTCTCATCAGACCAAAGAATCTTATTTCTCACCATCTTGGAGTCCTTCAGGTGTTTTTTAGCAAATTCCATGCGGGCTTTCATGTGTCTTGCACTGAGGTGAGGCTTCCGTCAGGCCACTCTGCCATAAAGCCCCGACTGGTGGAGGGCTGCAGTGATGGTTGACTTTCTACAACTTTCTCCCATCTCTCGACTGCATCTCTGGAGCTCAGCCACAGTGATCTTTGGGTTCTTTTTTACCTCTCTCACCAAGGCTCTTCTCCCCTGATAGCTCAGTTTGGCCAGACGGCCAGCTCTAGGAAGGGTTCTGGTCATCCCAAAAGTCTTCCATTTAAGGGTTATGGAGGCCACTATGTTCTTAGGAACCTTAAGTGCAGCAGAATTTTTTGGTAACCTTGGCCAGATCTGTGCCTTGCCACAATTCTGTCTCTGAGCTCTTCAGGAAGTTCCATTGACCTCATGATTCTCATTTGCTCTCACATGCACTGTGAGCTGTAAGGTCTTATATAGACAGGTGTGTGGCTTTCCTAATCAAGTCCAATCAGTATAATCAAACACAGCTGGACTCAAATGAAGGTGTAGAACCATCTCAAGGATGATAAGAAGAAATGGACAGCACCTGAGTAAAATATATGAGTGTCATAGCAAAGGGTCTGAATACTTAGGACCATGTGATATTTCAGTTTTTCTATTTTAATAAATCTGCAAAAATGTCAACAATTCTGTGTTTTTCTGCCAATATGGGGTGCTGTGTGTACATTAATGAGGAAAAAAAATGAAAACATAAATAAAACATATTCCAAATGAACACAAATTGCCACTATTATATACTTGTTGCAGCTGAAACACTATATAGCTGATTTCACCACACTAGCCACATTACTAAATATAACATAAACAAGTGCAGCGCAACTTTATCTTCAATATAAATGAAATATACTATAAATAAGGCTTACTGGTCAATCACAGGGCGTAACACGTATAGGCGGGAGTAGCCGAGCCTGTGACATCACACCGTGGCCATTTTGGATGTGTGGTGAGCCATGGTTTACAATTCGATGCTTGCTTTTTGTAATATTGTGTGTTTTTAATCCCCTTTTTCTGCGTTTTAAAATACATTTTGAGATAGTGAGCACTATGGTTCTCCCTCTTGTATTTTTTTTTTGCGTGGTCTTGCCATTGACTGAGCATGGTGTAAGACAGAGAACACTATCCAATCAGGACCAGGAGGGGGAGGAGTGCAGAGCGGATTCCCTCAGTAGTGGAGATTACTACAAGCTAGTGTGACACTGTAGTTCGTTTTTTCCTGGAGGCGAGCAGGTTTTTCACCTAGAGGTGGAGGTTCACTTGTCACTATATGAAGATAGAAGACTTCTGAATCACCTATCACACAGTTGTGTGTGTAACAGCTCTATGGGACTTCTTAATATAAGTTTTTGGTTGAAGAATATCACAGCATTATTTGTTATTGTCATAATAGTATATTTCATTTAGATTGATGATAAAGTTGCGCTGCACTTGTTTATGTTATATTTGCGTAAAGCCTTCCCCATATGGAATTGCATGCCCTCTTATCCATCCCATATCTCCCTGCTGTTTTTACAACCAGTGAAAAGGGGTTGTGTCTGAAAATGAAATAAAATCAATAGAGCATACGTTCAATTATCAGAGTGCATGTGCTTCTAGAGATCTTGTGGTGTTGCTCAAAGACTCCATCAGTCACAGTGCTTCACACAATGTTTATTTAGAGGCTGTTAGCTCTCACATCGGTGTGTTAACTACAGGCTGTAACCATTTATTGCCAGTTCTCCTCATTTTTTTCATTGGTTTAGGAATGGATTGTCACAGGAACTAATTTTCAAGGTTAGGAAAGTTGAGTTTGTGCCCAAGAAGAAAGGAACACTAGAAGCCATATCTACAGTTAGGAGATTTTTAGGTAGTTTTCTGCTTATCTTTGTAAGAGCAATTAACCAAGCTATATAGGTTATTCGGACTGAAATTGTTAAATTATCTCACAATACTCTGTCATTGGGGAATGTACAGAAAAGCAGGAGAACAGGAGAAATAGGAGTGTGCACCATCTGTTACTCTGACTAAAGCCATAAAGGAAGCTGTGCCCACTGACAGATTGCTGCCATGTGGCTGGCCCAAAATGCCTGGAAGAACTGGAACTATGAGAGGCAAAGGTTGCCCTCCTCTTTTGCTGCATTCCTTTGCTGTTTCAAAGTCACAGTGAATGGCTAAATCAAGTGGCTGAAGGAGATATATAGCATTACAAGGAATGGTCTAATTACAGAGAGGCTCAAAAAAGGCTGGAGCTTTTACACTACCTGCAAAAACTGTCCTGTTTGCTGATAGAGGAAGAGGTTTTGAAATGACAGAAAGCTAGTGCATTGCAATATTATATATGCTGGTCTAACATATCCAAAGGGGAAAATGCAAAGTAGCAAAGGCATTAGGGCTTGATAGGTAGGGTAGAATAGAACTTAAAATGTCCAATGCATCCACCCTGCTTTGTCATCCCCTTCAAACTTACCATTGTGCTCTCTAGACCAATTAAAACTGAATGATGTAGAAAAAAAAAATAAAGAACTGACAAGGTTTTTAAAAAGTCTTTGGTGTGGCTATGGGAGTCTAGGCTCTGTCAAGCTTTTAAGGGGAGTTCTGACTTTCAGATGTGATGTAATCCAACCAGCAGAAGTTTAGCCACTTGTTCAAGCAAAAACAACCCATGAAAATCAAGCAAGTACAGTAAGTTCCTTAAACCCAGTCAGAGGCAACTTTGTGGGCTAGTGTGTTTCTTACTGAGGACCAGATTTGGCACTGAGAACGGTGGCATGGAATATGCTTTCCTTTTTGTAGTAGAAAAAGCTGGGAAAGAAAAAAAAATCAACTTCAGTGTCTGACCCATATGTTGCCAGCAGGGATTTGCAGTATGTGGAAGAGGGCCGTCATTTAATTTACTTTAAATGTTCAGGAATAGGTAATGTCACTTAATTTCACAAGATTTTCAAAAGGGAAACTTGCAGACAACTATGACTCCCACCTACAATACTGAGTCCCCATTTCACTCTAACACCTCTACCTTCTCTTCTTCTGCCTGTGCCAGCTTAGTCAAAACCAGCAATATTGTAGCAGTCAATATTAATAATCAATTGATTAATACACATACGCATCACAGATGTTTTCCAGACGCTTGTGATGCCAAGGGCGCCCAACCAAAGCTATATGAATTTTAAGAAGATGATAATCTTACATGCAGACTTTCTTCCAGTGCTATATAGCCAAAACAATGACCCCAAAGATTACAGGTGCTCAAGCTAGACCAGTGGCCTGGGTTAGCCCAATTAAAAGGGTCTGTTAATAAATGTTTTCACCCAAGATTCATACATCTTTTACTCTGGATTCATATATTTTCCCATTTCAGAGCAAAACACATAAAACACATGCAAACCATTCTGCCATAAATGTATACAGATTCAATTTCATTAAAATTAGCTAATTCTATATACCTGACAATTTTCAGGTTTTTAATAAATTCATATGCTTTGAGCAGCTCACTACATTATTTAGTGATTGCTTGTTTAGTAAATAATTATTTAGGTTATGCTGTGCAGCCACAGAAATTGGATGGCCAATCACCTTCAAAATAAAGTGACCACTTGTGTGCTGGATATAGCAGGAAAAAAGTAAAATAATTGAACAATAAAGCATTAGAAACAAATCATTAAAGATAAGTCAACAATCAGGATTCTACAAAACAGCCTAATAAAATCACACTGCAATCTTGTAACTTAGTAATTTTTTTTACAATGGTATTCTGGCCCATCTGATCATGCCACAGATTTATGTAGTGCAATATTATGCAAATATTTCTTTTTCCTGGCTCACTTCATGTCAGCAGCACACGTATGGGTCAGCATGGCCCTCCTCACCCCAAGGACCACCTTCCAATCTTTAAAAAAAGAGTAAGTGTTTCTCTCATGTCTCACTGGGAGTAAATGGGCGGAAGGACCTATAGTAAGAAATTTCATGAGGGCAGTTTTTAAGATGTAGAGATGTGCACAATGGCAAAATGTGTTTAGATTAGTTTTGGATTCGTTAAGGTAATAATTTTGTTTTGTCATATTCGTTATGTTAGAATGATTCATATTCTGAATTTGTGTAGTATATTTGGATTTGGTTAGTATATTTGTTATTTTCTAAACAAATCAAATTTTGGAAGATGGCTATATTCATTCTATTGTATTCTAATCTATTCTATTCTATACAAATTGATTTGAATTTTGAAAAACGGCTATATTTTGTGTATTTTATTCTATTCTATTCTAGTCTATTTTTTTCTATTCTGTTTTATTCTAATCTATTCTATTCCTTTACATTCTATAAAGCAGCTTAAGTAGGAATCATCCTCCTTTTTCACTTTTATACGTTCATTTTCAAATTTGAATTCTAATTCATTTTCAAATTCAGATTAATTTTTGTTACGTTATTTTGTTTCATTATAATTTATTTTGGATTTGTTGTTGAAATTCATTACTATTATGATTAGGAAATTTGGATACATCCAAATCTCCGAATAACAATAATTTCATCTGAATTTCAATTTGTAGCTAAATGAATTGCACATGTCTATTAAGATGCACCCTCCAAGGAAACTGTTATTTCAATCATCAGAATAACCTTTAGTCCTAAGCATTCTGATGGGACACTTTTATGAACCTCTAAAAGCATTCTCCATATGGTGAATTCTATAATGTACATTAATTTGATTGAAATGTGGAAACGCATGACAGTGTTGGCTAGCTGTTAAAGGTTAACAAGTGGGATAGCTTTATTTATTTATTGGTTGTAGGATTAAAGAGGAGCTCCACCCAAAAAGGAAGTTCCGCTCTAAGCACTCAGTCAACCCCCCTCCCCCGCCACATTTGGCATGTCATTTTTTTTGGTGGGGGTACCTAGTTTTGACAAGTACCACATGCAGCTCGCATCGCCAAGGCCTAGGTACACTTTTTATAGCTGATAACTTTTAATAAACACGAAAGCGGATGGAGCTCTGCTTTAATTGTGCCGCAAGAGTTTATTTGTATATTTTGATTCTCCATCTAGTGTTTTATCATGAATGAAGTTTTTTTTAACAGTTATCATGTTGGCCAGCAGGGTATCAAAATTTGTTCATTCACATGTAAAGAGCCATATTGTATCCTGTCTTCAGCCAAATTGATGCTCCGAGCATCTCCAGAATTTTACCCCAAGGTTTAAACAAGCTTTCATGCAATTGGGAGTTTATTTTACCATCTCTTCCATAATTTTTCTTGCTGAGGTTTAAGCTCATTCAACTTGAGGAATGGTGGCCTCATGGCCCACTTGCAGCATGATTTCCACTGATCACATATGCAAGACAGCTAGTTGGGCTTCTGTGAATAAGTTACAGTACAAGTTGGATCTGTTTAATGATAGAAACAGCAACTTCAAACTTCCATTTTTTTCTGGCTCTCTGACGACATAATACATTTTAAAAAATTCATTCTTGTCTTTTTTTCCCCCTCCCTGGTTTGGAAGCTATTTACATCCTATACATGTGCCGATATGGAATGGCCCAGGAATGCAGAAAATTTGTGTCCATACTTTTCCTTTCCTTGCATATGCTTATGTCAGCATACATTTATCTCCCCTGTATCCTGTCGCGAGTCTAGTTGTGGAACACTGGGGGAAGGGACTTTTTTATAGATTGGAAGGTGGTTCTTGGGATCAGGAGAGCACAGCTGACTCATGAGTGTTATCACACGATGATGCGCCAGGAAAGGAAAATTATGTTAAAATGGAAGTAAACCCTCCTAACGTTTTCAGCCAAGGAAGCTGCCATCTTGGCCTCTGTTTGATCTTCAACTGCCATGGTGCTGCACATGTGATCAGTTATGACACCAGCCATTGGATGGTTTGACAGTGTGACAGTTACATTGCCGGCATGTGCCAGCAATGTAACTGTTTTTTTATACTGTTAAAGTGGTGTTCCGGCCGAAATTATACTTTTTAAATAAAAATACCCCTATAATAAACAAGCTTAATGTATTCTAGTAAAGTTAGTCTGTAAACTAAGGTCTGTTTTGTTAGTTTATAGCAGTAGTTTGTTATTTTATGAACTTACAGCAGGCCGTGGCCATCTTAAGTGTGGGCATGTGAAGCCAGACTGTATTTCTCCCTGGATCTCATCCTTGCAGATCTCGCACATGCTCAGTGCAGCACAAGCAGTGTAATAGGTTTCAGGTCAGGCTTCCATAGCAACAGCAGTGTCAGAGGAAGTTGCCGCTCCTTCCCAGAAGGAATTGCAAACAGGAAATGATGCGATGGGCCACGGCCAGGGAGGAGGAAGTGAAAAATGAATACAGCAGATATACAGTAGGTGCTGGGAAAAAAAGTTTAAAAATATCCAATTTGTTTACAGTGCACAGTTTAGTGAGGGATGCTGAAGAGTTGTAAAAGTGGGTGGAACTCCACTTTAAGATCTATGGGTTTACTTCTGCTTAAAGTGGAACTTTAGTCAGAAAATTAAGTCCTGCTAGATCATTTCAGGCTAACTGTTTTGCCGGTATAGCAAAATGAAAAAAAGTCCCTATACTGTTTAAAATCCAGTAATATACTGTCTCAATCTGTTCTGCACATGCTCAATTGCTCTCCATTTTTAAGCATTTTTAGGCACTGCTGAGTTTGTAGAGGCCAATCTGCTGACAGCCTTAAAGCCCCCTATCTTTTACAGCCAAGGAAGCTACTTCTGTTTGATCTGCAACTGCCATGGTGTTGCACATGTGATCAGTGAGAGTTTCACAGTTTGGTTGAGGACACAATCAAATCAAGCTCAGATCAGTTAGAACACCAGCCATGTGATGGTTTGACAGTTTGGTTGAGGACACAATCAAATCAAGCTGTTTTTTGAAACGGGTAAATTGATGGGTTTAGTTCCGCTTTATGATTTACAGCTGGGGCTTTGGGCTTCAGCAAAATAGCAGCCTCCAGCAAGAAGAAACAGGAACACTGCTGGAGGCAATTTGCAGCACACACTCATTTTGGTAGCATAATCATTAATGTGAAATGTATGTTCCTTGCTAAAGAACATTACTTTTTATTAAGTTGTTTTGGGTAAAGTTCCACTTTAAGTATGGACATCACTTTTCTATAATTATTTGCTACACAACCAAGCACTTATTAGAATGTAATATCAATTGACTGTTCAGTTTATAGGCCTTCTAAATGTACAGAAGTTTTCCAAGGAAATTACCGGTAAACCTTTTTGTTATATTGTACTGCATTGTTTGTAAGCAGCTGTCATGCAATGCTATACTTTCAAAAGCTTATTTGATAAGTCAAAGAGCAGTAACCTATAGCAAGTGGACAGGAGTAATCCCAGCCAGCTCATACGTTGTAGTCAGAGGCGTAGCTTGAAGTTTGTGGGCCCCAGTGCAAAAGTTGACCTGGGCCCCCCCACTACCACCCACCTCTTCCACCGTGCGTGCAGATACACCCACCGCACGCCAAGAAACTCAAAGTGGCTTAAGAGTTACCAGAGTTCCTCCTTACATTAGAGGACAGGGGTCACCCCTGGAGAATCAGAGGACAGGGATCACCGCTGGAGAATCAGAGGACAGGGAACCCTGGCAGGTCATTTGGCAGAGCTCCTTTCCCATTCCAGCACTGTAAACAGCCCCCCCTTACAATACACAAGGCTGAAATCACATTCCTTTACACACAGTCTATCAGCCTTCACAGGGTATATCTGGCTTTTATGTTGCCGTTTTGACCTGTGAAATCCCCTGGTCGGAACGGCAGTGTAGTTGCAGTAGGCAGATACACCCTGTGCAGATCATGGCTGACTGGCTGTGTTGTAAAGGAATGTGATTTCAACCCTGCAAAGGAGCAGCAGTCTAGAGTGTTTTACTGGGAAATAAGCTCAGCAGCGGGCATAGCATCCAGGGCAGAGGGAGTGGTCAGCCGGCTTTGGGGGGCTCAACTTAGATCTGAGGGGGCAAAATCTGGAGCCTGCAGCCCCTCAGGAGGTGTGAAGCGATTTGTTTTAACAATTTCTGAACATTTATCTGTCAGTGTTGGCAGATGTTGGGGGAAGGTCACCTTCCGGAGGTTTGTGCCTTTTTCCCAGTACTCAGGATAGTGGGGTAAGCGGACATCCTGGGGGGGGTACAGAGAATCACAGCTAGTGACTAGAAGACACTGAGCAGTGTCTTACCTCACCAGTGATATCGGTGCCATCGTGGCTACAGGACGGCACTCTCCTCCTCTTAACTCACTGAGCTCAGTTACCATTCTATGTTGCCAGCACACAGCACAGACACTTCCCCATCCTGGGCTGTTCTCACCCCAGGCTCCTTTCCATTCAGGAAATGGCTCACAGCTTCTCCCCAGCCAATGAGAACAGAGGGGTGTGGTCTGTGGAAGGCAAAGTGGAAGCCCAGTACTGGAGTGTGGCTGTGGGGCCCTAGGGCAGATCAGAGCAGAACTTTGTGGAGAATATGATAATATGACAGGGAGGCTGCAGGGGCCCCTGGAGCTGGGGGCAGGGTTGCGATTGTGACCCCTGCAACCCCTTATGCTACGCCCATGGTTGTAGTTATAAACTTAAAACAGTTGACATTTGATTGGTTGCTGAGGGTTATGCAATGTTTTCTAAATTTTGCTTTACAATAGATTGTCTTGTCTTAGTAGCAATCACTAACTTTAAGAAATCTCTCCTCTCTCTCTCTCTCTCTCTCTCTCTCTCTCTCTCTCTCTCTCTCTCTCTCTCTCTCTCTGTATATATATATATATATATATATATATATATATATATATATATACACACACACACACACACACACATATACATATATAGAAGTGAAGTAATACTGCGCAAATATGCAAACTAGATAAGACAGCTGCTACACAAAATGTGACAAATTTAAATACAAGGATTGTGAAAAATGTAGCGATAACAGAATATGTACACAAAGGATCAGTGCAAAAAAGTGAATGAATATAAGAAGTCCAACATAATGAATATGAAAATGGACAGTGATGTGACTATGAGTCTCAAAGCAAAAATCACAAATGAAAATAGAAAAAATGAGTGGAAGTCCACAAAAAATGAACACAAAAAATTAAGTGTCAATCTTCTGATGTGCAAAAAACAATGAAGAGCATCAACAATGGTGAATCTGGAAAATGAAATAGGATGGGGTACTCTTACCAGAGCAGATGGACCCGGATGTCAGCGACACCGAATCGTAAAGGCCTGGAAGATCGGATCAGTGGCTCTCTGATGAGGGTGGAAGTCCAGGATGTCCACGGATATCCCAAAACGACCTCATAGAACTCGACCAGACTGAAAATATGATGTATCCAAAAGGAACGCCACAGCAACTCTCATCCAAATCAATGTATGTGAAAGAAGAGGGGGGAGCTCCAATAGTGTGGGTCAAAAGAGTAGGTTTATTAAAACCAATAATACATAAAATAAAAGTGATCACGGTAAATAAAAGCAATGTGGGGAGCGGTGAGCGTAGCTTGATGCGTTTCGTCCCAATGGGACATCTACAGGGGCATAAGTGTGAAACGCATCGTATTTGCATAGTATTTGCAAAGATCTAGCAACCAAGAAAAGTGATATATTAACAAAATCAATGAAAAACAGTTGGTTATATACATGCATACACTGTCCTGTCCCAAATTTATGACACAACTTATACAGTGGGGACGGGAAGTATTCAGACCCCCTTAAATTTTTCACTCTTTGTTATATTGCAGCCATTTGCTAAAATCATTTAAGTTCATTTTTTTTCCTCATTAATGTAGACACAGCACCACAAATTTACAGAAAAACAGAATTGTTGACATTTTTGCAGATTTATTAAAAAAGAAAAACTGGAATATCACATGGTTGTAAGTATTCAGACCCTTTACTCAGTATTTAGTAATAGCACCCTTTTGATCTAATACAGCCATGAGTCTTTTTGGGAAAGATGCAAAAAGTTTTTCACACCTGGATTTGGGGATCCTCTGCCTTTTCTCCTTGCAGATCCTCTCCAGTTCTGTCAGGTTGGATGGTAAACCTTGGTGGACAGCCATTTTTAGGTCTCTCCAGAGATGCTCAATTGGGTTTAAGTCAGGGCTCTGGCTGGGCCATTCAAGAACAGTCACGGAGTTGTTGTGAAGCCACTCCTTCTTTATTTTAGCTGTGTGCTTAGGGTCATTGTCTTGTTGGAAGGTTAAAGCTTCAGCACAGTCTAAGGTCCTGAGCACCCTGGAGAAGGTTTTTGTCCAGGATATCCCTGTACTTGGCCGCATTCATCTTTCCCTCGATTGCAACCAATCGTCCTGTCCCTGCAGCTGAAAAACACCCCCACAGCATGATGCTGCCACCACCATGCTTTACTGTTGGGACTGTATTGGACAGGTGATGAGCAGTGCCTGGTTTTCTCCACACATACCACTTAGAATTAAGGCCAAAAAGTTGTATCTTGGTCTCATCAGACCAGAGAATCTTATTTCTCACCATCTTGGAGTCCTTCAGGTGTTTTTTAGCAAACTCCATGCGGGCTTTCATGTGTCTTGCACTGTGGAGAGGCTTCCGTCGGGCCACTCTGCCATAAAGCCCCGACTGGTGGAGGGCTGCAGTGATGGTTGACTTTCTACAACTTTCTCCCATCTCCTGACTGCATCTCTGGAGCTCAGCCACAGTGATCTTTGGGTTCTTCTTTACCTCTCTCACCAGCTCTAGAAAGGGTTCTGGTCGTCCCAAACGTCTTTGATTTAAGGATTATGGAGGCCACTGTGCTCTTAGGAACCTTAAGTGCAGCAGAAATGTTTTTGTAACCTTGGCCAGATCTGTGCCTTGCCACAATTCTGTCTCTGAGCTCTTCCGGCAATTCCTTTGACCTCATGATTCTCATTTGCTCTGACATGCACTGTCAGCCTTTAAGGTCTTATATAGACAGGTGTGTGGCTTTCCTAATCAAGTCCAATCAGTATAATCAAACACAGCTGGACTCAAATGAAGGTGTAGAACCATCTCAAGGAGGATCAGAAGAAATGGACAGCACCTGAGTTAAATATATGAGTGTCACAGCAGAGGGTCTGAATACTTAGGACCATGTGATATTCCAGTTTTTCTTTTTTAATAAATCTGCAAAAATGTCAACAATTCTGTGTTTTCAATATGGGGTGCTGTGTGTACATTAATGAGGAAAAAAATGAACTAAAATGATTTTAGCAAATGGCTGCAATATAACAAAGAGTGAAAAATGTAAGGGGGTCTGAATACTTTCCGTCCCCTGTGTATATATTAATATATATATAAAACAATATTATGGGTAAATATCACAGACTTTCTTGATTTGATTTGATAAGATCTCTGAAAAGTGCTGTGCTCATTGTTATCTCACAAGGTTGTCACTCTTTCTTTTTATCAAGTGTTAACAATGCTTAAAAAAGGAATGTTGCCAGGAAGGATTTCTACCATGTACCCTGTAGAGATGACAGGATTTCAGCAGCACGTTGAAAATGACAGCACAGCGTCTTGCCTCAACATGTCTGTTTAGTGAAGAAATGCTAATTCTTTCTATGGAGATGCTCAGTAGGCTGCTGTGACAGGAGATTTCATTTCTTTGAGCTAAATTTTATGGCTAATATAACAGAAATGGCAACTACATTCTTGGATGGCATTAATATTTATTTAAAGCATATTTTTTTCAGTCACGTTTGAGAACAACCCACTGTATCTTTTTTTATGTGTTCCCATTCACACAGCATGCCTATTTTTTAAAAATTTCTTACTTATTTAAATGTTTTACAGGAGGTGCCATTGCCGACTGCAGGGGGTTTTGAACAATGTTAAAGTAAGGCCCCTTTCACACTTGTGCTACTCCAAAGTTGTGCGATTTTGCCGTGATTTTACGGCCGCGATTTTGACAAGACAGCCATACGACTGTGGATCCAACTTTGTCCCACGACTTGAAGTACGACTTCAATGAGCAGGGACGCAACTTTGATTACCAAATAATTAGGGGGCACTCCATGCCAATTTAAAAAAAAAAACAACAACAACATAGGTAGCCCCTTCATGAGCATGCCGGGCCCTTCGGTCTGGTATGGGTTTTAAGGGGAACCCCCATGCTGAAAAAACTGTGTGAGGTCCCCCCCCTCCTGTGCCGTACCAGGCCACATGCCCTCAACATGGGGGTTGGGTGCTTTGGGGCAGGGGGCCCTGCCCCCCCACCCAAAAGCACCTTATCCCCATGTTGATGAGGACAAGGGCCCCTTCCCGACAACCCTGGCCGGGGTCTGCGGGCAGGGGGCTTATCAGAATATGGGAGCCTCCTTTATTAAGGGGGCCCCCAGATCCCAACCCCCCACCCCATGTGAATCAGTATGGGGTACATCGTACCCCTACCCATTCACCTGGGGGGGAAAAAAGTGTCAATAAAAAAAACACACTAGACAGGTTTTTAAAGTAATTTATTAGGCAGCTCCAGGGGTCTTCTTCTGACTTCTCTGCTCTTCTCCCACTCTCCGGTGTTTTCTCCCGCTCTCCGATTCTTCTCCCGCTCTCCGATTCTTCTCCCGCTCTCCGATTCTTCTCCCGCTCTCTGGTGCCTTTTGCCAGGCTCCTCCGCTATCTTCTTCCAGCTCTTTTACTAGCGTTGGCCCGCTCTTCTCCGTCATCTTCCTCCCTCTTCTCTTCTTCCAATGTTGACATGATACTCTCTCCCGCTGTAATGCCATGTGCGCAGCGATTTGTATAGGCATGGGGCGTGGTTACCGGGTGATGTCACCCGGTGACCCCGCCCCCTTATGACATGAGAGTCCCATCATGCCCCGGGCTGTGACATCATAAAGGGGTGGGGTCTCTGGTGACAGCACCCGGTGACCACGCCCCATGCCTATATAAATGGTTGCACACACTGTATTACAGTTGGAGAGAGTGTCGTGTCAACATCGGAAGAAGAGAAGAGGGAGGAAGACGACGGAGAAGACCAGGCCAACGCTAGTAAAAAAATCAAAAAAAAATCGCAATAAGCATATATTGATTGGTTTGCACAAAAGTTATAGCTTCTACAAAATAGGGGATAGTTTTATGGCATTTTTATTAAAAAAATTTTTTTACTAGTAATGGCAGCGATTTGTGATTTTTATCGGGACTGCGACATTATGGCAGACACGTCGGACAATTTTGACACATTTTTGGGACCATTACCAGCACAGCGATCAGTGCTAAAAAAATGCATTGATTACTGTAAAAATGTCACTGGCAGGGAAGGGGTTAACACTAGGGGGCGATCAAGGGGTTAATTGTGTTCCCTAGTGTGTGTTCTAACTGAAGGGGGAAGTGGACTGTGTAGGGGAAAAGACAGATCGCTGTTCATACTCTGTATGAATATAGGATCTGTCACTTCTCCCCTCGGAGAACCGGAAACTGTGTTTACACACACAGATCCCGGTTCTCCGTGTGCTCCAAGCGATCGCGGGAACCTGGTGGTGATCGCGACCGCCGGGATCTCGCATCGGCTCAGTGGGCGAGCAGGTGGGCGCGCGCACCCCAAGTGGCCACAGGACGAAGCGACGTTACATAACATCGTTTCGCCCAGCCGTGCCATTCTACCGCAGTACAACTATGGAGGCTGGTCGGCAAGTGGTTAAACAAATCCTCCTACATAGATTTAACTTGTTTATCTGCAGCCCTCTCTTGTCTACCCCCTTCAAAAGGTCAGAATCATGTTAAAATCCTTCTCCTACTGTTAGTATTGCGGGGGAGGGGGAGGAGAGCCTGCAGTAACAGTGTGTGGGAGCTGATTGGAGGAAAGGAACATACCCCCCCTTCACACAGCAGAAGAACTGTGTTGTGAATAGACAAGCTGTGTGCTAAGCTCGCCCACCCTCCCGGACACATTTTATCTCATGTGTTGGGAAAACTTCTCAGAAGTGACTCATGTTGATAACAGAGGAACGAAGCACCAGAGGGAAACGACACTTAGAGCTTTGGAGAGAGATAAATATACACTACGTATATATGTGCTTTGTTCAGATTTCCTGACTGGGGTTTACAACCATTTTAAGATTCCTGTGGATGGTACCAAGTCAGCAGGTGACCATACTGTCTGGACAGACTGGTTCTAAGGAGATATGCCAATGCATAAAGCATTTGAAACAGAACACAGAAAACTATTTAGGATTTTCCTTGCTTGCAGTTTCAGCATCTAAAAAAAAAAAAAAAAGAGGTAAGCAGTATTTTTTTAAGTTATGCTATCTAAATAGGACCATGTAATAAATATAAAGTAGGTATTTTCCTAATTTGGTTGCAAACATGGAAATACACTTTAAAGCTAAGTAGCAAAAAGAACATTTTATGTAGGTTGATGTAGCAAAAATGCATTTTCTTGGTGCCAAAGGCATTACATTTTGGTGTACTGTAGACACTTGAATTTTTTAATTTGTTTCTTATATAACATTTTTTCCTGAGTTAGGACTGAGTTAGGAGTTTTGACAAGGAACATGCATGTTCACAGTAATTGGACAGATTGGAGACTAGCTCCACAATTTGAAGCAATAATTATATCATTTCAGTTTAGATGTGACACTGAACTATTGATCGCACAATCACGAGTAATAATAGTCCCAGCCATATCAAGGGAGTGGTGTCCCCTGGGGTTGTGATATTCATTTTGCTATTCCTGTGCTCTGCTTGACATTTGTATCCATCCAGTAAAGATGAGTATATCATTTTATTACCTGAAATATTTCATGGTTTATTAACACCAACCACTAGAATTGTATGGAAAATCTACAAAACCTGAATGATTTCTATATGTGGAAAAGATGGTTTCAATCGTTCCTTATGTCCTACTGGCAAATCTATTTCAAAATATGATGAACATGACCACCTGACCAAAAATCTAATTGTATACATCAGCAATGCATGTGCCAACTAACTATTCTTGTATTAAATGTCCCATTGGGAAGAAAACGATGGTGACTTTTGAAAACTCTGTGGTTTAATGATAAATATTCAGTCCAGAAATATTTAGACAGAATAAAGGTGGATAAAGCACCTGGACCAGATGGTATCCACCCATGGATCCTAAAAGAGCCATTGTGGATCATTTGGGGCTGTGTCAATACCATCCCCATTGTGGGCATGAGCTCCCCCATGCTCCTTTGTATACACAGAGCTAAAGAAAGTATTTAATAAATTTGCCTTCTCTTTGTCCCCAGACACCAACTCTAGATTATTTTGTAAAGGGCCTACATGCTCAGACATGACCTTTTTACTATAAATATATTTGATGATTTTTTTGGGGTTTGTCCTATTACCTTTTGCAATCTGACATTCGTTTTTAATTTTTGCATCCTTGATTTCCTTTTAACATATTCAGATATATTCTGTGTAGCATTTAAATGTTGATAGTGTTCATACATAGGAATTTTGTACATTACATTCTGTATTACATTATGTATTACATTTTGTAATACATAGGAAAATGTATTACAAAATTAAAGTGGTTGTAAAGGCTGAAGCTTTTTACCATAATGCATTCTCTGGATTAGGGTAAAAAACCTTCTATTGTGAAATCCCCCTATAGCCCCACATCCTTACTGGGCCCGATCTCAATTCAGTGCTGTGCCCGAGAGCAGTGGTGCTGCTCTCTCTCTCCCTGCTCACTGAATTCAGTGAGAGCAGGGGGTATGCCATAGGCTCCTGCTGGTGTCAATCAAATCCAGTAATTTTTTTTTTTTTTTTTGTCACATCAGTCGACCATTTTGAGAGGCATAAATCAACTTTGTAGTTCATTTAACTTCCATCCCTCTCTACTTTGTCTCATCATCGTGACTCTTTGCCATATCAAAAATAATGATTTAAAACCAGACATATATCCAATCTAATGAGATTACTTAACCTCTCAGGAAGTCGCACATGACCGGTTTACAGTGTTTTTTTTTTTTTTTTTTTTTTCCTTTTGTATATCCCCCCCACCCCCCTTGACCTCCCCACCCCCCCCTCTTGCCCCATAACCCCATCTCTCCAAGGTCTAATGTGTCCATATCTCCTTCTCTACTCCATGGCTTTCAGTTCTTTGGCGTAGCACCACGTTTTTTTAAATTTTTTCCAGCGTTCCCACTCCACTAAGTTCACAGCTCCCGTGTCTTCTACCAAGCTTGCCCCTATCTCCATGCTATATGTTTCCTCCACTGCGTCTATCCACTCCCATATTTCAGGGCTCTCCCTCCTCTGCCAGCTCTTCGGTATTATTCGCTTTGCAGCGTTCAGGAGGTGGGGGACTAATGACTGCCTGTATTTGTTTATGTCGCCTTCCCCCCCATGGAACAGGACCTCCCAAGGGTCTTCCAGCACTTCTTTTCCTGTTATTTTCTTGACCATAGTAAGTATCTTCCTCCAGAAGTTTTTTATTTTCGGGCATAGCCACCATAGGTGTGCCATTGTACCTATCTCCTGACATCCCCGCCAGCAATATGCCGACCCCTTTTGAAATTTGCTTGTTATTTCTGGGGTTAAATAACTTCTACTTATACATTTATAGCTCATTTCTGCCGTTCTTACATCTATTGTTGAGTTACCAATCATTTTCAAAACTCTTCTAATTGTGTTTTCATCTTTTTTAGTGCCTAATTCACTTTCCCATTTACTTATATATGGGGGTATCTCCAGCTGATCCGTCTTCATAAGCATTTTATAGATCCTAGAAACTAAATTTCTTGGATCTTCTGTGTCACAGAGCTTCTCAAAATCCGTCAGTTTGTCTCCTGCTCTTATCGGCTTTGGTAATTTACTCACAAAGTGACACAGCTGGAGGTACCGCCACTCGTCTATCCCTCGTGTCCCTCTCCCAGATCTAAGTTCTTGTAGTGTCATACATTAATGATGTAACCTCCTTAATGATGTGTCTTACTTGTGTCTTACCCCATAGTGCTTCTTTTCCACCCGTATTCTCTAATCCTGGTAAGGAAAAATTACTATTCATTAGTGCCAATAAAGGTGAATTATATTCTCCGTTAACTTTCTCATATACCCCGTCCCAAATTTTAAATACATTACGTGTTATTACATGTGTGCTTTTGTCTAAATTTCTAGCGTGTGGAGGGTTCCATATCATTCTTCCAAGTGAAACTTTACTGAGGTTTCCCTCTATTCTTACCCAGCGTTTTTCATTCTCTCTCTTTGCCCATTCAACCATTCTAGACAGAACTATGGCCTTATAATAAGTCTGGATGTCTGGCACTGCTAGGCCGCCATTTATTTTCTTTTGTTTTAAGATCCTAAAGGAGACTCTTGGTTTTTTATTTTTCCATATGAAGCTCATTATTATTTTATTTAACTTTCTTAGATAATATAGAGGCAGGGGAAGCGGCATCATCTGGAACAAGTATGTAACCTTAGGGAGTAGGACCATTTTAATAACATTTATGCGGCCTATCCAGGAAAGGGCCTTACCGGCATAATTTTTACATTCAGATCTAACTGTATCTAACAGGGGTAGGTAGTTTATTGTGAACGTCTTCTCGGTTGAATTAGCAAGCTTAATTCCTAAGTACTTTAGTTCTTTAGTCCATCTAAAACTGTACTCTCTTTTCAATGTCTCCCTTTCTGTTTTATTTAAGTTAATATTTAGTATTTCTGATTTTACCATATTTATTTGAAAGTTGGAGACCTCCCCATATACCCTGAGGGCTTTTACTAATTTGGGCATAGTAACCTCTGGGTCCGATATGTAGAATAGCACATCGTCGGCGTAGGCTGCGATTTTATGATCATCTTCTCCGATCTTAATGCCTCTAATGTCTGCATCTGCACGTATTGTTGCCAGAAGCGGTTCCATGGTGAGGACAAAGAGCAACAGGGATAAAGGACATCCCTGTCTCGTGCCATTTTCCATTTCAAATGGCAGAGACATTACTCCATTCACACCCACTGTTGCCTTAGGATGATGGTACAGGGTTTTAATCCTCTGGATCATTCTGGGTCCAAGACCCATAGCCTCCAGGGTCTGGAACATGAACCCCCAGTCCACCCTGTCGAAGGCCTTTTCGGCATCAACCGACAGTAGTAGGCTTGGGGGCTCATTCCCCCTCGTTTTGTGCAACAGGAGCAATGTCCTAACCCCGTTGTCCTTCCCCTCTCTTTTAGGAACAAACCCTACCTGGTCAGGATTGACCAAGGCGTTCATTGATCCCTTTAACCTCTCTGCAAGTATCTTTGCATAAAGTTTTGTGTCGGTATTAGGGAGGGAGATGGGACGATAACTTGAGCATAATGTTTTCTCCTTTCCATCTTTCAGTATGATCGTAATGGAGGCCTTTAATGCCTCACTACTCATCTCATATTCCTCTCCCAATCCATTAAAATACCGGCACAACCTGGGGATCAACAATTCCTTAAACGTTTTGTAATAAGTTAGGGTAAATCCGTCCGGGCCTGGACTTTTCCCAGAAGCCATTCCTGCTATTGCTTTCCCCACTTCTTCTTCAGAAATTGGGGTTTCCATAGCTTCTCTTTCTATATCCATGACTTTAGGCAATGCTGCCTTCTTTAAGTAATTGTTGTTTCTCTCTCTCTTATTATTTACCTGAGTGTCTTGTTTGGAGACTGAATATAGCTCCTGATAATAGTTCTTGAAAACCTCTGCTACTTTTCTGGAGGAGTACTCTATAATACCTTCTTTAGTCTGAATTTTTTCTATAAAGTTCTTAGCTTTACCCTTTTGTACAACTTTTGCTAAGTGTTTACTTGATTTATTGGCCCAGCAATATCTATACCCTATTGTCTTACCGTGTGATGCTCTGACTTCTTGTTCCATTGACGTTTTCAACTCAGCCCTTTTAATTACTATTTGTTTGTATGTCTCTGGGGTGAGGTGGCCTGATTGCTTCTTATGTTCCTGTTCTAGACTATCTAACTCCTCTGTTAATTTTAGGATTTCCTCGCGTCTCTCTTTTTTTTTCCTTGCTCCTAGCTCAATTAAAACTCCTCTTATGTAGGCTTTGTGGGCCTCCCACAAGGTAGACCCAGATATCTCTCCAGAATCATTTACCGCAAAGTAACCCTCTAGTTCTTTACTGATTCTATTGAACCCTTCCTTCCCTCTTATCAGTTCTTCGTTTAGGCGCCATTGCCCTAGATGTCTCACCTCTTCTCCTATTATTATTTCCATGGACATTGGTGCATGATCTGAGTAAGTTATGTTTCCTATCCAGGAGTCTACCACCTTATCAATATCCCTGTGGTCTATCAACCCAAAATCAATACGGGAGTATGACCCATGCACAGGGGAGTAAAACGTATAGTCTCTTTTTCGAGGGTATTGCACTCTCCATATGTCCACCAACTGTAGGCTAACAAGTTTTTGCTTGATCTTTCTTACTTGTACGCTCTTCTTCCCCTGTGCCTGGGCCGTACTATCTAATAGGGATGAGCTTCGTGTTCGAGTCGAACCCATGTTCGACTCGAACATCGGCTGTTCGACCGTCCGTCGAATTGCGAACGTTATGGGCCGTTCGCGCCAAATTCGTGTGGCGCGCCACGGCCCATAATTCACTGCGGCATCGCAGTGCATTGCTGGCTGATGATTGGCCAAGCATGCACTATGACCCGCATGCTTGGCCAATCACAGCGCCGTCAGTAGAGAGAGCTGTAATTGGCCAAAGCCAGGGTGGCTTTGGCCAATTATGGCTCAGGGGATTTAGTACACGCCCCACACTATATAAGGCCGCCTGCACGGCGGCCCTGTGTAGTGTGTTCCGGTGTGCTGATAGAGAGAGAGACAGACAGTGTCATTTGATTTGAGTTAGCTAGATTAGGCTAGATCTGTTCCTGCTATTTACATTTAATGCAGTGCGTCCTGCTCACAGTGTTCAGCTAGATCCGTTCCTGCTATTTACATTTAGTGCAGTCAGTGCGTCCTGCTCACAGTGTTCAGCTAGATCCGTTCCTGCTATTTACATTTAGTGCAGTGTGTGCTGCTCACAGTGTTCAGCTAGATCTGTTCCTGCTATTTACATTTAGTGGAGTTCGTCCTGCTCACAGTGTTCAGCTAGATCCGTTCCTGCTATTTACATTGAGTGCAGTGCGTCCTGCTCACAGTGTTCAGCTAGATCTGTTCCTGCTATTTACATTTAGTGCAGTCAGTGCGTCCTGCTCACAGTGTTCAGCTAGATCTGTTCCTGCTATTTACATTTAGTGCAGTCAGTGCGTCCTGCTCACAGTGTTCAGCTAGATCCGTTCCTGCTATTTACATTTAGTGCAGTGCGTCCTGCTCACAGTGTTCAGCTAGATCTGTTCCTGCTATTTACATTTAGTGCAGTGCGTCCTGCTCACAGTGTTCAGCTAGATCCGTTCCTGCTATTTACATTTAGTGCAGTACGTCCTGCTCACAGTGTTCAGCTAGATCTGTTCCTGCTATTTACATTTAGTGCAGTGCGTCCTGCTCACAGTGTTCAGCTAGATCTGTTCCTGCTATTTACATTTAGTGCAGCCAGTGCGTCTTGCTCACAGTGTTCAGCTAGATCCGTTCCTGCTATTTACATTTAGTGCAGTGCGTGCTGCTCACAGTGTTCAGCTAGATCTGTTCCTGCTATTTACATTTAGTGCAGTTCGTCCTGCTCACAGTGTTCAGCTAGATCCATTCCTGCTATTTACATTGAGTGCAGTGCGTCCTGCTCACAGTGTTCAGCTAGATCTGTTCCTGCTATTTACATTTAGTGCAGTCAGTGCGTCCTGCTCACAGTGTTCAGCTAGATCTGTTCCTGCTATTTACATTTAGTGCAGTCAGTGCGTCCTGCTCACAGTGTTCAGCTAGATCCGTTCCTGCTATTTACATTTAGTGCAGTGCGTCCTGCTCACAGTGTTCAGCTAGATCTGTTCCTGCTATTTACATTTAGTGCAGTGCGTCCTGCTCACAGTGTTCAGCTAGATCCGTTCCTGCTATTTACATTTAGTGCAGTGCGTCCTGCTCACAGTGTTCAGCTAGATCTGTTCCTGCTATTTACATTTAGTGCAGTGCGTCCTGCTCACAGTGTTCAGCTAGATCCGTTCCTGCTATTTACATTTAGTGCAGTCAGTGCGTCCTGCTCACAGTGTTCAGCTAGATCCGTTCCTGCTATTTACATTTAGTGCAGTGCGTGCTGCTCACAGTGTTCAGCTAGATCTGTTCCTGCTATTTACATTTAGTGCAGTTCGTCCTGCTCACAGTGTTCAGCTAGATCCGTTCCTGCTATTTACATTGAGTGCAGTGCGTCCTGCTCACAGTGTTCAGCTAGATCTGTTCCTGCTATTTACATTTAGTGCAGTCAGTGCGTCCTGCTCACAGTGTTCAGCTAGATCTGTTCCTGCTATTTACATTTAGTGCAGTCAGTGCGTCCTGCTCACAGTGTTCAGCTAGATCTGTTCCTGCTATTTACATTTAGTGCAGTGCGTCCTGCTCACAGTGTTCAGCTAGATCTGTTCCTGCTATTTACATTTAGTGCAGTGCGTCCTGCTCACAGTGTTCAGCTAGATCTGTTCCTGCTATTTACATTTAGTGCAGTCAGTGCGTCCTGCTCACAGTGTTCAGCTAGATCTGTTCCTGCTATTTACATTTAGTGCAGTGCGTCCTGCTCACAGTGTTCAGCTAGATCTGTTCCTGCTATTTACATTTAGTGCAGTGCGTCCTGCTCACAGTGTTCAGCTAGATCCGTTCCTGCTATTTACATTTAGTGCAGTGCGTCCTGCTCACAGTGTTCAGCTAGATCTGTTCCTGCTATTTACATTTAGTGCAGTCAGTGCGTCCTGCTCACAGTGTTCAGCTAGATCCGTTCCTGCTATTTACATTTAGTGCAGTCAGTGCGTCCTGCTCACAGTGTTCAGCTAGATCTGTTCCTGCTATTTACATTTAGTGCAGTCAGTGCGTCCTGCTCACAGTGTTCAGCTAGATCCGTTCCTGCTATTTACATTTAGTGCAGTCAGTGCGTCCTGCTCACAGTGTTCAGCTAGATCTGTTCCTGCTATTTACATTTAGTGCAGTCAGTGCGTCCTGCTCACAGTGTTCAGCTAGATCCGTTCCTGTTATCTTCCTACTGACAGGCAGGCTTGTCTGGTTACAGTATATAAAGCTACCTGAAGAAAATTACAGGTGTTCTATCCCAGCTTAGTGCAGCTACAGGCCATTAGTATGTCTGGAAGGCCAAGAAGGAGAGGCAGACAGTCACAAGCCAATAAGAGAGGGCAAGCAGGCTCTGTGTCTAGTGCTGGTCGTGGAGACGGTGCATCCTCATCAGCCCGTGGCCATGGGACACGCTTGGCCTTTTTTTCGGCAGCTGGCCGTGTTGAGCCGCAACATGCAGAAAACTTGGTCGAGTGGATGACCAAGCCGTCCTCATCCTCCTCATCCTCTCTCACCCATGCCCAGGGTGCTTTGTCTGGCAAAGCAGCGGCCTCTTCCCTCAGCTCAATGTCATCAGTGACTCCTTCCCTAGCTCCACCATGTCCTCCTGAGGATTCCCTCGAACTGTTTGACCACAGTGTTGGGTACATGCTCCAGGAGGATGCCCAGCGTTTGGAAGGCTCTGATGATGATACTGAGCTCGATGAAGGCAGTAACATGAGCACGGACAGAGGGGGTGCCCAAGAAGGACAGCAATCTGGCAGTCATGCTCCCCCTGCTGCAGCATACTGCCAGGTTTGCTCCAGTGATGAGGAGGGAGGGGATGATGAGGTCACTGACTCAACGTGGGTGCCTGATAGGAGAGAGGAGGAGGAGGAGGAGGAGGAGGCGGCACATCACCAACGAGGCAGGATGCCCTCCAGGGGCCAGCCTAAGGGCAGCACATTGACTGCATCACACCCCAAAGCTCCACATGTGCAGGGCGCTGCAGTCTCTGCGCGTTATTCAAAAAGTTCTTTGGTGTGGGCCTTTTTTGAGACGAGTGCATCAGATCGCACCGCTGCTATTTGCAACATATGTCTCAAGCGTATCTCGCGTGGCCAAAACATCTCCCGCTTGGGTACCACATGCTTGACCAGACATATGTTGACCTGCCATGCAGTTCGTTGGCAAGCATATCTAAAAGACCCACACCAAAGAACAAAGAGGATCTCTCCTTGCTCCTCATCAGCTGAGATTTCCAACCCCACTAGACCTTCAGTCCTCTCTGAGACCTGCAGTGAGAGGAATGAAGGTGTAGAATTAGGTGTGTCACAGCCAAGTACTTGTGGGCAATCTGCTTTTGGTACACCGACGTCAGATTGTACCAGGCAAATTTCCCTGCCCCAGCTGCTGCACCGCCGAAAGAAGTTTGCTCCCAGCCATCCACATGCCCAGCGGTTGAATGCTAGCTTGGCAAAATTGCTAGCACTTCAACTGCTGCCTTTTCAGTTGGTAGACTCTGCCCCCTTCCGTGAGTTTGTGGAATGTGCGGTTCCTCAGTGGCAGGTACCCAAACGCCACTTTTTCTCACGGAAGGCGATTCCGGCTCTCTACCGGCATGTGGAAGGCAATGTCCATGCCTCGCTGGACAGGGCGGTCAGCGGTAAGGTGCATATTACCGCTGACTCATGGTCCAGCAGGCATGGACAGGGACGTTACTTAAGTTTCACGGTGCATTGGGTGACTCTGCTGGCAGCTGGGAAGGATGCAGGACAAGGTGCAGTAGTGTTGGAGGTTGTTCCGCCACCACACCTCCAAAATGCTGATTGTGACACACCTCTCTCCTCCACCCCCTCCTCTTCTTCTTCCTCCATGGCCTCTTCCTCGGAACCAGCGGTGCTCCGTAGGCGTTCAAGGGGCTACGCAAGTACGCAGGCCAAAAGATGCCATGCGGTGCTTGAGCTGGTGTGCTTGGGGGACAGGAGCCACACTGGGGCAGAGGTTCTGTCAGCTCTGCAGGGGCAGGTTCAGAGGTGGTTGATGCCACGCCAACTTAAGGCAGGAATGGTGGTTTGCGACAATGGCACCAACCTCCTCTCTGCCCTCCGACAGGGACAACTGACCCATGTGCCCTGTTTGGCTCACGTCCTTAACTTGGTGGTGCAGCGGTTCTTGGGCAGGTACCCGGGCTTACAGGATGTCCTGAGGCAGGCCAGGAAAGTCTGTGTGCATTTCCGCCGGTCATATAATGCCAGTGCTCGGCTGACGGACCTCCAAAAGGAGTTTAACCTGCCCAAGAACCGCCTAATCTGTGACATGCCCACCAGGTGGAACTCGACATTGGCCATGCTGCAGCGGCTGCACACGCAGCAGAGGGCCATCAATGAGTACCTGTGCGACTATGGCACCAGGACAGGGTCAGGGGACCTTGGTTTTTTTTCCCCACGCCAGTGGGCCATGATCAGGGATGCATGCACTGTCCTGTCACCATTCGAGGAGGCCACGAGGATGGTGAGCACTGACAGTGCATGCATCAGTGACACTGTCCCCCTTGTCCACCTGTTGGAGCACACGCTGCGTGGAATAATGGACAGGGCACTTGAGGCAGAACAGAGGCAGGAAGAGGAGGACTTCCTTAGCTCTCAAGGCCCCCTTTATCCAGACAGTGTTCCTGCGTGCCCGCCGATCACACAGGAAGAGGACGAGGAGGAGGAGGAGGAGGAGGAGGAAGATTGTGTCAGTATGGAGGTGGAGCCTGGCACTCAGCATCAGCAGTCTTTAAGGGATCAGTCCCAAGGAACATATGGGCTTGTACGTGGCTGGGAGGAGGTGGCTGCGGACGTTGTTGTCCTTAGTGACCCAGAGGACTCCGGACCGAATGCCTCAGCAAACCTACGCTGCATGGCCTCCCTGATCCTGCAAAGCCTGCGTAAGGATCCTCGTATTCGTGGTATCAAGGAGAAGGACCAATACTGGCTGGCAACCCTCCTTGATCCACGTTACAAGGGTAAGGTTGCGGACCTTATCTTGCCATCGCAGAGGGAGCAGAGGATGAAACATCTTCGGGAGGCCTTGCAGAAAGGTCTGTGCAACGCGTTCCCAGAGACTGGGAGGTTACAAACTCCTGTTTCTGGACAACGTGTTGCTGAGGCTTCGGTCAGTCAAAGAAGGAGCGGTGGAGAAGGTGGCCGTCTGACCGATGCGTTCAGACAATTTTTTGGTCCGCAGCCCCAAGGTATGATCGGTTCCAGCAACCATCGCCAGCGTCTGTTTTACATGGTGCAGGAATACCTAGGGGCAAGATCAGACTTGGACACCTTTCCCACCGAAAATCCTCTGGGTTACTGGGTCTTGAGGATGGATCACTGGCCAGAGCTTGCACAGTATGCAATTGAGCTACTGGCCTGTCCTGCATCCAGCGTTCTTTCGGAACGCACATTCAGTGCTGCTGGAGGCGTGGTAACCGATCACAGGGTGCGTCTGTCCACTGACTCGGTCGATCGGCTGACCTTCATAAAAATGAATCAGTCTTGGATCACCACCAGCTACCAAGCACCTGATGCTGATGTAACTGAATAATTTTTTTCAGATCCCTTCAAAGACTGCCTATGCTGATGCTGAGTGACTATCCCTGAGTAATTATCCTCTTCCTCCTCAATCATCACGCTGATAGCTTGTAAGAACATTTTTGGTTCTGGGCGCCACCACCAGTGTCTAAGGCACAATTTTTCAGCCCCTGTTTAACAGGGGCGTGTAATTACAATTTTTGATGTAATACTTTGCAGCAGGGCTCGTTCCTGCATTCCAACTAGAGTGTCTGTGAGGGGTTGCAGTGTTGTGGCACCAGCACCAGTGCCTAAGGCCCAATTTTTCTGCCCCTGTCTAACAGGGGCGTGTAATTACAATTTTTGATGCAATACTTTGCAGCAGGGCTCGTTCCTGCGTTCCAACTAG
Source organism: Lithobates clamitans (assembly GCA_037952925.1). NCBI lineage: Eukaryota > Metazoa > Chordata > Amphibia > Anura > Ranidae > Lithobates > Lithobates clamitans. The sequence goes on along the minus strand of JBBGZY010000382.1, from coordinate 832,051 downwards.
AGTGTCTGTGAGGGGTTGCAGTGTTGTGGCACCAGCACCAGTGCCTAAGGCCCAATTTTTCTGCCCCTGTCTAACAGGGGCGTGTAATTACAATTTTTGATGCAATACTTTGCAGCAGGGCTCGTTCCTGCGTTCCAACTAGAGTGTCTGTGAGGGGTTGCAGTGTTGTGGCACCAGCACCAGTGCCTAAGGCCTAATTTTTCAGCTCCTGTTCAACAGGGGCATGTAATTACAATTCTTGATCTAATATTTCACAGCAGGGCCCTGTGAGGGCTTACAGTGTTTTGGCCACAGCAACACCTAAGGCCCAAATTTCTGCTGAGTATATAGGGCAGGACCCTACTTTCAAACATCTAACTTACAAACGACTCCTACTTGCAAACGGAAGGAGACAACAGGAAGTGAGATGAAATCTACCCCTAGGAAGGGAAATTCTCTCCTGTAAGAGTTAATATGGGAAAACAATTTCTCCTTTCCACTGATGCTTTCCAATCCTTGTTCCACAAAAAAACCCAAATTTTCAAAAAACATTTTTCATTGGGACAAAAAAGTGAGGTGAAATCTTCTGAAGAGGAGGAAAGACGCAAAACAAATGTCACAGGGGTGATAACCCTTCCCTATGTTTTCCAAAAAGCTTAGAAAAGATTTTTTGGCTGGAGCTAAACACGTTAAAAATGTTCAAAATTACAAACAGATTCTACTTAACAACAAACCTACAGTCCCTGTCTTGTTTGCACCGCCTGTATACTGCTGTTCAGAGTATATAGGGACCTTTCCTTATTTTAATTTGGGTGCGGGGTTCCCCTTAATATCCATACAAGACCCAAAGGGCCTGGTAATGGACTGGGGGGTACCCATGCCGTTTGTCTCACTGATTTTCATCCATATTGCCATGACCCGACATGACATTAAACCCGCAAGCAGTTTTAAATGAGATTTTTTCCTTTAAAAATGACATTTGGTGCAGGAACTGTTCTAAACATGGGAAACACGCGTCACTTTACAGGCATACTATAGACACCCCCCAGGTACGATATTTAAAGGAATATTTCACTTTTTTTTTTTTACTTTAAGCATCATTAAAATCACTGCTCCCGAAAAAACGGCCGTTTTTAAAAGTTTTTTTTGCATTGATACATGTCCCCTGGGGTAGGACCCGGGTCCCCACACCCTTTTTAGGACAATACCATGCAAATTAGCCTTTAAAATGAGCACTTTTGATTTCGAACGTTCGAGTCCCATAGACGTCAATGGGGTTCTAACGTTCGTGCGAACTTGCGGTCCGTTCGCGGGTTCTGGTGCGAACCGAACCGGGGGGTGTTCGGCTCATCCCTACTATCTAACCCCGGGTCCATACAAAAGTTAAAGTCCCCCATTAGTATCATGTGTCCTTTCCTGAACTCCATTAATTTTTCCAAAATTTTTGCAACATATTTCATCGGGTTTTTATTTGGTGCGTAGATATTAGCCAGTGTGTACTCTCTTTCATTCAATCTACCTCGCAGGAATAAATATCTGTCTTCTACATCCGCTAGTCTCTCCTCCAACACGAACCTAGTTCTTTTTGCCATTCCAATTGCGACCCCCCGTGTTCTACTTGAGATAGTGTCTGCTTGGTACCAGACCGGGTACTCTCCTGAAAATAGCCTTAATCTTGATTGATGTGAAATATGTGGTTGAAAACAAAAAGCTGCGCTTAGGGCACTAAATAGGTATGCTGCCTCCCTAAAAGAGCTTCCTGAAAGGATACTCTATAAACTAATATATGTATAAAAAGGGGTAATGGCGCTTCCTATGGGGTACTGAATGGGGGGGGTTCCCTCAATGAACCCCAGTGCAATTACCTGGTAGCTACCAGGAACAAATTATGTTATCGTACGGGTATGTGTGTCTATGATTAGATATAGGCACATACAACCATAAACACCCGCCTATAACAGCAAAAAATGTTAATATATACTAATAGTTAAACTTCTGAAGATGGTTCTTCCAGACCTATAAAAGAGGTATAGCCTGGTTCATTTAGACCTAATTACAAGGGGTATGGGTTAGGCCCCTGTGGTTGTGATAATATACCACCAGTGAGTAATCATGTGTGTGTAGCCTTATATGTGAAAAAATAATCCAAAAATACATAAATAAACATGCTTAAAAAATGTGCGTTACCCAAGCATTACATATATTAATCAAGTAAACGTAGATGTGATCCAATTAAGTGCAAGAGGAACCAGTAGTTGGTGTTAATAGTCCTTAAAGTAGAATAAATAAAGAAATTTGTTCAAGTCCAGTATTCCAAAAAAAAAAAAAAAATTCCGTGACTTAGGTGCTCTTGGGTGATTTCTGTGACTTTAGTGCTCCCCCTTCAGGTCCCCACTCACCAGATACGACAACCCCGTGAAGGGGCAACCAGCATAAGATGTCTCTTTCACGATCCCTTTTTCACGCTAATCTGGCGGACTTTGCAGGATGGTTCCCGTTGGTTATCCCACTGGGTTCCCAGATCCGGGGATGCAGATGGCTTTCTAATAGGAGGATGTTCACAATGGCTCCCTCATGGAAAGGAAAAATAGGAAGCTTCCATGGTGTAGTATGTAAAGGCTTTATTCAAAAAACTCCATAGACAAGCAGCGGAGTATTTAGGCAACATACATAACCATAAACCATAAAAGCATAGAATTAAAATTAAAAATAAAAATATAGGCTACTCAGACCGAAGCCTGAGAGCAGACCCGTAGCACGGTGGACAGCGTGTACCGCTGAAAGGCTGTGTGCGCTCCGCTTGCGTACCAGCTAGTGTCCGGAAGCGGTATGCGTTCCACCTGCGTGTCAGCTAAGGTCCGTAACCGGAAGTGACGTAGCGTGCGTGGCGTCGTTGTACGCGTTTCGTCATGGACGTCTTCAGCAACGATGCCAGCACGCCACGCGCTACGTCCATTTAAGGAGCCGTCAATTACGATCCGCCCCTTACTATCTACCACATCCAATCCTAGTATTCCAAGGCGGGGTGACACTCCAACTCAAGCTGGAGTGTCAGCAGCGATGGTCGTACGCTAGTTTCCGTAATTGCAACTACAACTACTGGGCTAGAATCTGCCCTCCTATATATTAAATAATACCAGGTGGTGGAAATATACCGTATACTGAAATTAGGATTTAAGAATTTAAAATGAAGTTAGGTATAATTAAAATCAGATATATAAATATATACCCAGATTAATATAGGACAGTGAATATGAAAAACCATAAGGTTTAATGTGGACCAGGTGTGTGATGGAAAATTATTTTACTCTCAGACATTAGAGGTCAGGGAAGGAATATGAGGATATTCTTACAAGTCAAAACCCCCCGTTATTAATTATGGTGAAATTTTATAAATTTATAAAATTATACAAAATTATATATTAAATACATATATGTATGTAATCCAAAATGTTAGGGGTACTTCCCTTATGGGCCAGAGAATTTAGATTTGGGGTCACCCCCCTAATTCTGTGTGCAAGTTACTAAAAACTAAATATGCATACCCTTACACCTTATATGCTTAGAGGGAGGCCATAGGGGTTCACAGGTATGGATAATCTGACCCTATTTTTTACGGATTGGCCAGAAAACAATTTAAGTCGATATCCAGGTTGAGGCCCCTCGGAGCAAGGGACCTCAACCTGTATATCCATGCGGTCTCGTTTTGTGATATGAGTGTGGTTTTATTGCCCCCTCGCCAATGGTCCCTCACACAGTCAATCCCATAAAAGATCATCCCTGTGGGGTCCCGGTTATGTACTGTATCGAAGTGGCGGGAAAGATGGTGTTTTGGGAACCCTTTTTTGATGTTTTTGATGTGTTCCCGTATTCTCACATATAGGGGTCGGGTGGTTCTGCCCACATATTGCATTTGGCAAGGGCACTCAATAACATAGGTCACGTGTGTACTCTGACAGGTGATGAGTTCCCTGATCTGATATTGTTTGTGATCTGATCTTGACTTAAAAGTTTCCCTCTTACGAGGTTGTTTCTTGGTGACCCTACATGGTAGACATTTTTGGCACCTGTAGAACCCTTTCATGTCTGGAAAAATTCGAGTAGTTTTGGGGGGGTTTATAACATTATGTACCAAAAGGTGTCGTAGATTAGGCGCCTTTCGGTATACTATCTTTGGTTTATTGGGTAATATCCCTGCTAGTGTTCTATCTTCCTTTAAAATAGGCCAATACTTCTTCAGGATCTGCTCAAAATCTTTGTATTGAGAGTTGAAACCTGTAATGAACGTCAGTTCTACATTGTTTTTCTTCCTTTTGGATTTTGTCAGTAAATTCTTGCGGTCTAGTTTTGCTATGTCCTCCTTCAGTTTATTTAACGAGTCTAAGTTGTATCCTTTTTCATGGAACCGTTCCACTAGGATGCTCGCTTGTTCCAAGTAGTCATCAATGTTTGCACAATTTCTCCTTAGTCTCGTTAACTGGCCTTTGGGGATGTTATCCTTCCACTGGGGATGGTGACAGCTATTGATAGGGATGTACCCGTTTCTATCAGTAGCCTTGAAGAAGGTTTTTGTACATAGGCCATCATTCTTCTTAAATATTTCGAGGTCGAGATAATCGATCTTTTGGGGGTCCCATTTCCCTGTGAAGGTTAATCCGTATCTGTTGTTGTTCAGCCCTTGCAAGAATTTTTCAAAGGTCTCAGGTGTTCCGTCCCAAAATATGATTAAGTCATCTATGTACCTACGGTACAGTTTCACTTGTGGTATATCTCTAGCGTAAATGTATTCCTCTTCCCACATGTTCATGAGCAAGTTGGCCACACTTGGTGCGTACCTGGCGCCCATAGCGACTCCCTTGGTTTGAACATAGTAGTTTTGGTCATACCAAAAATAGTTACAGGACATCGCCAACTCCAGGCCTTCTAGTATGAAGTCTATCTGTTCTTGCCTCATACTAGTAAGCTCATGGAGAGCTTTTTCCACACCAAGCAAGCCATCCTGTTGTACAATGCTAGTATATAGCGAATTCACGTCAATAGTGGCTAATAAATAGTTTTGTGCCCCGTCTATTTGCTGCAGTTCTTCCAAAAGTTGGGCACTATCCCGCAAGTACGATTTTCCTTTCTTGACAAGCGGTTTGAGGAATACATCAAGATACTCCCCTAGCCTAGAGAATACTGAATTAATACCACTAATTATGGGTCTTCCTGGTGGTTTGTGTAATCGTTTGTGGATTTTTGGTGTATAGTAAATCACCGGGGTTTTCGTGGAACTTGAGACTAAATATTCTACTTCTTTAGTGTTTAGGATTCCAATCTGTTTTCCTTTGTTTACATAGGCTCTCAATTTCTTTTCATATGCACGCTTAGGGTTCTTCCCAAGCTTGCTGTAGGTGTTTTCTACCTGGAGCAGGTTCCTCATCTCCTCCTCATAATCTTTCTTATTTAATTGTTTAAATTGTTTAAATTGTTTTCTGGCCAATCCGTAAAAAATAGGGTCAGATTATCCATACCTGTGAACCCCTATGGCCTCCCTCTAAGCATATAAGGTGTAAGGGTATGCATATTTAGTTTTTAGTAACTTGCACACAGAATTAGGGGGGTGACCCCAAATCTAAATTCTCTGGCCCATAAGGGAAGTACCCCTAACATTTTGGATTACATACATATATGTATTTAATATATAATTTTGTATAATTTTATAAATTTATAAAATTTCACCATAATTAATAACGGGGGGTTTTGACTTGTAAGAATATCCTCATATTCCTTCCCTGACCTCTAATGTCTGAGAGTAAAATAATTTTCCATCACACACCTGGTCCACATTAAACCTTATGGTTTTTCATATTCACTGTCCTATATTAATCTGGGTATATATTTATATATCTGATTTTAATTATACCTAACTTCATTTTAAATTCTTAAATCCTAATTTCAGTATACGGTATATTTCCACCACCTGGTATTATTTAATATATAGGAGGGCAGATTCTAGCCCAGTAGTTGTAGTTGCAATTACGGAAACTAGCGTACGACCATCGCTGCTGACACTCCAGCTTGAGTTGGAGTGTCACCCCGCCTTGGAATACTAGGATTGGATGTGGTAGATAGTAAGGGGCGGATCGTAATTGACGGCTCCTTAAATGGACGTAGCGCGTGGCGTGCTGGCATCGTTGCTGAAGACGTCCATGACGAAACGCGTACAACGACGCCACGCACGCTACGTCACTTCCGGTTACGGACCTTAGCTGACACGCAGGTGGAACGCATACCGCTTCCGGACACTAGCTGGTACGCAAGCGGAGCGCACACAGCCTTTCAGCGGTACACGCTGTCCACCGTGCTACGGGTCTGCTCTCAGGCTTCGGTCTGAGTAGCCTATATTTTTATTTTTAATTTTAATTCTATGCTTTTATGGTTTATGGTTATGTATGTTGCCTAAATACTCCGCTGCTTGTCTATGGAGTTTTTTGAATAAAGCCTTTACATACTACACCATGGAAGCTTCCTATTTTTCCTTTCCATGAGGGAGCCATTGTGAACATCCTCCTATTAGAAAGCCATCTGCATCCCCGGATCTGGGAACCCAGTGGGATAACCAACGGGAACCATCCTGCAAAGTCCGCCAGATTAGCGTGAAAAAGGGATCGTGAAAGAGACATCTTATGCTGGTTGCCCCTTCACGGGGTTGTCGTATCTGGTGAGTGGGGACCTGAAGGGGGAGCACTAAAGTCACAGAAATCACCCAAGAGCACCTAAGTCACGGAATTTTTTTTTTTTTTTTGGAATACTGGACTTGAACAAATTTCTTTATTTATTCTACTTTAAGGACTATTAACACCAACTACTGGTTCCTCTTGCACTTAATTGGATCACATCTACGTTTACTTGATTAATATATGTAATGCTTGGGTAACGCACATTTTTTAAGCATGTTTATTTATGTATTTTTGGATTATTTTTTCACATATAAGGCTACACACACATGATTACTCACTGGTGGTATATTATCACAACCACAGGGGCCTAACCCATACCCCTTGTAATTAGGTCTAAATGAACCAGGCTATACCTCTTTTATAGGTCTGGAAGAACCATCTTCAGAAGTTTAACTATTAGTATATATTAACATTTTTTGCTGTTATAGGCGGGTGTTTATGGTTGTATGTGCCTATATCTAATCATAGACACACATACCCGTACGATAACATAATTTGTTCCTGGTAGCTACCAGGTAATTGCACTGGGGTTCATTGAGGGAACCCCCCCCATTCAGTACCCCATAGGAAGCGCCATTACCCCTTTTTATACATATATTGATGTGAAATATGTGTTTCTTGGAGAAATACCACCTCTGGTCCAAGCAGTCTAAGTTCGTTGAAGATGCTTCGTCTTTTATTAGCCATGTTTAGACCTTTAACATTGTATGTTATGCATTTTATTGTGTCAGAGATCATTTTTCCGCCTTCCACCTAACGCCCTTGCCTTAGACCTTGGAGAGATGTCCCGCATTTTCATTATTAAGATTAAGATGTGGTCCCCCTCCCTGTCCCCCCCTCCTTTCCCCCCCTCCCCGGATTCCTCCTTAACTGCCCCCCTCTTGGTCTTCACTAGACCCTTAGGCCAATGTGGGTCACGTAACTCGTAGCCCTCCATTGGTCTCCACCTCCAAAGGTGGGGCTTTTGGTGAGCCAGTTCACCGGTCGACCTTGCTCTGGTGGCCAGGTGTGTTGATCTTCTCCTAGCGTCTCTCCATCTTCTCTCTTTGCCGTCGACTAATTTTCCCTGCTCCACCCCCCCCTGCCCCCCCCTCCCCCTACCCCGATCCTATTCCCAATTCAATCCACCGCTCATTGGACCAGTCCATCGTCGCCGGCACCTGTAGGCCCAATTTGCTGCAAAATTCTTCTAACTCCTCCGGGAATCTTAGCCTAGCTGTTCTGCCATCTTTAATTCCCAGTAGGCAGGCGGGAAATCCCCATGAGTACTTTATATTTTGATTTATCATTTGTTCCAGAAGGGGCTTCAAATGGCGTCTTCTCGCTAGCGTATCTTTGGCTAGATCTGCAAATACTTGGATCCTTGCCTCCTCATATTGGAGTGGTGTTTGACCTCTCAGTTTTACCCATATTTTTTCTTTGTCCTCGTAGAACCTAAACCTCACAATTACATCGCGGCTTCTTTCTGTTCGGCGAGTATCCAACCTTCCTATCCAATGTACTCGCTCGATTTTTGGAAAATCTTCTCCTTCTAATTCCAAGAGGGGGGAGAAAATAGTCGCTACAATCTTCCTCAGGTCTTCACCCCTTTTTTCCGGGACTCCACGGATTCTCAGGTTTTGTCTGCGACTTCTATTCTCCTGGTCCTCTAGCCTATAGCATATTTTTATCTGATTTTGTTGGGTTATTTTAATTTGTTCTTTTAGCCCAGAGATTTCTCTCTCTTGGTGGTCCACTATATCTTCTGCTCTCTCAACTCTGGCCAGTAGATTTCCCAGATCTGTCCTTAGCATACTTATCTCTTTTTTTATCTCTGTTTTAATTGAGGATTCAAGTTCTTTGAGCATCTCTGCGATTTCATTTTTTAAGGGGAGTTCAAGTTCTTGTCTGTACTCCGCCATTCTAGATGTTTCAGGTGCGCTATCGATTAATGACGACTCTCTTGATTGGTCGGGGGTCAGTTCTCCCTTCCCCATTTGTCCCTTTTTCTTTTTATCCTCCGTAGTTGACATTTGGGCTTCTTGGTGGGCACCCCCCGGACTTCCCCCCCTGGTTAAGTATTGTTTAATTGTACTTCCTGTGGCACTTCCCGTGAGATTGTCCTTTGGTGTCTTCGGTGGCCCCCCTTTCCCTGTTTTGGTTGTATTTCTGCTCATTGTTTTTCCCCCAGAAAACTCGTTATATTGAATTTGGGGCCCTTTGTTTTAGTATTACAGGATATACTTCTTTATTCTAGCCCTTAGCCTAATTTTATGTTCTTTTGCGAGTGCTCTAGCATCGGGGTGCTAGTGTTCTATCAATATTAGTTATAGCGTAGTTTGGTGTATATTAATCCTGTGTCTTAATCTCTGCGTTTCCTCTCCTAGTTGTCCCAGTTATATCATTCAGGTGGTCGTGGGATGACGCTATCAAAGCAGTATTATTGTAGATACGAACAGTCCTTCACAGTGATATGTCTTGTCACTCAGCCTCCCACATTCCACCAATATGGTAGGATTACTGTTGGCGATACCAATATTTCGAGTCCTGGGGATTTGCAATAATACAAATAGATAATATATACGGGTATATTCCTCCAAGTACCTTAGTGCGTTAGGCCTAGTTTCGTGGTTTCCAACAAACCTGGAGGGTAACCGTGTATCAATAACTGTTTACCAAGGCGCATTTAACCACACCTATGTACACCAACGTCACCTCCCCCAAATCTCATTGGTATACCGAGATACAGGGCAGAACAAGGCATAGATAACGGAGGTATGCAGTAATATGTTCACCTTAATTATGGCGTAGATTGATGAATATTATTCCTGTATCTTATGCTCTGCGTTTCCTTTCCTAGTTATCCCAGGTATATCATTCAAATGGTAATTGGATAAGCTATCAAAGCAGTGTTGTTGCAGATACTAGCAATCCTTGACAATAGTGTGTCTTGTCCCTCAGCCTTTCCTCTCCTAGTTGTCCCAGTTATATTATTCAGGTGGTCGTGGGATGACGCTATCGAAGCAGTATTATTGTAGATACTAACAGTCTTTCACAATGATATGTCTTGTCCCTCAGCCTTCCAAATTTCCACCAATGTGGTAGCGTTACTGTTGGCGATACTAATATTTCAAGTCCGGGTGAGTTGCCATAATATACATAGATACTATATACGGGTATATTCCTCCGTGTACCTTAGTGTGTTATGCCTCTAATCTCGGGATTTCCAACAAACCCGGGGGGTGACAGTGTGTCAATAAATGCTTTTACCAAGGCGCATTTAACCACACCTGCATACATCGGCGTCACCTCCCCCAAATATCATTGGTATACCGAGATACAGAGCAAAGCAAGGCATAGATAGCAGAGGCATACAGTAATATGTTCATCTAAGGCCGCAAAGACCCGCTATTCGCTCTACCTCTTATTGCCCATAAGCGGTATCAGTGCGGGTGTTGCATCTCAGTTATCCCTAGGGTGTAACTCCAAGAATGTTGATGATGTTAAACAGAGTCATATATCCTAGGTCCCGCAATCCCGTCTCAGCAGCAGGATAAGAAAATGAAAGCAGTAATAGTGGTAGAGAGACTGATGTAATATTCAAAAGATTCTTCTATGATATATATAACCACTCACAATATCTCTTAGCGTCTTATTATGCATCTGCCATATCTTAAATATTTCTCTCCTTTTGGAAACAATTTTCTAATCCTTCTCTTACCTTTGGGGATGAGCAGAGAAATATATGTCTTACCACCACCTGATCGTTTTTACAGCATGCTTCAAAGATATCCATCCAGTATCAGCTGTGTGTGGTCTTTAGCTGAGAGAGGCATCGCGGGTTTGGTGAATTTCAATGTATCATGCGTCTTCTGACAGTTCCCAGCCGTCCCGCCGCTGGAACTCAGTGAAGGGGAGGGGGGGGAAAGAGCGCGGGGGGTCCCCGTGGGGAGGGCAGGGTCGTCACCTCGTCAATTAAGTCATTTAAGTCCCTGTTAGTCCCGCTCTACTCTCGCTGGGCTCCAGGCAGCGAGCTTCTTGGCGGCAGCGTTCATGCACGGCGCACAGCTCTCCTCGCTTCTCCTCCCTGCCCGTCACGTACACCTGCCGTACACCTGTCACGCAATCGGAGAGAGACCGCCAGAGTGCCGGCTCACTGACACACCTCTAGCCCCTCCCTTTCCCTCTGACGTCTCACGTCATCCTCCCCCCAATCAAATCCAGTAATATGGGAGCAGGAGGTGGGGTCGAGCCGCACCGTGTGTGTCAATGGACACACAGAGAATGGCTCAGGATTGAGCCCACACATGTGCCACCATAGCCCAGCCCAGAGCACTGGCAAGGAATCCGAGAAGAGGACAATCGTAGCTGCTAAGCGACATGGTCAAGGTAAGGTAGGCTGAAACCCGACCACCACTGAACAAGACACATAAGTTGAAACGTCAAGACTGGGCCAAGAATTATCTGAAGACAAATTTTTCAAAGGTATTATGGACTGGTGAGACGAAAGTGACTCTTGACAGACCAGATGGATGGGCCTGTGGCTGGATCAGTAAAGGGCACAGAGCTCCACTTCGACTCCACAGCAAGGTGGAGGTGGGGTACTGGTTTTATTAAAGATGAGCTAGGTGGACCTTTTTAGGGTTAAAGATGGACTCAAAATCAACTCCCAAACCTACTGACAGTTTTTAGAATACACTTTCATCAAGCAGTGGTATAGGAAAAAGTCTGCATCTTTCAAAAAGACCATGATATTAATGCAGGACAATGCTTCATCACATGCATCGGAGTACTCCACTGCGTGGCTAGCCAGTAAAGGCCTTAACCAGTTCAGATCCGCGCTATTGCCGAATGACGGCAACAGCGCGGACCTGCTTTGCCGGGACTACGTCTATTGACGTCGTCCTGTGCACGAGCATCCTGCGCGCCCTCTGCAGGGCGCGCGGCGCGCTCGGTGATCAGCGAGTCTATGAGACACGCCTGATCACAGATCGGAGTAAGGGGTCGGTCCCGACCCCTTACCACGTGCTCAGCTGTCAGCCAGTGACAGCTGATCATGTGATTAAACAGAGCCGGTAATCAGCTATTTTTTCTCCTCGCGCTGACAGCGTGAGGAGGAAAAAAAGCCGTTCACCGGCGGCCGCGAGAGGGACATCAGTCACGATCATCTGTGCCCCCTGCCAGTGACACCTAGCAATAGGCAGCAGTGCCGCCTACCAGTGCCCACCAGCGTCATCCATCAGTGCCCACAGTGCCACCCATCAGTGCCCACAGTGCCACCCATCAGCGCCCACAGTGCCACCCATCAGCGCCTATAATCAGTGCCACAACAACAGTGCTGCACATCAGTGCCACCTATCATTGCCCATCAGTGTCACCTACCAGTGCCCATAAGTGCCCATCAGTGCCCCCCATCACTGCCCATCAGTGCCCCCCATCAGTGCGCCCATCAGTGCCCCCCATTAGTGCCACCCATGCGTGCCACCCATCAGTTCCGCCCATCAGCGCCCATCAGTGGCCATCAGTGCCGCCTTATCTGTGCCCATCAGTACCCCCTTATCTGTCCCCATCAGTGCCGCCTTAACTGTGCCTATCAGTGCCGCCTTATCTGTGCCTATCAGTGCCGCCTTATCTGTGCCTATCCGTGCCCATCAGTGCAGCCTCATCAGCACATATCAATGAAGGAGAAAAATTACCTGTTTGCAAAAATTTTTTTAACAAACTATGAAACATGATTTTTTTTTTTCTAAATTTTCCATCTTTTTTTGTTTGTTTAGCAAAAAATAAAAATCTCAGCTGTGATTAAATTCCACCAAAAGAAAGATCTATTTGTGGGGAAAAAATGATAAAAATTTAATTTGGGTACAGTGTTGTATGACCACGCAATTGTCATTCAAAGTGCAACAGCGCTGAAAGCTGAAAATTGGTCTGGGCAGGAGGAGGGGTTTAAGTGCCCAGTAAGCAAGTGGTTAAAGTGGTTGTAAAGGCAGAAGGTGTTTTATCCTAATGCATTAAGATAAAAAAACTTCTGTGTGCTTCAGCCCCCCTAATACTTTCCTGAGCCCCATCTCTATCCAGCGATGTGCACCAGTGCCTGTCCGGGACAATCAAAGTCAGTTAGCTAATCAGAAGAGAGAGGGGGCAGGGTTGAAACGTGGCTCCGTGTCTGAATGAACACACACAGATGCACCTCGGCTCAGGTGCCCCATAGCAAGCTGCTTGCTGTGGGGGCACTTGACAGGAGGGACAGAAGAGGAACCCGAGAAGAGGAGGATCTGGGCTGCTCTGTGCAAAACCATTTCACAGAGCAGGTAAGTATAACATGTTTGTTATTTTTATACAAAAAAACAAGACTTTACAATCACTTTAAAGATGAAAGAATAATGATTTGGCCCCCTTCTTCACCTGACCTAAACCCTGTTGAGAACTTGTGGGCTCTTCTTAAATGGGAGATTTACAATGAAGGAAAACAGTACACCTCTCTGAACAGTGTCTGGGAGGCTGTGGTTGCTGCTGCAGTTGATTGTAAACAGATCAAGAAACTGCCAGACTCCATGAATGGAAGGCTTATGACTGTTATTGAAAAGAAGGTTGGCTATATTGGTCACTGATTTTTTTTAATTTTTTTTTGAAGTATCAGAAATGTTTATTTGTAAATTTTGAGTTGTTTGCTTATTATTCTCACTTTAACAGATACAAAAAACAAGTGGGGAACATGTTTGTTTTTCCTTTAGTTGCATAATAATTTTGCACACTAATATTTGCCCAATAATTGTGCACACATAGATATCCTCCTAAGAAAGCCAAAACATCAATTTTACTTTGTTAAATATTCAAGATTGAGGATTATTAACATTTTTGGATTGATGGAGGGCACTGTAGTTGATCAATAATGAAATGAATCCTTAAAAATATAGCTTGCCTAATAATTGTGTAGAAATAGCAGAAAACAGGAAAAGTCTGTAACCTCCCTGACGGTATTCCAGAGTGTGGCTCGGGGTTAAGTTTCAGCAGCATTAGCGGTAACCCCGAGCCACACTCGGGATTACATTGCAGGATCCTGGTGCGGTGTTACTTACCTTGTCCCCAGGATCCTGCGATGTCCCCCGTTGTGTCTGCGGGCTCTGTCCTCCTCCGAAGCCTCTCTGTGCCAGGCTCTGTTCCCTGCGAGCGTCGCGACGCACAGGGGGGGAGCCTGCCGGAAAATTAACAAAAAGTAAAAATCATAACACATACAGTACTGTAATCTTACAGATTACAGTACTGTATGAAATTATTTCACATCCCTTTTGTCCCCAGTGCTTTTTCCAATGCCCTGCATGCAGTTTTATATTATATAGACTGTTCTTTCTGCCTGGAAACTGGAGATTGTCCATAGCAACCAAAAAGTGTCCCTTTACGTCAAAAGTGGCTTTAGACCAGCTAGAAAACAGAGATAGTAAATTAGAACACTTGCAGAATTGAACGATAGTGAATCGTGGGGAAATGTATTGTATTATTTATATATATATATATATATATATATATATATATATTTTTTTTTTTATTTATTTTTTTTTTTTTAATTATTTATATTTATTTATTATATTATAATTTATGTTTTTGTGTTTCAAACTTCATCATACCCGGGATATCTACTAGACTCTTGGTGGACAGATTTAAGTGTGTTATTGTTAAGAATTACAGGCCTACAATATAAAACGCCAAATTTCCATGCAAAATAATTGTGCCGCTTTCAGCACCTAAAATCCGAAATAATCATACCGCCAGGGAGGTTAAAGGATAGCTTACTTAATCACAGCAATTACATTTAGAGGCAGCTGAGTATGTCATATTGGCCAATACCACTGACATCATAACCACTCATCTCTTAAAAGTTAAGAAGTAATGCAACTGTGTGGGGGGATAATTGGGGCAATTATAATCCTAAAACTGGCCATATATGAATCAAAATTCAGCTAGTTCAGTCGAATTGACTTTTCACAAATGGGCTGCATCAATTATCAGGGTATTATGGCAGCGGGAGAGTACAGCATTCAGAATAAAAAGACACATATGTGGATGGGGAGCTCGGCTCAGATTTTTTTTAGTTTAGCCAGCTGGCTAAACAGATAAAAAAATTAGTAACGTATGACCAACTTAACACATAAGAATTATGTACCAATGTCCAGTAATGGTATTCCTACTAGTATCTAGTCTCTAACAAGTGTGGGTAATCAGCTTCAAACCGAGAGCTCGCAGAGGGGTATTCCAGATGCGCTTTTTGTCAGTATTTATTGGTCAGCATTGCAGAAACACAACCAAAATGAAGAAGTTTCCTTGCAGGGGTATAAATCAGAGTCCATAATTCCAACAAAAGTCATTCAGACTCCTGGCTAGTAGAGGGACCACACTGGATCTGCTCAGACCTGCAAACATTTTCCATCACTGCCCCCATGCATCCTTTTGCCAACAACCGCTGATCATCCCAAAGAAAATACAAATTATTCCACAGTTGGGGAAACAGGGTGTGGTCAGTAAGTAACCCCCTATAAACTGCTTCTAGCTAGAAACCTTTCACTGTCACTAGTTTATCTTATGATACGCCAAAACCTGTGCAGCAGGTACACTCCATCTACAAAATTTGCATGGACAGGGGCTGTTTGTTACACAAGTAAAATTATATAAATTTGTGAAATCAGCATTAGCACTAAATCTGATGGAATCCATCCATGGCTAAATGGATTAGGAGTAGAGACAAAACATTAGGTGGCTCTTTTTATTTAACACCTCATCAAAAATCGTTGAGTCATTTATCCCCTGCCATTACGATCAGGTTACCTAGGCTGCATCCGATTAAGGGCTCCAACAGGAACAAACAGAGATGACACACTGCACAATGCTTTGTTCCCAGGAGCTGTATAAAATGTATTGATAAGAGTACATTAGGGTGAAGACAGATAGAAATATTTGAGAGGCACTCGTAAATCTTTTCTTAGCACAAAAAGGATATGAGCATTTGAGACTTGCAGGCTTTGGACCCTAGCAACAGCATGGGATGAGGAAACCTTGTTCTGTAAAGAACAACTAGTGTTTTTAGAATAACCATCCAACAGACAATCACCAACAAAGAAACTAGAGAATAACTTCATAGCTAATTGTTTTATGACATTGTACGGTACAACAATAAAAAATATCACTGCACTGTGTCCTTGATTTTTATCCATAGACTGATAGTTGTTACAAAAAAGAAAACAGATATAAAAGATTCTCTTGGCTGATATCGCTTCATTTGCCTGAAATGGTTTTTGTTGACAGAAAATAAAGAGAATACAATATCTGAATAATAGCCGATATGCAGAAATCTATTTGTATTGATTGTCACAGTTTCTTTTCACACACTCACTGGTCTTCATGGCATTCACTTCTCCATGATGCTGAGCACATGACCAATGGATGCAGAACACAGGTTAGCTTGTGCTTTGGTGATCTCAAAAAGACACTGTTATCCGACCATTGATTTAAACAACAATCTTCCCAAAACATTTGGGGTTGATTTATAAAAGTGCACTTGCACTCTGTAAGTACAATTGCTCCAGAGCTTATTAAATGAGCAGAGACTCTGCTGATCTCCATCATCCAATCGTGTGCAAGCAAAAATGCGTGGTCACATCAGTGCAATACCAGTGTAAGATATCCTGGTCCTGCTGAAAGCTCGTGGACTTATTACAAGGACTGATCTTGATGCGACTTTTTACATTTGTGACAAATACATTCATAGTTTTGTATCCTTTTAACCTCGCCTATGCTATTTAAAATCTGTGCACTTTTACGATTTTTCATTCTGTACTTAGTTAACAGACAGGCATCTGCAGAGTTACATTTTTCCCCCTTTCATTTTTCATTGTATTATTGTCAATATGCTTGCTTAAAGGAGAAGTAGGGCCAAAGCTCTTTTAGTCCTGTTTCTTCTGTAGGTCACAGAAGTGTACTTAGTTCTGATTTCTGTGACCCGTATTCAGGTGACAGCAGGCTAAAGTACACTGTCGGCTGACGTCACTCAACTCCGGAGTGGTCCTGACTTTAATGTCCAACTAGATGCCTAGATGGGCAAATGGTTCAGCCTCTCAGCACTACGCAGAGAGCCTAAGCCAGCCACTTCTGCTCCCTGCACAGTCCAGCGTTCCAGTGAGCACTGGAGGGGCAGAGCAGAGAGCCGGTGACTGACGGTTTCTACTCTCTGCTCACTGAAGCCCAAGAACCAAGTGATCAGTGGTCTTTGATCGCTTGGATCTTGGTCTTAGAGGCAGCAGGGGACAGATGCACCATCGGACCAATGCTGTATCCACCTAGGTGAGTATAATTTTTTTTTTAATCCCATACTTCTCTTTTAATGGTACACATGGAGGCTATGTTGTCTATTTTTTTAGTGGATCAACCTGAGCAAATCTATTCTAAATACCGTATTTATCGGCGTATAACACGCACTTTTTTCCCCTTAAAATCAGGGGAAAGTCGTGGGTGCGTGTTATACGCTGATCCCCGCTATCGCTATGTGAATGTCGGCGATCGCCGACGACATTTACATAGCGAGTAGTTTCAAATATGGCGCCGCGGACTTCGGAAAGACTCGGTGGTGCTGAACGAGCGCCGCCGAAATCACAGAGCCGAGATACACATAGTCGGGTGTATTCGGCTCTTTCCGGCGCCGCTCACTGTCACGCCCACGCTGGGCGGGACTGTGAGCGGCGCCGGAAAGAGCCGAGAACCCTCGGCTATGTGTATCTCGGCGGCGTTCGTTCACTTCCGCCGGCGCCGAGTCTCTCCGAACTCCGCGGCGCCATATTTAAAACTACTACTATGTGTATGGCGGCGGCGGCGGCGGCGGCGGCGGCAGGAGGCATGGACACTAGGCTGCACTGGGGACAAGGCTGCAGGGACAAGGCTGCATTAATAAGACTGCACTGGGGACAAGGCTGCATTAATAAGGCTGCACTGGGGACAAGGCTGCATTAATAAGGCTGCACTGGGGACAAGGCTGCATTAATAAGGCTGCACTGGGGACAAGGCTGCATTAATAAGACTGCACTGGGGACAAGGCTGCATTAATAAGACTGCACTGGGGACAAGGCTGCATTAATAAGGCTGCACTGGGGACAAGGCTGCATGGACAAGGCTGCACTGGGGACAAGGCTGCATTGACAAGGCTGCACTGGGGCAAAGCTGCACTGAAAAGGCTGCAATGACACTAACAAGGCTGCAGATGAACACTGATGAGGCTGCATTGATGGGCATTTAAATGTAAGTTTCTTTTCCTTAAACTTCCCTCCTAAAAGTTTTTTTCCTTAAAATTCTCTCCTAAACTTGGGGTGCGTGTTATACGCCGGTGCGTGTTATACGTCGATAAATACGGTAGTTTTTTGGTCTTGCAAGTATAACTTCTAGGATAAATATCTTTTTCTGCCCTTCTTTTCTACTCATGGGAATTTTTAGTATAGGTCATGCTTGGAGCCCTACACCTCCAAGATCTTGACTGTATGTCTGCTCAATGCCTTATAGAGTGCCATAGACTTTATTCAGTCAAGTCAAGCTGTAACAGATGGGCTTTAAACTGAACTAAATACAGGATGTGTGGTGCCTGGCAGACCGCACAATAAAATACTGTTTTATTTTCACTACTACACCAGTTTTTTGCCAACTGCCCCAATGGTAATATCTTGGGACTTTAATGGTCTGATGGATACGCAACTTGACAGATCACAAGACTCAGATCCTACATTCCTTAGCAGTAATGTTTAACCATTTTCTTCTATAATTTAATGTGAAACGAATGCCCTGTACACATGACCGGTTTTGCCGTCAAGCAGTCTTGCCTACACACGGTCCATCGGAACAGCATACAGACGAGCGGTGTTCCCGATAGGAATTGGTTTCATCGGAAATATTTAGAACATGTTCCATTTCTAGGTCCGATCGGAATAGACGATGAAAAGCTTCCGTCGGACTTTTTCTGTCGGACATTCCGCTCATGTGTACACGGCTTAAGACTTAAAAATATCCAACTGTTTACACCTAATCTCAAACTCTGACTGCCAACCCACACTGCTTCCCACTGTAGTTCATTTCTCCACAAACCATAGCGCCATCATTTTCTTTCACTGGTCTCTTTTTCTTGGACTTGTAGACTAAAGTGAGAAAACCGATATATATTGATTCCAAGTAAACAAGTGATCAATTTGAAAATTATATAGGGTCTCATTTAGACATGTGCACTCCCGAAAAATTTGTTTGTTTTCATTTTTGTTTCATTCGTTTCTTTTTTTTCCGTTTTTTAGGTAATTCGTTATGATCGCAATTCGAAAATTCGAAAATCCGAAAATAAAGGCCCATACACACGATAGGACTTTTTGACAACAAACATGCAAATTAGCTGTTTTAAGGCAACATCCTACCGCGTGTACGCTCCATTGGTCAAAATTTTTTGGTTTTCATCGGACAAATGTTGGCTGTGCAAACAGACAAACTTTCCGGCAACAAAAGTCCTATGGTGCAAAATCCTATCGTGTGTACACAAGTCCATAGGACTTTAGTCCAAAGTACAAACACGCATGCTCAGAACCAATGCAAAGGATCAGACAACAATACAGAAGTTGACCAAAGGGTGGCAGTAAAGAGCTGAAAAACCATGTGATTTGGTGAAAGTTGGCTAAAAAAGTCCTGCCGTGTGTATGCTTAATTAGTTTACGGCCAACGCCCTTTGTACAAAAATCCATGGGAAAATTTGTACAAAGTCCAATCGTGTGTATGAGGCTATAGAAAGAAAATCTGAAAATTCGAAAGAATAACTAACTAACTAACTAATAATAGCTAACTATTAAATTATAGGTATTGGAATTTCCATTCAAATTTGGCTGTTAGTGAACGTAACAAATACAAATTTATATTTATTTAACAAATGGAACGGAACAAATTAATAATAAATAATAATAAAAAGTTTATTATTATTGTTATTTATTATTATTATGAATTTGTTACGTTCCTTTTGTTTAGATACGGCATTCGTTATTTCAGATAATTCGTAACTTCGGATAAATTCGTTATGTTCACTAACTGCCAAATTTGAAAGGAAATCCCAATACCTATAATTTAATAGTTAGTAATAGTTAAGTTATTATTAGCTAGTTATTTCAGATTTTCAAATTTTTGGGTTTTCGAATTTACGAATTTACGATTTTTAAAATTTACGAATTTTCAGAATTTTCAAATATTCGAATTTAAATGGGTTTTCGTTACTTCGGATATATCTGAATTAACGAATTTGTTGAAATTCGTTAAAAAACAAATTCGGAACAAAACTAATTGCACAGGTCTAGTCTCAAGTGTAGCCCCTGACATTTCCAGTGGGCCATACAATAGCAGCGCATTTTTGCACCTCAGCAAACAAGGATTACGGTCCTGCTTCATTATTTTCAGTGCATTGCAATTCACACTGAAGAAGTTAGCATATAGTACCCCCCAGCATTTATGTCAGTGAGTGTAATATTAACCCCCAGCATTGATGTCAGTGGACGCAATAAAACCTTTAACATTTGTGTCAGTGGACACAATAATAACTCCCACCACTGGTGACAGAAAACACAATAATAACCCCCAGCATTGGTGTTAGTGGATGCTTTGATCACCCCAACATTGGTGTCATTACTAGTAACCGACCCATACTCTCCTGCATTGGTGTTCAGTGGCAGTGAAATTTAACACCCTCTGAATTGGTGGTCAGTGGCAGTTAAATTTAACCCCTGCCCCTCCGTATTGGTGGTCATGAAGGTGAAAGTTAACCTCCCATTTCCACCCTTCCCTGCTTTGGTGGTTATGGCAGAGAAAGTTAACCACACCATCTAACCCCTTGCATTGGTGGTCATGGCAGTGAAAATATACTCCCCATCTGCCACCTTGGTGGTCATGGTAGTGAAGGTTAATCCCCCACCCCTACTTCCTGCACTGGTGGTCATGGTATTATAAAGAAAACCCCCCATTCCCTTCCAAATTGGTGATCTCTTACCTATCACACGCTCTTGCACCACTCTCTCTCCCAGGCCAGGACTTTACATGTTCTAGGGTCTGAGAAAATTTTGCCCAAAGTACAGGCTTTCTTTCAGTGCTGGGAGCTGGAACACAGAGAGCCTTTTTGACCCGGAGCATCGTTGTCATTCTACTATCTCTAAGGTGCCCAATAGCCCACAGGCCATACTCAGAGGGCCGGTGGCCCACATGTTAGGATTCAGAGGTGTAACTGGTTGGCAGATTCTTATAATGTTTTATCACTGAATATGCTCACTTGACACAAAACATTTGCTTTATTAATTAGCATATCTGAAAATATAGGAAAGAATGGAAAAGTACTGATAAATTTACCCCAACAGGAGTGTTTATCTTTTCAAAGCTTTGGAATTAAAGTGGTTGTAAAGTCAGAAGGTTTTTTTATCTTAATGCATTCTATGTATCAAGATAAAAAAAAACCTTCTGTGTGCAGCAGCCCCCCTCAACTTACCTGAGCCCATCTTGATCCAGGGATGTTGCAAGAGAGTCTCGGCTGCCCGGGACTTTGCCTCCTGATTGGCTGAGACAGCAGCGTTGTGCCAATGGTTCCCACTGCTGTCAATCAAAGTCAGTAAACCAATGAAGAGAGAGAGGGCGGGGCCGAACTGTGGCTCTGTGTCTGAATGACTCAGTGCCCCCATAGCAAGCTGCTTGCTGTGGGGGCACACGACAGGAGGGAGGAGCCAGGAGAACTGGTGAGAAGAGGAGGATTTGGGCTGCTCTGTGTAAAACCACTGCACAGAACAGGTAAGTATGGCATGTTTGTTATTTTTAAATGAAAAAAACTGAGACTTTAGTATCACTTTAAAACCTTGTCTGGGCAATCCTCAACTTAAAGGGTGATAATAATGAACAGTTTGCTAAATCTTTTTTTTTTTCCCAGGCTATTTATACTGTATATCTCAAGAGCTGACCAGCATTCTGGTTGGTATTGAATTTCTTTTTCTTGATCAGGGAGGAGCAGATGTGCTTGGCTCAGTTTGCAGCCCTTTCATCGTACCTATTATAAACCTCAAAAATTGCAAATATAAATCTTACGAAATTGACATTTACGAGAGGGTGCATCTGGAAAATCAATTTTGCCCATTTTCAAGGCCAAATGCAAGGGAATGTAAAACAAAGGGCAATATAAATATCCCCAAAATGACTCCTTGTTTGGAAAGTAGACAGCCCAAGTTATTTAGCAAGAGACATGGCCTGTTTTTAAAGTTGTTACTTTTTGTCAGAATTTTTTGGAAAATCAAGAAATGAAAAAAAAGTTTTTTTCTCACAATGTTGTCATTTTAGCAAGTTTTTTCTCACACACAGCATAGGCATATTTACAATTTCACATCAAAACACATTCTGCTACTCCTCCCAAGTATGGCGATAAAACTTCTGTGAGACTTTTTTACAGAGGACCAAAATCCAAGTAGCACATTCATGCATTCTAGGGGCATAAGAGAGGACCAAAATTCAAGAAGCACCTTCATGCGTTCTAGGGGCATAAATTACACATCTAATTTCCTGACTACATATCAAATTTTTGGAGGCACCAGGACAGTGGAAACACCCACAAAACAACCTCCTTTTGGAAAAAAACATCCCAAGGTATCTCCTTCCATGCTCGCCTCCAGGACTTCTCACAAGCCTCTCCCATCCATGGAATTCCCTACCCAAATCTGACCTACTATCGTCCAACTCTATCCACTTTTAGGCAATCCCTGAAAAATTCTCTTCAGAGAAGCCTATCCTGCCCACACCTAAGAACTGTACTTTATTTTCTCCATCGGTTCATCTCCCACAGTTATTACCTTTTGTATCACTTGACCCCTGTAGATTGTAAGCTCTAACGAGCAGGGCCCTCTGATTCCTCTGATTCCTCCTGTATCGAATTGTATTGTGATTGTACTGTCTGACCTCACGTTGCAAAGTGCTGCGCAAACTGTTGGCGCTATATAAATCCTGTATTATAATAATAATAATAATAATAATAATAATAATGATAATAATAATACTAGTGATCTTCTAAGAGGCATGATGAGTCTTTTAAAAAATTCATTTTTTTCCACAAGTTTTTGGAAAATGTAGAATGAAAATGTTCTCAAATAATAAGATGCTGTATATCCAACACACATAGGCATGCTTAGAATTACACCTCAAAACACATTCTGCTACTCCTCCTGAGCAATACTACATGTATGAGACCTTTTCACAGCCTAACCACTTAGAGAGGCCAAAATACCTAGGAGCACCTAGAGGCTTTCTAGGGGCATAAATAATGCATCTAACTTTTTGACTATCTATCACATTTTTGGAAGCTCTGGAGTGCCAGGACAGTAGAGATACCCACAAAATGACAACATTTGGTGAGTAAACACCCCAAGGTATTTAGTAATAAGCATGGTGGATCTTTTGAAGACTTAATTTTTTGCCACAAGTTTTAGGAAAATTTGGAAAGAAAATGAAAATCATGTTTTTTTACGCAAAACAGTCCATTTTTTAAGATCTTTCTTATTTAATATGGACATACTTAGAACTTCACCCTGAAACACGTTCTGCTACTCATCCCGAGTATGGGAATACCACATGTGTGAGCCCTTTTCAATGTTTAGACTGATTATGTACCAGATATTGGGTTTGACTTACAAAGAACGGAGAGTGCAAAATCTGGTACAGTTGCGCATGGTAGCCTATCAGCTGTTAACTTCAGCTTGTTCAAATCAGCTTTGGCAATAAACCTGGAAGATATGGCTTTTTAGCTGCAATTCTTTCACAAAGACGACTTCAGGCCAGATTTGTCCAGACAGTAGATAAGTGTACCTAAGCCCCACTGCTTTCTGCCAGTTCTGTGTTGATGGCACCGATGGACATCTTCCACTGGTGAAGGAAAGTAAGCATGATGACTTTCATTGGCTGCATTAAGTTTTCTAGCCAACAAATGTGTTTCCAGTCCTCAACATTGCCCATTTCTTTGTGCTTCTTCAAAAGAGCTTGAACAGCACATCTTGAAACCCCAGTCTGCATGTGCAAAGCACAAAAAAACATGTGCTTTTAATATTTTTTTTTTAAGTGAACTTATCCTTTTTCACCAAACTCCTAACATGGAGTCCAAGTTAAAGAACCTGCATACTTTGCCCCTAATCAAAATATTTTTATTTTAGATAAAGATTTTTCTCATTGAAGTTAATACTGTTTAAAATGATTTATTAATCTTAAATCATGTATTTGTTTATATGTTTTATTAATTTCCTTCAGTTAGTTTCAGCATATACAGTAGGCTGTGTATGTATTGCCTTTAAATTGTAAAATACTACTCCTAGGCTAATGAAGAGCTGTGTGAACCATCTGCCCTATTTGAATGGGTACATAAAAATCAACTACACTTCTGGCCCTGCCATGTTTGGTCCTTTTGACCATCAGAATCATCTTATTGTCAGTACTAATGTGAATAATTGTAATAAACTCCCAACAGTTGATTTGCTGGTCCTTTATTAGCATAAGGTTTTAAATGTAAATCCTGCTTATGCTGATTCTGTTACCCCTCTTACTCCACTATAGTACAATCCTAATATTGTGTACCTGATGGAGACCGGAAAGTTGTGGGGGCTCCTATCGCACCTCCTGCCGAACACTACTGAAGATAGAAACAGTGAGTGTGAGGGCACAAAGTGGCGCAAGTGCCATGGTAGCTGGCTGATAAAATCTCTGGACATTGTGAGTAAGGCCTTTTGCCTAGAGCTACAGGTATGCTTGTGCTATGAGGGTTAGATGCCAGAGATTGCTTGAAGGACTGTGACTGTTTTTGCAAAGTCTCAGATTAGCTGGCTGTCCCCTCTAACTCCAGCAATACTTAAATAGTAACTCCAATTTTGTGGAGAAAAAAAAATATCCCCCCTGGGTGATCTATGTACATTTCAGGGATTTTTTACAAACTCTGTAGCAGATTTTTCTTTTTTTATTCTAAATAAAAATGCTGTTTGTCTGTGTCCATGTGCAAAATAAATGTCGCTGTGTGGAGTGATGGGGAAAGGGTTCTAATGGGGAGAGTGCCAGGGTCTGCATCCCTTTAGATGTGATTTCCCTTTTGGGGTATGTGACAGACTCAACTGGGACAGAGGCATTTGGAGGGTACTGCGGGCTAGACTCTTGCCTACTGACTATGGGCCCTGGCTTTTAAGAGAGCACTACACTTTGGGAGGTATGTGCCTGGGGGACCCTTGGAGTAATGTTACTTTGAATTCAAGTCCATGTCTCCCCAATAACACACAGATAGGGATCCATATTTAGGGCCTGGATGTCCCATTACCAACAATGACTGCTTCACACTGTGAGACTCATAACAGATGTTGATATCATCAGCTCAAGCTACCTGTGTGGGGTTGCGTGCTATAATGTGTTTATTGTAAGTAGGTCTCTCACATTGTGTGCCTAAGTGTCTTTCGCCCACTGTTTTTTTAACAAGAAAAAGTTTATTCAGAATAAAAAATGTCAAGCAGTGCACAGAATACAAGGACAATATATCCATTTAATGAAAAGTACAGGGTAATATCATAATATAGATCATCCCAATGATCATAACAGTTACTAGGTTCAACAAACCCCGAACTAAACCATTAGTACGATCAAACATACTGTGTTGATTGAAGAAAGAAGGGTAAAGTGGGGAAGGGAGAAGAAGGGGAGGAGCGCGGAAGAGGGGGGGACCTAGGAAATAAGGATAAGGTAAACGCAAGGAGGGAGACAAGGAGAGGAAGGGGAGAGAGGAGGAGGAGGGGAGGGTGGGGAAAAAAAAGGGGGGGGAGACGGGGGAATGGAAGCGAAACCCCAAAAATAAAGCAAAAGTAACAAAGTCAGACATATAAGAGCCCTACCAGGGTTCATCCTCCCATCTAGGAGCAGAACCACATTTTCCCATAGAGCCCCAAGCATCTATCCAATCTGACCAAATTATGTCAAATTTTCTTGGGCAATTTTGATTGGTGTAAGTGAGCTTATACAATGGTAAAACAGAATTCAACACTGTGCACCATGCGGAGACCGTTGGTGGGGTAGCAGCTTTCCATCTGTGAAATATTTCTCTCCGAGCATAAAATGTGGCATAACAAACAACCTAGTATATTGTCTTATAGGCTGGGCATCAAAAACATTCAGCAGCAGTTATTTGGGGTTCAACTTGAGAGTCAAGCTAGCAACTGATTGATATCAGCGAGCATCTCTGTCCAATAAGAGCGAAGAGATGGATAGGACCAGACCATGTGCAAGAGGGATGCCTCAGTTAAGTCACATCTACGGCATGAGACTAGAGAAGTGGGCAGATGGCCATCAACCTTCTCGGGTGAAATAGGCTCTGTGCAGAAATTTAAGTTGGAGGAAGCAGAGATCATTGTGATCACAAAGAAGGACAAACAATCCTCCCATTCATCCTCTGTGAGACCAGGAAAATCAGCCTGCCACTTGGCAAGGGGAAATATATGGATGACAACAGCTTATCCAGTATCTTGGAGGTAAGCAATCACTCCACTGGGTCAGAATCTGGTGAGAAGGTGAGAGGAGATGGGAATTGTTTCCCGAAAGCATGACGCAATTGTAGATATCTAAAAAGCATCCAATTTGGTAGATTAAGGGCAGCTTTAAGATCAGAAAATGAACATAGCTTTCAATCCGAAACAATATGTTTTAATCCCACCACCCCCCTAGCCACCCAGACCTGAGGATCAGGAACAGTGTTCATATGCGGAAGAGCTGGATTACCCCAAAAGGGAATATGGGGAGAGAATGCCCTGGGGGAACGATAATGAGCCCTGGCCCCGTGCCATACCAAGATGGTGGTTTGCATCAAGGTGGTAATCCCTGGATGAGATCTCATGCCCTGGAACACCAGGTTACCAAGGGTGGAATAGGAACCCATGGCCACCTCCAAAATAACTGCCAGGTTGTCCTGAGGCTGAGAGAACCACCACCTCACCATCTCCAGCATCGCTGCCCAAAAATATGATTGGAAATTTGGCAAGGCTAATCCGCCCTGTGTAAGGGGTAGTTGAAGGGTGGAAAGGCCTAAGCCTGGCTGTTTTCCAGTCCATACAAAAGTGGAGATGATCTCATTTAGCCCAACAAAAAAGGAAGCCGGGAGCATGAGGGGGCATTTATGAAGGAAGAACTTTGGGAGATATAGCATATCATATATTTCACCCTGCCCACTGGAGTAAGAGGGAGGGATCTCCAGTTCATGCACTGCTGTGAAAAGGATTTAAGCAATGGAAACAGATTCAGGTCAAAATAGGAGGACAAAGAGACCCCAATTCGCACTCCTAGATACTTAAATTCCTCGACTCAGGCAGGGGGGTGTTAGTATCTGGACAAGGACCAGAAGGGTGGAGGGAGAATAAAAGGGACTTACCCCAATTGAGAACTGAAAACTGAAATCGAAAATCTCTAACGCCCCTGGCAGGGAAGAGGCAGGGTGTCATCTGCATAGAGTGAACTTTTGTTTTCCACCACCCCCACCTGAATACCTTGAACAGAGGAAGCGGACCCAATCTGGGCAGGTAGGGATTCCATTGCCAGTACAAATAAATCCGGGGAGAGGAGACATCCCTGCCTGGTACCTCGGCCTAAAGGGGAACAGAAGAGAGAGAGAATTATTAGTATGCACCCTTGCACTTGGGTTGTTATATAACAGGCAAATCCACTAAAGAAAAACAGGGGCCAAACCCGAATTTACGGAGGATAGCCAAGAGGTAGGACCTTAGCTAAAATAGCGTCCACAGAGAAGGGAAATTGGCCGGTACGATGAACATTGATCCAGGTCCCTACCAGGCTTGAGAAGGACCACCACCACAGCCTCGGCCATCAAGGGAGGGAAGAAGGGAACCCGCCTCCAAAGACTTCAAAAGTGTGGTATGAAATGTGGGGAGTACGGTAGCTCCACAAATAATTTTAAAAAATCTGCAGGAAGACCATCAGGTCTGGGGGTTTTCCCTGCCTGCTGAATTCCTTTTAGTGTGATAGGACTATCCAACCTGTCCCTATAGGTATCGGTCAGGCAAGGCAGATCAATTCCCTCCAAATAGCTATGCAATTCCTCATCCGCATCCACCACCCGAGAAACTATATAAATCTTGTTAATAGGAGGCAAAACAGGCATTAAGTTGAGTGGTGTCAGTCAAAACTGCTCCAGTCGTATCTCATATGCTGGTGATAGAAACAGGCGAGGAATGCTCCCTGGCCAACCACGCCAACATGTGACCATTCTTCTCCCATTCTTCTGCTCAAAGATACGTTGAGATTGATGCAGTAGTTGTGTCTTGTAGCAGAGGTAAAGAGAAGAAGGACATCCCTAAGTGCAGCCTTAAAGGAGGTGTATACCCTAGGGTCCCTTGACTGCAAGTATTCCAACTCCAGAGAGGTGAACATCCTTTCTGCCTAATGAAGATAGTTCCTGGCCTCCCGACGTACCCCACGACCTTAAAGGCATCCCAGGTGACAGACATAGGCACAGATTGGTCCTGGTCATTCCAATAGTGAATAATGTCTAATCTAAAAGGCTCAGAAAACCTTGAGTGAGACAACCAAAACCTTGAAAGCCACCACAAACTGTTACATAGTAGGTGAGGTTGAAAAAAGACACAAGTCCATCAAGTCCAACCTATGTGTGTGGTTATATGTCAGTATCACATTATATATCCCTGTATGTATAGTTTTTGGAAACTATCGATGCTCCCTGCTGAAACCACCTCCTGTGGAAGGGAATTCCACATCCTTGCCGCTCACAGTAAAGAACCCTCTATGCACTTTAAGGTTAAACCTCTTTTCTTCTGATTTTAAGGAGTGGCCACGTGTCTTATTAAACTCCCTTCTGCTAAAAAGTTTTATCCCTATTGTGGGGTCACCAGTATGGTATTTGTAAATTGAAATCAAATCCCCTCTCAAGTGTCTCTTCTCCAGAGAGAATAAGTTCAGTGCTCGTAACCTTTCTTCATAACTAATCTTCCAGTCCCTTTATTAGCTTTGTTGCCCTTCTCTGTACTCGAACCATTTCCAGTACATCCTTCCTGAGGACTGGTGCCCAGAACTGGACAGTATATTCCAGGTGAGGCCGGACCAGAGTCTTGTAGGGTGGGAGAATTATCGCTTTATCTCTTGAGTTAATCCCTTTTTTAATGCATGTCAATATTCTGTTTGCTTTGTTAGCAGCAGCTTGGCATTGCATGACATTGCTGAGCCTATCATCTACTAGGACCCCCAGGTCCTTTTCCATCCTAGATTCCCCCAGAGGTTCTCCCCCCAGTGAGTAGATTGCATTCATATTTTTGCCACCCAAATGCATTATTTAAAATGTTTCCACATTAAACCTCATTTGCCATGTAGTTGCCCACCCCATTCATTTGTTCAGATCTTCTTGTAAGCTTTCCACATCCTGCAGAGAAGTTATTGCCCTGCTTAGCTTAGTATCGTCTGCAAATACAGAGATTGAACTGTTACCTTGATTTTGGGCTGCCTATGCAGTTGGAGTGCATTTCAAAAAGCATCCACCTGCGTTCGATGTGAAAGGGCCCTTAAGGCAAATGATTTGTTTTCCATTTGTTAGAATTCAGTGCTAGATATCCTCAATTTACTTCAATATATGGGAATGTTTACCACTAAAGTCACTTTCATATTTATTGAAAGACCCTTGAGATACGCATTAGATCATTTAGCGATTGAACTGTTTGCCCCATCCTCCAGGTCGTTTATGAACAAATTAAATAGGATTGGTCCCAGCACAGAACCCTGGGGGACCTCATTTTCCACCCCTGACCATTCCGAGTACTCCCCATTTATCACCACCCTCTGAACTCACGCTTGTAGCCAGTTTTTAATCCATGTACTCACCCTATGGTCCATGCCAATGGACTTTACTTTGTATAGTAAAAGTTTATGGGAAACTGTGTCAAATGCTTTTGCAAAATCCAGATACCCCACGTCTACAGGCCTTCCTTTATCTAGATGGCAGCTCACCTCCTCGTAGAAGGTTAATAGATTGGTTTGGCAAGAATGATTCTTCATGAATCCATGCTGATTACTGCTAATAATACCATTTTCATTACTAAAATCTTATATATAGTCCCTTATCATCCCCTCCAAGAGCTTGCATACTATTGATGTTAGGCTAACTGGTCTGTAATTCCCAGGCATGTATTTTGGCCCTTTTTTAAATATCAGTGCTACATTGACTTTTCTCCAATCAGCTGGTACTATTGCAGTCAGTAGACTGTCAGTAAAAATTAGGAACAATGGTCTGGCAATTACTTGACTGAGTTCCCTAAGGACCCTCAGGTGCAAGCCATCTGGTCCCGGTGACTTATTAATGTTATGTTTTCCAAGTCAATTTCTAATTCTGTCCTCTGTTAGCCATGAAGGTGTTTCTTGTGATGTGTCATGAGGAAAAACACTGCAGTTTTGGTTACTGGAGCCCCCCGATTCCCTTGTGAACACTGAGAAGAAGAATAAATTCAATACCTTTGTCATCTCCCCATCCTTTGTAACCAGATTTCCTTCCTCATTCTTTGGTCTGGTCTATCCTCCCTTTTTTACTGTTTATATACTTAAAGAATTTCTTGGGATTTGTTTTGCTCTCCTCCACTATGTGTCTGTCGTGTTCTATCTTAGCTGCCCTAATTGCATCCTTATATTTCTTGTTGCATTCTTTGTAAAGTCTGAATGCTGATCCCTCAGCCTTGTATTTTTTGAAAGCCTTCTCCTTTGCTTTTTTATGCATTTTTAAATTGGAGTTATGCCATCCAGGACTTTTGTTCGCTCTTTTAAATTTATTTCCCAATGGGATGCACTGGCTAATGCCCTTATTTAATATGCTCTTAAAGCAAACCCATCTCTCCTCCCTGTTCTTTGTTCTTAAGATTTTATCCCAATTTATATCTTGTTGCAAGGTTCATAGTTTAGGGAAGTTGGCTCTTTTGAAATGCAGTGTCTTTGTATTCTCCTTATGTTTCCTATTTGTGTGATTTATACTGAAGCTAATTGACCTGTGATCGCTGTTTCCTAAATTGCCCCTTATTTCCACATCCGTGATCAGGTCTGTATTGTTGGTGATCAGTAGGTCTAGTATCACTTTGTTTCGAGTTGGTGTGTCTACCATCTGACCCATGAAATTGTCCTGCAAGACATTTAAGAACTGGCAAAACTTAGATGAATACACGGTTCCTTCTGCCCAGCCTATGTCTGGATAATTAAAATCCCTCATTATGATGACACTTCTCATCCTTGCTGCTAATCCAAATTGTGATAGGAGATCAGTCTCCCCCTCCTCCCTCAGGTTAGGGGGCCTATAGCATACTCCCAGTATTATTTTCCCCTTAGTTTCATCCCTTTGGAGCTGTCCGCCAGAGCGTTAAATACACAAAGCTGTAAAGCCACTGGCGCGTGATCAGAAATACCACATGGCAAAATGGATATGTCGCTGACTCTGGACAGAACAGACTCCCCAGCATAGAATAAATCTATGTGGGAGAAGGTTTTATAAGTCTCCAAATGGCAGGAGTAAGCCCTATCATAAGGGTAGCACCACCTCTACACACATCAGTAAGGTTAGAAGCTTCCACCCAGGCAGCCAGCTTCTTGAGAGTACTGGCTGTTGAAGAGAAGCCAGTCCATGTCCGAGTCCGGGATCCTATTGAAGTCACCAAAAAGTACAACATTGTCAGTAGAATAGGCCACAATTTTCGCTAGTAGCTGATTGAGCAATGTCATAGAGGCAGGGAGGGGAACATATAGTCCCACCAAGACCACTTCTAGTCTTTCTAACAGCATGCAACAGGATATCACGGCCATCTGGGTCCAGCTCCAGTGCTAACAACCCAAAAGGTAGTGACTTTTGAATTAAAATACCCACTCCCCAATAGTTTGTATATGTGGAGTGATAGTAGTGTCCCACCCAGGGTTTTTTTGAACTAAGAAGTTTGCTCCTGCAGAATACAGATTTGGGGAGAGTAAGCTTTAAGAAACTGAAAAACCAAAGACCTCTTCACATGGGAATTGAGACCCCTGGTATTCCAGGACACTAAAGTGCAATTTGCCCTTGGGCATCGGGGATAGATAGTAAAAGAGGAGCAGAAAGGTGAGAACCCAGGAGTGGGACTCAGACCACTGTACACTAAGAGTAACACACATAGCAGCACAGATTGTGATAATCTGGACACTGCTTGAAAAAGATATGTTAAAATCAGCAAATAAACAAAAAAACATTAAAATAACCCCAACAAAACCCTCCACCCCCAACCTCACCAGCCCCAACAACCAACTTGGGAACGTTTGAATCCCAACCACAAAAGAGGCAGAATCGCCTGTACAGGGGTGCAGTGTGCCAAACGGCATCTATCACTCTGGCACACAACCAACAGTCATTTGCAGTATAATGGGGACTGGGATGAAAAGATAGGTGCTGACACCCAGCTATCACTGGGAGCAGTAAACCTAAAGAAAAACACAGTATATAAAACAACAAAATGGCATGAAAGCATTCAAACTATGCAGCAAAGAGAGTCGTCCAGACTGGTAGGTAGCAGTGGCGGAATTATCAGGGTCGCAGCAGTCGCACTTGCGACTTGGCCCTGTAGTTCTGCCACTTCAGGGGGGCTCGCTGACCGCCCCTTGGTCAGTGTGAGGGGCCTGCCTGCCACCCGTCCGTGTGAGGGGCCCACCTGACTGTCCTGTGTGTGTGTCCATTCTGGCTGCTGTGGTGAGGGCGTCACGTGTTGGTGGTTCATTCTGCCGCGGGGAGGGGAGCTTTTGCCCGCTGAGGGGAGAGAGAGAGAAGGCAGAGGCAGCGCTGAGAGACTGTGGACTGCCCCGCCCCTGCCTATCCAGGGACAGACAGAATGTAGGGAGGTGGGGCGGACACTAAAAAATAAAGTCAGCAGACCTACTGACACCAATTGAGTGAAGGTGGGGGGGGAGCTCTCACCTCTGCGACTGCGTGAGTACCTGTCCCGTCTACCCATGAGGCAAGGCATTCCTGGAGGAGGCATGGTGAAGGATTTCTGAGGGGGAATCAATTGATTGGCGGTAAGTCAAGTGACATTTTGCACTGCAATCGATCCCAACCTCCACCACCTCACTGATCCCATCCCCCCACCACCACCGCAGATCTGATCCTTATCCCCCCATCACCACTACAACAGAGGTGATGGGGGGATAGGGATTAGAGCAGTGGTGGGTGTGTGGGATCAGTAAGAGGCAGAGGTGGTGGGAGAGGATGGCACCACCACTGCCACTGCTGCCACCTCTCAAGTACCGCCGCTACCACCCCCCATCCAGTACCACCACTACCACACCTCCTCTAGTACAACCGCTACCCACCTCAAGTACCACCGCTGCCACCACCCTCAAGTACCACCGCAGCCACCCCCCTCAAGTACCACCGCAGCCACCCTCTCTTGAGTAGCACCACAGCAATTCTCCCTCAAGTACCACCGCTGCCACCCCCCTCAAGTACCACCACTGCCACCCCCCCTCGAGTACCACCGCTGCCACCCCCCCTTGAGTACCATCGCTCGAAAAATATAGTATCAAAATCATGCTTTTCGGGGGGGCCTTCATGATTTCTTGCACCGGGGCTTGAAGTTTCTAGTTACGCCTCTGGTAGGCAACTGAGGATAGGTCAGACCTGGAAAGCAGCAACACTGGCCTAAACTCTGATCCTCCAGACCTCAGGGCAAGTAGTAGAAACAGTCAAGTTACAAAACAGCTCTCCTGAGATAAAGGGACTGCAGGTAGTGCAAGTAACAATGGGTCAATTTCAGGCACACTGCAGCAGGGTATGGTATCCAGCCAGTTAGAGGCCACTTTAGGAGACCTGAAGAACCAGACAGTCTCACCGTCCTCCACCCACAGCCTGACTGGAAAAATAACATGCTGTATTTGATACCTTTCACATGACGTTTGGCTCTGACTGAGTCAAAGGACTTCCGTTGCATCCCCAATGAATAATCCGTGAAAATCAAAAGTTTCATGTTCTCATACCAGATTTTGCCCAGAGCTCTGGATTCCCCCTGGGGGCCCCTAACAGATGGAATGCGATGGGCCCGCTCTACGGTAAAGAATGGAGAAAAACGGGCCCCAGGAAACTTTTGTAAGAGCTCTTCAGTAAAGGCCCAGAATTCTCAGATTTAGATGATTTCGGTTTTCAGCATCCTCAACCCGTGCCTCCAAAGATTTAACCTTCACCTACAGTGTATGCAAAATCATATTATGCTCACGTATGGCTTCTTCAGTGTGGGAGACCCTCTGCTCCACCTCCGCCATACGGCCGTGGACAGAGTCCAGATCCCTGCAGATAAACTCTATGTTGGTCTGCAGGTAATTGATTTTGTTGGTCAGGGTGGACTGACAGGTAGGAATGGCCTGCATCACAGCCGCAAGATCTGCCTGGAGGCCGAGGCTGGAGCAGTCCCCTCAGTCTGAGTCGCCATGTGGGTGAAGGTGTCAGCAGAGCCCGTGGCTCCAGCCGGGATGCCAACTGCTGAGGCGGTGCAGCATGTAGGAGGCTGCCACTTCCCTCTGGTCATATCCTAGGAATCATGCCGAGGCAAGGGGATCCAAGCCAGGGTGTACAGGGCACTCCGTACCCGATAACAGGAGGCTTAGAAGCCGGAGATGTGTTCAAACACATCTAATCCCAGCACCATCTTGGACATGCCCCATCTCTCACCCATTGGTAATTGTGCTAATTAACTCATATATTGTTTCTGTCTGTCTGCTAGCAAACTATTGTGGGATATTATGTGTTTATACTTATGATAATGTGTAATGTACTTTGTTGTGACTTTGGGGTCAGGCAGTCTGACCTGGAGTGAGATCTCTGATTAATCACAACATTGTCTGGGTGGCTAGTTGTTTAATTAACTTAATGTTTATAGTATATGTTGGCTGTTTAGCTATGTTAATTATATTCCTGTTTACAGTTTGTATTGTTAGGGTAATAAAATCAGGAGGGGAATATCCTCCCGTGGGGTATAAAGTATGTGTCTGAGTTTCAATCAACAGTAATTCCTTTGGATTTTACCTCACATCTTGTCTGTGTATGATGATTGGGGTAAAAAGCGCTAGTATTAGCTCTCAGTCTGCTCTGAACTGTTTGGAGAAGGCACTCTTTGGCGGAAAAAAGCACCTAATCGGGGGGGCAAGTTGTTCCGTCACAGGGTATCTCACCAAAAATGACTTTTTTGTTGCAGGAGATGCCAAAAATCTGACTTGTATCTTAGTGCAGACTTCTAGGAAAATCAGTAAGCAAATCAAAAAAGCAGAATATTAAATTTCTGGTGGGGAGTTCTGTACACCATCTGTGTAAAGGGTGTCTCCAGGGTGCCAGATTGCATTGCATTTTACAGAAAATTACAGCGCTAAAGATTAAAAAGGAAAGATCATTTTTTTATAATTTTTAATTACAAAGTTATATATTATTACTTTTTTTAGCTTGCTATTTTTTTCCGACTAAAGTGGAGGTATGCTTTAAGGATGCTACTGAAGGACTGTCCTGTAATACCTGCATCTGTTTTGGAGTATCCTGCACCCTCATCTCACTACTTTGTTCAAGTACTGCAATAATATTTCAAAAAGAAGCTCCTAGACTGAGCCTGAGTTTGTCATATGTTTATGCTATGGGACTGGTATCTGGGTCTGGAAGCCTCTAAAAATGGTCGGGGACAACTGGTTTATTTCCAATGGCCCATAGGACTACAGAAGAATTTTCTTCCCCCAAATGTTACTACGTTCATAGTAATGGACAACAAACTGTTACCTATTATCTTATGCCTGTCATGGATGTTCAGCAAACTTTGAGATTACCTTGCATCCCTGTCTGGCTTTACCAAATATATACAAACAATATACAACGTGGAGAAGTGGTACCTGCACTCCAGGTCAAACAGAAGATCACTGGTTCACACACAAAATCAATAGAATTAATATTAGATGTGATGCAGGCACTCATGAGACTTGGTACAAGGAGTAAAAAAATGATTTTTAATAGACAGCTGAAGTTATCAAACATAGTCACTGTACACGTACCAAAATGTAGGCTTTTTATCTTAAAGTGGATGTAAACCCTCACACATACCCAGTAAAGTGAACAGCCTCAGATGATACACAAAGCTGAAACAAATCTCCCTACATAAGTTTTACATGTATATCTTTTTTTTTTAGCTTGCTATATTCTTTAGAAAGTGTGCATCATGTTAGAATTTGTTCTTTCTAGGGATGGGGAGGAGCCTCGACACATAACGGTGCTCACGCTGGACAGCTTTGCTCCTGTCTGATCCCCCCCCCCCCCAGTGCTACCTAATTCCTTATGCCTGAAACCTGAGGCAGGACAGGAGCCATAACTTTGGGAGAAGTGGAGAAAGGTGCATGGCTCCATGGGGCTTAAGCCTCTAACCCCCCTGTGAGATCTCTGCAGAACCCTGGCCCCGGAGCTTACCATCCCTGTTCTTGGATGGCACTGCGGGGTTTTCCGGGATGTTGCTGCTGCTTGCCCCTGAATCCTGCTGGCTGTTTGTGAAGCCACTGTTGCTTGTTGCCAGGTTTTGCTGCTGCCCGTGCTTGGGCCTCACTGCTGCCTGCTCTCGGATCCCGCTCTGGCTGGGGAGTAGGGCTATCGGAGGAGGACTGCTCTCAGCATGAGGGGATTGTTGGGACTGCTGAGGCGGTGACAGATGCTTGTGGAAAAGCTGGGAGAGAGCCCATGGTCCCCAGCTCTGACGTCCAGATACAGCCACAATTCCCTCTGCAGGCTGCTACTGATCATCGCTATTACAGCTTTGCCTATGGGACCCTGGGATTAAATTGAACCAGGTAAATGCAAGAGAGGAGAAGGACAACTTGGAGGTTGATAGAAATGTTTTCATTTTTTCTTTCTATGTTCTATTGACTTTGCAGCACTGAATTTATATCTCCCTGCATATTTTTGAAAACTATTGATGCGCTCAACTCTGCTCTGCCCTCTTTGAAGTGACTTATATGTATTTTTGAGTCTTCCATCTACCTAATATATTTGGCTACTCCTATTTGAGCATTGCTCAGTTTGGACTAAGAAAGAGTGCCTCTGTGAGAGACCCGGACTGTGAAGGGACTCTTGGTGGCATATAGAGAGCTGGCTGCAGAGCGGCGGGGGGGGGGGGGAGAACACGACTGCATAATCCTATTGAATAACTTGAATGACTCTTGGTGTGTTTGGTGTATTTGCATCGATTGAGAGAGGATAACAGGCTATAGCTGCATTCCCTGGAAAACTTCCCCACCCTTGATGAGCACTTTGGAAGTAAAGTTCTCAGATATATAACTATTTATTCGCTTTTTCTAGCCTAGGAAATATGGTAGGCAAATCAAATAAAGCTGGAGCAGCCAAAGGGACCCAGGAGGCATTCATCAGTATTTGTCAGCAGAAACAAGTATACCCGAGGGGGGATTCAGTAGCCCCAGGCAGGGGGTCACAGTTCGGCCAGGGGCTGGTAGGCAAAAAACAGTAGAGGAAGAAGCCAAGGTGGGAAGGTCTAATGACCCAACAGCGACACGACTAAGAAGCACTGGGGGTAATCCCCCAGGGGGCCTCAAAACGCAAAGTGGGGAGCAAAAAAATACAGGAGGAGGAGGTGCAGATCTACTAGCTGAAGAGGAAGTAAGGTTGGGGGAACCACAGATAAGCATACTTCCAATCAAACAGATTTTGGCGGAGATGATGACTAAGATAGAGGTATCACTGAAAACAGATATCACGGCAGTCGGGTCAGATATTGGACAGGTCCTAGGCTGATTGGAAGAGCTGAAAGAAAGGCTGGACATGTATAATCAAAAGTTAGAAGAGATGAATGAGCAGATGAGGTCTTTATAGAGAGCTAATAGATCCCTCTCATATAAAATGGAGAATCAAGAAAGTCGACGCAAAAATCTACGTATAAGAGGCCTCCCAGAGAAGTATAAAGATGAGGAATTAATAGGGGAGATGCGGGAGTTATTTAATCCTATGCTAAGAAAAGAAACTACAGAAACATAAAAAAATTGATTGTGCATAGGATTACAAGGTACCAAACACTTTTTATCGACAGCCCTGGAGATGTGATAGTGAGGTTCCATTATATGCAGCAGAAAAATTGAAACAAGATCCCCTGGTGGTGGACTTTTGAGGCACAATTTGGAAACAAACTTTCTTGGCACCTCCATGTTTTTAATCAGCAACAATTGCCATTCCAGTCTATGTAAGTGCCTTCCCCTTCATTATTTTCCCACCATTTCTGCCTGTTATTCTATATTTGGATGTATAATATGCTATATATTTGCATATTTATGCTATCATTTTTTTCTATTCTAATGTAGAATACTGATTTTCTTGTTTAAACTAATTCCCTGAAGAAGGAGAACTATACTCTCACTCTGAAACGCGTTGGGTACAAGAAATATTAGCTCGCTTTATGTATTCTGTTTTGTATGACAACACTGGAATGTCCACTTTTTATATGCTTTTTATTAAATGTTTTGTATTTTTCATATTTCAATAAATATTTTTCACATTAGAATATTCTTTACTATCTTTGTGCCTCAAAAGTCTGCCACCAGGGAATCTTGTTTAGATTTTTGAAAATACTGGATGTGGCACAATTATATGCCCAATCATAAACCGACTCACCCTCGTTATATGCAGGAGAAATCGATAATCTTGGAAAAAATATGAAAGTTGACGTGAATCTCTTATGAAGGAGCAGACAGATATTTACGGATTTGTCAAGGGACACTCTGACAAGAAGACTCCTAAAGCCATTGACTGAGCAAATGCGGATATCCAATATACTATATCGTTGGGGTTTTCCAGAAAAAAGGTGTATGAACTGCAGTTTTGAGATTCCCTGAAGATTTGGGGGGACTTTTGCATTAAGTCGGATCTCCCCCTTCCACCATTACCGGGCTGGGAAAAAAATATAGGAACATCATGGGCCCCAAGTAATACGTGATGGACTCGCAGCGAGGGGAGGAGGGAGGGGGGAGTAAAAAATGAAGTGGACAGAGTATCTATACGGACTTCTTTTTTTTTCCCCCTTTTCTTTTTTTTTTTTTTTTTTTTTTATTTTCCTCTAACCAGCTTCTTTCCACAGATGAGGGGAAAAGGATGAGGAGGATTTATTGATAGATGAATTAACAATGAGAAAAATTTAAAGAATAAAGGGGTCTGAGAGTAGTCTAAGACCAGAGGATGAAAAGAAAGGGGTATAATGGGGGTTAAGAAAAGGGGCAAGATGGCAGGGGTGGAGACTTGTTCAGCCCTCCACAGAGTTATTTTCCCTGAGAGGGTGGAAGGGGATGGTTGTGTGGGGAGGGTGTGGTGGGGTTTTTTTGTTTTTTTATTTTGGGGGGGTTCTTTCTCTCTCCCTTTCTCTCTTTCTTTTGCTCCCTCGTGACCCTATAAGGAAGAGAAGAAGGGTCTGACAGGTGCTCCTTTTGATGAACGATGGCTACAATAAATTCAGTGTCCTATAATGTGAGAGGTTTAAATACCCCTAGTAAAAAGTATAAGGTAAAATAAAAATTGTACACTATTATGGGGCGAATGTAGTTTGTCTTCAGGAAACACACATTACACATGCTTCGGGGTGCAGAGCGTCCTCTCATTTGTTCCCTATGTGGTTTTATGGCGACTCAACATCAAGTCGCTCATGGGGGGTTGCTATAGGTTTTGACAAAACTATGGTATTCATGTTAAAGGAGCAGCTGGCAGACCCCAAAGAAAGGTTTCTTTTTATAAAGGGGAGATTGTTAAATATGGATTGTACTTTTCCAAGTATTTACTCCCCAAACAGGAAACCAGATAAGTTTTTGAGGAAAACCCTGAAAAAGCTGATGATATTTAAAGAAGGCAAACTCATAATAGCAGCAGATCTTAACATGAGCATAGATCCATGGGTAGATACTACAGGGGGTCCCCCTCGCTTCCCAGTTCAAAGGCAGAATGAAATAAAGAGATTATTCTGTCCTGGAAAAGTCCTATAAAAAGAGTTACCGGTAAGTCTAAGTCCGGTTTTCTCTTATCGTCTTCCAGGACAGCCTCTGAGATGATAAGCAAGAAACTTACTCTGTTAGGGCGGGACCACTGCCTGGAGGACCTTTCGCCCCAAATGCCTGTTCTTTATCAGCCACCAGGTCCAAGCGGTAATGCTTTGCGAACGTGGAGTAGCTGGACCACGTCGCTTCTCTGCAGATCTCCTCCGGAGTGGCACTGGCTCTCTCTGCCCACAAAGTTGAAACCACCCTAGTTGAATGTGCCCTAACTAGAGGTGCTTGCCTCCCTGTCAACCTGTATGCCTCTAAAACTGTCATTCTTATCCATCTGGCAATGGTGTATTTTGATGCTTTAAATCCTTTGCGTGATCCCGCAAAAATCACAAACAAAGATTCTGTTTTCCTGAAATCTTTGCTGATATCTAAATAAACTAAAAGGCTATGCCTGATGTCAACTAAACTGAATTCTCCTTCCTCCTCGACCTCTGAGGAGGAGTAAAGTGTTGGCAGGATAATGTCCTGAGTTCTATGAAAAGTATCAGAAAATTTGGGGAGGAAACTAGGATCTGTTTTAAGCACAACCCTATCCTCCAAAATTAACAAAAAACGGCTCTCTAATCGAGAGCGCCTGCAACTCACTCACTCTTCTGGCTGAGATGATTGCAATTAAAAAGACCGTCTTTAGCACCACCCACTTAATGGTTCAAAGGGACTCTTTGTAAGTGCGCTGAGGACCAAGGACAGATCCCATGAGGGACAGGCTCTGACCTTCACTGGCCTGGACCTGGAGAGAGCCTTAAAGAAATTTTTTACAAAACGATCCTGCTGCAGAGAGACCTGGAGAAAAACGCTCAAGGCAGCAGCCTGTACCTTCAGGGTACTAATAGAAAGACCTAATTCTACTCCAGCCTGGAAAAAATCCAACACTGCTGGAAATCCTGGTTTTTCCTGTTCCGCTAACCAGGAATTGAACCTCTTCCAGACCTTGGCTTAGATAGCCCTGGTTACTGGCTTACTGCATTCTAAGAGAGTCTTAACGACTCTTTCTGAAAACCCTTGGGCTCTTAAAAGCTGTTCCTCAGACTCCACGCTGTAAGCTTGAGGGTCTCTATCTGAGGATGCCGGATAGGACCCTGAGTGACCTTATCCTCCCTCATTGGTAGAGGAATCGGAAGATATATGGTAAATCTCTTTAGGACTGCAAACCAGGCCCTCCTTGGCCAAAATGGGGCTATCAAAATGAGATCTGTCTCCTGGGTCAGAAGCTTTTGAAGGACCACCGCAATTAGCCTTACAGGGGGGAAGGCATAGCAGAGATGGAAGTGCCAAGTATTGGCGAAGGCATCCATCCCCCTGGCTTGATCCAGCGAGTGCAGGGAGAAGAATTGAGCAACTTTCTTGTTGTTTTCAGAGGCGAACTGATCCACCTCTGGTATGCCCCAGACCTTTACCACCTGCTCGAACACTTCCTGGTTGAGCGACCACTCGTCCTGCTTCACTCGCTGACGACTGAGAAAGTCAGAGAGAGAGAGAGTTCTGAGTCCCTTTTAAGTGTACTGCTGAGAGAGAAGCCAAGTTTTATTCGGCCCAGGTGAAAATTTTGCCTGCTATCCTCTGCAGTGCAGGGCTCCTGGTCCCTCCCTGCTTGTTTATATATGCAACTGTGGTTGCATTGCCTGACCTTACTTAAAGATGCCGACCCTTTATCTTTTGCTGGAAGGCTTCTAGCGCCCTTTGGACTGCCAGTAGCTCCCTCTGATTTGATGTCCGTCTAGCTTCCACCTGAGACCAGGATACTTGAGCCAGATCCCTTTCCAGGTGTGCGCCCCAGCCAAAAGAGCTGGCGTCTGTAGTTACCACTAGAGCTTCTGGTCTGGACCACAACAGACCTCTGTCCAGCTTGTGATTGGTTCGCCACCACTACAGTGTCCTTTTGACTCTGGTAGAAATAGGCATGGGTCGATCCAAACCCTGCTGGCTGCCATCCCAGCACTGCAGAAGGAGAGCCTGTAACGGACGCTGGTGGAACCTTGCCCAAGGGACTGCTGGAAAACAGGATGTCATTAAACCTATCACTCTCATGACATCCCTGACCTGGGCTTCCTGATTGGTCTGAAGCTTCGCTGCCGCTAGACCTACTTTCTCTATTTTTTCTGATGGGAGGAAGACCTTCCACTGCACTGAAGAAATTCTGTATCCCAAATATAGTACTTCTTGGGTTGGGATCAGCAGAGACTTGTCCTGATTGATCAACCAACTAAGAGAAAGCAGGAAACGTTGTGCCCCCTGTAGATTTTCTTCTAACTGCAGGTAAGACTGGGCGACACACAGAAGATCGTCCAGATAGGGGATCACTGTAATGGCCCTGACACGCAGCGGGGCTAGGGCCTCTGCCAGGACCTTCGTGAAGATCCTCGGAGAGGAAGCCGGTCCAAATGGAAGTGCCCTGAATTGGAAGTGGAATTCACCCTTTTTGCCAGTCTGAGGAATTTCTGGAATTCCCGATGTATCGGCACATGCAAATATGCATCCCAGAGGTCGATCGTCGCCATATAACAATCGGGAAACAGGAGATTTGTTACCGTGAAGATAGACTCCATCCTGAACCGTTTGTATTTGATAAACTTGTTCAGGGGCCGGAGATTTAGAATCAACCTGAACTTGCCTGGCGGCTTTCGGACTACGAACACATGGGAATATACCCCCTGTCCGTGTTCCTCCTGAGGTACTGGGCTGATGACACATTGATCCAACAACTCTCCCAACAGTAAACTCAGAGCTCCTGCTTTCTCCCGGTCTCTGGGTAACTGGGTCACTAAAAAAGTAGGTGGAGGAATGGCATTGAACTCCAACTTGTAGCCATTTTCTATTAAGTTCAATATAAACGGGCTTGAAGTTGCGTTGGCCCATTGCGGGAGGAAGTCTGGGAAAGACTTTTTCTTGTCCTGGGTATGTTCTAAGGCCTCCTGAAGCCCAGGTCCAAAGAGGTGATCGCCTGAAACCGGCAATCCACAAAGCCTGAGCTTTGATGCTGCATCCCCCGACCAAACTTTCAACCATACGGCCCTTCTTGCGGCATTCACCAAAGCTGCAGACCTGGCCGCTAGAAGTGTCAGCTAAGAACCCAACTGCTTTAAATAATAAAGGAAAAGATTTTAGCAGCTGTTGTCGGGACGTGCCTGCTGAAATGTGAGACTGCAACTGGGTTAACCAGCACTCTAAATTTCTAGCAACACAGGTAGCTGCAAGGGCTGGTTTAAGCCCAATAGAGGAGGCATCCCAAGCCCTCTTTAGCAGCACATCACCCCTTTTGTCCATAGGGTCCTTAAGGAATCCCAGGTCATCGAAGGCCAAATCAGTCTATTTGTAAACCTTTGCCAGCGGTGCATCCAGTTTAGGAACCTTGTTCCAAGGATGGGCCGTGTCCTTTTCAAAGGGAAATCTACGCTTAAGACTGCCTGAGAAGAACGGTCTTCTCTCAGGGTGCTCCCACTCCAGCAAGATCGCTTCCACTAGAGATATGTGCACGGGAAAAACTCTGGATTTCTGTGCAGAGACCCCCTGATACATAAGGTCATGCTTAGAAAGTTGTACCAACTCCTCCCTGATCTCTAAGGT
The DNA here is from genome assembly GCA_037952925.1 of Lithobates clamitans. NCBI lineage: Eukaryota > Metazoa > Chordata > Amphibia > Anura > Ranidae > Lithobates > Lithobates clamitans. The sequence continues at coordinate 788,657 of JBBGZY010000382.1, read as the reverse complement.
GTCATAGATTGACTTAAGTAAGTCCCCCACATCGTCCAGAGTCAATCTGTACCTGGACCCTCTGGAGAAATCTTCCTCTTCTTCAGAATCAGACCCTGAGTCCGCTTGAGAAGAGGCAAGAGATCTGGGTTCCCTCTCCCTATCTTCCTTATCTCCCTGACTAGGTTCGGATAGGGAAGGCAAACTTCCAGCTTTAGAAATGGGCACAGAGGGACCCTGCATCCTATCCATCATGCCTCTAAATGATTTGAAAGCGGATGCAATTTCATCTTTCACAGACGTAAGCATTTTATGACACTCTGTCATAGAATCATCCTTTGTTAAACTGCTGACACATTCTGAACATAGAGGTTTCTCCCAATTGGAGCCTAGTTTTGTCCCACAAACAGCACACTTTCTCCTGGGAGGTTGAATCTGGGACCTGTCTTGTGTTTTACCCTGAAAACAAAAGAAAAAGACAGAAAATATCCCATGAGAGCCTGTCCCAAACCCCACCACCACTGTGCTCAGGGGGAAGAAGAGAAGTGCCCAGCCCTTCACCTGTGGTTCCCCACCCAGGGAAGGATTCTGGCCACAAGGGACCCTAACCCCCTCCCAGAGTAAGCTATGGTCTGCCCTCACCACGCTTACCTGAGAGGTGCTGGTACCAGAAGAACCGGAGTCGACTGCCTGAACTGCTGCAGTGCTCTCCATGGCTCTTCGGTGTTGACACAGCCTTTGCTGGATCCACACAGGCTCTGGATGCCCAACAAGCCACACGCTGTGCCTGGAGACCGGAACCTTTGTCTCACGGCGCCCCCTGTTGACGCGGCTCCGCCGGAAGCCGTGTCACTTCCGTTCGTTGGAACGCAGACGCCCCTCCTCCGACGCACGCACGTTCGTATACCCGGAAGAGATGAGTAACATGCCCCCCTGTGACGGACGCTGCCTGTAACGAACGCTGCATCCGCAGTGCAGGGGTCTGCCCACCGGAGATTCTCAGGAGGACAGAGGGCAGGATTTGTGTGGCGAAACAGGTAGGGACCCGCCGCTCTTCAGGGGTCCGACTCTCTCCGAGTCTTAAGGCAGCAGTGTGCTAGCAGCCCTCTCTTCACTGCTTGTAGACAGAGGGGCGCTTTGGGCAGAGGAGAAGGTATACCAGAAAACTCATCCAGGACAGTCCTGGGATATAGAGCTCCCCAGGTTCCTCATTTGCTTCCTTCCCGTCCGGCAGGAAACACAAAACTGAAGGGGAAGGCCTGGAGGACCTCCTTTTAACTATTTTGGTGAATGAGTTTCCTGTCCCGGAGGGAGGAGCCCTATGTCTCAGAGGCTGCCCTGGAAGACGATAAGAGAAAAACATGTTTTGCATATAGTAAATAAAGAGAGGTATCAATGGGGTAACAAATCTGGGAAATGGCTGACTAGAGCAGTAAGGGAAAAAAAACGCATCCTTTATCCCTAAAATTTAAAACGACAAAGGGGAAATGGTGCATTCATCCCCTGAAATAGCCAAGGTATTCACCTCATATTACAGTTTGTTGTATAATGTGAGACCAAAAAAAGAGTAAAGTGGAGGGGGAGGAGTGGGAAACTCGGAAGCCCAAAAGTACCTGCAGGGCCTAGACCTTGCCACAGTGCCTAAGGAGGAGTTCCCACAACTATAGGCTCCGATTACGCAGGAGGAAGTGCTGAGAGCAATTAAGAGTATGGCCCTGGGGAAGAGCCGGGCCCTTTACGGGTACTCTATCTTATATTATATAAGGTTCCAAAAACTCCTGATCCTTAAATGATGTGATTGTCTGAATACGTTAGCAGAAGGAGAGAACTTACAGGATGAGTCACTGCTGGCTTATATAACTTATTTTGAAGGAGGAGAAGGACCCAGCAGCTCCTGCGAGCTATAGACCGATATCGCTGTTAAACACAGGCATAAAGATCTTTGCCAAAATAATCGCAGAACGATTAAAACCATTGCTACCAAGACTAATTCATAATGACTGGGTAAGGTTTGTGACAGGGAGAGAGGGGAGGGACAATTGCCTTAAGTCCCTATTCCTGATACATGAAGCAGGAAAGAGGGAGACCCCAGTCGTACTTCTGTCAATAGCCGCCGAAAAGACCTTTGACAGAGTGGACTGGGGTTTCATGCTTGGAACACTAAGACATTGTGGGTGTTGGGGAAAGGATTATGCGTTGGATATTTGCATTTTATTATCACCCACTGGCTAAAATTAGAATAAACGGAAGTTTATCCCCTTCCCTTAAACTATTTAATGGGATGAGGCAAACTACGTAGAGGGTTCTTTACTGTAAGAGCGGCAAGGATGTGGAATTCCCTTCCACAGGCGGTGGTCTCAGCGGGGAGCATTGATAGCTTCAAGAAACTATTAGATAATCACCTGAATGACCGCAACATACAGGGATATGTAATGTAATACTGACACATAATCACACACATAGGTTGGACTTGATGGACTTGTGTCTTTTTTCAACCTCACCTACTATGTAACTATGTAACTATGAGGCATTTGTAATAGCATTGGAACCCCTGTTAGCTGCAAAAGCGCAGATATCAGAGGGGTGAGAGTAGGGGATGGGGAATATAGAGTGGCTGCATATGCGGATGATCTGCTATTCTATATTTACAATCCCAGGATAACAATTCCAAGTGTGCTAGAGGAGCTGGGCCGATATGGAAAGCTGACAAATTTTAAAATTAACACATCCAAATCAGAAATCCTGTATATAACTACCCCAAGGGAGGAACATCAGGCAATTCAACCTAAATTCCCTTTTGTATGGTATAGAGAGGAATTGGGATACATGGGAATAAAGCTAACTGCATCTCTAGCGACTCTGTACAAGGCTAATTATATCCCAATGCTTAATAAGGTTAAGGAACAACTGAACTATCTGAGACATAAACCTCTCTCCTAGATAGAAAGAATAAATGCACTAAAAATGAATATCTTGCCAAAACTAACATTAATATTTCAAATGATCCCAATAACATTATCCCAGGAATATTTTAGGGAATTAAGATCTATGGTATTAAAATATATATGGGCACACAAACACTCTAGGGTCTCATACGCGACGCTTGCGAAGTAAAAAAAGACAAGGGGGTTAGCAGCACCCAACTTTAACTAATATTATCAGGCAATTTCTATTTCACGGATAGTAGAGTGGATGCACAATAAGGATGGAAAAAGCTAGGTAAATATTGAGATGTCACAAAGTAAAGTTGATTTAGGGAAGATGGTGTGGATACCATGGCAACACCGAGAATTAGCTAGTAGCACAAATCCATTGACTAAAAACACTTTTAGGATATGGGACGGTCTAGGCAGACTATATCATTAGGAACACAATGCACCATTAATTTCTTTATTAGGCACATATTATTTTAAGCCAGGGAAAGAAGAATACGTATATTTTAATTGATGGGCAAAAAAAGAGAAATACTATTGCAGGATGTGATGAAAGGGAATAGAATATACACGTACACTGAAATTACACAAAAATGGGAAAATATGCCATTAGATAGATGGAGGTACACACAATTACATCACTTTACACAATCACTACCGCAGCCACTATGGGGGAAAGAAAATATGAGGCTAATAGAGAAGCTGTTATGCTCCCCTTGTGTTTAAATCAAAGTATATCTAAGATTTACAAAATACTGGTAAAGGAAGTAGAGCCTGAACAACCACCTTATTTGGGAAAATGGGAGGAGGAAATAGGAACCCTCAGAGATGCGGAACACAAGAGGAAGATTTTAAGATTAGCCTGTTTTCTCCTCAAGCGACATTAAGACAACGGAGATGTGCTACAAATTGTTGACAAGATGGTATGTGACCCCACAGAGGGCGCGAAGGTTTGAAGTAGATGTCTCCCCAACATGGTGGAGGGGTTGTGATGCTTCGGGAACCATTGCGCACCTGTGGTGGAAATGTGCATAGATACAGCCTTACTGGGTGGGAATCACTAGAGCGATATAACAAATAACAGGACAATATTCTCAGATGGATCCCTGGAAATGCCTATTTTATGACACGAGAGAAACGGTCGCTCAGTATAGGAATACCATAGTTCCATACTTATTAAACCTAGCTAAAAGTCTCATCCTGAGACTATGGAGAACCCCAAAAGCCCTGAATATGAAAGAGTGGGTAGCAAAGATGGACTGGCTGAGATCTATAGCGGAAACAATACATATAGCAGATGATTCCTTAGAGGCATATCACATTATATGGGGGAAATGACTGAAGTTCAAAAAATCTCTTAGATATATGAATATGATGGATGCCTATTGGGACCAAATAAGGTGGGAGATTGTAAAGTTTAGAGAGGGAAAGGAAGGAGAGAAGGAAAAAAAGGGGAAGCAGGGGAGGAAAAGGAAGGAAGTTGAGGAAGGGGTCGAAGAGGGAGTGGGGTCTAGAGGAGAGAGAGACTAGGGATGTTTTTTTGGGGGGGCTTGGGGAGGGGCTATGGGATATGGGGAACACAAATGAAATGATGTAATAATGAAACTGAAACATATGTATGTGTATTTATTGTGTATTTGTGTTTTCGAATTTAAAAAAACAACATTAGATAGAATATGTGTGACAGCTGATTGAAGGAAAGGCACAACCCCCCCCCCCCCCCCATGGGCAGAGGAAGAAAGGAATGTACAGAGCTGTGCTGTAATTAGACCAGCTCTCTGCTAATCTATTTATAGGACCCACCCCGACACACATTTACAGCTGCTTTTATCTCCAGTGTCAGAGAACTTGTCAGAAGTTATCATGCTGATAACAGAGGAATGGAGCAGCAGAAAGACACGGGTCTTAGGGCTTTGGAGAGAGATAAGAAAACACTGCAGATATATGTGCTCAGCTCAAATTTCATGAATCGGGTTTACATCCACTTTAATGCATAAAATGCATTAAGATAAAAAAACCTTCTGACTTTACAATCACTTTAAGTATAAAAAGAATGTAGTCAAAGATATATTGATCAAGGCACATGTTGCCACAGCAACAAAATAATGAATGAAGCAGTTATTTTGTGTCTAACATTTCAGCGGGGTGCAGCCCACCTTTACCAAGGCAACTAACAATAGTGATAGTACATTTAACTAACATTTACATACCTACTTATCATAACCCAACAGTGTAATAAAATGACATTGGAAATCACCCCTGGCATCAACATAAAATATAGGGACAACACTAGGCAGGGCTATAAGTAATATTAACTGCTCAACAGCAGGTAATTAAAATAAGCCACATGCATATCATACCTAAAGAGCAGATCCAGGGTGATGCTTACATACAAAGCATATATTTGCTACAAAAACTATTTCTAATTGTTGCTATACCTGTTTTTTGTGACCCTTCAAACTGAGGATGTCCCTCATTGTATTTTATCTGTTTGTCTGTTGTTATGTTGTTATGTTGTTAATTATCTTCGATAAGCAATTAAACTTTTTCCCTTTGGAAAAAATGCTGCATTATTAGATTGTACACAGAAAATATCTTCAGATATAATGTCATATATCTCTTATATGATCTCTGAATTTTAAAAAATACAAAATTCTTTTTTGCATTGCCTAACAGTTATTGTTTCATCTCTTTTCAATCTCCTTTAAACATTAATACTTTGACCAATTCCTACATAAAATATTTAAAAGATTTCTGTTGAATAAGTTTATATGAATGGTTCACAAATGACTCAACTGTCTTCTGTACAAAATGACTCAGAAGTCATAAAAAATAATAACGCAATGAAGACATAACAGCAACAATGCCAACATAAAGGAACAAACATTATGAAATTACTTTGCCTTAACCATCTGGCTTATGTTTGGGATGCTGATGATAGGATTAGATAAAATATTAGGTACCATACAATAAATCATTAAAGTAGAGAGACAAAGATAACTATACATTACACTAGGGATGAGCTCGATCTTCGGGCCAAACATAAGGTGTTCGCCCATTCTCCGAACAGCGAATATTATGGGGCGTTCGCTGAACATTTGAGTGCCGTGGAACGTCCCATAATGCATTGTGAAATTGCAGTGCATTGCTGTATGATGATTGGCCAAACATGTACCTGACCTGCATGCTTTGGTCAATCACAGCTCACTCTAGTGAGAGAGCCATAATTGGCCAAAGGCAGGGTGCCTTTGGCCAATCATGGCTTAGGGAGACTAAGTCCATGCCCCACACTATACAAGGCTGCTTACAGAGCAGCCGTGTGTGGGATTGTTGGCATGGACAGAGAGATAGCTTGAGTTAGATTAAGCAGGCAGGTCATTCAGTCAGTGGCAGTGTATCTGATCTGTATATATATATAGTGACATTGGGATGTTTAGCGCAAGTGATAAATGTGTTTTTAGTGCAGTGTGTCCACATCAGACAGGCGTTATAGTTAAGGGCCTGGTAGCCCACGTTTATAAAACAAAAAAAGAAAAGCAAAAAGGTCCATTCAGGATTCCCACGCAGGGGGTTTAACTTCATTAAGCACTCCTAAAATAAGGAAAACATACCGAGCCACCTGGTTCTCTTGTCAGCAGTTCCTCTGCTTGCTCTCAACAGATTTGGCAATTCTTTGCAGCCCCTGGACTCACTGGCTTCCTCAGTCACCCCGACTCTCAAGGCTGGCCAGCCTTTCCAAGTCCCTGGACAAAGAATCCCCTTTACACGGGCTTCAGTCTCCCACAGGGCAGACCACTTTCCAGACACAAGTCTGTCTTCTCAATGCAGCAGCAAGCTGCTCACTCTCCACCATCCTCGGCTCTCACCAGCCACTCGTTATATGAGCTGTTTGCACCTGGGCACACAACCTGCTGGCTATCCATAAGACCTGGACACAGGGTTAGAGATTCCATCCCACCCAAGTCTCTGAGGGATCTCCAAACTACAGAGCCCCATCCAAACACAGCAAAACCTGGAGAAAGCTGCCAAAACAGTTTTCTCTGTTTCAAAGCTATGCTCTATAGCTCTGCAGTCCGCCGACATGCAGACTCTGTGTCCATTTTCCATCCCTTTTCATAGTGACAGGGACTCTCACTATTACATACCCCTCCCCCTTGTTTTGATCCAGAGGGAGGAACACCAGCACCCGTCATCACGGTTGGGACACCTCTGTGCTGGCTGTCAACCACGTAGGCCCAACCCTTTTTCCGGGTGTGCTTCCAGGTAAGTCCCACCCTGGATCTTAACAAAGTCCTATATTTCCCTATACTCTGCCTTCTCCCTCTTTTTTTTGGGTCCCTGAGCTTATTCATTTTTCTTGGGGAAACTCTGCTTTCCTTGACAACAATTCCCCTGTGCGCCTCCCATACCAATCAATAACTGGAAGTACCCTCACAGAGAATCGGGAGATCCTGTGCCAAACGGTTAATAAACATTGGTCCCATCAATTACACTCTTGGTCAAGCACCACCTGTACCACCTGGTTCCACCAATTGGCACTACGCAGCACCACCTGGTCTGACCACTATGGAGACACCCAAGTGTACAGTGAGTGTGTTTTTGCCAACTCCAGCATTTCAAGTAAAGTTTCCATCACTTCTATACATTCCATGTCTAAATTTGTGACCTCTTTAGGGACCTTTCCCTCCTCTTAGACATGGAGGGGCTCATCCACTGTAGTTTAAGAGGCTGAGACCTTGGAAGAGACCTCCACCTTATTGGAGGTACCCATCATCACCGCCTGTTGCTCCCCTGGAGCACTGTCAGCCATATGTCTCCTCTTCCCCTCCAACTCAACAATGAGCCTCTGCAGGTCAACAATAGTCACATTGTCACCTTGACACTTGCCATTACTTAGTTGTTGGGCTGTTGACAACCCATCTGCCATGCCTGCGCCCAGAACTGTTCCTTCAGACTCGAGGGCCTCGGCCTTTGCAGGGGCTGGCGTGCCCTTGAGCACCGGCCATTCTGCGATCCCTCCTTTGGGCATAGCAGGTGTTCTGTCCACACCTTTGTTACACATCATTGCTTCGTAATTCCTTGTCACTTGGCCTAGTGCCGCAAGTGCTTCCTTGCACCAATCATCCCAGTCCTTTGTGGTTCCATCACTGGTGCTCCACAGCACTGCATCACCTGTTCTAGAAGGCCCCACAGGAACCTGGGATTCACTAGCCAAAATAGCACACTTGTCACTTCTATACATGTCATATTGTGACACCATGCTTTTACTAATGTCGCACTGGGGTGATGCTTCGTCCCCTAAAGCCAGGTGCAGTACACCATTTCCACCACCTTGCTCTGGTGGTGCTACAGATTCATCCAGATTTGCACACTCAGCTTTTGCAGGCTGAATGAACCCCTTGCCCACTGGGTTACACTTAGGGTTGTGGGGCTGCGCTCACACACTCTCACTGTGTGACTTAGTCCAACCTTGTTAAACCAGAGTAGGACCAGAGCCATCCTGGACAGCCTCTGGCTCCATCACATGTATATATATATATATATATATATATATATATATATATATACTGTATACTCTTCATTCAGTGTAGCCTATATCTACACTTCAGGCAGTATACACAGTATCTAATACAGTGTGTACAGTTTCTAATACACTTCTGGTGGTGTACACAGTATATAATACAGTGCAGCCATTGTACAGTTGCTAATACAGTGCAGGCGGTGTACACTGTATCTAATACAGCATGTACAGTTTCTAATACACTTCAGGCAGTGTACACAGTATCTAATTCAGTGTGTATAGTTTCTACTACACTTCTGGTGGTGTACAGTATACAATACAGTGCAGCCGTTGTACATTTTTAATACAGTGCAGGCGGTGTACACAGTATCTAATACAGTGTGTACAGTTTCTACTACACTTCTGGTGGTGTACACAGTATACAATACAGTGCAGCCATTGTACAGTTGCTAATACAGTGCAGACGGTGTACACAGTATCTAATACAGTGCATACAGTTTCTACTACACTTCTGGTGGTGTTTACAGTATACAATACAGTTCAGCCGTTGTACAGTTGCTAATACAGTGCAGGTGGTGTACACAGTATCTAATACAGTGTGTACAGTTTCTACTACACTTCTGGTGGTGTCCACAGTATACAATACAGTGCAGCCATTGTACAGTTGTTAATAGAGTGCAGGTGGTGTTCACAGTATATAATACAGTGCGTACAGTTTCTACTACACTTCTGGTGGTGTACACAGTATACAATACAGTGCAGCCATTGTTCAGTTGCTAATACAGTGCAGGAGGTGTACACAGTATCTAATACAGTGTGTACAGTTTCTACTACACTTCTGGTGGTGTACACAGTATACAATACAGTGCGGCCGTTGTACACTTTCTAATACACTTCAGGCAGTGTACACAATATCTAATATAGTGTAGTGTGGTGTTGCAAAACAAAAAATACATCATGTCCGGAAGGACACCAAGGAGAGGTAGATGCTCACAGGCCACAAAAAGAGGGCAAGCAGCCTCTGTATCTACAGTCAACAGTGGTGGGCGTGGACATGGTTCATCCTCTGCAGGTGGGCGTGGGGCATGCTTGTCCTTTTTTGCTGCTGCTGGCCGTGTTATTGAGCCACAACATGCAGAATGGTGGAGTGGATAACAAAGCCGTCCTCATCTTCCTCATCCTCTGTCACCCAGGCTCAGAGTAGTTTGCCTTCCAACGCAGCTGCCAAAGCGGGCTATTCCACCAGCTTCTTGTCCACAGTCACTTCTTCATTAGCCCCACCATCATGCACAGAGGAGTCCCCAAAATTATTCGACCACAGTGTCGGTTATATGCTGCTGGAGGATGCGCAGTGATTTAAAGGCTCCGATGTTGGTTCACAGGTTGAGGAAAGGAGTAACGTGAGCCTAGAGAGAGGGAGTGCCACAGAAGGACAAAAACTGTCAGTCATGTTCCCCCAGCTGCAGCATACTGCCAAGTTTGCTCCAGTGACGGGGAGGGAGGAGATGATGAGGTCAGCGACTGTACTTGGGTGCCTGAGGGAAGAGAGGAGGAAAGTGAGGAGATGGCACAGCTCAAACGACAGAACAGTAGCCGCTTTGGCACCACATGCTTGACCAGACATATGACGACCTGCCATGCAGCACTTGAAAGACCCACATCAAAGAAAAAGGCGGACTTCTTCTTGCTCCTCATTTGGGATGTCCAACCTTATATACCTCCAGTCCTCTCAAAAACCTGCACTGAGAGGAATGAAGGTATAGCAATAGGTGTCCCAAATACTTGCAGCCAATCTGCTAGCAGTACACCACCAATTGATTTTAGCAGGCAAATTTCCCTACCCCAGTTGCTGAACCATAAAAAGAAATTTGGTCTCAGTGTCTAAATGTTAGCTTGGCCAAATTGCTAGTACTGCAACTGCTGCCTTTTCAGCTGGTAGACTCTTCCCCTTTTGTATATTTGTGGAATGGGCTGTAACTCAGTGGCAGGTTCCAAAATGCCATTTCTTTTCATGGAAGGCCATTCTGGCTCTCTACCGGCATGTGGAAGGCAATATTTTGGCCTCGTTGGACAGGGCGGTCAGCATTAAGGTTCATATTACCGCTGACTCATGGTCCAGCAGGCATGGGCAGGGACATTACCTTTCCGTCACAGTGCACTGGGTAACTCTGCTGGCAGCTGGGAAGGATGAAGGACAGGGTTTAGTGTTGTTGGAGCTTGTTCTGCCACCACCAAAATGCTAGTGGTGATTCTGCCACAGTTCTCTCCTCCACCCCCTCTTCTTCTTCTTCCTCTATGGCCTCTTCTGCAGATTTGTTCTCTGAACCAGCGGTGCTCCGTAAGCGTTGAAGGGGCTATGCAAGCAGTCAGGCTAAAAGATGCCATGCGGTGCTTGAGTTGGTCTGCCTAGGGGACAGGAGCCACACTGGGGCAGAGATTCTGTCAGCTCTGCAGGGGCACCTGTGCGAGTATGGCACCAGGACAGGGTCAGGGGAGCTTGGCTTCTTTTCGCCACGCCAGTGGCTACTGATCAAGGATGCATGCACTGTCATCTCACCATTTGAGAAGGCCACAAGGATGGTGAGTAGCGACAATGCATGCATCAGTGACACTGTCCCTTTAGTCTTCCTGCTGGAGCACACTCTTTGTGGAATCATGGACAGGGCACTTGAGGCAGAACAGCGGGAGGAAGAGGAGGCCCCCTTTATCCAGATAGCATTCCTGCGGGCCCGCCAAACACACAGGAAGAAGAGGAGGAGGATTGTGTCAGCATGGATGTAGAGGATAACACTAAGCAGCATTCTTCCTTGGATGGTTTTTTTAGTCCCCAGAAACTCAAGGAGTTGTACGTGGCTGGGAGGAGGTAGTTACGGATAATGTGATCCTTAGTGACCCAGAGGACTCAGAATCGAATGCCTCTGCAAACTTACGCTGCATGGCCTCCCTGATTCTGCAAAACACGCAAAAGGACCCTAGGATTCCTGGTATCAAGGAGAGGGTCCATTACTGGCTGGCAACCGTTCTTGATCCACGTTACAAGGGTAACGTTGCAGAACTCATCCTGCCTTCGCAGAGGGAGCAGAGGATGAAACATCTTCAGGAGGCCTTGAAGAAAGGTTTGTGCAACGCATTTCCAGACCCTGGGAGGTTACCATTCCCTGGTGCTGGACGTGTTGCTGAGGCTTCATTCAGTCAGAGGAAGAGCGATGGAGAAGGTGGCCGGCTGAATATCTAGGGGCAAGAGCAGACTTGGAGACGTTTCCAACAGAGCATCCACTGGGTTACTGGGTCTTGAGGATGGACCATGGGCCAGAACTTGCTCAATATGCAATTGAGCTACTGGCCTGTCCTGCATCCAGCGTGCTTTCTGAACGCACATTGAGTGCTGCTGAAGGGTTTGCAATGAATCAAAGAGTACTCCTGTCCACAGACTCCATTGATAGGCTCACATTCATGAAAATGAATCAGTCTTGAATCAGCAGCTATCTAACACCTGATGCTGATGTAACTTATGGATCTGTGATCCCCTGAAGACTGCCTAAGCTGACTATCCTATTCCTCCTCAATCTTGAAGATGCTAGCTTCCAAAAATATTTTTGGTTTAGGGCACCACCACCACCACCACCACCCAAGGTCCAATTTTTCTGCCCCTGTTTAAAAGGGGCATGTAATTACAATTTTTGATCTAAAATTTTACAGCAGAACCCATTACAGCGCCCAACAAGAGTATCTGTGAGGGGTTACAGTGTTGTGGCACCACCACCACCACCGGTCAAGGCCCAATTTTTCTGTCCCTGTTTAACAGGGGCATGTAATTAAAATTTTTTTATATAATATTTCAACACAGGGCAGTTCCTGCACCCAAGAGTAACTGCAAGGGCTTACAGTGTTCTGGCACCACCAAAACCAAAAGCCCAATTTTTCTGCTCCTGTTTACCGGGGGCATGTAATTACAATTTTTGATATAATATTTCACTGCAGGGCCCATTCCTGCGCCCAACAAGAGTAACTGTGAGGGGTTACAGTGTTGTGACACCACCACCACTACCCAAAGCCCAATTTTTCTGCCCCTGTGTAACAGGGCCATGTATTTACAATTTTTGATATAATATTTCACAGCAGGCCAGTTCCTGCCCCCGATAAGTGTAACTGTGAGGGGTTACAGTGTTGTGGCACCACCACCCAAGACCCAATTTTTCTGCCCCTGTTTAACAGGGCCATGTAATTACAATTTTTGATATAATATTTCACTGCAGGGCCCATTCCTGCGCCCAACAAGAGTAACTGTGAGGGGTTACAGTGTTGTGACACCACCACCACTACCCAAAGCCCAATTTTTCTGCCCCTGTGTAACAGGGCCATGTATTTACAATTTTTGATATAATATTTCACAGCAGGCCCGTTCCTGCCCCCGATAAGTGTAACTGTGAGGGGTTACAGTGTTGTGGCACCACCACCCAAGACCCAATTTTTCTGCCCCTGTTTAACAGGGCCATGTAATTACAATTTTTGATATAATATTTCACAGCAGGGCCCGTCCTGCCCCCAGCAAGAGTAACTGTAAGGGCTTACTGTGTTCTGGTACCACCAACACCTAAGGCCCACTTTTTCTACAGAGTATATAGGGCAGGCCGTATAGTATATATACTGCTGTTAAGAGTATATAGTGCCTGGGGGCCTGGGGGACCCTCACGCAATTTTTTTAAAAATTTTGGTGCAGGGTTCCCCTTAACCTGAAGGGCCTGGTATGGATTTTGGGGGAAACATCCACACCAATTTTTTTGGTATCTTTGATATTTTTATTTATATTGCTGGGATCCAACAATACATTACAGCCACAAGCAGTTTTAAATTACATTTTTTCCTTTAGAAATGTCATTTTGCTGTGGCACTGTTATAAACATGGGAAAGATGCTCTACTTTGCAGGCATACCACCAGGCACGATATTTAAAGGAATATTTCATTTTTATTGTATCACTTTAAGCATTATTAATATCACTGCTCTCGAAAAAACGGACGTTTTTAAAACTTTATTTTGCATTGATACATGTCCCCTGGGGCAGGACACAGGTCCCCAAACACTTTTTAGGGCAATACACCACTGCGAGTGGTGCCCCCCGGCGGAGTGCTGTGAGATCTCCCTTTTAGTCCTGCCCAGTGCCCAAACAGCCTATGTCTTTTCTGAGTGAGGTATGCCAGAGAAGGGGAGGCTTCAAAGAAGGCCCTGGACTGGAGGAAGGGGGTGCAAAGGAGCCCCAGGACTGGGGGTGGGGGTGCAGAGGAGGCCCTGGACTGGGGGGTGGAGTGGAGGCCCTGGGCTGAGGGGGCTACAGAGGGGGCCCTGGACTGGGGGGGTTCAGAGGAGGCCCTGAACTGGTGGGTGCAGTGGAGGCCCTGGGCTGATGGGGAGTGCGGAGAAGGCCCTGGGCTGGGGGGTACAGAGGAGGCCTTGACCTGGGGGGGCGCAAAGGAGGCCCTGGACTGGAAAAGGGTTGGTGTGGCAAATCATCTGGATTAGGAGAGGGGGGAGTGCAGAGGAGGCCCTGGACTAGGAGGGTAGTGCAGAGGAGGCCCTGGACTAGGAGGGGAGTACACAGGAGGCCCTGGACTAGGGGGTGCAGAGATGGTCCTGGACTAGCAGGGGATTGCAAAGGAGGCCTTGGACTAGGGGCTGCAGAGAAGGCTCTGGACTTGGAGGGGAGTACACAGGAGGCCCTGGACTGGGGGGTGCAGAGGAGGCCCTGGATTTGAAAAGTGGGGTTGATGTGGTAAAGAACCTGGATCCGTAGAGCAGGGCGCAGAGGAGGCTCTGAACTTAGGGTGGGCTGTAGAGGAGGCCTTGGACTAGGAGAGGAGTGCAGAGGAGGCCCTGGACTAGGGGGATAGGTGCAGAGGGGGCCATTGACTAGGAAATGATGGTTGGTGTGGCAAAGGCCCCTGGATATGGGGGTTACAAGGGAGATACTGGACTAGGTGAGGGGGTGCCTGGAGGTCCCAGATTAGGAGAGGGGGTGTCTGGAGGGCCTGGAGTAGGGCAGCAGATGTCTGGGGGCCCTGGACTATGAGAGGGGGATCGTGGAGGCTCTCTGGACTAGGAAAGATGGTACCTGAAGGTCCTTCCAGCTTCAGGGAGAAAGAGCCTGAAACCTGCACAGATGTCTCTGAAATCGCGGCTGAAATCAGGAATGACATACAGGAGTGAAATTGTTCAGCTGAACTCGCACGGCTTTATTCCCACAGTGAACTGGGCTTAGGGGAATTTATCAAAACTAGAGCAGACAGAATGTGGAGCAGCTGTGCATGGTAACCAATCAGCTCCTAGCTTTCATTTTTAAAGCTGAACAAGCTGAAGATAGAAACTGATTCTGATTGCACCAGTTTTGATCAATTCCCCTCACTGTGTTTTACATTTCTTACTCCTGACTACTGCATTCTAAGTACAGCACATTCTTTGTTAAAGTGGTTGTAAAGGCACGAGGTTTTAATCTGCATGCATTCTATGCAAGGTAAAAAACCTTCTGTGTGCAATAGTCCCCTCAGCCCCACCTAATATTTACCTGAGCCCCCTCTTGATCCAGCGATGTCCACGATAGAGCCTTGGGTGTCGGGGGACTCGCACTCCTGATTGGCTTTTGGCAGCGGTGGGAGCCATTGGCTCACAATGCTGTCAATCACAGCCAGTGAGCCAATCAGAAGATGGAGGTGGGCGGGGTCCAGCCGTGGCTCTGTGTGTACACGGACACACAGAACTGCGGCTCGGGAGTGCTCCTGCTTGGGTGCCCCAATAGCAAGCTGCTTGCTGTGGGGGCACCCAGGAAGAGGGAGGGGCCAGGGGTGCCGGCGAGGGACCCGAGAAGAGGAGGATCCAAGCTGTGCAAAACCACTACACAGATCAGGTAAGTACAACATGTTTGTTATTTTAAAAAAAAAACAAGACTTTAATATCACTTTAAGGTTAGCTGTGTGTAGTAAATATGAAATATACACTAGAACAGTTTTAATTTATTAAAATGAGTATACTGAGGTTTGTACTATCTGCTACATACTCGCTTGTGGCACAGTCATTAAAGCATATTGCCCTTTAGGCCCCTCCCACTGTTGATGTTGTCTGACCACACCCACAGTTTTGGCGTGGCGCCGCTATATTGCCACATACCATGTGGGGGGGTGCAAAAGAATTACCAGCCCTGGATGCCAGATGAGCTAGCTATGCCACTGCGCGTGATCTCCCATGTCTGCTAGCGGCACTGCAGGGAAAAGCAGAGGACACTCTGACAATGGCTAGTAAAGCCTGAAGTGGTGGCGTCACCCATAGGCCCCAAAGGCCCATACGTTGTTGGCGCTCCCTCTTCCCCTCTGTAGCCAGATTGGCTGACACAGGGGAAGGAAATCATGTGACTGGACTGGAGCAGCCTGTAAATAGATAAGTATACAGCTCTTATTTACACAGGCTAGTAAGCATAGGTGTTGGGGGTGGGGAGGGGATAGTGTAGTTGGGGTTAAGCCATAAATTTTATTTAAACATACCAAAGTTGTTTTCTTCAGTGTTTTCATTCACATTTTGCCTACTAGTGTATGTGCAGTGTATGCTACATTCAAGGTATGCCTCTGGTGATAACTGGCACAGTTGCCATTGTGTTTAACCACTTAAGGACCAGAAGATGTGCCCCCTTAATGACCAGGCCATTTTTTGCAATACGGCACTGCGTCGCTTTAACTGACAATTGTGTGGTCATGTGACGTTGAACCCAAACAAAATGGACGTCCTTTTTTTCCCACAAATAGAGCTTTTTTTGTGCTATAAACAAAAAAGGCCGACAATTTTGAAAAAAAAAAACAATATTTTTTACTTTTTGTTATAATAAATATCCCCCCCCCCCAAAAAAAAAATTTAATTTCTTCATCAGTTTAGGCCAATATGTGTTCTTCTACATATTTTGGTAAAAAAATCGCAATAAGCGTATATTGATTGGTTTGCGCAAAAGTTATATCGTCTACAAAATAGGGGATTGATTTATGGCATTTTTATTATTATTATTTTTTTACTAGTAATGGCGGGGATCTGCGATTTTTAGCAGGACTGCGACATTGTGGTGGACAGATCAGACCCTTTTGACACTTTTTTCGGGACCATTGACATTTATACAGCAATCAGCAAACTGATTACTGTATAAATGTCACTGGCAGGGAAGGGGTTAACACTAGGGGGCAATCAAGGGGTTAAGTGTTTCCTAGGGAGGTGCTTCTAACTATGGGGGCAGTGTATTGACTGGAGGAGGAGACAGATCGCTGTTCCTAATCACTAGGAACAGCAGATCTGTCTCTCCTCCCCTCACAGAACGGGGATCTATCTGTTTACATTGACAGATCCCTGTTCTGTCTCTCTCAGGATCGATCGCAGGTGGCCGGCAGATATCGCGACCACCAGCCACGCGCATTGGCTCCAGCGTCCCCTAGTGATCTTCAAGCGGCCCATGTACAATGACGGCAATTCGCCCAGGAGAGGCAACCTGCCTCAGTAAAATTGAAGTGTCTGGTCCTTAACTGGTTAAGGAGATAAAGATGGTGCTAAGAATGTGAGTGATATAATGTGAGGTGATTTAGGTGTACACTGTTCTTGCACTCAGTTTTAATTTTCTTTCAATTGATTCAGCAAAATGCTGTTAACAAAAGGCAGCTCCAAGAACAGATGGCCAGAAACAAGTGAATGTGCTTTAAGCTCCCCAAAAGTATGCCCTATTAACATAAAATAAATAACAAGAACCCCCCAAAATAAAATAAAAATCCCAAAATACCACCCCTGAAACAAAAGTCAATTTTTTAAAGGGAAGCCTTGCAGCAAAACCTAAAATAAAGGCTTTATCAGCATAAAAAATGCAGCCCAAAATTAATAGAAACCCCAAAATACTGCACTTTGAACCAAAAGCCCAAGGGTAGTCTTGCAGCCAAAAATGGTTTGCTGTATTCAGTTCAGTAGATAAAAGTGAACATTGACCTAAATCAACCACCACATTATTATTATTATTATTATTATTATACATGATTTATATAGCGCAAACAGTTTGTGCAGCGCTTTACAACATGAGAGCAGACAGTACAGTTACAATACAATGCAGGAGGACTGGTAAAAGCAGATAATGCAATGCTCAGAATCAGTGTAGGTCCTTTTCAGGCTTGTAATAAAATCCACAGTGGGTGCTCTGCCTCTGATGCTCTCTCTCCCACCGGTATAGACAGAAATACAAAGAATAGAGCCGGCAACTCCAAACGTCCTTGTTGCTTCTTTATTGGTACATAAAAAAGTAAGTAAAACATACAGGGGCTCACAGGTTACGGCTTATAAGCCTTGATCACAGCACAATGCAAGAGGAATTAGAGGGCCCTGCTCGTTAGAGCTTACAATCTATGAGATAAAATGAAAGACAAATAAGCCTACAATAATAAGAACAAAAAAGGCAGCAAGGGGGTTGGTTGCCTAAACAGCTTGCAGTCTAAATGAAATATGTACAAGAAGTCACCCTGGGACTTTGAATGAGGTGAGCACAGTTAGCCACAAAGTAACAGGAGTAAATACAGTAAAAATGTTTCTTCACTCCTGTTACTTTGTGGCTAACTGTGCTCACCTCATTCAAAGTCCCAGGGAGACTTCTTGTATATATTTGCTATTATTAGGGATGGAGGTGAGTCACCGGTGACATCAGGCCTTTTCTTTTTGTTGCAGTCTAAATGAAAGTACAGTTTCCTAACTGACACTAATCTTTTCCTAGGCAGTTTGTCAGCCTTTCTCTACAACATTTTCCAATACACAAACACTATTGTTGCTCTGTGCCCTCCCCTTCCCTTTATAGTGAGGTCGCTGGCACATTATTATTGGTCCTTCTAAACCAACGGACCTAAGTTCAAAGACCCTTGTTGTGCATTATACTTACAAAGAATTTGGGGGGTGGGGGGGTGGATTACTGCAGTATCTTTTATGAAACCATAAACGTTAGGTTCACTGTGAACTCATGGTAAAACCAAACCTGAACCTATTACCTAACTGCAGGAAAAAATCCGTAATGAACACAGGTAAGACTGTAATAAAGAAAAGCAAACTTAATGGCACAAAAAAGAGAATAATAAAGTTCCAAGGTAAAAGAGTCTAATTAGGGAGAACCACTTGTACGATGACTGCAGCTCCTCCACCAGAGTATTAGATGGTCTCTGCACTACAACAAATGAAAAAGCAGAAGGTGCCACCATCTAAGTGTATACACTTATTAAAAACAATTTAAAAAATGGTTAAAATACACTCACAAGAGTAAAAGAAAGACAAGCTCATCCTCAGTCTTAAGTCACTAACAGGGCTCGATGGAGAATGGCAAAGATGCTGGTAGATGGAAACCAGGAAGCAGCTGTGTTGTTCAGATGACATTAAGCTGAGGAGGGATGCAAAGCTTGAACAGTGTCCACCAGCGAGAGTCGTAACCACACTGAAACGCAAGCCAGCGTCAAGGCCGGAACCGGAAGTGAGGTAGGGCGTGATGACATCAGTAGGATATGGGCGGTAACATGTTTCGAAACTCCACAACACTCCTTTATCAAACCATAAGGGGAAACAGGAAAGCTATGTGACATTTATATAAAAGAAAAAAGGAGAGGGAATGGGTAATGAAAAGGAAGGAACTGGATACTATGTAATGACAATATATTGGTCTCGGCTGGAGCCACCCCAGCAGGAAAGAACCTAAAGGGAAACTCTAGACTAATAAAAATAAGAAAGACGGAAAGTATTCAGACCCCCTTAAATTTTTCACTCTTTGTTATATTGCAGCCATTTACTAAAATCATTTAAGTTCATTTTTTTCCTAATTAATGTACACACAGCACCCCATATTGACAGAAAAACACAGAATTGTTGATATTTTTGCAGTTTTATTAAAAAAGAAAAACTGAAATATTACATAGTTCTAAATATTCAGACCCTTTGCTCAGTATTTAGTAGAAGCACCCTTTTGATCTAATACAGCCATGCGTCTTTTTGGGAAAGATGCAACAAGTTTTTCACACCTGGATTTGGGGATCCTCTGCCATTCCTCCTTGCAGATCCTCTCCAGTTCTGTCAGGTTGGATGGTAAACCTTGGTGGACAGCCATTTTTAGGTCTCTCCAGAGATGCTCAATTGGATTTAAGTCAGGGCTCTGGCTGGGCTATTCAAGAACACTCACTGAGTTGTTGTGAAGCCACTCCTTCGTTAATTTAGCTGTGCGCTTAAGGTCATTGTCTTGTTGGAAGGTAAATATTCGGCCCAGTCTGAGGTCCTGAGCACTCTGGAGAAGGTTTTCGTCCAGGATATCCCTGTACTTGGCCGCATTCATCTTTCCCTTGATTGCAACCAGTCGTCCTGTCCCTGTAGCTGAAAACACCCCCACAGCATGATGCTGCCACCACCATGCTTCACTGTTGGGACTGTATTGGACATGTGATGAGCAGTGCCTGGTTTTCTCCACACATACCGCTCAGAATTAAGGCCAAAAAGTTCTATCTTGGTCTCATCAGACCAGAGAATCTTATTTCTCACCATCTTGGAGTCCTTCAGGTGTTTTTTAGCAAACTCCATGCGGGCTTTCATGTGTCTTGCACTGAGGAGAGGCTTCCGTCAGGCCACTCTGCCATAAAGCCCCAACTGGTGGAGGGCTGCTGTGATGGTTGACTTTCTACAACTTTCTCCCATTTCCCGACTGCATCTCTGTAGCTCAGCCTCAGTGATCTTTGGGTTCTTATTTCTTCCTTTCTTTCTTCTTTACCTCTCTCACCAAGGCTCTTCTACCCCGATAGCTCAGTTTGGCCGGACAGCCTCTAGGAAGGGTTCTGGTCGTCCCAAACGTCTTCCATTTAAGGATTATGGAGGCCACTGTGCTCTTAGGATACTTAAGTGCAGCAGAAATGTTTTTGTAACCTTGGCCAGATCTGTGCCCTGCCACAATTCTGTCTCTGAGCTTTTCAGGCAGTTCCTTTGACCTCATGATTCTCATTTGCTCTGACATGCACTGTGAGCTGTAAAGTCTTATATAGACAGGTGTGTGGCTTTCCTAATAAAGTCCAATCAGTATAATCAAACACAGCTGGACTCAAATGAAGGTGTAGAACCATCTCAAGGATGATCAGAAATGGACAGCACCTGAGTTAAATATAGGAGTGTCACAACAAAGGGTCTGAATACTTAGGACCATGTGATATTTCAGTTTTTCTTTTTTAATAAATCTGCAAAAACGTCAACAATTCTGTGTTTTTCTGTCAATATGGGGTGCTGTGTGTACATTAATGAGGAAAAAAAATAACTTAAATGATTTTAGCAAATGGCTGCAATATAACAAAGAGTGAAAAATGTAAGGGGGTCTGAATACTTTCCATCCCCACTGTATATATATATATATATATATATAAGCTTGCAGGGGAACATCAAGAACTTAGGTAATACAAATGTTAACCTCCCTGGCGATATGATTATTTCAGATTTTTGATGCCGAAAGCGGTACAATTATTTTGCATGGAAATTGGGCATTTTATATTGTAGGCCTGTAATTCTTATGCCCTGTACACACTGTCGGACATTGATCAGACATTCCGTCAACAAAATCCATGGATTTTTTCCGACAGATGTTGGCTCAAACTTGTCTTGCATACACACGGTCACACAAGGGTGTCGAAAAATCCGATCGTTCTGAACGCGTTGACGTAAAACACATACGTCTGGACTATAAACGGGGCAGTAGCCAATAGCTTTCATCTCTTAATTTATTCTGAGCATGCGTGGCACTTTGTGCGTCGGATTTGTGTACACACGATCAGAATTTCCATCAATGGATTTTCTTGTCGGAAAATTTTATAGCAAGCTCTCAAACTTTGTGTGGCGGAAATTCTGATGGAAAATGTGTGATGGAGCCAACACACGGTCGGAATTTCCGACAACAAGGTCCTATCACACATTTTCCGTCGGAAAATCCGACCGTGTGTACAGGGCATAAGGAATAACTCACTTAAATCTGTCCAAACAAGAGTCCAATAGACATCCCAGGTATGATAAAGTTTGAAACACGAAATCATAAATTATAATATAATAAATAACTATAAATAATTATCAAAAATAATAATATAATAATAAAAATTATTCAATAATGTAATCAAATCAAAAACACTGAAATTTGCTCAGTTGCAGAATTGTCACTGTAATTACTTTCAGTGTTTGATGACGGATTTCCCCACTATCACTATCTAAAACCACTTTTGATATAAAGGGACGGTTTTGGTTGCTATGGACAATCTCCAGTTTCCAGGCAGAAAGAACAGTATTTATAATATAAAACTGCATGCAGGGCACTGGAGAAACCACTAGGGACAAAAGGGAGGTGAAATAATGTGATACAGTAATGTAATCTGTAAGATTGCAGTGTACTGTATAGGTATTGGGTTTTTTTACTTTTTGAATTTGGCGCTGTGCTCCATCCCCGTGCGTCGCAACGCTCGCAGGGAACGGAGCTCAGCATTGTGATAGATCTGGCGGAGGACAGCTCACACACAGAGCGGGGAGGACATTGCAGGATCCTGGGGACAAGGTAAGTAAGCTGTACATGGATCCTGCGATGCAATCTCAAGTGTGGCTCGGGGTTACCGCTTTTGCTGCTGGAAATACACCCCGAGCCACACTCGGGAATACTGTCAAGGAGGTTAAGCAATGAATCAATATTGGAATAGTTCTAAATATACAGTGGTACTTTGGATTAAGAGCATAATCTGTTCTAGAAGCATGCTTGTAATCCAAAGCACTCGTTATCAAAGCGAGTTTCCCCATAGGAATCAATGGAAACTCAGATAATTTGTTCCACATTGACTGCTGGTGTATGCAATACTGTATGTGGCCAGAGGTGCAGGGGCGCCGCTGTATGCAGTACCACATGTGGCCAAAGGTGTGGGGGTGCCGGAGACACTCAGAGACGCTCTGAGACACTCTGGAATGGAGTGTTTCCGCATGTCTCCGAGCGTCACCGGCGCCCCCGCACCTCTGGCCAAATGCAGTACTGCACACCCCAGCGGCTTGAATCCTGCTCATCTTGCAAGACAACGCTCACAAATAGAGTCAGGATTTTTTTTTTTAAATAGCTCGTACTGCGGATAGGGATGGGTGAATCTTTCGGCCCAAGCATAAGTTCGGGCCGGACTTTCACTGTTCAGTCGTTCGGCAAACAGCCGAACAAACGGGTCGTTCGACCGTTTGTTCAGCCCCCCGAATGGACCACAATGCATTGCAACACTGAACAGTGCATTGCAAGCCCTGATTGGCTGAAGCAGTAAAAGCTTCAGCCAATCAGGGTACAGAGCACTGTCAGAATCATGATTGGACACTGCCATCATGACTTTATCCAATCATGGCTCATTCTCGCCCCACAGTATAAAAGTATTGTTTCAATGGAAGCCATTTTCAGTGTGATTTCGGCGTGGAGAGAGATAGAACAGGGCTCTGTTCAGTGCTATTAGTTAGTGTGCTATACTGTGTTATTTTGCTTCAATTGTCAGTGTAGAATATTAGTTTAGTGTCAGTCTAGGGATGATGTGAGTGTAGTGAGGAGGACCATCATTCAGATTTGCATAGTGTGCAGCTAGAGTAGGGACAGCTCAGATAGTTTCACTGTAGTGTAATGAGACCGTGTCATTCATACATACATTAGTGTAGAGTAGGAACAGCTCAGATAGTTTCAGTGTAGTGTAGTGAGACCGTGTCAGTAATTTTTACATTTGTGTACAGCTAGAGTAGGGACAGTTCAGATAGCGTCAGTGTAGTGAAGATTGAACACCGTCTATTTGATTGTGTTACTGTCAGTTTAACGGCATTTACTTCTGTGTGCGTTACTGCCAGTTTAACGCCATTTTACTTCTCTGTGCGTTACTGCCAGTTTAACGCCATATCGTTTTGTGTGCATTACTGCCAGTTTAACGCCATATAATTTTGTGCATTACTGCCAGTTTAACTCAATTTACTTTTGTGTGCGTTACTGCCAGTTTAATGCCATTTACTTCTCTGTGCGTTACTGCTAGTTTAACGCCATATCGTTTGTGTGCGTTACTGCCAGTTTAATGCCATATTGTTTTGTGTGCATTACTGCCAGTTTAACGCCATTTACTTCTGTGTGCGTTACTGCCAGTTTAAAGCCATTTACTTCTCTGTGCATTACTGCCAGTTTATCGCCATATTCTGTGTGTGTTACTGCCAGTCTAAAGCCATATAGTTCTGTGTGTGTTACTGCCAGTTTAATGCCATTTACTTCTGTGTGCGTTACTGCCAGTTTAACGCCATATCGTTTGTGTGCGTTACTGCCAGTTTAATGCCATATTGTTTTGTGTGCATTACTGCCAGTTTAACGCCATTTACTTCTGTGTGCGTTACTGCCAGTTTAACGCCATTTACTTCTCTGTGCATTACTGCCAGTTTAACGCCATATCGTTTTGTGTGCGTTACTGCCAGTTTAACGCCATTTACTTCTCTGTGCGTTACTGCCATTTTACCGCCATATAGTTTGTGTGCATTACTACCAGTTCAACGCCATATGTGTGTATTTATAACACACGGGGAGGGTGTAAGACCTTACAATACCAATCAGTTATCACCAATCGTTTATACCACATTAAACACTTCCGTTTCCATGTACATGTGCCACAAAAAATGTGGTATATCTGCTCACCTGCCAATGCGGTAAGCAGTATGTGGGCAGAACTATTAGGGATTTTTCAGTGAGAGTTAATGAACATATAACTCTCATTAAGAAAGGTGACACTAAACATAATGTCCAAAGACATTATCGACAGTTTCATAACAGAGATCCTACTGGCACGGAATTTTTAATTATTGACAGGTACATTCCCCCTTGGAGGGGCGGGGCCATGATCAGGGGCGTGTCACACCTCAAAACTTATTGGATTTACGAGCTCCAATGCCACTCCCCTTTGGGCCTCAATCTTGAATACATTAATGCATTCATTAATAACACCTAAGGTTTAGTTTATATGAATTTTTCTGAATATTCATTTAACAATTTTTTTTTATATATTAACCTTTTTTAAATAATTTTATTTAATGTATTTATATCTAATTTTAGCTATTATTTAATCTATTTTTTGATATAGACCAGTCCTGTGATCAAATTGTCTAAATTTAATTTTATTCTTACCATTAATATATGATTAATTGCTTCCCCTTTTCTTCAATATATATGATGGTGTCACTGCCGTTCACACTTCATGTTTAGATTGCAGTTGATATACTGACCTCTCTGTTTATTCAGATTGAGGTCTGTACCGCATTATGCCTGTAGGTGGCGAGCCTAATGCCGATGATCATTGTATTTTCTGTTGACGTGAGGGATGTGAGGGATGTGTCTGCTGACATGGTTACTTTACATGCGGATTACAGTGAGGCTTGACTCGCAAAGACCTACCTCCTCACAAGTCAATGGATTTTTCAACTCTATTCAGAGTGAAGCTTGGAACGCACGCCCCAGTGCCATTTTGTCCAAACCAGGAATTGCAGTGTTCACATGAAGGAAGCACCAATTTAGATCACAGGTTGGTAATCTCATTATTAGGCCCCATAACATATATAAACACAGTGACTACAGCAGGCTCATACCCCAGATGATGTCTCTTTGTACGAGGCGTGGTTTGGGTCAAGCCCTGCTGATGTCATTGCGTTACCCACGAACCTTATTTTTAAGCGCTTGATCCACTTTCTAAATGTGAGTGTTTCCAATTTTTTTTTATAAATTTCTATGTTTATACGGATTCACAATATGTGAAGTATTTTCTTTTTTGGTCACGCTATTTTGAACACTTGAGAGGACTTGGTCTTACAAGTTAGCTGCTTCTGAAGACTGCTTCTTTGTGACATCTCTTGACCAATTGGACTGTCTTCCATCTTGATCTGGAGTCCAGATGTAGAGGTCCCATACTTTGGTGTTTACACCATATACCTTGTCGACTCACTGAGCATATGCCCATTTGAGTCCTCTTACTCTGGTAAGCCTCCTCACCAGAATTTTTTTCAGCAGGAACGCGGGGGAACGCAGTTCCAGCAGTAATTGTATGTAATAGCATGGGCTGTGGGGTGTGCTGGAGGTTCTATTGATGTTGTCTGCTGGGGGATCTATTGTCACTAGTGGGGATCTGATTTTGTGTGAGGGTCTATTGTTGCTGATGGGGAATCTATTGTTGCTGGCTGCTGGGAGATCTGTTGTTGCTGCTGTGGGGGGGGGGGTCTAATGTTGCTTGGGTGAATATTGTGTTACTGGGTGTGATATTTTGTTGTGGGTGGAGTCCATTGTTGCTGGGGGAGTCTATTGTTGTGTGGGGATCTATTGCTGGGATTCTATTGTTGCTGGCTGCAGGGGATCTATTTTACTGCTTTTCTTTTGATCATTAACATGTTCCATACAAATGATTTAGCACCACAAAATGATACTTGGTTCTGTATTCTCTAAAAGGGGTAGTACTGGTAGGTGGGTGGAATCAAGGGACGGTGGTCAGAGGTGGGTATGGGGCAGAGACAAGGGGTGACTCAGACGGGGGGAGTTCCTGCACCTATTCTCCGAGGAAAAAAGCCCTGCTCCTCACTAACCGGTGGTGGTTCTATTGTCTGTGTCTTCACTTCAATACCAATGTCACGTGGAATTCCACTTCTGGTTACATAATCTGTTTTCACCGTTTATCCAAGGACTGTTATATTTATAGTTTAAAAATCTTTATATGATGGCACATGGACTCTAGTTTGGGTGTGAATTTCACATCACTTTTTCAGTTTTTTTGTGGTCATTGCACAGTGTATATTAGTTTGTGTGTATATATATATATATATATATATATATATATATATGAATTTTTATTATCATGAATTTTTGAGCGCTGCACAAAATTTTACCTTTCACATATCCCTTGATTTACACTTGTCTTAGTGTTGTGCTGGCTGCTATTTGATATATGTTTGCATGTCAACCTTCGCATGTCAGCGTTTTCTATTTACTGTGTGTACCAGGCATAAGAGTTATCTTTGGACTGGTGTTAGCTTCTTTGGTCACCTTGGGCTTGGTGAACCACGTTTTCAATAAACAAAGAGGTTGATTGAAGGCCCTTACACACACAATAAGAAAATCGGAAGTAACATTTGGTCTGACAAACGATCTGCTGATTTTCTGATCGTTAGTATGGTGCTTTTGACAGCCGATTCCAAATTTTAGGACGACAAAAGCTGAAGGTGCAGGCTATAACATTTTTATCGTACGTGAACACAACGTCCGATTTTCGCTTAATTAGTACAGTTTTCGTCTGAAAAAAATCGTAAGAGCAAGACTACGCATGCTTGGAAACGAAAGAATACATCCAAAACAATTCAACACATTACATCACTTCTGAAGTTGTATTCTGTCGTACGAGAATTTTCGTATGTTAAGTAACCTCTTCACTTTCAATATAAGACTAGCATGCAACAAAAAACGGACGAAAATTCGTCCGGCAATCTGATCGTGTTTACCAGGCTTTATTAAAAGTGAAACATTCAAAATTTGGTGCAGCTCTGCATAGAAATCAATCAGCTTCCAGGTTTTCTTTTTGTCAAAGCTTAATTGAACAAGCTGAAGTTAGAAGTTGATTGGTTACCACGCACAGCTGCACCAGATTTTTTGCACTCTCCAGTTTTGGTAAATCAACCTCAAAGTGTATCCAATGCCAGTTTTTTTTTGTTTTTTAAATTAAAAAGGGCACCCTCCCTCAAAAGATATCAGCCCAGTACACAGAACGTAAAACAAAAATTAGATCAGATTAGACATACGATTTTGGAGGGTATCTTTATGCCATTCGTAAATTTTCAAACTTTACATGATCAGAGGAAAGGTATATGGTTTGTTTACTTGCAACTGCGAAGCTTTTACTCCTCTTTAACTCCGAAACACTCTATCCATCGACCGCTTACAGATTTCGAGCAGTTATGTTTATCTTTAGATCCACTAACACACACTATATCTAAGATATATACCCTACTATCTACTCTCAAGTCACCGGGTTTACCACCATATGCGATCAAATGGGAGCTGGAATTGAGCCGGTCAATACAAGAGGAAGAATGGGATCAAAATTTTAATAATACTCATAAATTTTCAATAGCTTGTGATACCCCAGAGCGCAATTTTAAATTGCTTTCCAGATGGTATCGCACCCCGGTCAATTCAACCGCTTCAGCCCCGGAAGATTTTATCCCCTTCCTGACCAGAGCGTTTTTTGCGATTCAGCACTGCATCGCTTTAACTGACAATTGTGCGGTCGTGCGACGTGGCTCCCAAACAAAATTGACGTCTTTTTTTTCCCACAAATAGAGCTTTCTTTTGGTGGTATTTGATCGCCTCTGCGATTTTTATTTTTTGCGCTATAAACAAAATAAGAGCGACAATTTTGAAAAAAACGCATTATTGTTTACATTTTGCTATAATAATTATCCCCCAAAAATATATAAAAAACATTTTTTTTCCTCAGTTTAGGCCGATCGTATTCTTCTACATATTTTTGGTTAAAAAAAATCGCAATAAGCGTTTATTGATTGGTTTGCGCAAAAGTTATAGCGTTTACTAAATAGGGGATAGTTTTATGGCATTTTTATTAATATTTTTTTTTTACTAGTAATGGCGGTGATCAGCGATTTTTATTGTGACTGCGACGTTATGGCGGACATGTCGGACATTTTTGACACATTTTTGGGACCATTGTCATTTATACAGCGATTAAAAAGGCACAGATTACTGTGTAAATGACACTGGCAGTGATGGGGTTAACCACTAGGGGGCGGGGAGGGGTTAAGTATGTGCTAGGGAGTGATTCTAACTGTAGGGGGATGGGCTGTGTGTGTGACGTCACTGATCTCTGCTCCGATGACAGGGAGCAGAGATCCAGTGACACTGTCACTAGGCAGAACGGGGAGATGCTGTTTACATCAGCATCTCCCCGTTCGTCCTCTCCTTGAGGCGATCGCAGGTATCCCCGCGCCAATCGAGTCCGCGGGGCCCGCGACCCAACTCACGGCGGCGCGCACGCAGTAGCGCGGTGGGGAATTCAAATGGACGTACCTGTAAGTCCATTTGCCCAGCCGTGCCATCCTGTCAACGTACATCGGCGTGCGCCGGTCAGGAACTGGTTAAACCGAATGTTCTCAGCGCAATCAGATCGATGTTGGCATTCTAATGTCGCTATAGGTAATTTATCCCATTTATGGTGGGCCTGCCCGCCTATTTATAAATTATGGGATCAAGTGATTACTCTATATAATACTGTTGTGGGTGAATTGATTAATAATTCTGCAGAATTGGCTCTTTTTTCTTTCCTACCTCAACTATTACCTAAAGCCAAAAAATCCCTTCTTTGTTTTTTCTTATCAGCAGTTAGACAATTAATACCAAGATATTGGAAATCCCCTACAGTTCCTACAATCCCAGAGTGGCTTGAGACTCTTAATAGTATTATGCATATGGAGAAACTGGTAGCTGAAAATAAGGATACTATACAGAAGTTTAATGGGGTGTGGCAGACCTGGATAACATTTAAAAACTCATTTGGAAATATATCAACTTCAAAAATTTAGCGCTGTTGGAGCATACATACTCTACTTGATTAAAACAACTTTAAAGTTTGAAAAGAGATACTATGATTTCATGTGAGACACCACCTATTATGTTTTTTGTTTATCCCCCTTTTTTTTTACTTTATGTTTATGATTTAATAACTATAACTTTAATGAATATCAAGGTTAAATATGTATTCTGAGTGACCTTATTTAATTTGTGTATGTATATGTGTTTTGTTGTTTGTGTAAAATATACTAAAATTAATAAAAAATATGTTGGACACAACAAAAATTAATTATTTTGCAACTTACAAGTCCTAAAATATTTGTTTTGGGGTTTCTCTTGTTTTAATATAAGCCATTGTGTCATTTAATATTGAATAGGTATTTTAAAAAAGTGGCTAAAAAAAAAGCCTATGCATTTTTAGTGCATTTTGCTGATTTGCACATGTTCTGTAGTGCAAATCAGCAAAATGCAAAAAGCACTAAAAATGCATAGGTGTGAATCAGGCCTTCGTCAATAGACAGTTTTTCCAGTTTTATAAATGTGTACAAATATTAAATCAGTGACTTGAAAAATTGTGAAAATGTACATCAAATGTTAATTCTAATCTAAGTTTAATTGAGTGTATACAAGCAAGAATAAAAAAAAAATCAGCTTTATTTGAGACCAGTTACGGTAATTTAGGTGAAGGGAAAAGTGTGCTTCTATTCAGACATGTAAAGTCAGGGACATTGTTAGAGGTTCTTAATAAAAGGCAGGAAAGCTGTTTTATAATTGCATGTTAACAAAACACAGCATTTGAAGCTTAGGATTTGTGGTACAGGCAGGTACTGCAGTGACAAGCTGTATGGTTTTCAATCTTCACGTTGTCCATTACCGTAACCTGGAAAAGAAATATACAATTCTGAAGCAAATAACAAAACAAGTAAAAACTGCAGGGTGGAACTTTAATACAATTTTACATATGGTTCACACTTAGCGATCAATGTGCTATTGCTGTTGAGATATGAACATGTTGGGTCTATATACAAAATATTTTTTTTTAGTTTCAGAAAGAGCAGGTATTGCTTAGGAGTCGGACCCTGTGTTTCGTTGGGAAGACTTATCTGTCTCAGTGACACAGCAAGCATTCAGAAAACTTTCAAAAGTGATGGGAAATCCCCCCTTAGACAGTTATCATCAGCAGAGGTGCCCCCATTTAGAGATTTTCCTTCACCTCATGTTCCAGAGACAGTGTAAATTTCTGGATTTCCCATCACTTTCTGTTACAGTGAGAATGGTCACCAATACAAATAGAGAGGGTTAATCTCCCCCCGTGGACAGCAATAAATACCTTACTGTTTCTTATTTTATCTGTAAAACAACCACAAGTTAGGCTTTTGATACTCTTTAAAGTGTATTTAAGTGTTAGGGCCCTTTCACACGTGCGGACCATTCAGATCCACCTGTCAGTTTTTTCAGTGGATCTGAACGGTCGCTCCATACATCTCTATGGAGCGACGGATGTCAGCGGTGACATGTCTGCTGACGTCCGATCCGCCCTGATCCGCTCCGCAAAATCCAGACGGATGGATGTCCTATTTTCCATCCCCATTGCGGAGAGCGGTCTCTCTGACAGGTCCGTCCCTGCACAGTGTGCATAGACGGCCTTGTCATCCGCCGGCTCAGCGGGGATCAACGGAGCGATCCCCGCTGAGCAAGCAGAGGAGTAAAAATGGACAGCCCCGTGTGAAAGGGCCCTAAAGTTTAACTTCACTTTTGTTGAGAAGAAAACATTCCCCTCTAGGTGATCTATAAACATTTTAAGGATTTTAACCACTTAACAACCAGCCCATAGCCGAATGACAGCTGCAGGGCGGTTGCTTAACCCTCTCGCGCGCCCCCTGGGGCGTGCACCTAAACACATCCGTGACAAATGACGGAGCGATCACATGTAAACAAACCAGCGTCATGAGATGATGTCGGTTCCTCTCCTCCCCTCTGTGTACCGATCAGTACACTGTGAGTGGAGAGGGGGATGGATGGATGGCTGCAGTGCTGTGGGCTGCATGTGTAGTGCCCACAGCACTGCTCAGTGACATCCAGCCATCCATCCATCCATGCTCAGCCATCCCTAATGCTCTGCAATGCCCCAGAATACTGTGCAATACTCTGCAATACCCCCACAATACTCTGCAATACCCCACAATACTCTGCAATACCCCCACAATACTCTGCAATACCCCGCAGTACTCTGCAATACCCCACAGTACTCTGCAATACCCCGCAATACTGTGCAATACCCCGCAGTACCCTGCAATACCTCGCAATACTCTGCAATACCCCGCAGCACTCTGCAATACCCCGCAATACTCTGCAATACCCCGCAGTACCCTGTAATACCCAGCAATACTCTGCAATACCCCGCAATACTCTGCAATACCCCGCAGTACCCTGCAATACCCCGCAATACTCTGCAATACCCCGCAATACTCTGCAATACTCTGCAATACCCCGCAATACTCTGCAATACTCTGCAATACCCCGCAATACTCTGCAATACCCCGCCATACTCTGCAATACCCCGCCATACTCTGCAATACCCCGCAGTACTCTGCAATACCCCGCAGTACTCTGCAATACCCCGCAGTACTCTGCAATACCCCGCAGTACACTGCAATACCCCACAATACTCTGCAATACCCCGCAATAACCCACAATACCCTGCAATACCCCGCAGTACTCTGCAATACCCCGCAATACTCTGCCATACCCAGCCATACTCTGCAATACTCGGTGATACCCAGCCATACCCAGTCATACTCGGCGATACCCTGCCATACTCAGCCATACCCAGCCATGCTCAGCCATACTCTGCAATACCCCGCCATACTCTGCAATACCCCGCCATACCCTGCAATACCCTGCCATACCCAGCCATACTCAGCCATACCCAGCCATGCTCGGCCATGCTCTGCCATGCTCAGCCATACTCGGCCTCTGTATGTGGCCAGGCTGTAGAAGTCTCACACATGTGGAATCGCCGTACTCAAGAGGAGGAGGAGAATCTATTTTGGGGTGTCATTTTTGGTATGTACATGCTATGTGTTAGAAATATTGTATAAATGGACAACTTTGTGTTAAAAGAAAAAAATTCGTTTTAAGCACTTCCCGCCCGCCGGCTGTCATACAACGTCCTTGACTTTGTGCGGGGATATCTGAATGATGGGTGCAGCTACAGGCATCATTCAGATATCAGTTTTTTTTTAGCCGGCGATTCCCTACACCATAAGAATGATCATAGCAGCTGTTCCACTGCTTGATCATTCTTACAGGAGGCGAGAGAGGATGTCCCCCCCTCCCGCCGCCCTCCGGTGCTTCTACCGACTCTACCGTGCTTCTACCGCTACGATCGAAGCCTGGATCTTTTATTTTTTTTTAATTTCAGGCTTCCCAGCCTAGAGGTGAGATGTGGGGTCTTATTGACCCCATATCTCACTGTAAAGAGGACCTGTCATGCCATATTCCTATTACAAGGGATGTTTACGTG
Organism: Lithobates clamitans; assembly: GCA_037952925.1. Taxonomy (NCBI): domain Eukaryota; kingdom Metazoa; phylum Chordata; class Amphibia; order Anura; family Ranidae; genus Lithobates; species Lithobates clamitans. The sequence continues at coordinate 756,061 of JBBGZY010000382.1, read as the reverse complement.
CCCAGTGGTGCCTTATCAAATCGACCCTAAAATGTGAATAATTGTAGTAGGGGCATTTCAGTGTAGGCTTCTCTAGGCCAGTAAACACTTTGAGGTTGATTTACTAAAACTGGAGAGTGCATAATCTGGTGTAACTCTGCAAAGAAACCAATCAGCTTCCAGGTTTTATTGTCAAAGTTGAATTGAACAAGCTGAAGTTAGAAGCTGATTGGCTACCATGCACAGCTGCACCAGATTTTGCACTCTTCAGTTTTGGTAAAATCAACCCCCATTTATTATATTGAGACTATTTTCATGAAAAACAAAAAAAACATTCATGGCCACAGGCTCATTGAACAGATCTTATAATTATTTAATACAGGAAACACATGAAAAATATTCAGATCCAAATAAATTATTACAAACCAGCACCTTCTTCCGAAGTAGCATATTTATTCAACTAAATCATATCTTATTTTAAAAATTGAACACTTTCCTCTATTTCCTTCAACCAACTTTAGCCAGACTTCATTTAAAAACTGTCTCCAAGATGTGCATTAATTTCCACATTGAGTTGTATTTCATAACTATTACATTTGTTGAAAATTTAGTAATAACGGGGAAAATCAAAACAGAACTGTGAAGGTTTTAATTTGCACATTGTTATGAAGAATAAGAAGTAAAACAGTCAAAAAGTAGGTATTTTTTATAATCAAAGCTGGAGATTTGAGCGCATATTCTCAGGAAGCTCAAACAAACCTAGGGCAGGTTTCTATATAAAGTTATTTGGCTGGTGAGTTTGCCAGGAGCTAGATTTTCAAATTCACCAGATGGATCAGTGAGTTCTCCATTTCATAACTGGAAAAACATCAAAATATTAGAAAACTATAGCTAAAAAGTTTATTTTAACCTGGTTAGAATTGTCAATGGTTTACCTTTGTTGATTTTTATTCGACTTAAATGGTAATAAAAATAATTATAAAATATTAATATTATGCATCTCTTCTGAGGCACAACCTGATAACTATATCTGTATAAACTGTAAGTTATGGTATATGGTTACACTGTTTCTGCAATCCAAGGTATTCCTTGTTGAACTGTCAAATTAATCTCAGTCTAGAGAGGTGGTTGGCATCACTGCCCTAGACATTTTCAGATAACCATGTACATGGAAGTTGTTGGGAGTTTCTAAAGTACACATGGCTATTCAGCTAACTAAGCATATTTTATTCTTATAATGGTACCTTATGACAACATGTGTCCATCTATAACAGTTCATCAATGTTCCCCTGACTCTATTATTTTTTTGTCTATTAGTCATTGTCTGTCAATATCTCTCTGTTTCCATTAATGCTATGCAGGTCATCAGTTGTTTTTTTGCATGATACACAAATTATTGCATAGGAGACCTACATGAGCACAGCAAGATATTAGATAGCATGTAAAATATAGGCTCTACTTACACAATAATTAATGTGCAATGTGGTACTCCCTCATGGACAACTGTAGACAATTATATTTATGCTACATGGCCAGCCTGAAGCAACTATAGACATTTGTCTATATCATCCTTGCATCTCTAGCAGATTTTCCTAAAATATAGGCATTTGATGCTCACTACTGATTTAAAGCGGAGTTCCACACATTTTTTAGTTTATTAAAAGTCAGCAGCTACAAAAAGTGTAGCTGCTAACTCTTAATAAACAGACACTTGTCCCACGGTCCAGCGATGTGGCTGCCTGGAGCCCCGCTTCTCTCCACCGACGCCTTCATAGCTACTGTGGACACCCGCCCATGACAGCTTTGGGCTTCACAAGCAAGCATGAGTCGCGCCACACTCTGCTAGTGGCCAGGAAATCTTCTGGGACCTGTCACGTGTCCCAGAAGATTGCTGGCAGGGAGGGGCCACCTAGGGGAAGAGGAGGAGTTGCCTAGGCGGCCAAGAGCAGAAAGAAAGAAGTGGGAAGGGAAGTCCCACTCTAAACTAAGTACCCACTCCCCCCCCCCAAAAAAAATATGACATGCCAAATGTGGCATGTCAGGAGGTGAGGAGTGCTTAAAGCGGAAGTTCCACTTTTGGGTTGAACTCCGCTTTAAGTAAGCTGGACTTGTCAATGACATGGCTATCTATCAATACCTTTTCCATGTCTCCATCGTCATGTGAATGTCTAAGCCCAAATTGATCACACATAAGCCCCTTGAACTAGCATTGTGCCTGATTAAGGTATTCATAGCAACAATCATCCATGTAAAGAAAGCAGTGCAATTGACCAAATAAGGTTTCCAGCATACCCTTACGTGTCTAATTGTTGTGTTTTTCATAGAAAATCAACAACTCTTTAACAATATTAAAAAAATATTTTTGCAACAAATCTGGGCAAATATCCCAAAGAGTGTGGCAGAATGTTTCAAAAATCAGTAAACAACAATAGATATGTCCCAGCCCCACTACTGCCCCACTTCTGTACCATGGCTACCTATGATAACCTGTGTGGATGTGCACTATTACAGCATGTGCATGTATTTGTTCATGTGCATTCCTATAGGTATAACTATTTTTTGTGGATGCACAGTGTAACACAGGTGACTAATTTAAAGTACAATGCCATTTACTACATAGGCATGCCAGGAATGCCATCAAAGTCCAAGTCCAGCCAGAACTTTATTTTTATTGTTGGCTAGAGTGGAGAAGTGTTAAAAAAAAAACCCTGTAAAGTTTCCCAATACTGTAGATTTCTTATCACTTGTCAAATTATTGACTATCAAACTGTTGATGGTTGTCAGTAACAATTAAGGGTGAAGAGAAACCTCCCTAACGCATCCTCAAATAGCGTTTTTCTTTTATTTTGTAGATGCACTGCCATGTTTTTATTGCTTTTCTGTATCTCCATTGGGAGGGACACAGAAAAGATGGTGTTGGACTTTCAGCCTACACAAGTTAAAACAAGATCAGCAGCTTCAAGTAAAATATTCTGAATACATGTGAATTTCTTACTCTGTATTGAGTCTTTGCCACACAGCACTTAGCTTCAGAGGTAATGTTCTTTGGCACCAACATTGTCTTCTTTGATCTCATTGGGGTAGGGTATGCCCTAGAATAGCAGCATCCACTGCACTGATAAATTCGACCTATTCCCATGTTAGAAAAGCGCAGGTTTTCCTTCAGTCTGCATTCAGGGCAACCTGATAAATAAAACAAACAAACTCTGATATGCTTGATTGATACATAAAAATTAGGTTTTGATACTTTCTCAAAATACATTACATATTTTACCATCATGCACTGCAACTAGTGAACTGTGTATTTCAGCAAAGCAATAGGGATTTCAATGCAAATCTGCTCTGCATGTTACTTTGAAGTCTCAGTATGCTACATGCAAAACCAGTTTCCAGCTATACTTTAACCACTTCCGGACCGCCCACCGTCGTTTTACGTGATGACTTTGAAGGAGGATATCATTGTTATGGCAGCAGCTAGCTGTCATAACCCCAGTATCCTCATCTTCAGCGGGCGGTCCGCTACAAGATAAAAGTGGTCTCTGCAGCGGATTCGCCGCAAGATCATTTTTATCGGCTGCGGGGAAGGGGGGGCGGGGCCCCCCTCCCGCCACGATCCGGTGCCCTCCGCCACTTACCGGAGCCATCGGCAGCGGCGGAGGTGATCGCCTCTGTCCCCTTGCTGGGTATGGAGACTGCAGGGCGGAAGCAACGTCAAAACGTCACTTCCACCCATAGCTCTTAAAGGGCCATTTTTTTTTTCATTTTTTTAAATGACAATTTTTTTTTTTTTTTTAATTGCATTTTAATGTAAATATGAGATCTGAGGTCTTTTTGAACCCAGATCTCATATTCAAGAGGTCCTGTCATGCTTTTTTCTATTACAAGGTGTAATGGAAATTTGTAAGTTCTGTATATAATTGTATTCTGTTTTGTATGTATTGCACACTACCCTCACTATGCACACGGCACTAATAATGTTTTCAGTACATGTTTACATTCTTTCGAGTCCTGATTAGAATTAGCCTGCCTATGTAACGCCCCTTGTTACCATAAACGTACAAATGTAATTAATGTGATACCTACGTAGTCATGTGTATAAAAACCTTCAATTGCGTCATAATAAAGCAGAACAGTTATTTGGAAAGATGCTGAGCATATATTTTGTGTCTGTTCCCTACTGCAGTAGTTATTATTAATTTGGAACCACTAATCAATATGAGGATAGGATTTGCCTATAATCAAAATGTCCTGGTCACGTGGCGAGCTTTGTCTAGGAGGGGTTTTACAGGTGAACCTGAGAATCCGAAACGAGGAGCTTGAGATGATCCGGGAATTTCTGATAATCAGCCGGCTGAGGTAAGCCTTTTGCTTACATTTGAGTTATCAGACTTCCTTGATCGGTAAGGCATTTTCGTAACAAAGGGTACCTATTTTACTTCCCTTAATCTAACTGTATTGATTAGTGGTTATATGTTATGTTGTCACTGTCTACTGTCCATCGGAGTGTTATAGATAGGAAAGGGAAGAATAGTGCTGTTCACAGGTAGTACTTCTGCTAGATAAAGTAGTTTAGAGGCAAGAGGGTATAGGCACATGTAGAGATGACTGGCCAGTCATTATGGGCATTAAATTAAGTAAGGGAATATAGGGTAAGAGACCCTCAAAAATGCCCAGCGCAAGAGGAGCGCTATATATGAACCGAAGGTGCGGTTACGCCTATACTGAGCCCTTAGATTAATGGTTAAAGTGGACAGGGATCCACAATGGGTAACTGGGTTACCACCAAAGTCCACAGGGACTAAGTATCATCAGGGACTATGTGAGCAGGATGGATCAAGGGTGACAATTAACACTAGACAGAAAGGGACATATTCATGTTAAGTTGTGGGATGAATTTGGGGTCAGGCACTACAACTAGGAAAGTCAGAAACAGAGAAATGAGAATTAAAACAGAATACATTATATGTTGTCAGAGAGAGAAGATGGGATGAGCACTGAATCTGATAATCTATGAGCGTCTGATCATAGAATCATAGAAGGTACAGTATGTGAAGTATGGTATTACAATACACTGGATGCAAAGGATATCAGAACAAAATAAGGAAAGCAGAAGTTAATCAAGGAAATATTAAAAAGAGTTAAAAGAAGTGAGAGAATGATATGCATGTGTTGTGTACAAATGGGAAAAATGGGAAAACTGTAAGCGAGATATTCGTGTGTGTGAATGCTGGGACATTTAGTTCTATCCCTTGTGTGTGTCATGTATGCAGATCTGACCCCCTCCTTTGTGCTCTCATGAAAGAATGTGGCTGGGATGAGAGGTCAGTGATAAGCTGGAAGGACACCATACCAATTTCAGTTTTTTAGACAAAACATTTATAACAAAATGTGCCGGGTTAACGAATCTAATGATAAACAATGTGATCACAACTATTTTTTAATCTGTTTTCCAAACATGATAAAATGAAGGTACATTTAACCGTGTATTACACAAATTGAATATCCTTTGATAGTGGAAACAGTGCATTAAAAAAAAGGGAAATTAAGTAATATGTCCCCCTTTAATGAAATTTATCTGTGGATATATATTAGTGTGTGATATTGAAATTATCATTTGAGTATTAATTTCTAATATGAGTTTAACAATTGTATTAATAATATAGATGTATTGGTTGGAACAAATTTGGTTGGAAATGAAGTCGAGGTTAATGGGGAAATTTGTAATGAATGGGATTAGTTTAGATTAAGATAACAAATTTGTAATTTTACATTTATGCAATAAGCCCTTATTGAGAGAAAAAAAAGATTAAGATGAGGTTGTTATTTGGAATAAAGCTGCCATAATATTTAACAAAGCCAAGATGGATGGGATACATAAACAGTTTTTCTACAAAAATGAAATTTTAAGGTTTTTGATAAATAATAAATAAAATTTAAATATAACAAACCCATCACATCAAGTCCACACACCGTGTTAGGATAGATGCCACCTGCAGCCAATTGTTTTACAGTTTTTGATGCTTTCTGGTCCATCATACAAATTGTTGGTCCTTTTGTTTTTATTTATTTTTATTTTTTGAAATCCAAAGCAGAATGTGATGATGTGCCCCTTTTCCTTGTAAGTGCAATGGTATAAGCAGAAGAATATTTTGGATTTATGGACATCTTTGCATGACCGCAGGGTATTGTTATCATTTATTATAATATTGCCAGGAAAAAGTTGTCTTTTTGAAACATGAAACTGGAGTTCTTACACAAACAGCATGATAGAAAAAAGCCATTGTAATTTATTTATGCAAGCTGGACCCAGTAATGAAGGGTTCATCCCGATATATCAGAGCTGTAGCTTTATGCAAAGGTACTATTAGACAAAGTTACAGACATTATTTTGGTCAAATATTTAATTTTTAATGGTCCCACATTCTGCGCAGCAAATATACAGCTAAACTAAATGTTTGTCTAATGAAAGGTTCAAAATATGAATTTGTTTTATTTGTTTATGTACAAATCTAACAATGAAAAATGTGTACATTTGAAACCAGCCACCTTATTGCCTCTATTGGAGGAGGCTGGAGACAAAGAAAACCACATGTGTTAAATTGATGACATAGGAATCAGCTGCTGTGAGCCCAGTGCAGGACACACTCCCTGAAGACCCAGATATTTAATTTTTTGTAGTTATTCCCGGTTTTATACTGAGGATGCAGTTTATCACCCAGAAGGATACTCTGTATTTAAAGTCATTGGATCCTTTTTTCCCCAGCTCAAGAAGCAGAGCTCCATGTTTTAGCAAAGCCTGTGAGCTATAAAAAGAGTATATATTTATATAGATAGTCGAGATATAGAGAGCTTTTGGTTCCATTTGAAGGGCCAGAAGTTTGTTTTTACTTCGGCAGGTAAACCAATCAAGCATGCCAAGTTAATTTGATTGGCTGTCTTCAGCCTTCCAGCTTCTTGCTGAGGTAGCCATACTAACATTAAAACTCACACATGGAAGCAGACCAGGTGACTAAGGATGCTGCATTTACAGCCCCGGACACTTGATGGGTCTGTGCAACTCACAGATTCCACCCTAGTTCTGGCCCAGTATAGCTGGGATTAATAATTCAACTTTAAGGACCCCAGAACGAGAAGAACAAGTGGTCCACGGGGGGCAACTTCTTATGAAACAGGACTTTGGAAAAGGTGATTATTTATGTCTGCCAGCCACTCTTTTCTCTCCAGCTTGACACATGGACCGTGTCATCAGTCACAAACAGTTATGACTGCCTTAGTAAATGAGCGTGGGATAGAGCCAGGGTTCTCTACAGTTGTTTTTATAACATACCACTTCTTGTTTTACCTGTTACCAAAAGCTGAACATCCCTTCCAGAGATTACAAAAAGATATATCCAGATGCCCAAGTCAGGATCTTACGAGTATGCATTTTGTCTGTATGGACATGTTTTCTTGATGTCCAGTGGCAAATGCTACTGCAAAGGCCACAGTAAAAAGTGTTATCAGAAGTAGTTTGTAAGTACAGAGTGCCAGAAAGTACAGAGAGTAACAGAGGAAATAATTTTTATAGGAGAGTCCTTACTAGACATTTTGAGGTTTTATTTTTACTCTCCCTACTGTCTGCAATGTAGGGGACAAAGTAGAGTAAGAAACTATAAAAATTTTTGCCTGAATGTTTTCTTACATTTTATCAAGCCCCTAAGGGGATGTTGGACTCTCTCCCTATGAGATTTTGTTTGGGAGTGTGTTACTCACTTGCTTATATTTTGTCTCAGCAGCTGAAGTCCTCCATTCGGATCTCACAGAGAACGTTGCTGATCTTTTAAGGTTTTTGACAAACTCATTTATGTGTTTTCTCCCCAATTCCAGATCCTAAAAGTTTGGAAGGATCTAAAACTAAAGCCAGGTGACTTGTGGATTCTTAAGAGACATTTATATATAAGGAAATGTTTGGAGACTCAATACAGCATCTATTTTATGTACAGTTTTGCAAAACGTGAAGGAAAAGTCACCTGGATCCACACCAGACAGTGCAAAAATGACTAACTTAAAGAAATCTCTGTTTGATTTGTTTCACTCTTGCGATCACAGTCTAGGGTACTTTTTGATTCAATTACTTTAATTGTAAGGGATATATATATCCCACACCCACATAACTGTCCCTGAGCCACCCCCATCAAATCATTCTTTGCAGCTATTGCCTTTTGTACCACCACCCCCTCCCTTTAGAATGTAAGCTCTACGAGCAGGGCCCTCCTGTACCTTTTGTATTGAACTGTACTGTAATTGTGTTGTCCCCCTTATACATTGTAAACGCTGAGTAAACTGTTGGCGCTATATAAATCTCGTATAATAATAATATATATATATATATATATATATATAAAATGTGATTTGTAGTTCAGACATGTTGAAGTCATATTTGTCTTTTGTAAGTCTTCCATTTTATGTAGAATTGTCTGTGTTTACATATGCTGATAAGTCAGCATGCCAACAATTCAGCTAGAAGGCCATTCTGGCCACAGGAGTGTACAGCCAGTACTCTATAAATATGTCTTATCAATCTTTTGTTTTTCATAATGAAAAGTAATTTTGTAATGAAAAAGCTGCTCAGCTATTATTTTCTCCACAATGGATTTTTTGCCTCTTTGGCCAGGACTACCTCCACCTAAGCGTGTGGAGGTTCCAGGTTAAAGGTGATAGCAGGTATGGTTAGTGATCAAAATATCGATCAAAAGAGGGGAGACTGTAATGGAAATTTGTAAGTTCTGTATATAATTGTATTATATTTTGTATGTACAGTGGGGCAAAAAAGTATTTAGTCAGCCACCAACTGTGCAAGTTCTCCCACTTAAAAAGATGAGAGGCCTGTAATTGTCATCATAGGTATACCTCAACTATGAGTGACAAAATGTGGAAACAAATCCAGACAATCACATTGTCTGATTTTTGAAAGAATTTATTTGCAAATTATGGTGGAAAATAAGTATTTGGTCAATATCAAAAGTTCATCTCAATACTTTGTTATATATCCTTTGTTGACAAATATATATATAGTGTAGCGCTATGTGTGTAAATAAATAGGAACAAAGAGTTAGGTTCGAGCCATCTTGCAATGGCCAGAAGGTAAACAAAAAATACTTCAAAAATTGGATGAAAAGTGACTCAATGAAAAAAGTGCGCTATATATTACAAAATAACATATAAAGCATAATAACAATACACCAGTGAAATGTGAAAACAAGATCAAAATATAAATGTATAAGAAATCAGCCGTGAATAAAGTCCATAAATGTTAAAATGTGTTCTTGATAAAAATCAAAATCCACCACCAACAGTCTCTGAGGATTAACTGATGAAGACAGCAACGGGATATCACTGGTGGATGAAACGGTAAAACACTAAATACAATGTGACGTCTAAGTATGTGACAAGACCATCACCATAGCAACTGAGGAGGCTTACCGGAAGCAGGGGACTTGAAAAGACATACGTCTTACAAGTCTCAAAAAGCTTGTTTAGCCGCCAAGGCTGGCAGGATAAAACATCGGGTATCCACAGCTTCAAATGGGGGGAAGGGAAGATCTGTCAACAGCAGTGCATTTCTTTGTAAGTTTGATTCCTCTTGTGTAAAGCATCCCCATTGACCACGTCTCGATTACTGTTGGTCAGAACACCTCCAAAATCATAAGGACCTTCAAAGTCAGAACGACCTGTGGGGAAGACACCCGTTGCAGACAAGTAAATCAAAAGGGCACTGTTTGCTGGCAACTCCTTGAAAGATGCTGCAAGAAAGGTATAAAGCTGACTGAAGGTTGGCTTATAAAGAAGATATTTGTGAGGGTTTTCTCTCTTTGTTGGCTTCTCAGCAGGGTCCAGAACAGAGTAGCAGATTGACGACTTACAGATTGACGAATTACTTGTCTGCAACGGGTGTCTTCCCCACAGGTCGTTCTGACTATGAAGGTCCTTATGATTTTGGAGGTGTTTGGACATTTTGTCTCTCATAGTTGAGGTATACCTATGATGACAATTACAGGCCTCTCTCATCTTTTTAAGTGGGAGAACTTGCAAAATTGGTGGCTGACTAAATACTTTTTTGCCCCACTGTATTGCACACTGCCCTCACTGTGCACACGGCACTAATAATGTTTTCAGTACATGTTTACATTCTTTCGAGTCCTGATTAGAATTAGCCTGTCTATGTAATGCCCCTTGTTATCATAAACGTACAAATGTAATATTAATGTGATACCTACAGTCGTATGCAAAAGTTTAGGAACCCCTGACAATTTCCATGATCGTCATTTATCAATATTTGGGTGTTTGGATCAGCAATTTCATTTTGATCTATCAAATAACTATAGGACACAGTAATATTTCAGTAGTGAAATGAGGTTTATTGGATTAACAGAAAATGCACAATATGCATCAAAACGAAATTAGACAGGTGCATAAATTTGGGCACCCCAACAGAAAAATCACATCTATATTTAGTAGGGCCTCCTTTAGCAGAAATAACAGCCTCTAGACACTTTCTATAGCCTGTAATGAGTGTCTGGATTCTGGATGAATGTATTTTGGACCATTCCTCCTTACAAAACATCTCCAGTTCAGTTAGGTTGGATGGTTGCCAAGCATGGACAGCCCGCTTCAAATCACCCCACAGATGTTAAATGATATTCAGGTCTGGGGACTGGGATGGCCATTACAGAACATTGTACTTGTTCCTCTGCATAAATGCCCGAGTAGATTTTGAGCAGTGTTTTGGGTCCTTGTCTTGTTGAAATAACCAGCCCCAGTGTAAATTCAACTTTGTGACTGATTCCTCAACATTATTCTCAAGAATCTGCTGATATTGAGTGGAATCCATGCGACCCTCAACTTTAACCAGATTCCCAGTGCCAGCACTGGCCACACAGCCCCACAGCATGATGGAACCTCCACCAAATTTTACTGTGGGTAGCAAGTGTTTTTCTTGGAATGCTGTGTTCTTTTGCCGCCATGCATAATGCCCCTTGTTATGACCAAATAACTCAATCTTTGTTTCATCAGTCCACAGCACCTTATTCCAAAATTAAGCTGGCTTGTCCAAATGTGCGTTTGCATACCTCAAGCGACTCCGTTTGTGGCGTGTGTGCAGAAAAGGCTTCTTTCGCATCACTCTCCCATACAGCTTCTCCCTGTGCAAAGTGCGCTGAATTGTTGAAGGATGCACAGTGACACCATCTGCAGCAAGTTGATGTTGTAGGTCTTTGGAGGTGGTCCGTGGGCTGTTTTTGAGCCGTTCTCACCATCCTTCACCTTTTCCTCTCCAATATTTTATGTAGCCTGCCACTTCTGGACTTAACAAGAACTGTGCCTGTGGTCTTTCATTTCCTCACTATGTTCCTCACAGTGGACACTGACAGCTTATATCTCTGCGATAACTTTTTGCAGCCTTCCCCTAAACCATAATGTACAACAATCTTTGTTTTCAGGTCATTTGAGAGTTGTTTTGAGGCCCCCATGTTGACACTCTTCAGAGGGGAGTCAAAGAGAACAACAACTTGCAATTGGCCACCTTAAATACCTTTTCTCATGATTGAATGCACCTGTCTATGAAGTTCAAGGCTTAATGAGCTCCTCAAACCAATTGTGTGTTCCAATTAATCAGTGCTAAGTAGTTACAGGTATTCAAATCAACAAAATGACAAAGGTGCCCAAATTTATGCACCTGTCTAATTTTGTTTTGATGCATATTGCGCATTTTCTGTTAATCCAACAAACCTCATTTTACTACTGAAATATTACTGTGTCCTTCAGTTATTTGATAGATCAAAACGAAATTGCTGACCCAAACACCCAAATATTTATAAATGACAATCATGGAAATTGTCAGGGGTTCCTAAACTTTTGCATACGACTGTATGTAGTCATGTGTATAAAAACCTTCAATTGCATCATAATAAAGCAGAACAGTTATTTGGAAAGATGCTGAGCGTATCTTTTGTGTCTGTTCCTTACTGCAGTAGTTATTATTAATTTGGAACCACTAATCAATATGAGGATAGGATTTGCCTATCATCAAAAAGTCCTGGTACAAGGGATGTTTACACATTTTTTTTTAAACAGTGTAAAAATGTAAAAAAAAAAGGTAAAATAAATAAGAAAAAAAAAAATTTAAACGCGCCCGTCCCGACGAGCTTGCGTGCAGAAGTGAACGCATACGTAACTAGCGCCCGCATATAAAAACGGTGTTCAAACCACACATGTGAGGTATTGCCGAGATCGGTAGAGCGAGAGTAATAATTCTAGCACTAGACCTCCTCTGTAACTTAAAGCATGCAACCTGTAGAATTTTTTAAACGTCGCCTAAGAAGATTTTTAAGGGTAAAAGTTTGTCACTATTCCATGAGCGGGCGCAATTTTGAAAAGGTGACATGTTGGGTATCAATTTACTCTGCATAACATTATCTTTCACAATATAAAAAAATTCAGCTAACTTTACTGTTGTCTTATTTTTAATTCAAAAAAGTGTATTTTTTCCAAAAAAAGTGCGCTTGTAAGACTGCTGCGCAAATACAGTGTGGCAGAAAGTATTGCAACGACCACCATTTTATTCTTTAGGGTGTTAGAAAAACAAAAATGTATAATGTTTGGGGGTTCTACGTAATTTTATAGCAAGAAAAACTGTTTTTAACTTGTAAACAACAAATCTCAGAAAGAGGCTCTGTCTTTAAGTGGTTAAGAAATAGACTGGTCCCAGGACAAGTGACAATAAATCAATCATCTCTAGAATAATGTTACACCATTAGGGCCAGCCTGAGAATTATGCAGTTTGTATTTCATTAATCGTCAGTGACATCTGTATATAGCACAACGCTTTTCCCAGCTGTCACAAAAAATGTCAATGTCATGCCCATACAAAAAAAAATATTAGGCACTCTATACAGCTTTAACAAACTTACTGATCATCCACTGCATATAACTTCAACTCAACTGATCATTCTTATGTGCTTTTTAAACAAAAGGTGACTGTGCTTAGGGATTTTTTTTCATGATATGCCCACTTCAATTTGTGGCTCGTGACAGGTTTACTTCAAAGTTAATCCCACAGGTTGAGCTGTATAGCAACTCTAAAACTTAAATTGCTAACAAAAAAAGTACCATTTAGATGTAAACATCCTTACCTGGAGTCAAAAAATTATCATCGGGAAAGGTATAGAGGACATGCATACAGACTGACAAAAAGATCAGTGCAAGTGCTATGCATTTTCCATAACAATCCATAGTGTGTCTGAAATAAAAAAACAAGTATTTTCATTAGTTAAAATATTTTAGCATGTTATGACATGTTGTTGTACACGGGTGAGGTGTCTTATTCTAATTTGGCGCACAGTGCCTGAAATATGTCATACTGCTTTAACATTATCCATTACAAATGCATAGTCTTCTACACAATTACCACTAAGAAATGTTTGGCATCATGCCTGTGTAAGTGACAAGCCTGTATTATATTTCCCATTCTTTTTAGAGAATTGTTTAACCTATAGAGGACTAATCATTGGGGATATACCAATATATAAATAAATGAATTGCAAAGCAGTCAAAATGTACTCAGTATTCTGCTTTTGTATATAAAGGAATGACACTTATGGGAATATATTTTATAGCATATATTAACTGTCACACAAATGAAAATACTGCTGTTTGTTGGCAATGTCACACATATCTCACCCTTTCACTATTGGTTCCTTGGGAATCACTGTTAAATAATACAGCATAGTTTTTAGGAAATGCAGGGCAAAGGGACAGAAAATGTGCGTAGGTTTTATATACAGTATATGCTCACAGTACACATCTCACAACTTCTCTTAACTAGCCTACATGAACTATCCTTTGCCTAAATTATATAGTATTGTAATGCAAACATAGCTGAAATTTAATAAATGTAAAAGCTGTAAAAAAAAAAAAAACATCTGTTATTAATATTCTCCAGATCAACTAGATGTCCTGAACTTAGCAGAATTTAGCATATTGTGGCCTGGGCTACACCAGTATGCAACTAGTAAGTCCCTTGGTTACTGGTTCCGGTAAACTTAATGGCAGTTAGGGTTTTATTATGGGGGTTGATTATGTGTTTTCATTCTCTTTGTCTGTGTTTTGTGGGTAATTATAGATATTTATCGGGATGACCGTTCTGTTTTTTTTTATACATGCATCCTTGATAATTAAAATAAATGTTTATTTTTCATATACATAATTTTCAGTAGGGAAGCCCATAGTTGCATTAAAGGATTGCTTGTTTATTGGAAGCATTGCTCTCTTTTCTGACTGCACACTAAAGCCCGGTTCACACCTATGCATTTTTTAGCGCGTTTTCAGTTTTGCAGAAACACACTGCATTCCTATGGATGCAGTTCATCTGTGCATTTTATGGAAAGGGCCAGAGATTTTTTGGTTCCATAGACTTCAATGGATGAAAAGCATGTATTGAAAAACGCAAAATGCACCTGCAATATGCAAACTGCAACCTGCATAAGTGTTAACCATGCCTCAGGCTGGATTCACACCTATGCATAGTTACATACTTAGTATGGTTGAATAAAGACACCAGTCCATCCAGTTCAACTTGAGTGAGTGTGGGTGCGTGTCTACAATTATCCCTATTTATTTAAGGTACCCATATAGTGCCTTCAATTTACGCAGCGCTCCACATATACATCGCACACTCACATCGGTCCCTACCCTCAAGGAGCCCACAATCCAAGGTCCCCAACTCACATTCATATACTAGGGCCAAATTTGGACAGAAGCCAATTTTTACCATTTTTCTTTCTACCATTTTTAGTGCTTTTTGCATTTTGCACATTTGCACTAAAGTCCATTTAACATGGTTTCCTATGAAACACTTTCTGAAGTGCAAATCTGCAAAAAGCACTAAAAATGCATCGGTGTGTATCCAGCCTTACCGATGCTGATTCTTTTGGTTTTTATGGCATACACCGCTAAGAGGTATGTGTTTTTATCAATGTAGAATTTATTGGATGTCAAGATCTGACAACTAATAAGGAATTGACTTACAGCGTACCATTGGTTTCCAGACCGTAGCCCAGAGGCATAACTAGAACCTTCAAGGTCCTGGTGCAAGAACCATGAAGGGCCCCCCCCCCCCCCGCTTTCCATCGGTCCAGGGGCCCCTTCCTCTGGACCCAGGGCACTTCCTACTGATCCCAGTGACATGCAGTATGAATTATACCCCCTGGTTAACTTGACCCATTCAAGTGAATGGTGCTGCTCTACAAGCGCCCCACAACTGCTTGCAATGCACATGGTTATGGCATGCTAGTGCAGAATTGAAAGGGTTAAAGCAGGCAGTGCAGAGGCAATACAACACCTCCTCACTACCTGTCAAATGATCTATGAAGAGCAATCTGAATGTGGATTGCTCTTCAGAGACCAAAGCAAGCCCTTATATTTTACATTTTTTAAACAGAATTTTTTTATTGACTTTTTTTTACATGTTTAACAGCCATTTGGTGAAACATCAGGGCTCTAAACAGACCCCTGATAGCTCACTTTTGAGATAGAGACACCATGTGGCTCCATGTGGTTTGGTGCGTGTGAAAATGCCTGGGTTAGCAGATGTGTTGGGGTGCCATTTAACAATTAATGGCACTGCTGTGTGTCTACTAAAGGCCGGTGTGTTTCTGCGTGTGTCAAGAAAACCACAAGCCTTATAGTGGGCTCACATTGGTGTGCTGCAGTTTGGCCGCAGTGGGATTGTATGTGTGCTTTAGATGGAGTTATAGCTGCGCTCCCATTGAACTCTAATAGGCAGTGAGTTTTCTGAAAGCACAGCAAATATGCAGCATGTAGGAATTTGATGTACCTTTGTGAAAACGCATGTAAACTTTTCATACAATCACACTGCGCCCAAACTGCAGCACACTGAGTGAGTCCACTATTAGGCCCCTTTCACATGAGTGGACTGATTGGGTCAGACTGTCAGTTTTTCAGGCAGACCCGACTGGACCCTCCATTCTCCTCCTATGGAGTGGTGGGTGTAAATAGACGTGTGCCTGTTTACATCTGCCTACATCCAATCCAATCTGCTAAAAACAGACGGATGGGGATCAGTTCTCCATTCGTCTGGTGGATGGGATTACATGGCAGTCCAGTCTAAACGGACAGGCGGTCCATTTACATCCAACTGCCTATTGAGAAGAAAAAGGTGTGTCTGTGGCCACTCTGCATAAGCGGATTGGAAACGGACCAGACATCTGCCTGCTCCTCAGGCGCTGAGCAAGTGGACTTCTGGCAGAGCCCGCCCCGTGGAAAAGGTGCATTAGCGATAAGAAAATAGTGAATATGTGGGGGTCTAAGTAGTAAGAGTATGTGTTCATGAAGGAGTCCAGAGAAAGTGCTAAGGCTACAGTATAGGTACAGTACAGTTAGAGGAGTAAACTGGGATAGAAAGGGTGTCAGACATATGGGAGTGTGGAATGTCCAGAGCTGGGGGGGGCTGCTGCAGGGATGTGTGTAGTGCAGATTTATGGGGGGTTAAGCAGATAGGAGAAGAGAAGGGATAAAGGTAACAGGAAAAACATTTCAGGAGAATTGCTGCTAACTTACTGCATGATTGTGCAGACCAGGTAGAGAGAGATGCAGACTGCTGGAGAAGTTGAGCGAATCAAATGGGACCAAAGAAGAAGGTGAAGTGACACGGGAAGAGAACATGCTGAGGGCTGGAGGGGAGTGATTACTAGTTGAAGAAAGAAAGAGAGATAAGGCAAAGTTCAGTGACTGGAACTGCAGTGTTGGGGAATCGGCACATCGTGCAAACGAGTGAGAATAACAATCTCTGCTGTCAGACAGGAGAAGATCCAGAAGCTCCGTGTGCAGCCCTCGCTTCCCCCTCCTCACCTCACAGATTAAGAGTGCCTGGGGTTGGCTCTTCACTCAGCTGTCCATGCTGTCCTTCTTGCCGTCTCCGGCCCCTCCCACAGTAGCAGAATGCCGGGCCCAGTCGCAAGTGCGACTGCTGCGACCCTGGTAGTTCCACTACTGCCGTAGCCATAATGTTCAATTGAAATTTTTTTTAACAAATGACTGCAACGTTATATCATATCTATTTTTCCAAAATTGGATTCAATCAGCAGTTACCTGGTAATTGTATATTAGTGTTTGTTGCGACTATGCAAATCAGAATATATGCGATCAATCAGTGTCCAAATGATGTCTCCGCTATCCAGATACAAGGGAATTTAATAAATATGGAGATATCCTTTTGCATTTAAATTACAAAGACCGGTTATACATTTTAATTATTATCTTTAAAGAAATACTTGGGTTAGACCATTGCAACTTAGTGTATATATCTAGACTCTGTCTTTGATTGCCAATAATCTATGATTGTTATGCAAATTAGTCCATGCAATCTCTGTCCATTCCATAGGTGTGCTCAGGATGTGCAAAATTGCTTGCGTGTACAATCACTACGTGTATATTCCCCCTACTGCCCTGGCTTCCCCCTATGTTGCACCTTTTCACCCCAGCAGTGCTGCTGGCTTCCCTCTTTTCACCCTGGCTGCTGTGGGGGATGTTTCAAAATGGAGAGCAGGGAAAAGGACTAGTAATAATGTAATTTACGTTCCCCTTCCTTTTCTAAATGAACACAGTGAGCACACTCACTCACTGTGGTCATTCACAATGGAAGCATAGTAAACTGTGTTTACTATGCTTCAGTTTGTGAATGAACAGGAAGCCCCTCAGCACACAGCACTTCCCAATCATTCACTGTGCAGTGTAGCTGAGGCTGCAGAGAAAGGCATGTGTGTTTGAGATTTGGTGTGCACACCCTAATGCAATAGGCTGCGCACACCTATGGTCCATTCTATTACATTGTTTTACAGCTCCCACCAATATAAATCTAAACCCACACAAATCCAATTCATTAACCCCAAAGATCTGATTTTTTTTCTTTTACCTTGCCATATTGTTAGTCTTTCTCTGCAGAAATCACTAAAGTTAAAATTTAAAACAAACATATCCACCTGGGAAATTCTAATAATGCTCAAAAATATACTTGAATGTTGTACAAAATAATATTCTTATTTTTGTCTTATAGTTATTATTGTCAAGTGAAAGAAGTGGTTCTTGATTCTTCGTCATACTCAAGCACAAACCTAAAATGACTTTAAAAGATTTCTTTGCATATTTTCATATAAATACTATATCAACCATGTACTGTGTACAATTTACATTATTTGTCGAAGAAAGGCGATATCAAGTCTCACTTTGTGCCATAATTACAAAAAAAACATTAGTTACTGTATGTATTTACTTCCAGAGCTTATGTTTGGGATAATAGGGGCATTTTATCTGGAAAGGCAATAAGTGCAATGCCAGGTAAAGAAATGTTTAACAACTAACTATATTTAAAATCGCAACATGCCTATTTTCTCCTAGGAGTATATTATGACCCTTGAAAAAGAGTTGGCTGCCACCTAGTGCATGAAAGCAGTGCAGGCTGTTGGAATTTTTGCAGTGTGATAGATATTGAAAGATTTGATTTTTGTACGGCCAAATGTAATTGGGCACTCAAGCATTCCATGCTTCCAGGTATACAAAAATGTAACTACTGGCGAAGTTTAGTTTTTTTTACAACTGTGACCTTTTTAACCACATGGAAAAAACAATAAAAAAAAAACAGCACACCATTATGTATTTAATTATTCAGTAGATATTGTTAAAGGCAGAATTGTCCCTGCAAACAAATTAATTACGGAGATTTTGTTTAAAAGTGGAATGGCAAAGACTGATCGTTGAATGATCGTGAGCGTTGACTTTTAAACACTTTTGCTTAGTAGAGTGTTAGAGCCGACAGGCAGACCAGAATGGTTAGTGAAAGTACACATGTGTCCCTAGACATATGACACTTCAAAGAACTTATAATTCATTTTTCAAAATGCTATCAAAATTAGTGGCTGTGAAGTCTACTTTTGCATACTTGGCTGTTGTGCTAACTGTAAGCCAAAAATTCTTATAAGTTTGTTAAATCCTTCAAAAAGTAATCTAAACACACATAATTTGGATTACAAAGCAGCTTTAACAATATCTACCCAGGTCCATTAGGTTGAATAGATAACATTAAACACGATTACACAATCACAGCGTGGTACTGTAGTAGTTTTAGAAAGTGCCACGTCCTGACTGGTATAAGAGAAAATTGGATAGAAAACATGGACTTTATAGGCACCAGATATAAAAATAAATACTTTTATTAGAATACATAAATGTATGAAAAAATATTCATAAAACTGTAAGTAAGATAAGTAATCAAATCAGGCTACTAGTGTGATCAAGTGACCAAGACCATTAGGTTGAATAGACTGGTACATGTTGTGTTGTAAATGATGAAGTCAGGAAAAACACACATGCTTTAGGGCTCCCTCCGCTTCAATTATTTAATCCTCAGGTCACATAATAGGTCTGGAGCAGTTATATCACAGTGAAGGGGAACATGTGAAGCTTTCCTGACCCAGGAATAGTAAGGGTCAGAGCAGGACCGCTGCTTCTGTAGTACTCAAAACCAATTTCCTCCAGTAAAAAAACAAAGCTATTTCAAAGAATCTCAGATCAAGAGAAAGCTTAGAAAGATGTGTACACAGTACAAGTGAAGAGTTCATAATAGTTGGATCACAAACTGAATATGCTCACCCTAGACGCATTACATTAAAATCATTACAGGTGTCTAACAGGTCAAAATTTCACATTTTATACTTAAAAAAAAATATTTAGGCAAGGCACGAGCACAGATTAAGTTACGTTTTTAATGATTAAACGATAAGTTTGGGCAATTAATCTTACCCAACATTTTTAATGAACCAAACCAGCATAGTTAAAATAGCATTTTCACACAAAAGAGTATGAAAGACTCTATTACCTTTATCCTGCAATACAGGGAATGACTGCGTGGTTTGATGAACCCTTGATGTTAGTCTGAACGTCTGGGGTAGTTATTGACTTTTCACTTTCTCTTTTTATACCAGTTGCATCTATAGCGTGGGATTTAGCAGCTAAGCCAGGGATCAACTTTATGTCTGCTGGCTGTAGAGCAGCTCTTTATCTAATTACTTTCATATCTACTTAATCGTTTCATGTTTTTAAAATTCATTTCAGACGCACCTCTTGCCAAGCTGCCAGTGTATCAAGTTAACATCAATAAGAACAACTCGAAATTCATTTCTAAATTTTCTGCTTACAGATAGTCTCAATGTTAAAATGTTCCAGTTCCGGAAGCTTATATAGTTACATAATTAATTAGGTTGAATAATACACATCTAGCATATTGCAAACGCCAAGAGTTTTGATGAAAAGAACAGGCAAGCAAATTGCGACCAGTTTTTCCTTACAAAAAAAAAAGCATTTCTTAATGACCCCGCAAATGCAATCAGATCATTTCTTTGCATCAAACTATCGCATCCTTTTATAATTATAACTGTATTAGTTTTAAGAAAATAATTTTGTAAAATTTCTCTTAATTCCTTAGGCAACTAACTGTGTTTGTATAACAAATACATTTGTTATCTCTGGGTGTATTCATACAATTTAATTAAACAACCACTAAGGTATCTTTTTCTCCAAAGAAAACTAAGTTTTTATTTCCTAATACACGAGACTCTCCATCGCCAATCCTATCCTAAGGTTTTTTACCTTCCTACCTTTTACCTTCTGGTACCGCCAACCAAGGGTCCTATGTTTTGTTAAATTTGTGTGGACAGCCTCTGTGATGAAAGGTCAATTTTTGTATTAGCAATAAAGAGTTAAAGTGGTTAAAGGCTCAAGGTTTTTTCCCTTCATGCATTCTATGCATGAAGGTAAAAAAAACTTCTCTGTGCAGCAGCCCCCCCCCCACAGCTCCTCCAATTCTTTCCTGAGCCCCATCTCGATCCAGCGATGTGCAGGAGACTCTCGACTCTCTGGGCACTCTCTGACCTCATTTGGCTGAGAACAGCAGGAGCCATTGGCTCCCCCTGCTGTCGATCACAGCCAGTGAACCAATAAGGAGAGAGTGGGGGTATGGCCGAGCAGTGACTCTGTGTGAATGGACACACAGAACCATGGCTCAGGAACGAGCCTTCTTGCTCTGGGGGCACTCGGCAGAAGGGAGGGGCCAAGAGCACCAGCGAGGCACCCAAGAAGAGGAGGATTGGGGCTGCTCTGTGCAAAATCCTTGCACAGAGCAGATAAGTATAACATAACATGTTTGACATTTAAAAATAATAATAAATCTGCCATTAATATTACTTTAACTATATACATATATTTACCTAGGAGCTAGGGGCAATAATAGTAGATTATTAAATATAGCAACACTCGCCTAACAATCTCTGCTTCTGGCCTGGGTCAGCAATAGCTCCTTCATAACAGGACAGGTGCACACCAGACCCTTTGAGTCTGGTATGGATTTTAATGGGATACATCACACACACAAAAAAAAATGAGGACATGTGGCCCCCCGGGAACTATGGCTCATATATGGTGGTTCTGCCCGGCACTCTCCTCATTCTGGAAAGATGTAGACACTCTATTTGCATCACTCACTTAATCAAATACTGTACTGAATCCACAACTTGCTTTGCTAGGAGTGGGGCTAAAGGAGTGGCACGTACAGTACCATCCTGTAATTACTCACATGGCTGGCCATTGGCTGCAACTGCAAAAGTACTCATGCACCCACTTTCCAGCAATTAATATCCTTATTTAATCAACACAGGCATATGGAATATATGCATGCAAAAGCCCATCTCAAGGCAAGGTACGGAAGTACTTTAATCAGTGGGCCTTTTGGCTGAGAGACCCAAGATATAAGTTTAACGCTTAGTACTAAATAGTACACCTATACTCTCTAAATGCAGCGCCACACTCCTAGCAAAGTCCTGTAGTAGTGTTATGTTATACCCATGTAGTCTTATGGTGTATTTCAGCAGTAGTGGCCCTGATATGACCTATCAATCCTTCTCAAGGTACTACCTAATCTCTTTTCAGAGTGTAATACTGCTTAGGATGGCCCACATCCCCAATGGTTAACCTGTCACAGAATTGTATTTGCCTGTTTTTGTGAACATTGTTCTCTACTCTTTTTCCTCCAGTGTCAATGTATAACTTTGACTTCGTTGTACTTAATAAAGAAAATTTCTAAGTAAAAAAAAAAAAAAAATGTGAAGTCCTACAAAAAATCTATACCAGATCAAAGGGTCTAGTATGGATTTTAAGGGGGACTACATATATGAAAACAAAAAAAAAGTGTGTGAGTTTCCCCTAAAATCTATACCAGGCCCTTAATCCAAGCATGTAGCCTGGCTGGCCAGGAAAGGGAGAGATTAGTGTCCCCTCCTTCCTGAACAATACTAGGCTACATGCCCTCAACATGGGGGGGGGGTGTTGGCTGGTAAAGCACCTTGTCCCCATGTTGATGAGGACAAGGGCGTCTTCCCCACAACCACCGGTCTGTGGATGTGAGGCTTATTGAAATCTGGAAGCCCTCCTTAATAATAAGGGGCCATTTGATACAGACACCCTGTACGTGAATAAGTAGGGGGTACTGATTCACAAAAAAAAAGATATAACCTAGAAATAAAGACACCCAAATGTTTGACCAGTCCTTTATAAAAAAATGTCCCCCAAAAATGTCCCTTGTTGTAAATTATTGTCAATCATGGTAACCGCCAAAAAAAAACAGTGCTGTCAATAAATGTCCACCAGTGCTGCCAAAAATCAATTAAAACTGGCACATTATGTACTCTTGGCCTCTTAACTGACCATCACTAAAGCTTGGAGGAAGCAGTTTACTTACTTCTCTGAAAGATCTGGAATCCTTGGATTGCCTAACATCACCCTCAACTTCTTCCGTGATGCGTACCCCTCTTCGCCTCCTGTCTCACTAATCTGGTGTAACAGAGGTCCCCCCATGCCAGTCGCTCTCTCTTTCCTTTCCCTCTCTCCTCCTATAGTATGGGCCTTACCCTTTCTTTCCTGTTCTCTCTCCTCAGCCCCCCCCCCCCTTTTTTTTTTACTTCTTTTATCTCCTCTTTCACCACTCCCCTCACTCCCTTTTCTTCCTTTTTTTCCTCCTTCTTGGTTGACCATTTTGGTCTTCTTGTCCCATACGTATGATGTTACTTTTTATTTCAACGCTCTATGTACTGATTTGTTATTCTTCTCATTGATCTGAGATATGCTGCAGCAACAACGTCACATCTTAACTGACCGTTTTACAGTGTCTATTGGATACCAGTTTGCCGTATTGTTGATCCATGTACTTGGCTTACTTTCTCTATACCCGCAATGCGGACTGTTTGATCTGTACCACAAGCTTATACCAAAAATAATAAATACATTGAAATCAAAAAGGCAAAACCTGCCTGTGGGCAGCTGTATGGCCTGATACACCTGGTTCAAGAATGGCTGGAACCAGGGGTTCTGAACCTATCAATATAACTGTGGAGCGGGTCCCCCGGCCCATTTTTTGTGTCGTTTTCCCAAGGAATCCACTGCAGTGGAACGATACAACTGCATAGAGGGCTACCTAGGGGCCCCTTCATCAACAAGAGAGCCATTCTAAAGCAGTGAGGTGCTCTTTGGTGCCAAGGTGTCAGGAGATGACCACAGTAAGTCCACCCTGGGGTGTAATACTCCCAACAAAAGCACCCCACCACCTAATCCTTCTGAGAACTGGTGTGTTGCTAGAGAACCCCATGAGATTCAATGCTGGATTTGCCACCTACTGGTCTTCCAGATTGCAATAAGCCCCTGTTTGAAGACCCCCACAACCACCGGCCAGGGTTTTGGGAAAGAGGTCCTTGCCCTCATCAACATCAGGCCAAGGTGCTGTCAGAAACCATGAACCAGACAGAGACAGAAGTACAGTTAAATCACACTTGTTTATTAATAAAAATTAAAAGGTAAATGAGTAAGCGTAGTCAAAGCATAGCCAGAGACCAGTAACCAGATTGGGTAGTCAGCCAAGCCAGAGTTCAGTAACCAGACGGGTAATCAGCCAGGCCAGAAGTCAGGGATCCAAGTGGAGGAACAGCAAGCAGGATAAGGAGCCAGAAGGGATGTCAGCAAGCCAGTCTTTAAACAGGAACGCAGGAGATGGTTTCCTGTGATGTGACCAAGGCGAAGGCAGGAAAGCACTGAGCTGGACATCTTTAAGTAGGCGGGACTGACAAGCAGATCCACAACAGCTGGTTAACTGTAGAGAGAGAAGAGAGCTGGCAATTAGCTGACAGCTGAGCGGCCAGCTCAGAGAAGGAAGGGCTGAGCCAGCCCTGACAGGTGCTTTGCTAAGGGCATGTGGCCTGGTATGGGTCAGAATAAGGGGGGGGTCACATGCTGAGCCCCATTTTCCTGCATGCTTGGATTAGAGTTTGGTATGATTTTCAGGGGAACCTCATGCTTTTTTTATGTTCGCTTTTTTCATTCTTGCTGTAAGATTTGCTACAGCAAAAGTGACATTTACAAAGAAAAAAGATGATACAATTTGAATTGCCAGAAAATTACAAAATTACATTTATTGCCAACTTCTTTAAAATACATAACAAACCTTTGGAGGGGTCTGTGTGCTGTTTTTATTTGAAAGAGAAGTAAAGAATTATTTTTTCCACCCAATTATACCTACGTTGGTGGATGCAGCATTGGTCAGATGCTGCATCTGTCCCCCGGCGCCTCTACACTAAGAACCGAGCGATCGAACACCACCGATCACTTGGTTCTGACAGCTCCCAGAGCAGAGAGCTGCTGACTGTCAATCAGCAGCTCTCCGCTCTTCCTCCTTTTCACTCACTGGAGCGCTGAGCTGTGGAGGGGCGGGGAGCAGCCATCTCTGGCTCTCAGTGGCTCGCTGAGAGGCTGAGCGGGATGTCAGTCCAGGCACCTGGAGGATCCAGACCCCCAATTCTGGATGACATGGTGCCTGGACTGATTTCTGTGACGTCAGCAAAGAGCGGACTTGCAAAACGAATTGCACTCCTGTGATTTATAGGAAAAGTACAGTCAAACAAGCTTTGGCTATACTTCTCCTTTAAAGGAAGCTGTTGATGAGATGTCATTTTCTGGCAACTTAAAACACTTTTTCCTTTGTAAATGTCAGTGCTGCAGCAGTACTTTCTGTACCTCAGGCATCTCCTCCCCCCTGGCATGTCATTTAATTAAATTGGGCATTTTGGATTGGTATATATTTCCCAGGGCAGTGTCCACATGGGTTTTGCAACAGTTCTGTTTGCCCAGGGTATACTGGGAAATACAGGACCGGGGGGCACACGTGATGCCCATAGTCAGGGAGCATTTGCAGGCTACTTAAGAGACTCAGATACAGCTGCACCTCAACTTGATATACCAAAGTCAGAGCATTTCAGTGATGATTTAGCTCTTATTTTGCCAATTGTTGAGAGCAGGGACCATAGGCGTGCGCACAGGGTGTGCCAGGTGTGCCTGTGCACACCCTAATTGCCTTGTGTGCTGCATATTCCCCCCTGTTTTGACCACTGATATTTCATCCCCCCAAAAAAATGTTACACAAGGCCAAAAATTTGGGAAAAGGAAATTAACTAAATTACACTGTCCACTGCCCTACTGACACCATCAGTACATATACACATGCATATGTATTTGAGCTTTGGGGTGCACACCCTAAAGCAAGAGGCTGCGCACACCTATGGCAGGGACCCTTTGAGATATTATAAAGGGTAGGAAATGTTAAATATAAAGCCTATCATCCCACAAAGAGAAGCCCTACCAAATCTCTCATGTTTACCAGATCAAACACTGGAAGGAAGCCCTGAAGTGTGTGCAGATGTAGAAGTCACTTTGTGAACGCCTGTAATAATTAATTAATGTCCATAGTTCTCATATAAAGTCAGTTTCAAACCATTTTAGGTTATACCTGTCAAACTCAAGTAATCAAATATTTCTGACACTGATTTTGAAAGTAAGTCATTCACACTGGCCCTTTTTGCAGGTATAAACAAATGGCCCCTTTTGCAGGTATAGCTATGGAAAATATTAAAAATAAGTGCCTATACTGTTTATAATCTAGTAACACACTGCCTCAGCCTGCTCTTCACATGCACAGTTGCTCTCTATTTTTGCACTGTGCAAAAAATGAGGTCCATCTGCTGACAGCTTGAAGATTTACTGCTGCTATGGGGCTCTTGGATTCAGCAAAATGGCAGCCTCCAGCAAGAAGAAACAGGAACAATGCTAGAGGCATTTTACAATGCACACTAATTTTGGTAGCAGAATTATTAATGTCTAATGTATGTTCCTTGCTAAAGAACATTATTTATCTAATGTATCCAAACACTTTAAATATAAACACGGTGGCAATATGGCATCTTTTTCCTTTTTATGTTTGGAAAGGGTTAAACCACCATTCTCTCGCAGTGGGTATATTCACCTTAAACTGCTGTTACATCAGGTTTGGTGGATATTTAATCTTCAAATGAGAGTGTCCTAGGGAATGAATCACCGCTACGATGTAGATCTGTTTCTTAAGTTGTTCTTATCCAGTCGATCGTTATCTGTATATATCACATTATATATGTATTTTTAGTAAATCTTTTTATATACAGTATATCACAAAAGTATGTACACCCCTCACATTTTTGTAAATATTTTGTTATATTTTTTCATGTGACAACACTGAAGAAATTACACTTTGCTACAATGTAAAGCAGTGAGTGTACAGCTTATATAACAGTGTAAATTTGCTGTCCCCTCAAAATAACTCAACACACAGCCATTAATGTCTAAACCACTGGCAACAAAAGTGAGTACACCCCTAAGTGAAAATGTCCAAATTGGGCCCAAAGTGTCAATATGTTTTGTGGCCACCATTATTTTCCAGCACTGCCTTAACCCTCTTGGGCATGGAGTTCACCAGAGCTTCATAGGTTGCCACTGGAGTCCTCTTCCACTCCTCTATGACGACATCACGGAGCTGGTGGGTGTTAGAGACCTTGTGCCCCTCCACCCTCCATTTGAATATGCCCTACAGATGTTCAATAGGGTTTAGGTCTGGAGACATGCTTGGCCAGTCCATCACCTTTACTCTCAGTTTCTTTAGCAAGGCAGTGGTCGTCTTGGGGGTGTGTTTGGAGTCATTATCATGTTGGAATATTGCCCTGCGGCCCAGTCTCCAAAGGGAGGGGATCATGCTCTGCTTCAGTATGTCGCAGTACATGTTGGCATTCATGGTTCCCTCAATGAACTGTAGCTCCCTAGTGCCGGAAGCACTCATGCAGCCCCAGACCATGACACTCCCACCACCATGCTTGACTGTAGGCAAGACACACTTGTCTTTGTACTCCTCACCTGGTTGCCACTACACACGCTTGACACCATCTGAACCAAATAAGTTTATCTTGGTCTCATCAGATCACAGCACACGGTTCCAGTAATCCATGTTCTTAGTCTGCTTGTCTTCAGTAAACTGTTTGCAGACTTTCTTGTGCATCATCTTTAGAAGAGGCTTCCTTCTGAGACGACAGCCATGCAGACCCATTTGATGGAGTGTGTTACGTATGGTCTGAGCACTGGCAGGCTGACCCCCCCACCCCTTCAACTGCTGCAGCAATGCTGGCAGCACTCATATGTCTATTTCCCAAAGACAACTTCTGGATATGATGCTGAGCACGTGCACTCAACTTCTTTGGTCAAACATTGCGAGGCCTGTTCTGAGTGGAACCAGCCCTGTTAAACGGCTGTATTGTTTTGGCCACCATGCTGCAGCTCAGTTTCAGGGTCTTGGCAATCTTCTTACAGCCTAGGCCATCTTTATGTAGTGCAACAATTCTTGTTTTCAGATCCTCAGAAAGTTCCTCAGAGGTCCTATGTTGAACTTCCAGTGACCAGTATGAAAGAGTGAGAGCGATGACACCAAATTTAACACACCGGCTTCCCATTCACACCTGAGACCTTGTAACACTAATGAGTCACATGACACCGGGGCGAGAAAATGGCTAATTGGGCCCAATTTGGACATTTTCACTTAGGGGTGTACTCACTTTTGTTGCCAGTGGTTTAGACATTAATGGCTGTATACTGAGTTTTTTTGAGGGGACAGCAAATTTACACTGTTATACAAGCTGTACACTCACTACTTTACATTGTAGAAAAGTGTAATTTCTTCAGTGGTGTCACATGAAAAGATATAATAAAATATTTACAAAAATGTGAGGGGTGTACTCACTTTTGTGAGATACTGTATATATATATATTGTTATACCCTTCTCTTTTATTACATATGTATTGGGATAAGACTATTTGTTCTACTAGGTGTTGTACATAGGTAATACTTCCTATCCTCCTTCTGCCAGCATTACACCTGCTGACACTTTATGATTGATCATTGATTGTTTAACCGCTTGCCGACCGCTGCATGAACATTTATGTCGGGAGAATGGCACGGACAGGCAAATGGGCGTACAGGTACATCCCTTTAAATTTGCCGCTGTGTTGTCGCGTGCACGACAACACAGCGACATTATTATGCCTAATAATACTTGAGGATTATGGAGTTGCCAGCTGTCTTTTTCCTTTGACTGTATTGTCTTTTGGTGGATGGGAGGAAACCACAGCTTCAGCACCCAGATTGCAACTTCCAGTTTGCATTTGAATTTCCACTGGTCTGAGTGTTGCATCTTTTTGATTTAATTATTTTTATTAAGTTGTTATGGGAAAAGTTTTGCTTTAATGTACCTAATTTTGCCTTTAAGGGAGGCTTACTTCCATTTTCCATAAATGAAGCAGTGATTGTGGTGATCTCCAAACCAGGAAAAGACTTGTTACAACCAGACCCCTATTGCCCAATCTCTCCTCACCTCCAGTGTAAACATCTTGGAACACGCCCCAGCAAACAGACTGGCCAAGGCCTCTTGCACACTGCAGCTTGAAAAAGCTCAGTACAGCTTTTTTTTTTTACTGAGCTAAAATACAGCTCATTAATTATAATGTGCCTATGCACACAGGTGCGTAAACAAGTGCCGTGCATTCTTCAGTAAAAAAAGAAAATAGAAAAATCTGCATTTTTGGTCAGTAATTTATGCCTCATGCGCGCAAATATGTGCGTTTGCGCACAAATGTGCGGAACTGCACACTTATGCCGCATACACATGGTCGGGAAATGTTCAATGGGAGCTTATTGTCGGAATTGTAGGCTCCATCGGATTTTTTCGGAATTTCCGACAAACAAAATTTGAGATCTGGATCTCAAATTTTCCGACAACAAAATCCGTTGTCCTAAATTCCGAGCATGCGTGGAACAAAGTTCCACGCATGCTCGGAATCAAGCAGAAGAGCCGTACGTGTTGTACGTCACCGCGTTCTTGACGTTCGGAATTTCCGACAAGATTTGTGTGACCGTGTGTATGCAAGACAAGTTTGAGCCAACATCCGTCGGAAAAAAAACCCATGGATTTTGTTGTCGGAATGTGCGATCGTGGCATTACATACTGTGCAGAACAAGAACACGAGAATAAGTTTGCGTGCATTTGCGTGAAAATGCGTGCAAAATTGCGCAGATTTACGCACACAAAAATGTGCGAAAATGCATACAAAAAAAAGTCTGAAAAAGTAGATGCTCAAATAGGAGTATTGTGTGCTCCTGCGTGGAATTTTGTGCGTGTATTGTATTGTGTAAACACGATTGGAATTTCCGACAATGGATTTTGTTGTCGGAAAATTTGAGAACCAGCTCTCAAATTTTGTTGGTTGGAAATTCTGACAAAAAATCAGATGGAGCCTACACACGGTCGAAATTTCCGACAACAAGCTCTCATAGAATATTTCCTGACCGTGTGTATGCAGCATAAGTGCGCAGTTCCGCACATTTGTGCGCACAAAAATGTGCAAAAACACGCGCAAATGCATACAAAAAAAAGTCTGAAAAAGTAGATGCTCAAACAGGAGTATTGTGTGCAAGAGTCCTTAATATACAGTATACACAAATTGATGTGAACCAGTCTGGTGTTAAAATACTAGATCTACAGCAACTAATATCAGACACATTTTTTTCAATCTTCAGATTTCATCCGACAAAGTTATTTTATCATTGGACGCTGCCAAAGCCCTTGACAGCATAAAATTGCAGTACTTATGGGAAGTATTTACTGCCTTCGGGCTGGGGCAACACTTTATTAGATAGATTCAGATTTTATACTCAGCCCTCAAAGCATGTGTGCGAATTAATAATGCAATATCTGAACCCTTTGCACTTCATTGGGGTACAAGACAGGGGCATCCACTATCACTGTTCCTGTTTGCACTGACAGTGAAAGACATTACAGAAGCTATCAGACAACCCCCCCTTAATAAAGGGATTTAATTTAAAAGAGGAGAAAGAGTAAAAGATGTTATAGTTAGATAATGCCCTTTTTTTTCTTGGGAATACCAACACCTTCTTGACTTCCTAAATGTCCTTAAACACACACAATTTTGTTCCATTTATGGATTAGTTGTAAGCTGGGACAGATCTGTTTTACTACCCCTTGACCTTATCCTAGAAGAGCTACCACATGTCCTCACAGATTGGAATAGTAGAGTCGTTGAAATATCCGGGGGCCATGATTTCTCCTAAACCAGCAGATTATATTAAATGTAAAAGCTATGATAGCCAGCCCGTCTTCCAACAGGCTACAATCCCATCTTCCCCTTGGGCTTTGGGCTGCCCCCGCCTTACGGGTTGGCCCACAGCCAAGCCACGCCCCTGTTTGATTGCGTCAGATGACCGCCGTTCTCCGACACATCTAGAGGACGCTAGGCATTATGGGAGTTGTAGGCATACTGCGGTGGTAAGTGCGCAGGCACATGGGCAGCTTTTTGTCCGCTCCTGATTGGCGAAATCCTTTTGCAAATCAGGTGGGGGGCTTTAAATATGCCAGCAATTTGTCTGTTGTTGCGGACTCACCGGGATGCTGTGTAAGCTGAAGTTACTGCACAGGTAAATTTGCTTTTCACGTGACTACATTAATGTCATATGTGGGGATAACTGATCCCAATATTACTTCCTACTATGTTTGTTCACTGGAGGCTGTTTGTTTGTGTCCATTAGGCTCATGCACTTTATCTGATGCGGATATGTTGTGCACTTACTCCAGTTTGTGTTTCAACCTGAAGCTATCACGCTGTTTTTGATTATCCTTTCATTGCGGTTTGGCTTCTTAATTTTCCTCTGCAGGTAGGATTCTTTAATTAAGCCCGTTTAAGAACTTTTGCTGCACAACATGAACATCCTTTATCACTGGTAATCTACATTTATTATCTTTCTAATTTTTATCTAGTACAGCCAGCCTATATATCAAGCAATTTGTTCAAATCGATCAATTACCATTGATCCCTTCAGCATCCCGGTCACTTATTAGTATACCTTGTCCTTGGTAAGTATCTAGGACTGTTTTGTCCTCCTTTCTATTATATACAGCTGAGCTTTTTTAGCCTTATACGTCTGTATTTTTACAGCCATTTCCAAGGTTCTTTTTATAAAGCCCCCTGCAGCCACATTACTAGGCGGTGAAGGACGACCCTCACATTGGACGTTGTCCATCTGGCCCCCTGGGGTTCTGTGGGTATGTTGTGACAATCTTTGATTGATGTTACCTCCATCTTGATTGGGATTATTTGGTCGGGAGAGTCTGTACTAATCTCCTTCACAGTCACTTGAGTAGTATGCATAATGTTGTTTATTTTCTTTTTTTTTTATTATATTATACTAATTTAAGATTCTCTTTCTGTAGAACTACAACCCATCATATCACTGAGGAAGCCAATGTTTTGGCGAAACTAGTAGGGATAATTTGTTTATTGCCATCCATTGGTTGTATTTATCTGCCTATGCTCCATTTTTGTACTTTATTCCGATTGTGTGTATGCGGCATTAGTGTGTACCAGGATTATTACTATAGGAATAAGTGTACAATTCCCCATTCTCAGATTGCTACAAAATTGTATAGAAATGAAACTTCTTATGAGGTATGAAGGCTAACATTTGTATACCCACTATGGAATAATACCTACTATGAATAACTTCATTAGCTGCATAGTTTTGATCTCTGGTATAAGCAGGTGATCCAATATACAGTATCCACCAACTGCACGCCAATAATTTTCTCAAATCCTTTCAAACACTACAGATGGAATGACCCCACCTGAAAGAAACATTATATCAATACCCACAGCTAAGACATGCTTGCAATATGCTATATACATTAACCAAATCCCCAGCCTCTCTAATTACTTCTTTATCCATCAACATAACAAAAACGGCCCTAATATGATATCTATATGCTTCTCTTCGTCAAGAATAATCTGACAAAACACCCCTACCATGCAAGATAGCATGGGAAAAATATTTGGGTGTATTCCAGAGGACAGGTGGCACACTGTGTTGGCAGCGGTATCAATAGTATCCCTTTCAACTACCCAATGACTGATTCAATTATTTATCTTATACAGTTTATTGCACCTCACAGAAATTGTAAAAGCAGGGTCATAGAGACACCCCAAACTGCATCAGGTGCCATAATGATAACAAAGATCTTATTAATATGTTATGGAGATGCCCTAAGCTATTTCACTATTGGGAAACAGTTATTACCACCATTAATAATACCTTTCATGTTGCAATACTATTGAACCCATTTGTCTGTATACTTAAGCTGGCCATATTATGCAATCACTTGATCCACCCATTAACACGGTTAGTGTTAATGGGGAATCCCTCCTGCGGAGCTATTGTGTTCTTCTGGCGGGGGGGGGGGGGGGGGCTGCCCCTGCAGGAAGAATACAGTGATTGCTCCTAACAGCTATAGCTGCTGGCAATAGTCGCATGCTAGAAATCCAACATGCTGGTTGTACCCAAGTCGATGGATCAACTTAGGTACAATCAGCCTGCACATAGATGGATTGAATCTGGGCCAGCCCCTACTGAACTGGCCGAGATTCGATCCATCTATGGCCGGCTTTCATCTTCTAGACAAGGGGGCTTTCCTACCGGAGGTATATGCTGGTATTCTTTATAGCTTACTAACTGCTCTAAATTTATTGTCTGCCCATCCACTCACAATCATAGAATAAAAAATCAGGTTAAAGTGATATTACAGGCAATTATTTTTTTTAAAGATACCAAACATGTCATACTTACCTGCTCTATGCAGTGGTTTTGCACAGAGCAGTCCCGATCTTCCTCTTCTTAGGTCCCCCATCAGTGCTCCTGGCCCCTCCCTCCTGCCCCTAGGGAAAGCAGCTTGAAATGGGAGCACCCAAGCAGGCTCACTCCCAAGCTTCTGCTCTGCGTGTTCATTCACACACAGAGCTGTCGCTCGGCCCCGCCTCCTCTCTCTCCCCTATGGCTCACTGGCTGTGATTAACAGCAGTGGGAACCAATGGCTCTCACTGCTGTCTCAGCCAATGAGGAGGAAGAGTCCTCTGAGAGCTGAGGCTCTCATGCACATCGCTGGATCGCGATGGGGCTCAGGTAAGTATTTGGGGGGGCTGCTGCACAGAGAAGGTTTTTACCTTCATGCATAGAATGCATGAAGGTATAGAACCGTGAGCCTTTAGAACCACTTTAACTCTTTATTACTAATACAAAAATTAACCTTTCATCACAGAAGCTGTCCACACAAATTTAACAAAACATAGGACCCTTGGGTGGCGGTACTGGGGTTAGCGCCTCTAAGATAAATTTCAGATAGACTGTTACACTAACTTGGTCAGACGAAAATTGTGAACTCACTCTCAGCAGAGATTAATAAAAGTTATTCAAGTCCATATAGTTGGATTTCTGTGACAATGTTACTTACCCTCCCACATCATGTGTGTGCTTACGTACATGAATACACTGTATGTGAACGGAAAGGTGTTTGTTTGCATATCAAACTGTACACTGTAGTTGACCAGAAATGTTAATTTATGTTTGTTTATTTCTGTTTATCTGGCAGCTTTATATAAAAACGTTGTAATAATTCACAAGAACTAATTCTGCAATTAGGGATTAGGCCCCTTTCACACTTATACGACTTGTCCCACGATTTTGTACTGCAAAATCGTATGACAAGTCATTCTCCATGATTTGCAATGACTACCATTCATATTGGCACGACTTTAAGTCGTGCCGACTTGAAAGTAGTCCCTGCACTACTTTGGTCCAACTTCTATGCGAGTTGTACTCCATAGACCTCAATGTTAAACCCTGAAGTAGCATGCAAGTCGTGCCTGAATATTATATAGACACGACTTCAGCACGACTTTGTAAGCACAAGCCTGGCCTCGCTATTCGGGAAAGGAAAACTTTTCTTTCCTTTCCCGATGAGCGACAGGCAGTGCTGACAGCTGTCTGGTATGAATCCAGAGGGGGAACGCCGCGCCAAGTTTTAAATGAAAAAACCGGCGTGGGTTCCCCCCCAGGGGCATACCAGGCCCTTAGGTCTGGTATGGATCTAAGGGGAACCCCCTACGCCGAAAAATCGGCGTGGGGTCCCCCCCAAAATCCATACCAGACCCTTATCCGAGCACGCAGCCCGGCCGGTCAGGAATGGGGGTGGGGACGAGCTAGCGCCCCCCCCCCTCCTGGACCATACCAGGCCGCATGCCCTCAACATGGGGGGGGTGCTTTGGGGCATGGGGGGCACCCTGCGGGCCCCCCCACCCCAAAGCACCTTGTCCCCATGTTGATGAGGACAAGGGCCTCTTCCCGACAACCCTGGCCGTTGGTTGTCGGGGTCTGCGGGCGGGGGGCTTATCGGAATCTGGGAGCCCCCTTTAATAAGGGGGCCCCCACATCCCGGCCCCCCACCCTATGTGAATGAGTATGGGGTACATGGTACCCCTACCCATTCACCTAGGGAAAAAAAGCATCAATAAAAAACACAGTACACAGGTTTTTAAAATAATTTATTAGGCAGCTCCGGGATCTTCTTCCGACTTCGGGGGTCTCTCCGGCGTCCGCATCTTCTGCCGGCTCCACCGCTATCTTCTGGCGCTCTTTTGCCAGCGGTGGTCCCCCCCCATGTTGAGGGCATGCGGCCTGGTATGGTCCAGGAGGGGGGGGGCCGCTAGCTCGTCCCCACCCCCATTCCTGACCGGCCGGGCTGCGTGCTCGGATAAGGGTCTGGTATGGATTTTGGGGGGGACCCCACGCCGATTTTTCGGCATAGGGGGTTCCCCTTAGATCCATACCAGACCTAAGGGCCTGGTATGCCCCTGGGGGGGAACCCACGCCGGTTTTTTCATTTAAAACTTGGCGTGGAGTTTCCCCTTATGATTCATACCAACTACTGTATGTTTTAATTTGTTAATGCCAAAAACGTGGCAAAGTAGTACTGCTCCCAAATCGCGGTAAAATCGCGGCAAATCGCGGTAAAATCGCGGCAAAATCGCGGCCGCAAAATCGCGGTAAAATCGTGCGACTTTGAAGTCGTATAAGTGTGAAAGGGGCCTTAGGCTAGAATTTATACATCACGACTTAGGAATCTGCTCCCACCAGGGGCAGAGTGGCCAACTAGAACCAAGTGTAGCAGCTGGGCGGATGGTGGCAAAAGCCACAGAGTGGACACAGAGAAATGCCCAGCTGCTCGTTTAGCAGTGGTAATGTGAGCCCTGAAAAGGGCCGAGGTGCAGAGTCTAAAATGATGCCTAATATTCACCAGAGCTCCCAGAGGTGGAGATGTTGTGCTGCAGATGATATCCAACTTGCGGTCTGAGCAGGCTGCAACTAAGAGCAGTTGAAGCAGCTCTAAGGCACTGGACTCATCAGACAGCAGGGCACAGAGGAAAACAACCAGAGAGCATAGGAAGACACTGGGAGGGCATTCATGTAAAGGTAGCTATAACTCACAGCAGAAACAGACTGGTGCAGAGAAACAAATAACGCAGTGAGGTGCAAAGAGAGACACAGAGGTGAAGGAAGACAGAATGTAGATAGAAGTGCACGGTGTGACAAGAGCAGGATACAGGCAGAGGGATACAAGGCTTGAACCAAGCTGGGGCACACTGGGAGCAGGTAGGAAACAAGCTGGGACGCTATGGGTCTAAGCAAGATAGGAAATAAGCTGGCAAATACTGGGAGCAAGGTAGGAAACAAGCTGGGAGCCTATGGGTGTGAGCAAGGTAGGAAATAAACTGGGATACACAGGGAGCAAGGTGGGAAAAAAGCTGGGACCCTATGGGTGTGAGCAAGGTAGGAAATAAGCTGGGGCACACTGTGAGCAAGGTAGGAAATAAGCTGGGGCACACTGCGAGCAAGGTAGGAAACAAGCTGGGACCCTATGGGTGTGTGCAAGGTAGGAAATAAGCTGGGGCACACTGTGAGCAAGGTAGGAAACAAGCTGGGACCCTATGTGTGTGTGCTAGGTAGGAAATAAGCTGGGGCACACTGGGAGCAAGGTAGAAAACAAGCTGGGACCCTATGGGTGTGAGCAAGGTAGGAAATAAGCTGGGACACACAGGGAGCAAGGTAGAAAACAAGCTGGGACCCTATGGGTGTGAGCAAGGTAGGAAATAAGCTGGGGCACACTGGGAGCAAGGTAGAAAACAAGCTGGGACCCTATGGGTGTGAGCAAGGTAGGAAATAAGCTGGGACACACAGGGAGCAAGGTAGAAAACAAGCTGGGACCCTATGGGTGTGAGCAAGGTAGGAAATAAGCTGGGACACACAGGGAGCAAGGTAGAAAACAAGCTGGGACCCAATGGGTGTGAGCATAGTAGGAAATAAGCTGGGACAAACTGGGAGCAAGGTAGAAAAAAAAGCTGGGACCCTATGGGTGTGAGCAAGGTAGGAAATAAGCTGGGGCACACTGGGAGCAAGGTAGGAAACAATCTGAGAAACACCAGGAGCAAAGAACTGGGACACACTGTGAGCAGGGCTGGAAACAAGCTGGGGAAAATAGGAACACAGGGGATCACAAGAGGCACAGAAAAACACTCAAGGAGAATGCAGGAGGGGTCCAGATGCTAGTGTGTGGAACACTGAGCAACCCACATGCTAGCCCTTTAAGACAATGTTCCATCTGTGCTTGGCCGGTACCTGGTGGCTACATACAGAAAGAACAGGTGCTGGAGCTTGGAGGTGGAGAGTGTGAAAATATATAACATGTAAAACATGAGAAGACTGCCTGTTGTTGTTTGTTTTCATTCTTGAATAACAAAAAAGCTGTTAATAAAAAATAAATAAAGAGGAGTTCCAATCAAAAGTGGAACTTCTGCTTATCCAATGGAAAAAACCCACAATAATTGTTGCGCTAAGGTGCTCTGATAAGGGTCTGGTATGGATTTTGGGGGGACCCCCACGCCGTTTTTTGACATAGGGGGTTCCCCCTAAAATCAAGATTCATACCAAACACAGTGCCTGATATTGGCGGGGATCCAAGTCAGATCCCTGTTCATTGAAAGTTGGACGTATGTCGGCTTCAAGTCGCAGGGCAAAGTTGGATCCAAAGTAGGACAGCTGTCATGTTGCACCAGTGTGAACCCAGCCTGACAAGCCAGAAAAGTACAAATACCCCCCAAATTACACCTTTTTAGAAAGTAGACATTCCAAGATATTTAGTAAGGGGAATGGTGAGTTTTTTGAAGTTGTAATTTTTTCTCACAATTCTTTGCAAAATTAAGATTTTTTTCTTCTTTTTTTTTCACATAGATGTCATAATAACAAGTGATGGGCACTGTAGTGGCATGGATGTGGCACAGATGAGCACTGATGTGGCACGGATGAGCACTGATGTGGCATGGATGAGCACTGATGTGGCACGGATGAGAACTGATGTGGCATGGATGAGCACTGATGTGGCATGGATGTGCCACGGATGAGAACTGACGTGGCATGGATGTGGCACGGATGAGCACTGATGTGGCATGGATGAGCACTGATGTGGCATGGATGTGGCACGGATGAGTACTGATGTGGCACGGATGAGAACTGATGTGGCATGGATGAGCACTGATGTGGCATGGATGTGCCACGGATGAGAACTGACGTGGCATGGATGTGGCACGGATGATGTGGCATGGATGAGCACTGATGTGGCACGGATGATCACTGATGTGGCATGGATGTGGCACAGATGATCACTGATGTGGCATGGATGTGGCACGGATGATCACTGATGTGGCATGGATGTGGCACAATTGATCACTGATGGGACACGGATGAGTACTGATGTGGCACGGATGTAGCATGGATGAGAACTGATGTGGCATGGATGTGGCACAGATGATCACTGATGTGGCATGGATGTGGCATGGATGATCACTGATGTGGCATGGATAAGCCACGGATGGGGATGGATGAGCCAGGGATGGAGCATGGATGAGCATGAATGAGGATGGATGAGCCAGGGATGGAGCAGGAATGAGCATGAATGTGGATGGATGAGACAGGGATGGAGCATAAATGTGGATGGATGAGCCAGGGATGGAGCATGAATGTGGATGGATGAGCCAGGGATGGAGCATGGATGAGCATGAATGTGGATGGATGAGCAGGGATGGAGCAAGATGGTGAATGGATGAGCCAGGGCTGGAGCATGAATGAGGATGGATGAGCCAGGTATGTAGCATGGATGAGCATGAATGCGGATGGATGAGCCAGGGATGGAGCATGAATGTGGATAGATGAGTCAGGGATGGAGCATGAATGAGGATGGATGAGCCAGGGATGGAACATGGATGAGCATGAGTGTGGTTGGATAAGCGAGGGACGGAGCATGGATGTGGATGGATGAGCTAGGGATGGAGTATGGATGTGGATGGATGAGCCAGGGATGGAGCATGGATGAGCATGAGTGTGGTTGGATAAGCCAGGGACGGAGCATGGATGTGGATGGATGAGCTAGGGATGGAGTATGGATGTGGATGGATGAGCCAGGGATGGAGCATGGATGAGCATGAATGTGGAAGGATGAGCCAGGGATGGAGCATGGATGTGGATGGATGAGCCAGGGATGGAGCATGAATGTGGATGGATGAGCCAGGGATGGATGAGCCAGGGATGAATGGATGGATGAGGATAGATGAGCCAGGGATGGAGCATGGCTGAGCATGAATGTGGATGGATGAGCCAGGGATGGATGGATGAGCCAGGGGTGGGCACAGATCAGCGATGCGGGCACTTCAGATCCAGCTCCATCCTCTCCTCACAAACTGTACCGATCGGCGTGAGGCAAGGGGAGGAGCTGAACTGGTCACTGGACGGAGTGATCGTGTGGTAAAGGGCCGCTGTCATTGGCCCTTTATCCTGATCTGTGACACGCCGGGTCTGGGAGACCCGACGGTCACAGACATTCCCGGGTGCACGCCCCAGGGGTCATGCGGGAGTGCGATTCTGGGAGGACGTTATAGTACGCCCTCCCAGAGTTATCCAACCGTGCTGTAGCTGTGTTTCGGCTATGGCCCGATCCGCAAGCGGTTAAGTTTAAAAAAAAAACGACATATCCCATGCTACCTACCTTCAAGCAGTGATGATAATTCAGAAGGCAGGCTCTGTGAATTCTATGACACAGCAGTCCCTACTTACAGGGCATAGTGCATTTGCGTAATGCATTCAAGGAACCAAATATGTGTTATTCTTCAAAAAATATGGTTTCAAATTTTAAGACTTTTATTTAAGAGCATCCGAGTTGCCAGGCTTTCTGATTTAGGAGCAGGCTAGAAATTATTGAAATTCAATGTGAAAATTTATATTTTAATTGAAAGTACTTTAGTCAGAAAATGAAAGCGGAGTTCCGCCGAAAATAAATAAATAAATCAGAAGCTACAAATACTGCAGCTGCTGAATTTTAATATATGGACACTTACCTGCCCAGGGCACCCGAAATGTAATCACCTGAAGCCACGCTGTACAATCTCACTGGTCCCTGCTGTCTTCTGGTAACTGTGTGTCTTCTAGAAGACAGCGGGGGGGGGGCGAAGGAGGGGCCGGACATGGCGTAGATCACTGTGGATACTGCTGTGATCTATGCCCGGAAGTGGGAGCAAATACCTGGATTATACAGGTATCTGCTCCCACCTCCCCCCTGAAAGGTACCAAATGTGACACCGGAGGAGAATCCAAAAAGCGGAAGTTCCATTTTTGGGTAGAAGTCCGCTTTGAGTCCTGCTAGATCCCTTCAGAGTCCCCCATTAGTACTCCCCCCCCCCAAAAAAAAACACTAAACAGTTATTACATTTGTGAAATTTTTCACCACAGAAGAGAAAAGTCTACCGTAATTTAATTTTCAGGAAATCAGCTCTGTAATTCAAAAAATGTTGCATGTATTCTGCCAAGGAGGTGCTGTTAGAACAGTGATTACATTATATCCTTTTCTCACTCTCTACAATGTAATCACACTACATTTCCCATGAATCTTTGCAAATTGCAATGAATGTGGGAGGGTACACTAGGCTTGTACATGTAAATGTGAACAAGCCCGCTTCAACATAAATCACGCCCTTCATTCTGCAGCCAGCCAGACAGGTTACAGCCCTACAAATGCAAAGCATGTTTGTGCTCTCCCTCTCCAGCAGCCACAACAGGAGATAAACATATTGCCCTTACTTGCTTTATGTAATCATTACTGAACTGTAGACACATGCCCATAATTATATATTATACACACTGTACTCTGCTGTAATTCAGTATGAGGCCTGGTTCACACTGGTCCGACAAACACTCCGACATTGGGAGCTCATGTCGCATGACGTGTGAAATTCAATGTTTCCCTATGGATGCCGTCCTAACTGGTCCGACACAAGTCGTTCCAACTTTATAAATGCTCCCTGTACTACTCTTGGTTCGACTTTGATCCTACTTCAGCCCATTCACTATCATTGAAATCGGATGAAAGTTGGATCGCCATCTCGCATGATCCGACTTCGGCATGCGACTTGTGCTCAGACGATCTTGAGGGGGAACTCCGCGCCAAATTTTAAATAGAAAAATGGCATGGGTTCCCCCTCCAGGAGCATACCAGGTCCTTGGGTTTGGTATGGACCTTAAGGGGAACCCCCTACACCAAAAAAATGGCGTGGGGGTCCCCCCCAATCCATACCAGACCCTTATCCGAGCATGCAGCCCGGCCGGTCAGGAATAGGGGTGGGGACGAGCGAGCGCCCCCCCCCTGAGCCGTACCAGGCTGCATGGCCTCAACATGGGGGGTGGGTGCTTTGGGGCAGGGGGGCGCCCCGCGGGCCCCCCCACCCCAAAGCACCTTGTCCCCATGTTGATGAGGACAAGGGCCTCTTCCCGATAACCCTGGCTGTTGGTTGTCGGGGTCTGCAGGCGGGGGGCTTATCGGAATCCGGGAGCCCCCTTTAATAAGGGGGCCCCCAGATCCTGGCCCCCCACCCTTTGTGAATGAGTATGGGGTACATCGTACCCCTACCCATTCACCTAGGGAAAAAAGTGTCAATGAAAAAACACAGTACACACTGTGTACCCCACCCCTTATGCTGTCACAGTCCCTGAGCATGCTGGGACTGTGACATTTTAGGGGGCGTGGTCACTGGGTGATGTTGACCACACCCCCTTATGACGGCACAATCCCAGCATGCCCGGGACAGTGACCTCATAAGGGGGCGGGGTCATTATGCCTATATAAGTCCATTGCGGAGCGCTCAGAGAGCATTCCAGCTGGAGAGAGCGTCGTGTCAACATCGGAAGAAGAGAACAAGAGAAGAAGACAAGAGGAGAAGAAGAGCAGAAGGCAGAAGGCAGAAGTCCGGGCCACCGCTATAACAAAAGAGCGGCAAAAGAGCATAAGATAGCGGAGGAGCCCGGCAGAAGACCCGGAGAGCGCAGCGAAGAACCGGAGAGACCCCTGAAGTCGGAAGAAGACCCCCAAAGTCAGAAGAACACCCCCGAAGCCAGAAGAAGACCCCCAGTGCTGTCTAATAAATTACTTTAAAAACCTGTGTAGTGTGTTTTTTTTATTGACACTTTTTCCCTAGGTGAATGGGTAGGGGTACCATGTACCCCATACTCATTCACATAGGGTGGGGGGCCGGGATCTGGGGGCCCTCTTATTAAAGGGGGCTCCTGGATTCCGATAAGCCCCCTCACCTGCAGACCCCGACAACCAATGGCCAGGGTTGTCGGGAAGAGGCCCTTGTCCTCATCAACATGGGGACAAGGTGCTTTGGGGTGGGGGGGCCCGCAGGGCGCCCCCCTGCCCAAAGCACCCACCCCCCATGTTGAGGGCATGCAGCCTGGTACGGTTCAGGAGGGGGGGCGAGGCGCTCGCTCGTCCCCACCCCCATTCCTGACCGGCCGGGCTGTGTGTTCGGTTAAGGGTCTGGTATGGATTTGGGGGGGACCCCACGCTGTTTTTTCTGCGTAGGGGGTGCCCCTTAAGGTCCATACCAGACCCAAGGGCCTGGTATGCTCTTGGAGGGGGAACCCATGCTCGTTTTTTATTTAAAATTTGCCGCAGAGTTCCCCCTCAAGATCATCTAAACACAAGTCGCATGCCGAAGTCGGATCATGATGCGAGACGGCGATCCGACTTTGATCCGACTTCAATGATAGTCAATGGGCTGAAGTAGGATCAAAGTTGGACCAAAGCAGTAGAGGGAGCATTTCTAAAGTCGGGACGACTTGTGTCGGACCAGTTAGGACGGCTCCCATAGGGAAACATTGGATTTCACGCATCATGCGACATGAGCTCCCAATGTCGGAGCGTTTGTCGGACCAGTGTGAACCCAGCCTTAGAAATATTCCTCCACCTGCTGCAGCTATGAGATCTTTCTAACAGCAATCAGTGCTTGTATGAGAACATCCCTATCCGCACCACAGAAAGAAAACCGAGCCATGCTGCTTTACATCACCATGTGACAAGTAAATGTCGGCATGAGATAAAAACAAAAATGTTCAGCGCTAACTTACTAATTAAAAACACAATAATGGTGGAACCCTGTAATGTATGGGAATGTCAATAAGTGTCAATATTACCACAATATCGGTCTTGGTGATATGTAACGTCACATATATTATACATCGCACTGAAAATAAGACATTAAAAATGACTGAAAACTTTACAGGGATGGTGGAAACCCCCCCCCTACACATATTTGGCAGGGAGCAGAGGAGGAAGGAGGAGGACACCACCTCTATGGGCAGTACAGACCAGGGGCTGTGAGACCTTTCCGCCCACTACAGCAAGCAGGGATGGAAATACAAGTCCTTGCTTGCTTGAGAGAACTACAACTGGCAAGTGACAAGACTGCTAGCTGAGGGTAAAGGAGGAAT
Organism: Lithobates clamitans; assembly: GCA_037952925.1. NCBI lineage: Eukaryota > Metazoa > Chordata > Amphibia > Anura > Ranidae > Lithobates > Lithobates clamitans. The sequence goes on along the minus strand of JBBGZY010000382.1, from coordinate 712,821 downwards.
AGCAGCTAGCGGTCTTACAAACAGGATATCACAGGGCAGTAACAGTTTTTCAGCAAAATCAGCAGGATATTGAAGAGGAACAACAGAGCTCAGAAGAAGATGGATGGCATAGTCGGTGAAGGTAGGAGATCAGCAACAAGGACATGGAAAAAAGATTTTTCCCAGAGTTCTGCTTTCAGGCTGGCCCCTTTTGCAGTCATAGCTATGTAGCCTGGGAATTATGCCGCGTACACATGGTCGGACTTTTCGGCTACAAAAGTCCGACAGCCTGTCCGACAGACTTTTAACGGACTTTTGGCGGACTTTTGGCAGACTTGCGGCAGACTTTCTTACGAACGGACTTGCCTACATACGATCACACAAAAGTCCGACGGATTCGTACGTGATGACGTACACCAGACTAAAATAAGGAAGTTGATAGCCAGTAGCCAATAGCTGCCCTAGCGTGGGTTTTTGCCCGTCGGACTAGCACACAGACGAGCGGATTTCTGGGTCCGGCGTAGTTACGACGTAAAGATTTGAAGCATGTTTCAAATCTAAAGTCCGTCAGATTTGCGGCTGGAAAAGTCGGCTGAAAGTCCGGGGAAGCCCACACACGATCGGATTGTCAGCCAGCTTTAGTCCGTCGGCGTCCGTCAGACTTTTGTGGACGAAAAGTCCGACCGTGTGTAGGCGGCATTAGTCATATCAAGTCTGCTGAAGTAAGTTTGATTCCTACTGAATAAACAAGACGTACTACACTATGTTCAAAAGCTACAAGAAATATAACAGCTGAGAAGATTTTGAAAACTCTATCCATGGGGCCCAAACTTCCCTAAACTTTTGGTCATTATTATTTGCTATAGCTACTAGCTCTTCCATCCTAATTATGTGATTAATCTCTAGTACCCACATTCCCGTATTGTTGGTGTTATTGGGGATTTCCAATGTCTTGGAATTAAAGCTCTTCCTGCCATCAGGAAAAATCTGAATAATCCCTTTTTAATTGATTTAATTGATCCCAGAATCAGAGAAAAAAGCGCTGATTCCAGGGTCTGCTGCCAGTTCTCGCCAATAATCACATGACTTAATTTAAATATATCCAGGCAAAATTATTTTATATTCGGGCAAGACCACCATAAGGGTAAAAATGTGCCTCTTGATTTACAGCATCTCCAACATAAATCATAAATCTGATATGGCTGAATTGATTTTGTTAAATAGGACCGGGAAGGGATACCATCTCGTCAAAATCTTGTAGTTACGCTCCTGTTAATAGTAGGACAGAGATACTTTAAAGGTGAGAGAGAAAACAGCTTAAAAATCAACACTTACAATACCCACTTCATGTATGTATGACCAGCATGGGGTGATTGCTATTGCTACAGGCAATTACCTGGAGAACTGCTGATTGGGAGGTTGTAACACATGCACTTATAGACCTTAAGGCTTGATTCACACTAATGTGTTTTTTGATGCATTTTGCAGAAATGCAGGGAAATTCTTTAACATGGGTTCCTATGGAGCATGTTCACATCAATGCATTTTTGTGCCTCTGCCTTTTTGGAAAGGGTCGGGGACTTTTTTCCTGCAAAATGCAGCGTTTTGCGTGTAATAGAATTCAATGGACCCGCATCTAGAACGCAAGTACTGCGTTTTTGCCGCGCTTTGCGTTTTTTAAATTTTTTTTTCTTTTACACTGTATATAGCTGGTTGCTAAGGAGGGGGCTGGGGGGGGGGGGGGCTGTCAGCTGGCTTCCCGCTCAATGTAAAAAATGCCGGCTAAAAAAAAAATTGTAAAAAAAAAAACAGCATGGGGTCCCCCCAGGTCCATACCAGGCCCTTGAGTCTAGTATGGATTCGGAGAGGACCCCCATGCCAAATTTTTTTTTTAAAAATGGCGTGGGGGTCCCCCCAAAATCCATACCAGACCCTTATCCGAGCATGCAGCCCGGCAGGTCAGGAAAGGGAGGGGACAAGCGAGCCCCCACCCCCCTCCTGAACCATACTAGGCCACATGCCTTCAACATGGGGGGATGGGTGCTTTGGGGCAGGGGGGGCTCTGCGCAACCCACCCCAAAGCACCTTGCCCCCATGTGGGATCTGCAAGTGCCAATTGTGAACCCCATTGAAGTCTATGGGAACCGAACAGGAAAAATCAAAAGTGCCCATTTTGAAGGCTTATATGCAAACAATTGGCCATAAAAGGGATATGGGGGTCTGGGTACTGAAAAAAAGTTTTTTTCAGGAGCAGTGATTTTAAAATGGTTGTAAACCCTTACAATCCACTTTTTGCTACAAGTAAGCCTATAATAAGGCTTACCTGTAGCTACCCCAGGATGTCTCCTAAACCTGCAAGGTTTAGGAGATATCCCCTGTATCTGCATGTGCTGACGTCATCGACACATGCGCACTGAAGCAATGGCAGGTACGTGCCGTATGCTTCAGTGAGTGTGCCATTACGTACGGCTCCCGCGCGCCGGAGCTGCGATACCCGGAAGTAACTCCGGGGAGAAATGTTGCTGGCCGGTGCTGTGTACGGGCACCGCAGCAGGGGCTTCGATCTCAGGTGAGTATTACATAATGAGCTAGTATGGTATGCATACTAGCTCATTATGCCTTTGTCTTGCAGGTCTTTTATTTATTTATTTATTTTTTGTGGGTTTACAATTACTTTAATAATGCTTAAAGTTTAAAAATAAAAATGAAAAATTCCTTTAACCACTTACCCCCTTCCTGACCAGGCCCTTTTTTGCGATATGGCACTGCGTCACTTTAACTGACAATTGCTCGGTCGTGCAATGTTGTACCCAAACAAAAATGATGTCCTTTTTTCCCACAAATAGAGATTTCTTTTGGTGGTATTTGATCACCTCTGTGGTTTTTATTTCTTGCGCTATAATCAAAAAAGAGTAACAATTTTGAAAAAAAAAACACAATATTTTGTACTTTTTGCTATAATAAGTATCCAAAAAACTAATTTCTTCATCAGTTTAGGCCAATATGTATTCTTCTACATATTTTTGTAAAAAAAAAAAAAAAAAATGACAATAAGCGTATATTGATTGGTTTGCACAAAAGTTATAGCGTCTACAAAATAGGGGATAGATTTATGGCATTTTTTTTTTTTTTACTAGTAATAGAGGTGATCTGCGATTTTTATCAGGACTGCAACATTGCAACGGCCACATCGGACACTTTTAACACTTTTTTGGGACCAGTGACATTTATACAGTGATCAGAGCTAAAAATAGCCACTGATTACTGTATAAATGTCACTGGCAGGGAAGGGGTTAACACTAGGGGACGATCAAGGGGTTAACTGTGTTCCCTATGTGTGTTTCTAGCTGTGTTTCTAAGCGTCTTAAAGAGCCAACGTACAGCTATGATGGCTTGCCCAGGAGAGCCAACCTGCCGCAGTGATCAGGAATCGGTTAAATATCCTGCCTGGGGGTCCCCTTAGTCTGCCTGTAAAGTAGCGCATCTGGCCGCTGTGTGGAACATTGCTGCAGCAAAATTACATTTCTAAAGGAAAAAATGTCATTTAAACTTGCTCGCGGCTGTAATGTATTGTCGGGTCCCAGCAATATAGATGAAAAATCAAGGGAAAAATCGACGTAGGGTCCCCCCCCATCCATACCAGACCCGAAGGGCCTAGTATGGACGGGGGGACCCTACGTCGATGGACTTTAAGGGGAACCCCATGCCAAAGTTTAAAAAAATTGATGTAGGGTCTTCCCCAAAATCCATACCAGACACTTATCTGAGCAAGCAGCCTAGAGGACAGGCAGGGGAGGGGGAGACGAGCGAGCGCTCCACGCCTGAGCCATACCAGGCTACATGCCCTCAACAAGGGGAGGGTGCATTGAGGTCAACCCCAAAGCACCTTGTCCCCATGTTGATGGGGACAAGGGCCTCTTCCTGACAACCCTAGGCTGTGGTTGTCAGGGTCTGTGGGCAGGGGGCTTTTCGGAATCTGGAAGCCCCCTTTAACAAGGGAGCCACCAGATCCTGCCCCCCTATGTGAATGAGTATGGGGTACATAGCACCCCTACCCGATCACCCAAAAAAGTAGTGTAATGTGACAAAAGACAATAGCCAGTTTTTGACAATTCCTTTATTAAAAAGTCTTCTTCTTCCCCGCTTCTTCCTCCGGTCTTCTCAATCTTCCTCCAATTTCCCTCTGGTCTTCTCCATCTCCCTTTGGTCTTCTCCATCTTCCTCTGGTCTTCTCAATCTTCCTCCGGCTTTTTTTCCCCTGCTTAGTCCTCCAGTCTTCTTCTTCTTTCGTCGCCGCTCCCGCTGAAGACTTGAAAAAATTAATCTCCTCCAATGATGCGATGGGGCAGATGACGTCATTCAGAGACCCTGCCCCTTGTGACTTCCCCGCCTGGGCATGATTGGTCTGTGATGTCACAAGGGGGCGGGGTCTCTGGATGATGCCTTCCAGTGGCCATGCCCCATAGTTATATATGACATGTGCATCATGGAAGCGAACAGATTGGCGGGCCGCAGCGTCAGAGGAAGGTCGTTTTTTGATCTTCAGCGGGTCAGTGGCAGGAGCGGCGGTGGAAGAAGAAGAAGACTGGAAGAAGAACATGCCTATACTTACCTGCTTTGTGCAATGGTTTTGCACAGAGCAGCCCGATCCTCTCCTCCTGGGGTCCCCTGCTGGTGCTCCAGGCTCCTCCTCTTCATCGGGTGCCCCCACAGAAAGCCGATTTCCCTGGGGGCACTCGTGCGTGCTTGCTCCCGAGTGCCGCTGCTGCGTCCATTGACACAGACAGTGGGATTCTGCCCCACCCCCCCACTCCAGTGTCACAGCTTTTGATTGACAGCAGCGGGAGCCAATGTCTCCTGCTGCTGTCAATCTGTCCAATCATGAGAGTGCACATCGCTGGATCGGATCGGGCTCAGGTAAGAAAAAGGGGGGGTCTGGGGAAGAGCTGCAGCACAGAAGGCTTTTGAACTTAATGCATAGCATGCATTAGGGGGAAAAACCATAAGGCTTTACAACCACTTGAATAGAACCCCCAACTCTCCACCCTAGATGTAGGTGTACCTGAATGTTATTGGCCGTAGTCTGAAGGATTATTTAGAAACACCCAGCCAGAATTGTCCTTTTCCCTGGCTGCGCCTTCGCAGTTAAACCACATGGACTTTTTGGGACTATTTCAAGAATCAGGTGATGCTTAGTAGAAAGTCTAGAAGTGTATGGGAATTGACCAAGAAGGCTAGGCTAGAGGCATGCAAAATGTTGGCTGGAGGTTTGAAGTGTCCCACAAGCTGGGGATGTGGTGTTCAGGAAAGGAAACAGTACATCTTGGGTGGGGGAGGGGAGGTTACTTTAGAACAAGGGGATAGGTAAATAAAATACCTGTACTTTCAGGAAAGGAAAGGAAATTTGTGCTGAAAACCACCATTGCTGACCTCTCCTGAAATTGCTAGCTGCCTGGTTGTCATGCTGATCTAGTGGTTTCAGCTCCAGACACTGATCAAGGACCAGTATGCACAAATGTAATTCTGAATTTTCTCTGACTGGATTCATAAACTTTCCATTTTCCAGGTCAGTGACTAGAACGCAATAAAGCCATTGAGATTAGATCAGCCAGGCAACAAATATTTCCTTTATTACAAATATGCATCATGGTATATAATATACCAATAATATATAATATAAATTATCTACAAATCCACTATGAAAAAAAAACAATAGCAATAACTTAACAAATTAATTATTCTATAACAAGGATGCCGTGGTTATTTAAAAAGGGTGCACACAGTATGAATTTGGGGTTGACACGCCATTTTCACTAGTATGCAATGCCTTGAAAAAGTATTCATACCCCTTGAAATTTCCCACGTTTTGTCACGTTACAAAAAAAAACATAAATGTGTTTTATTGGGATTTTATGTGATAAACCAACACAAGTGGCACATAACTGTGAAGTGGAAGGAAAGTGATAAATGGTTTTCAACATTTTTTACAAATAAATATGTGAAAAGTGTGGCATGCATTTGTATTCAGGGTCTGGACTTTGACTGGGTCATTCTAACACATAAATATGCTTTGCTCTAAACCATTCCATTGTAGTTCTGGCTCTGGGTCGTTGTCCTGCTGGAAGGTGAACCTCCGCCCCAGTCTCAAGTCTTTTGCAGACTCTAACAGGTTTTCTTCTAAGATTGCTCTGCATTTGGCTCCATCCATTTTCCCATCAACTCCGACCAGCTTCCCTGTCCCTGTTGAAGAAAAGCATCCCCAGAACATGATGCTGCCACCACCATGTTTCACGGTGGGTATGGTGTGTACAAGGTGATGTGCAGTGTTAGTTTTCTCCCACGCATAGCGTTTTGCTTTTAGGACAAAAAGTTCAATTTTGGTCTCATCTGACCAGAGCACCTTCTTCCACATGTGTGCTGTGTCCCCCACATGGCTTCTCGCAAACTGCAAACGGGACTTCTTATGGATTTCTTTCAACAATGGCTTTGACATCTTCGATAAAGGCCAGATTTGTGGAGAACATGACTAAAGCCGCATACACACGATCTGATTTTCCGACGGTAAATGTGTGATGAAAATCTGACTGTTTGTACGATCCATCGGACAACTGTTGTTGGATTTTCCATGGCGTGTGTACACAAGTCCATTGGACAAAAGTCCAAAGTACAAACACGCATGCTCGGAAGCAAGGACGAGCCAGAAGCTGTCGGTCTTGTAAACTAGCGTTCGTAATGGAGAATTAACATTCGTGACGTGGCAATGCAGCGCACATTCTCTTCTTCTTTAATCTAATACTAATGAAGCTGCTTTGCTGGTGATACTGATGGAGTTGTTGCAAACACATTTTCAAAGCCTTTTTTTTCTAGTGATATCAAGAATAATATTATTATGTTTTTGTTTTTGTTTTTTTGGGCAAGTTACCACAACACCATTATCTGGTAGTTTTTAAGATCAAAGATACAACTATGTTGGTGTCCCTTGTTAATTTTACATTGTATTTTTTTTAAATGTAACTGCCTACTCCCAAAATGTCATTTGAAGTAAAACACATAGCCAAGTATTATTCCACACAATTTTTTTATTGTGCATTAAAAAAAAAAACAAATAAAATTAGACATGCTATCTGCCAGTAGAACTTAACCAAAAAGTGCATTCTATGCATCCAAAAATATAGAAAATATAACAAATCAAATAATTATTATTTCAACCAAAAATTAAAATAAAAGCCTCATGCATATGTTCTGCTTCTTAATATAGGGGGTCAACAATGCCAAGAGTTGGTGAAAGCAGGGGTCCGTCATCCAGAGATAATTCTGAAAAACATCTGGATTATTCTCCTGGAGCTCCCGCAGCAAAGGCATATGACACAATTGGTCACAATTAATAAAGCAACCAATTTTTGGTCCAAGAACTCCTCCTCCTCCTGTTCCTGGACTGGACTTGGGTCAAAGCAATAACTCCAAGGCCAATAATAAATAACATGTTATCTCCTCTGTGTCCGCAACATGTCTGGTTGACGAACGGCCGTTCAGAAACGAACTGAAAAGCACGAAATGAAAAGCGCGAACTGAAAAGCGCTAAATGAAAAGCGTGAATCAACATTCGCCAAACTTCTAACATGAAATTGTCAGAAGGAGCCCAAAGGGTGGCGCTAATGAGCTGAAAAACCATGTAGTACCTCACTACGTTCGTGTTTGTTGGTCGACAATTCCTTGCCATTTGTATGCAAGACAAAATCCAGGTTAACGCCTTCAGACAAAAGTCCGATCGTGTGTACAAGGCCTAATAGTTGTCTTGTGGACATTCTCCCACCTGAGCTGTGGATCTCTGCAGCTCCTCCAGAGTTACCATAGGCCTCTTGGCTGCTTCTCCGATCAAAGGTTCTCCTTGCCTGGCCTGTGTCAGTTTAGGTGGACGGCCATGTCTTGGTAGGTTTGCAGTTGTGCCATACTCTTTCCAATCTCAGATGAACAGTGTTCCGTGACATGTTCAAAGCTTGGGATATTATTTTCTAACCCTGATTTAAACTTCTCCACAACCTTATCCCTGACCTGTCTGGTGGGTTCCTTGATCCTCATGATGCTGTTTGTTCACTAAGGTTCTCTAACAAACCTCCGAGGGCTTCACAGAACTACTGTATTTCTACTGAGATTAAATTACACACAGGTGGACTCTATTTACTATACTAGATTTTAGTTAGGGGTATCAGAGTAAAGGGGGCTGAATACAAATGCACACCACACTTTTCAGGTATACATTTGTAAAAAAATTTGAAAACCATTTTATCATTTTCCTTCCACTTCACAATTTTGTGCCACTTTGTGTTGGTCTATCACATGGAATCCAAATAAAATACATTTAGAGCCGGTTCACACTAGGACGACTTGTCAGGCGACTTAGCCGCCTGACAAGTAGCGTCCCGTTCTGTACAATGGAACCGTTCTAATCATCGCTCCGACTTAGAAAAGGGTTCCTGTACTACTTTGGAGGCGACTTGCATTGACTTCTATATAGAAGTCGTTTTGCAAGTCGCCGCTGCAGTCGTGTTCAAGTCGTCTGAGGCAGTCGCGCTGCAAGCCGTGCTGCCTCCGAGTGAAGCGACTCTTACGCTTTTGGTTGTAACATGACTAAATGTGGAAAATTTCAGGGGGCATAAATACTTTTTGAAGGCATTGCACATATAATATTTTATTGTTGCCTGTTAATGTTATTGTCTATCTAAAAAATCATAGCCGTTGATGACTTCAGCGACACTGTTGCTCTGCTGTTCTATGACTGATAAAAGAAATGTTTGTAGGCAAGAACTAAGACATCTGCATTCACTGGAAGAGTTACAGTGAGAGCTGAAGCTCTCTCCAGTGACAGGGAGGAGCCTTTCCCCTTCGCTACTGCATGTCACTAGAGGAGAGTTTTAGCTCTCATGAATACTGATGTCTTGTAGGTTGAAAAACACGGCGTGTGTGTGTGTATATGCTGCAGTATAGTCTCTGCCACACGAATCACACAAGCTGCTGTTCGGCACTGTGAGCAATCCATGTCTGTAAACAGATATATCTCTTACAAATCTCAAGCATTTCTGGCCATTGGTAAACAAGTGAAATGGCAGCAACCCTTCGATAGCCAAGGTGCTTTCAACTATCAACGTGTTACAATAGAATGTGATCATAACTGCTATGGCACATATGTTGCATACACAGTAAACGACACATGTGTACTTTCTAATCATCTAGTATCCAATACAACATTAACGGATTTAAAAAAAATCTATGTATAATAAAGCCACTACAATGCATTAAAGCGCAAATTTGCATCACAACCAAACCAAGGAATCATCTGGTCTCATTATGGATCCATTTCCAGTTAACACGATGAAAGAAAGCATGTGATTGGTTGTTAAGGCCTCAAAGTGCAAGAAATCATAACAAATTGGATTGAAATAGTATGATGCAATACATCTTACAGAGTCTGTGAGTTAATGTGTAAATCCATGCCAACAGTTATGTTTTACAACAAATTTTCATTCACCACCATGGCCTGTTGAATTGTTGGTAGCTGGGGAATGGGCACAGATGGATGAGCATTTGATCCACACAGCTTATTGTTGTTGTGCTTTATGCAAAGAACACTGTTTCAATGTTAGGGAAGTAAACATAATCCATGATTTGATCTATTTGGGCCAGTATTTTCCTTCTGCACCAGACCTTCACATGTGTTTGTCCATTTTGTAGTGCAGCCCCTCCTTTGTGTTCCTCCTTCTCTACAGTAAAGCCACTCCTCCCCTTCCAGCTCAGCTCTTTCACTTCATTACTCCCTCTCTGCCTACTCTGCAGTCCCACCGTCTCTGCTCTCCAGCCTAAAAATAACTCACTTACAAACAGTGTTTTCACCTCCAGCCATTTTCTGGGTGCTGCAATGCTAGCTTATGGAGAAAGAGCACTGCAAAATGGAAAGGCTGCTGTTCACCTTTTTTTTTAGCCATTGCAACCTCATTTCCTCTTAACTGCAATATTTCAGCTTACTCCTGAGTCCTTCCTTTCTCTGCAGTTTCCCCATGTACCCCCTTCTTTTGCTGTGCAGGTCACCCTTTCCTTTCTTTGTGGATTGGAAACAACTGAAGACCAGAACTGTGTGGCCCCACCTTCCTCTGACACAGTATCAGGAGATCAGGAAACAGAAGAGGACAGACCAGCGTGCTTCATACGTTTCGAGCCTGCTCCTAGGAAGTAATTGGAGAGGAGGGAAAAGTATGCATTTCTTACATGCATCCAGCAATAAATGGCCATCCATTAACATTTCAATAACATCAACATGTGACAACTCTGGATCCTTCGAGTCTTTTGGCTTGGAAATCGAATATGAACGGATATTTTATGCTTTGCCATATAAGTGGAAAATATTGGACTGGTACAAGAACATCTGTGGGCTAAGTGTTCGCAACAGAGAAAGGACCAATGGAATACAATGAAAAGACACATAACAAATACAGACTTGGAGATTATTTTTGCACCGCCTGTATCACACTGCTCGTGGTGCTTCAAATATAGCAGAGTATGCTGCCTGGTTCTCTACATCTGTTTGTGTGAAAGGAAATTTCCTGCGAGGAGACTGCTGAACCATACTGTGCATGGATTTGCAGCACATGGCATCTCTGGGCCTGACTCAAGCAAGAGAATCCTAAAGGGAGGCACCTGCATTCCAAAGCACATGATCCACTTTGCAGTGTAGTCTGGGGCTCAATAACACTTTTTAGAAAACAAAGAACAATGGGCACATTATGAAGAACATTGGGCTTATTTTTTATTAAACATTTTACAAATACATATGCTATGTTCCACCGCAGGCCAGAAAGCTGGACAAAGTACAGCTGTTTGAAAGGCTTTGACGTCTTAGATCCCTCCAGATCTTAGTTTCATTTCTACAACTAATATCGCATAAAAGAAGCCAACCAATGACATGAACACGTCACAGAACTGTTTATAGATGCAAGCATTCTGATACCTCTCAGGTATATGTTTGTATGTAACAGGAAGTGCTACAAACTGCTTCTGAGCATTATTGTGCCAGCTGCAAAAACGGAGACAAACACCAAGTAATCTGGAGCTATCTGCCATTCAGCTATTACCATTACAGCTACGCTATTACAAACGGAAGTGGTCAAAATTGCAGATTACTGTGCTTCTAATGCATTAGGGCTGATTTACCAAAACTGGAGAGTGCAAAATCTGGTGCAGCTGTGCATGGTAAACAATCAGCTTCTAACTTCAGCTCGTTCAATTAAGCTTTGACAAAGAAACCTGGAAACTGATTGGTTTCTATGCACAGTTGCACCAGATTTTGCACACTCTAGTTTTAGTAAATCAACCCCATTGCTGTTTAGAGGTACCCTTGACGCTGTTAACACAGTAGGAATGCTTCTAAAAAGGCGGTCTTACAGACATCACCTATAAGTTTTCTTTGTGACTACTAACACCTAACGAATGCTTTTGTTGGAGATCTGCCTATGGAAATCTGCTGGAAATTCATGGATTCCTGGTTACATCTACTTTTGAGGAAATGAGGAATGTGCAGCCCAAGACAACACCTGTCAGAGCTGGTTCTGAAAGTAGTGACTCAGTTTAGGTATAAGGTGAAAAATTATTTGCATAGCAATGCCGCAAACTACATGGAGGTTTTGCCACTTTTTAAGCAGAGAATATTTTTTAAAAATTGGTTTTCTTCAATAATCTAATAGAAACCAACCGACAGACCTACATAATATGAGTAATACATGGAATGCCTCTATTATCAAAGTGCAAATCTATTACAATCATAAAGTCTTATAGGCATGGATGGTGCTGGCCTACATCTCCAGTGAGATGAAGCAACCTGTCTATACAACTGTGTGGGAAAGTTACAGCCAGTCAGCTTCATTGCATATAAGGAAACTACCCTCCATGCTTAACAATAGAAGCTGTCACATCACAACCTCTCATGGATATTTACAGCTATCTATGAAAAAAAAAGAGACAAGGAAAAAAGCCAAAGAAATCCGTGTGAGTAATACATTTTTCACAGCTTTGTTTATAGTGCTTTAAATTTGTTTGAATTTTTTCATTTTAGGTAATGCTAAATTGTTGACAAATTGGATTAAGGTGCTGTTCACTGTTGTAGATGCCATGGAGTTCCAAGTCTAGATCAAAGAGAAGCGGGGCAGGTCGGTATATTGAGAGGAAGGCTCTGCTTAAAAAGAATTTCATATTTATATTTTAACATCAAACTATCAGAGGAACAAACAACTAGCTTTGTTCTTCAGAACCCTGGGTTTTTAGTTTTTACAGGTGTTACTAAGTTCTAGGAGCGCTTACTCTGAGTAACGACACCTAGGTTTGACACATCAGCGGTTTTCAGTCCTTCCTATTCAAATAACCTACCTTCCCAGAGTGCTGTCCTATTGTTGTTCCAGTTTTGGTCTTCAGTTGCAGGCAGAGATGAACAAATCGTTTGTATATAATGTGCAGTTGCACAGGGACCCTCTAGTAGTAAGGGGACCATTTAGTCTAGATATGGATCGAGCAGATTCTGAAATCCATCCGGCATCATGTGGAATATAAATTGCTTATTTATAGAGCAAGGCAGGTTCTAGTATCCTAGAAGTGCTGGGCAGCAAGCAGATAATTTAAAATACTTCTCTTATTTCCTCTTGACACCAACTGGACTGGAAGTGAAGGTGTTCTTCAGGATCTTATCATCTGATCTATAACCAGTGAATAAAAGTTTGTTCTTTGAATAGTAGTTGAATGTGGGGCCCAAACATTTTTTGTGTACAGGGGTCCATTGGTGGCTATGCCTACCACTGCATTGAGAAGTCTATGGCTTGCACCTGCTAGGACAGGAAGAACTGCATGGTCCTTAGTGGTAGGCTGTTTCTTGTATTGCTGGACATTCTGTTTCTAGACTTAGAATTAGAAACAAGTCTGTTTCTAATTCTGTGAGCTTTGTGATTGTGCAGCTGAAAAGCTACAGTAAGTATTATTGTTCTGAAACACAAGCTCTGTATTTAAAGAATATGAGGCTCTTAAATGCCTTTCCATACCTCTTTTTCCAGGTTTCATGAAGTGCCCACTTTTCAAACTTCATTCTGACTTTGTCTATACTGACCCTGGATTGACTTATTAAAGTATACCAGCAAGAGATGTTCCCTGCAAAGGAAGAGGTAGTACACTTACCTCTCACGTGGCGCGTGTCTTGTACCTCCCCTCCAATCCCGTGCTGCAGCCTCTACCAGTCTCTTCAATATTCCACACTTCTAGATGCCTGTGTCCCCTGCTGTTGCTATTGGTTCCTTTCTCCAACCTCTATTTCAACTGGTTGAAAGAATAAACTATGGGGCAGCTAGGGGCACTCCTGGAAATGTCAAATGCTGAATATACTGGGAAGACTGCAGCACTAAAACGGGAGACACAAGCTGCCAGAAAGGCGAGTATATTAACACTTTTTTTTGTGGGGATTTTTTGCCTCTTTTTTTTTTAAGGCCTGACAGGGTCGTTTTGAGAAGTATTGGGTATGGTTAAAGTATAAGTTCCCCTTTTAAAGAAAAGTAAATAAATGCAGGCAAAAAAATGTACATTTATTATTTTTTTTACTTGAAGCATTGTCAGTGTATCTGTCTGCTTGTACCTCATAAAAGCAGACAGTTACACACTGACAGGAACAGAGAATGAACTACCAGAGCGTTCAACAGCATCATGCTAGGTAGTTCACTGAAAAATAAAAGCGGACAATCGCAAAGGCTGGCAGAACTTGTAGTTTTCACATTCACAGAACACTGTGAATGGATGATGTGCTGGGTGGGCAGTGGGACGTGCTTCAGATTGTGGTAGCGAGCGGGGGGAGAAGATCCCCTGCTTGCTGTCAAAACAGGGACTTGAGGGAGGTGGAGGCTGGTGCAATTGTAACATGTTACACCATGAATATGCGTGTAACTTTTAACATGTTACAAAAGGTGAACTTACAGTATCCTTTAAAACAGTCGGCATCTTTAGTTCGGTATTCAGACAAAACTTTACCAGAGAAGATAGCCAGGCAGGTAACTAGCATGTAATAACCTTCTGGTTTTTAAATAATGAGCTTTCCATTTCAGGCATTGAATGCTTATGCAGATGCAACTGAGAATTTACAAATATATACAGTATCTCACAAAAGTGAGTACACCCCTCACATTTTTGTAAATATTTTATTATATCTTTTCATGTGACAACACTGAAGAAATGACACTTTGCTAAAATGTAAAGTAGTGAGTGTACAGCTTGTATAACAGTGTAAATTTGCTGTCCCCTCAAAATAATTCAACACACCCCCTAAGTGAAAATGTCCAAGTGTGTGTGTGTGTGTGTGTGTGTGTATAAAGTATCTCACAAAAGTGATTACACCCCTCGCATATTTGTAAACATTTTATTATATCTTTTCATGTGAAAAATAAAAAAACTCAACACACAGCCATTAATGTCTAAACCTCTGGCAACAAAAGTTAGTTCACACCTAAAGGAAAATGTCCAAATTGGGCCCAATTAGCCATTTCCCTCCCCGTTGTCATGTGACTCTTTAGTGTTACAAGGTCTCAGGTGTGAATAGGGAGCAAGTGTGTTAAATTTGGTGGTATCACTCTCACTCTCTCATACTGGTCTCTGGAAGTTCAACTTGGCACCTCATGGTAAAGGACTCTGAGGATCTGAAAAAAAAGAATTGTTGCTCTACATAAAGATGGCCTAGGCTATAAGAAGATTGCCAAGACCCTGCAGCATGGTGGCCAAGACCATACAGCAGTTTAACAGGACATTTTCCACTCAGAACAGGCCTCGCCATGGTCGACTAAAGAAGTTAAAGCGGGAGTCCGGTGACCAATCTTCTTTTTTTTTTTTTTTAGGTCATTGAGACACTTTGCTAATCCCAAAATAATACTCACAGTTTGGGTATAAAATTTCCACCTCTGTCTGTTTTCGTACTGAAGAATAACTTCAAAAATGTGATGCTGGCTGTTTCCATCTTGCTTGTGGGCATGTGAAGCCCACAAGCATTGATTTCCGGGATGCGGTGAATCCTGTTCATTCACAGCTTGTTCACGCACATGATCATTGTTCCCGCACTGAATCTTGGGAAGCCTGACACTAAGCTCCCAGGAGACAGTGCGGCTCCGGGGAAAGGCAATAAACACGCCTACTCCCATGGGAGGAGAGACAGGAAGTGCCACAATAAAGTACAATATAAAGGTAATTACAGCGATAAAAAAACTTTTCCTGCGGCATTTGAACATGTATGCAATTAACTGAAGGGGGTAAGATTAAGTTAAAAATTTGAGTGGAACCCCGCTTTAAGTGCAGGTGCTCAGCATCATATCCAGAGGTTGTCTTTGGGAAATAGATGCAGGAGTGCTGCCAGCATTGCTGCAGAGGTTGAAGGGGTGGGGGGTCAGCCTGTCAGTACTCAGACCATACGCTGCACACTGCAGCAAATTGGTCTGCATGGCTGTCATCCCAGAAGAAAGCCTCTTCTAAAAATGATGCACAAGAAAGCCTGCAGTTTGCTGAAGACAAGCAGACTAAGGGCATGGATTACTGGAACCATGTCCTGTGGTCTGATGAGACCAAGAGAAACTTATTTGGTTCAGATGGTGTCAAGCGTGTTTGGTGGCAACCAGGTAAGGAGTACAAAGACAAGTGTGTCTTGCCTACAGTCAAGCATGGTGGTGGAAGTGTCATGGTCTGGGGCTGCATGAGTGCTGCTGGCACTGGGAGCTACAGTTCATTGAGGAATCTATGAATGCCAATATGTACTGTGACATACTGAAGCAGAGCATGATCCCCTCCCCTCAGAGACTCGGCCGCAGGGCAGTATTCCAACATGAAAAAGACCCCAAACACCTCCAAGATGACAACTGCCTTGCTAAAGAAGCTGAAGATAAAGGTGATGGACTGGCCAAGCATTTCTCCAGACCTAAACCCTATTGATCATCTGTGGGGCATCCTCAACAAAAGGTGGAGGAGCGCAAGGTCTCTAACATCCACCAGCTCCGTGGTGTCATCATGGAGGAGTGGAAGAGGACTCCAGGGGCAACCTGTGAAGCTCTGGTGAACTCCATGCCCAAAAGGGTTAAGGTAGTGCTGGAAAATAATGGTGGCCACACAAAATATTGACACTTTGGGCCCAATTTGGACATTTTCACTTAGGGGTGTACTCACTTTTGTTGCCAGCAGTTTAGACATTAATGGCTGTGTGTTGAGTTATTTTGAGGGGACAGCAAATTTACACTGTTATACAAGCTGTACATTCACTACTTTACATTGTAGCAAAGTGTCATTTCTTCAGTGTTGTCACATGAAAAGATATAATAAAATATTTACAAACATGTGAGGGGTGTACTCACTTTTGTGAGAGATATATATACAGTAACTTTAACTTATTGTAAAGGTACAATTCAGTCAAAATTTAAAATGATATCTTAAAAAGCAGAGTGCACAGCCTACCTGCCCAGTACTTCATTTTCAGTTCCTGACATTGCTGCAGTTCACCAGTACCTCCCAGTTCATATTGTCAACAGCCAAGTGACCTGAGAACTGAAAGCTATTCTCTGTCTCTCATGTGCAAAAAACGCCTAAGGTAAAGAAAAAACACCAGTATTGAAATATTTCTCAGAGTCATCATTTATATTCAAACCTGCTATAAATGGAATTAATGACACAGGAACTAAAGAGAATATGAGAGAAAACCTTCCACTGCACTATTAGCATCCAGAAAGCATAAACTTGTTCCATGATGTCAAGATGCACTGAATTATATGAAACTCAGACTTGACTGAATTATATGAAACTCACAGGTGAATTGAAATAAATTATTTCTTTGATCACCGTATATCGTATATCATATCATTTTATAACATCAACAATTGTAATAACATTACAACCAATAGTTATATTTGACAATCCAATATAAGCTTACTTTAAATATCTCCTTTTATGTTGTGAGTGCTGCCTGTCTGCTGACCATCACTTTCCACAACTCCCTGGATTTCCTGCATGCTTTGCAGCTTCTCTTTTGCTGTTTACTTTCAATTTTTAAGGACTACATATCCCATGGTACCTGGCTGCCTGCAAGCAGTGATTCCTGTACTGACTCCGCCTCCTCAAACTCCTCCTCTCAGCATTGCAATAGTACCAAAGACAGGCTCTGTCAAATCTGTGACTAAAATTACAAGTAAATTATGTAGAGATCTTTACAAAGTAAGTTTACAAACTTCAAGATTGTTCATATTAATAGGAGTAAGCTATAAGTAATTGAAATCAACATGGAAGGGTATTATGTAATTTTTATATTTTGACCATATTCGCTTTTACATTCTGGGTTTAGTGTTTGCTGAATAAGATTAGTAGCACATTGGTTGGTTTCATTGTTTTTTGGAATAGCTCTATGCTCAGGATATAACATGTTTTGGAATGATCAAAAATTTGGAAATCAATGTGAAGTCATACTAACGGTCATTTTCTTTCAATGGAAACAAGCCATTTGCAAGTGAGTGTGTATCATAACAAGAAGATGAACAGTTTTCTAGTATTTGAAGAATATGATAGATCTAAAAAAAAAAGTTCAGGAATAAAAAAAATAAAAATTATACAGTACATATTCACATATACATGATACGAAAATTGAAAGAAAATTTTCGTCCGAACGATCTGCCGTTTTTCGAATCGTTAGTATGGTGCTTTTAACAGCTGATTGCGTTTTTTTCATCCGACAAAAGCGGAATGTGCAGACTATAAAATTGTTGTCGTACGTGAACTCAACATCCGATTTTCGTTGAATCAGTATGGTTTTTGCACGCAACAAATCGTAAGAGCAAGACTACGCATGCTCAGAAATGAAAGAATGCATACAAAACTAGTCAACACATTACGTCACTTCTGAAGTTGTATTCTGTCGTACGAGAATTTTCGTACAGTGAGTAACCTCTTCACTTTCGACATGAGACTAGCATGCAACAAAAAACGGATGAACGGTCATCCGAAAATCTGATCGTGTGTACGAGGCTTAGACTGAGGACCGAGCCATCAAAGACAACTGATCACTGGGTTCTCGGACTTCAGTAAGCAGAGAGCCAGTGACTCTCTGCTCTGCTTCTCTAACGCTTACTGGAGCGTTGGCTCCGTGGAGGGGGTGAGAGAGGCTTGCTCAGCCACTGAGCAGCTCACCATGAGGCCGAGCGAGCTGCAGCTCAGGAATCTGGGTGGACCCCAAGTCCGAAATCTCTCCAGAGCCTGGAGCGGCTCAGTAACATCAGCCAACAGCGGGCTTTAGCAGTCCTGTAATCCATAGGAGAAGGGCCCTTCTTCTCCTTTAGCATTCTGTAAACTATTCTATCCCTCTTGCTATCCTATCAAACAGTAAAGGCTTTATTGCTCCCTTTCTTATGTCAAAGCTCCCTAGAAATGTCCAGATAGCAGCTCTGAAAACTTTGGAATTCTTTCTTTGGTTAGAATATTTTTATTCTATTGATTGAAGGCTGCTGATAGAAAAAAATATTTACAGTACATGGGGAGACACGAGATAAAGGAAGCTAAAGTGAAAGTGAAAGTATTTTAAGTGCATTTTTACGCAGCTGCTTGCTTCAGCTACCAGAATGAGCCATGTTACCAAATTGACTCCATTCTGGTTAGTGAAAGCAGTGTCAGTGTCATGTTCTAGCACATTTTAAAAACCAGTCCGCAGTGACTGCCACTGTGTTTCTTTTCTTGCATATTCAGTAATGGATTGAATTTCCTGATTTTACCAGTTCTGACAGGACTGTAAAGAATGTTTGCTATTTACTTTTCTTGTGAAAAGGATTGCAGTATTATGACTTGAGGACTAAATTGGTAAAACTGTGAACTTTGCATGAACAGATAAAGTTATTTAGTAGTTATTTACGTTAGCTTGCTTATGACAAATTTTGCAGTCTGACTAATTATGCAATAGTACTGTATTTAGTAGAGCTGCACAATTCTGGGAAAAATTAGAATCACGTTTTTTTTTGCTTAGAATAATGTAACATCATCTTTCACATTATACAAAAACATTGGGCTAACTTTACTGTTTAGTTTTTTTTTTTTTTTAATTCATTAAAGTGTATTCTTTTCCAAAAAAATTGCATTTGAAAGACCGCAGCGCAAATACAGTGTGACATAAAATATTTACAATACTAAGTTGCGCTAAACCTCCATATAAAGGGAATCTGTGCGATAAAATTAATTGTGCTAAACTTCGATGAAGTGAATCCGTGCAATAAGAAATTGATTAGTTATCACACTAT
Source organism: Lithobates clamitans (assembly GCA_037952925.1). Taxonomy (NCBI): domain Eukaryota; kingdom Metazoa; phylum Chordata; class Amphibia; order Anura; family Ranidae; genus Lithobates; species Lithobates clamitans. The sequence continues at coordinate 693,526 of JBBGZY010000382.1, read as the reverse complement.
AAATAGACCATTATATTGAAGATGAGTTTCCAATGTGAGATTGACACACGATACACCTAATAATTCTGGTGAAAAAAGGTGCAACTTCCACCTCTACACAAACTGCCGCTTACCGACTTCAAATGATCTCCTTTTACGGGAGATCACACACGCTTTTGGCTTAATACCCAGCCCGGGCCTTTAAGATATAAAGCAATGACCGCGCAATTGTCAGTTAAAGCGACGCAGTGCCGTATTGCAAAAAATGGCCTGATCAGGAAGGGGGCAAATTCTTCTGGGGCTGAAGTGGTTAAACTTGCCTCATTTACAGACTGAAGTTCATTCCTTTGATCTAAAGAACAAAACATTACAATGTTTATAGTTTGCTCAGCGGCTGAGGAATGTTGTAAAACTTGGCAGACTGCTTTGACAGCTGTCGGCTTGAGCAGAGAACTCTGCATAGAATCGGGAAAATGCTTTGTTAAGATCACAAGGGGGAAAGAATTGCGATCTCCATTCTTAACGATTAATCGTGCAGCTCTAGTATTTAGTAAACTGAAGTGCAGTATATTACCAGCACACCATGGATCTTCAGAATAACGCCCAAAAATGTATTAAGATGATAATACCACAGCAGTAAATTGTGAAGTTTTGGGGCCATGTAGGATCCCTAGCTTGTGCGATGGGAATATTTCACTTGATTCACTTAAAAGGAGTCATGTTAGCTGGTGGTACAGCTATTTTATTTTTGCCACAGCTGTTTACAGTCATGAGTACCTACCTTTCCATGTGTAGGTGGGTGGTCCGTGTGGGCATTCAAGCACACCATGAAGAATTTGGTAAAAAGGAATACATGCGCCTTCATCCATTTCCTATCTTGGCTTACCAGAATCATCTGAATTAGTCACAACAAGATGTTATGTTTTCTAATGAGCTATTACTATTTGTATTGCTCTGAAAAATCACCTTCATGACGTCATCCAGGTACCTGCCTCTTTGCCTCAGATGAAGGTATTTATTCATTCATTTATTACAAAGCTCCCTGTGAATGGCTGAGCAGCTCTCAGCCCGACTTGTTTTTTGTTCCAGAAGCTGGTTGTGAACAGCACTGCATACTGTATCTAGCTGAGCAACATACAGTTTATATACAGCTCTCACAACCGCTGTTAGTAAAGGGAATAGTTTCGACCAGCTTGGTCCATACGAACTATATAAAGTTCACTGAAACATGGAGTTCTGCTTTAATATAAACATATACAATTTCAACAGAGAGAATGGTCAAAGCAGAAGGGCAGACCCAGAAACACAAGTGGGGATAGCTCACTGATAAATTTCCAGAGATATGCAGCGTTAGATGATGCATCTTTCTCTCTTGTAACATGGGTTGCAGGAAAGAAAATCACTTGAATCCCCCATAAACACAGACCGTGTTGACAGGGGAATCCTTCCTGTGGAGCTAATGTGTTCTCCCAGTTGGAGGGGGTGAGGCGCGGGAGAGTTTGAAGTCTTACACAGGTACTTCCAGGCACCGCAAGGTCTCTTCAATGTTGTGACAAAGTCAATGCCAGCCAACATTTTCTGTTTTGTCTTTGATACAGCAACAAAGGGTTAGCTCCTTTTCTGCACTCCATAAATAAAAAAATAAATAGAGAAGGGACAGACAAAGATGCATTTTTGATAAATAGACTGCCACTGTCATAATACAGTAAGGGCCTATTCACACAACATGTTTCTTAATGCAGGCCCACTGCAATGACAAGCTGAAATCCATCGGATAGCCAATATGGCATAATGCAAATTGCCTTGTCTATGTGTTGGGACTGCATTGGGCAAGGCTTCCTACCACAGCCCAACGCATATGGTATAAATGGTCCCTAATCACTTATCTACTGATATTCGTTTATAAATGACAAAGTGGTGACCACATATACCTGCAGCGTCATTTATAAATGGCCCTGCAGAAATCACAATCAGGTGACCAGTGTGCCCGTTATTGGCAGTGTTCTGAGCTATCATTGGATGACAGTGTGCGGAGTCGATCCGAGAGGCTCTGTACCTTGTGTCATCACAGCAATCACAAATGTAAAGAGAGCCCACACATTCCAATGGAGGAAGGAATGAAAGACTTATTAATTGCTTTTTTCCAGATGAAAGTATCAGTGGGTCATTTTTAACCCTCATTTTGAGGGATTTTTCAGGTGCTCCCATTGAATTATATGGGCCAAAAACGCCCCATTCTGCTTCACAATTAGATCATGTACCTTTCTGTATGTTTCTGATCTTCAGGTATCAAGCTTGAGATGCTTGAAAAAGTGTGCAAATAAGCACAATTTAAAAGCATAGGATTTTAGTTGATGAGCATTTTGCAGCTTTGAAACTTCAAGCCACAAAATTCTCAGGTGCGAATCAGGGCTTAATGTAGTTGTAAACCTCTAAAATGAAAATTGAACAAAGCATATCCTTCTATATTGGGCACCCGCAATGATCCAAAGCACCACGTGTGATTTCTGTCCACTCTTTCATTCCTCTGCTATCTGCATGAGTCACTTCTGACAGTCTATGCCAACACCAAGCAATCTCGGTTGACAGCTCACCCCCTCTCCTCCAACACACAGAAGGTGATTGACAGCCTCAGCTATGCATGTGTCCTTACGAGACTGTGTAGAAGGGGGTGTGTCAATTCCCTACACTCAAGTCTCAGATTACACTCAGCTCCCTGCTTTATGCTGTGCAGTGTGTGTGAACATCAGGTCCCCATCCCCTGCCTTCTGGGGTTGAGAAATGATGTGTAAAATGTATGCTTTAGGGGGCTGTAGAGGCGAGAGTGCCGCAGATAAACAGGTGCAACTTATGTAGGAGAATTCGTTTATAACCACTTTAAAGGAAAAGTGTGGAAATCCTAACAATAAAAATCCACTCACCTACCTACTGCGGGATTGTTCTGATGCTGCAGCTGTCCCCTGCTGACTCTAAGCATGAGATTTGAGCAATCACATGACCACTGATCGCTCAGTTCTTGGGTCTGCTCTGAGCACAGAGTGGTAACTATCAGTCACCACTCCGTGCTCTGCCCCTGCAGTGCTCACTGGAGCCAGGCAGTGAAAGGGGCAAGAGCAGCTGGCCCTGGCTCTCAGTCCTACACACTAAGAGCCTGAGTCAGCTGCTGGTCAGGAATCTGGGTGGATCCTGACATTATTGCCGGGATCCTCTCAGAAACTAGAGCAGGTCTGTGATGTCAGCTGGCAGTGGGTCACATTAGTGTAAAAGTAAGTGTGCTCCTGTGACCCACATGAGAAGTATGACCAAACAAGCTTTGGCCATATTTTTCTTTTAAGATTCTTTTACAGTTTTTAGTTATTATTTTCTGTGTTTCACTGGAGAGATTTTCGGTCACTTCCCGTCGTGGAGACCCAACAGGAAATCAAAGGAAGTCTCTCCAAAGTGAACAGAATTCCCATCTTAGAGAGTTGACATAGTATATATTGCAATTGTCCTGATGACAACCAAGGCTCCATTGTCATGAGAGTTTACATGTGCTTCAAATTCCAGTGGCAAATGACTGGAAACTGGCGGTAATTAAAGTAAACTAAAATCAAAACTTTTTTTGTTTTGGATAGAGTGGAGAGGGATTAGAACACCTGTTACTTTTTATTGCTGTCTGTGCCACCATTAGGGAGATTCACCCTTTCTATTTGTTCTGTTTACCATTATCATTGAAAGTAAAAGTAAAAAAAAATCCCAAATTTTGGGTTGTCCTACATGCGTTTTCAATGGGTTTTGTGTGCCATTTGTGCTGGTAGTTAGGAGCAGGCACCCCCCAGCACCCTAGCAACCATTGATTCATCCCTGCTATCAGTGAGGGATTCTCCACTGACAGCAGAAAGTAAATACAAGAGCATAAAACAAAAGGAAAAAAAAACCAGCGTGCTGGTTCCCCTCCAACCCCTCCCGAATTTAAAGGGGACCCCATGCCAAAAAAACAAACGAAAAAAAGTGTGGGGTCCCCCCCCCCCCCCAAATCTATACCAAGCCCTTTGTCTGGTATCTCTTTTAAGGGGAATCCCATACCAAAATAAAAAAAACCTGACCCTTATCCGAGCATGCAGCTCCCAGATCCCACCCCCTTGCCCCCATGTGAAGGAGTATGCTCATTCACCCAAAAAATGTTTAAAGTACATAAAAACACAAGACAGTTTTTGACAAGTCCATTATTAAAAAAATACCCTTGATGTAAATCCATCATCAATCACAATGAGCGCCAGGCCACTGAACATGACCGCTCTCATTGTCTGACACTCTAAGGGGCATGGTCACCTGGTGACCTGCCCTATGACATCCATCGGAGACCCCACCCAATGATGTCATAGGGGCAGTAGTCACCTGTGACCACGCCAATTTGTTTACTTAATGGTACGTGGGGGAGGGGGAGTGGTGCTGTAATTCGGTGAGCGTCAAGCAACCGAAGCGTGTGGCTTTTTTTTTTTTTTATTGTACAGGTCAGTGGCTGGCGTTCATTGTGATTGATGATCGTAGGTGTGCGCAGCCTATTACATTAGGGTGTGCACCCCAAAGCTTAAACACATATGCGTATGTGTGTGCGTAGCAGAACCCCCATTATAATTTATGCACCCCCTGAACATATATCTGTGTGTGTGTGTGTGTATATATATGTCTCTCCTAAAGTAATATATGTAAACCCCCATAATTTCTGCAGCCTATTATCATGATGCATATGTATAACGATGTATGTGGCCCCTCTATAGTGATAGATACAAATGTATAGGGCCCCTCTATAGTGATATATATATATATATATATATATATATATATATATATATATATATGTATGTATATGGACCCCTGTAGTGCTCACCAGCTCAGTGACAGCCCTGTGCAGTGACACCCCAACAACTGCTCAACATACAAGCGGAGTGATAGGTCCTGTTCCCACGCCTCCTCTGTCCACACAGTCAGAATGACAGTGTCTGGCTCCGCCCCTCCTCTCCTTGTACAGGGTGAGTGACAGTCCTGTCCCCACCCCCATGCTCCCATTGGTTGTCCCTCCAGGATTGAGTAGAGAGAAGAGGACAGGCTGGATACAGGGCAGAGAGTGGAAGCTCTTGTGTGTGCCTTGCCTGTTGCTTCCCTCCTAGAGGTCTATGACACTGCTACCCTGCAGACTGAGCCTAGACTTTGGAGTGCTGTCCCCGGTTACCAGCCTGACCTTAAAGTGCAGGGGGTGATTGCACCCTCTGTGCACACCTTTGTTGACAATGGATTTACATTGGGGACACTTTATTTTTTTTTAAATAAAGAACTTGTCACAAACTGTCTTGACTTTTGACTTGGATGCAGTTGTGGAGCTTCCTTATTTATTTGAATGTGTAGTGCTACATGTTGGGTGAACTTTGCTTTGTGTCAGTGGCATGTAAACATGCCAATCCGCTGCCTATTGCAGCTTAATCCTTTCATGCCTAAGCCTATTTCTGACATTTGTTGCTTACAAGTTAAAATATCCATATTTTTTGCTAGAAAATTACTTAGAACCCCCAAGCATTATATATATATATATATATATATATATATATATATATATATATATATATATTAGCAGAGACCCTAGAGAATAAAATGGCGATCGTTGCAAATTTTTTATGTCACACAGTATTTGCACAGCGGTCTTTTAAACGCAATTTTTTGGGGAAAAAAGACACTTTCATGAATTAAAAAAACAAAAACAGTAAAGTTAGCCCCATTTTTTTGTATAATGTGGAAGATGATGTTATGCCGAGTAAATAGATACCAAACATGTCACGCTTTGAAATTGCGCACACTTGTGAAATGGTGACAAACTACGGTACTTAAAAATCTCCATAGGTGACGCTTTAAACATTTCTACTGGTTACCAATTTAGAGTTACAGAGGATGTCCTTATTGCTCTTGCTTTAATGATCGCAGCAATACCTCATGTGTGGTTTGAACACCGTTTACATTTGCGGGCGAGACTTATGTATGCGTTCACTTCTACGTGTGAGCATGGAGAGATGGGGCGCTTTAAATTTTTTAATTTTTTTTACACTGTTTTAAAAAAAAAAAAAAAAATTCTGATCATTTTTATTGCTGTCACAAGGAATGTAAATATCCCTTGTGACAGTTATAGTCAGTGACAGGTACTCTTTATAGAGGGATCGGCGTCTATAAGACCCCAAATTTCTCCTTTGCACTTAAAAGTATTCAAAACGCCAAAATCTGCGTTTTAGAATAGTAGGGATTTTTAAAAATTGGTGCCATTGCCAGCCGAGTAAACCGGAAGTGATATCATGACATCGCTTCCAGGTTACTAGATAGCAGACCCGATCGGAGACGATTTCGGTTTAATTCGGGTCTTTGACCAGCTGGCGGGTCACTCGGGCCTCCCGGTGGGATGGGAGAGCCACGGAAGGTGGCGGGATATCCCCTCCCGCCCCTTAGGATAACAGCCGAGCGGCTTTTAGCCAAATCGGTTTTTATCACTAAAAAGCCAACTGTTGGTTCTAAAAAACAATACCGGCAACTGCAGGCATCACCCCGGAATAATCCCTTCATGCCAAGAACGCATATTTGCATACAGTCAGCGTTAAGGGGTTAAAGCAGAAGAAAGCCCATCGATTTAAAGCGGCGTACCACCCAAAAGTGGAACTTCCGCTTATATGCTGCCTCCCCTCCTCCGGGGTCACATTTGACACCTTTTAGGGGGGGTGGGGAATGAGGACCCATTTATGACTGGTCCCCTTCCCAGGTTCCTGGGACATGGCCTGGGTTAGCAGCTACAGTATTTGTAGCTGCTGACTTTTACATTTTTTTTTGGCTGGACCTCGACTTTAAGGGCTCATTTACACTAGCTTCGGCTTCAACACACATTAGGCTAGTTTACACTTGCTTCAAAACAAGGCTTCGGACACGCTTTGTTAAAGCTCTCTGAACGCCAATCAAAGCTCCTGTCACTAAATAAAATGGTTCACTTTCGGTCCTGTTTACACCTTGCTTTTGATTTGCTTCAAAAAGTAAACCCCATGTCGCTTTAGTGGTGCTTCAAAGCCTCCATAGAAGTCTATGGCAAAGCTTGCTTGAAGCCCCGCTGAAGCCCCAAGCAAAAGCAAGGTGTAAACAGGAATGTAAGCTAACCATTTTGTTTAGTGGCAGGGGCTTTTTACTGGCGTTCAGAGAGCTTTAACAAAGTGTGTCCAAAGCCATGTTTCGAAGCAAGTGTAAACTAACCCTAATAGTTTCAAAAAACAGTTACATGCCAGGAATGTAACGGCTAGTTTACACTTGCTTCAAAACAAGGCTTTGTTAAAGCTCTCTGAACCCCAGTCAAAGCCTGTCACTAAATAAAATGATTAGCTTACAGTTCTGTTTACACCTGCTTTTGCTTGGTGCTTTGATGAGGCTTTGGTGGAGCTTCGATGAGCCTTTGGTGGGGCTTTGATGAGCCTTTGGTGGGGCTTCGATGAGCCTTTGGTGGAGCATCGATGAGCCTTTGGTGGGGCTTCGATGAGCCTTTGGTGGGGCTTCGATGAGCCTTTGGTGGGGCTTCGATAAACCTTTGGTGGGGCTTCGATGAGCCTTTGGTGGAGCTTCAATGAGCCTTTGGTGGGGCTTCAATGAGCCTTTGGTGGGGCTTCAATGAGCCTTTGGTGGGGCTTCAATGAGGCTTCAAGCGAGCTTTGCCATAGACTTCTATGGATGCTTTGAAGCACCACTGAAGCTACATGGGGTATAATTTTTGAAGCGAAGCCGAAGCAAAGAAAAAGCAAGGTGTAAACAGGACTGTGAACTAACGATTTTATTCAGTGACAGGGGCTTTGACTGGCATTCAGAAATCTTTAACAAAGCGTGTCCAAAGCCTTGTTTTGAAGCAAGTATAAATTAGCCGTTAATGCAGAAGCAAGTGTAAACGAGCCCTAACTGTCACATTGCCTGTGCTGTCAAACCATCCAATGGCTGGTGACATAACTGATCACATGTGCAGCACCATGACAGATGATTGGTCAAACAGAGGCCAAGATGGCATCTTCCTTGGCTGAAAACAATAGGAGAGTTTGCTTTCACTTTGGTTGGCAGAATTGCACATTTTTTTTGCCACCCCCCAACGGCAAGTGTAAATAAATGCGTAGTTTCCTGTAACACGTCTCTATCTCCTGTAATGTGTCTGCAGTCTCTGTCTTCTCTATTATGTCTCTGACAGGCTTCTGTCACATATTAAATATTATGTGTGGCCCTTTGGTGCTGCCAGGGACCCCTCCACCTTATAAGTAGACATGCCCTGGTGTAACCCTTCCCTACATGCCCTGTTGTGTGTGCCCATGTAGTGCAGAATGTGTATCGCTCGTTATTGGGCAGCCCTATGTGACATAAGTCATGTGTTCCTTGTAGTCGCTGTGGCAGTGAAGCGGTATTCTCTCTTCCTGTCCTATGAGAAGGCAGAGCTCTGGCTGTGTACAGGGCCCGGGCTCTGTACGTATTGTGCCTGCCTGCAGACTACACCGGTCCGCTCAGCGTGACCCTCCCCATCACGACGTGCACGCTACGACGTCGGAACGTGGCATTGTGGATAGTGACGCCGAGCGGCGGTGTGTGCGAGAGTTTGGTGTGTACGAGACCGAGCGGGGTGTGAAGATGGCGGACGGGGAGGCCGAGGCGGAGAATGGCTCCTGCCCGGACCTGGCCGCCGAAATGCCCCGTTTGGAAGAGAGGTTACGGGAACTGGAGGGGCAGCTGAGGGTGGCGGGAGCCGGCGGAGGAGAGGACGAGGCCGTACAGGCGGCCAGCGAATACTGCCAGCGCTTCTGTCAGGTGAGAGGACTCGGTGAGGGGAGCGGAGGGTGGGGGGGTGTAGAGCGGCCATCATTGCCTGTCATGGGGACGGCTGGGTTCCCTGTGGCTGTAATGGTGGAGGGTGAGCTGGGCGGGATCACAGGCTCCTTTGTGTGTTTACATGTTCCATACATCTGTAGAGGCCTGTCCCCTCCTGTGTAACCTCTCTCCAGGCTGGCATGTATGCCCATTGTACTGCACCGACTCTATGACCTGCCTGGCCTCAGTGTCCCCTCTATATGTGTGTGACAGACAACATTCTCCATCTCCCCGCCCCCCCTGCTCTGATCTGCAGCCGCCCGCCTTCTGTCTGGAGCTAGGCACTGGCATGCATGCTGGACGATCAGCAACCGTGCTGCTTGCTATTGTACGCCGATTTCATCCATTCCTTCCTCCTTCTGATGGATCTGATCACGGGAAGGCCTGTCAATACTACCCTAGCTCCTGATCACAGGGCTTGGGGAGAGGGAATGGCTCACACACTCTGCTTTCACTTCTGTGCAGACACTATGGCCCCATACACACTATTAGATTTTCTGCAGATTTACCAAAACCATGTAATGCAAGGGCCTGCCTGATTGCATACAAATATTAAGGTTTGACCTCCTATTATATGGCTCTGGTAAATCCGAAGACAAAAATCTGCAGAAAATCCAATAGTGTGTATGGGGTTTTAGGGGATTATCTATAGTCCCCCACCCCCTCTTTTTATGACATTCTAGCATGCAGAGAATGTGATGTTTTCTCCTGTGGTTAATGAGCTTTTATTTAAGATTTAGTGTCTTCATTGTTGTCCTGATTTCCTTTTGTGGCTTCTGCTTATGACAGCTCAGATCAAAATGCTTTTACCTTTTTAACAGCTTGTACACATTACTCTAATGGACTGTGTAATATAAAATATGGCTGTTTCTCAGCACCCAGGACCATATCATCGCCTGTGCCAAAGAATTGTAGGGTATGAATCTTCCCAAGCAAACACAATAACCTGTACAGGTGTATACCCCTGGACGCATAATTATGCCAAGAGCTGTTCATATGTGGGCTAACTGTATCTTGTAGTTTTGTACAGGTGGCTATACAGGCATATTTTAAATTATACAGCCCGATGCACCTATGTGCATGAGCCCTTATCCTTTGCATCTCAGTGCTACCAATCAACTGTATCCTATAGGGATGCACCAATACCAGTTTTTTAAAGTTTTTGCAACCCTTAAAAAAAAAAAAAAAAAATCAAAGATCCTGTTCCCCTAAAGCAGATTCAACAGCACAGTGCTTGTGGTGTGTAATCTGCCCCTCTCTAAACTGTAAAAAACCTGGCTGATCTTGCCACTTCCTCTGTCTCCCTCTGTGAGCTGACAATGATAATCATGGCTGCTGAGCCATGACCACTGTGGTCTGCTCCGTGTCTGTACCCCCCCCCCCCGGTTAGTAGAAATAAAATATTAAAAATGGTCACTGCCAGCCCCTCTAGGCATACCACACAGTATAAGTGTTTTATTAAATTTTAGAGCTATCTTCAGGCCGGTCATGTGACTCACGGCCACACTACACCTCTGATCCAGGGCCACTGCAGGCCACGTGACCTCCCAGGGTTGACGTCAGAGGGAGATCTCGGTCCCTCCTGCAGTAGCCCTAGATCGGAGATGTAGAGCGGCCGCCAGTCACGTGAACGGCCTGAAGATAGCTATAAAGGTATTTACATGCCTCGTTTTATTAAAACGCTTATACAGTGTGGTTTGTCTATAATAGAGGGGCTGGCAGTGATTTACATGTTTGGGGTAACAACCATTTTAAGACCCAGTACCGATACTGTTTCTCAAGTATTCGCCAATACCTATTTTTAGCGTCGTGACAGTTTTTTATGGCTCGTTCACACCATACATGCACAAAAACTGATTTTTTTTTTGTCTTTTTTAGAGCATTTTCACATATTTGCGGGCCGGCCGGAGTGCAATTTGAAAGAGTCCTGTGCAATTTCAGTCCAGTTCAAGTGTGATTCTTTATCTCAGACACTACCATTCCCATTGAACTCACACCTGAACCGCTGAACGACATCACACCGGACCGAGCTTTGACATTGCACTGAAAACCAGCCCACACATATGTGAACTGAGACTGAAGGTATCGGTTTTAGTATCTTACTTGTGCAAATGCTTAGAATCGGCACCAGTAATCTGTGCAACGCTAGTATCCTATTTGCTGCCAAATCGTGTGTACCTGCATGCATTCTAGCAATGGATGTGTGCCATTTCTCAGGGTGGGTGTGTTAAAGGATAAGTTCATGTTTTTTAAAAAAATAACTGCACATTTTTTGCAAGTAAAAAGAAAATGTACCTTTTTTTTTTTTTTTTTTGCAGGAGCCTGTAAAGCATTCAGCAGATCGCTGGTGCCATGCAGGTCTCCTGCAGATCTGTCAGTGTATCGGCTTTCTCGCCCGAGGAAGCCGATGCATTCTGACAGGAAAATTCAATGAACTCGCAGTACTGTGGGAGTTAATTGAAAACTACAAGCTGTGGGACCTTGTAGTTTTCCATTCCCAGGACACTGAGTGATGTAGGTGGGCTAGTGAAACCCTGCTAAGTTACGCTTTTTTTTTTTAAATTGTGACAGCTAGCGGGGAGGGAGAAAATCCCTGCTAGCTGTCAGATCAGGGTGGAGGGAAGGAGGTCCGTTCGTAACATGTTACACCCTGAATATGGTTGTAACATGTTATGAAAGGTGAACTTCTCCTTTAAAGTAAAATTTTACCCTTAAGGGAAAGTTCTGCTTTATGCCCTCGCCGTGCTGCTTTTTGTCAGTTGTCCCACAGTCTTCTGGGACCTGTGACGTGTCCCAGAAGGTTGCGGGGGAAAATTTCCAATGGACTGCCGCAGCAATCTGACTAAAAGTGGGTACCTGTCAAAACTACGTACCCCCCCCCCCTAAAGAGTTCCAAATGGAAGAGGAGGGGGGAGCGGATACCGGCTCACACCTTCAGTCAAATTGCTGCGGCAATCCACAGGAAGTCCTCCCCTTGCAACCATCTAGGGCACGTCACAGGCCCCTGAAGCCTGCAGGACAATTCACAAAATGCAGCTGGCTCGCACATGCACAGTGGACAGCAGACTGTGAAGCCGCAAGGATTTGCAGCCAGCTGCCTACAGTAACCATGTCGGGTACCTGAAGATTGATGAAGAAGCGGTTCGGATGAGAATGGTGCTGGACAGGTGAGTGTCCTTTTATTAAGTCGGCAGCTACGGTATTTGAAGCTGCTGTCTTACTTTTTTTTTAATACACTGCAAAGATCCTTTTTAATGGTGACAACATGGACCATGCCTATGTAATGTGTTAAAACCACAACATGGAGTCTTATGTTGGAAGCTTATGTGACAGTGGAGTTTGGAAAGAGGGACTGTGTTGTTACCTTATAGCAGAAAGTCCTTAAAGCGGTATTAAACCCATAACCTAAAATGTAATATATTGCAACTTACCAGTCATTATTTGTGATGGTTGCATCCGTTTTATTTTCTTTGGATTACTTCTGTTTTCACCTGGTGATCTGGCCAGTTACATACCACCTGTATTTGTGAGAAACAACTCTGGAGGAATTGGCACAGGAGGCACAGCAGCATTGTCAGTCTGAGGGGCTGTTAAGTGTATTTGCAGATTTAGAACCACTAAGAAATTTAAACCAAACCTCATCTCACACTTTATAAGGCTGGGTTCACATATGATGTGCAGCCGCGGTTCACAGCATGGGGTCCGATGGGTCCAAATTTTTGCCCGGATTCTCACCTGAATCCGACCCAAAGACGCACAGGACCTTTTCTGCAATCCGGACCGCGCCTGCCCCATGCCTGTGTGAACAGGCTTCATTGAGAGCTGGTCGCACTGTCAGTTTTTTTTTCTTTCTGTCTGTGCCCCCATTTAAGGATATTCACTCTGCTTTGTCTTGGCTTTCATTATCATTGACAGTAAAAGAAAATCCAAAATTTTGGGTTGTCCCTGGAAAAGTAGTAGAGGTGAAATCTTTCAATGGGGACACTAGTTCTGGGGACCTGGGGGTACCCTAGGGATTCCCTTAATTTTCAGGGATTTCCTCTCACTTCCTGTTTGACTATGGGACAGGAACTGAAGGGAAATCGTCGATCTAGGATGGTGAAAAAAAATCTGAAGGCTTATAACCCTCTCTTGCTTTATCTAAAATGACAAAAAAAAGAACAGTTTTGCCTATAGTTCTACTTTAACATTTAGGGGCAGTTGTGTGCTGTGTAATGTTTTACTATGTGCCAGTTTTTACCCCCCGCATTGCAGGGAGAAAAGGCACATCGCTGCTTACAGAAGAGACCCCTGTGTTGTTTACCAACACAGGGCTCTCCTCTGTTATTCGCTCAGCCAATCAGTAGGTGCCGGCCATAAATCATTGTCTGGGACACGCTGATTGGCTTGTGATTGGCAACACAGCTGGAGTGGATATATCTGCGGTAGGTAATCCTCAAGTGGTTAATCAGTGCTGCCAGTGTTAAAGCGGAGGTTTGCTGAAAAAAAAATATTAATAGCCAGCAGCTACAAATACTACAGCTGCTGACTTTTAATATATGAACACTTACCTGTCCAGGGAGCCCGCGGTGTCGGCAGCCGAAGCCGATCCGTCCTTCGGCTCTCGGCTGCTGTCGCCGCCATCCTCGGTAAGGGAATAAGGAAGTGAAGCCGTGCGGCTTCACTTCCTGGTTCCCTACTGCGCATGCGCGAGTCGCGCTGTGCGCCTTCTCAGGTCCCTGCTGTATTCTGTGTCTCACAGAATACAGCGGGAGAGGACAGGGTAGGCGGCGGAAGTGGCGTAGGTCACCGCGGTGAGCTGTGCCAGGAAGTGGGAGCAAATACCTGTATTAGACAGGTATCTGCTCCCTCCTCCCCCCTGAAAGGTGCCAAATGTGACACTGGAGGGGGGGAGGAATCCAAACAGTGGAAGTTCCATTTTTGGGTGGAACTCCACTTTAAGTGGTTTGTCTCATCTATGTAAACTGATACATTCTGCTGGAGTTTGTGCTTGGAAAACAGACTTGCTGGTTGGATCACCAGATGAGAATAGAAGAAAGCCTAAAAAAGGAAACTAATGCAGCCATCACATCTAAGCTGCAATATGTTTGTTTTTGGGTTTACTGCTTTAAGTAAAGAGCTCTATGGCAGGATAAAAGTTGCAGATTTAAAATAAGTGAGTGTTGAATTTTGACATTTTAACACTGCATTGTCTTTTATGATATTCATGCATACAGTTTCTTTGAAAATTGATCTTTTACACCATTGATGCTATGAATCTTTGTGGCTTTTGATTACCAGTCACATCCAAATACCTGTCCCCTGTCATAATTAAAGGTTAAGATCATCTTTGCACCATGTTACATCTGTATTTTGGCTGTAACATTGTGCAAATGTCTCCCCTCCCACCCTTAAACCAAACCCCCAAACTATGTCATTCATTCATAGCTATCTGTTTGTACAGCCGCGTCATTCATTGGGATCTGTGAATGTATGAACTACAGTACCAGTCTTCCACTGCAGCAGTCAAACTTGTAGTTCTCAATGACTTTTGAGTGTGGTAATTGGCACACTCATAGTCCAATGACACCTCCTCCAGCTCTACAGTTGACAGCCCATTCATATAGTCACATATTTTTTTCTGGCAAAAATATGTAAATATGTTCATTTACACTTTTTTTTTTTTTTTTTTAGGCAAACCTAGACTTTGATCAATTTTTTGGGGCAAGGTGTCATATATGCAAAAAACACCTTACGGACTGGAATGGTACCAACTGATTGGTGCAGAGCAAATGTGGTACCAATCTACAAAAAAGGATAGAGAGATATACACTAGGAAACTACAGACAAGTCAGCCTTACCTGAATAGTATGTAAGGTAGCCCATAGAAGTGAATGCAGAGACTTACAGAGAACAGTTGCATGTCAAAATCTGACATGTGAGCAGAAGCAGGTGCAGGCATCTGACTGCACAGTGTCTGCATTCAGCTCTGTGCACCCACTGCTGCCCACATGTCAAATTTATAGAGGTGCACCAAATGGAAATTTTGGTACCGAAAATGCAGGATGCACTTGGCCAAAAACCGAAAATGACAGTTTTTAAAAAATATTTATTTTTATATAGAGTTGTTTTATATTTGACTTTTTAATTAATATCCATTTAAATGAATATGAATTGATTGTCTGCCATTATTGGCACCTTTAGCACAAAAAAAATTATCCCTTTATATTCTATGTATGTCTTCACACTGGTCCATTGCGATTCCATTGTGGTGTTAAAAATCCTGCTTGCTGCATTTTTGGCCAGTTAAAAAAACGCACAAAAAAACACATCTCCCAGTTCAAATGCATAAAAAACACAGCAAGAATGCATCATTAACACACCCGTGTTATGTTATTAATGTGTTTTGTTTTTTTTAATCCCATGACCTATGAAATGCCCCATAAGCACAGCATGGTAAAATCGTCCCAAAATCGCTGTGCGTTTTAGTTGCCATTATCGGCATGATGTCCGAATGCCGATAACACGATTTATGGCTGAAGTTGCCGAAATGTTTACGCGGCCGAAATTTCGGTGCATCTCTACAAATTTGGACATGCAACTTATCTGCATCCACTTCTATGGGCTGCCTGCTAGCAGCTCCAAGATGGATGCAGATCGGGTATCAGTGCCCATCTGAATGAGCCCATAAGTGGCAGCCAACGTAGATTTATAAAAGGCTGTTCTGGTCAGACCAACATGTTATCGTTCTATGAGAAATAAGTGAGAAATTGGATGGTGGAAGTCCAATGGATGTAGTTCATCTAGATTTAGGACATATGATAATGTACCTCATAAACGTTTCATTTTGAAAAATTAAAATTTGTTAAAGTTGATGAAATTATGTGTAGATCGATAGGAAACGGGATACATGAATGTGTCCATCGGGTAGTGATAAATGAAAAGATAGGCACTTGGGTGCCAAAAAT
The DNA here is from genome assembly GCA_037952925.1 of Lithobates clamitans. Taxonomy (NCBI): domain Eukaryota; kingdom Metazoa; phylum Chordata; class Amphibia; order Anura; family Ranidae; genus Lithobates; species Lithobates clamitans. The sequence goes on along the minus strand of JBBGZY010000382.1, from coordinate 677,705 downwards.
ACATGTGTGGATTACACATTGGGAGGATCTCCCCTGGGAGAATCGGTAATAGAAATGGATCTCGGGTGCTTGTAGATCAGACTTAGCAATAATGCCAAACCACAGCTAGCAAAATACTGTCATGCATTAATAAGGGCATACTTTCATGGGATAAATCAAAATTCTACCCCTTTTACAAAACACTAGTTCAACGTCATCTTGAATATGCAGTTCAGTTTTGATCATCAATCCTCAGGAAAAGAGGTTGTTGCATTAGAAAGAGTTCAGCAAAGCGGAATAATAATAAGGGGGGTGGAGGACCTCAGCTATGAAGATCAATTACAAAGATTAGTTATGCACTTAAAGTGGTTGTAAACCCTTACACACCACTTTTACCTACAGGTAAGCCTATAATAGGGTTTAATATCTCCTAAACTTGCACAGTTTGGGATATATAGAATGCATCAGCATGTGCCGACATCATCGGCACATGCGCACTGAAGAAACGGCTCACTTGTGCTGTTTCTTCAGCTGCTGTGCTGTTATCGGCGACTCCTGCGCGCATTCGTGATGTTATCGTGGATTCAGCGAATCACAGCTCCGGAGCCAACGATACCCGGAAATAACTCTGGGAGACATGTCGCCAGCCACAGCGATGTGCTGGGACCGCTGCGGGATCTTCGATCTAAGGTAAGTATTTCATAATGAACTAGTATGCTACTAGCTCATTATGCTTTTGTGTTGCAGGTTTTTTTTTTTCGTGGGTTTACAACTTTAACCATTTGCCTACCAGGCACTTGCACCCCCTTCCTGCCCAAGCCATTTTCAGCTTTCAGTGCTGTCGCAATTTGAATGACAATTGCGGGGTCATGCGATGCTGTACCCAAACAATTTTTTTTTATAATTTTCTTCAAACAAATAGAGCTTTCTTTTGGTGGTATTTAATCACTGCTGGTTTTTTTATTTTTTAGAAAAAAAAAGACCAAAAATTTTGAAAAAAATTTTTTACTTTTTTTTTCTGTCAGTAAATTTTGTAACTAAGTAATTTTTCGCCTTCACTGATGTGCACTGATGGGTGGCACAGATAGACGGCACTGGTGGGCACTGATGGGCTTTGATGGGTGGCACTGATGGGCGACACTGGGCATTGATCAACAGCAGTGATGGGCATTGATAGGTGGTACTGATTGCCAGCACTAACTGGCATCGCTAATGGGCACTGATTGCTGCCACTGGTGGGCACTGATTGCCAGCACTAACTGGCATCGCTAATGGGCACTGATTGCTGCCACTGGTGGGCACTGATTGCTGCCACTGGTGGGCACTGTTTTGTGACACTTTATTTATTGTAATCAGGGCACTGATGATCAGTGCCCTGTTTACATCCCCAGATGCCCCCCTGTGAGGAGAGCCGATTACCAGCATCTCCTTGTTTACATGTAACCGGCTGTGATTGGACACAGCCGATCACATGGTTAAAGAGCCGCAGACATGGCTCTTTACAGAGATTTGGGTTGCGCCGCGATCGTCACGCTGCAAGCAGAACAGCCGTTCCAGAATGAGAGCTGTACCGCCCCGCCATCATTTGACGGTAGGTGGGCAGCAAGCAATTAAGGGCCCTTTCAGACGTGCGGCTCTGTATTCAGCCATCCACTTGCTCAGCAGGGAGCGATCCGTTGATCCCCTCTGAGCCGGCGGATTACAAGTCTGTCTCTGCACATTGTGCAGGGACGGACCTGTCAGATCTCCGCTCTCCTCTATAGGAAGAACGGATGATTATGGACCGCCTGTCCGTTTTCATCCTATCCGCCAGACAGATGGAACATAGGGATTCCATCCATCTGAGTTTTGTGGATCGGATGTCAGCGGACATGTCACCGCTGACATCCGTAGCTCCATAGAGATGTATCCAACCATTCAGATCTGCTGAAAAAACTGACAGGCGGATCTAAACGGTCCGCATGTGTGAAAGGGCCCTAAGAGTGATGATGATTAAAATGTACAGATTTATTAATGGTACTCCAGTGACTGTGAAAAACTGTTTACTCCAAGGTCCCTGAAGAGTACACGTGACCACCATTTGAGGTTAGAAGAAAGTAGGTTAGAACAGGAAAGATGTGGACACTAGGGTGTCTGCTTCAAAAAAACTTTTCAGATATCTTCTTTAGCAGCAGAATACATTGGGCTATGGGAATAGGTAGAATCATATATACATAGGTTAAACTGAATGGACCTGTGTCTTTTTCAACCTTTATAAATTACAGAACTGTGTAAGGGCTCTTTCAGTGTGTTGATTATAAAGAAGGAAGCAACACGCCTATAGCGTTTTAGAAAGTGTTTTTAAGCGTTAAGAAAAGAGTAGGAAAAGCTTGTTAAATGCTCATGAAAGTGTTGTTTTTCTTGGATGAAGTCCTTGAAGGGGAAGTGATGTAGAGGAAATGATCAGCATTGAGGCGTGTTTAGGATGTGGTGTGATAGCAGGCATATTTGTCAATTATCTGCAAAATAAACTCATATACTTTGACCTCTGACACTTGGCTTGGTCCAGCTCAGAATGATCTTTGAAAGAATGGCTCAGCGGAAAAAGAAGTTTGTTGCACCATGCATTTTCATACTAATACAAATTGTTGAAATACCCCCAAATGTGCTTTGCTAATACCCGAACAAAGGTGTCTACGTTTGTTGCCCTTCTTGAAATTGTTTGACCCTGACTAATGCGAGCCACAACTGATATGAGGTGTCCTGTGTCACCAAAAAAAGTCTCCTTTAACCACTTCAGCCCGAAAGGATTTACCCACTTCCTGACAAGGCCATTTTTTTGCGATATGGCACTGCATTGATTTAACTGACAATTGCGCGGTCATGCGATGCTGTACCCAAACAAAATTTGTCCTTTTTTTTCCCCCCACAAATAGAACTTTCTTTTGGTGGTATTTGATTACTTTTGACTTTTTTTTTTTGGGACCAGTGACATTTATACTGTGATCAGTGCTATAAAAATGCACTGATGTAAATGTCACTGGCAGGGAAGGGGTTAACACTAGGGGGCGATCAAGGGGTTGAATGTGTTCCCTAGAGAGTGTTTCTAACTGGGTGGGTGGGACTGCCTGGAGAAGGAGGGGACCGATCGATGTTTCTAATTAGGCACAACAGATCTGTCTTCTCCCCCCTGACAGAATGGAGATCTGTCTGTTTACATTGACAGATCTCCGTTCTGTCTGTCAGGAGCGATCGCAGGTGGCCGGCGGACATAGTGGCCGCTGGGCACGCGCAGTGACTCCTACGTCGTACATCGGGCGCATGGGCCCCCTTTCCTCGAAGCGTCCGCCGTGCAGCTACGGCATTTCGTGCAGGCGAGCCAACCTTCCGCTGTCAAACGACGGTGGCTGGTCTGCAAGTGGTTAAAAGTGATACTTTTTAATTTTTTTTTTTAATAACCTGTTATACTTACCTGCGCTGTGCAGTGGTTTTGTACAGAGCAGCCCAGATCCTCCTCTTCTCGTGTCTCTTTGGTACTCCTGGCCCCTCCCTCCTGTTGAGTGCCTCCACAGCAAGCAGCCATGGACCTGAGAAGAGGAGGATCTCGGCTGCTCTGTGCAAAACTACTACACAGGGCAGGTAGGTATAGCATGTTTGTTATTTCTACCTAAAAAAAAAAAAGACACTTTATTATCACTTTAATATGAACCTTAACCACTTCCATACCAGGCACTTTCCCCCCTTCCTGCCCAGGACCATTTTTAGCTTTCAGCGCTGTTGCACTTTGACAATTGCGCAGTCATGCAACACTGTACCCAAACTAAATTTTTTGAATTTTCTGCCCACAAATAGAGCTTTCTTTTGGTGGTATTTGGTCACCTCTGTGGTTTTAATTTTTTTGCACTATAAATGAAAAAAGACCGACAATTAAAAACAAAAACTAATGCGCACTGACGGGCATTTATTGTGGGGACAGGTTGGCAGGTCTTGGGCACTGATTGTCAGCTAATGGGCACCTTTTGATGGGGGCTGTGCTGATAATCAATGTGCCGATTATCAGCACAGATCCCCCCCCCCCCCCCGACAGGGAGAGCCATCAATCGGCTCTCCCTGTCAGCGTGAACCAAGGAAAGCAGTTCACGCGATAAGCTGTGATTGGTTACAGCTGATCACGTGGTAATAAGCCTCTGTCAGAGTCTCCATACCACGATCGGAGTTGTTGTGTGTCAGACTGATACACAGCACCTCCGATCGCCTGCTGCGTGCCCCCCGGCTGTGTTATCCTGGGCATGTCATTTGACATCCGGTCAGGATATCAAAACCACTTTGCCGCCTTCATTCTGCTATATGGCGGACAGCAAGTGGTTAAAGGAGTTGTAAAGTCAGAAGGTTTTTTATCTTAATGCATTCTATGTATTAGAATAAAAAAGCCCGTGTGCGGCAGCCGCCACAGCACCTCCTAATACCTTAGCCCCATCCCTGTGCAGCAATGTCTACGAGTGTCTCGGCCGTCCGAGACTCTCCCTCCTGATTAAGGATGAGCTCAGGCGTGTTCGCATACAGCACGTGCAGGGCCCGCCAGGAAGTCGGCACTGCACAGCGCTAATCACAGGCAGTGAGACATTTCCTGATCTCTGCAGCCGCGCATCGGGACAATGTCTCACTGCTTGTGATTAGCACTTGGCAGTGCTGACTTCCTGGCGGGCCCTGCGTGTGCTGTATGCGAACACGCCTGAGCTCATCCTTACTTCTTATTGGCTGATACACCACAGCTGCTCTTTGGCTCCCACTGCTGTCAGCCAATCAGGAGAGAGAGGGGGAGGGGCCATGTCTGATTGGACACAGGGAACTGTGACTCGGCTCGAGTGCCCCATAGCAAGCTGCTTGCTGAGGGCACTTGACGGGAGGGAGGGGCCAGGATCACAGGAGAGTCGCCCGAGAAGAGGAGGATCTGGGTTGCTCTGTGCAAATCTGCTGCAACAGAGCAAGTGTAACATGTTGGGGAAAAAAAGAGACTTTACAGACACTTTAATGAGACTTGCTGGCACAGTCACTTCCTTGTACCGACTCTTGCTGGCATTGACACTTTGCTAACACAAAAAGCTTTGCCAATACCGCTGCTCCTGCCTGACGCTGTCAATATTGCTGGCTGGCTTGATGCTTTTGCCTACACATAAAAGTAAATGGTATTACCACAAGGCAGCTCTGTACAAACGGGAAGTGACTGGATTTGCACGGTCTTAGTTCTCTATTTCCCAGTGCATGATGGGATTCAGGAACCTCCCATTGCACTCCCATTCCATTGGGGAGCTCATGACCTCTTTGGGCAGTCAGGCTAGCTTTCCAAAAGGGGGAGGAATATCCCCCCCCCCTCCCCCAGTCTTCATGGTATATGAAACCGAAAGCGTAGAGGATTTAGTCACTTTTGGTTTGTTTGATCGACTGCTTTGGAGGGCAGAGGGAGGGTTCTGGGGGTCTAATAATAGACCCCAGATGTCTCCATAAAGAGTACCTGTAACTGCCCATGCTGCATGTAATGCATGTTGTTCATCCTTTGTGATGGCAACAAAGTTGATTCCCCCCACCCTAAAAAAAAAAGTCTAAAAAGAAATGTAAATAAAATTTAAAGCACCCTCGTCCCCCCTCTGTGCCATTGGACATTTGGATAGGGTACGTGTATGTTTAAACAGTGATCGTACCACATGTGTGAGGAATCACTGCAGACATCAGTCTGCCTTCTGCTATATACCTTCAACATTATTATTTACCTTCATGTAAACTATAGGTAAGAGTTGGTAGGACCATTGACACATGTTCCCTCTCTTCCTAGTATAATCAATTACCATTGATTATTAATTTATTGTCTATCATAGGTACCCCATATGTATTGCTGCTCCTGATGAGTGGAAACGATCCACGAAACGCGTCAAGCTTTTTACCTTTGGATGCTATGCCAGATTAATCATGATTCTACCATGGGTTTGATTTGTTTAAATCATCAATCAATTTTATTGGCTACTAGTGTATAGTTACGTTGGAGTGTACTGATGGTTCATTATCAAATATATGCAACTATGCTACTGTACTATGAATTTTATTGTTATGATTCTATCATGCTTTTGTATTGTGCTTACTATATATTGTTATACCATTAATGTTATCCACTGTACTGTCTCCTTCCATGCCGCCATTAAAATAATATTTTTTACTATATTGATTGATTTAATCTACCCAAGTGTCTTGTTTCATATAAAATCCCAAACCCCTTCCTTTTTATATGTAATAATTAGTAATGGAGTCCTGTGTACTGGATGGTCACGGCTCTTATAAAGTCCCACTTCTATTTGATTCCTCTTTCAGGGTACGTGTATGTTTAAACAGTGATCGTACCACATGTGTGAGGAATCACTGCAGACATCAGAATGAGAGCAATAATTCTAGTGCCAGACCACTTTAACTCTAAATTGGTAGCCTGTAAAGGCTTTTAAAGCATTGCCTGTGGATTAATGTACTGTAGTTTTGTGGCCATTCCATGGGCATGCACAATTTTAAAGCGTGATATGTTTTGGTATCAGTTTACTTGGTGTAACCTCTTTTATGTTTTACCAAAAAAAATTGGGTATTGTGTTTTATGTGCACTAAAAAGCATCAAAGTATGCTTCTTTCTGAAAATTCTTGGTTGATAACCACTAGCTGGCCGCCTTGCGCGCAGTATATATGCGGCTATGCAAACCGACGTACCTGTAGTACTGCCGGAGCTCGCCAGTGGGTCCGGCGGACTCGATGTCTGGCCACCCGCTATCGTGGTGAAGGGAGGCAGGGTGGGGATCTGCCTACGTAAACAAGGCAGATCCCTGTTCTGACAGGGGAGGAAAGAGAGATCAGCTGTTCCTAGTGATCAGGAACAGCGATCTCCCACTCTCTGCTCTGTCAGGCCGTCCCCTTGACAAAAATCTACCCAGAGAACACTTAACCCCTTGATCACCCCTAGTGTTAGCCCCTTCCCTGCCAGTGCCATTTATACAGTGATCAGTGTATTTTTATAGTATTTGTGTCACTGGTCACCAAAAAGTGTCACTTAGGATCAGATTTGTCCACCACAATGTCACAGTCCCGCTAAAAATCGCTGATCCCCGCCATTACTAGTAAAAACAATAAAAACTTTTGCGCAAACCAATATACGTTTATTGTGATTTATTTATTTTTTTCTTCTTTTGTTTTTAACAAAAATATGTAGTAGAATACACATTGGCCTAAACTGATCTATATATATATATTCCAGCAGAAAGTAAAAAATATTGTGTTTTTTTCAAAATTGTCAGTCTTTTTTGTTTATAGCGCAAAAAATAAAAACCGCAGAGGTGATCAAATACCACCAAAAGAAAGCTCTATTTGTGGAAAAAAAGACATCTATTCTGTTTGGGTACAATGTCGCACGACCGCGCAATTGTTAGTTAAATCGTTGCGGTGCCGTATCACAAAAAACGGCCTGGTCTTTAAGGGGTAAATCCTTTTGTGGCTGAAGTGGTTAAACCACTATATATATATATATATATATATATATATATATATATATATATATATATATATATATATATATATATATATATATATATATATATATATATATATATATATATATTTTTTTTTTTCTCTCTTCCACAAACATACACCTGTCCTTGTAAAGCTGGCCATACACACATTTTCTGCTCAATTGCTTGAAATTCAATAGCTCTGTTGCTTTGCCAGCAACTCCTGGAGTGGAAAATTGTCAGCCTTATGCCCTGTACACACGGTCGGACATTGATCGGAAATTCCGACAACAAAATCCTAGGATCTTTTCCGACGGATGTTGGCTCAAACTTGTCTTGCATACACACGGTCACACAAAGTTGTCGGAAAATCCGATCGTTCTGAACGCGGTGACGTAAAACACGTACGTCGGGGCTATAAACAGGGCAGTAGCCAATAGCTTTCGTCTCTTAATTTATTCTGAGCATGCGTGGCACTTTGTGCGTCAGATTTGTGCACACACGATCGGAATTTCCGACAACGGATTTTGTTGTGGGAAAATTTTATATCCTGCTCTCAAACTTTGTGTGTCGGAAAATCCGATGGAAAATGTGTGATGGGGCCCACACACGGTTGGAATTTCCGACAACAAGGTCCTATCACACATTTTTCGTCGGAAAATCCGACCGTGTGTACGGGGCATAACAGTGACTTTTACCAGTCATCTGCTGTCATTGTTGGGGTATTCTGACAGTCACAAGTGCTGGCTGTCAGAATACAATAGCCAGCAGGGGAGATGGGTCCATCCTCGTTAAGTATCAATGGAGGAACCTGACTTCTTTTTATGGCTAAATGAAAAATCTGTTTATAACCAGCTTTAGTCTAACAAATTTTGTGGCTTTTGGGTTTTCAGATTTTTGTCTGCTTTTGTGCCCACAGTGCTGCACCAAATGTATTGTACTTTCCACCTTTTTTTCCCACATTAACAGCTTGCCAACCGCCTCACGTAGGAGTACAGCAACAGAGCAGCTCTCCTGAGCTGGATCACATATCTAATACTTGATCCAGCTCTTCTGGGCAGGGGGTGCGCACTGGTTGTGCTGTGGTTAGTTACAGCACAAGCCGATTAGAGGGTCCTGTACAATGATTGCTGGCCGGCACCTGCTGATTGCCAAAGAGGATGACAGGACAGAGCCCTCTCAATGTAAACAACTCGGAGCACTGATCACTGTATTAGTGTCACTGGTTCCCACAAAGTGTCAGATTGCCCACCATACTATCTCAGTTACACTATAAGTTGCTGATCACCACCATTACTAATATAAAAAAATGTAAATTCCTACACTATATACCATAGTTTATAGACACTAACTTTCGTGTAAACCAATCAATGAAAGATTATTGAGATTTTTTAACCAAAAATATATAGCTGAATACATATTGGCCTAAATTTATGAAGAAATTAAAATGTTTTCATTTATTTTACTGGACGCATTTTATAGCAGAAAGTAAAAAAAGTGTTTTTTCAAAATTTTTGGTCTTTTTTTCTGTTTATAGCGCAAAAAAATAAACCCGGTGGTGATCAAATACCACCAAAAGAAAGCTCCAATTGTGTGAAAAAACAATTTAAATTTCATTTGGGTACAGTGTTGCATGACTAGGTAATTATCAGTTAAAGTAACAGTGCCAAAAAGCAAAAAAATGGCCTGCTCATGAATACCAGGGGTAAATCTTTCGGAGGTCGAGTGGTTAAAGTGTATGTAAACATATTACCACATGTTGGTTAAAGCAGGGCTCGACAAAACCCGGGCGCCAGGTCGCATTTGCGACTAGAATTAGCGACCTGGCGCCTGGGGCAGCACAGCTGGGGTATCCTGTGTTCGTTCGACAGCCCCCCCCCCCCTCCTGCCGCGATCGCGCTGGGCCGCGCCGGTAATTGAGGCCCCGGCTTTGCGGCCTACTGCAGTCCTATGGTTCCTGGTTCCTTCTGCAATCGGGCGCCCTCTGGTGGTGGCCGTTGGTATGACAAGACATCCACCAATGCTAATGGAGCTTTCCCTACCTGTTTTCCCTGCCTGCTCATCTCCTTCCCTTTACTTAGAACCCCCAAACATTATATATGTTTTTTATTCTAACACCCTAGAGAATAAAATGGCGGTCATTGCAATACTTTCTGTCACACCGTATTTGCGCAGCGGACTTACAAGCGCACTTTTTTGGGAAAAAATACTTTTTTTAATTAAAAAATAAGAAAACAGTAAAGTTAGCCCAATTTTTTTTATATTGTGAAAGATAATGTTACGCCGAGTAAATTGATTCCCAACATGTCACGCTTCAAAATTTCATCCGCTCGTGGAATGGCGACAAACTTTTACCCTTTAAAATCTCCATAGGCGTCGTTTAAAAAATTCTACAGGTTACATGTTTTGAGTTACAGAGGAGGTCTAGGACTAGAATTATTGCTCTCGCTCTAACGATCGTGGCGATAGGGGGGGGCCCTCTCCTGCCGCCGATAAAAGTGATCTCGCTGCTAATCTGCTGCAGAGACCACTTTTATCTGAAAGAGAACCGCCGGCTCTTGAAGAAGCTAGCTGCTACCATAACTACGGTATTTCTCTTCAAAGACAGGACGTATATATTCGTCCTGCGGGAAGGAAGTGGTTAATTAAAATGAATTTATTATTTGTCACCTCCCTGCTTGGCCCCTTTCACTCGGGCTGTCTGATCAGGTTCACCTGTCAGTTTTTCAGGCGGACCTGATTGGATCCTTAGCGGGAATATGGCGGTCTTGTGTCCCTGCATGGCAGGAAATAAAAGCAGTCACATTAGTTCTAGTCGTCTCTGTGTAAATTTAAGATTGGTTAATTTTTATATTAAAAATAAAGCTTTGTCGGTCGTTTAAAAAAAAAAAAAAAACCTGGCTCCTAACTTTTTTAGCTGGCTCCTAGATTCCAAGCAAATTTGTCAAGCCCTGGGTTAAAGTGTATGTAAACATATTACCACATGTTTTAACTTGTGTGTTGCAAGCTGTAAAGTCATGGAGAATATATTACAGAATTAAAATGATTGTAAATACCTTTACTTGACCAACATACAAAAAATTAAAATAATTGTTGCACACTTCCACGTCAAGACATTGTAAAACTTGTGGGTGGCGCACACACCTTGCGTTTGTGTCCTTTGATCTATCTAGCTAGCTATCTATCTAGTTAGAGCTGAAAGATTCTGGAAAAATGAGAATCACGATTTTTTTGCTTAGGGAATAAAGATCACGATTCTCTCACAATTCTCAAAAAAATTTTATTTTAAAGATTTACAAACTCTGAACAAACAAGATGGCAATAACTATTTTCATGAATAAAAAAATAAAACAGTAAAGTTAGCCCATTTTTTTGTATAATGTATCAGATGTTACGCCATTGCCGATTAAATAAATACCTCACATGTCGCGCTTTAATATTGCAACACTCCTGGTATGGCGCCAAACTTCGGTACTTAATCTCCATAGGCGACGCTGTGAAGGGTTAAATTTCTTTTACAGGTTACCTGTTTAGAGTTAGAAGATGTCTAGTGCTAGAATTATTCTCGCTTTATCGTTTGCGGTGATACCTCACGTGTGGTTTGGACGTTGATTACACAGCGAGACTTACGTATGCGTTTGATTCTGGGTGCAAGCTCGCGGGGATGGGGGGCACTTTAATTTTATTTTTTATTGTTTTGGCTTTTTTAATTTAACAAATTTATTTTTTAGGACAGAGAGATTGCTTGAGAGTGAGTGAAGTCACGCTTGTGGTGGTGCGCTGTCCCCGGGACCTCTGGGAAGAAGAAACATGATACTAACCAATCCCATCCACAGCATCACGTTCTTTGCTGACGTCTGTTCCAGTATCTACGCCATTTGCGTTTCACGCTGGGTCCGACGGCCTCCCCTCCGCCCCCTCTGCTCTGATACAGGCACAATACTGATGCCAGCATCCTGGGGACACCATTGATCGCGGTGCACGCTTTCAAATGTAAGCTGACAATTTGTTTAACCCTTAAGAATCGTTTAAATCTGGGATTGAGATCGTGGGGGTGGAGAATCGCGATAACGATTCTCCACGATTAATCATGCAGCTCTAATAAATATATACACACATACATACACACAGAAACACAGTGGATATAAAATGTCAGGTTTCTTTGTTTTATTGAGACAAAGAGAAATAATTTCAGAACTTTTTCCGCCTTTTAATGTGACCTAATAAGCTGTACAACTCAGTTGAACAACAAACTGAAATGATGGAGGGAAGAAAAATAAAAAAACTTAAAGAATGTGGTTGCATAAACCCTTAACCACTTGCTGAACGCCGATATACGTCTGCACAATGCCAGGCCGGCGATTGTGTCTTGGAGTCTCAGAACAGGGACGTGCCTATGTAAACAAGGCATTTCCCCGTTCTGGCTTGTGTCATAACAGAGATCACCGCTCCCTGTCAACGAGAGCGGTGATCGCTGTAATGTGACACGTAGCCCATCCCCCCCACAGTTAGAATCACTCCCTAGGACACACTGAACCCCTTCATCGTCCCCTAGTGGTTAACTCCTTCACTGCCAGTGTCATTTACACAGTAATCGGTGCTTTTTTATAGCACTGATCGCTGTATAAATGACAATGGTCCCAAAATAGTGTCAAAAATGTCCGCCATAATGTCACAGTCCTGATAAAAATCGCAGATCGTCGCCTTTACTAATACAAATGTAAAAAATAAAAATGCCAAAAAACTATCCCCTATTTTGTAGATGCTATAATTTTTGCGCATACCAATCAATGTACGCTAAATGCGATATTTTTGGTAAAAAAAAAAAAAATGTAGAATACATATCAGCCTAAACTGAGGAAAAAAAATATTTTTTTTTATATATTTTTGGGGGATATTATAGCAAAAACATTTTTAGGGCTGAAACAACTAATCGATTAATCGTCAACTAATCGATTATGAAATTAATCGATTACTATTTTCATAATCGATTAATCGGCCAGTAACATAATGGGGTTAAAAAAAAAACTAAAATGAGTCCTTTATAGTACAAAAAGAGCAAATAATTGCTACTGTAAATATTACTTTCACAGTTCTACAGTAAAAAAAAAAACGAACCCCTTATAGTAGTGATTATCTACTTTTTTTTGTACTATAAAGGGCTAATTTTAGTTTTTTTTTAACCCCATTCTGTTACTAAACGTCTTAGACCTGACTGCTATTTGGATCTGTTCATAATTCCCTCTTCCTTGACTAAGGCCCCTGTTTCAGCTGAAGGAAAAACTCCCCCAAAGCATGATGCTGGCACCACCATACTTCACGGTGGGTATGGTGTTCTTTTGGTGATGTGCAGTGTTGTTTCTGCACTAAATGTATCTTTTGGAATTATGGCCAAAAAGTTCAGCCTTGGTTTCATCAGACCATAACACATTTTCCCACATGCTTTGGGGGACTTCAGATGTGTTTTTGCAAAATTTAGCCAGGCTAATGTTTTTCTTCGTAAGAAAAGGCTTCTGTCTTGCCACTCTACCCCATAGCCCAAACATATGAAGAATACGGGAAGTTGTTGTCACATGTACCACACGGCCAGAACTTGCCAGCTTTTCCTGCAGTTCCTTTTAATGTTGCTGTAGGCTTCTTGGCAGCCTTCCTGACATGTTTTCTTCTCGTCTTTTCATCAGTTTTGGAGGGACATCAGTTCTTGGTAATGTCACTGTTGTGCCATATTTTCTCCACTTGATGACTGTGTTCCATGGTATATCTAATGCCTTGGAAATTCTTTTGTTCCCTTCTGATGGATACCGTTTAACAATGAGATCCCTCATTGTTGAGATGGTTTGGAAGCTCTCTGCGGACCATGGCTTTTGCTGTAGAATGTGACTAAGAAAAAGTCAGGAGAGAGCTACTGGAACTGCTGAACTTTATTTGGAGTTAATCAGAGGCACTTTAAATGATGGCAGGTATGTACTTAGTCCTATTTAACTTTGCTTAATCTCCCCCCTAAAAGATTTAAGTTTGTTTTTCAATTTTCCCATTAAAGCAGTGCATGCATGGAGTACGGGACGCAGCACCCGTTTGAACAAGCCCTAAAAACATTTCCTATAGTGTTCTTTGCTGTTCCACATGCTGCTCCTGCATGTCATGCAGGGCGCATCAGCCCCAAGATCGACAGGGTATCGCTTCCTATTTTGTCTTTTGTGATTTGGCCCGCATGACACACACAAGCGTGTACTTCTGCGTGTAAACTCTGTTGTGTGCTCTGGTATTTGCGTAACCATTGGTAAAGAAATATATAAAAACTATAGAATAATTTGTGTTGGGAGGGCTGAATGACAGGGGAGAAAAATGACCCGCTGTCAAAATGAAAGCAGAACTCATTTTGAGAATATACTCTCCTCAACCTTCCAGTGATGCAATGGTCACATCCCTCTGACTGCTGTCATGTTCTCCCCAGGTGCTGGGTTTTCATCCTCTTAATTGGCTGGTGGGGGATGATGTCATACCATTATGTAAACAGGAGTTGGTCATTCCAGTACAGCCTGAGTGTGCTGAGAATGCATGTTGCGCAGCTCAGTGTAAAATTCAATAGAAAACTGCAAGCAGGTGGTTAAATATGTATTGTTGCAGTAACATAGCATGTCTCCTCTGCAATAAAGAGCTGCCAGCTCAGTTTTCTTTAAGTTTGGTTTAGTTCTGCTTTAAGGCAGGAGCAGCCTCGCATGACTTGCATGAGTGTCATGTGGGCCAGATAGCTTGGGAGCAAATAGGAAGTGCCAGGCTTTTCTCTAAACTGAAAAGGGAAGCATGCACAGCAATGCACAAGGCTGTGGCTTGGGCTGTAAAGCGTTGCCATTCTGACTAAAGAAGTGCTTTAGGCTGTCAAGATTGCCAGGTATTTACTACCCAATGCTCTGTATTTTAAAGGGTAACTCCACTTTTGTGGGGGAAAAAATAATTAAAAAATATAGCACATATCATTGTGACACTACTCATATTGTAATTGAATATTATTAAAAATTACCTTTCCAATCTGCAGCCGCTGTCATTTTCTAAGAAAGCATTGCAATATGGCTACATTGAGTTGTTCTGTACACAGTATGTGCTGACCACTGCCCAGAAACATAATTTCCTGCTTGTGTGATTAACTCGCCAATTTCCCCAGAAGCCTGTCTAAGATGCAAATCAGATTTCAGGCATCCCTTGCAACAAAAATGTCATTTTTGGAGAGATACTTTCAATAGGAACACGTCTAAAGGGATGCAGGCCAGCAGATTTCCTCATTAGTGCCCTGCAGCTGACAGTTAATTATGAAACCACTCCCATTAGACTCAGTACAGAGGCACAGATAAACACACAGGGATTTCTTCAGAATAGCAAAAGGTAGGAATCTGCAACAAAGGTTGTTATAATCCTGGCGCTGTACATCGATCACCCAGAGGGGAATGTTTTTTTTTTTTTTTTTTTCCTCAACAAGTGGACTTACACTTCATAGAAAACTTGAACATATATTTTGGGAGCTAATGATAAAATTTAGATTTTTGGGTTCACTAACAAATCAAATGTAGAACTCAAGCCAACCCAAAAGTCCTCATTGGGTGGTTTACCCTTTACACCTATTTTGGTGAGAGCAGTAAAAGTTTTTGTAATATGAGAACTATATATTGCTGACTGTAAAGGGAAAAAAGCATATATGACTGGAGGGCAGCATGTATCAGTTTAAAGCTACAGTCTAGATTTTTCGTATTTAGATATTTTAAGTAACACAAAGGCCAGTGTAAGAATCAAACAGAATATTGGCATGCCTTAAAAAGGGGATTAACTCCAGAGATAAAACGTTAATTCTCCCACTCTACAAGACTCTGGTCCAGCTGCACCTGGAGTATGCTGTATCCAGTTCTGGGCACCAGTCATCAGTAAAAAGAAGGGCGACAACTAAGCTAATAAAGGGTCTGGAGGATCTTAGTTATGAAGAAAGGTTGTGAGCACTGAACTTATTCTCTCTGGAGAAGAGATGCTTGAGAGGGAATATGATTTCAATTTATAAATACGGTACTGGTGACCCCACAACTTTCTTTCACGGAAGGGAGTTTAACAAGACATGTGGGCACTCATTAAAATTAGAAGAAAAGAGGTTTAGCCTTAAACTATGTAGAGGGTTCTTTACTGTAAGAGCGGCAAGGATGTGAAATTCCCTTCTACAGGCGATGGTCTCAGCGGGGAGCATTGATAGTTTCAAAAAACTATTAGATAAGCACCTGAACAATATACAATGTAATACTGACATAATCACCCACATAGGTTGGACTTGTGTCTTTTTTTCAACCTCTCCTACTATGTAGCTATATGTTGGAGAGAAGGGGTAATGGTGGGATGTGAATATGGTAGTCCTGGTATTTGAACTGGCAATGGTCCCAAGAGCTCAATCAGATAACCTGAGTGTAGAATTGGCTAAGACTCCATAAGTGAGGCGTCAGAATCAGGAGGTAAAAATTTACCAACCCAGGGTTGCCAGGTTTTAGTGTACCATCTCGCCTTATCCTGGAGTGTTGCCTCAGTCTTAGCATGAATCATCGCCTGGGAGATTTGTTTTTTTGTGGCGACCCTGCAAAGTGCTGACCTCATCTAGGCTTTAGCTATCATCTGTTTTATGGCAGTCTTGATAAAGAGGAGGTGAAATTGGTTCCTGGTCAGCTCTGAGGGTGTATAATTTAAAAGAGTGATTTGTGGATCAGGTAGAATAGGCTTGCTAAACTGCAAAGACAGAATAGAAATACATTTCTCCCAATAGGACTGTACTGTAGGGCAGGTCCACCAGGTGTGTATGTATGTACCCAGCTCTACACCCCTGAAAACGGGTAGATGAGTAGCCTGGGACACACTTGGCTATCCTGTGTGGCACCAGATACCACCTCCATAAAACATAAGGCATCCCCAGGGCTGCAATGTTTTGGGAGACCTTGTGGGTTGTTTGCCAATGTCTGACCAATCCTCAGGGTAAAGGTCCAGGGCTAGATCTGTGGTCTAGTTAGCTATATGGGCTGGTGGGCATGGTTACGGGGTGGATAGTAATGTTGTATAGAGTTTTTAGATAGAACAACCTTTGCGTGTTGGTCATCAAGAAAAATAAGCAGCCAGCAACTCCATAACATCAAGCGTATTTATTTAAAGCCTTCACAGTGAGTACAGTCACCAGCAGACTAGTTTTGGCGATGAGCCTTGTTCACAGCACAAAGGCCGAAAAATCGCCGAAACCAGTCTGCTGCTAACTGTACTCACTGTGAAGGAATAAATACGCTTGATGTTATGAAGTTGCCGGCTGCTTCTTGATGACCGTTTGTCTATTGCTGTGTAGGAGGACACCTTGGCTTGGACACCCTGACTACAAACTTCCAAAGTAAGACTTTGTTTTCCACTGTTCTGAGCCATACAATCTTAGATTGAACCCTTTGAGGTCTGTAGTGGACGAGAGCTTGGTGGTATAAAAATGTTTCATTTGAAGGTACCTAAAGATCTCAGAGTTGGGAATTTTATATTGAGCCTTCAGAGTTGAAAAAGATTTAAAACCTTTAGATGACATGGAGTGGTGTAAGCGGGTAAGTCCGTTCAAGGGTATTAAGCGGATCGGCCTATGTGTTTTGTCAAGTGTGTGAATTGCCTGGCCAATAGCACATGTCAGGAATGACTGTTCACTTTCTCGGCTGGTTCTACTAACAAAAAGGTCCACTAAAAGGTTCTCTAAATTTCTAAGATTTTTAGCAATGTTATCAACCTTTAGGCTACATTCACACTGGCGTTTAAGGTCACTGCAGATTGTCTTCTAATCTTCTGATTCCTGCTGCAGTTCTTAGTGGCTAGGTTTGGCCTTTGGTTCCATTTGCTATGACAGGTCGCCAGTGGCTGAATCTATTTACTTTATATACTCGAGTATAAGTCGAATTTTTCAGTGCTGAAAGTGCCCCCCTCGACTTATACTCGAGTCAAGCACTTTTCTACAGCAAAAAATTTCATTTTCCGAACCGACTTTGGGGCCCCGTATCTCAGGGCCACTTGATGCTAGGAACTCCAAATTTGGTGTGCAAACCCAGTGGACCTGGTACCACAACATATCCAAAGCTGAAGTTCCTAGCACTAAGTGGCCCTGAGATACAGGGCCCCCAAACCGGTTCGGAAAATGTCATTCTCTGCTGTAGAAAAGTGCTTGACATTTTCTGAACTGATTTGTGGGGCCCTGTATCTCGGGGCCACTTGGTGCTAGAAACCCCAGCTTTGGAAATGTTATGGTGCTAGTTCCACTGGGTTTTCACACCAAATTTGGGGTTCTTAGCACTAAGTGGCCCTGAGATACAGGGCCCCAAATTCGGTCAACTGTGTCCATCTGCTGCAATGTCATTTCGGGACCCTTTGGGTTCAGAGACCCCAAATTTTGGCTGCAGCTAGGGGGCATCTAGGAACCCTTAACTACTGAGTTTGAAGTTCAGGGGACCTATGCCTGCAAATGGGCACAGTGAGGCTGCAAATGGGCATTGTTGACCCTCTTTTCCACTTACAGTAGCTGTGCATTTCTCACCCTCGTCTTATACTCGGGTCAATAAGTTTTTCCCATTTTTTTGTGGTAAATTAGGGCCTCGACTTATACTCGGAACGACTTATACTCGAGAATATACGGTATATTTGTTACATGTTTCTATAAACAGCATAAATAAAATAAAAATGTCTGGTTTTTAAGTGCTTTTTACTAAGTGTCACCAAACCCACAAGAATAAAATCTGTCTGTATATGCAGTAATGGATCCTTGTCATGCTCATTCTGGCACCTAAGGGGTTAGTGCTCAGCATTGTGTAAAAAAATAAATAAACAAAAAAAGTAAAATAAAAAAATAATCTGGTTGATCCTTCCAGCCTCTGATCCTCCCTTCTTTCACTGTCCCCAATGCAGCTGCTGACTCTACAGAGGAGCGTAGGCAAGCAATGAGCATTCTTGGTTTGTGTTTCAATATAGGACATTTCCTCTGATCGGACCTGTGCAGGTCACATGAGTAACATCATACATGTGGGCATATATGCAGGTAATGAATGACAACCCGCATCCTCCCTCCCTCATGCCCACTAACTAGCCAAATACACAGTGGGTGGAATAGTGATAGATTATCATGTATCTGTAGCTCCAGGTATACAATGTTGCTGAATAATAACAAAGCTTGGATTTCAAATATGTACTTGTATGATCGTTTTTATACAAGGAATATAATGTTGAATCTATATTTTTCTACTACAGTATATCAGTAAAGACTTTTTTTTTTTCTGGAGTTGTCGTGACCGGGACAGCACCAATTAGCACTGTCTGGACACAAGGTTAGCAGTTCATGCTTCCTCTTCTGATGTACTTTGGAGGGGAATGGATCTCTTTCAGCACTTGGCTCAGTATTGGATAATAAATTATGTGACCACTGTATACTTCAATGACACACAAGTACTTGGCAGGCATTTACAAGCTTTGTTTTAAAAAACAGAGTGTGTTATGCCTGATAAAATAGAGGGGCTGGCAGTGACAATTTGCAAACTTTCCTTTTCTACTAAGAGCAGGAGGGGGGCAGAGACAGACGCACAGGAAGTAGCTGACAGGGAGGGGGGGGGGGGGGGAGTGTGTGGAGGAGGGAGAGCTGCGGATGACAGAGGCATGTAAACTGACCATGGTAATCAGGGCTCAGTAGCCCTGATTATCGTGGTCAGCACACAGCAGGGGACACAGGAACTGGCAGGATCAGCCAGGTTTTTTACAGCTTAGAGATGGGAAGTTAAAGCGGAGCGCCGCCGAAAGAAAAATTTTTAAAAGTCAGCAGCTACAAATACTGCAGCTGCTGACTTTTAAAACATGGACACTTGCCTGTCCAGGGCGCCCGCGATGTCGGCACCCGAGGCCGAAGCGTCTCTCCGTCCTCGGGTGCTGCCGCCTCCATCTTCGGTAAGGGAATCAGGAAATGAAGCCGAGCGGCTTCACTTCCCGGTTCCCTACTGCGCATGCGCGAGTATACGAATGCTCCCTGCTGCCTCTGGGACCCGTGTGTGTTTCCCAGCAGGCAGCGGGAGGGAGCAGGAAGTGGCGTAAATAACCGCAGATTCTGCGGCTATTTATGCCGGAAGTGGGTACAGATACCTGTAATATACAGGTATCTGTACCCCCCTCCCCCCTGAAAGGTGCCAACTGTGTCACCGGAGGGGGGGAGGAATCTGATTAGTGGAAGTTCCACTTTTGGGTGGAACTCCACTTTAAGGGCTTATGTACACTGCTGCTGCTAAACGGACGCGTAGGAGCAGTTGGGCATTTTTTTTCAACTGCTCCTGAATTCTCCTCTGTTATCTTATCAGTACATGTACACAGGGTCGTTTCTAGGCAGTTGAGTTTAGAGGCCTTTTTTGGAAAGCAAAAAAAATGAGTTCAAACGCTGAGTTTAGAGGCATTTAAAGCGCTAAGCGCGGTAACTCGCGTTCTTAGCCGTGTTTCGTTTACAGGCGGTTTTCTCTAAACGTGGCTAGATGCGGCGAAACGGACGTATTTAAATGTGGGTTACTATCTGTCAAGTTAAATCGTTCAGGAGAGGTTGTAAAAGCGCCCCGTGTACATTAATCCTTAGACAGCGCAAGCACTGTGCTGTTGAACCTGCTATAAGGCTGCTTTCACACTATGGCGTCGGCGGTAAAGCGCCGCTATTTTTGCGACAGTTTTCGGCCGCTAGTGGGGCTCTTTTTAACCCCAGCTAGCGGCCATAAAAAGTGTTAAAGCGACCCGCAAAGCGCCGCTGTCCATTCATTTCAATGGGCTGGAGCGGTGTATACACTGCTCCTTCACTGCTCCAAAGATGCTGGTTTTTTTAAAGCGGAATTCCACTCAAGAGTGGAACTTATGCTCTTTTGTCTCCTCTCCCTCTCTCTAGTGCCACAATTGGCACCTTTTGGGGGGGAGGGGGGACAGGATACCTTCTCCTCTCCTTGTCGCCGGGCCAGTAGGAGAGAGGAGCGAGGCCTTGCGCATGCGCAGTAGGGTTTCCGGCGTGAATCCATAAGGCTACACTGCCGGGTTCCCTTACCCGCAATGGCGGTGGCAGCACCCGACAGCTGATGGAAACCTCAGCTGCGGTGCCGACAGCATGGGACTCCAGGACAGGTAAGTGTCCTATTGTTAAAAGCCAGAAGCTGCAGTATGTGTAGCTGCTTGCTCTTCTTTTTTTTGGGGGGGGGGGGGGGGCGGCGGAACACCGCTTTATCGTCCTGCCAGCGCATTGCCTCAATGTAAAAGCACTTGGGCTTTCACACTGAGACTGCAGGGGAGCCGCTTTACAGGCGCTATTTTTAGCCCAAAAGCACCTGAAAAACACATCAGTGTGAAAGGGGTTTAAGGGAACAGGAGCTTTTTTTAGGGGGGGGTTACAAACACTTTAACCCGGTCTATACCGCATTATCAGTTGTAAATTTGATTTGAACACTGTCCTAAAAGAGGGTTAAAAACCTTCCTCCTGCATTGTATGTATAATGAGGTATAGCATAGGGGATGGGCGGAGGAAAGAAGGAAAAAAAGGGGGAGGGGGGAACAAAGCGCCCAGACTTTATACATAGTGCAATATAGTGTGCAATCAGTCTCCGGTGGGGGGTCCAAGGAGCCTATGCCTTATCATGTTTCCACTTACACCCTCTATTCATATGTGATTTTGTACATGGGCAAGGCTGCATCTATCAGCTCTTTTCAGGAGGGGGGGTGCTTTCACACTTTAAATGACATTTGCGTCATCATGCAACACTGTACCCAAACTAAATTTTTATTATTTTTTGTAAAAACAGCTTTTTTTGGTGGCATTTATTCAACACTGGGTGTTTAGCAAAATAAAAAAAGACAAAAAATTTCGAAGGTGCATCGAATGGAAATTTTGGTACCGAAAATGCACGATGCACTTGGCCGAAAACCCGAAATAGACAGTTTTTAAAAAAGATATATATATTTTTCTAATAAAATGTAGCGCTAAAATAAACAATCAAAATGCAAACAAATAATGTGGTGGTCAGTGGATGCAACCCACTGAAACATAAAAAGTAAAAATAAATGTATAAAGTTCAGTGACTCCAGTGTATTTTAAACTAAACCATTATGTGGATAAGTGAAAAAAGTCCCATAATGGAGGGTGAATTGTGAATCCAAAGTTAATGGAAAATCTTCAGGTCTGTGATTCATTGGCATGAAAATCTCGAGTAGGAAATAGATGGAATACTCTTACCAGAGAAGGTGGATTCGGATGCCAGGGACACCGAATCAAACAGGCTGAGAGATCCAAAGAGGAAGTTGTCATCAAGGGAGCCCCGGATCTCAAGGGACATCCCCTCTCCGCTCCACCAAGCAGGATGAGGACCGCCAATCCGGAGGGACCATGAGGGAAAGATGGAAGTATCCAAATCTCGTAGGGAATCCCAGGGATATGGGGAGGCAAGAAATGAAATGCGCCAATAGTGCAGATCAAAAAGGTATATTTATTGGGTCACACCAATAAACAAAACAATTAAAAGCGTGATCACGTGGATTAAAATAAAGTGTAGGGAAGAGTGTAGCTTGTCTGACGCGTTTCGTCCAATTGGACTTCAACTGGGGCATCAAACTTTTTTTCTCTTACTTTTTCTAGTAATAACATTTTGCAAATAGATGTTCATAAATTTAGGCCAAATTGTATTCTGCTACTTGAATGAAAACAACCCAAATCAGTGTATATTTAGTCTGTAGGTAGGTTAGTCTACAAACTATGGTATATATCTATCTGAAAATTGATCAGTCCTGATGTACTGACACCCGATCTCATTTCTTGAGGCCCAAAAATGTCATTACAGTACAAATATTTCCCGAATGACCCCTTTTTTGGAATGTAGACAGTCCAAGGTATTAGTAAGAGGCCTTGCAAGTTTTTTGAAGCTGCAATTTTTTGGAAAATTAAATTAGATTTTTTTTTATTTTACCTACTGTAATCAGGGCAGTACATCGTCGTGATATAGCAGGTGTGGCGGTAAACAGAAATACGAACTGGTGACAGTGCTGGGGAAAAAGAACAACTTACACACAGACACACACAGACACACACACACACAGACACACACACACACAGACACACACACACACAGACACACACACACACACAGACACACACACACACACAGACACACACACACACACACAGACACACAGACACACACACACACACAGACACACACACACACACAGACACACACACACACACAGACACACACACAGAGACAGACAGACACACACACACACACACACAGACACACACACACACACACAGACACACACACACACACACACACACACACAGACACACACACACAGACACACACACACAGACACACACAGACAGACAGACACACACAGACAGACAGACACACACACACAGACAGACACACACACACAGACACACACAGACAGACACACACAGACAGACACACACAGACAGACACACACAGACAGACACACACAGACAGACACACACACACAGACACACACAGACAGACACACACAGACAGACACACACAGACAGACACACACAGACAGACACACACAGACAGACACACACAGACAGACACACACAGACAGACACACACAGACAGACACACACAGACAGACACACACAGACAGACACACACAGACAGACACACACAGACAGACACACACAGACAGACACACACAGACAGACACACACAGACAGACACACACAGACAGACACACACAGACAGACACACACAGACAGACACACACAGACAGACACACACAGACACACACACACAGACACACACACACACACAGACACACAGACACACACACACAGACACACACACACAGACAGACACACACAGACACACACACACACACACACACAGACACACACAGACACACACACACAGACACACACACACAGACACACACACACAGACACACACACACAGACACACACACACAGACACACACACACACAGACACACACACACACAGACACACACACACACAGACACACACACACAGACACACACACACAGACACACAGACACAGACACACACACACAGACACACACACACAGACACACACACACACACACAGACACAGACAGACACAGACACACACAGACACAGACAGACACAGACAGACACAGACAGACACAGACAGACACAGACAGACACAGACAGACACAGACAGACACAGACAGACACAGACACACACAGACACACACAGACACACACAGACACACACACACAGACACACACACACAGACACACACAGACACACACACACAGACACACACACACAGACACACACACACAGACACACACACACACAGACACACACACACACAGACACACACACACACAGACACACAGACACACAGACACAGACACACAGACACAGACACACAGACACACACACACAGACACACACACACAGACACAGACAGACACAGACAGACACAGACAGACACAGACAGACACAGACAGACACAGACAGACACAGACACACACAGACACACACAGACACAGACAGACACAGACAGACACAGACAGACACACACAGACAGACACAGACAGACACAGACACACACAGACACACACAGACACACACAGACACACACACAGACACACACACAGACACACACTTTGACCAGAGCAATATAGTTTTACCAAAGTAATCAATGCAATGATGCGGTGATTGATCCGTATCAATAGAGATGTTCTTCTACTTTTGATCGCAGCTAAGATCATGCGTGTGTCACCTGTAGGATACGAGGGTATAGGAGGCAGAGGTTTCAGCAGGAGCTTTTTCTTCCATATCTGCCAACAGGGTTTGTAGCCTTTTGAGTAGGCTGGGATCCACACTTGTGGTTGGAGTTGCAGTCTGTGCCCTGGGCTGCTGTTTAGCTTTGGATCGCCTCTTTGGGGACATCAGACAGCTGTTTGTCAGGCGAGGAAACTTGGCTCTCTATGGAGGATGATGCTTGTTAGGAGGATCAAGGAAAGGGTTGTTTTTAGTAAGGGGGGGGGGGCTGGATAGCCGAAACACGTGACGCTGGAGCCAGGACTGTGGCTGCAGCCCATGACCCCCCCCACCAAAGATCTGAACTGGAAACTTGCTGCAATATTCTGGTGGAGCAGCATTCTGTCGGGGGAGGGAGTTTTGGTGGTCAGATCAAGGACCAGACAGAGGATTCAGAGAGGCTTGAGTGTAGGAAGATAGCCGCCACTCACAGAACTGATGCTGGGGATTACTCTTCAGGCAGCTTGTGGATGCAGAGGAGTCCTGCTATGGAGAGGTGGCAGTTTAACAGGCTGAACCGTGCTGGTGGCAGTACAGGGAGTGAGCCGGGCACCGGAGGATCAGGGAGACTGCGAGTGAGTGTAGACACTGCAGCAGGGTGGAGCAAGATGGCCGCCAATCGTGGCACCGGGTTCAGGGCTTCGGCCGCAACCCGTAACAGATGGGGCTGGATACCTGCTGCCAACCCATTCAGGGACAGGTCAGGGTGCTCCGGTGGCTAGATGGGGCCCAGATCGGGCACAGAAGAAACTGCTAGGCAGCGGGCGTCCGTTTGGGTGTAGCAAGATGGCCGCTACTCATGTTTTGGGTCCGGGAATCACCGGCAGGCTGGTACACAGCAGTGACACGGTGAGGGCTGTAGGCAGTGGTGGGCAAGTTTGTCTCCTGGCTGTGTGAGGAGAGAGCCAAGGTCAGGAGGCAGTGCTGGTACAGTATACAGGTGGAGTAAGATGGCTGCTACTCCCCAAGCTGAGGCCGGAGCCATGATCTGTCCCCGAGGTGGCTGCAGTACTGAGGGGTGCCGCGATAACGGCCCCTGGCTGTGCGCTGACAGTCTAGGGAACTTTGAGGTGTGTTGAGAAAGCGAAGTGGGTATGCTGAGAAAGAAAAGCCAAGGCTAGGTATCGGGATGGCAGGAGCTCTTCACTTGCTCAGACCACTATTCGGCTTCTCCTCCTCCTGAGATTATCTTTAAAAAAAGCTTCTAACCTCAACTGCTGCTAAACTCAGCATGTAAAAGCTGTTAAACTGAGGTTTTTCACTGTCTATCAGCTGTCAGTTTCCAGTGTTCAGAAGGTTTTCAACTGCCCTGTGTACATGAGGCCTAAGCAAACATTTTACTGAATGAAATTGATTCTTTCGGTTTGTTTTGTTGTGATTAGCTGTGATTGGCCACAGCTGATCACATAGCACAGATGGGCTGTGGTTGGCCCAGTCTGTACCATGTGATCACTGTGACCAATCACAGCTAGCAACACAATTGTACACAATGGATGGTTTGAAAGGAAGCCATCCATTGTTTACAACTGTCATGTGACCTGCTGTGATTGGTTACAGCGGTCACATGGTAGCGGCAGCGGGCCCGATACTATGATCCGTCACAGGCTGTGTCCGGCGGACGCAGCCAGTGACGGATAACGCCACAGCGCGGCCCTGTGATCCGGAAGGGACGTCATATGACGTCCTCCCGGATCGACAAAAGTCCCGCCTAGCCTATAGTCAACTGAAGCAGTTAATCCCTACACTGGGCAGAAGAAACTGAGCTGCTTATATCAGTGGAAACTGTCTACCAGTTAGGACTGAGTGCTGTGTTTTTTTGTTTTTCTGCCTACTGCCCTATTCCTGAAGGTGGGGCTACAATCCTACAGTTAAAACTAGTGACGAGCCATTTTTCTTGAACACCAGAGGAAACATGTTTATTATTTTAGAGAAAAAATTGCCTTTATAACCACTTTAATTACCGCTGTGGTAAAGGAAGTATGCTCTGCCTATATTTACTTGGGGCTCCCCAATATCAGACATATTGGTGGATCAGTCAGTTGCTAACAAGACTGGTCCCAGTGTAAATTCCCCTATTACAGTGGGTCAGGACTTTAGATTGTAAAGCCTTTCTTGATTAGGTAGTGACCAAATTGGTTAAATGATCCTGGAGAATAAGACTTAGAATTGTCAGAAAAAGTTCTGCCTCGTGACAGCAAATCTATGCATATGGCATCTTTTGCAATTTTTAAAGTGACACTAAAGGTTCATGTGTTTTTTTTTTTTTTTGTTTTTTTTTGTTTTTTTTTTAAATAAGAAACATATCATACTTGCCTCCACTGTGCAGCTCATTTTGCACAGAGTGGCCCCGAACCTGCTCTTCTGGGGTCCCTCGGCAGCTCTCTCGCCTCCTCCCCACATCAGATAACCCCCTGGGAGAAGCGCTCTCCCGGGGGGTTACCTTGCGGGCGTGCTCCAGCGTTCGGCGTCAATACCGAATGCAGGACCCTGCCCCGGCAGCTGCGTTATTGGTTTTGATTGACAGCAGCGGGAGCCCATGGCTGCGCTGCTATCAATCTATCTGATCAACAGCCGAGAACCCCCTAGCAGAGATACAGTGCGTCCCTGTTGGACAAGTTTGAGGGTTCAGGTAAGTAAAACGGGGGGGGGGGGGCCTGGAGGCCGGTCACTGACAGGTGTTTTTTCACCTTAGTGCATAGGATGCATTAAGATGAAAGAACACGAACCTTTACAACCCCTTTAAACCATGTAATAAAATTGCTTTCTTAATGCGTCTGTTTAAATTCTGCATCTTTATGCAAAAATGCTAATTTTTTCTTTTCTCAACAGACTCTTCTTGAATTTGCAGAAAAATGGAAAGCCTCAGAAGATTCTTTGCCATTATTGGAAGTGTACATGGTAGCCATTCATAGTTACTCAAATGCTCGGCCATACCTTACCTCACAGTGTGAAAATGTTGGATTGGTACTTGAACGACTAGCTTTGTGAGTATTTTTACAGTGCTGAAAACTATACCACTGTGTATATGAATATTGCTGGATTTAGAAGTACACCTACCAGTTTGTGTCAAACATATGAATGAAGTAAAACTAAGTCCTTCAACATTCATGTCAACGCCACTCTACACCTCCAATACGACAGCAGTTTGCATTGAGTCTCTCACCATTTTGCTGTAGATGTCTCATGGCTGGCTACCTGCTGTTCTAACCCCGAGAAGACTGAACACCTACGATACAACCACGGCAGTTGTGGCCCAAGCCCATTCATTAGTTTATTTTTTTACATGGCTTCTAACACATGGAATTTGTATAGCCCAGTGCTGTTACATGTCCTTTACGTGGGTGGTTAAGGGGCAGTAAAACGGTGGCTCAACGCTCAACCCACATATTTTTTTTTTTTTTTTTTACTATCTACTATCCCTCCTAGCTTCCCATGTGGTTACGCCCAAAGAGATATAACTATTTGTCCCTGTTGGAGATTAGTTTTGATTGGTTACAAGTAGGGATGCACCAATACCATTTTTTAACAGAGTACCAGTACTGATAATTTAGGTATCTGTATCGGCGAGTACTTATCGCCTAGGTGGGGGAGGGAGTGGGGTGAGGGGGAGTAGGGGGATAAGTGAGGATGAAGAAGCAGAGGGTAATGATGATGAAGCAGCACAGGGGTGATGAGTATGCAGCAGAGGACTTCTCTTTCCTGTAATCTGACCAACCCCCCCACCCCCCAGTTTAACCCTTACAGTTCTGTCCCATGCACTCGCCATACACCATGGCCCCTCCATTCTCGTGCAGATGCCTGACGAGCCAGATGGTAAGGATGAGCAGAAAAGTTTAAGACCAGCGCTCTTGATGCTGGAGGAGCTCCAGAAGCTGGGAAAACATTGCTGTCCTGTCCCCTCATTGCCAGCTCTACCCTCACTGTGGGACCACACCCCAGGCTCACTTTCATAGCCCCACTACAGCAGTCATAGCCAGCAATGACAGAGCTCCAAAGAGGTGCCGCTCGCTTGCTCAATAACTAGGATGCTCGTTCACAGCATGAGGCACGCGCTGCATAGTGCCCTCCCCCCACTACCTTTCCCTCCAAACCTACCACAGTGCTACCTAATGGTGTTACCCTTGTGGCGGATGGCTAAAATTAGGGGTGCAACGGATCAAAAAACTCACGGTTCGGATCGTTCCTCGGATTAGGAGTCACGGTTCGGATCATTTTCGGATCAACAAAAAAAAAAATCTCCCCCACTGTAATATCCACAATCTCCCTATTGGCAGGGTGTGGCAGAGTATTGCAGGGTATTGGCGGGTATATTGGCAGAGTATTGGCAGGGTATTGGCAGACTATTGTCAGGGCATTGCAGAGTATTATCAGGGCATTGCAGAGTATTGTCAGGGTATTGTCAGGGCATTGCAGAGTATTGTCAGGGCATTGCAGAAGGGCATTGCAGAGTATTGGCAGGGCATTGCAGAGTATTGGCAGGGCATTGCAGCAGAGCATTGCAGAGTATTGGCAGGGCATTGCAGAGTATTGGCACTGCTGCCTTCCGATCTCTCCCCTCCACTGTACAGATCAGTACACAGAGGGGAGAGAGGAACTGGCGTCATGACATGTCGGAGCGATCACGTGCTAAACGGCCGCCTGGTGTACCAAGATGGCCGCCGCTCTGGAGCTAGGCCGAAGCCGCGGCCTTTCCTATGGCCGAGGCCACAGAGCGCTCCGTGGATCGTGGGTGTCCCATATGGATCAACCTCCGCGGATCGGATCACGGATCGATGACGATCCGTTGCACCCCTAGCTAAAATGTCATTGGTTAAGGATGCGGTGGCTCCGCTCCTTAACCAATACTTACCAGCATTCTTTTCTTTATATTTTAGCTGTTAGCAGGGAAATCCCGCTGACAGCTGGAAAAAAAGGAAGCCAGAGGGTATCGGTACATTTGCACGAGTACCGATACCTGTGCAAATACTTAGTATTGCCACCGATAACTGTACTGGCATCGGTGCAACCCTAGTTACAAGGAGGTTGGATCACATGCTACTTATTTCAAACCCTGTTTTATTTAGCATATCTCTGGAATCCTTATTTATTATAACCCAGTTGGTAGGAATAAGTTTTAACAATTTTATTCTCAGCTGCTCAAAAGGTGTTCTACTGTGTTATGATCTTTAGGGTAGAGACAAATAGTACAGCAGAGAAATCACACCATTAGGGCTTGTACACACAAGTAGCAGTAAAAATAGGCTTTTTGAGCTGCATTTATACACGTACTGCAGCAAAAATTATACCCCATGTCGCTTTCAGTGGTAGTACTACTGCTGAAAGCTACCTTTTCAAGCGGCTGCAGCACAGTACTGTGGGCTTTTCAGGGTAAAACAAGCAGTGAAGAGATGACCTAGCTTTCTGCATATGAGACCGGTATAAATGTAAGACATGGGACAAAAATTTGAAAAGGTGTTAAAAAAAAAGAGGGGTGGGAAGAGGCTGCACGTGAAGACCCATGAGAGAGCTGTGGTGGTTTAGCCCGAAGATCCTGCTTTGAATAGCCACTATTAGGTCTCTTGCATTACGACGCAGTATTCTGTGAAAGAGTAAAGCTGGTCCAAAAGAACCAAGTTTGTTCCTCTGTGGAATTAGCTGCCACCGTCAATTCCTCTCTTTTCACGTTAATAGGTAGTTGGAAGGGGATTCCTTTCCAGTAGATTGGAGTACAAGATTTATCCGCTTTCAGTAGGTGTATTAGTGAGGATCGTTGGTAGCATTTCACTGAAATTGGAGTCGGATGGGAGAGAAACGCTGCTAGATTGTCCGGCATCTGGATATCTATCAGCTTGAGGATGACTTGTGAAACCTGTTTCCAAAAGCCTCTGATTCCTGGGCAGGACCAAAAGACATGAAGCATGGTGCCTACCTCTTTTTGACATCTCCAACACATTAGGGAGCATTGAGGAAAAATGTTGTGTAATCTCTCTAATCCAGTATCTTCTAATCCATTTCCTGAATAGCACAGGCAATAGATGCTTTGAGTCATATGCATAATCCTGTCCTTTTGCTGAACTGTAAATGTGAAATCCAAGTCTTCTTCCTATTCTATATATTATTTTGGATAGACCACATCAGGTGGATGGGAAAGCATTTGATAAGATGAGGATAGGCCATGACTGGGTGGTTCGGTCTCTAAATGCAATGCCTCAAACTGTGTGGGTGGGGGGAGAGGTCAAGATTTGTTCCATAGTTTAGAGAGAAAGTGACGTAATTGCATTGCTTTATACAAGGAGGGTGTCAAACATACCTTGTACCTCCAATGTTTTCAACTTACCATCTGTAAGAAAAAGGTAGACTATATTGATCAACAGTAGGGAACGGAATGCCCCTTCCTTTAATCCATGTTGGAATACCAGGTGGCCCATCACAGGTTTCATGTGAAAGGGGATAAAATGTTCCTTCTGTCCCTCGTAAACCATTTTAAGATCGCATGCTGGTGGTGTTTTGATGGTATATGCAGGTAACCAGGCAAGGCCCCCTAGTGGTGTCTCTGAAAAGTCTGTTCCATTTGCACCAATGTTTTTCAGAAGCAATGTTGTACCAATCCAATATTCATATGTGTAGCCCTATGAT
Organism: Lithobates clamitans; assembly: GCA_037952925.1. Taxonomy (NCBI): domain Eukaryota; kingdom Metazoa; phylum Chordata; class Amphibia; order Anura; family Ranidae; genus Lithobates; species Lithobates clamitans. Next base: position 646,748 of record JBBGZY010000382.1, on the reverse strand, counting down.
CTTTAACCAAGTCTGGGAGACCTAGGCCTCCTGTATCTTTAGGTTGAGTTGAGAGAGAGATTGACTAACTCTGAGATTTATTGGCCCAATGGAGCTTTCCAATTTTAGTTTTATTCTGATGAAGGAAAGACTTTGGAAACTAGACTGGTAAAGTCTCGAATGGAGATAGTTGTGAAAGTACATTCATTTTAAAGGAGCTGTAAACCCTCAGGGTTTTTCACCTTAATGCATTCTATTCATTAAAGTGAAAAAGCTTCTGTGGTGCTGCTGCCCCCCAGAGCCCCCCTTTTTTTCTTACCTGAGCCCGATCATTACAGGGTCAAGGTTGAGCAGAGCAGCTCCAGCCGCAGTCTTAGGTCTTCATTGGATAGATTGATAGCAGCAGGAGCCATTGGCTCCCGCTACTTTTAGTCAAATCCAGTGATAAGGGTGGCGGGAGAGAGTCCTTCTTCTTTCTGTGTCAATGGACACAGCAGCAGGACTCGGGAGCTTATAAGCCTATAATATAAGCCTACAAGCCTATAATGCCTTATAGGCTTACCTGTAGGTAAAAATCCCAAAGCAGACTACTGCTTTAGGTCTTGTCAAATCCTGGATAGGAATGGGTGAAATATAGCTGAAAATACATTCTTCACATAGATTGAGTTAAGTATTTTATGCACACATGAGCCCATTTAAATGGAAAGTGGTCTTTAACCACTTACCAACCGGCCCATAGCCGAATGACGGCCGCAGGGCGGTTGGATAACTCTGGGAGGGCGTACTATGACGTCCTTCCAGAATTCCCCTCTCGCGCGCCCCCTATTCGCGGCCGTTTACCATGTGATCGCGCCGTCAAATGACGGCGCGATCACATGTAAACAGACCGGCGTCATCTGATGACGCTGGTTCCTCTCCTCCCCTCCTGTGTACTGATCGGTACACAGTGAGCGGGGAGGGGGATGGATGGATGTCTGCAGCGCTGTGGGCTGTATGTGTAGTGCCCACAGCGCTGCACAGAGACATCCATCCATCCATCCATGCTCAGCCATCCCCAATACTCTGCAATGCTGTGCAATACTCTGCAATACCCCCACAATACTCTGCAATGCTGTGCAATACTCCGCAATACCCCCACAATACTCTGCAATGCTGGGCAATACTCTGCAATGCCCCCACAATACTCTGCAATGCCCCCGCCATACTCCGCAATACTCCGCAATACTCCGCCATACCCCGCCATACTCTGCCATACTCTGCAATACCCCGCCATACCCCGCCATGCTGAGCCATGCTCAGCTGTACTCGCCCTCTGTATGTGGCCAGGCTGTGGAAGTCTCACACATGTGGTATCGCCGTACTCAGGAGTAGGAGAATCTATTTTGGGGTGTCATTTTTGGTATATTGTATATTGTATAAATGGACAACTTTGTGTTAAAAAAAAAAAAGCGTTTTAACCACTTCCCGCCCGCCGGCCGTCATACAACGTCCTTGACTTTGTGCGGAGATATCTGAATGATGGTTGCAGCTACAGGCATCATTCAGATATCAGCTTTTTCAGCCGGCGATTCCCTACACCCTGAGAACGATCATAGCAGCTGTTCCACTGCTTGATCGTTCTTACTGGAGGCGAGAGGGGATGTCCCCCCCTCCCGCGCTTCTACCGACTCACCGCTAAGATCGAAGCCAGGATCGTTTTTTTTTTTTTTTTTTTAATTTCAGGCTTCCCAGCCTAGAGGTGAGATGTGGGGTCTTATTGACCCCATATCTCACTGTAAAGAGGACCTGTCATGCCATATTCCTATTACAAGGATGTTTATATTCCTTGTAATAGGAATAAAAGTGGTCAAAATTTTTTTTTTTTGGAAAAAAGCATCAAACTAAAATAAAGTAAAATGAACAATAAAAAAAAAAAAAAAAATTTTTTTAAAGCGCCCCTGTCCCTGTGTGCTCGCATGCAGAAGCGAACGCATACGTAAGTCCCGCCCACATATGAAAACGGTGTTCAAACCACACATGTGAGGTATCGCTGCGATCGGTAGAGCGAGAGCAATAATTTTGGCCCTAGACCTCCTCTGTAACTCAAAACATGTAACCAGTAAAAATTTTTAAAGCGTCGCCTATGGGGATTTTTGAGTAGCAAAGTTTGGCGCCATTCCACAAGCGCGTGCAATTTTGAAAGGTGACATGTTGGGTATCTATTTATTCGGCGTAACTTCATCTTTCACATTATGCAAAAACATTATGCTAACTTTACTGTTTTGGTTTATGTAAAGCACAAAACATTTTTTTTTCCAAAAAAAACGCGTTAAAAAAATTGCTGCGCAAATACCGTGCGAGATAAAAAGTTGCAACGACCGCCATTGTATTCTCTAGGGTCTTTGCTAAAAAAACATATATAATGTTTTCGGGTTCTATGTAATTTTCTAGCTAATAAATGATGATTTTTACATGTAGGAGAGAAATGTCAGAATTGGCCTGGGTGCTCCAGAACGCCTGTAGGTGCTCCCCTGCATGTTGGGCCTCTGTATGTGGTCACGCTGTGTAAAAGTCTCACACATCTGGTATCGCCATACTCGGGAGTAATAGTAGAATGTGTTTTGGGGTGTAATTTGTGGTATGCATAAGCGGTGTGTGAGAAATAACCTGCTAATATGACAATTTTGTGGGGAAAAAAAAAGTAAAAAAAAAACCTTGATTTTGCAAAGAATTGTGGGAAAAAATGAAAACTTCAAAAAACTCACCATGCATCTTTCTAAATACCTTGGAATGTCTTCTTTCCAAAAAGGGGTCATTTGGGGGGTATTTGTACTTTTCTGGCATGTTAGGGTCTCAAGAAATTAGATAGGCCGTCAGTACTTCAGGTGTGATCAATTTTCAGATATTCGCACCATAGCTTTTGGACTCTATAACTTTCACAAAGACCAAATAATATCCACCAATTTGGGTTATTTTTACCAAAGATATGTAGCGGTATAAATTTTGGCCAAAATATATGAAGAAAAATTATTAATTTGCAAAATATTATAACAGAAATGAAGAAAAATGTATTTTTTTACAGATTTTTCAGTCTTTTTTCTTTTACGGCGCAAAAAATAAAGAACCCAGCGGTGATTAAATACCACCAAAAGAAAGCTCCATTTGTGTGAAAAAAAGGACAAAAATGTCATATAGATACAGTGTTGCATGACTGAGTAATTGTCATTCAAAATGTGAGCACCAAAAGCTGAAAATTGGTCTGATTAGGAAGGGGGTTTAAGTGCCCAGTTGTCAAGTGGTTAAGGTTTTGCATAGTCGTCTGATTTCAATTGCTGCTCAAGGCCTCTGTCTTCTTGAGGTTTGTTTTGGAAATTTTAAAGACTATCTATGAAATTCTGTAAGAATTCCAGGTTGGGACATTAGGGACTTGGTTATGAAAAATAGCAGGTCATCCACATATACCACCAATTTATACTCTTGAAGATTAGTTGCAGCTAATGTTGGCATTCTTTCTATTTCGGCACAGTAGTGGCTCAAGAGCCAATAAAACAAATTTGGGGGGGGGGGGGGGGCGTGCAGCTTGACAGTCCTGCTATAACATGTCTCTGATTTTGAAATTTGCCAAAGGTTGGAATATATATCATTCCATGTTAGGAATCTTTGTCCAAAGCCTGTGTACTACAACATTGCGTTCATAAAGGACCAATCCATCCAGTCGAAGGCGTTTGGCTAAAAGAAGCGTTTGGATATCTTTACATCAGGGGTAGGCAACCTCTGTCCTCCAGCTGTGGTGAAACTACAAATCCTGTCATGCCTGTGATTGTCAGGGTCTTGCAATGTCTCATGGGACTTGTAGTTTCACCACAGCTGGAGGGCCGAGGTTGCCTACCCCGCTTTAGATCGTGCCTGGTGGATCACATTCAGGGCTCATTTCGTAGAAGTTGGTTTTTAACTACAGCATGCTTGATTTCTCTAATTGTGACATCTGAAATTACTGTATGTAGTGAATAAATGTAGCTTTTTTTTTTTTTTTTTCACCTCCACAGAAGCTGTGTTGAACTTCTTTTATGTTTGCCACAAGAGTTACCGGACGATCATTGGCAGAAATTTCAAGGTTCCATCAAGGTATGTTATGCACTAGGAAAGTATTTGTGTACATAATGTGGAGTTCAAAAACCTTTTATAGGACAGTAGATTACAATTTATTACTTTTTAAATGGATGCTGGCATTCAGGGCAGCGATATGTTGTCTTGAAATACCACCACCTCACCTATTGATACCTGCACTGTACTCCTCCACTGCACTTTCTGTCTTTCAGAGACCTGGATCTACTTATTGTGTAACCTGTCATTTATTGTCAGAGCTTACACAGAGCCAATGACTTTCCTCTTGCCTCCTATGTGGCTGTGTTTGGGCCTGGTGGTAGGCTGTTCAAGGCAAACAACTGCCTTTTAGGAGGGAAGGGTTATATGCTTTGTCATGCTTAAAAGTATGCAAGAGGGCTTCATCATACAAACTTATCTGTGAGGGAATGCAGCAAAAGGTTTGTCCTGGGGTTAACGGCATTCTCCACAGAGTAGTGTCAGACACACATGATGTTTTTACCACCATGCAGCATCCAGAATTTTCCTGCTTGATAAGAGTCACGTGGAACTTTATTCTTTGATCCGTTCATGTTGCTCCCCTACAGTTGGGTTATTTGGTTCATATGGAAGTGGCTGGGCCCTCTACTCTCTCTTCCTTTTTGGCGTAAATCTCATCTTGATGTGTTTTACTATGATCATGCAAGCTTTCCTAGTTGTACAGGACACAGCCAGTTTAATAGTTTAATACATATTCAGCTGCATTCAGATGACTGGATAAAAAAAGAAGCTGCAATAAGAGGTTAGAAGCTGTCTTTTTTTTTTTGTCTTCTTAAAGCTCTTTTTTTCCTTGGTAGTGTACATGGCAGTCTGAGACATGGTCTTAAATCCTAGCTCCTACCTTATCTCAATAGTCAGACCTTTAGCCTTGTGCTACTTCATAAATGGCTTTACAGACACTTTGCCAAATCTTCAGAAAGCGTCTTCTCCCTATCCACATGGGCAAGATTCTCTGGCTTAAATGCTAGTCAGTTGAGCTCCCATGCAAGAAACAGCTAAACACCTTTTCTCTTTGAAGACGATTGCTTGTTTGTCCACTTCTTGGATAAGTACATCAGAGAGATCACAGGTGTTAAGAGCATTCTCCTCCCTCAGGAATCCTTGTGCATCTACCAGTAGGTTTGAGGTTAGGAAGGATCCTTTCATCCCTCTGCCTTCCAATGCCAAATCTAAGAAAGGAATGTAGTTTCCTAAGAAGGCCTCTTCACAGTTTTGGGGCATTCTCACATCAATCTTGTTCCAGATTGACATTTGCAGGTGCTAAAAAACTGGTGTTTTCAATCCCACCACTTCCCCGCTTCATGCTTTAAAGCCTGTCTTCCCTGTCCAAGTGGGTGGATCTGCTTGCTACTGTCAGCAGCTCTTGTCAAGGGGTCATTATCTCTGTACAAACAAAAGAATGCTTTCAAGGTTTCTACTCAACACTCCAATTTTTTTTTATGAGTCCCAAACTAAACAGAGGGGTCAAGCCTAGTCTAAATCTGAAGCCCCAACTTGTTTCTACTAGTAGTAAAGTATTGCATGGTAATTGCCAGATCGGTCAGTCATTAACTTCCTCCTTCAGGGGGATTTTCTGGCTTCAATAGCCGCCTGGAATACTTACCTGCACATTTGTATTTTTCTGCCTCATCAATGCGATTTGCGTTTTGCAGTGGGCGATCAGCATTACCAATTTGTCTTATCCCTTTGGTCTGTCAACAGCTCCCCAGGTCTTCACCAAGGTGATTGCCCCAGTTTTGGCTTTTCTCCAGTCAGGGGATTCCTATTGTGGGGTATGTGGACAGTTTGATGTAAAGACCAATCCTCCCTGTTAGCCCACATCCAGCAGACAGCACAGACTCTGCAGAGCTTAAGGTTGATCCTCAATCTGTGGAAGTCATCACTGGAATTTCACAGATTGGATTACTTTGGGCGGCTCTGTCCGTGATCTTCCTCCCTCAGAAAAAAACAATTTGCCTCTTTTGTTCTCATGCTTGGGCTCAGAGGGAATTCTTAAATCATGTTTGCATTGAGGATCTTGGGCCTCATAATTGCATTCTTTGAGGCTATGCCATACACCTAGTTTCACCCCCAAGTCATTGCAACTCAGCATTCTGGCAATGTCATACCAGTCCTTTGACCGTCCTATACATCTAGCCTCCAGGGCCACTCTTTCCCTAGTGTGGTGGATTTCCAACCCAATCCTGGGGTTAGATAAGGTCTTTTCTCCAGTTATCAAAGGTTCTCACAAATGATCTCAGCCTGTGTAGCTGGGGAGCAGTTCTGGAAGACCCTCAGCGTGAGGTTATTTCATAGGAAGAAGCTTGATTACCCATCAATATTCTAGAACTCAGGATGCAGACTTTAGACAAAAATATAGTTAGACAATGCCATGGCCTACATCAGTCAAGGAGGCACCAGAAGTCTCATCTATCACAGGGAATCAAACGCAATCCCCTCTTAGGCAGAATTTCATGCTCCGGCCCGGTCTGCTGTCCACAAACCGAAGATAGAATATTGGAAGGTGGTCATTCTCGGTCACCAGCGCCTGAATTTGTGGGAATGGGCTATCCAACTGGGGTTTGTTTCAAGCTCTTTGCCACAGGTGAGGGATGTCAGATGTGAACCTGATGATGTCCAAATTCAACAGGAGACTGGGAAGTTTTATCTTTGGGTCCAGAGACCTCTAGGCCTTCACAGTGGATGCTCTGGTGATGCAGTAGAATTATTTCAGCTTGATCTTCTACGCCTTTCTACCCCCCCGTTCTCCCTTACCTAAGTCTCTGAATTGAAATAGAGGGTATTCTGGTGATCCTCATCGCACCCAATTGGCCCAGGATAACCTAGTAGTCATATATAGTCATAACAGACGCTCTGTGGGCCCTTCCGAATTGTCCGATGCTCTTGTCCCAGGGTCCAGTGTACCATTCTGCTTCTTGTTCACTGGCTTTAACAGCATAGCTGTTGAAGCCACAGTCCTGAGGGTCAGGGGCCTTTTGGATTCTGTCATCCTTGCCCTCTTGAAGGCTGAGAAATCAACTTCTCATAAAGTCTACAATCACACCTTTAAAGCCCATTTTGCGTTGTATGAGTTAAGGAACTTTCATCCGGTGTGTCTTTCCTCAAGCCTGGTCTGGACTAACATCAGTCTTTGAATACAATTAAGGGTCAAATCTCAGTCTTGCATGTTCTAATTCAGAGATCTTAGCCCTTTCATTCCCTCGTGAGGCCTTTGTTCAGTGTGGCTCACATCAATTCCCCTTCTTTTTGTTGCTCAGGTATTGTACAAGAACAAAGTTTTCTTGAAGTCTAAGGTGTCTTTCCTCTAGAAGGTGGTCTCTACCTTTCACCCGAATCCAGGATATTGTCCTTCTTTTATGTCCTATTCTTAAATATCCTAGGGAAAATGTTCTCTATTGTCTAAGTGGCGCATGATCTTCACCTCTTAGCTACTGTCTCCTTTAGGCAATTGAGTTACTTTTTATTGTGCTTGTTGAATATGCCTGCAATGATTTCCCACTCCAGTGTTTTCTAGAGCTCTATTCTTGCTGGCGAGCCTTTTCTTCACCCAATTTTGGTTGTGACCCTACATTGTCACACCATGTCTGACTGGTCATAATCCCTTAAGAATTTTGACTGCTGTCAAAGTTGATACCTCACTTAGAGAACACTTGAAGCAGATTGCTGTGTCATTAAATTTCAGTTGTGACGGTTTGCTAAAAGCCTCCCATCTCATTTCTTGCATGTGTATTATCTCGGTTCATATGTGTAGAGCACTTTGACAAAGTCCTGGAGTGAGGAACCCTACCAGAGACCGCATCTCTTTGAACAAGCTTGTCAAGGATGCTGCCGGTGGCAAGAGCATCCATCTTTCTCAGCGGAAGGAGCCTAAGGAACAACACTGTAAGTCTTCCCCTCATCTGTTAAAAAAAATGTCCCTTTTTGTTTCTCATACTCAAATTCTGTTATTGCTTCCCTTCACCAGGGATCAGTTGACATCCAGGATGCTTAATAATGTCCCCATCATTCTAGCTCATTGGCGATTTCCTACACGTCATTGATCGTTGGCTTCTCAACAGCAACTTCTGTGTTCCTCACCAAGGTCTTGGCTCCTGTATTGGCCTGCTGCATTCTTGTGGAGACAACCTTCTGTTGAGGGAACATGCGGCACAGGCTCTTATGAATATGAAATTAACCGTCCAACTGTTAATGATTCGGATGGATCCTGAACCTACAGAAACTGTCTGTCTAGTCCTGTTCCTCCTTTCAGAGTAGAAACTTCAGACTCTTTGGTCTCAGCTTCTAATTCTCCATTCCAGGAGCTTTCCAACTCTCTGGGTTGTCAGAGAGACGCAGGTCTGACGGTTGCCTTTTCGAGGTAGTTTCATTTGCCTATTTTAGCACACCTCTACAGTGCACATCACTCAACTGTGACCTGTAAGAGAGCTGGGAAAGCTGGGGTCCAGGCTTAAGTGCCTTCACACACATCTGCAACATGAATAATAGGATAGCTGACAACTCGGTACCCACCAAATTAGGGTAACTTTTATTGGCTACATCGTCAGTACAGGGTAAAATACGCTAACGAGTTTCAGCCATCGGGTTTTTGTCATAGCACATCACAACTAAACAAACCACCATTTCCCTGAATGCATGAGCAAACGGGTGAGTCCTAATTGAAAACCAATTAAGAGGAGGAACAGCTGCATTGGACAAAGACAAAACGCTACAGCTTCATTTAAAAAATAAATTAATTTAGACCTAGTAGTGTATAAACATCAACACACCAGAAAAATGTAAACCCTGTGAAAATCCAATTCTATCTCATTCACACTTCAAATATCAGTAATATAAATAATATTGCAGGAGTCTTAAGTAGATGGTGAAATCACAATCAATAACTTATTTCTAGAAAGGTGTGAATAGGTGCATGATGGCTTGAATCATTACCTCAAAAATAGATCCACAATCCATCTATGGTTGAGACCCGTGTGGGGATCCTAGTGCATAAAGTTAAAATCAACCAGATTTGTTTAGCTTCCGATATGTCGCCACCCCTGGAGATTTAAAGACACGTTTGACCCCACATGACAAGAAGGAACTCTTGGACCCCTTTCACACTGAGGCGCTTTCATGCTAAAAAAAAAAGCATCTGAAAAGCTTGTGAAAGTGGCCTTATTGCAAGCATGTTCTCTAAGGCCCCTTTCTCACAGAGGTGCTTGTACACTGCCAGTAAAACACTGAGCGCTTTTGAAGCGCTTTTCATTATTTCAATGGAGAGGGGCGTTTTTTTCACCACCCTGCCAGCACACTGCCCCAGTGTGAAAGCATTCATTGATTTTAATGAAAATAGGTTTTCGTGAGCTTTTCAGGCGCTTTTGAAAGAGTGGCCTCAGTGTAAAAGGGGTCTAAAGTGTTTTGACACATTTGAAACATTCTTGCCATTTTAAATTGATGGCATCTTTATAATGCTCCTTTATTCTTGTTATGAGGTCTAGTTATGCACCCCACATATTGTAGGACACAAACTGCATTCCACAACTAGTGTTAATTTTGTCGACTAAAACATTTTAGTTGACTAAAATACGACTAAAACAAAAACAACTGAGGTGAATAAAATACGACTAAAACTAAAATGGCATTTTAGTCAAAAGACTAAAATGGGACTAAAACAAAAATGCCATTTTAGTCAAAAGACAAAGACTAAAACTAAATTGAAATTTGACTTCAAAATTAACACTGGTCTGTAGTGCATGTTCATACCTCAATACCATAATAAATAACATATTAGATTTTTCACTCCAGCAGTATATAATGATTTTGGAAATTGTAGAGAAATGTTAACTAATGCATTACAATTTAATTACATCCATTAGATTTTAGACGACTAAAATTAGTTTTAGTCGACTAAAATGTACTGGAGATTTAGTTGACTAAATATGACTAAAACCATTGCAGAAGACTAAAATGGGACTAAAACAAAAATGCCATTTTAGTCCTAAAACTAAGACTAACGCTAAAACTAAATCGAAATTTGCTGCCAAAATTAACACTGTCCACAACATAAACTACATTTGTAGATCCACAATTAATGTTCTGCTTAATGAGATATATCGCACCTGTGGCACAAGACTGAGGCTCGGTTCACACTAGAGGCGGCACGACTTGCAGGTCGCCTCACCGAGGCGACCTGCACACGACATCCACGGCGACTTGCAAAACAACTTCTGTATAGAAGTCTATGCAAGTCGCCCCAAAAGAAGTACAGGAACCTTTTTCTAAGTCGGAGCAACTTGCGTCGCTCCTATTAGAACGGTTCCATTGTACAGAACGGGAGGCGACTTGTCACAAGTCGCCCCTGTGTGAACCGGCACCGAATGTGTTTTTAACCACATCGGTAGGAACTAGGGGACAACAAACTACCCAGTGTTGGTGCCAATCTCCTTAAAAACCTGCACTGCCTTTTTTTAAAATAGAAACTAAATCATTATTGGCATATAATCAAGGTATATTAAAAGTATTTTCTCGCAATAGCAATCACCTGATGATCCTCCATGGAAAACAAAGTAACTTGATTACCTTGTCTTCTAGTGTCACGAGACCTGGACTTAAGTCTAGTACACATGGGCCGAATGTATGGGGACAACGGCCGCGTCACTAAAAACCGATCGGCATTCGGCCTGTGTGTATGGTTGCCGGTCCGACAGAAGATGGCCGTTTGGCGCCTGTCAGAACGCAATAGCACAGCAGGGGAGATCGCTGTACTAGCACTGGATCCTTAGTACAGCGGCTCTGACAGGAGCTGTCTGCTTCTTTTTGAGTTGAACAAAAAAAAAAAAAAAAAAAACTAATGGTATGTACCAGGCTTTAGACTTCTTACCTACCATGTCATGTCTATTTTCTAGCTGATGCAATCAGTTTACGTCTCCTGATAGACCAATCTTTGTAACCCTGTTCTTTTAATGCAGGGGTGTCCAAACTTTTTTCAAAGAGGGCCGGATTTCATGAAGTGAACATGCGTGAGGGCCGACCATTTTGCCTGACTTTTTCTGAACCATTAAATTTAAATGCAAATTAAATATTTTATGCAAAGTTTATTGCAAACGGAATACTATTCATTTCGTAACATTGATGACAATATATGATGATATATAATATATCTAAACAGTGGAGTCATACAAGAGAAAAATTTGCGCTGAACTAAATGTATAAGCAAGGAGCCAGCAAAAGTTCGTTGATATCAAACAAAAAGTCTCATAAAAAGTATATTGCGGCGCTAAAAGCAATCCAAAGAGGTCTGAAGAATGGGAGGAGTCCAATCACCAGATACAGTGCAGATGTAAAAAGGGCACTTGTCACCACGTGATAATGTAGTCTGCTTACCAGAAGGTTATATGGATTAAGCATGTATGGATATTTCTCAATAGCATCCAGCAAATCCAGCTCCCTGGAACCCCTCGTCACCACAGACAGCAACCTCCGTGTAACTTCCTTCACAAATCTACAACTCCTGGTAATCGCATCTAAGATGGGGCTTTCCAATGTATGGTCATCAAATACACGGAAAGAGAAATGAAGGACCCATAGTGAAGCCCGTAATGATAATGAAACAACTTGTAGTCACTTACAGTTAGAAGTTCAAGTTTGCATGCATCAGAAAAAGGACAATCGGCTGCAGCATTCAGCGTGCTGGTGTCAACCTGCCTGACATGTTTCTTCCTAACGGATGTTTTCAGAGGCGTGGTTTCAATGACCACCTCACGCTATATATATATAGAAATTAGTGGGTGGATCAGAGGGGAAATGATCCATCCAAACACTAACAGCTGAGCAGAGTGTGTATCTATCGTGCAGCGCGCAATGCGCACAAGATACAAACACCGGCATGTAACGTGAGGAGACAATCCTACGTCACTCCGCACATAGCTGAAAAGTAAACACACTGCGCATGTCTACTTCCAAAGAACTAATAGGATGGACGTAGTTGGCAACAGCTAACGCGACCTCGCGTCGCTGCCAGAGAATGAAAAAAGCAGATGGGGTGATGGCAATAACAGGTGACGCGGTGCCGCATCATTAGCCAACCTTCCATCCAATGAAAAAAAAAAAGATATAGATATGTCAGATAAGCGCAGACAAACAGCCCACTAACTCTTACCATGACATTTGACCAAAACGAGGAGAAAAAAACGCTATGCATAGTCAGTCAATCTGGTGCTAAACAAAATGACATGCAATTCAATACAAGTTCACATGTACAAGTTACGGGCTTCACTATGGGTCCTTCATTTCTCTTTCCGTGTATTTGATGACCATACATTGGAAAGCCCCATCTTAGATGCGATTACCAGGAGTTGTAGATTTGTGAAGGAAGTTACACGGAGGTTGCTGTCTGTGGTGACGAGGGGTTCCAGGGAGCTGGATTTGCTGGATGCTATTGAGAAATATCCATACATGCTTAATCCGTATAACCTTCTGGTAAGCAGACTACATTATCACGTGGTGACGAGTGCCCTTTTTACATCTGCACTGTATCTAGTGATTGGACTCTTCCCATTCTTCAGACCTCTTTGGATTGCTTTTAGCGCCGCAATATACTTTTTATATAATATATCTTTTCTTCTCAGGGTAACGATGAGATCAGGCGTGTCATGTTTTAAAAAAAAATATATAAATATAATTTTTATATATATCTATATATCCTTTAGTCTCTGACCAATCTCCAAGCACCTCTCTGGGTAAGGTTGAGCTTGAGCGTTTATTTTTTTTAAATAATAATCTTTTCTTTAGCCAACCAAATCCACCTCTCACTGTAAGGATGAGCTCAGGTGTTTTCTGTTATTTTTTTTAAATGATAATCTTTCCTTCAGCCGGCCTAATCCACCAGTGCCTCTCACTGACTGAAAGGAACCACGTTCCGGTTTGATGTGGCCCCCACTTGGAATTTACATATATATATCTGTGGACCTCAAGCTCGAGCGTGATATGTTTTGTTTGCTGTGAATATTTCTATCTTCTTTAGCTGAATAAATCTCTGAGCGCCGCCCTCATTGTTAGGGGTGTGTGGCTGGGTGTGTTCAGAAGTCGATGTGCCCGAGCCCGCCAGGAAGCTGACAGCGTCCAGCGCCACCGCCAATCACAGGCACTGCGACATTTCCCCGATCTCTGCATCTGCAGTCCGCAGATACAGAGATCGGGAATAGTCACAGTGCCTGTGATTGACTCTGCGCGCTGTCAGCTTCATAGCGGCTCTGGCACATCGACTTCTGAACACGCCCAGCCACACACCCCTAACAATGAGGGGGCGCTCAGAGATTTGTTCAGCTAAAGAAGATAGAAATATTCACAGCAAACAAAACATATCACGCATGAGCTTGGGGGCCACAGATGGATATATATATGTAAATTCCAAGTGGGGGCCACATCAAACCGGGACACGGACCGGACTTTGGATATGCCTGTTTTAATGCATCAGAAATTAGATCACACACAAGTATAGCTGTCATTAGTAGAACAGTTCCTTTTTGCTCTGACAAACTCACCTATTGTCACTAAACTGATTGTATGTGTAGGGTGACAGCTTGTTGCCAACAGAAAGAAAATGTGTGAATATATTAGCCCAGTAATATTATCACCAGACAAAGTGATATCCAGGAAATCGGTGGTATCATTACCACTGATGCATGAGAACTGCATATTTAAATTGTCGGCATTCAAATATTGCACAAAATATAACCAGCAAACATACATGTTCCACACCAGGATGAAGTCGTCCATGTACTTTCTCATACCAGATAATATCTTGACTGTGGGTTATAGTAGGTCTAACAAGTATAACTCCTCCCACCATCCCATATATAAGTTGGTCAATGAAGGGGAAAATTTCACTACCATGGGCGCTCTGTGGGGACCACAAGTAAAACATGTTATCAACCACAAAATTATGTCGAGACAAGGCCATTTTTTTCCTATTCGGCACTGTACTAATATACCTGGTAATTGCGCGGTCATGCAACGCTATACCCACACGAAATTTATACCGTTATTTTTTCACGGAAATAGAGCTTTCTTTTGGTGGTATTTGATCACCACTGGGTTTATTTTTTGCCATATAAACTAAAAAAGACTGAACATTTTGGAAAAAAAAAAAAGTTTTTTTACTTTCTGCTGTAATACATTTTGGCCAAAATATCTTCTGTTACTGGGATTTTTTAAAAATAAAATTATGTAAGTGTATATTGATTTGTCTGAAACTTATAGCACCGACAAACTATGGTGTGTGTGTGTGTGTATGTATATATATATATATATATATATGTATATGTATATATATATATACATATATATATATATATATATATATATATATATATATATATATATATATATATATATATATATATATATATATATATATATATATATATATATATATATATATATATAGTGTGTGATATATTTATACACTCACTACTGACGGTGATCATCTCTTTTGCTGACCTGCAATCTAAATTTGCACTGCCCGCCAGCATGTTATTTTACTACCTACGTCTAAAGCATGCTGTTAAAGCACAAGGTACAGCAGTGGAATAAATGGGTACAATAACCCACTTCTGTCTTCCACGTAATACAAAATGCAGCGGACACAAAGGGTATAATATCCCAATGCTACCTTATGCTTCTATCCGCACTCTTATGCCTCGTACACACGGTCGGACATTGATCGGACATTCCGACAACAAAATCCATGGATTTTTTCCGACGGATGTTGGCTCAAACTTGTCTTGCATACACATGGTCACACAAAGTTGTCGGAAAATCCGATCGTTCTGAACGCGGTGATGTAAAACACGTACGTCGGGACTATAAACGGGGCAGTAGCCAATAGCTTTCGTCTCTTTATTTATTCTGAGCATGCGTGGCACTTTGTGCGTCGGATTTGTGTACACACGATCGGAATTTCCGACAACTGAAAATTTTATAGCAAGCTCTCAAACTTAGTGTGTCGGAAATTCCGATGGAAAATGTGTGATGGAGCCCACACACGGTCAGAATTTCTGACAACAAGGTCCTATCACACATTTTCCGTCGGAAAATCCGACCGTGTGTCGGGGCATAAGAGGGATTCCCCATGAAAGCAGCGACCCAGTGGGAGGCAGACTTGGGGCCTATTACAGAAGAGCTGTGGGAAGAGGCCCTTCAAGCCGTCAACACTTGTTCGCTGAGTGCATCGCAAGAAAATTCCCAATTGTACATCCTGTTGCAGGCACATTATACCCCAGTTAAACTTCATAAACTGGGCAAACTACCCGATTCAATGTGTGGCAAGTGTAAGATAGTGCCAGGTGAACTGATACACCACCTCTGGTGTTGCCCCAAACTCCATAGATATTGGTAGGGTGTCCTGGCCACACTTAACCTGGTTTTCCAAACAAATGTCCCCCCTGATCCAGTACGTTGCCTTCTGGGAGTACTGGAGGGGGCAATTCCAGAGGGAATGACCAGGATGGCCTTTGCCAGAGCCATATTCCAAGCTAGGAAAGCAATACTTATGACCTTGAAATCCGCCACTCCACCGACTGTTAAATCCTGGATTCAGCACCTGTGTAATACCTTTACCATGGAAAAATACATATATCAGCATAGGGGGAACCCTGAGAAATTTGAGACTATGGACCGCACGGCTTGATACGCCTGGGATTAGCCCCAGGGAACTGGTGCAGATGAGGCTGCTTCGATGCCCATAAACATAATGGATATCTGAGGAAATGCTAGTCTTTTTTTAAACGTAAGGTCACACTGCATGGAAAAACTGCCGGATATTTCTTTTTTTTTTTTCTTTTGTGTCCATTTAATTACACATGTCTCCATTTGGAGTTAAAGTGTAAGTTCACCTTCGGCACCAAAAATCGAATTTCTGGAAATTTCTCGAACTTATGCCTAACATTGATTATAATCCTAATGTGCATAATCATTTTTATGTAAAAAATGCTTATTTCTGTGTTCTGGATAACTAATTTTCAGAGGCATTTCAAAAAATGTATTCAGAGCTTCTCTTCCTGCTTTCTACTTCCTTCTAGCAATGCCATATGGGATGGTAGTTCACTAAGCCAATAGGAAAGGAAACTACGATTCCCTTGAATCATTGCATTTTCTGTGTGCATGTATAGGAGGGGCTGGCAGATGAACTGCTCCACTTTCTCCTCCCCCTGTGAGCTTGTTTCTGACGCACACATTCTGTCTCGTATCTTATAAGAATAAAAATGAGAGAGAGAGAGAGAGATTTCTCTTGCTCACTGTAGCTTTTTTTTACCTGTTCTACCAACTATCTGTGCACTTGTAATAAAGTGCCTGATATCTTCACACACTAAGTGCATCTGATCAAATTTACTGCTGAACTATAAAAGGAAATTCAACAAAAAATGCTTAGAAAATGTATTGATCACTTTAAAACCCTCATAGATTAAGTGCATAAAGTCCATTGTAAACATCAAGTAAAATGTCCACTGTCCTTTTTATTTAGGCATACAAAAGTATAGTGTATATTTTGAAGACATGTAATTAATATATGAGGGTGTCCATCAAAGGTAAGTGGACAAAGTGCGAGAGAGTAGGCAAACGAGAGCGAGTGAGGAGCGAGAGACAGAAAGAAATAGAGCGAGAGAGGACATGAGAGCGAGAGAGTAAAAATGAGAGAGCGATAGAGACTGTGTGTAAGGGATACTCATCTCAAAATACAGATAGGGTTAATAAAAGGATCTCATATATATATATTTACATAGATACTTACAATCCAGCAATCAGATTACAAACCCTTTGGGACACAGATATAGATGCAACAAAGGGGTTAATGAGTTCACAAACGCTCTTCCTTGTCAGTAATCTTGGCTTCTTGGCAAACATAGCATCTGATAAACTGTCTGTACACAGCACTATGTATATACCATCAGCTCGTGCTTTCTGTGTGTATATTAAAGTGTGCAGGATGGGTGGCAAATTGGAGTACATGCACACTGGAGGCTGGAAACTTGGTGAGTTAGTTTAAAGCGGGAGTCCGGCAACCAATCTTTTTTTTTTTTTTTTTTTTTTTTTTTAGGTCATTGAGACACTTTGCTAAACCCAAAACAATACTCACAGTTTGGGTGTAATATTTCCGCCTCTGTCTGTTTTCGTACTGAAGAATAACTTAAAAAATGTGATGCTGGCTGTTTCCATCTTGCTTGTGGGCATGTGAAGCCCACAAGCATTGATTTCCTGGATGCAGTGAATGCTGTTTATTCACAGCTTGACACTAAGCTCCCAGGAGACAGTGCGGCGCCGGGGAAAGGCAATAAACACGCCTACTCCCATGGGAGGAGAAACAGGAAGTGCCACAATAAAGTACAATATAAAGGTGATTAGTGATAAAAAAAAATTTAGTGCGGCATTTGAACATCTATGCAATTAACTGAAGGGGGTAAGATTAAGTTAAAAATTTGAGTGGAACCCCGCTTTAAACACCACCTCCCCCTTGACAATTGCGCTAATGCCCCCCTCTGCTGCTCTGAATCTTTGATTGAAAAAGGCTCACACTCCTCTGAAAAAGCAATCCACACACTGATTTCTTTTCAGAGGCAAATGACAGGCAGTGAGGCGGCAATGTGGCCTCCTCACCCCCCCACCCCCCCCAAATGCTGCAGCAAGGACCCTTTTATTTGAATGCATTGATAGTAGTGGTTTGTAATTCTTGAGAGTAGTTGTGTAAATTATGGCAGTCTGGTAGGGGCCCCAGTGCATTACTTTGTCCAGAGTCCCATGAAGCCACTAAGATGGCCCTGGATGTGTGGGCACTAAAGCTCAGCAGCCAAAAAAGGAAAGCTGCTGATGCCTCTTCATCCATCCACTGAGTTCTGAAAGGATCCTAAGAAGGTTAATAGACAAAAGCTGAGAGGCATTACTGTGTGTAAACCTGTGCCGCGCAAGATACACATCAGGGCTACACAAGAGAAGGGGTTTTGTCATTAAAAAAACTGTCTCCTAACTTTTTTAGCTGACTCCTAGATTCAAATGTGTCCAGCCCTCAAGTACCCCCCATATTTTCCTCAAATTCAAAAACTGCAAAAGGTCATACTTGAATTGTGGCATCTGGTCAGATTTCAGTTAACAATATGTGTCAGACTCCTGTAGTTGGCGGGAAGCCTTATAGCTATAATCATTCACACTCCATATCAGTTTCTCTGAAGTGCCTGCCTTTCTGTTTAGCTAAAGTTAGATTTAAAGGGTCTGGGCCGGGGTCAGCAACCCGTCGATCGTGGTCTACCTGTCGACCGCGGGCAGGTCACAGACCGCAAACACGCAAACATGTTCCTGGGCCGACCCCCACCTAGCTGCTGGTCCTTCTCTCTCCACCCAGCCTCCACAGCCGCACCTTTGATGTCCCGGTCTCTCTACCTCACCCACTCCCCGCAAATTCACTGCCTATAGGCTCGAGAGATGTAAACCAGGCCCTGGCTGTAAATCACATCAGACTGCACAAAAAGTAGTGCATGCACTACTTTCAAAAAGGAACTGTTCCAAATTGCATGATACTGCAGTACCATGCCAACTTGTGTCCACTAACACACTGCGTGTGCAATCTACGTTAGGGGTTAATAATGTATTATCAACCGCGGTAGGTCACAAAGGCAGTGAAAACTGTGCAGGAAACGCATATGGAACATGCCTTTCTGGCACCACGTTCTGGTGTGAACGGCGCTAACAGTACGCTGTGCCCTGATCTTTGACTTATCAGTGTTGTTCAAGTAAATATCCATCTCGCGAAGGTTGGTCTACCCCTGGTCTAGGCACAGCAGTCTCATCTCTGATGAGCTCCATCTCCACAATCCTTTAAAATGTCTCAACTACTGGATTTCTTGCATGAAGGGGATAAAAATATTCATCACCCTTTTTGGAGTGTATCTCTCATCAAGTCATGTTCCTCCGTCGGAATCGGATTTAGCAACTAATTCATCATAATTAGAGGGATTTACCTCCTGATCTGTGTTCTGAGGGGAACATGATGTGGTTCGGCCAGAACGCAATCATATGAAAAATGCTTTTTTTTAAATAATTGCGACCAAACTTGTTAACATCTAATATGGTTGAAAAAACATTAAAATGGGAAATGGGGGCAAAAGAAAAGCCCCTTGATAATAGAGATCTCATCCGGGTAAAGTGGTACTTGAAATTCATTCACAACATTATTAACTGTTAAATTTTGTCCCTCACCCATCGTGGATAACTGTTTTCGCTTCTCTTGCTGTAACTTTATACCTCTTTTTTTCTTTTTTTTGCTATTTTTTTTGATGGGACAGGGTTAACAAGTTTTTTGTTGTCATCTCAGGGATCCGTTCCTTGTAAACGTTGAGGCCCCGTTCACATCTAGTATTCAGGGATTGTAGGTGGAATAGCTGCAATGCTGCTGCAGCACGCGTGTTAAGGTGCTATTTATTTTCAGTGGAACCTGAAAAGCAGTGCGGTTTTGCTGCGATTGTTGCGCTGTAATTGCGGCAAGCTTGTCACCCAAAAAGGAGCAAGAGCTTCTTTGGGCAACAAGCTTTGCACAATACAGTGTAACGCAATTGCAGCATGATTTATTGCACGAAAAATCATCACATTTAGGTGCTATTGAAAATGAATGGCACCCGAATGCGCGTGCTGTGTGTTTTGCCACCATTGTACTATGATTTGGAATTGTGGGCAGAATCCTGGCAATTCTACCTGCGGTCCCAAATTGCCTTTGTGTGAATGTGGCCTGAGCCTGTCTAGCTCATCATGGTATCTGGCAGTTCAGATAGTGTATCCTAAAATGGCCGGTGAGCTGAAATGAACCCGCTGACTATTTCTTGACTTGCATTCAATTTTGAAGAAACAAAGGAAATCCAACAGATTCCCAAACCTTTTTGTTTTATTTCTGTCATACACAGTGCCTTGTTTATATTCTTGAAGGTCTTGCAGGAACTTCGTTTTTGCAGCGTTTTGTGTCCATAATCTACTGCTCCGGGTCTTTAATTGAAGATATCAGGTCATTCAACCTCTGCTAAATACTTAGATTGATATTGTGTAAGCCAAGTTTTAAGGGTGTCAAATGGTGAGTTATCTGCAACATTTTCTCTTTATATATGACAGTTAACCTCGTGATATGCAAGGAGCATTTTGATAATAAATTATTCCATTCTGCAGTAAACGTGTCTGAGTAAATTGTAGACAGAATCTTCTTGATTCTGTAACCCCTCTGGATCATGGCCCCTTAGATGTATTTTTGGAGTCCCATACAATCCCACCATAGTGTTCTTTCCACATCATAACTTTAACTTGTAAAAATTGCTTCTACAGGATGTTTCAGATGATGCCTCCTGAATCTTTGGTGTAGATCTGCATGCCAGGAGTAAAAACATTCGGTCTTGTGCCACAGGTGCGATATATCCCATTAAGCAGAACAATAATTGTGGATTTACACATGTAGTTTGTTGTGGGGCACACAAACTGCATTCCACAATATGTCAGGTGCACAGATAGACTTCTCTGAACAAGAATAGGTGAGCATTATAAAGATGCCATCAATTTAAATGGCAAGAATATTTCAAATGTGTCAAAACACTTTGGAGAACAACATGCTGGCAAGATGAGTTCCTTCTTATTCTGCTGGGTCAGACGTGTCTTTAAAAGAAGTGTGGGGGGAAATCAACATCTGTACTCACCTAGGTGGATGCAGCATTGGTTTCCTGTTGCCTCTAAGACCGAGAACCGAGCAATTAAACACTGTTGATCACTCGTTCTTTATTTTTAGTGAGCAGAGAGCCAGTGACGGTCAGTCACCGACTTTTCTCTGCCACTCCAGCGCACACTGGAGCACTGGGCTGTTGGACCGGCAGGAGTAGCTGACTCAGCTGAGGCTGAGCCAGCTGCCAACCCAGGCATCTGTTTGGATCGCTCCAGCTGAGTGATGTCAACCAACAGCGAACTTTAGCCCGCTGTCAGCTGAATACAGGAGTACAGATTTAAGCACAGTCCTTTCACCCATAAGAGAAGTAGGCCAAAAGAGCTTTGGCCCTACTTCTCCTCTAAATCCCCCAGGGGTGGTGACATGTATTGGAAGCTACTTAAACAAGTCTGGTGGATTTTTACTTTTATGCACTAGGATCCCACACGGGTCTCAACCATAGATGCGACGTGGATCTATTTTTGAGGTAATAATTCAAGCCATCGTGAAGCTATATATAGATATATATATATATATATATATATATATATATATATATATATCTATCTATCTATCTATCTATATCTCAATACACAATCTTTTTTTTATGATTTGCTCATACCTTTTATGACGACCTAACTTGATTTTGATTTACACCGTATATTTAAGACTTCTGTAATATTTATATAGCTGATATTTGAAGTGTGAAAAGGTGGAATCAAATGGGTGTTCACTGCCAACTTCTAGATTGCTAGCCATGCACTCATCTACAAATTTGTAGAAACAAATCAAATTCATGAGCACTAAATTGTTGTATCTTGTTACCAAATACCTGTAGTAGAGAAGATAATCCTTGCAGTATGTATAGTGGAAATTTGTTTAATTAGAACTGGAATGTCACTTTTAAGTTTGTATGATATTTAGTTGTGTTTTATTGTGTGCATATAAATAATAAAAAGGTAAAGCTAGTCATCAGTGTAATAAAGCCTAATTTTACATAATTTTTCTAGGCTGCTCATGAACGGTTAGCTGAAAATGACAGCCATGAGCTTTTACTCTTGTACAACATGTCTCAAGAAGCTGGTGTGTGGAAGGATCCAGTTCTGGGCAACATACTTAACAGTCAAATCCAGGACCCCCTCCAGGGTAACACCTTTCATTTTGTGATTATTTCTGTGCTCTAGATGTCAATGTGTAATAATATGCACTGTTAACCTAAAGCATCTATAACTCTTCAGTTATCACTTTTTTTTTTTTCCTAGACTGGACAACTAATTCCCATTTTCTTAGCTTGTGTGAGCCAGATCATAGATCTAAATCTGACATTGTGTGATACCAAGGTCATACAACCAAGCTTAATTTTAATTAAGATAATTGCACTGATGGACAGAATGCCAAGGTTTCCTTTCCTGTAATCGTGCGGTATTGTGTTTCATGTGCCGGCTTAAGGCTGAAATACAGCATTGCATATTCACAGAACCTGTAAGGTTACTGGAAGTGATAAATTGTTCTGTTATGTATTCATGATAAAAGATAAGCAATGTAGTTTGATATTGCGTGTGTCTAGAAAAGTGACCTCTGAGTTGCATTAACAATCAGCGCAACACTTTTTAGGCGTGTGTGTTTTATTTTTTTTTATTATTCTGTTTTAAAACACTTTCCTTTGGACAGTAACTAGGGATGTTTTAGTTTGATCATAACCTGAAATGTACTAATGACAAGCAAATGGTGCTTTTTTTATTTATTTATTTTTTTTTGCAACATTTTTAAGAAATGTTGTGCTTAACCCACCTAAGTCCAAAGTGTCATGTAGAAACAGCACCAGGACTCAGCTTCTACTGTTTGTCCCAGCTAGCAAACCAGGTCCAGCACGAAGCTCCCCTGTAGTAGCTTTCTGTTCCAGTGACTATAAACACAATGTTTCTACATTGTTTACATAGGAAGTGGTATCAACACTTTCTATCAGACAGTATGTGTGTGCTTTTACCGCCTGAGCGTCAGATGCTCACGTTAACAAACACAATGTCATTCAAGATTTCAGCTACTGCGAAGCTTACAAAATGTCAAGTGATCCTGCCAGGGACTCACTTCCTGTGCTCACGTGACAACCCTACTTTATCTCAGAGGAGCAGTGTTTCTTGCTCTAGAAATGGGGGTAGATTTGGACTACATACTACCTCTCCCTCTCTAACAACATAATGGAAGGTGCTTTGAAATCAACGTAGATAACTAGAGGCATTGCTATCTGATAACTTCCTGTGCCCTTTCCTCTACAAACTGTTATCGGCTCACAAGATTTACTGTTGAATGAGCGGATATTTATTTTTGCGCTTGCTGAACAGATATAACAAAATGCTTCTAATTGTATGGTTAACACATCAGTCATAAGGGAGCATAAAATAGAAATTGTTAGGGTTTACATGCACCTTAATGTTGTAACAATTTGCTCTAACCATTTTTTTTTCCTGTGTGCGTTGCAGTGTAATGTCTAAAGTAGCTAAAACGCTGTAAGGCTAAAAAAAATTAAAAAGTTGACCCTATACCATTGGATAAATCTATGGGTCAGCCTCCTATTGAATTTGAGAACTCCCATGGCCCTGTATATTTTTCTGACAAAGGAAGATCTTTAAGTTCTTGGAATTTATCAACATTCTCAGGTAGTTCCGCTTCGAAAGGGTTCTACATTTTCACTGCTATAAGAGCCCTTTCACACTGGGGCAGTTTGCAGACGTTATTGCGCTAAAAATACCGCCTGCAAACTGACCCAAAACAGCCTCTACTGTTCAGTGTGAAAGCCCTCGGTGCGCTGGCAGGAGAAGAAAAAAACTCCTGCAAGCCGCATCTTTGGAGCGGTGAAAGAGCAGTGTATTCACCGCTCCTAAACCGCTCCTGCCCATTGAAATCAATGGGGCAGCGCGGCTATAGCCGCACTATGCAAGCGGTTTTAACCCTTTTTCGGCCGCCAGCGGAGGTTAAAACCGCACCGCTAGCGGCCGAATACCGACGGCAAAATAGTGCTGTTTTACCGCCGACGCCCCCACCGCCCCAGTGTGAAAGGGGCCTTACAGTAAACTACCCCTTTTCATCCAGATCTAAATTGCAGCCACATATCATTGGGATTCTTAAAGTAAACAGGCAAATGCAGTTTATATGATCACTTCTTCTATATTTGACCCCCCCCCCCCCTGTTCTTAAATACCTTTTCTCTAGGGTAAATAAATGTAATCTTTATAATCACTCATCGCAACAGAGGTCTTCCAACCTTCCTAATACACATACTAATTTTGTTGCTTTTCCTTTGAATTCTTTCTAATTCAGGGCTATTCGTTCTGTGGATTAGTGACCAAAACTGAACTGCATATTAACAATGTAGCCAAACCAGTTATTTAGGTACTGGATTATGAATGTTAGTACTGAAATTTATCCTCCTCCTCCTTCTTTTTTTTTTTTTTTTTTTTTTTTAATCCAACAGTAGTGCGCTGACTTTGTTAGCTGTAGATTGGCATTGCTGTTGCTAAGTCTGTGATCTACATAGACTTCCATTGTCAAAGAGCAGAAAAGGTGCTGCTCCCCAACCCAGTGCATTAGTATCTAGATGATTGTGGTCTCAGCCAGTGCCGCTCCAGTCACACACCCCCTGCTGCAGCCATGATCCTGATTTCAATTTGCAGCCAGTGATAGCCTTTCCTGTAGAAGTGATCCCAGCGGGTTCTACAACTGCCTGGTCACTTCTACAGGGCATGGAAGGGGGCCCCCTCGCCATACCCTTTCCCTGGCCTCTGCTGTGCGATCAGGGAGCCCAGAATTGTTGCATTCTGTCTGACCAGCTAAATACAGAGGATAGAGGCAAATCCATACCTGCCCCTCCTCTGTGACTAATGAAACCGGAAGATGAAAATTTCCTCACCTGTTAACCAGCTTGTAGCAATCTGATTTTGATCAGATGCTTTTGAGGACAGAGGAGGGATCTGGTGTCAAATAAACCCCAGATCTCGCAGTAAAGAGTACCCGTCACTGCTTATGAAGCAATAAAGTGTACCAAAAAAATATTTGAAAGAACAGTGTAAAAAAATTACATAAAATGTAAAGCCCTCCGCCTCCTCATGCTTATGTGCAAATATGAACGTGCATGTAGGTCCTGCATGCATGTGTGAACTGTTATCGCACACCACACATGAGGTATCTCCACAAACATCAGAGAGAGTAATAATTCTAACGCTAGACCTCCCATTTTGAACTCCAAACTAGCGGCCTGTTAAGGCTTTTAAAATTTCTCCTATGGAGATTTTTTTAGGTTCTGTAGTTTGCTATGCCACTGGTGTGCTTAATTTTTGAAGCAAGACATTTTAGGTATCTATTTACTCAGCGTAATGGTCTTTATATTGTACCAAAATTGTATATTTTGTTTATTTTCACTAAAACTCATTATTTTTTTTCTGAAAATTTGCGCTTGAATAACGGCTGTGCAAATATTGTACGACATAAAATAATGCAATGCCCACCATTTTATTCTCAAGGACTTTTGCTTTCACAATATATTATTATTTGAGGGTGTTAAGTAATTTTCTAGAAAGAACGTGCAGAATTTTACAAGTATGAGCGAAATGTCACAATTTGGTCCAGACAGCAAGTGATAAAATCAATAGCCTCATTGCACTTTTTGTTTCATTTGCCTGCAGCTTTGGATGGAAAGGTTTGTTTTAAGCCCCTTTCACACTTGTGCAACTTGTCTTGCGACAGCAAAGTCGCATGACAAGTTGTACCCCATGATTTCCAACGAGTACCATTCATATCTGTGCGACTTTAAGTCACACCGACTTCAAAGTAGTCCCTGTACTACTTTGGTCTGACTTTGATGCGAGTTGAGGTCCATAGACCAAGTTTACACAGGCATTCCCTGAAATCACGTCAATATCGCGGCCGCAAAATTGTGGTAAAATTGCGCAACTTTCAAGTCGCAGCAGTATGAAAGGGGCCTTAGGTTACAGTAGAAACATGTCATATTATTTGCAATAATTTGGTTTATTAGTGATGAGCAATACCCTTATCACAGTATTGTTTTTACATATATGCATGTGTCATGTTTTTGATTTGTGGCTGCTGTGTAGTATACTTCTGAGGCTAATTTATTATTTTAAACAGTTATATTTCTATATCTAAAACTGGCCTATGTTTTTCCACAGCCGATGGTTTTCTGTGTTTGGAAGGCCCATTGCTACTGGAGATGCGAATTAAGCGGCTTCTTAAACTCGGCAAAGTGGCTGAGGCAACATCCCTGGCAAAGTTATGCTCCGACCACCCAGAGATGAGCAGGAAAGGGCACTTCAAACAGCTCTACCTAAAATGTCTTTGTGCGGCCTCACCAAACATAAAGCTTATAGAAGAGGTTTGTGTTTGTTTGTTTTTTTTGTCTACAATATGCTTTGAGAAAATCCCAGCTCTTTCACCTGCCAATCCTTTTAGGTTTCTATTTGGCTCTATCCTGAACAAAATTGTAGCATAATCAAAGCTTTGGACTTGCCCAAATAAAGGATATCTGCAGTAATTCTTGCTCTAAAGTGGTTGAATAGGAACAATTTTTTTTTCATATTTTTTGTGAAAGAATTCTGAATTAAAATATGAACTACTTAAAGTGGATGTAAACCCACTCTTATCAATTATAAACTACTGCCATAGTGCTGAACTATAAGGATATACATGCCTCCTGCATGTATCCTTACCTGTCAAATGTCTCCCCTTTAGCTGTTTGGAGCCCCCAAAAACACCGGATTCAGTGGGCATGTCTTTTATCGGCGCTTGGTGGGTGGAGTCATGATGTCAGCAGACTCCCACCCACCTCTACATTCCCCTTGGCCAGAGCGTGCACAGGAGAGGTAGAGCACGTTCTGGGTAAAAGCAGAGCGTGCTCACGGCCTCCTGTCAGTCCTGTAATCTGCACACATGAATGTCCAGTGACAGTCGGCGATCGGTGCGATGGAGACAGCTGTGAGCACCGATCTCCCTGCATGGCTTTTCATCCTGACTGCCCCCCGTGTCTTCCTCATCTAGCGCCCATGTTCTCCACCCCCTTCTTATCTTGTCCCCCTCCGTGATTCCACATCCACCCTGCTGTCTTCCTCCTTCGCCCCCCCTCGTCCCCCGCAGCCGGCTTCCTTCTCTCCCATGGGCTATGAGGGGGGGGGGGATCTGTCAGAGCGGAGAAAGGGGTCGGTATGTAATTTACCAGCCACTTTCTTTTCTGAATGGGACACAGAGTGTTCATGAACGATCGCTCCTGTATCCTGTGATGACTGGGCAGAGTAAACTGTGTGTTACTCTGCTTCAGTTTATGAAGAAGAAAGGCGTGGGAGGGAATTAAAAAATAATGCATGGCTCTTAGGCTAGTGCACGAGATGTAAATCACCTGTCACTCACAGCAAGGGGGAGTATTTGACAGTTTTTCTGTCAAGATTTATCTCACTGAACAATAAAAGAGGATTGCTCAGAGCTGGGTTAACTTTGTGGCAAGATTGGGCTCAAATGATAGGAAATCTTATACTGTACATTATGACATCAAAAAAAAAATGTTCGGGTTTACATCCACTTTAAATTATGAATACAAGAAAATAAACATTGTAATTTATTATGAATTCAAATGATTTGTTACCTACGTACACCACTTCTGAGCCTATTCATAGACTTGGCAACACAACATGTGCTGCTATTGCTGGAAATTGGCCCTATATTTTACATGGTTTCTGAGCCCTGTCATATGGCTGTTGTGGATGTAGATACACTTTTTAAAGTTACTCATATTTTCTTTTGTATTTTTTTTCTTTAGATTGCCAAAGTAGATTGTAAGGATGCATTGGAAATGATCTGTAATCTGGAGTCAGAGGGGGATGAGAAAACCTCACTTATACTGTGTGCAGCATTTCTGTCCCGACAGCTACAGTTTGGGGAAATGTACTGTGCATGGTAAGTTGTGAACTAAATGAGCAGAGGGCATTTACAGGACTTTTAATGTGACATGCTAAAGTAAAGTTTTTGAATATCTAAAATGAGTGGGGAAGTGCAAAACTAAAGTGGGCTGAAAGAAAAGAAATAACCGATTACCTCCATCCGCGGTATACCGCACGGGTGGACATATCTCTTGCTCTGCCTAATGTATTCTGACAGCAGCTGCATCTGATTTAGATTTGGTGTCTGAAATGTTTCTGACCAGCTACTTCTATTTTTCAATTTGTGTAGTGTATGGCCAAATTCACACAGCACCCTTTTTAGTATGCACCATAAGGTACCTGTCTAAACCTCCTGTCTTGAAAATGCGCCTCCTATTACAGTTTTTTGTTTTTATTTACATTTGCTTTTGGCATTGAAGTACAGCCGTGGCCAAAATTTTTGATAATGACAAAAATATTAATTTTCAGTCTGCTGCCTCGATGTTTTTAGATCTTTTTGTCAGATGTTACTATGGTATACTGAAGTATAATTACAAGCATTTCATAGGTGTCATAGGCTTTTATTGACCATTACATTAAGTTTATGCAATATTTGTAGTGTTGTCGTGGTTTCTGGGCCACATCCTGATGGCAGCCCATTCTTGCATAATCAATGCTTGTAGTTTGTCAGAATTTGTGGGCTTGCTTTGTTCACTCGTCTCTTGAGGATTGACCAAAAGTTCTCAATGGAATTAAGGTCTGGGGAGTTTCCTGGTCATGGACTGAAAATGTTGATGTTTGTTGCCCAAGCCGCTTAGTTCTCGCTTTTGCCTTATGACAAGGTGCTCCGTCATGCTGGGAAAAGGCATTGCTCATCACCAAACTGTTCTTGGATGGTTTGGAGATGTTGCTCTCCAAGGATGTTTTGTACCATTCTTTGTTCATGACTGACTTATGCCCCGTACACACAATCGGAAATTCCACCAGCAAAGGTCCGATGTGAGCTTTTGGTCGGAAATTCCGACCGTGTGTATTCTCCATCGGACTTTTGCTGGCGGAATTTCCGCCAGCAAAAGATTGAGAGGAGAATCTCTATTTTTCTGACGGAAAAAGTTCCTATCGGAAATTCTGATGGTCTGTAGCAAAATTCCTACACATGCTTGGAAACAATTCGATGCATGCTCGGAAGCATTGAACTTAATTTTCTCGGCTTGTTGTAGTGTTGTACGTCACCGCATTCTTGACGGTCGAAAGTTCAGAGAACGTTTGTGTGACCGTGTGTATGCAAGGCAAGCTTAAGCGGAATTCCGTCGGAAAAACCATCCAAGGTTTTTCTGACGGAAATTCCGATCGT
Organism: Lithobates clamitans; assembly: GCA_037952925.1. NCBI lineage: Eukaryota > Metazoa > Chordata > Amphibia > Anura > Ranidae > Lithobates > Lithobates clamitans. The sequence goes on along the minus strand of JBBGZY010000382.1, from coordinate 617,674 downwards.
GTGTATAGGGCACAAGGCAACATTGTGAGTGAGCCTACTCCCTTGGCTGAGAAGCAACCCCACACGTGAATGGTCTCAGGATGCTTTACTGTTGCCATGACACAGGACTGATCGTAGCGTTCACCTTTTCTTTTCCGGACACATTTTTTTTAGATGCCCCAAACAATCGGAAAGGGTATTTATCAGAGAAAATAACTTTACCCCAGTCCAATCCCTGTACCTTTTGCAGAATATCAGTCTGTCCCTGATGTTTTTACTGGAGAGAAGTAGCTTCTTTGCTGCCCTTCTTGACATCAGGCCATCCTCCAAAAGTCTTCTCACTGTGTGTGCAGATGCACTCGCACCTGCCTGCTGCTATTTTTGAGCAAGCTCTGCCCTGGTGGTGCCCAAATTCCGCAACTGAATCAACTGTAGGAGACTAACCTGGTGCTTGCTGGACTTTCTTGGGTACCCTTAAAGTGGGTTTTTTGGGGGTTTTTTTATTCCACATCAGCAAAAACTCTGAGAGACTTAATCAACTTTTACGTTCATTCTGTCTCCTTCTCGGTTTTACATCATTGTGGTGTTCTTCATGGGTGTTATTAATTTTATTTTATTTATCGGGAAAAAGACAAGAAAAACTCCCCAAGAATTAGCATTAAAATCTTCCTTACTATTATTACCCGCTATACCTGTCTTATAAAGATTCTGTTCTTCCCTAGCCCATATTTATCCATCCATCCCCCTAGTTCTCTCCCGTGAGAGAATTACTGACTTGTAATATCTATTTATATCTGGTACTGTTAAACCTCCATGTTTTTTGTTTTTTTTCTAGTGATTAGTGCAAATTTTCTTCTCGGCTTTTTGTTTTGCCAAATGTATTTTATCATTGTTTTTATTATTCTGAAAAAAAACTCTGTGGCATCGCTATTGGCAGCATCTGGAATTTAAAAATTATTTTTGGTAGGATCACCATCTTAAACATATTTATCCTTCCCATCCATGATGTCGGTTGCATTGAGCTCTTCTTTAATTCCACTTTGATCTCATTTATTAATGGGATGTAATATGCCAAGTATAACTTCTCAACAGTTGGTGTCAATTTAATTGCTAGGCGTGACGGTTCCCTTCTTACCCACGTAAATGGGAATTCCCTTTGTGGTGCGAGTACTTTTTTTTTCTACTCCTATGTTTAATATTTCTGTTTTTTAGGGTTTATTTTAAAGTTTGATAGTTCGCCATTTTTTTTATTTCTTTGATTATGTTTGGCAATGTCACCCTTGGATTAGTCACATACATTAAAATGGCAGTTGAGAGGTCAAATCGATTCAAAATTTAAGCAAATTGATTTTTTGTCCCACCGCGCCAGTCCTGAGGAGCTGCGGGCAGGAGTTCTTAGGCGAGGCCGCGGCTTCGGCCTAGTCCGCGAGGCCGGATGCTGTGGACTAGGCCAAAGCCGCGGCCTCGCCTAAAAACCGGCGCGGTGTCCACAAAAAAAAAAAACACGATTCAAATCGTGAATCGAGTTTCTGTTTTTTTCTTTTTTTTTTTTTTAAGAAAATCTCCCAGCCCTAGTGGACAGCCACGTGAAATGTGTAGTCTTTTGTGCTTGGGTGTTGGATTCTCCACTAATTGATGCTCATGTATTTTTCTTTCTTTTTTTTTTTTTTTTTTTAAATCGTCCTTGTTTTGTTTCTTTATCCAGTACAACTGACGTACTATCCAATTTGTGGTCCATGGAGAAATTGAAGTCTCCAGTATTAATTTTTTTGGGGAGGTTTTCATTGGGGCAGTATATATTTGCAAGCGTAGGTCCCTAACAAGAAGAGGAAACGACCCTCTGGGTCGACTTTTCTCTTTTCTACTGCAAAATTAACATTTTTTCCCAAAGCCAATTGCTACTCCTTTTGCCCTTCCAATTGGAGAGTCTCCGTAATACCATATTGGGATATTCCTTGAGTATAACCACATTTGAGTCTTGTAGAAATATAATTCCTGCGGCATATCTTTCTAGTTCTCGTAGTACCATGCAGCTTTGCTCTGGAATTTAGCCCTCGGACATTGTGTGTCAAAAATGTTGTGCTATTCATGTTTCTCTATTCCTCTCCAACTCTTCCACGGTGTCTCCCCACCCACCAGCTCCCAAAAAGGGGTGGGGGGACCCCCAAGTGCAGGGAGACACGGGGAGCATTTCATGTCTATTAGGGCCCAGAGGGCTGCAGGCCTTCCCAATAGAGCTGCACGATTCTGGCTAAAATGAGAATCATGATTTTTTTGCTTAGAAGATAGATCACGATTCTCGCGGCGTAACATCTTTCACATTAAAACAAAAAAAATTGGGCTAACTTTACTGTTTTTTTTTGTTTTTTTTAATTATTATTAATTAAAGTGTATTTTTTCCCAAAAAATTGCATTTGAAAGACCGCTGGGCAAGTACAGTGTGACATAAAATTTTTGTAGCAATTGACATTTTATTCCTGCTAAAATATATAATATATATAATGTTTGGGGGTTCCAAGTAATTTTCTAGCAAAAAATATTGATTTTAACTTAAACAAGTGTCAGAAAAAGCTTTAGACTTTAAGTCAGGGGTCTCAAACTGGTGGCCCTCCAGCTGTTGCGAAACTACAAGTCCCATGAGCCATTGCAAGACTGAAAGTTACAAGCATGACTCCCACAGGCAAAGGCATGATGGGATTTGTAGTTTTGCAACAGCTGGAGGGCCGCCAGTTTGAGATCCCTGCTTTAAGTGGTTAAACTTCCTGCACTTACACATTGTTTAAAAACTTGGCAGACTGCCTGGATTTTTTTTACACACAGAAGTTTATCCCTGTGATCTAAGAAGGAAGAGTTAGTTGCAATGTTTCATTTTAAAAACTTGGCAGACTGCCCGGATGTTTTCTTTTTACAGCTGAGTGAGCAGATAAGTCTCTCCACTTGTTATATGAAAGAATCGGCAAACTCTGCAATAGAGCTCGTCAGGGGGGTTGAATCGAGATCACGATTTTTTAATGATTAATTGTGCAGCTCTACTTCCCAAGATAACCAACCATTTCCCTCCCTTACTCCTACAGCCTCCCCTCGACCCCATCCTCCCCAACCCCTACTCCTTTGGGGTTTTGACCTCATGGTCTTTGAGCAGATAACTAGTCTTTTATGGGATCTCTTGCCATTCTGCTCTTTATGGCCCAAGGCAGAGTTCTGTTTGGCACCAGAGGTCAACCTCTCCTGCGATTGAAGGGGTGACCTCGAGGCACACCACGTATCCGGTTCTCCATCTCCTCCTCGTTTTATCTTTCCCTTTTTTCTTCTGTCCTCCCCCCCCCCCCCCCTCATTCCCCCAAATAAGAAAGTTTTTTAGTTGCTAAATCCTTTTGTTATAGTTGCTCTAATTATCTATTTCCTAGGGATCAAGTGCCATTGTTCTTCTTGTATCATTCCTTCCTGTCTTGGGGTTCACTCCTTACTGGTTTCTGGTATTGGAACTTCGGTAGTTTCCTCTAGAAACCTAAGTTTAGCCATGCGTCCATTCCTTCTAGCAATCAGGCATGCAGAGAAACCCCAATTATATTGAATTTCTTGTTCCTGTAGGATTTTCAATTAAGGTTTTGATGTCCTCCTCAGGGTTTTCTTGTGAGAGGTCCCGGAAAACTTGTAATGTCGTTCCCTCATATTCGATTGGTGGCTTTCCTCTCAGGTTTCTCCAGATTTGGTTTCTTTCCTCCCATTTTTCAAACCTATTATGTCTCTTGGGTTTTCCATCGGGAGACCTTGTGGTCTTCTCAGTCTGTGCGCTCTTTCAATTTTTATTGGGCTTCTTCTTTTCCAAGTATTGGGTTAAAGACTTTCCTTATTTTTTCTGTTAAATTCTCGGTTTAGGTAGGATCAAGGAGACCTCGTATTCTTACATTTTGTCTATATGCCTGTTCCTGTTGATCTTTTTTTAATATTTTTATTTCTCCTTTAAGCTCCTTTATTATGCATGTGTGGGAGTCCATTTTTTTCTACTTCCTCTAGTCTTGAGAGCATGTGGCCCAGGTCTTTGTGGATTATTGCCATTTCAGTTTTTAGGGAATTTTCTAGGCAGCAGACATTGTTTCCATGTCTGTTTTTAGTTGGTAATTGAAAAAATATTGTGGCGCCCGGATCTACCGCACTATTAGTATACAACTCTTTCGATTATTAATGTAGTAATTGCTTCAACCTTTCACCATATGTTATCAACAACATGGCGCAGTCCATGCGACCACAAAAACTGCATATAAGAAAAAAAAAGAAAGGGCAAGGCCTTCCAAAGGGGTCGCAGTAACTGAACGCTACTGTTGAATTTGATTAAAATTTTATTTAGAAAAAACTCAATATAATACGACAGAACACCAAAAATAGCGGTCTGCGTATAACCTTCCAAAGCATTAAAAAGACAACGTTCTCATTTTTAAAAAGAGGGATTGCAGCTGCACCTACATCCACACAATCAGACATGCACACAGCTTAAAGGATGGGAGTTCATTGAAGTATTGTTAATCAGATTGTAGTCATCCCAAACAGCATATGTAACTGTAAACCGATTGAAATGTGGATGCGCATAAACAAACAGGTAGGTATATCATGGGCCGTCCTGAATCATTATTACACAAATTCAACTGACACCTAGGATTAGGGGCTCTCATTTATCTGTTAGAGGCACAGTGTCCAGTGAGCAAGGCTGCGGGGGGTAAAACTTAAGTGTAACACTTATTTCAAAGTTCACTGATTCATCACAAGTAGGTCTGTGGAGGGAGGAACACAGCAGGGGGAGTTGGTGTTGTCAGTCCACAGCTAATCAGCAAGTTCAATGAATGATAGCAATGTAAAATACTCTCACCCACATCTGTGTCCCCTCATAACTCCACCCATCCTTTCTGAGCCGAGCTCCACTCCTGATGTCACTGGATTATCCCCTTGGGAAGTTGATCTAGGTGTTGGATCCAGTGTCATCCCCGCCTGCAGCAAGCTCTCAGCTGTTCCATCGCCACTGACTTAATACACTGTATTAGTGCTACGACCCCTCCGTCTTTCACGAATGTGCTGACATGTTTCGTTAGCCAGTGACAGCTAACTTTCTCCTTCCCTGTTTTACATTATAGTCACAACTATAGACACAAGTTTTTAATTTTTACTTATATTGGGGGAGAGGGGGGGGACCCTATCCACAACCCGCCAGGTCTCTAGGCAGGGTCTCCAGCCGAAACTCCTTGTGACTCTGCTTCCCTCCGCTCGGCTACCCTCGGGCTGTCACTCATTGTGGCAAGCACTTCCGACTTCTGCCGAGGTATCTCCTCCTTCTTACCTTTTATCTTCGGATCCCTCCAGGGATCCACGGGCTCCAGGTCAGCCAGGAGGGGGGAGATGAGCGAAACCCGCACTCCTTGTTCACGCGGCGCTCAGTCTCACCCACAGCACCTTCCTGCCTGTCTCGGCAGAGAGGGGGAAGACAGAGAAACAAAATGACGATCCCGCAATGACAGGAATGGACGTCTGGGCACAGTAGGTGTGGACCGCTACCTCCCTCGTCCTCAGTTGCGTGGGTACAGAGCGCTGGACCGAGATATGTTTCTGTGGTGCCACTCTCTTGTGGTCAAGGTGAGGGGATCAGGGAGAGGGGAGGCTTAATGACGCTCCATTAGGGGAGGGTGGAGACAAAGAGCTCCTACGACGCACGTCTGACCAACACCATTACCAGGCTCCTCCCTCCTCTACCAGCCTTTTATGTGGTTAAGACAACAATAAAAACCTCCCATTTCCTCTGTAACATAACGTTATGTGCCCCTGTACATATGTTAAATAAAAAGGATGCCAATCTGTACCTATATCAGAGCGTCTCCTGGCGCTCATGTGACTCCTCTGCTCTCTCCTCTGCCCGGCTGATGTCTATAGCAGGTGGGTCTGAGCACTCCCACTGACGTCATCTGTGGGGGAGAGAGCCGAGGAGTCACAAGAGCACTGGGAGATGCTCTGAAAAAGGTACAGATCGGCATGTTATGTTACAGAGGGGATGGGAGGTTTTTATTTTTAGTTATAATAGCAGGAGGGGAGGGGGCGGGCACTGACACAGAGCAGACAGACAGGGAGGGTGGGGGAGAAGGACATAGAAGGGCTGCGGATGAAGGAGGCACGTAAACTGACCACTGTGTCAGGTCTCAGCAGCCATGATAAACCGTGGTCAGTTTACAAGGGGGAGGGTATAGGCAGGCAGGATCAGCCAGGTTTTTTTAGGTGATAGAATGCTCTAAGGCAGGGATATGCAATTAGCGGACCTCCAGCTGTTGCAGAACTACAAGTCCCATGAGGCATAGCAAGACTCCAGACCTTATGATAAACCTTCCTAGTGATGGCTTTTCTAGCATTCACTAGAGTAGACACCACGGTCCTGTAACACCCTGGCTTCAATAGCCATGCCGTCAAATTTAGAGACTATAAATTGGAGTGGAATATAGGACCTTGAGACAGTAGATCGGGGCAACGTGGAAGCGTCCATGGCCCGTCTATTGTCAGTCTCACAATCTCCAGGAACCAGGGCCTTCTGGGCCAGGCGGGTGCCACCAGAATGACTAGAATCCCCTCTCTCTGAATCCTGCACAACAAATGTGGAGGGAGAGGGTTCAGAGGAAAAGCATAAACCAGGGAGTACTGGCTCCATGGAACTATCGGAGCATCTGCTCCAATTGCCAGAGAATCTCTTGTTCGAGACACAAACTGCTGTAGCTTGTTGTTGAACCTTGATGCCAGTAGGTCGACCTCTGGCCATCCCCAACGTTGGAAAATTTCCTGGAACACCTCTAGGTGTAGGGACCATTCCCCCGGGCAGATCTGCTGGCTGCTGAGATAATTTGCCTTCCAGTTCTCTACTCTCGGGATATGGACTGCCGATATTATTGGCACATGTCCCTCTGCCCAGACTAGTATGTAGTTCACCTCTTTCAGAGCTGATCGACTGCTGGTACTGCCTTGGTGGTTTATATAGGCCATTGCCGTGGCATTGTCGGACTGAACCCTGATGGGGCAGTACTGAAGCTCCACTGTCCAGGATCGTAGGGCCAGACGAACTGCCCGTAATTCTAGGACGTTGATGGGCAGGGTCTGCTCTGCTCTGTCTCTGACCATTTCCCCTGGGCTATGAGCCCATCTAGGGTTGCTCCCCAGCCTGAGAGACTGACATCTGTAGTCAGTACTCTTCAAGTTACCGGGGGAAAGGATTTTTTCTTTTGCAGGTTCTGATCTTGCAGCCACCAGTTTAGGCTTAAGCATGCCTGAGGAGATAAGCACATTGGATAATGCAGGGCATTTCTTCCTCTGTTCCAAGCCAACAAGATGTCTTGTTGTAAAGGCCTGCAGGAAATGCCTTAGCGCTGTAGTGTCCAGGATTTAAACTCCGAAGGGTCCAGCGCCCGGAAGGCACGTTACTGGCAAAACCTCGCAGGATCTTGAGTCTTCTCTGCGAGGCTCGGGTACCATTTCCGAAGCATAAAAGCCTGTGTCAAATGGATCCGATTGGTCAATCCCTTGATTCATTTTTGGAACCGTTTGTGGGACTAGAGACCTGGAGCTCAAACAAGCCGTGCCATCCACCTTGCAGACACTGGTAAAAAACTGAAGTGCTTCCTGTATGGGAGGGGTTATATAGGGGATCACTTCCTGTCTGAAGACCTTTGGTCTACCAGTGTCCATTCACCTAATGATGAAGTATAGCCCAGCGGGTAATAAATATTAGTCTGACTCTGTGTCCCATGATGTATGAAAAAGAAATGTAAATATTGCTGAATATACATCCTCATGCTACATAACTAAGCTCCATTTCAGGCTGAATAAACTACAGCCTCATGCTACATAACTAAGCTCCCTTTCAGAATGAATAAATAAATTATTAATGTATCTTAGAAGAAAACTATCTTTAGGTAGATGTTAAAAAAATATATACATATTTTAAAACATTCTCTTTTTTTTTTTTTTTTTTATCCACCCTGGTTGCAGGCAAACAATTTTACACTTGTAGACTTGGCTTATGTGTCCTGGTGCAAGGGTCAGGATGTCCATCCACGCTCCTTCTCAGTAGCTTCGATTTTGGCCTTTCTTCAACAGGATGTTGAGCAAAAGCTTGCCCTGGTAATATTAAGGGCCAGGATTCTGCCCTGATGATCTTCTACTTTTAGTGCACTCCTTGGGAGTCAAGGTTTCTGCCCTGGCGATCTTATTTCAATGCACTCCTTCCATTCAGGGTGTTTTTAATGTGACGCCCCCTGTTCTGTCCCCATTGCCGCCGATTGAGCTGAACTTGGTTATGTCTGTCCCCCAGAAGCCACCATTTGTAAGCATTGGGGATATACCCCTACTTACAGTGGTGGGTGTCGGCGCTGGTGGCCTTGTCTTTGAAGTCTCCCTGTCTGGTCTTGCACAGGGATTAGGTGTTTCTCCATCCAGGTCCCACCTTCCTTCTGAAGCTAGTGTCTCATTTTCCACCTGAATGAGGACATTGTTCTGCCTTCAGTGTGTCCATGGCCTTTGTACCCTAAGGAGGCGGTGCTGCATCACTTGGCCGTAGTCCATGCGGTTCGTGTATACCTGTCAGCAAACATTTCGGAGGTTGGACTCCTTTTCTTTTTTTTTTTTTCTCTTGATCACGGACTGCCAACAGAAAGGCCTGGCTGCCTCCTCTGCCACTCTTTTCAGATGGCTTCAGCAGTTGCGAATGTCAGATGTATGCCATTTGTGGTCCAGACTCCCCCCTTCCCTGTCTTGGCACACTCCATCAGTTCAGTTAGGATCTCGTGGGTGTTGTGACATCAGGCACCTGTTTATTAGGTTTTCATGGTGGCTAACTGATCATTTCTGCACATTTTTACCAAATTATACAAAGCTGATGTTTTGCGCCTTTGAATGTTTGTTTTGGCCGCAAGGTTTTGCAGACCGCTGTTTCCCCTTTTGACATAAAAAATCTCATTGGTAGTAGAAACCCTTTCCTCCCACAATCTTGGAAGGGCAAGAAACAATGACACAAGCAAGGACCAACTTTTTCTGCACATAAGCAGATTTTTTTGGTTCTCCAAGTACCTTGGAAAAGGGTTCCAAATTGATTAAGACCAACTATGAGGGTCCCAAATGACCATGGCAGCACAATCTCTCCAAGCCTGTGGAGAAGCTCTCCCTCTTACAAAGGTGGTGCTTCCACTTCACTGGTTCACAAATCTTTGGATTCCTGACATATGGGTTTGCAAACTGCTTAGGCTAGGCTACAGGGTAACATTTTTCTTATCCACCAGACAAAATATTTTTCTTTTCTTCTGATTTGTTTGACTGATTTGTTTGTGAGTATATCTCCTTTTATTTTATATCAATAAACATTACTTGGGTAATGCGCAAGGCTGGTGCGCCCTTTTACCGTTTTCTTACAGTGCCTTCATTAGCTCTATCAGTGGTTTTTGCCCGCCTTTCAGTTCGGCTGCTTTTGGACATCCCCCAACAGTATCAAATTTCATGTGTATAAGTTCACATGTCAATGGACAAAAAAGAAAATAACGTTCTTTGTACTTACAATGAGGTGCATGCTGCTACCCAAACATTTGTTACCATAATGCGTGGGGATGCATTCAGATAAAAAATGTTTAGGCTGTAGAAACACTTCAAAAATCTTCAAAAATCTTGCCGGTGTGTGCATACAAATGCTAATAGCTTTGGGTATATGATGTGGCTTTTTGAATAATAAAATGTTTACTTTTTTTTTTTACTCGGGTAATAAATGTTTTATATTCCTAACATGATTATATCATTGAATAGTAGTTGTTGGCTGGATTATGTTCTCCTGTTGGTCTTGAGAACAAAGATGCCTGAAGCAAACAAATTTTTCTTTTTTTTTTCTCTGATGCATTCATTTTGCCAGTACACAATTTAAGCTGGGTGCACATTATTGTGCTGAGTTAGTTAGCACATGTATCACATCATGTGTTGCATTAAGGCAGCCTATTCATTTGAATAGGCTACCTTGCACACCAAAAAAGGTGCAAGTGCTTTTTTTTTCGTAATGCAGCACAAACTAGTTTCAATAATACATGCGTTACCTCAGCACACAATGGTGTTAACAGGGCCTAGAGGCCCAAACGTGATGAGGCTATTTTGTTTTATAGGTCCTTGTCAGTTTTGCTAAGGGTTACTACTACTATCACTGCCTTAGCCATTGGGTAAACAAGTGCCTGAAAACCTAAACAGATGGTAAGTCTGTGAACCCAAGCAAAAAAATTGCAACTCCATTATTTAAACGCAATTTTAACACGCTCATGTAAATCAACAGTGTGTTTTTATTAATGTAATAGTTAATTCAAGTTAAAAAAAAATGGGGGGGGTATCAGAATCTGGAGCAGCTGTGCATGGCAATCAATCGGCTTCTGTTTTGTTTTCAAAGCATAACTAAAAAAAACTGACGATTGAGGCTGATTGGTTGTGCAATGATAGCTGCTCCAAATTTTGGCTGCTCCAGTTTTTTTTTTAAAATCCCTTCCCCAGCCTGCTTCCATTGATTGAAGCTCTGGCAAAGCTAGTATCTAACCTTAAGGGTTTTGTTTTTTTTTTTAATCGCCACAATTCTTTTTTTTTTTTTTTTTTTTTTTTACAGGGAATTAACACTGTTCTGGAGCAAACTACAAAGAAGGGTTGAGCCATCTATCCAAGTGTATCTGGAAATATGTCGCCAACTTTCTCAGCTGACGAAAACCGTGTATCATATCTTCTTTCTAATCAAAGTTATTCAGTCAGAGGTAAGGATTATATTACACATAGCTAGAATAGAATTTCATGTATTTCACCCCTGTCCTGGCTGTACTTCCTGCGATGCTTGGCTCTCTTTGCCAACGTAGTTTGCCCAGTAGTCTGAGGATTTGAAATCCCTGCTCTTCTCCCTCTTTTCTGTGCAGCGCTTCCCAAGAGACCAGAGCGATTCTGATTAATCAGTGCCCCCACAGTGAATCACTCTGGTCCATCCAAGGATCGCGCACAAAGAAGAGCAGGGATTTCGAATCCCCAGACCACTGGACGGGCTTCATGGTCCCTGACAATTCGGCATCCCCGGAGGTAAGCATAGTGGGGACTAAGGGGAATGGTGTTTATGGTTTAATTTTTTCTTCTAAAGGTGAAATAACACTTTAATTCATTGATGGGTTTTAATACATACAAAACCAAATCTAACTGAAAAATGTGTTTTTAGATTTTGTTTTATTTGTAGATATTTGTTGCAGGCAGATGCAAATCTTTCCAGGGCTACAAGGAAAATAGATCCCAAACCCAGAGGTTTTTACATGGTTGTGATTTGTATAAACAGGTCTTCAGAGTAGATTCAGAAAGGACCTGTACTGAGATGTGTCCACAGAGGCTAGTCATCAGTTTTGCGAGTAGGTCGCCTGCAGCTGCTCTTTTCCCATATTACAAATTTACAATGCCTTGTTCTGTATGGTCTATAGAACCAGCCATCTTGGCAAAGGAACTCGGCGTGGCACAATAGTGACCTAACCAAATCTATAATTCTTGATACTGGCAGTCAGAGGCAGGAGGTGTCTTAGAGCTCATAAGGTACAGAACAGAAGTGCTGCAGCAGACACGGTCACAGTCAAATGTCAGGAAGTACACTGATTTTGTTCAGGAGAAATTCTAGACAAATTGTCCGAAATTTCATGATTATTACTTAAATATACAAAGTAAGCAGTTTAATAGGTCCATGTGCACCTGCAGTGGCATGCAGAATTAAAGATATGTTTCTTGTATAGCATTGGTCAAATGGCTTTTACATTTTTAATTGAAGCATTAAACCTAGCTTCAAAAAGGTTCAGAATAGAATACCTAGAAAAGGGACCCAAAGCTGGTTTTAGTTGTGAACCATGTTGCCTGTACATCCTTTTGTTGGTTGTGCATGTATTAAAAGGAAAATGTACAGTTTTTAAAAATGAAATCTATAGCTCATACATTACTTTTATCAATTTTATTAATGAATCCTATAGTACATTTGACAGTCTGAACAGCATACACGTGTACATTTGCGCAGTAGTTACTAGTAATAAATTATATTGTATAACATAAGCAGAGCCTCCATGACCATGTGTTAAATGCAGAAGCAGGCTGTTGGTTCTGCTTTTAGTGTATGCAATTTAAAAAAAAAAAAAAAAAAAAACAGTAGGGTTTCATATCTCCATTGAGTATGAGAAAATATAGCATTTTGCAGTTGTCATCATAGTAGGGCTGTAACAACTAATCAACATAATCAACTATTTTTATAATCAATTAGTTGGTCAGCCAGTTAGTTGGCCTGCATACAGAATGCATTATTTACATATCAGGAAATACAGTGCAGCACACATACAGCTCAATACACCATCCATACATGTCAGTAAGTGCCTGAGCGCTTAATGTGTAAGGAGCAACGCCTCATGGGACATATAGTCCTGGGCAGGAGAAGGGAGTGAGTTAAAGTGATTCTAAAGGCATTTTATGCATCAAGGTAAAAAACCTTTTGTTTCCCCCCCCCCCCATACCTACCTGATCTCGATCTCCCACTGCATCTGAGAGCAGCAGCACTACTCTTTCCCACAATACAGAACTCATGCAGCAGTGGAAGCCATTGGCTCCTGCTGCTGTCAATCACAGCCTGGGAAGAGGGAGCAGGGGGCAGAGCCGAGGCATACTGTGTGTGTTAACAGGAGCACACAGTGCAGCTAGGGATCGAGCCCACTCAAGTACCCCCGTAGCAAGCGGCTTGCTATAGGGACGCTCTGAAGGTTGGGGAAGCCAGAGGTGCTGGTGGGGGACACCAGAAGAGGAGGATCATGGCTGCTCTGTGCAAAACCATTGCACAGAGCAGGTAAGTATGACATGTTTGTTTTTAAAAGAAAAATAAAATCTGTTTACAATCACGCACATTTGTGACAGCAGGCACAGGTAGCTTATATCAAGCTTACCTGCCTATGACAAGGCAGGCAAGTCTGTCATGCATATTATTATAATATAGTCCTGTCTGAAAATCTGCAAAACGGTGTTGGGTTACCATTTTGCGGAAGCCCAGAGCCCCTGAACAGCAGTAAATAATAAAGTGAAACTAAACCCATCAATTTAACAGTTTAAAAAAAAGTTCCATTCCTGGAATGTGGGGATTGCTAACTGTCACATTTGCTTTTGTCCTCAACCAAACTATCAAACCATCAAATGACTGGTGTCATAACCAGTCAGGTGCAGCACCATGGCAGTTGCAGTTCAAACAGAAGCAGCTTACTTGGCTGTGAAGGATAGGAGGGTTTAACTACGCTTTAAGGCTACTTTTAAGTGCTGCTAGCTTTAGCGGCACTTTTCAGCCACTAGCAGTGCTCTTTTAACCCCCGGGTACTCGCACACACTGCGGTGGCTTGAAAGGCGCTTTACAGGTGTTAAAACACCTGAAAAGCGTCTGTGTGAAAGTAGCCTAAGTGCCGGTTCACACAGGGGCGACTTGTCAGGCGACCTAGCCGCCTGACAAGTCGCCTCCCGTTCTGTACTACGGAACCGTTCTAATAGGAGCGACGCAAGTCGCTCCGACTTAGAAAAAGGTTCCTGTAGCATTTCTGGGGAGACTTCAGGCGACTTGCATTGACTTCTATACAGAAGTCGTTTTGCAAGTTGCCGTGGAAGTCGTGTGCAGGTCGCCTCGGTGAGGCGATCTGCAAGTCGTGCCGCCCCTGTGTGAACCGGGGCTTAGGCTGTCCGTAGATTGACCTCTACAAATTCAGCAGTGCTCTAAAAATAAAGAGCAACTGAACATATGCAGAGCAAGGAGAGACCGTGCATCACTGGATTTTAAACAGTATAGGCACTTATTTTTAATGTTTTACATAGCTATACCTGCAAAAGGGGCCAGCCTGAAGTGATCTAGCAGCATTTAGTTTTCTGACTAATTATCATAAAAAAGTGATGGTATGTACCAGATTCAACCTATAATAGTATGTGTGTGTGCGTGTGTATATATATGTATATGTGTGTATGTATGTGTGTATGTGTGTATGTGTGTATGTGTGTATGTGTGTATATATATATATATATATATATATATATATATATATATATATATATATATATATATATATATACATACATACATACATACATACATACATACATACATACATACATACATACATACATACATACATACATACATACATACATACATACATACATACATATATATATATATATATATATATATATATATATATATATATATATATATATATATATATACATATATATATATACATATATATATATATATATATATATATATATATACATATATATATACATATATATATATATATATATATATATACATATATATATATATATATATTTATATATTCTCTCCTGTTATTCTCAGAGTGGATTAGATATTTTGTTTTCCAACCATATAGCTGGGTATTTATATTTAGTAGATATTCAAGAATAAATGTCTTTTTAAAAAGTCATTAGATTATACACCACACATTTTTGAGGTTTTTGATTAATCAAAACCATAATCGGCCAACTAATCAATTTTATAAAAATAATCTTTAGTTGCAACCCTACATCGCAGCAAGAGTTGGAGGTAAATCCTCTGAGGACACTTGTTCCCTTAGGTAATAGTTACCCAAGAGGGGGTTTCCTCTTGCTTTCTGTTGTGCCTTCAGGACAGGAAATGCAGGGTAATCTCACTAAAAGGGCAAGAACAAACGGTACACTGACAGATTTTATTGTGCTTTGTCAGGCAAGCATGCTGGAGAGTATTAACATACTGTGTGTAAAGTGATACTAGAAAACTATAAAAAAAAAAAATGTAAGCGCAAGTTTAATGCTCCACTGTTGATTTAAAGTAACCTTAAAGGGGTTGTAAAGGTAAAAAAATTTTCACCTTAATGCATTCTATGCATTAAGGTGAAAAAACTTCCGACAATACAACAGCCCCCACCCCCCCCGTTTTACTTACCTGACACCTCGAAACTCAGCCGCTCGCTCCCGACATCCATTTTGCCGCACAGCTTGGCCGCTGATTGGCTACAGTGGATGGATTGAACGCAGTGCAGTCATTGGCTCACGCTGCTGTCAATCACATCCAATGACGCACTCCGGGGGGCGGGGCCGAGTGATACAGTGAGCGGCTATAGCTGCCGGCTGTATCACGGGAGCGCGCCCGCAAGAACTAACCACCATGCGAGGGAGCTCGCATTAAGTTGGATTGTTCTTGCGGGGAGGAGCTGAAACAGCCGCCGAGGGACCCCAGAAGAGCAGGTTCGGGGCCACTCTGTGCAGAACGAGCTGCACAGTGAAGGTAAGTATAACATGGTGGTTGTTTTTTGGTTTTTTGTTTTTTTAAATTACCTTTACAACCCCTTTTAAAGGGTTTCTTTTTTTTGTAAGTAGTCCTGAACCTTTTCTGGGGTCCTCTGCCACCACTCCCAGCTTCTCCTCTTCATGTGACACCATACAAAGCTGCATCCTATGGTGGCACATGCCAGTCTGTGTGCTGCCCCCATAGATGAACGCAACTTGACTTGACCTCGCCCTGCACTCCCACTTCACATTATTTGATTGACAGCAGCAGAAACCAATGGCTCCTGCTGCTCTCAGTCAAGCTTGTGAGAGAGGGGAGAGAAGACCGGTAGCAGGGCACAGCTCTGAATAGATACAGGAAGTTTGTAGTAAAAGGGGGGCAGCAACTGGAAGCCTTTTTACCCTAATGCATAAAATGCATTCAAGTAAAAAAAAAAAAGCCTTTACAGATACTTAAAACCTGACATTTGCTTACTGGGTTTTAGGTACAAATAAACCTCCTATATAATCATGGATGAATGTTCAGGGAGGTAATCTGAAATTTGTCACAATTTTAAGAAGCTGGTTATGTAGCAATCAATTTATGATTTATGGAATAATATCTTCCTTCTGCTGCTGTTTGTCCAAAAAGTTTTTTTTTTTTTTTTTTTGCTATATGAATGGGGAGCACTTTGTGTTTTTAGATATTCTCCTCCACACAAATGCCATTTTTGTTTCCTTAAAAAATGTGTGCTAATTTAGTAATTTTTTTTTTTTTTTGTCATGTTCCAGACTGAAGCTGCAGGACTTCCAACCTGTATTGAATTGTGTGTCCGAGCCCTGCGATTAGAGTCAAGTGAAAATGCCAAGGTTAAAATCTCTATCTGCAAGACAATCTCCTGTTTATTACCTGATGATCTGGAGGTTAAGAGAGCCTGTCAACTCACTGAGTTTCTTTTGGAGCCCACTGTGGATGCATACTATGCTGTTGAAATGCTATACAATCAGCCAGACCAAAAATATGATGAGGAAAGTCTTCCTGTACCAAACTCACTGCGGTGTGAACTACTGTTGGTCTTGAAAACTAGATGGCCTTTTGATCCAGAGTTTTGGGATTGGAAAACTTTAAAGCGTCAATGCCTTGCTTTAATGGGAGAACAGGCATCTATCGTGTCTTCTATTGATGAGTTGAACGATAATGAAGCATATGATCAAATGGATAGTTACCAGGAATTTACAAAGGATGCTACAGAAAATGGACTTGAAAGCTTTGATGCTCCCCCTATTCAGGAGGTTTACAAAGAAAAGAAAAAAAAGAGACCAATTAAAAAAATGAGAGAACATGGATATGTTTCGGCACGATTTAGAAATTGGCAAGCTTATATGCAGTACTGTGTGTTATGCGACAAGGAGTTTCTTGGTCACCGGATCATCCGTCATGCACAAAAACATTGTATAGATGGCATCTTCAGCTGCCCAATATGTGCAAAACAATATACCACTAAAGAAACCTTTATTCCTCATGTAACATTGCATGTTAAGCAATCCTGCAAAGAGAGACTGGAAACCATGAAACCTCTCAAGCGATTGCCAAAGTTACCTAAAAAGGAGCCTGCTTGTAAGAAACCAGAAACCGTTACAAAACAAGAGAGGCAAGTGAAAAAGAACACTTTTTACTCGGATGACTTTATAGTTTTCAACGATAATGACAATTCTGATGAAAATGATGACAAAGATAAGTCTGGGAATTTTCACCCTGAAAAAACAGTCAATGAGTTCCCCTGTCCTGTACAGTTTTGCAACAAGGGATTTAAGTACTTCAAAAATTTAATTGCACATGTGAGGGGGCACAAGGACAGTGAGGAGGCTACACGTTTCCTTGAGATACAAAGTAAGAAAGTAGTTTGCCAATATTGCAGACGGCAGTTTGTTAGCCTGACTCACTTAAATGATCATTTACAAATGCATTGTGGAAGCCAACCATACATTTGCATACAAATGAAATGCAAGGCAAGCTTTGAGACTTACACGGACTTATTGGCACATCGAAAGGAGCATCGACATTTTAAAGCAAAATGCATGTTTCCCAACTGTGGGAGAATATTTTCTGCCGCCTACATGCTTTTTGACCATGAAGCACAACACTATAATACCTTCACATGCAAGCATGCTGGCTGTGGGAAGATCTTTCGTTCTCAGCTTCAGTTAGAACAGCACCTGAGTGAGCATGCTACTGAAACCACACTGCCTGAGTCCAGTAAAAGTGGAGCGTTGACTCAGGTGACAAAGACTGGTGTAAACATTGTAGGTGTTAAGTTTGAAGAAAAACTGCTGCCATGTGGTAATGTGAACATTAACATTAAAGTAGAGCCAGTACACTCTGCAATCATTTCAGGTTCTGTCATATGTAAAGATGCTGGTGTACCTGAAAAGTCACTGCAGTCACAGAAAAGGACAGCTGTCGGGAGCTGTAAAGTAAAAAATTCCAAACATTTAATAGACCAACTTATTACGCCACCAACTCATGTTCTACCCGCTAAGAATTTGCTAACTCAGGTTTTAGCGTCACCATCCCATGCTCGCAATATACTACCTAAGGCTGACATGTTGGCTTCCACTGCTTTTCCAGGGGATTCAGGAAGTTTTAAACTGCTACCTGTGCCTGTAGGCTTCCATGATCTATCAAATCAAAACAAACTTCTTCCAAGTGGAAATATAGACAATGCCAGTGAAACACAAAAGATGGCACTCCCTGGTTTTAAAGTCCAAAATTTGACTTTATTTCAGGATGGAAAAAACAGCTGTCAGGAAAACTCAAAGAAAGCTCAAACTGGGGTTTTGAGTACAGCTAAAAGTAAACTGGAAAGTCAGGAACAAATAAATAGTATAATGCCATTTAATGTACACAACCAAGCTAGCCAATTGTGTGAAAATAATCTAATTCTGTCTGGTTATGAAGAAAATTCTAAATCTGAAAATATGTTATCATTGTCCCTTGAAACAAGCAATGCACTCTCAAATGTTTTGCCACCTGTCTGTGATGCCTCAGTCACCCATGTTGCACCTGCACCAACTGAAAGGTTTAAATGCAATGTTGAGGGATGCACAAGAATATATAATTCTGTTCAGAGCATTGGTAAACACATGAAGAGTACTCACCCAGAACATTATGATTCATTTAAGACAGAGCGCAAGAATAGAAAGAAACACAAACCTGGAACACCATTACCACCTCCTGATAGTGCTACTTATTCCTTACTCCTGGGACCAGATGTCCCAAATAACTCCATCCAGCCTCACTTACAAGGTACTGCAAACCACAACTTCTGTAATCAGTTGCAACACCTTCCTAATTCAGTCTTCCCAACACATCTTGAAAACTTGGTGAATCCATTACTCAATCCTGTAGAAACTGTTATGACCCAAGAAATATCCAAAAATGTTGCAGAAACACTGTTGAGCACTGAAGTTGGAAATCTCAATAATACTGGCATGACTTCGCAAATAGAAGATTTGGCAAAAGTCTTACCCATGAAATTTGAAAATGGATCTGATCCATTTTTGCCAATGCCAACAGAGAATGATCCTTTGCCAGTTATGTCCTCCCTTAGTGGAAGCACAATGTTTTCTCAACTGGGGGGAAATGCAGACCATGTTCTTGCTGGAAGTGAAGCTCCAAATTCAGTGTTCATGAAAGAAGATGTTGACACAGACGCATCCTTTTCCAAACAAGTTGACAGCACAGACATGGATGCAAGCTTCAACTTAGAGAAATCATCTAGCATGCTTTCAAACTCTCCAGACAAAAATGCCGCAACTAGCGGGCCAGCAAGAAATAAAGAGAAAAGAGTCAAGCATAGCCCTCGTGCTAAATTTCCTGCAATTATCAAAGATGGCAAATTTATTTGTAGCAGATGCTTTAGAGCCTTCACTAACCCACGGTCATTAGGTGGTCATTTGTCAAAACGAGCGGTTTGTAAGCCACATAATGATTATGGCATTTCCCCACTACTTTCACAGGGAGATGGGCAGCCTTCTGTTTTGGCAAGCATGATTCTTTCATCTAGTCCAAACCAAAAAGCACAAATACCACCACAGCAGACTTTTAGTCCCGAAGTGACGGTTAAACCTGAACATTTTCTTTCATCTGGCCAGCCTGGAAGTGAAAGTGCGCCATATATTACTACAGAGTTTTCACATCCCAGTATATCCAGTTTTAGCCCCAAAGAGAATAAAGCAAATACTATCAAACAAAGTTTTGTAGACCCAGAAAATGATCCTAACAGACAGATGTCTTCTAACAGTATTTTGAATGGCTGTGTACCCTGCACCCCACAAATGAATTCAACCGACCCAACAAATATTGTCGAAAGACATGCCCTAACAACCACTTCCAGTTCACAGGCTATTCCGAGCTTAGGGACCCTTCATTCCAACAGTTCTGTTAAAATACATGTGCCTGGCGGAGAGCCTTTAAATACTGGTGGTGATTTATGCCCAAATCCTTCGCTTAATTCAGCTGTGGAAAACCATGATGTACCCAAACAAGTGAGCAGCGCTAGAGTGTCAGTAATTAGTGGTCCACGTAGTTCTTGCATAACTGCTGTCAAGAAAAGGAGCAGCACTTCTAAGAAAAAGAAGAAAACTGACACACCCGTTGCAGCTGAGGCTACACATGAACTAGCAAGAAATATTTTGGCAGCTGTGGGAGGAAATCTGCAAATGTCAATGGAGATGCAGCCAAATCTTATGACCTATGGTTCTGAGTTGCTAGAAAATATAGCAAAGAATTTGAGTAATGCAGACAAAGAACTGCTTATGTCTTGTCTAAATGAAAGCATCAAGGCTAGCTCAGAAACACCGGCATTATGTCACCTTGCTGTAAAAGAAGAAAAAAGCAATTTACCAATCCTCCCACCCAACATATCCGAGTGCAAAGACACTGACAAGCTTGATATCCACCAAGACTTCAGAGAGAAAACATTCGATAATTTGAGTCCGGCTGCCACCGAAGTTTATACTATTAATAGTAACGCTCAAGAACCTTGCTCTTCTTTGACCCAAAGTCAACTTGCAGCGAATGGTAGTGTAGATGATGAATTACCAGAGGTTGTGCACAACGTAATGTCAGATAGCACTGCTGCTAGCCCACTTAACAAAATGAACATACCTGTCTGCTCAGTTTCCCCAACCCAAGAAACCACCACCATTTATGATGACCAAGTTCTAGAGATCATGAGCCTGGTACAGAATCTTCAGCTTGTGGATGGTGTGGTGTTTGAAAACGTTCCATTAGAAGAGAATTGTACCTCTAGTGAAGCTTTGCCCATAATGTCTAGTGTAATTGTCCCCAATCCAAGTCACAGTCTTGTTGCTGAACAAACCTCTGAAGTATCCTCATTATCTGACACAAACATTGCAAAACCCTTTATTTGCCGAGAGGAGACTTGTAATTACTGTGCAATGACTAAGGATGCTTTATTTAAGCATTATACAAAAGTTCATTATTACACAACTGAAAAACTTGAAGAGATCAAAAAGCATCAACTAAAGTTTGCCCCTTTCAAGTGTGTTGTTGCTTCATGTACAAAAACATTTACCAGAAATTCAAATCTTCGAGCACACTGTCAAGCAATGCATAATTTTACCTCTGAGGATATGATCAAATTAAAAATTAAAAGACACCATGGTAAAAAATCTGCTAGTGAAAGTAATGACTTCTCTTCCCCTGAAATGCCAAACGGAAGCCCGGAAGTGAAGAGGTGTGCAGAGTCATATGATGATGCTCAAGGGATCACGAAAACAGAACCTGACGTACTTCAAGAATTGCCACCTGTAAAAGCTGAGGAATCCCCTAAACTTGAAGACATGAGGCCACCTCCTGAATTGCCAGTTATGGAGTCACAACTTGCACTACTAGACCAGAAAAACAAGAGAGGCCCAAAAATCAAAAGAAAACGAAAGGAGAAAGAACTTAAACGCAAAAGAGCAATGCAGAAAGAAGCAAAGTCTAATCAGGGGCCCACTTCTTATAAACCTTATAAGTGTGTTCACCAAGGCTGCACGGCGGCTTTTAGTATACAGCAAAGCCTAATGCTTCATTATCAAGCTATTCACAAGCTAGAGACTCCTAAATTCTCAGGAGAAGATTTGAAAAAGGAGTCTGAGGAGGGAGACAGTAGCATCAAAGAGTTCCGTTGTACCGAGACAGATTGCTCTCGAATATTTGCTAGTTTTGCTAATTTAATTCAGCATTATGTGAAACTTCATGAGATGATTGCGGATGAAATTGAACATGTAGTTTCTTCAAGTGTAGGACAGTTTGACTGTGATCAGAGTCCATGTACAGCTGCTTTTACAACCTGTACTAGTTACATTGAACATCTTGAGGAAGTCCATGGCTTAAAAATTAAGCAGCCAAAATTTGATGGTGACGAAATGTACAAGTGTGATATTGAAGCCTGTGACCGTGTTTATGCAACACGGTCAAATCTGCTTAGGCATATTTTTCACAAGCACAAAGACAAACATAAGGAGCATCTAATCAGACCAAGAAAAATGAGTATTGGTGATCAAGAAAACACAGAAGAGAAAGTTCAGAAGGAAAGACCCAGAGTGCCAAAACAAAAATGTGGCATTTTAGGCAATGAAGTTCCTAAAACTAAGCGATGTAAAGTCAGCAAAATTTTTCGAGATGTCAAAGGGAAATCTGAGCAAATTAAAACTGGACCATTGACTCTAAAATACGGAAAACAAACCTATACATTGAAGGATAAAGATGCTGCCATAGCAGAGTGCCCCGAGAGTAATATGAAACAATACCCATGTATGATACAGGGTTGTACATCTGTTGTTGCTAATGAACACAATGTTATTAGGCATTATAAATGCCACAAATTATCTAGGGCATTCATTGCAAGATACAAAAAATCACTAGTTGTCTGCAGAAGACGTGGTCGAACCATAGCTAAAATTACTCCATCTCCCAGCATAGAACCAGCTAGCCCTACAAAACCAGATATCCAGGAAACCATAGTTTTATCCACTGATACTCAGCAAAAACAATCCCACCAAACTGTGCTCGAAAGTGGAGATGAATCCACCCTTTCAACCTCTCAACAGAGTGAAAATGACAAAGATGAGATGGATGAACTCACTGAACTATTCATTTCAAAACTAAGCAATGAGGACAGCACCAGCTCAGAAAGCCAAGCAAGGGTGTCCTCCTGTGTCAGTAGTGACATCCAGGAAACAAGTTCATGTCAGTCGGAGCCACAAACAAGTGTTGTTGCTGTAAAAAGAACCAATAAACAAAAGCAAGCCACACCAAATAAGAAGAGAAAAGTTGCAACACCGGATATATTGTCTGCTGAATCTAGCAGTCCAGTTAGCTGCGACGAGACCTTAGTTACTGATATTGCTCCTGAGGACCCACCAGCATTCGACTTGAGCTCTTTCAAACCTATGGGATTTGAAGTTTCATTTCTTAAGTTTATTGAAGAATCTGTTGTCAAAGAAAAGAAAACAGTAGAGAAAAGTAATTCAAGCTTGGACACACAGACAGAACAGCAGCCAATTGAGGAAAGGGCACATGTCTCTGAGGATGAAGACTCTGACTCGGATATATATTTACTTTTTGCTAACCCTTTGCAGCTACCTAACCTAGAAAATGTAAAGATTGTTTTAGTTGAGGCATTCAATGACTACATAGAACTTGTTGTGAAGCAGCTCAATGAACTAAAACCTGCTGTGATTCTTAAAAAGCACCCCATTCTGAAAGACGAACCTGTCAGCATTGTGAAGGAACAAAATGCAGACCTTGATAGCAAAACTACATTGTAGGGAGATCCTAGGATATTCAGAATTTGTTCATTTTTATTGTGAACTAGAAACCATCAAGCATGCAAATGTATTTTTATGAGTTTTTTTTTTTTTTTATTTACGAGTGACCTTACATGGCCAAAAAAAAAAAAATAAATAAAAAAAAGTCATGACACAAGTCATGCATAGTTTTTATTCCATTATCCCTATGGGACTAGATGACTTAAATTGTTTATTCAGTTCTGTGTATATATAAGAAAAGTTCAATATTTCTACTGATAAATTGTCCTTTCCAGAAATTAACAATTTGTGTACTGTGTGTGATATTTGGTATATTTACCAAGCGCACAGCGCCTGTATAACAATGTACTTGTATATATTTTTTTGGGGTTTCTTTGTTTGCCCTCTGTGTTTTCCTTTGTAAATATCACATTAACACATTTGCTGCCTAAGTGTAAACTATTAAATTCACATTTATATTCTGGATTTTAATTTGTAATCAAGTGATCACTTTTTTAAAAGTAAATTTGTATTGGAATTACCTTGGGTTGCACATTTTATGTAAATACTTATACAGAACATATATTGAAAGTTTTTATTGTGTAAATGCTTGAAACCTTGTTACTTTTACAGCTTACGTATTTAATGCTTATGACCAGAAATCAGTTTGTGTGGGATAGAAGGGGGTTCTCGGCTTGAAGCTGGAGGTGGATCTCTGTTTCAGACTTACTTTAAACCTATTCTGTACCACTTCAAAAATAAGTGGACACTCCTATTTAGATTATTTTTTTGCAAGTTGTTTGTCCAGTCTAAAATGATGATTCTCCTTGGCAGCCATTGTGGATTTTCCCATACAGCAACACTACAACTAAAATATATATTCATGAGATTTTCGTTGATCTTGCCCCCCCTCCCCCTTCTTTCAGGTTGCTATGTTGAAGTGTCTATAGAAGTGTCCACCATTAGCTTAGATCCTTTTGAGACATGTAGTGCAATTATTATTTTTTTTTACATCCACCTTCCATTTCAGTAAGGTGTCAATTGTCAATAGTTAGATGAAAGCAAGCTGTATGACCTTTTTTTTTTTTTTTTTTTTCCCTTTTCTCTATGCCCTAATAAAACATGTATTTTCTTGCTAGTTCTGGATTGAATAGTAATTCTTCAGCAACTTACCTCACACATTGTATGTACTAAATTATACTCTACCAACCCCACACACAGTGAATTCATTTGTATGGTAGGGTGTGTGTATATATGTGTGTATGTTTGTGTGTGTGTGTGTGTGTGTGTGTGTGTGTATATATATATATATATATATATATATATATATATATATATATATATATATATATATATATATATATATATATATATATATATATATATATATATATATTGATATATATATATATATATATATATATATTGATATATATATGACATTTTTTGTGTGCGTGTGTGTGATTATATATATATATATATATATATATATATATATATATATATATATATATATATATATATATATATAAACATCCTGCTGAATTGGCTAAAATTTGACACCACATGCCTTGAAGAGGTAATTTTAATATTGACTCAGGCAGGTGGAAAAGCTTAGCCAAACAGTGCCTGCATCCTAGAAGTTGCAGACACTGCAGCTGACTGTATACTGGCAGCAGAGATTCCTTCAACACTGTTTTAGCATGAATAGAGCCATCTATTGATTTTCTTCCATTTAGTCTTTTCAGCCTGTGTATGGCTATTGCCGCTAAGAAGTAATTAGGAGTCTCTTGTTTTGCGTAAGCCAGAATGGTCTCTGCCTGAGTCTCTTAATGAATAAAACTAGAGTTGTCGACAGTCCCCAGGAAGCACTAATGTTTAGTGTGGGAAGTATTTATCTTTTGGGTTTAAATAATTGTTACACATGATTGCCATTAAAAGTGATAAAACATGCGCCTTCAATTTGCTACAATATTCACATGTTTTAAAACCATTTTAAGATTTTGTTTAACTCTGCTCAGGAGTTTACACAACTGAAACAGCCATGCAGTTATAGAGGATGGCTTTTTACGTTCTACAGAAAAATCCTACAAAGGGCATTGCCAAATAAAAATATACCGTTTATGTTAATCATGTAACTATTTGCGGAACTTCCCAAAAGAGGATATATTATAGATAAAGTTTTGTTAGATAACGTTTTATCATATCCAGCTTTCAGGACTTATAATAGCAATTATATCTCTGTTGGCTCTTTGTATATTTGTATAGCAGAACAGCAATGGAAAGAAGTATTCAGGTTAAAAGAATATTTAATGATTATTAGTAAATGTCACCCAGCCCTAAAAGGACCATACATTAAATGGATATAACAGGTCACAGGGATTCTTTACATTTTTTTTCTAACCCTGCTTCTTCAATATAGTGGTCAGTTATGCATTTCATTTAGTAAATTCAAACAATGGTTAATGAGTTTCTTGTCAATCTTTAGACAAAGACCAAAGAAAGGCTAGTGATTTTGATGCATTAAATGTTACAAGCCTTGCTGTGCCACATGGTACCTGAACGTCCTTAATATGTTTATAAGCTGACTCCACAAATCTTAGGGTGGATGGCTTTTTTGCAGCACTTCAAATTTATTTTGAATTTAACTTTAACATGTCAACTGTTAGATTGGGCACCAGTAATTAATTTAAATGTGTCAAATTCAATTACCTGATGACATGTAAGTATGGCCATTAGCATTGCTATGACACTATAGTTATAACGGGTTTAGGGTTAATGTTATGGAGCAAGTTCCAATTGAGCCTAACTTTGGTAAAACTGCTAAATACTGCTGAAATAATGTTTGCTGTTTATGCTGTAATTCTGTTCAGCCAGTCTTGTGATTTACACACATCTATCACACTGCAGCTGGTAACATCAATTTCCTAATTAAGTTTGCACCCTTGTCACTGCCCACAGCATGCTCATTGTATAATTTAGTCAGCATCATCAACCCTGTCCAGTAAGCAGAGGGGTGAAGCAGAAAAGCTAAACCATGAAGTAGCAGTGATCCTTATGGTTGCAGTGACAGGGATCAATCCCAAAAATGGCCGAGCAGAAAAATTATTTTAACAAAGGTAAAACAGCTCACGTACTTTTTCATCAGTCTGGAGTTGCACTTGTAAAGGTTGGGTTTCTGGAAATATGATTTCTTTAGTCTTGTGAGGATTTGTGGGAGTACGCTCATCTTTGCTGTCCTGTCACACAAGCTTGTTGATGTGATTTGTTCATTTGATGCAGCAGGCCCATGGTACAATGTTAGGACAAGTTGCAACTAGCAGATGCAAAAGTATATGGAATGGAAAGTTGCTACAGGCTATGGCCTGTCTGTGACTCTCATATGACTAGAACATGTAGGGATTAAAGGATTAGTGGCTAATCAACTGACTTTATTTGCATCCAATTGGTTAACATAAGCATCATGCAGTGGGCATTCAGAATCCTTGTGTCCAGTGGGTCAGTTTAAAGGTAATGACTTAAGGCACTTTCTTTGTCTATTTATCCAGGTTGAATCACTTTGTTGCCAATATATCCTTGTTTACCCATGCCCAATTTTAACTGAAACACAGTACAACCTTGTATGCTATGTTAACATTTCTGTAAATTTCATGAAACATGTACAGTTATGTGAAGCAATGTATATATTTAAGGTGGTAATTTGTGAAGTAGCCCAGTATTGCCTTAAATAAAATCACATTTCTTTTTTATATTGGTATTTGGTCATTCTATTTTTCAACACATTATTAATATTGCTTGATGCACTAATTACATTGTTCATTTTAAGACAAGCATGTGTCAAACCTGTTACACCCTCCTCGCTAATTATGGTGAATTCCTACTTCGGTGGAAGGGGAGGGATTTATTCTGGTACAGCTGTTTAATAGGTTTGGCTGTGGAACTTATTAGGAAGAATATTGAACTTGAGGGATAAATTGAGAATATTTGACAAATGTACCCAACAGCCAGTTGGCTAACATCTTCAGCATTGACAAGAATGGCAGAGAAATATGTAGGTCAATTTCCTGAAACATTCTAGTTGGGCTGTCTGGCATCAAGGTACAAGTATGCAGTGTGTGAGGTTGAAACACCTTTATACTTGTCCCGAGGAAGTTTCCGAGAATCTTTCTGAACACCTTTACTTGAGCTAATTGGCTCTGCCTTCAACAGGAAACACACAAACCTGGACAGTAAAAACCCCCTTGGTAGAAGTATAAAGCCTCCAACAACATGCATGAAGGGGGAAATGAGGATAAACCCAAATAAAGAAATCACTGGGTGGGAAATACAAATACTGCCCTCGAAGATTCTCAGGAAACAGTTACTGGTAAGACTAACCCATTCCCCCCCCCCCCCCCCAAATAAAACAAAAATAAATCTTTCAGGCCATCCTTATTTGAGACTATAGCCAAGAAATACTTTTGGGGGTGGACAGCAGCCTCTAAAACCTTGCCTCCGAAGGATAGATTCTGGCTGGATAACATCTGCATTTTGTAGTGCTTGACAAAAGCATGGGATGAAGACCATACTGCTACTTTAGAGATCTCCTCTCATGAAGCACCCCTCTCTCTCTCTGCCTGTGAATCTGCTAAAGATGGATTAGAATGTACCCTAATTCTAACAGGTGGCAAATTTTACTTGAATGCTGTAATACAAAATAATTGCATCTCAAATCCATCTAACAATGGTACCTTTTGATGCTCCAAGCACTTTATTAGGAACACTGTAAAGAACAAGAAGCTGGAAAGACATCCTAAAACCCAGTGACCTTAGTTATTTAAGAGATCTTGTCTAAAACACTAAAGCATTCTTCCTGTTGAGGGGCTGCAAAACCCTCACCTGTGCCCTATGGAAGGTAAATGTACCGAGGGATGCAGCCTAAGAATTACTGTCTTTCAGAATGATCAAAACAGATCTTTGCACGACAGACTGCATGTTATGCAATCCTAGCTGAAGTAATTGCTAACAAAAATACAATTTTGAGAGTGGCATCTTTCAGACCTGAATCTCGGAGGTTCAAAAGGTTCCCTAGTGAGTGTTTTTATTACGAAGGACAGATCCAATGGTGGTAGGGTCTTGACTTTCCTGGGTCTACATGTCACTCTGGCCTCTAGGATCTTCTTAATAAACATTATTTGCCACCTAATTTCCAAATGCACCAACAGGGTTGCCACTTTCACTTTGAGAGTGCTGGATGACGGACCTCTTTCAATTCTTTCTTGGTGAGAATCCAAAATTCTTGGAATTGTATCCTTGCCAGGATCTAAGTGTTCCAGATTTTGGCATTGATACTTCTTGAAGTCATCTTGCGGGTCTCTATTAAAAGGGTTTCTATTATCTGAAATTGTTTTTAAGGATCCACCTCCAGGCCGTCAATCAGATGATCTGACAAGTTTGGACGAACAACCGATCCCTGGGATTACAAATCCATTGATTCAGTAGAATCCAAGGAGGGAAAACTGTAACATTAGAGCTGAGAACCAGCTTCACCGGGGCCCCCAAGGAGCTACTAAAGTCCACTCTACTTGATCTTGAACAATCTTCCTGGCCACTAAGGGTAACAGGACTATTGGTTGAAAGGCGTAACCCAACTTGAAGTTTGAGTGCTGTATCAATCCATGCCCGGGACTGAAGATTTTCTTCCCAGGGAGAAGTAAGTTTGCACTTTCCTGTTCTGCCTGTAAAAAGAGAGATCCACTTCTAGCACCCCCCATCATCATGATCTCTGGAAACTTCTGAGTTGAACTCCCAATTGCTGCTGGTCTGTACCCTGCTCAGATAGTCTGCTAGAATATCCACTTTCCTTTGTGAACTGCAGCGAGATAAGCTACTACTGTGACATTGTCTGAAAAGATCAGTATGTCTCTTGACTGAATCTGGTCCTTGAGGGCCCAAAGAACTTTCTTGACTGCTCTGCTTCTGGTAACCAAAGTCTTGCCCTTGCAAATACTTTGAATGAGCTCCCCACCCCCAGAGGCTGGCATCTGTGGTAATCTTAATGCCGGAAACCTGAGACAAGGGCCTCCCTAAGTTCAGATATACAGGCTACTCCCACCAAGGAGGACCTAGAGAAGAAAATTGGGATAGAGACATTAACCCATTCAAGGCCTGGTGTCTGCAATCCCACAATCTAAGACATTTATGAAGATCTCTGGAGTACATCTGAGCCCAAATCGCTCAATCTCAATCTTCCTCTGGCACGATCCAGAAAAAAAAATTCTATTGTGTATCCCACAAAAAATAAACCAATAGACTGGAATAGCACCAAACTTCATTTTTCTCGATTGACTTTCCAACAGTTTCCCTTTGTCTCGGGAAAATCAAGTTGTCTATGTAGGGAATCATCAAGATTTCCTGGAGATAAAAATATGCCATCACTTCAGCCAGAATCTTTGTAAATATCCTGGATGCTGTCAAGAGACCAAAGTGACATGCTCTGAATTGCCAGTGTTGAAGGCAATGCTCTGAACTGAGGATGATGAATTTTTAATGCTCCTGCCTGATTGGTACATGCAGATAAGTGTCTTGCAGCTCAATCGTCGCCTTATGGCCCCTTTCACACCTGTACGACTTGTCCTGCAACTTGGGACTGCAGGACTGATGACAACCATTCATATTAGTATGACTTCAAAGTAGTCCCTGCATTACTTTGGTCTGACTTTGATGCAAGTTACACAGGTATTCCCTGAAATCACGGCAAAAATCGAGTCCGCGAAATAGTGGCAAAATAGCAACGACTTTGGAGTCACGGTAGTGTGAAATGGGCCTTAAGGTATCCTAAAAGATCAGATTTCTTATGGAGTATATGCTCTCAATGTGAATCTTTTTGAAATCTAAATGTCTATTTAGCAGTTTTGTTTGATTTATCCTGTACTTCCCTGATGGTTTCTGGACCAAAAAGACATTGATGTAAAAACCCTGAAATCTTTGACTTATAGGGAGTTAAGCAACAATCTGCAATCCAGTGAGTAATCAATTCTACCCTTGCGAGCCTTTTCCTTTGGTTTATCTGCAGATTGGTTTCAAAGAATCTTCTGGGTGGGTGTCTTTTTTAAATTATAATCAATTCCCTGTTTTTTTACAATCTGGCAGACAAAGGGGCTCTGTTGTCTCCTCCTACCAACTGCAAAAAAGGGATAATCTTCCTCCTAGCCCTGACTTGGCGTCATTGGTTATTTTTGGAGGGGTTTTGAACGGTAAAGAGCGCCACCCCCCCCCCCCCCCCCCCCCACACACTTTTTTTTTTTTTTTTTTTTTTTTTTTAACAAAGGACCACCACTTCATTACCACGTAGACGATGGAGAAATTAGATTTTTTCCTTACCTTTTTTTTGTTTGTTTTTTCAATTGGATGTATTTTATAGCAGAACGTAAGAAAAAAAATTTCATGTTTATAGCGCAAAATTATATATAAAAGCCTCAGAGGTGATCAAAAACCATCAAAAGAAAAGCTCTATTTGTGGGGAAAAAAACATCAATTTTGTTTGGGTACAGCGTTGCACGGCCGCGCAATCGTCAATAAAATTAACACCGTGCCGCATTGCAGAAAATGGCCTGGTCATAAAGGGTGGTAAATCTTCGAGGTCAAGTGGTTAGTGTATGTTAAGTCATTGTGTATGTTAAGTCATTCATGAATGCAAGGGCCGTCTGAAGTTTGAAACCCTCACCCTAGTTGTACAGAATTCAATCTATCGATAGACTTCTGTACAACTACCCTGTCAGTGGTTCTAGTTATAGCCTAGAACACTGATAATTGTGTTCTGATGGTGGGGAAGGCTCCCCATAATCAGAACACAATAGCACAGAGGGAATGATTTCCCCCATTTACCTCGGATGTGGGAATTGGCACTTTTCGTTCAACCTTAATCAATGGCAACTGATCAGTCCTGAGGTACTATCTGTCTCATTTTTTGAGGCCCGAAAATGCCAGAGCAGTACAAATACCCCCAAAATGACCCCTTTTCGGAAAGTACAGTCCAAGGTATTTAGGAAGGGTAGATTTAGATGTACGTCTTAACTCGCTTTAATCCGAAACACCCCCTTCCACTGCCTATTGCGGCTTAAGGGGGTAGGGGCCCAGTTGGTAGCAAAAATGTGGCTCAACAGTGTATTTAATGTTCCACAACCATACGTCTAAATGAAGTCTACAAGGCATGGTGAGTTTTTTTGAAGTTGTAATTGTTTGGAAAATGAAATGTAAAATTTGTCTTCCAACAGGTATTTCTCACACACAGTATAGGCATGCTTATAATTACACTCCAAATGCATTCTGCTATGCCTTAGGAGTATGAGAATTTTTTTTTCCCAGCCTAGATGCATAGAGGTGCCCAAAATACCCCAAGCTATTTTCTGAAAGACATGGTGAGTCTTCTGAAAATGTAATTTTTTTTTTCCACAAGTTTTTGGAAAATGCAGGAAAGAAAATGAATAATGTATTCTGTTTTTACACTGTTTAATAGGATATTTCTAACACAGCATAGGCATATTTAGAATTGCACCCCAAAACACATTTTGCTACTCCTGAGTATGATGATACAACGTGAGACTTTTTCACAGCCTAGCCACAAAATACAGGGAGCACATTCAGGCTTTCTAGGGGCATTAAATTGGTTTTCTTAAACAATTTTTGTCAATTTAAGATATATTTCACACACTGAATGGGCACTTAGAATTACAACCCAAAACGCATTCTGGTACGCCGGAGTATAAGGATACCATATGTGAGACTTTATCATGTATGGGTCTGATTTTGTACTGGACATTGTATATCACACAAATCAATTGTAGCAAAATAAATGTATTGTAATGTTTGCTTCTATGCGAGTGGTCAGGGCATATAGCTTTGTGTAGCGCCACCTACAGCAATGTTTCTCAACTCCAGTCCTCAAGTACCCCAACAGGTCATGTTTTCAGGCTGTCCATTATTTTGCACAGGTGATTTGATCGGTTTCACTGCCTTAGTAACTATCACAGCCGTTTCATCTGAGGGAAAACCTGACCTATTGGGAGTAATTGAGGATTGAAGTTGAGAAACATTGACCTACAGCAGTCATTTAGGCTAAGCTAGCCTACTGCTACATGGCTCCCCCCAGGAATGCCATGTTTACTGGCCAGGAAGTACAGTAGGCTGAAGAATGGAAGAATAAGAGTTCCAGTGGTTCCAAGAGTGCAGTTATCTGTAGGGGATGGCTGGGACTGGTATCTCCTAGGAATGTAGTCAGAAGGCAGCAGGCAGAGACCTGGTCAGCAAATAGTCATAGGTTTGGACTAGGGCTGAAACGATTGATCGATATTATCGATAATGAAAATCATCAACAATTTTCGTTATCGATTAGTTGGTCTGCATCTTCCTTCTGTCCGTCCGTTTAAATAAATCCTCCCTCCTGTGTCCTCGGCGCCGCCGTTTGTGACCAGGCACGTCCGCGGCGCGCGTCTCCTCGCTGACGTCATCCCCACTGATCTTCTCAGCCCCACCCACTGCCTCAAGGGAACAGAGAGGCGAAGGCAAGAAGCCGCGAGGAGAGCCGAGCTGCACATTCATTGTGAAAGGTAGCGGCTAATGACACATTAAAAACAGTACATTTTTATGACCAGTGCCCCATCCTAACAGTATTCCTGGGGGGGGGGAGAAGTGCACCATCATTAGTGTTCCGGGGGGGGCGGCCTGGAATAGTAGTGCCCCATCATTGGTTTTCCTAGGAGGGGAATAGACCTAGTGCGCCATTGGTGTTCCTGGGAGGGGGGGGGAATAGTGCCCCATTGGTGTTCCTGGGAGGGGGGAATAGTGCCCCATTGGTGTTCCTGGCAGGGGCGGGGGGGATAGTGCCCCATCATTGGTGTTTCCGGGAGGAATAGCGGGCCGTCATTGGTGTTCCCAGGAGGAATAGCGCCCCGTCATTGGTGTTCCCGGGAGGAATAGCGCCCCTTCATTGGTGTTCCCGGGAGGAATAGCGCCCCGTCATTGGTGTTCCCGGGAGGAATGGCGCCCCGTCATTGGTGTCCCCGGGATGAATGGCGCCCCGTCATTGGTGTCCCCGGGAGGAATGGAAAAAATGGCACATTACGATTTTTTTTTAATGATTTTATCCGATTAATCGAAAAAATAATCGTCCGATTATGAAAATAATCGTTAGTTGCAGCCCTAGTTTGGACCAGGCAGCAGGCAAAAACGTGGTCCATAAACAAGCCAGGGTCAGTACAGGCAGAGTCAACACTGCACTGGTGTTGCAGTGATCGGGATCACTGTTGCTGGCTATAATGGTCTGGTGCCACTGGGACTTGTGTAGTGATGAGCAGGAACACTGGCCTGGTGACACTGACTGGTGTGGTGGTGTGATCAAGCAAACTGTTGCTGGCTACACTGGGTGTGGTGGTGATTAGAGACACTGACTGGCCGCATATTTTTTTTTTTTTAGGGGTGGGGGCAGTAAAACCTTGCGGTTGGGTCATGGTTTTATCCCCCCTCAACCACTACCCCCTTTATGTGCAGAGGCAGTGGCCAGGGTTGTACACATGCTGAGGCTGTGATGCTTTGCAACAGTGGCAAGAATTCTACCTCCTGTATGCCCACCGATTGCAACCCATTCGAGTGAATGGTTAAAGGAGGTGATGAAGCCATAAAACTCTTCACCATCTGTCAAATGCTGTCTGAAGAGCGATCGAAACATGGATCATGTGAACAAGTCCTATGGTGTAGCAGCGATTAGGAACACTGACTGGCAGCACTGGTCCAGTGACATTATACTGTTGTAGCAGTGGTCAGAGTCAATGTCTGGCAGCAAAGACCGTGATATTATATCGGCCATCCACTTATCACCACCACAGCAGTACAATGTTGTCACAGTGACACTGCACTTGCTCTGGTGACTAGAGCAGTAATTCAGTTCTAACACTGTTTGGCTGCATTTATGTGTTTAAAACTGTGAGGAGTCACAACGATCACATGATACGGGGCCAATTTCATTGGCCTGCACCATGTGATAGCTGTAACAATTTACAGTGTTAAACAAAGGCTTCAACTAAAGCCTTAGTTTACTGCTACTACTGTGATCGCTGTGCTTGATCACAGCAATCACATGGTGCAGGGCCAAAGACATTGGCCCTATACCACAAGCAGTGTTTCGTCGTGGCAGATGGATGCAACAGATTGTGCCGCTGGACAGGCTCAAGGCCACGCACAAGCGTCAAGAGACACATCGATATGTCTCCCTGATTAACAAAGCATACGTTCAGCCGTTTATATATAGGGTTGTGAAGTAAGCGATTAAAGCATGAATGTGGTTCAAAGCAACAGTCGTGTGCAAATAAAAGCTTTTTTTTTCTTAACTGTTTTGGACACAGTATTTGTGGACTATGATGGGTTACTGTATATGAAGGCTACTGCCTGCAGGTGATTGGACACCAGCAAAAAACTTGCCAAGGCCACACCTAATGTATGCTAATATAACCTCTCCTACTCTGTCAGATGCCATTTTTTTTTTGTTTTCTAGTACCGTTAGTTGATCAACTTCTTCTTCTCCTTTGGGGAAGTTTTCGTTTTAACCGTTCCTTTTTTTTTTTTTTTTTGTCTACTTTTAGATTCTTACTTGTTGTCCTGGGCTTCCTAGCACTTTCTGGATTGCTACCCCTTGGATATATAGATAGATATATACATAGATATATAGATAGATATATACATAGATATAGATATATATATATTTTATCTATGTATAGTATGGAACTGCACCTGAACCCTCCTGTTTTAGGCTGGCCTGTAATGTTTGCTCAGGTACTGGATCTTGCATTAGGTGCACACCTCAGCACAAATTGCAACACTGGAAGTTTGCCACAGGGTCCTAAACAGGTACAGTGCTGTTATCTTTATGGTTCCCAGACCCTGGAGACCCCCTTCTGGAAAATGCCCATTGCGACAGGTGAAGACTGGACCATTACTATGTCCAGTGCCATAGATCAGGTAAAGCATTGTTTACTTTGGGACCAGTTCCTAACTATTAACAGACAACTTGCATTGCTTAGCTCAGTGTGGATACGTAAGCAGAGGAATAGGGAGTGTATATATACAATACAATATATATATATATATATATATGCACACACACTGATCAGCCATAACTTCATGACCACTGATAGGTAAAATGACCAACATTAATTATCTAGTGACCATGGCAACTGACAAGTGGGTGAGATATAGTAGTCAGCTAATGTCAGCAAAAATAATGTGCAAACCTAAGGATTTTACCCTAGGTTCAAATCTGCAGGCCTGGACAAAGGTTTTGAGAATGACACAAATCTAAATTTTCACAAAGTGCTGCTTTGGTATGTTTAGATCTTTTTGTCAGATGTTACTATAGTATACTAAAGCAGGGCTCAAAACGTCAAGTCCTGAGCTACTAGCCAGGCCTTAAGAGTTACTCGCCACCAGTTACCCCACCCAACCCTTGCCCCACCTCTAAACTTGAATTAAATTATAATGTAAATATAACCCCCAGCTTTGGTGTCAGTGGACGTTATAATAACCTCCAAAACAGGTATCCAAGGCTGTGGTAATAACCCTTAGCATTGATGTCAGCGGATGCATTAAAAAAACCCCAGCACTGGTGCCAGATGCCATAATAACCCCCAACACTGGTATCAGGATGCATTAATAATGCCTAGCATTGAAGTCAGTGGACGCATTAATAACCGCTAGCACAGGTGTCCGTATTAATCCCTCTCTCCTACATTGGTGGTTAGTGGCATTGAAATGTAACCCCTCCCGTGACCCCCAATAAGGGGGGAGGGGGTTAACTTTCACTGATATTACCACAAATGCAGAAGGAGGTGGTGGGTTAAAATATCACTACCATGAGGACCAATGCAAGGTGGGGTGGGAGATGAGGAGATTAACATTTACTGCCATAAATACTAGTGCGTGTGGGGGGGGGTTAACTTTCACTACCACTGACCTCCCCCCACCTGCATTGGTGGGCATGGCAATGCAACCCCTTCCTCAATTTCAGCCTGTTCTAGTCCCATTACCCTAATGCTATGGTGCTGGACAGGGAGCCAGAGCAATGAAACAAGTAGTTAGCTGAGCTTACCTCAGCACACACACTCGCTCCTGATAAGTTCACATCTCCCTTTTTCAGGAGTGCAGGCAGGCATGTGGGCGGGTGAGCAGGCGGGCTGTTCAGACAGGCGAGTGGGTGGGTCAGAAGGTGGACTGTTGAGGCGGGTGGGCGGATCTCAGAAGATTGCTGCATCCCCATCCCACCCACACGACAAGCAGCCAGAGCCTGAAAATGCCAGTCTCGAAGATGGAGGGAGGGGCAGCAAAATCCTCCTTCCAGCAGCCATTGGAGCCTGCACTGTGTGGTGCTCGGAATGATAGGAGTGACAGCAGCATCACTCCTATTGTTCAGGCAGCTGAACACTGTGTCACTCATCTGCTCTCGGCGCCCCCTCTCCACTCACCCCCAGCAAATTTTCACTCGCGAGCAGGCGAGTGAAAATTTTGAGGGCTGTATTAAAGTATAATTACAAGCATTTTAGAAGTGTCAGAGGCTTTTATTGACAATTACATAAAGTTTATGCAAACAGTCAATATTTGCAGTTTTGACCCTTCTTTTTCAAGACCACTGTAATTCACCCAGGCATGCTGTTAATCAACTTCTGGGCCGCATCCTGACTGATGGCAGCCCATTCTTGCATAATCAATGCTTGGAGTTTGTCAGAATTTGTGGGTTTTTTTGTTCACCCGCATATTGAGTGAGGATTGACAAGTTCTCAATGGGATTACGGTCTGGGGAGTTTCCTGGCCATGGATCCAAAATTTCCATGTTTTGTTCCCCAAGCCACTTGGTTATCACTTTTGCCTTAAGGTGTTCCATCATGCTGGAAAAGGCATTGTTCCTCACCAAACTTTTTGGATGGTTGGCAGAAGTTG
Source organism: Lithobates clamitans (assembly GCA_037952925.1). NCBI lineage: Eukaryota > Metazoa > Chordata > Amphibia > Anura > Ranidae > Lithobates > Lithobates clamitans. The sequence continues at coordinate 580,585 of JBBGZY010000382.1, read as the reverse complement.
CTTTCGGAGGATGTTTTTTTTATGATTCTTTATTCATGGCTGTGTTTTTAGGCAAAATTGTGAGTGAGCCTACTCATTTGGCTTAGAGGTAACCCCACACATGAATGTCCTCAGGATGCTGTACTGTTGGCATGACACAGGACTGATGGTAGTGCTCATATTTTCTTTTCCGGACAAGGTTTTTTCTGGATGCCCCAATCGGTGAAAATGACTCCAGTCCTCAGCAGTCCAATCCCTGTACCTTTTGCAGAATATCAATCTGTCCCTGATGTTTTTCCTGGAGAGAAGTGGCTTCTTTACTGCCCTTGTTGACACCAGGCCATCCTCCAAAAGTCTTTGCCTCACTGCGTGCAGATGCACTCACACCTGCCTGCTGCCATTCCTGAGCAAGCTCTGCACTGGTGGTACCCCCATCCCGCAGCTGAATCAACTGTAGGAGACGGTCCTGGCGCTTGCTGGACTTTCTTGAACTCCTTGAAGCCTTTTTCACAACAAAAGAACCTCTCGCAAAGTTCTTGATGGTCCGATAAATGGTTAATTTAGATGCAATCTTAGTAGCAGCAATATCCTTGCCTGTGAGTCCCTTTGTGCGCAAAGCAATAAGTCCACGTGTTTTCTTGCAGGTAAACATGGTTAACAGAGGAAAAACAATTATTTCAAGCACCATTCTCCTTTTCAAGCTTCCAGTCTGTTATTTTAACTTTCCAGCCCTGTCCTCGTCAACACTGACACCTGTGTTAATGAGAGAATCACTGACAGGATGTCAGCTGGTCCTTTTGTGGCAGGGCTAAAATGCAGTGGAAATTGGGTTTTTGGGGGGATTAAGTTCATTTTCATAGCAAAGCGGAACTTTGCAATTAATTACAAATCATCTGATCACTCTTCATAACATTATGGAGTATATGCAAATTGCCATCATAAAAACTGAGACAGCAGACTTTGTGAAAATTATTTGTGACCTTCTCAAACATTTGCCCAGGGCTGTATGCAGCTGATGCGTTTTTCCAGCGCAGGTTGCGGTAAATTTGCGTTGTACATTATTGCATGAAGTTTTCATGAGTTTTGCAGGATTTATTTTCCTCTTTAACCACTTCCCGACCAGCCACCACAGTTATACTGCGACAGGTTGGCTCGCCTGCACAAATCGTCCTAGGTGTACGTCGGGCTCGTACATGGCAATTTGTGGAATCGTGCGCCCATTGGCCAGTGGGGGGTCAATCAGCGGGTCCGGCAGACTCTTTCCACCGCCCGCCCGTGATCGTTCCCCGCAGTGACTGAACAGGGATATGCCATATTAAATGAGGCAGATCTCCGTTCTGACAGGGGGTGACAGACAGATACTGTTTTTTTGCTATGCAGGATCTCTGTGTTGTTCCAGGCAGCCCATCCCCCATACAGTTAGAACACACAGTGAGGGAAAACATTTAACCCCTTGATCGCCCCTGATGTCAACGCCTTCCCTGCCAGTGCCATTAGTACAATGTCGGTGCATATTTTTAGCACTCATCACTGTAATGTCACTGGTTCCCAAAAAAAGTGTCAAATGTCAGGTGTCCGATATGTTCGCGGCAATGTCAGTCCCGCTAAAAATCACAGATCACCGCCACTACTAGTATAAAAAAAAATAGTAATAATAAAAATGTCATAAATCTTTCCCTTATTTTGTAGACGCTATAACTTTTGTGCAAACCAATCAATATATGCTTATTGGGTTTTTTTACCAAAAATATGTAGCAGAATACAAATTGGCCTAAATGATGAATAAATTAGATTTTAAAAATTATTTTATTGGGTGTTTTTTATAGCAGAATTTTAATATTGTTTTCTTTTTTCCAAAATTCTTTTTTTTTTTTTTTTTGTTTATAGCGTGAAAAATAAAAACTGCAAAGGTGATCAAAAGAAAGCCACCAAAAGAAAGCTCTATTTGTGGGGACACAAAGTACATCAATTTTGTTGGTTACAGCTTCGTACGACTGCTCAATTGTCAGTTAAAGCGACACAGTACCATATCAGTAAAAAATGGTCAGGTCAGGAAGTGGTTAACTCCTTCCGGGGCTGAAGTGGTTAACCACTTCAGCCCCGAAAGGATTTACCCCCTTAATGGCCAGGCCATTTGTTTGGGATACGGCACTGCATCACTTTGACAATTGTGCTGTCGTGTGACGTTGTACCCAAACAACAAATGTTTTTTTTTCCCCACAAATGGGGCTTTCTTTTTGGTGGTATTTGATCACCTCTGTGTTTTTTATTTTTTGCGCTATAAATAAAAAAAATGACCGTTCTAGTCCAACGTGTATTGTTCTAAATGTTTTTGGTAAAAAAAAAAGAATCGCAATATGTGTGTAACACCCTGAGTATGAAAGGGGTTAAAGCCGTTTAGGACATTCCATTTCCGAACACAAAGTCAGCTACTGCATACTCCGATCAGCCGAACAAGAACCCCATACGCATAATTCTCTCTCCCCCCCCCCCCCCCCCAAAATGCAAGACAAGGCTCTGTCTTGAGGGTCAAACAGGAATCAACTCATTTATTTTCACACATGGACACAACCGATAAAATAACTCGGAGACTCTTTTTTCCCCCCCCACCCTTTGAAAAGAGGGCGGGTTAAACCGTCCAATGACAATAGACACACAGGTCAGGTTTGTTGAAACTTCTCATCAGTACAGTCTTATCAGCAGGGGGCTGCTGGAGGAATTTCCCCTCCCTCCATAGAGATACACATCCTGTGATCCAAGGCAGACAGACGCAATAGAACATTGGAATACAGCCCCACCCCAAACCAGCAAAGCAAACAGTACACAACACAATGAGACAGCACACATTATATTTACAGCATTGAGTTTGACTAGCACAGATCACAGTGGGGTTCTCATTCACCTTGTGCCCCTATTAGTGACTGCCATCACAATGGCATATCCAGGGTCCCCAGAGTCTGTGTGTCTTGGGGGACATGGACCTGAATCTAAAGTAATGCCACCTCAAGGGTCCCCAGGCATACAGCTCACAAAGAGCACCGTTCCCCCAAATGCCAGGGCCATAATCTGTCGGCAAGAGGCTAGCTGCGTATATTGATTGTAGACACTATAACTTTTGCGCAAACCAATGTAGGGGATAGATTTAGAGAATTTGTTTTATTTTTTTTAATGATAATGATAGCGATCTGCAATTTTTAGCGGCTCTGTGACATTGCAGCGGACAAAGCTGACCCTAAGTGACACTTTTTCGGGACCAGTGACACCAATACAGTGATAAGTGCTAAAAAATGCACTGATCAATGTATAAACACTGGCAAGGAAGGGGGTTAACTGTTTTCCCTGGGTGTGTTCTAACTGTGGGGATGGGCTTACTGGGACAACACAGAGATCGCTGTTCCTGATCACTAGGAACAGCAGATCTCAATGGTGTCCCCTGTCAGAAGGGGGATCTGCCTTGTTTACATAGGTAGTTCCCCGTTCTGCCTCTGTGTACCCTGATCGTGGGTGGCGAGTGCCCACTGTATCTCATGCACAGACCGGCGTACAGGTATGTTGGTTTGCGCAGCCGAGCCACCTTGTCACAGTATATAAGAGGAAGGCGGTTGACAAGTGGTTTAGGAAGTGAATAGCCAGTTAAGGAGCGGGCTGGTCAGCCAGCCACCGCGTCATTAACAACCGATAAGTCTATTGATAGAGGGGTTCTTCACTGACCACTAAATGTAGGAAAAAAAATTGCCAGAAATAATAAAAATCCGGGGAAAAAAACGGTGTGGGGTCCCCTCCCAATCCATATCAGGCCCTTATCCGAGTATGCAGGTCAGGAAAAGGGAGGAGACGAGCACCCCTCTCCCTGAATCATAGCAGGCCACATGCCCTCAACATGGGGGGTGCTTTGGGGCACTAGTAGCTCTGCTCCACCACCCCAAAGCACCTTGTTGACGAGGACAAGGGCCTCTTCCCCACAACCCTGGGGGGGGGGGGTCTCTGCTTGCAGGGGCATTATCGGAGTACAATTTTTCTCCTTCAGGGGTGTATGAAGAAGAAAAAGTATTATTCTGACTCCGACTGTTGTGAAGTGACTATCCCTTGTGAAACCTCTATGCCTGGCCTGTATAAGATCTAATCTCTGAGGACAATCCTCATCAGATAGATTGAACTCCCCAAATACCATCCACAAGGTGCTTTTATTCTGAACATCAGGTTACAGCAGATGACAGGATACAAACAGATGAACAGGTTGTAGTATTTATGCGGTCAAAAGATGATACTGTCTGTAGCTTACAATGCAGAATACATGTGCCCTGCTGCTGCATCCATGACACAGGAAGTATAAAACACAGGAAGAAGGGTGGAGCATTACATTCAAAGTGTGTCATAACAGAAGGGAAAAATAAATTTGAGACAAGTGCATTACCACAAAGGGTCACTAGATGGCAGCATGTAAACTAAACATAAAAGTCCGTAGAAAATGGTTAGGAAAACTATATATATAAAAAAAATTCTATGCCCTGTTGGGGCAACACACTCTCTAGCATTGGTAAATGTCACTATATATATCAGAACGGTAGTGATACAACTGCAAATAACAGCAGTGTAATTTGCTGGATGTCTTGACCTGAAAGACCTAAAGAACATGCATATAATGCAAAAACAACAACTATTAATTTAAGGCTTTAAGATATGTCAACTTAAGTCCAAGACACTTTCTTCTTGAAGTCGAAGGTAGGATCCAGCAGCGTAGGCAAACAAGTTCATTCTCCAAAAGGCAAGAGTAAACAAGTTCTGTGATGGGTCTGAGGAAAGTCTTTACAGTCCCTTGTCTTGAAACTTTCACCTCCACCTTACGTACCTTACCATCATCATTAGGAATGGTCTTTACAATAAGTCCCATGGGCCATTCGATTCTCTCAGCTTGCTGGTCCTTAAGCAAAACAAGGTCTCCAACTTGGCGGTTAGGGTTCAGATCAGTGGCAAAGGTCTTGACTTCAGGACGAATCTCTGGATCTTTGTCAGGTTCTATGAGACTGAAGACCTCAGCTGTGGTTTCCTCTGGATGTTCCAGCAGAAATTCAGGACCTGTTATCCAAGGAGAATTTGCAAAGACACTTGCAGACACTGGCCTGGTGGCATGATCTGCAGGGTTAACTTGAAAACTGAAGGTGTCTTTTAATAAGTCCCACTGTAGGCCCAGACTTCTCTGTACAGGTGGTATGTCCATTCCCAGATTCAAGTCTTTAAACCCTGTGGCATGATCACCAGGTTGAAAGGCTTTTATAACAGCAACACTATTTGAGGCAATCTTGTGTAGTCTGAGGTTAGCCTCGGAAAGCATACCTTGTGTCCTTTGGAGCAGGTCTATGGCTCCTTCGTCTGTAGGTAAAGATTTAAGTCCGTTGTCCACACATAAGTCTCTCTCAACGAAGGGTCGAGCATCTTCGCCATACTCCTTTTCCCCTTCAAGGGCAGTCCTTCGTAAACCGTATGTTGCAAAAGCGGTTGAGGGACTATTTCCGAAAACATGTACCTTCATGCGGTATTCAATCATCTCATTGTCCATGTTGTTGTCACGGTGCTACCGAAACCTTAGAAGGCTCCTACGATCTTCACGCACAGTGAAGCAATGAAACATTTGTTCAATGTCAGCAGTTATGGCAACTGGCTCTCTTCTAAACCGCATAAGTACACCTACAAGGTTAGGTTTAGACCAGTAAGAATAACATCGTTCAGGGATATGCCTTGATGCTTGGCACTGGAATCAAATACTACCCTGATTTGCTTTGGCTTATGTGGATGATACACTCCGAAGAAAGGCAGGTACCAACACTCATCATGTTTTTGAAGTGGTGGAGCTGGTTCGGCGTGATCATTGTCAACGATAGCTTTCATAAAGGCGATGAAATGGTCCATTTCAGGCCTGTTCTTTAGTGTTCGTTGAAGTGAGTTGAATCTGGATAGAGCCTGTTCACGATTGCTTGGGAGTTTAACCCTTGCAGCACGGAGATGTAATGGTGCAACCCAGCTGTTAGACTCATCCTGGAAGAACTCTTTGTCCATTATTTTGATGAACTCTCTGTCTTCAACTGACATGGCTATTTTGTTGTCATCGCTTGTAGTACAAAACACTGTGGTACCTAGGTTGTCATCACAAAGGTTAGGGGTGACATCAGGTACTTGGATGATGTCAAGAGGCTTCTCTTTTACTTCGTAATGGCGAGGGCACTGTTTGAAGTTGGATGCACGTCCATTTCCTAACATGTAAGTTTTGAAGGAGTGGATCTCGGATGACGTATGCATTCTACCCAAGCATACATCGCCCACAATTACCCAGCCTAGATCAAGTTTTTGTGTGTAAGGGTCCATTGCACTGCTAGCGTACTTTAGGTACTCTGAGAATGTCTCTTCCTAGCAAGATCAAAATGTCAGCATTCATGTCCATTGCAGGAATCTCATTAACAAGGTGCCTCAAGTGAGGATGGTGATATGCAGCTGGAGTAGGAATTTCTTCCCTTTTCGTCTGGTATCTGGTCACACTCGACTAATGTTAGTAGGGGTATGCCCTCTCCCTTATTGATATGAGAGAACATGAACCCATCGGCCCTTCTGCCGAAGGTCTCTTCACGACCAGAGCAGGTTCTGAGAGTATACGGTGATGCGTGTCCCTCTATGCCAAACATCTCAAAGAATTTAGGCTTAACCAGGGATCTGTTGCTCTGTTCATCTATTATGGCATACATCCTAATAGCTTCCTCACGTTGACCCTTTGGGTATATCTTGACTAGGCATATCTTAGCACAGCATTTTTGATCTAAGCCTTCTCCACAGACTTCTGTGCATGAAGAAGAAACGTTAGCTGTGGCTGGAGCATGACCTTGTTGCTCCCCGCTATGACTTGAGACAGGGCTGGAGGTAGGAGGCTGCTGTGAATTGTCTGAGGGTGGGCCCGGATGCATAGCTGTAACATGTCTGTCGCTACTGCATTCTGTGCACTTGACGACAACTTTACAGTCTTTAGCAAAATGTCCATAACAAGCACAGCACCTGTAGCATATTCCAAGTTTCTGAAGAATCTCCCTGCGCTCTTGTAGCGTCTTTGCCCTAAGCCCACAACATTTCTTTAGGGGGTAAGGCTTCTTGTGAATAGGGCACTGATGATTAGGGTCTTTATCTCTGTCACCCGAATCGCTCTGGTGAGCAGGAAAGGATACGGGTGGGGAGATGTCTGTCCTTTTAACAGATATTGCTCTATTAAAGTCTCTACGTTTAGCTGCAATGTTATCATACCTTGATGAAGATGATGATGATGAAGCAGGCAAGTAGGGTTCACTGAAGCTGGGATCGTTTTTTGTCCAGGCTTGATCACTGATGAACCTGCAAAAATATGCGAATGGAGGAAAAGATACGTTATAGTCTCTTTTGTACCTTGATCCCTGTTGTGCCCATTTCTCTTACAGGCCGTATGGCAGTTTAGACACCATTGGATTGACACCATGAGCAGTGTCCAGGAAGCTTAGTCCAGGTAGACGTGGGTCTGTCTTTGCCAACTCTAGCTCCATGAGAAGATCACTCAAATCTTGGAGCTTGCGGTAGTCTTTGTTCCCTATTTTTGGGAAGTTTTGCAGTCTCTGGAATAGAGCGCTTTCTATGGCTTCAGAGCTACCAAAGGCTTGCTCAAGTCTTGCCCAAGTCTTGCCCATGCAGCAACAAGACCTGCATCTGGGTGGTCAACATGCACTGTTATCAGTCTTTTAACACGATCTGCAGATTCTGGCCCCAGCAACTTTACGAGCAAATCAAGCTCCTCCTTGGTAGTAAGGTTGAGATCGGCAATGGCAGCTTTGAAGGTTGATCTCCAGGCCCTGTAGCTCTCTGGTCAGTCGTCAAACCTTGAGAGGGTAGTGTTAATGAGCTCACGGCGTACCATATGTCTGGCAAAGTCATTCAAGTCTGATCTCTCACTCTTCGGTACCAAAGTAACTTGTGGAACCCCTCGGGTGTGAAAGTTCTCTGGTGAAGTAGGGTGAGGTTTTCCAGGATGAAATAATGTTGCCAGAGTGTTTAACTGTGGTGTAGTCCCTAAGGCTTGTGCTGGCTGTGGCTTGAGCTGCGGCTTGTCACTGGAAGTCACCTTGTTGTCAGCAAGAGGTGATGCGGTTTGCCGCATAGATGCACTTGTGTTGTAGACTTGAAGAGGCTCAGGCATTTGGAGCTGAGAGGTCTCAATGTTGAGAGTCAGAACAGTGTTGTTAGTAGGAAGTACAGGAGAAGACTCTGTATCATTGCAAACACTATACTTTAGTACATATTCACTGGTGCGTTCAACTGGGTCTTGCAGTTCCGCTGGGATGGAACAGTCTGAGTTAACACTTTCTCCCATCGCTTGTTCAAGGACTCTCAGCCTTGCTAGGGCAGCTGCTTCCTCCTTTTCCATTTGCAGAATCTTTATTTGGGAATCTGCCTCTGCTTGTTGAGCTTCCATCTCTGCTTGTTGAGCTTCCATCTCTGCTTGTTGAGCTTTCATCTTTGCTTGTTAAGCTTTCATCTTTGCTTCTGTTTCTGCTTGTTGCGCTTTCATCTTTGCTTCTGTTGCTGCTTGTCTTCTGGTAAAGGAGCTTTGCACTTTTATTGCTTCCAGACTTGCACAGGCCTCTAGCTTGTCGCTTAATGTTGAATTTCTGGAGCGAGAGGATCTAGAAGAACGTGCAGTGTGCTTGATTGGTGTGGATCTGTGAGATCTGGTCTCCTGCAGTTGAGCAATGCAGAGTTCTGCCTTACACTGGGCATTTTGCACTAAGGGATCCCTTTGTTGGTTTAGTGCATTAGCCCTGGTCAGTTCTGCTGAAGAGTCCTCCATATTATAGTCCTGCAAGAAAGCTGTGTATTTTGCAAACAGCCACTGGTAGCACTTGTACGCGGCAGATAAGCGATCTATAGAGTCTCTTAGTTCAGTTGGTTGATCATTAAAGTGTGACAAAACTGACATGCAGTGTAAAGTTTTGTCCCATAAGTCTGACAGATTGCTGGAGAACTCATCTCTAGTGGTTTCATAGTTTTCTCTGAGTTTCTGTGTCGGTTTTATTGTACGTTTGGGTCTTACACTCTGTTTGGCAATATCTGCAGACTCTGCTCCCTGTACATCTGCAGGTTCAGAGGCATGATGAATCTGTGTTGGTTCAGCCACAAAAGGGTGCTCAGAGTCTTGTCTAGACATTTTTCACGTTTTTGCAAAAAATGGTACTGTCTCTTTAAGAAGATGCACAGCAGCTTAAACAGGTGGGGGTAACACAGTTCAATATAAAGAAACAGTTTTTAACATTCACATGAGGTGCAGTAAGCTTGTGCGACCATGTGCTTTCACAAGATGGTGGATGGCACTGAGCTTGATTGCAGATCAGGCACACACATATACACAGCAGGCTGTAGGAATTCTATACATCTTTTGACTATTCTGACTCCGATTGTTTTGAAGGGACTATCCCTTATGAGACCTCTATGCCTGGCCTGTATAAGCTATAATCACCGAGGACAATCCTTATCAGATAGCTTGAACTCACCAAGTACCGATTCCATCCACAGGGTGCTTTTATTATGAACATCAGGTTACAGCTGATGACGGATACAAACAGATGAACAGGTTGTAGTATTTGTGCGGTCAAAAGATGATACTGTCTGTAGCTTACAATGCAGAAAACATGTGCCCTGCTACATGTGACTTGCTGCTGCATCCATGACACAGGAAGTATAAAACACAGGAAGAAGGGTGGAGCATTACATTCAAAGGAAGTGTGTCAAAACATAAGGGAAAAATAAATTTGAGAGACAAGTGCATTACCACAAAGGGTCACTAGATGGCAGCATGTAAACTAAACATAAAAGTCCATAGAAGGTGGTTAGGAAAACAATATATATAAATTCTATGCCCTGTTGGAGCAGCACAAGTATATAGTGTTTGATAACAAGGCAGATTTCAACATTCCATTATTTTACGTTTAAAAAACCAGAGGAAAAAAGTAGCGGTAAGAGCTGTGTCGGTGGGATTGCTAATTCAAGGCATATAGGCATCAAGAAAAAACAGTCTCAAAAGGACTTGGTGCTATAGATGCTGTCCCCGAGAAGGGTTTCTCTCGCATTCCAAGGCAGGGGGGTGGCCAAAAGGATATACTGGGGCCCAAGATGGAAGACCCTGAGTATGGTCAATGCACACAGTCAGGGCGGAAGCGCCACAAGAGATTGGCAAAAGTAACAACAGCTTAGACACAGAGTTGTTAGACACACCAGGCGCACATCCCGACATCCAGCAGGTTTAACCAGTATATCCTTTTGGCCATCCCCCTGCCTTGGAATGTGAGAGAAACCCCTCTCTCGGTGACAGCATCTATAGCACTAAGTCCTTTTGAGATTTTTTTTTTTTTATGCCTATATGCCTTGAATTAGCAATCCCACTGACACAGCTTTTACTGCTACTTTTTTTTCTATTTGTATACTCCTCTAATAGATACTACTATGTGCTTTTAAAGTCCACCTTGGGGAAACCCCTTTTTCTTTCTAAAATACTGGATGTGGCACTATACTAGCATAATATTACCATTCGCTCTTTTTGTCCTCTTTATCAAGGGGTTCCCCAGATCCTGCCCCTTTGTTAAACCCTTGGACAAAACGGAAAAAATAAGTTTTGCGGTGAATAATCTGCATGGGCAGATTTTGCCGAACAGTAGAGGGGCTTTAGGAGGGGTCATCAAACAGAATCTGTGTCTAGTTACTACAGTGCACACATACAAAATGTAGCCTCCTAATTGCTGTACCACAACTGACAGCTTTACAGACACACATAAACCTCAGGACAAAAGGTCATTTTTAAAAAAAATAAATAAACATTTCCATTACATTTGCTTTTGTGCACACAGGATATAATTTTGTCTGACTGAGCCTGCCTTGAAGAAGAACTTCATCTAAGTGGTAGTGAACTGCTGGTGGTTTTTATTTTATTTATTTTTTTAACCTGCAAGGCAATGTCATAATGTGCTAGTATGCATAGCATACTAGCACATTATGTGAAACTTACTTGAAAACGAAGTCCTCCAGTGGGCGCTTCCATCTTCGCCCAGTCTTCCTTCCGGATTTGTGGAGTTTGACTGTGTTAATGGCTGGAGCCGCGATAATGTCACTCCCGCACATGCGCACGGGAGCTGCCGTTTATTGCACAGGACTCTGAAGGAATGGCCCAGGTATGCCGTTTTTTCAGAGCGCATGTGCCATGATGTTAACGGCTGCATTTAAGTAACTATCTCCTAAACAGTGCTCATTTAGGAGATATTTACAGTACCTCTAGGTAAGCCTTATTATAGGCATACCTATAGGTAAAGATCATGCATGGGTGTTTACTCCCACTTTAAAACCAGCAACTGTTGAGACAATGAACACCTACGCTAAGGAATAAATCAATATTATTTAATCCAATAACTCCACATAATGACAGCTTAGTAGTTTTTAGGAAGATGGTGGAGGAGGACATTAAGAAGCTCAAGGTAGGGAAATCCAAAGAAGGTTTCTGGACGACGATTGGGAAGATAGAGAAGAAAAAAGGAATAATCACACGTCCAGCAGACAAAGGAGGAGGACTCGTAATTCTCAATAAGAAAGATTATGAAATGGAGATGGAAAATCTATGAAGGGTGGAAGGCACATACAAAATTGAAGAAAGCCCTGAAAGAGGGGTATGAGAACTAAAAACTTACCTAAGAAAGGGAAAAGACAGAGGTATTTTAAACAAACAAGAAGCAAGATATCTGGCACCTGAGGCAGCTAAAACGCCCGTAGTTTATTATGTTCCCAAAATACATAAGGATGAAGAAAAACCCCTGGGGAGACCCATCATTAGTGGAATGGACTCCCTGTTTGCAAGGTTAATAGAATATTTGGACCAGTTTTTACAACCACTGTTATCAAAGTGGAGATCATACCTAAAATATATTAGACAGTTGATTACTGAGATAAAGCACATTAAAATGGAAGAAGGAGAAATGTTATGCCTTGTTTCCACTGAGCGGTTCGGTTCGGTACGGTATGCTATTTTGGGTGTTTCCATTATGAAAGCGGCCCATACAACCGAACCATACCGCTCCATTCAGGGTCCTGCTTCAGATGAGGGGCCATAGAAAATGGAACGGTTCGGTTAGGGCGAAGCTCCGATACATTCCACTGATTGGCTGACAGAAAGCCCTCTGCTGTGCTATGCTGAGGCATTTTTTCTAAACCCTGTATGGCCCCTTGTGGTCCCACTTGCAGTGGAAACGCTCACCAGAATAGACCGGACCATTCTAGGCCATTCAAACTGTACCGACCCGAACCAATCCGCTCAGCGGAAATGAGGCATTAGTAACCATTGATGTCAATCCACTGTACACAGTGCAGAATGGGAACTGCAAAAGTACATGGACATGAAGCAGGAACAAATAAATTACATCTTGGAGGGTCTCGAGATGGCAATGAACAGTAATTATTTTTGGTATAAAGGCAGTCACTATGTACAAACCAAAGAAGTGGCCATGGGAGCCAAATACGCGTGTGTGGCAAATATGTTTATGAATACGTGGGAAGAGGAACAAGTCTACAGTGTGGAAAGATCAAATCTTAAACTATATTGTAGATATAATATGGAAAGGCACAGAAGAATCCCTACAATAATTTTTTGATGAGATTAATCAGAATATACAGTGCCTTGCAAAAGTATTCACCCCCCCCCCCCTTGGCATTTTTCGTGTTTTGTTGCCTCACAACCTGGAATTAACGTGGATTGTTTGAGAATTTGTATCATTTAATTTACAACAACTTTGAAGATTTTTTTTTTTTTTATTGCGAAGCAAACAAAAAATAGGACAAATTAAAAAAATTCAATGTGCATAACTATTCACCCCCTTAAAGTCAATACTTTGTAGAGCCACCTTTTGCGGCTATCATAGCTCCAAGTCACTTTGGATAAGTCTCTATGAGCTTGCCACATCTTACCACTGGGATTTTTACCCATTCCTCCTTGCAAAACTTCTCCAGCTCCTTCAAGTTGGATGGTTTGTGCTTGTGAACAGCAATCTTTAAGTCTGATCACAGATTTTTAATTGGATTGAGGTCTGGGCTTTGACTAGGCTATTCCAACACATTTATATGTTTACCCTTAAACCACTCAAGTGTTGCTTTAGCAGTGTGTTTGGGGTCATTGTCCTGCTGGAAGGTGAACTTCTGTCCTAGCCTCAAATCACACATAAAGTGGTTCAGGTTTTGCTTAAGAATATGCCTGTTTTTAGCACCATCCAACTTTCCCAATCCCGACTGTTCTTTGGGTGATGTGATATGTTGGGTTTCCGTCAGACATAGCATTTTCTTTGATGGCCAAAAAGTTCAATTTTAGTCTCATCAAACCACAGCACCTTCTTCCATACATTTTGGGAGTCTCCCACATGCCTTTTCGCAAACTCAAAACGTGCCATTTTGTTTTTTGCTGAAAGTAATGGCTTTCTTCGTACCACTCTGCCATAAAGCCCAACTCTATGGAGCTTACGGCTTATTGTCATCCTTTGTACAGATACTCCAGTCTCTGCTCCTCCAGGGTTACCTTAGGTCTCTGTGCTGCCTCTCTGATTAATGCCCCCCTTGCCCGTTCAGTGAGTTTTGGTGTGCGACTGTCTCTTGGCAGATTTGCTGTTGTGCCATATTCTTTCCATTTGGTTATGATAGATTTGATGGTGCTCCTAGGGATCATCAAAGATTTCGATATTTTTTTATAACCTAACCCTGACTTGAACTTCTCAACAACATTGTCCCTTACTTGTTTGGAGAGTTCCTTGGTCTTCATGACAGTGTTTGGTTAGTGGTGCCTCTTGCTTAGGTGTTGCAGCCTCTGGGGCCTTTCAAAAAGGTGTGTATATGTAATGACAGATCATGTGACACTTAGATTGCACACAGGTGGACATCATTTCACTAATTATGTGACTTCTGAAGGTCATTGGTTACACGAGAGCTTTTTATGGGCTTCATCACAAAGGGGCTGAATACATATGCACATGCCAATTATCATTTTTTTATTTCTGAAAAATAGTTTTATGTATATAATTTTTCTAATTTTACTTCACCAACTTAGACTTTTGTGTTCTGATCCATCACATATAATTCAGATTTAAAAAAAAAAACATTGAACTAAAGGCTGTAATGTAACAAACTAGGTAAAAAGCCAAGGGGGTGAATACTTTTGCAAGGCGCTGTATATGGGATCACTTTCTCAGGCAATTGGAACCAGCACTGTATAGATTAAGTTGTAAGTAAGCTCTGGCCAATCCTAAAATGAGATAAAACACTTTAATATAAGACATGTTCTGCCATCCCAAACAACTTTTATCTACAGGAAAGCGCCCACTTTAAGAAACAAACTGGTTCATAATGCAATAGATCCACCTAGTACCTGAAGGTTTATTTTAAATGCAACAGATGTTTACCATGTAGGGTTAGCCAAAGGACAAATAAGACTGTATCTTTTAAGTCTATGTCTTCAGGAAAAGAATATAAAATCAGAGAACTTATCACATGCAGTAGCACACACATGACATATGTGTTGGAATGCTTGTGTCGGCTACAGTATGTTGGGAGAACAACAAGGCCACTACATGTTCGAAATCGTGAACATTTTTGCAACATTAAAAATTGATTTTTAAAACCCAGTGTGTCTAGACACTTCAGTGAATACCATCAAAGAGACTCCATCTGGTATTATTGTTTAGTTACATCACAGTAGTATGTGCACACACGACTTCTCTGTGTGTTAAATTGGACCTTATGATGCATATACTGATCAGCTAAATGCTTAGGTAAGAACGGCCTTACGAAACATGGCTGCTGCTGCAGATTATATCACATGGATAGTCTTCGGCAAAATGGCTGCTAATCACAACACATTGGGTTGCTGGGTTACCACATGGTATATATTCTCAGAAGTGTAGCAAAATGGCACAGCTCCAGATGACGTCTTGATGACCAAACACGTAGGTCGGAGCCATCGCGTCATTGCGTCACTTCCATTTTGGTCTGTGGATTACAGGAGAACCACGGACCTCCTGGTTTTATTTCTTTGCATATCTTCTTTGTACAGAATGTAAATGCATGTCCTTAGCATGAAAATAGAATTAGTGTTTTAAACGGTACTGCACTATAGAGTATCCATTTCTCTTGCATATACTGCATGTGAACATGGTAACGGGGCTGACAAGGATTAACACAGCGGAGATGCACACATCCATACAGCAGTAAAGCTGTAAAAGCGTGACAGCCCCTAGAGTGGACAACCCTGTGGTGAGTGCAATATATATAGGAGAGCACAGAAAAAAGCACAAGTCACTTTATCCATCTGTTTTTCTGTTTTTTTTGGTCACAAATATTTTTTGATAGACTGGATTTTGGATCAAATAGCACTGTTTTTGGACTTGAATTATCTTTATTTCACAGGATTTATTTACTATTGACTATCAGCATTGATTATCAAGCTGCATCTATCACTTACTATTGTTTTTGTTGCACTATTTTCAAGTAGCAATAGTTTATACATTACACATGCCATTCCTGCAGTATCAAATACTGGATATATATTTGCACTTTATTGATTATTGTTTACACATTGATCACTGTTTACACACTTGCAATTTACTGAATTGTTGACACATTTTGCACTTTATTGGTTACATTGGTTTATGCATAGTTTAATACTAAAATAGGATTCCAGAGCAGCGCCACACCCACCTTTAACCTCTCACTTCCAATTATCCAGACTCTACTTCAGTAGTTGTCACTGTGGAGGCAGCAGCTCTTCATATAACAAGTTGGCCATCAGCGCAGAACAATAACATTAATATTTGAAAGGTAAACCTTAGCCTCATGTTGGGACTGGCTGACGCACTTCCACTCACCATATCCACCAAAAATGCACACAAGTTTTCTGTACTTCCTGCTCTCTTCTTCTACAGAGACACAGCCACAGAAACATAGCCAGAACTTGGGTTATGACAGCTTCTGCATTCTGGACACACAAAACCTCATTGCTTCCACATCCCTTCCACCCCTTTGGCATTTTAGCAAGTTAACTGGGACAAAAGGACAGACTAGTATATATTCTACTGATGGTCTACAGGTAACTCAGAACAATACTCAGGGTGATAGCTGTTGCCATGTCCCAAAGCAATGTCTTATGACACAGCTCCCCGCCTCTGACTCTAGCTCCTTTCCAGGTACATACTATGCAGCCTATCTGACAAAAGCAGATTTTTCTGCAACGGTTTCTGAATTCTTTGAAAGCCTTCTGTAACTCCTAGGACCTTTGATTTCCAAGAGCCAAAAAAATGCTATACTTCTCATCACCATGAGTCTGTTCATGAATCTGTTCAGAGTTGGAACCTCCAAATCTGGGGATGAAATGAAGAAAGCGATATTGTAGCGGAAATTGCAGAGGATCTTGCATACTCTGAGTCACAAGTTATGACTTTTCACCAAATGCAGTCCTTTGACACACACCGATTGACATGATGCAAACTAGTCTTTGGCTAGCAGCGCCTTATTCTCCACAGCTAAAACAGGCCCCTATGTGCAATAGGAGGCTGGCAAAATAAAAAATCAATTGAATGTGCCCTATATGAGAATTGGCCTAATCTAGAAAGGATAGTTGCTCCTCACAATCTTTTTGCTGAAATGTATCATATTGAAAAGGAATTTAAGAAAAAAAAGAGCTTCTTAGTAGTAGATTCTGTCATTTTACTCCATAATAAGCACTATTGTTTGGGCTGTACAGGGGAGTATAGTGCTGGCACCCAGAGGGGAGAATCGATCTTCAGTATTGCAGGGCAGAGAACTAGTAAATAGGACTGTCATATTTACTGATCCTTTGCCTGTCCGAATGAACACCAAGGTAATCAATGTTGTTAACCATGTGTTTATTCATAAATACTGAAATACTAAACATGTGTAGCACTGCCCTCGTAGGGGTCGCTGAGTATAGTTTTCCCTGGGCCTCCCTCTGATTTTCCTGTAGCCAGACACTTGGGGATTTTCACATTACACCTGCACACTCTTCTGCTCATTATCGAACAATCAGTCTAAGGTAGTTTTTTTTTATTTTATTTATTGGTAGAACTTGGATAGGAGAAGGGAGTAGTGGGATACTCCAACTTGAACTATACACAGATGAGGACAACTCTCACTTGACCCCATTAAATTGATTTGGATAGCAGATTCACTGCTAGACCATACAATGGCCAAGTGGGAATATAAGTCATTTGCTTGCTCTGGCAGCAGACTCCATGCACCACTCTTCTTCAGAACCCTCACTAATATCCCCTTTAGCTAACACCCATCCACTGATTCCTCTAGCCTGAAAGGATGGCCCTCACAGAATAGGCCCTTAGATGCAGATCTGTGCTCACAGTAACCAGGAACAGATCCTTCTAGATGCGTCTCTCTTCTAGTCAGCTTTCCAGGACATCTGGGTTGTAGCTTTCTCAATTCTGGCCCTCAGGTCGACCACCTGAGGCCGTGTGGCAGCCTGTATAGGGAAGGGGCAGCAGCCCCCTCCCTCTGGGACCCCGCTCTACAGCCGAAGACTCCGAGCACATGGGCCCCATGCATATATACAGTCACCCAGCATGCCCTGAGGCACCTGCTTCTGCCAATAGCCAGGGCTGTAACTACGCCTATGCTCCTAAATGTCAGGTTTCCTCCCACTGTCCAATATGCCTCGTCCTATTGGACCAGTGCAAAACAGGCAGACAATAAGGGCAGCACCAGAGCACAATGAGCAGACCCTATCAATAGATCACTACTCACTGGAAGGCAGAGAACACCTACATTTACCTAATAGCCTCCCTGCTATGCAGGGAGACCCAAAACTACGCTCTCTAACACCTACCTAAGAGGGTGCTTTACATGAATTACTGTACAGAACACTTCCTGTTGAATGTGTGAATGCAGAAGCAATAGAGAAAGATATTTAGGACTTTGGTCTTAAATCTTTTCCTATATTTCAAAGGTGAAATGTTAAGGATCTGTACAGACCACTGATATTTCCCTAAAGTGCCAACCCCCATCCCCCTTTCCCCAGTAAAAATAAAAAAAGCAATTCCCTTTTCACATTGGTGTGATGAGGGAACTTGCGCCATTGCACATCCTCAACGCACCTTGCTAACACACGGTGCAGTGCACCACGCCACATGGTAACTTTTACTATGTGTTGTGGTGCACTGCATTTTAAACGTCTATGAACCTTTTACGTGAAATTTATGTGCATTGGGCAGCCCATTCAAGTGGGCTTCCCTAATGCAATACATGTTCATGCATATTAAATGCGCCGGTGTGCATTGTGCACATGTGCTGCTGTGCATTGTTACAACACATTGCAGTGCTTTTTTTTTTTCTTCCTTTTTTTTACTCTTTCGAATTACATTAATGCTATGCAAAGCAGCACAGTTTGAAATGTACAAATATTTGTTATTTATTAACTCAATATCAAATATAATTTTGATAAACAATTGTTCAACTATCAGCAGGAGACCTACAAAATCATTAGTACTATATTTTTATTCTACTTGTCTTATGCTTTCAGAAAATGTATGGGTGTTCTTTTGCAAGCTCTGAAAGCTGTAAAATGAAAATGTAATAATTTTTCACTGTAACGTGTAAAATGATGACCTCCAGATTTTAGCAGAAGTTGCTTATTTACAGTTTTGTGTACTTTCCATTTTCAACATTTTGCAAAAAGGCACCGTTAAAAATTTACATTATTTGTTTTCCTCTTGCTGTCCTGCCCCTGCTATTCACACCTATTCTCTGTCTCTGCTATTAACACCAATTCTCAGCTACTGCACCACATTAGGACCCAGTAGTACATTATAGGGCTGATGGGTGCATACGGGGGTGGGGGTGGGGTGGCGTCACTACTGGTTGTAAACTGCTGAGCTTTCTGCCAGTCGCCTAGCAGCACTGACACTGCAAAGCCTTCTCTGTTGACATGGTGATTGAGATGCGATCTGGGCAATGCTCCCGATAAGATCGAATATTAAATATGATAGCGGTTTTATTGATTAGAGCCCCTGCCTTACTGGCATGGAGCCCACATGGCTGCTGAACATATTGTTGAGATATATATATATATATATTTATATATATATATATATAATTGTACTTTTAATTCTAATAAATACTTTGTTTATGTCCACATATTAGATCCGAACGGGAGCATCGCCCAGATCGCATCCCAATTGGCATGTCAACCGAGAAGGCTATGCAGCGTCACTTCTGCTAGGCGACTGGCATAGAGGTCAGCTGTCTACAACCAGTAGTGCCAGCCCTCCCACATGTGCTCATTAGCCCCATAATGTAACCGAGGATGGATCCTAATGCGCTGCCATGAAGACAGAGACACTGGACCGGCACTGTCAATAGCAGGGGCAGGACAGCAGGAGGAAGATGGGAACTCCCACAGTGGTGAAAAACCAGGGCCTGGTCACAAGTGCAACCTTTGCAACCCTGGTAGTTCAGCCATTACATTGGACCCTTATATGCAGTTCCCTGGTGTGCTGGTGATAAATCTCTTGCTTTCCACCACTATGGGGGGGCAAGATGGCAGGAAGGGGGCCCTCTGCAGAACATGTGAAAGAGTCCCACTGCAGGACCATAATAAAGGGTCTAGGTATCAGTGTTCCCACTGGGCACCAGGCACAGAGGGAAGGGCCCTGAGACAGATGGAAAGGGTCCTGGGACCGATTGGTGGAGGGGTCAGGGGGGCCCTCCATGGTTTCTTGCAGTGGGGCCCTGAAGGTACGAGTTAAACCTCTGATACAGGAAGATCGGTGCTTGCAGCTGTCGCCCGCCACATTTATCATCCCTGACTGTCCCCCGTGTCTGCCTCTGCCCCCTCACCACCCCTCAGCCAGCTTCCCTCCTCTCCTGCTGGATGCTGGGGGGAGAAGGAAGGGGCTGGTAAATATGTAATTTACCGGCCCCTTCCTTTTCTGAATTGGACACAGTGAGTGATCGCTCCTTTGCCCTCTGAGCAGAGCAACATGTGTTTACTAGGCTTCAGTTTATGAATGGACGGGAGCCGCTGTCTCCTGTTCATTCATCTTCAATGCTGAAGCTGCAGAGAAAGGGACTGGGGAATCTGTGTCCTTAGTCCCTTTCTCTGTCTCAAAGGGGAGATGCCAGGGGTCTGTTTAGGCCCCTGATATCTCACCAAAACCACCAACAGGGCTGATTAAAACACAAAAAAAATTCAATAAATATTACAAAATTAAATGGTAAAAAAATGATGAAAAAAAAATGAATTGTAAAAAACTACTGACACCCTCCCACCCTAGCAGCACTGTCCACTATCCGACCCCCCCCCCAGAAAAAAAAAAGCAATGTGAAAAAAAAATTGGATTGTAAAAAATAAATACATATAAATAAACTATTGATACCATCCACTGCTCTACTGACACCATCCACTGCCCCATACAGCCCCAACAGGAAGTGAGAGGAAATCCCTCCAAGGTGATGGAAATTCCTGTTAGTCACCAGAGTTTTCAGATCTATTGTCTCCCTTGGAAAATTCCCCCTCTCCTGTTTTGTTACCTCTCAAATTTTGGGGTCTTCTTGCACTTTCAGTGATAATGGTCACCAGAACACATAGAGTGAATCTTCTTAACCCCTTCCCGACCAGCTGCCACAGTTGTGCTGCGGCAGGTTGGCTCCCCTGGGTGAAATGTACGCTGGAGCACGCTGGAGCTGATGCAAAAGCCTGGCAGGCTCTCAGGGAAGAGGAGACATATCTTGTGTTCATACCGAGTATGAACACCCATCCCTCTCTTCCCCTAGTCAGTCCCATCCCCCTACAGTTAGAACACACACTAGGGAACACAGTTAACCCCTTGATCGCCCCCTAGTGTTAACCCCTTCCCTACCAGTGACATTTATACAGTAATCAGTGCATTTGTATAGCGCTGATCGCTGTATAACTGTCAATGGTGACAAAAATGTGTCAAAAGTGTCCAATTTGTCAGCTGCAATATCGCAGTCCTGATAAAAATTGCAGATCACCACCATTACTAGTAAAAAAATAATAATAATAAAAATGCCATAAATCTATTCCCTATTTTGTGGACACTATAACTTTTGCACAAACCAATCAATATACGCTTATTTACCAAAAATATGTGAAAGAATATATATTGGCCTAAACTGACAAAAAAAAATTGTGTTTTTTTTAAAATTTGGGATATTTATTATAGCAAAAAGTAAAAGATATGAGTGTTTTTTTCAAAATTGTCGCTCTTCTTTTGTTTATAGCGCAAAAAATAAAAACCGCAAAAGTAATCAAGTACCACCAAAAAAAGCTCTATTTGTGGGAAAGAAAGGACGTCAATTTTGTTTGGGTACAGAGCTGCACGACTGCACAATTGTCAGTTAGGGCCAGTTCACATCAGATGCACTTCCGTTCAGTTCCGTGAGCTTTTTTTCTGCACTAAAAATGCATGCACAGTGTTTTCAATGTATTCCAGTTGCTCTAGTTCACACCATGCAGTCAGTTTCCGGTCAGATTCCGATGCAGAAACTGACCGGAAAGTGAGTGCATGGTGCGAACTAGAGCCATTGGAATACATTGAAAACACTGTGCATGCATTTTGTGCAGAAAAAAAGCTCACGGAACTGAACGGAACTGCATCTGGTGTGAACTAGCACTTATTGCAAAAAATGGCCTGGTTATTGAGCAGCCAAATCTTCCGGGGCTGAAGTGGTTAAGGGGGACACAGACTGCACAAAAAAGCCTGACTGGTGTTCAAATCATTCTCCACTCTATCCAACACAAAAAAAGTTTTGTCTTCAGTTATACTTTAACTATTTTAAATCTTTGTAATGCATATAATTGTCCTTTTTAATGATTATTTTCTCACAACTTGAGTTTATTTAATTGTACTGGAGCAAAGGATGTCTAACAAAGGTAACGACCTATAAAGTGATAGACCACTGTCATATTTGTTCCTATTTTTTTTATATATATATATATATATATATATATGTAAATCAGCAGCCATTTTTAACCACAATTGTAGTACTATTCTAATATGTATGTTATTGTATCTAATACTGGACCTTTAATGGCTTATGTTTACTGTGTGGATAATAATTTGGATATCCACCATTTTGTGATTTGTTTAATAACAAGGCTTTATGTCCACCATTTTAATATTCTTAGTGTTATTCTTGGTGAACACAAGGTGGCAGTATAATACAATCAAACGCCGTACACTCGCAGACCAGTAATGTTTACTAATGTGAATATGTATGAGAAAAAAGCAGCTGCTGATTTTTGGATACATAGATTATATATAGAACTATATATAGTTAAATATTTAAAAATGTTAGTCTTTATGTTATACACCTTTAACAACAGTGCATCATTACTCTCAACTCTGGATGCAGTCTTTAAAGCAAACATGCAGTATAAAAAAAAAAGCAATGTTTGCTTACGCACATTATTGCACTGCAGTACCAAACTACGCATGCAGGATGCCATTCCCTTTAAATGGCATCCCAACAAACGAAGGCAACACAACTGTATAGCATTGCAATGCACTTCTATGTGTTGCATTCTTAAAAATAGTACAGCTTTGGCCATGGTGGTGTGCAGCCCGTGGAAAAAAAATGTGCTGTCCTAATGCGACACATGTTAATGCACTGCAAAAGTTTGAGCCTGCCCTTTAATAGTTCAGGCCCGATCCCTATAATTAATAGCAGCTTTAAAAGGTAACATACTAATAATTCAAACAGGATTCAGATAAATGTTGAATACCCAAAATCTGAAGACATTCTTGCGCTGCGCTTTTTTTAAATTTAACAAATTGTACATTATGGATGCATACTTCCAAAATCAGTTAACTTTTGCATTATCCACATTTCATATTAACCATGTGCAATCCTGCCTAGTTTGTTCTTCAGATTTAGTGGGAGGACATAATCATTCCCTCACTGTTCTCTATAGGACTTTTTTACTATGCTAAATTCCACCTTCCACTGGGATCACCCAGTTATGACATATGCATAGTTACACTGGTCCAGGCTGGATCGATGTACCTATGCTAAAATAATCATACTTGGAATTCAGCTTTAAAGACAAGGAGATTTTGCCAACCAGTGTTTAGTATGCATTCCAATTACACAAAAACGTCTATCAACACGAACCCTACTGCTACCCTTCATTTTTCCAGCGTGAGTGCTGTTATAGAGGAAGCTTTTACTTCAGATTCAGGTCCTTGTACAAGATGTAAACAAGTTTATTTTTCTTTCTCGTCCATTGTGAGACACAGAAATATAGAAATTCTTAGGAATTTAATTATACAATATGCTAAAAGAAATGTTAAGACAGCCTCTGTATAATCCCCTGACCTATTGTCATGTCTCAGTCTTTTTGATAATGTCCAAGGAGGTTGGATGTCTCTTCCTCAGCTCTGATGAGAAAAACGCTAACTATTCTTTATTGAGTATTGTGGGACAAGGGAATGTTACGCCAGCCCCAAACATTATGCCCCAGTTTTTTCTAGGAGGTTGGATGCCTCTTCCCCATCTCTGCCCTCCCTACCTACTGTAACCTTGTTATTTCTGGTATCCTGAAACTCTTGTCAGCACCAGCTACCTGGGTTTGTGAGTACCCAAGGCTCAACTCACTTTAGTTGTTTTCCACTACAAGGTGCAACATGCCTTTTCAAAGACCCCTACTGCATGGGGTAACCTCAGCACATACTCTGCCATTTTTGGATGACTTCTCAGTATTTCCCGTAAAGAACTAACACCTACAACATAGTCTTAAATAAAACAGTCTGTATATAAAGTCCAAAACAGGAGACAGATCCACAGAAGAGAGAATCCTGATAGAAATCCAACCATGCAGGAATCAATATATCAATATGTGAGTAATATCCACCACCAAAGTGAGGGTTGCTTCGCTCACCTCAAAGGAATGACCCCTGTGCCACAGAAGGTCATACTGCGCTTTTTCCCAATAAACCGGGGAATTGAGTATGTATAGATGGCAACTCGTCTCTGCTGGTGGGTGATTTACCGAAATCCAAATGGCAATAATGAAACATAAATAAAGGATCTAAGTGCTCACTGTATAAAAAGATAGTTCACGCTTTATTTAAATAAGACTTACAAGATTCCTCGTCTTGTTTGCAGCAAGTAAAAACACAGCCTGACCAGCTAAAGGAACACACATTCCACTCGGATAGCAGCAAGTGACATCAAAGGCGTGGCTCCTCCTCCCATGTGTTTCTTTAGCTGTCCCGGCTGTGTTTTTACTTGCTGCCAACAGGACGAGGAATCTATTAATCTTGTAAGTCTTATTTAAATAAAGCGTGAACTATTTTACTATACAGAGAGCTCTTAGATCCTTTCTTTGTTTCATTAATATTAATTTCAGTGTTCATCTCCCATCAACACTGACTGTGTTAGGTACCTGGTAGTGAGCCTGACTTGTAGAAGAAGACCTCTCGTACAACGCTGGTTCAAGAGCCACTGGAGTGGGGACAGTGGTCTCGTGAGCACAGTGGGGTAGGAGTGCCTGCTGAGATGAAGGCTCTGATGCTGGAGCAGAGTAGAGATCCCTCCAGGGATGGCTGGACTGCAGGTAAGGTGATAACAGGAAACAGCAGGCTGCAGCACTGAAGATGCAGATGCAGAAGTCACTGGAGCTGGAGCTGAGGGTGCAACAGCACAGCAACAAACGGCAGGCACAGGCAAGGTCAAACAGTCCGGGTCAGCAGGCAGCAAGGCGGTTAATACAGTAGGCAGAGGCAGAATCGGTAGGCAGGCAGAGGCCGGCAACGGTATTGGTAAATGCAGTAGCAGAATCAGGCAGGCCGGGTCGGATTGGAAAAGGAGGAATGGTCAGACAAGCCGGGTCAGTAGGTAATCAATCAATCAGGTACAGGTTAAGCAGATCCACAGAGCTGAGACGAAACAGCAGCGCATTCCTGTAACAGGAGAACTTTTATGCACCTCTTGGCGCCAAAACGGCGCTAATGCGAACACGCGTACGCACCCGCGCGCGCCCGAGCGCCGCGTTGACGCACGGCAACAGCTGGAGATTGCTGAATTGCCTGAGCAGGAGCGCGCCGGCGCATGCACATGCGCCGGTCTGGTGCTGACAGATCCCTGACAGACTGTGGTTGCAGGAAAGAAAATTGCACCGTCTATGGCCAGCTAAATTTAACCACTTGCCGACCGGGCCATAGACGAATGACGGCTACAGCGTGGTCGGCTAGTTCTGGGAAGGCGTCCTCCCAGACTCATACATGCCCATCCATGCCTCATACATGCTCATCTGTGCCCATCTGTGCATCATCCGTGCCTCATACATGCCCATCTGTGCTTCATCCCTGCCTCATACATGCCCATCTGTGCTTCATCCGTGCCTCATACATGCCCATCTGTGCTTCATCCGTGCCTCATACATGCCCATCTGTGCCTTATACATGCCCATCCATGCCTCATCCGTGCCTCATACACGCCCATCTGTGCATCATCCGTGCCTCATACATGCCCATCTGTGCTTCATCCCTGCCTCATACATGCCCATCTGTGCTTCATCCGTGCCTCATACATGCCCATCTGTGCTTCATCCGTGCCTCATACATGCCCATCTGTGCTTCATCCGTGCCTCATACATGTCAGTCTGTGCCTCGTCTATGCCTCATCCATTCCACATCAGTGCTCATCCTGACGGTGCTCCCTGCTTGTTTGGCCTCTGTATGTGGCCAGGCTGTGTAAAAGTCTCACACATGTGGTTTCACCATACCCAGGAGGAGTAGCAGAATGTGTTTTGGGGAGTAAGTTTTGTTATATACATGCTATGTGTTAGTAATATCTTATAAATTGACCACTTTGTGAAGGAAAAAAAACGCGTTTTCATTTTCTTTCCACATTTTCCAAAAACTTGTGTAAAAAGAATGACATGTTCAAAAGACTCATTATGCCTGATAGAATATAGGTTGCGGTGTTTGCTTTCTAAAATGGGGTCATTTTGTCAGTGTTTCCATTGTCCTGGTGCTCCAGGGCCTTCAAAAGTATAATAGGTAGTCAAGAAATGATATGTGTAATTTATGTCCCTAGAACACCTGACGGTGCTCCCTGCATGTTGGGCCTCTGTATGTGGCCAGGCTGTGCAAAAGTCTCACACATGTCTTATCGCCATATTCAGGAGGAGTAGCAGAATGCAAAAAATAAAAACCCAGTGGTGATTAAATACCACCAAAAGAAAGCTATTTTGTGTGAATAAAATTACAAAAATGTCATATGGGCACAGTGTTGCAGCTGTCAAGTGGTTAAAGCAAAGGTTCCTTTAGCGTGCTAGACATGAAGCCAAAGCACATTTGAACAGATATAATGCCCATGTGAGAAAACTTAGATACTTGCAAGCAACCATTGCAGCTGTACAGCAGTGCTCCAGTGATTTGTTCAAAAAGCAACGGTGCACAAGAGCAGTGGCGGAGCGCCCATAAGGGCGCATGGGTGCCGCCCCCTCTCCCCAGCCACCCCCATATGACCAATGGATAGATTCATGCATTGCATGAATCTATCTATGGCCTCTGCTGCCACCCCCTATTCAGGCGCTCGGCCTCTTTTCGACGCCGGGCGCCTGAATCACGAGGCACAGACTGCAATTACAGCGGCGGGGGTAGTTTTTGAAGCACCTGATTAGAGCCAGAGCACCCCACCCTCCCCTTACATCAGTTGTCAAGAGTCCCCCACTCTGCCTTACATCACAGTGCACCCCCTTACCTTGTGTTGCTGCCAGGAAGAAGCTGAGGGCAGAGCTGGGAAGTAGAAAGTGCAGAGTCTGAAGGAGGACCAGAGGAGGGCTGGAGTCTGTTGAATGCAGACACCAGCGGAGGTGGAGACAAGGGGACTGCACATAGAGGTGCAGGATCTGTAAGAGGAGTTCTGTCCTCCTGTCTGCTGCCAACTGCTGAGACAAAGTGGGGGCAGAGACAAGAGGGGTGCCGCAGCTGTAGGAGAGGTGTAAGGGCCACATGAAATGGGCTGCAGTGCCGGATTTGGCCTGCGAACCTTGTGTTTGACACATGGCTTATAGTGAAGGTGCAGCCTGAAGGATGTAAACAAAGCCATTGCTTGGGGCATGCATGGCTGCCCTTATGTGGTAAGCAGCTGGGGTAGTGGGGGGGCTTCAGCATAGAAAAAGTTAGGAGGGCTTAAACATGAACCTCAAACCATAACTGTAACCCTAAGTTAGCGCTGACTTAAAATGGACCTTGGCTGAAAATGCAAGGTCTACTTTACTGAAATTCCCACTTTCCACCCCCTTAAAATAAAAAACAATAAATGTGGCAAAAATTTGCATTTTTTAGAAAAATATTTAAAGAACTTGCCTCAAACTCCAGCTTCCTTTTATTTCTCATGATGTGCAGGTGACGTCATTATGCTTGACTGCTGTCCCCTGAGAAAGCTGGATGCTTGAAATCCCATAAGAATTCACCCCAACCCTTTTTCATGTCTTTGCTTTTTTCTCCACTGTATCCATGGGGGCAGCTTTGTTTTTATGCAGGCTGGACTTTAAACATTACTGCCTTTTGTTTATCTCCAATAAATGGTTACATAATTACATAGTTAAGGTTTAAAAAAAAAGAGGTCCATCCAGTTCAACCTATTTGTGTATGTGTGTGTGTGATTTGTATTCGCTAACTTTTCCATAGTAACGTACAGTATATTCTGCTTTCTGAGCAAGATATCTAAACATTTTTTTGAGATTGTCAACACTCTCAGCTAGTACCACTTACTGGGAGGGAGTTCTACATTTTTACTGCTTTAACAGTGAAAAACTCTTTCCTCTAACCTCAGATTGTGGCTGTTTGTCTTCTTCAGAGACCTTAGAGTAAACAGCTTATTACAGTTACTGGAATCACCTTTGATATACTGTATGTGTATGGTATATTGTAATCATATCCCCTCTTAAGCACCTCTTTTCCAGAGTGAATAACTGTAATCTATGTACTGTATTTATTGGCATATAACACTCACTTTTTCCCAATGAAAATTGGGTGCAAATAGCATGTGCGTGTTATACACAGATACTTAAATTTTAGCTGCCTTGGAGGGGACAGGGAGGGGAGTGGGACGAGCGCCGTCAGATTACAAACAGTGAGAATTTCCTGTTTACTTGGCGGCCTCTGTAATAGGAAGCCCTGTCTCCTGGGCCACCATTGGAACACTGTTCTGTCTATCATAGGAGATTCTCACTGTATGTAATCTGTCGGCGCTCGTCCCGACCCCTCCCTGTCCCCTCTAGGCTGCAGATGGGCATTGATCAGGCTGCACTGATGGCAATGGTGAGGCTGCAGATGGGCATGGATCCTTATTTTGCTTCAAAGTTCCTTATTTAAAAGTTTTTTTTCCTGAAACTTCCCTCTTAAAATGAATGTGCGTGTTATACGCCTGTGCGTGTTATACGCCGATAAATACGGTAATAGATCCTCATAGCTGAGCTGCTCCATCTGTCTTATTCATTTTGTTGCCCTTTGCTGAACTCTATTTCTGAAGATTGGTGACCAAAACTAAGCTGCATATTCAAGATAAGGGCAGAATCAGAGTTTTGTAAAGGGGTAGAATTATTGATTGATCTCTCAAATGTATGCTCTTATTAATGCATGACAGTATTTTGCTAGCCTCATTAACTGCTGCTTGACATTGCATACTTTTGTTAAGCCTGTGATCTACAGGAACCTCCATGTAGCACACCCCCCCAAAGAAGCCACTGGCTTTGATGGTCCCTTTTCCCCTAGATTCAGTACACACACAGCCAGGCACACATAATTTTCTTCACTCTTACCAGCTGTAAAAAACAGTCTAGGGTTGTCTTTTGTATTTTTTTTATTGCTAAGTAGAAATTGGATAGGTATGAGGAAGACACGGGATACCCCCAAAGAACTGGAATAACTGAGAACACTTCTCTTCTCACGATCTTGGCAGAGAACTTTCACAAAGTCACTACTGGCTAAGCAAATGCTTAGGATTTACTTCTTTGTGGAACTGAGAACTGCACACAGTTGCTAGGGCACAGGTCAGTACTCACAATGCCACAGGATCATCAGCTATTACCTTCTGATATCCACCGTGCGCCTCTCGGTGAGAGAAACCCAGACTTGTGATACCACAAACCACTGGGCTCTCTTCTCTCCAGCCTCCATTGGGCATGCTCTGGTGAGCTGCTCTAGACAGTAAAAGAGAAATCCCAAACTTTAGGAAATAGGCCCCTCAGTCTAGGCTATAACTGGGACCTTGATTATCTCCAAGCAGTGTCTCCAGCAAACCGCCCAAAGGGGCAGAGCCCCTCCAGACAGGATACTCTTCTGGCAGGGCTAAGGGCAGGATCCAACCCCCCCCCCGACCATTTATAGGCTCTCCAGCCACCTTCTAGACACACCTTTCCAGGGATTGGCTGAATCCCCATAAATATTTAAGCTGCTCTCCCCATTCTTCCCCCCTCTGTAATATTCTTGTCTTATTCCCCCCCCCTTTTAGATTAAAACTTCCTCCAGCTTTCTAACCATTGGTGGATTGATGGAACTAATAGTTTTCACAAAAATGATAAGGTGCTACTTTTTCTATGCTCGCATGAACTGGCAAGAACACTGCATTTCTGGCAAGGTCAACAGGTAATTCCTCTACTTGCTGAAAATGTTCCTAGTCTGAAAATGGAAATTAAAGCTGACCTTTACCCAAAGGTCATGTCATGCTGCCCTGCCTCCTCCCCCCTCCCTCCCTTACATTTCGACATTATTTAAATTTTTTTTTTTTTTACAAACTCATGTATTTCTGCTGTAAAGCAACACTGCGAGGTTTCTCACCTAAGAGAGAATTTTTTTTTTTTCTGCCCACCCTCTGCGCATATGCAGAACTTCAGGTCTTGCGAGAGCCCTGTAGCACATCTGCGCATGTGTTGGTTTCCCCAATCACCTGTGCACATTCAGGGTTTCCTAAGTATGTTTAAAGATGGCTATTAACAAAGTCCCAAACCAAACCAAAAAGTCTTTACATGTGCGTAAAAAATCACCCGCATGTGCACAGATGTACCACTTAGCTTTACCAGGACCTGTAGGCCAAGCAGAGTCCATTGGCACATCTGCACATGCACCATAATGGCGGTGATGGAGGGGCTGGCGAAGCCACCTGAAAAGCAAGCTTAAGTTCAGCTTTAATGCAGGATTGTTAGGCTGAACTTTATAAAGATATGTTTTTGGGTTTTGAGACATTTGAAGACATGTTGCTCTCCACAGTATATTTGGGTCAGTACAAAATGCAGACAGACTGAATGGAAACAAAGCATTGTTTGCAGTTGCCTGAACTTGTGATGACAAACAAACATGGTACAGATGGTTACAGGTCAGATTCGCAAGGCTACTTGTTGCCTTTTGGCCTTGAAGTGTAACTAAAGGCTAATCTGTTTTTGAAGTTTTGGATAGAGTGGAGATGGAGTAGAACAGCTGTCAGTTTTTATATTGATGTCTGTGCCCACATTAGTGAGATTTACCCTCTCCATTTGTCCTATTTACCTTCATCTTCAAACTTGAGGGTAAAAGAAAATCCCACATTTTAGGTTGACATCAGAACACTCATAGAAGGGAAATCTTCCAATGGGGACACACCAGGATTCCTTCACTTTGGAGGGATTTCCTCTCATGTCCTCTTTTAGCTATGGGACAGGAAGTTGAGAGAAATCTCCCCAATGGGTCAAAAAAAAAACTGAGGGGGGTTATAACCCTCCCTTACTCTATCCAAAATGGAAAAAAAAAGTTTTGCCTTTAGTTACACTTTAAAGCGGAGTTCCAGTCCCCCAAACACTTTTTTTTTTTAAAGACCGCTCTGTATTTGTCCAAACATGTATATGAACATTTACAACATGTTATAGGTGTTGCGCTTTTACTTTCTATAAAAATAGTTTTTTACTTACAGATCTCAGGAGCAGGCAGGTTCCATTTTAGCAGCTGGCTACCCATCATGCACCTCCCGATGTCGCGCATGCGCAGTAATGCCTCTGCGCTGCTCTCCTTCTTCCTGACAGGTTGCCAACGCGAGACTTCGGCAATAGGCAATTTGCAAGAGCTCCTCGGATACATGATGCCACTGTCCCAAGAACCCTTGCAAATCGCCTATTGACGTAATCGCCTAGACGAGGAATGCAGGACGTGAAGGAGAGAAAATATTCTAAAAAAAACAAGCATTTGTATTGGTAAAAGGATGTGCAAGGGGGATTCCATGAAGTCGATAACATTGGTGGAATTCTGCTTTAATAAAAGAGCTAAAGCATTTCAAAAATGCAGTTAACATTTAAAGATACACCTTTGAAACAATGTAAACTTGAATTGACAAAATAGTACAAAAACAACACAAAAAAAAGAACATTCAAAAAAACAGATTTTGTCATTACTGTTAAAAACATGAATTTTTCCGAGGGCAAATCTCCAAATCCTGGGACTGCTTCTGCAAATTAGGAACAGTGGCATTAATAAGTTCCAATTGGCAAGCAGTATGTTATTCTATAGTGATGCATTTAATGTAGCAACTAAAAGTACAGGTAGGCTTTCATTGCTTTCCATTCTTCATGGCTTTCCTTGTACTTTCTCCCAGCTATTCAAGGACTTTTGGCCAGAATAGAAGGAGGGATGAAAGCAATATAACTATCTGGTAGATGATACGCAGATGTGAAAAGGGCTAACTTTTTTTTTACCCAAGTATAAATAATAAGCTTTAGATATTAGACAACATCAAACGAAACATGTATGTATAAATGCAACAGTCAGTAACATATATATTTGCTATTTACTTGCATATTCTCTGTCTTTAAAATAACACAGTCAGTTCTGATCGGATCTTCTTTAAACTCCAGCCAAAACCTTTTAAACAGACTATGGCAGGGTTAGAATCTCTGTCATGTTTTTGTTGTTGGCTGTGTTGCCATAGGAAGATTTTATTTCACTTCCTCCTGCAGTCACTGTGGCAGGAAGTGAACACAATTTCCCAAATGCGTCATGGTTTCTGATATGGTTTTTTTATTTATGCCACTTTGTCAATGATGGAGAGATTTCTCCTCGCTTGCTGATTCGTGGGGAACAGACAGCTCTAAACCACAGAGAGGTTCTAATCATTCCCTACTCTAGCTAAAACATTAAAAAAAAGTCTTGGCTTGAGTTCCAGTTTAATATGATAACGACATTTACTAAATAAATACTGTATCTAATTTTAATAGTATATTTATATACCGTATTTACAAGTAAAATAAATCCCATGTGAGTCCAAGGGCAGTTTTTAATGGCCCTCTCCCAGAGTGATGTGATCATGTCCTGTATGAGTCACTTGATGTGAAGGACAAAATAATGTCTGCAAATACCCTGTTTCCCCGAAAATAAGACCTAGCGTGAGTGTCGGTAATGGCTGCAATATAAGCCCTACCCTCCAAATAAGCCCTAGTTTAACATCTGGGGTGCCAAGGTTTGCCATCACTGCCCTAGGAGAAGCGCTCTCCCGGGGGTTACCTGCTCCCGAGTCCAGCATTTGCATCCATAGACATGTACTAAATCTAGTTACCATGAAATACAAAAACCTTCCTTTAACATCCCTTAGTGAGCCAAATCCTCCTTCGTTAAAGTGGAATTAAAGGCTTTTTTTGATCTTGTACCTACAGGTAAGTCTATAATAAGGCTTACCTGTAGTTACAGTGAATATCTCCTAAACCTGCACAGTTTAGGAGATATTCACACTGCATGCAGCCGGTGACGTCACTGGCACATGCGCTCTGAAGGGACGGCATACCCATGCCATTCCTTTAGAGCTCCGTGCCAAGGTCCGTGACTCCCGCGCGCATGCATGGGAGTGAGGTCTTTGCAGCAAGGTCAACCAGACGGCTGGAGGACGCAAACCCGGAGAGAAGACTGGGTGAAGATGGAAGCCCCTTCAGCAGTGACAGCGCACCACTGGAGGACTTTGTTCTAAGGTAAATATTTCATAATGTGCTAGTATGCAATGCATTATGCCATTGTCTTACAGGGTTTAAAAAAATGTTTACTACCGCTTTAATGTCTTAGACACACCCCTTCGCAGACACTGCTGCTCACAGTGGGAGAATGTTAGCAACAGAGGCAGTGCTGTCAATCCAGAAAACAGCAGGCAGGACTAGGACTGGTCAGGTTCTGATTAACAAACTGCTGGCTTGTCAATAAGCAGTGACAATGCCTGATAGCCACGCCCCCTGCAACATGTATCCATCCCACTGTAGTGCAAGCCACAACTGCCTACATGAGAGTGGCAGCTCTGCCCTGAACGCAGGAGCAGTGCAGCATTGTTTTCACGTCATCACAGGAAGCTGCATTAGGTGGACTTCACTGCAAGGCTCAACAGGTATTTGTGGGAATGACTAAGGTTGGGTTCACACTAGTCCAGTGCGAATTGCAGCTCCGGTTTCCCTGCAAAGATAAAAATGATTTATTCAGCGGTTCCTCTCTGTTGTAGCTGTGGCTCAGCTGACCAGGGAGAGGGAGGAGGTGTAGGACGAGGGGGAGAGAATTCCTGTTCACAACGGAACACATCTGCGAATCAGATGCATGCCCATGAAAGATTATGTGCCTGCAATTCGCACTGCACTGCCTAGAAAACGCACACGTTTTTTGTGCAATGCGGAGTGCGGATGCAACGCACATATGTGAACCAGACCCATTGAAAAGAACATATTTTCAAATGTTCTGTTAATAAGATGTGGTGTAAGCCGCATCCAATTTGCCTACAGCTGGGTACACACTGCAAGATTTTTTAGTTCAACCCAGCGGGTTAAACTAAAATAAAACCTGACAGATCGCTGTACCCAAGCAATGTTGGTGCAGCACTCTCCCCTCTGTGTACTAATGTATCCCTCCACCAGAATACACTGATCAGCTCTCGCAGCCATTAGCTACAAGCACTGATCGGATGCTAGTTTTCCAGGATGTCCGTTTGACAAAAGCCGGTCGTTAGACTGGTCAGATAGACTGCTATACACACTGACCGAAAGTGTGTACCCAGCTTTAGAGAAAACTGTAAGTGCAGGTGCACATAAAGTTAAGTGTTCTACATTAAATGCCTTCATTGCGGAGTCTTCTTCCAGCCCTTTGAGCTTTATTGCAACCCCCCCCCCCCAAGATCTGCCAATCTATTTTTCGTTGTTCTATTGAAATGTACATACAGTATACTGGAAATATTTTCAGCTCTGCTCTGGATGTATACGTGCTGCAAAAAAAAAAATGCATACATTTTATTAAAACTGAAGTGTGGCAAAAAATGAATTAGGGCATTAGCTATAGCTAAGTAGTAAGGTATCTGTAATAATGTGTGCTCCAGTGGTGTTTACTTTTGGTGGTGATGGTGATGTAACCGCTGAAGTTCTGGTGGTGAAATTGACAGCTGGAGCACAGTGATCAAAGCAGGTCATTCGCCTTGTAATCTTTTAAAAGAATACAAAGCATTCTGTGATAGGTCAATGTGAGATTGTACATGCTCCCCTCGTCCGATCATAGAAAGCCTTGGATCCTTTGCAAAAAATACAAGACCTTATCTAAATGGAGGAGCTGCACAGTGAGCGAATCGTGTGATCGCTGTGCTCAAGCGCTGACTGTCAGTTACAGTGCCAGAACTTATTAAGGTTTTTGCCTACACTTCAGTTTTAAGCTTGTTCCTAATAAAATAAGTTATGTTTGAAAAAGCTTGTAGAAATTCTGAGTGACCTTGTTATAGTCTATATCGGCTTACATAAATTTCATGTGATTGTAGGCTATTGCTCAGAATCATTAGATGTTGGCTGTAAGTGAGATGTACTTTCCTGATCATTGATATGGTGATGGTTCTTACAGTCACACTGTGACGTAGTCAGTCTTTGCGCATATTTTTTCAAACAGCATTTTGAAAAATATTTAAAGATGAGGTACATCAGCTCGCTGATATTGAGTATAATACAGAGTCCTGAAGTAAGTACTACAAAATAGAGGAAAATCATTTTCTCTGTAGGTTTGGAGATGTAACAGTCAACTAGATTGGGGCAAGGTTCCATATCACACTTCACCATCCGAGGAACACTAAATCCACCATATAACTTGTAGAAAAGTATCAGGAAACCAAACTCAAACACTGTTTTAAACAGAAGACTGATGACATATGTACACCATAAGCCACCATCCATGCTTCCTGGGTTCTCATAGAGCTTTTTGTTGTGTCTCTTCTCTCTGCTTTCCCGATATGCCACATGGAGAACCACAAGAAGTGAGGGTGTAGACACCATTATTAGCTGAAGAGCCCACAGTCTGACTTGTGAGATGGGGTAGAAGTGATCGAAGCAGACATTTTCACACCCTGGCTGTCGGATGTTGCATTCAAACTCCTTTTGCTCATCTTTCCAAACATTTTCTGCAGCAACCACATACACCAGAAGTCGAAATATGAAGACAACTGACAGCCAGACCCTTCCAATACTAGTTGAGTATTTGTTGACACCGCTTAAAATGTCTCTTAAAAAAGACCAGCTCATGTCTTTGCACGGACGATGTCTGTGAAATTAAAGAGAAATATGTTTAACAGAAATCCTCAAAATTGAGCTTTCTTTATTCTGAGTTTTTTTTTTTTTTTTTAAAGGATACTTGTACTTTTAGCATAGTTATCATTTAAATTACCTTTCTTCCGATCAACCCCTCAGAATGTAATACAGGCGCTCCCCGGGTTACAAACAAGATAGGGTCTGTAGGTTTGTTCTTAAGTTGAATCTGTTTGTAAGTCAGAACAGGTAAATTTTTTAAGTGTAGCTCCAGCCAAAAAATATATTTTTAAGCTTTTTGGATAGCATAGGGGAGGGTTAACACCCCTGTAACATTTGTTTTGCTGTCTGTGGCCCTGTTCAGAATATTTCACCTCACTTTCTGTCCCAATGACAATTGGATTTAGAAAATTTTGGGTTGTTGTGGAAACAAGCCTTGGTGATAGAGCATCAGTGGGGGTACCTTTTTCCCATAATAACTCTTACAGGAGTGAATTTCCCTTCCTAGGGGTAGATTTCCTCTCACTTCCTGTTGTCTCCCTCCATCTGTAAGTAGGAGTCGTTTGTAAGTCGGATGTTTGTAACTAGGGGACCGCCTGTACTTACCTTCAAGATCATTGGTGGTCCAGTGGGTGCAGTCCAGTCACCACTGCACTTGTTTCTCTGCAGTCTTCCACTCCAAGAAGTCCTCAACTTGGAGAAAAATCTCCATTTATACCTATAAACAGGCCATCCACCATTGGAATGCATGAAAGATATACTCTCCATGTGAATGAATAGAGATTCTCCTGCATATGCACAAAAAAACAGACTTCTGCAGTAGGATCTCAATGAGCCTCACAGTGAAGAGTAGTGTGGATACAGCGTGTAAAATAAGTATTGAACATGTCACCCTTTTTCTAGGTAAATATATTTCTATATGTCAAGATGCCATTGACATAAAATTTTCACCACATGTTGGTAACAACCCATACAATCCATACATACAAAGAAACAAATAAGTTCAGAAATTAAGTTATGTGTAATAAAACGGAATGACACAGGGAAAAAGTATTGAACACATGAAGAAAGGAAGATGCAATAAGGCTGGGTTCACACTGGTCCGACAAACGCTACAAAATTGGGAGCTCATGTCGCATGATGTGTGAAATTCAATGTTTCCCTATGGGAGCCGTCCTAACTGGTCCGACACAAGTCGTTCCGACTTTTGAAATGCTCCCTGTACTACTTTGGTCTGACTTTGATCATACTTCAGCCCATTGACTATTATTGAAGACGGATCAAAGTCGGATCGCCGTCTCGCATGATCCGACTTCGGCATGCGACTTGTGCTCATATGATCTTGAGGGGGAACTCCGCGCCAAATTTTAAATTAAAAACCGGCAAGGGTTCCCCCTCCAAGAGCATACCAGGCCCTTGGGTCTGGTATGGACCTTAAGGGGAACCCCCTACACCAAAAAAACGGCGTGGGGGTCCCCCCAATGCCATAGCAGACCCTTATCCGAGCACGCAGCCCGGCCGGTCAGGAGTGGGGGTGGGGACAAGCGAGCGCCACCCCCCCTCCTGAACCGTACCAGGCCGCATGCCCTCAACATGGGGGGGTGGGTGCTTTGGGGTGCCCTGTGGGCCCCCCCACCCCAAAGCACCTTGTCCCCATGTTGATAAGGAAAAGGGCCTCTTCCCGACAACCCTGGCCGTTGGTTGTCGGGGTTTGTGGGCGGGGGGCTTATCGGAATCCGGGAGCCCCCTTTAATAAGGGGGCACCCAGATCCCGGCCCCCCACCCTTCGTGAATGAGTATGGGGTACATCGTACCCCTACCCATTCACCTAGGGAAAAAAGTGTCAATGAAAAAACACAGTACACAGGTTTTTAAAGTAATTTATTAGGCAGCTCCGGGGTCTTCTTCCGACTCCGGGGGTCCTCTTTCGACTCCGGGGGTCTTCTTCCGACTTCGGGGGTCTCTCCGGCGTCTCCTCCCAGTGTCCTGATCTTCTGCTGGCTCCTCCGCTATCTTCTGCAGCTCTTTTGCTAGCGATGGCCCGGACTTCTGCCTTCTGCCTTCTTGTCTTCTTGTCTTCCTTATCTTATTCCCTCTTCTTCCGATGTTGACATGACGCTCTCTCCGGCTGGAATGCTCTCTGAGCCCTCCTCAATGGACTTATATAGGCGGTGACCCCGCCCCCTTATGAGGTCACTGTCCCGTGGCATGCTGGGACTGTGCCGCCATAAGGGGGCGTGGTCAACACCACCACATGGTGACCACGCCCCCTAAAACGTCACAGTCCCAGCATGCCCAGGGACTGTGATGGCATAAGGGGGCGGGGTCACCGCCTATATAAGGCACATCGGAGCACTCAGAGAGCATTACAGCTGGAGAGAGCGTCGTGTCAACATCAGAACAAGAGGGAAAAAGACAAGAGGACAAGAAGGCAGAAGTCCGGGCCACCGCTAGCAAAAGAGCTGCAGAAGATAGCGGAGGAGCCGGCAGAAGATCAGGACACTGGGAGGAGACGCCGGAGAGACCCCCGAAGTCGGAAGAAGACCCCGGAGTCGAAAGAAGACCCCTGAAGTTGGAAGAAGACCCCGAAGTCGGAAGAAGACCCCGGAGCTGCCTAAAAAATTACTTTAAAAACCTGTGTACTGTGTTTTTTCTTTGACACTTTTTTCCCTATGTGAATGGGTAGGGGTATGATGTAACCCATACTCATTCACAAAGGATGGGGCCCAGGATCTGGGGGCCCCCTTATTAAAGGGGGCTCCCGGATTCAGATAAGCCCCCCATCCGCAGACCCCAGCAACCAACGGCCAGGGTTGTCGGGAAGAGGCCCTTGTCCTCATCAACATGGGGACAAGGTGCTTTGGGAAGGGGGGCCCGCAGGGCCCCCCCTGCCCCAAAGCACCCACCCCCCCATGTTGAGGGCATGCGGCCTGGTACTGTTCAGGAGGGGGGGGGCGCTCGCTCGTCCCCACCCCTATTCCTGACCGGCCGGGCTGCCTGCTCGAATAAGGGTCTAGTATGGATTTGGGGGGACCCCCACGCCATTTTTTCAGTGTAGGGGGGTTCCTCTTAAAAACCATACCAGACCCAAGGGCCTGGTATGCCCTTGGAGTGGTAACCCATGCCGGT
Organism: Lithobates clamitans; assembly: GCA_037952925.1. Classification (NCBI taxonomy): domain Eukaryota; kingdom Metazoa; phylum Chordata; class Amphibia; order Anura; family Ranidae; genus Lithobates; species Lithobates clamitans. Next base: position 541,857 of record JBBGZY010000382.1, on the reverse strand, counting down.
TTTTTATTTAAAATTTGGCGCGGAGTTCCCCCTCAAGTTTCATACAAAACACAGTGCCGGGCATTGGCGGGGATCCAAGTTGCATCCCCGTTCATTGAAAGTTGGACGCATGCCGGCTTCATGTCGCAGGGCAAAGTCGGATCCAAAGTAGGATGGCTGTCCTGTCGCAGCAGTGTGAACCCAGCCTTAGGCATGGAAAGCCAAAACACCAGCTGAAATCTATCAGTAATTAGAAAGCAATCCTGCCCCTTGTCAGTGCAAATTAATCTTAGCTGGTTCAGTCCCAACTGATGGCTTATAAAACGGTGTCTTGTTACAAGGTGTCACACAAGAAACATCTCATGATAGGTAAAAGCAAAGAGATCTCTCAAAACCATTGCAACCTTATTGTTGCAAAACATACTGATGGCATTGGTTACAGAAGGATTTGTAAACTTCTGAATGTTCCAGCATTCCTGAGCACTGTTGGGGCCATAATCTGGAAGTGGAAAGAACATAATTTCGCCATAAACCGGCCACGACCAGGTGCTCCTCACAAGATTTCTGAGGAGTGAAAAGAATCATGAGAAGAGCTGTCCAAGATTCAAGGACCACTTGTGGAGAATTTCAGAAAGACCTGGAATTAGCAGGTACAATTGTTTCAAAGAAAACAATAAGTAATGCACTCAATCGCCATGGCCTGCATGCACGCTCACCACGCAAGACTCCATTGCTGAAGAAAAAGTGCGTTGAAGCTCATTTAAAGTTCGCTGAACATTTAGACAAGCCTGTGAAATAGTGGGAGAATATATTCTGGTCAGCTGAGACCAAAATTGAACTCTTTGAATGCCATAATGCACACCATGTTTGGAGGTCAAATGACACTGTACATTACCCCAAAAAACACCATACCAACGATGAAGTTTGGCGGTGGGAACATCATGATGTGGGGCTGTTTTCAGCATACGGTACTGGCAAACTTTATTCCATTGAAGGAAGGCTAAGTGGAAAAATTTACCAACACATTCTTGATAAAAATCTGCTGCCATCTGCCAGGATGATAAAGATGAAATGTGGGTAGAAATTTCAGCAAGACAATGATCCCAAACACAAAGCCAAGGAAACTGTCAATTGGTTTAAAAGAAAATAAAGCTGCCAGATGGCAGCAATCACCTGACTTTAAGCCAATAGAAAATCTATGAAAGAACTGAAGATCAGAGTTCATAGAAGAGGCCCATGGAACCTTCAAGATTTGTGTGGAAGAATGGGCCAAAATCACACCTAAGCAATGCATGTGACTAGTTTCTCCATACAGGAGACATCTTGAAGCTGTCATTAGCCACAAAAGATTTTGTACGAAGTATTAAATCAATTTCAGTTAGCGTATTCAATACTTTTTTCCTGTGTCATTCCATTTTATTACACACAACTTAATTTCTGAATATATTTGTTTTCTTTGTATGTATGGATTGTATGGGTTGTTACCGACATGTGGTGAAAATTGCATGTCAATAGCACCTTCAGAAATATATTTACCTAGAAAAATGGCGATGTTTTCAATACTTATTTTACCAAGTGTAGGTAACCTATAGCAGCCAATTAAATGTCAGTTTGCTGGAGTATGATCAGCTAAAATGTCTTTGATTTCTGGTTTCTATGAGTTACTACACTATGTACATCACTGCTTTGCTCTGCTGCATTAAAAAACACCAAGTTGGTTCTTATCTTTACTGGAGGCAGAAGTCTGGAAGGCTTATATCACAAAGCAGCTCAAAGAGAGCTAACTGGGATTGTGAGCCTGATATTTTCTTATTTAAAGCGTTTGTTACCCCAACACTTCATATTTCTGATATGTGCCTGCTGTACCATGTACTTGTATGAGAAAGTATCCTGTTCTTATTGCATTGCTTCCTTTATGTCAAATCCCTGCTGTTCCTGTCAGTCCTCTTGCTTTCCTAATAAATACTGACCACACCAAGCAGGATAGCACAGCTTGGTTAATTCTCTAGGTATGCTGGGAACTCAGCCTGCTCTCCTCCAATGACCAGACTTGTTCTGACATGCCTCCGCTGCACAGACATTACCTGGCAAGCTCAGTGTGCTGCTGCTTCTCCTCCCCCAGCTCTTATGCAGCTGAGAACACAGGGAAGATGATCACTTTTAAAAAAGGGAAAAAAGGTATAATCTTTTTTTATAGCTATACAAAAATGTTTTGCCTTTCATTTCTATTTTTAACTGAATGGGTTTTTTTACAAGGTGATTGTTTACAATTACTTTAAGGCACCTTCTGCTGTTAAGTTATGTATGGGAGTGCAGTGGTGTATGCAGGGGCACAACTGAGTTGGAATAGGCTTACTAGGGAAACTACTGCTGAGCTAAGAATGGGTGATATCTTCAGATTAAAGCTGCTGTTAAAGGGATGGGGATCTGGACATTCCCAGGTAACAGGACATATTGTTAGACGCTGCGGTGCTGAAGATCACAAGTATAGGGTATATACTCTATATTATCTATTTTAGAACTTTGTTTCCGTCATTAACTTTTTGCTAAAAATTTTGATTTTTAGTTTTTGCCAGTTTGGAGAAGTGCTTTGGAGTCAATAAGGAAGGTGAAATTGCAATGGGTTTTAAAATTAAATACAAAAACGTATATTAAAAAAAAACTTTCCACACCTGCTGAATAAATATAAATACAATTTTTAAAAGTAGATTTTTTTTTCAAGCAAATCTCAGAGCTTCTTTAAAATGTTGCCAAAATCAATTTCTCCCATATCACTCTGCTAACAGCTGATAACAGTAAAATACACAAGAATAAGGCTCAAATATTTTTTAGTTACCTTCCTGTTCTGCAATTTTTAAATATTTGTCTTTCTGTGTTATCAGGTCAGGAAAATCAGCTATTTTGTACTATTTCAGAAGTTGCATTTAAAATATGAGCTGTTAAAGAGAAACTGAAAATACCTGGAAAGAATGAATTAAATGACTCAGAATTTTCTTTTGCAATATTTCTTTGGCAATAATGCATTCCTTAGCATATACAGTAACTATAAGAGGGAATTGATCTGCAGGTTATTATAGTGTTTACTGATCTACTGCTGGTATTTTACATTCGGGATTCATATGGCTGATATCTTTACCGTTCCATGGTTGCCCCTACCCAATCTGCATGGAGTGTAGATTAACTATATTTTTTTACACTGTCATGTATGTAAAGGTTAGGTTCACATTATTGCAACTTGTGTTGTGCATGTAGGCAGCCTATTCATTGGAATGCGCTTCCTTACCTGTAGAAAGGCAAGAAAACAAATCCCTGACTTTTTTTTAAAAAGTGCCACAGCGATCCGCATGGTGCTTGCGACACCATGCGATTTGCGAGCGAAAATGTGCTGCGCTTGTTGATGCAAGAGTAGCACATTTGCCTGCGGATCAGGAAAGCATGTGTGTTCCTGACCCTCAAAAATGTAAACCAAGCCCATCAGTATTTGTATGCGACCTTATAGTGTAATATGTCTAAATATTCTTGTACACTTCCTTGAAATGGACAATGTAGAAAGAATTTAAAAAATGTTACTTTACAAAAAGGAAATAACGCAGCGGTTTTGCTTTCTGCTATTCCCATAAATGTGTTTTGTTTTTTTGACTTGTTTTTTTTAAGTGTAGGGTTTATGCAAAATAGCAATATAAAGAGCAATGATGCATGGTACGAGAACCAAGAACAGTCAGTCAGATTTCATATTACAGAATAACAAAAAAAAAAAAAAAAAAAATATATATATATATATATATATATATATATATATATATATATATATATATATATATATATGTGTGTGTGTGTGTGTATATATATGTGTATACAGATGTGTTCTGTCTGATCTATGGAAAGGGCGCGAACAAATCAGCCCGAAACGTAATCTTTGTCTGAACAGATGATTGTAGCGATTTTGTCTGGAATGATTCCACTTACTTTGTAATCTTTTTCCAAAGATTTGATGGAATAAAGCAACGATTTTTAAGTGCAGCAACCTCTGGAACTTTATTCTTATATATATATATATATATATATATATATATATATATATACATACATGTTGTATATTTTAACTACTATGAGTCTCTGCATTTGCCTTTTGAAATAACTCCATAAGTAACCAGTGCATACATAAACGTGGATATAATTAATAATGGTCTGTACACACGATCCGAAAATCGGCCGAATAATACCGTTTTCGAATCGATCGTACGATAATCTGATCCTTAGTACACAGCTTTCGAGAGACGATCACGACAGTTCACCCGATATTATCCGATCAGACAAACATGAAAAATTTTCTCGTACGATACCAGCTGGTACAATTTTCTTTTAATCAGTACAGTTGTCGTCCGAAAATACAATAGAAATACATTACAACACATGACATCACTTTTTTTTATTCTGTCATACAAGAATTTTCGTCACTTTAGTAACCTCTCCATTTTCGATATGCGACTAGCATGCAAAAAAAAAAAAGACGATCTCCCGTCGGATTTTCGGATTGTGTGTACGGGCCATAAGGCAGGGGACAATGTAAAATGAGCAAATAAGTAACCGGATCAGAATTCATGTTTTACTGATCTGACTATAGTAAACTGAAATTTAGTATCCATGACTTGCGGCAGTTCACCCATCATCTTTGCTCCTTCCAATACTTCTGTATAACCCCAGTAATACTTCAACACTGTCAGGCTTCATTTGGGTGTATACTGAGGAACCCAGAGGCAAGAAAATTGTGTACTTGATGCAAAAACGACCGAAAAAAACATAAGAACATATTGCAAATAAAAAGGCTCACAATACAAAAACAGATCTGATGATCTGGAAATTGTTATCCAGTTTTCAACTTTGATAAGGTATAGATAAAAAAATGCAGCGCTACTCATTCATCTAAGTGAATAATCCTGATAATGCCACACTATAATGACTAATCTGTAAAAAAAAAAAAAAAACTGCTCCTCATTTACGATTCCCTATTCAGTAAAAGCTGAGTAATGAAAGTAATATACAATGGCATCACTTACAGAAGAAATGAACATGCCAGTGGGTACGGCTCACTGCATGGAGACCTACATATTTATGTACATTCTGTATCCTATCATATTCAGCTACATAAAAAATGTCTACAAAAAGCCAACTAAGGCTCAGTAATTGCACCTACCTGTAGTGCGACTGAAGACGTATGTAAAGTGCTGCGTAGATTGACAGCACTATATAAGTACCATAAATAAATAATAATAAAATAAGACGTAAAGCCTAGAGCATCTAGATGCTGCATTAAATATTCATTCTGATGCCTGTTCCTCTGCGCAGTTTCCTTGTGTGTGTAACAGAGCAACCAGTATCTAAGGCGAGTCGAACAAGTGTAACCTGATCATTTGTTTTGTGTATTAGTCAGAGAGAGAAACACCTCTGTTTAGTATGAAAGCATAGAAGAAAGGAGGCTGGATCATCATCAACAATATCCTAGCTTGCATGTGTATTGTATAAATAAGAGCTCTGCATAATATAAACTTAGTTCATGTGTACAGCAATATACACATCCACTCACCGGCCACTTTATTAGGTACACCTGTTCAATTGCTTGGTAACACAAATTGCTAATCAGCCAATCACATGGCAGCAACTCAGTGCATTTAGGCATCTAAACGTGGTGAAGATGACTTGCTGACGTTCAAACAGAGCATCAGGATGGGGAAGAAAGGGGATTTAAGTGACTTTGAACGCGGCATGGTTGTTGGTGCCAAACGGGCTGGTCTTAGTATTTCAAAAACTGCTGATCTACTGGGAGTTTCATGTACATCCATTTCTAGCCTCTTGCTGCCCGCCCACCGTCAATTGACGGAGGGATGGTGCGGCTCTCGTTCTGGGAGGACGTCATATGAAGGCGCCCCAGAACAGCCGCTATTGCACGACCGTAGGGGGGGGGCACGCAGCGTGGTGATCGTGGAAACGCCGTGTTGCTAGGACACGGCGTGACCCCGATCTCTGTAAAGAGCCACGGCTCTTTAACCATTTGATCCGCTATCACAGCCGGTCACATGTAAATACGGAACTGTCGTTAATTGGCTCTCCTCGCCTCACACTGACAGAGTGTGGCGAGGAGTGCCAATCAGCAGCATCTCCTCGCAGAGGAGACCTGGGCAGGTAGTCAGGGCACTGATCATCAGTGCCCTGATTACAGGAAAGCCCCAGCAGTGCCCATCAGTGCCACCAATCAGTGCCCATAAGTGATGCCAGTCAGTGCCTCCCATCAGTGCCTGCCCATCAATGCCCATCAGTGCTGCCCATCAGTGCTGCCTATCCATGCCCACCAGTGCTGCCCATCAGTGCCCACCACTGCCACCTATCAGTGCCCACCAGTGCCACCTATCAGTGCCCACCAGTGCCGCAAATCAGTGCCACCTATCAGTGCTGCATATCATTGCCATCTAATCAGTGCCCATCAGTGCAGCCTATCAGTGCCCATCAATGCAGCCTCATCAGCGCACATCAGTGAAGGAGAAAAATTACTTATTTACAAAATTTACTGACAGAAAATAAGAAAACCTTTTTTTTTCAAAATCTTTGGTCTTTTTTTTTTTTGTAAAAAATAAAAATCCCAGCAGTGATAAAATACCACCAAAATAAAGCTCAATTTGTGTGAAGTTAAAGGTACAAAAATTAAATTGGGTACAGTGTTGCATGACTGCGCAATTGTCATTCAAAGTGCGACAGCACTGAAAGCTAAAACATGGCCTGGATAGGAAGGGGGTAAAAGTGCCCAGTATTGAAGTGGCTAGGGCAGTGATGGTGAACCTTGGCACCCCAGATGTTTTGGAACTACTTTTGACCATGATGCTTGTGCACTCTGCAGTGTAGTTGAGCATCATAGGAAATGTAGTTCCAAAACATCTGGGGGGCCAAGGTTCGGCATCACTGGGCTAGGGTGTACAGAGAATGATCCGAAAAAGAGAAAATATCCAGTAAGTGGCAGTTCGAGATGATAGAAAGGCAACAATAACTCAAATAACCACTTGTTACAACCAAGGTATGCAGAATACCATCTCTGAATACACAACACATCAAACCTCGAAGCAGATGGGCTACAGCAGCAGAAGATCACACCAGGTGCCACTCCTGTCAGCTAAGAACAGGAAACTGAGGCTACAGTTCACACAAGCTCACCAAAATTGGACAATAGAAGATTGAAAAAATGTTGCCTGATCTGATGAGTCTCCATTTCAGCTGCAACATTCAGATGGTAGGGTCAGAATTTGGAGTAAACAACATGAAAGATTACATCCAGCCCGCCTTGTATCAACAGTTCAGGTTGGTGGTGGTGGTGTAATGGTGTTGGGCATACTTTCATGGCACACTTCAGGCCCCTTAGTACCAATTGAGCATTGTTTATACGCCACGGCCTACCAGAGTATTGTTGCTGACCATATCCATCCCTTTATGACTACATTGTACCCATCTTCTGATGGCTACTTCCAGCCAACAGAAGCTCAAATCATCTCACCACTAGTTTCTTGAACATGGCAATGAGTTCACTGTACTCCAATGGCCTCCAGTCACCAGATCTCAGTCCATTAGAGCACCTTTGGGATGTGGTGGAATGGGTGGTTAGCAGCATGGATGTACAGCCGACAAATCTGCAGCAACTGCATGATGCTATCATGTCAATATGAACCAAAATCTCTGAGAAATGTTTCCAACACCTTGATGAATCTATGCCACTAAGGCGAAAGGGGGTCCAACCCGGTACTAGCAAGGTGTACCTAATAAAGTGGCCGGTGAGTGTGTATATAGATATATAAATATCTATATACAGTGGGGACAGAAAGTATTAAGACCCCCTTAAATTTTTCACTCTTTGTTATATTGCAGCCATTTGCTAAAATCATTTAAGTTCATTTTTTTTCCTCATTAATGTACACACAGCACCCCATATTGACAGAAAAACACAGAATTGTTGACATTTTTGCAGATTTATTAAAAAAGAAAAACTGAAATATCACATGGTCCTAAGTATTCAGACCCTTGGCTGTGACACTCATATATTTAACTCAGGTGCTGTCTATTTCTTCTGATCATCCTTGAGATGGTTCTACACCTTCATTTGAGTCCAGCTGTGTTTCATTATACTAATTGAACTTAATTAGGAAAGCCACACACCTGTCTATATAAGACCCTACAGCTTACAGTGCATGTCAGAGCAAATGAGAATCATGAGGTCAAAGGAACTGCATAACTGCATAAAGAGATCAGAGAGAGAATTGTGGCAAGGCACAGATCTGGCCAAGGTTACAAAAAAATTTCTGCTGCACTTAAGGTTCCTAAGAGCACAGTAGCCTCCATAATCCTAAAAATGGAAGACGTTTGGGACGATCAGAACCGTTCCTAGAGCTGACCGCCCGGCCAAACTGAGCTATCGGGGGAGAAGAGCCTTGGTGAGAGAGGTAAAGAAGAACCCAAAGATCACTGTGGCTGAGCTCCAGAGATGCAGTCGGGAGATGGGAGAAAGTTGTAGAAAGTCAACCATCACTGCAGCCCTCCACCAGTCAGGGCTTTATGGCAGAGTGGCCCGACGGAAGCCTCTCCTCAGTGCAAGACACATGAAAGTCTGCATGGAGACACAGCTGCGGGTATCGCCCCATTATCTCACCTTCATGAGAAACAACAAATGCCACTATGGGCCACCATGGATTTAGTAGACGCACACCCAACACCTCTAGCTTCTCTTCCCTGGCTTCCTAAAGCACATCGCCCCTCAACCATAGGTCCCTGTCTGGCTCACTCCCTTAAACTGTGGGATGCGGTTAAGTACTCAGCAGGCCTAATCTCTCCTCACCTCCCACTACTTCGTCTCCTCCACTGCCCTCTATTCCAACTAGGTTGTGATAACCCACTGCAGTTTAAATGGTGGTCTGATAACGGCTTTACAGATATTCATTCGTTACTCACCCCAACCAAGATCATCCCCTTTGCGGCTTTACGTTCCTCACATGATATCCCCCTTCGGGAGCACTACAGTTACCTGCAACTTAGGCATTTTCTCCAACAGCTTATAAAATCCCATTCGGCCCCCTTTACCATGACCCCATTTGAAAGCCTTTGTAGATCGCGCCCCCAGTCCCCGGGTCTAATTTCCCTCATATATATTGCTATAATTAACTCTAAAACACCACCATTGAGACCCTATCATCTCCAGTGGGAGGCCGAACTCGGGACACAATTGGACCCGGAGGACTGGCAAGGTATGACTATTATGCTATCTAAATGCTCTAAGAATGTTCTCTTTTTGGAGAACGCTTATAAAGTCTTTTATAGATGGTACTATACCCCGGCCAAATTAGCAAGCTTCATCCCATCTTATTCCCCCCTCTGTTTTCGAGGGTGCTCACAGGAGGGTACGATGTCGCATATCTGGTGGACCTGCCCCAGGGTCTGCAGATTATGGGTTAGAGTATACGCACTACTACGTAATCTTTTTAACACCACTATAAAGCGGGACCCTTTTGAGGCCCTTTTATGGAAACCGATTGCAGAGCTTCTTCGTCCTGAACGCCAATTAGCAGCACATATTTTTACCGCAACTAAACTGACCATAGCAAGGGCCTGGAAAACCCCGAATCTTAGCTTTGAAGCAGTTAAAAATTGTGTGAATGATATCATGGTAAATGAGAAACTTACGGCCATATTGTTGGACACGCATGATAAGTTTCTCAGGATATGGCAACCCTGGGTGACCCATAACCGTCCATCAAGATTTGACCTAACGCTTCTCTCCCTATAATGAGACTCCGTTCCCCCCACCCCAGGGTCCCCCCCCCCTTTTTCTTTCTCCTACTTTCAATTTCTCTTTCTTCCTTTTTATTCTGGCCTTTGGGCCTCAGTCTACAGAGTTTGGATATTTAAGATAACAAAGTTATTTCATACAAAGGTATGTTAGCTTCTTCGAAGTTAACCAATTTAATCTGACTTTATATCTGGTTCTTTTTTCCATTATGGCAATGTTACGTATTGCAATAACATCTCACTATGCATCCTTTAAATGTTTATGAATGTTTGCAAACATAATATTCTCTGTTCGCAGTCTACCGTTATGCTACTAAACGATGTATCCATCACTCTTTTGTACTAATCTGTTGATGTATATTTTCAATAAAACTCTTTGTACAAGAAAGTCTGCATGGAGTTTGCTAAAAAACACCTGAAGGACTCCAAGATGGTGAGAAATAAGATTCTTTGGTCTGATGAGACCAAGATAGAACTTTTTGGCCTTAATTCTAAATGGTATTTGTGGAGAAAACCAATCACTGCTCATCACCTGTCCAATACAGTCCCAACAGTGAAGCATGGTGGTGGCAGCATCATGCTGTGGGGGTGTTTTTCAGCTGCAGGGACAGGACGACTGGTTGCAATCGAGGGAAAGATGAATGCGGCCAAGTACAGGGATATCCTGGACGAAAACCTTCTCCAGAGTGCTCAGGACCTCAGACTGGGCCGAAGGTTTACCTTCCAACAAGACAATGACCCTAAGCACACAGCTAAAATAACGAAGGAGTGGCTTCACAATAACTCTGTGACTGTTCTTGAATGGCCCAGCCAGAGCCCTGACTTAAACCCAATTGAGCATCTCTGGAGAGACCTAAAAATGGCTGTCCACCAACGTTTACCATCCAACCTGACAGAACTGGAGAGGATCTGCAAGGAGGAATGGCAGAGGATCCCCAAATCCAGGTGTGAAAAACTTGTTGCATCTTTCCCAAAAAGACTCATGGTTGTATTAGATCAAAAGGGTGCTTCTACTAAATACTGAGCAAAGGGTCTGAATACTTAGGACCATGAGATATTTCAGTTTTTCTTTTATAATAAATCTGCAAAAATGTCAACAATTCTGTTTTTCTGTCAATATGGGGTGCTGTGTGTACATTAATGAGGGAAAAAATTAACTTAAATGATTTTAGCAAATGGCTGCAATATAACGAAGAGTGAAAAATTTAAGGGGGTCCGTCCCCACTGTATATCTATATATATCTCTATATATATATCTCTATATATATATATATATATATATATAATCAATATTCGCAAAATATACTGATTTATCAAAGGCTGCGTGTGGTTTAAACACCTAGGAGGTAGGTCATTTACTTTAAAGTAGGAGTAATGGCAATTTTATTTATTTTGGAGGTCATGGAGAGAAATTAGAACCCCTGTGGGATTCTCATAGTTGTCTGTGTCCCAGCTAGGGAGATTCACCCTCTCTATTTGTCTTGGTGACCAACATTTTGAGTTGTGACCAGAACAGAAATAGAGGTTGAATCTTCCAACGGGACACTAGTTCACTTTGGAGGGATTTACTCTCAATTCCTTTTGTGACTATGGGATAGGGAAGAAAAGGAAATTCTCCAAAATGGGATACGAACGGCAAAAAAAAACTGACACCGGTTATGTATAACCCTTCCTTACTCTACAATTAGAGATAAAAAATGTTTTGGCCGTAGTTCTACTTTTTAGCCATGTAGTAGTTGCAATCTACCCAGAAACTGAAATCCCCAAGTGAGTGCAAAGTATAAGAGGTCATCTGGTGACTAGTTTTCCCTCATTACTGTAAGATCACTCTGCAGGCTAAACCTGTTTAAACATCAATGATATAAAATAGTCTAAAACAGTCTTCAAAAGATGTGGAGTTCTAAGTTATAGATTTATAGTGCATGCTGTAGTTTGCAGTATGACAGAATCTGATCACAGTAAATATCGGGATAATGCTACCAATATAGATTATAGGTGATAAGCCTTTGTATGTTTTGGCCCCAAGTATCAGGAAAACATTTTCTGGACCCCCACCATTTAAATTTTTTTTGGGGAACTCCAAAATGTCATTCTCAATAGAACCCTAATAAAGTGTATGTAAACCCAAAATCCAGGCCTCACTGTATACAGTTTTTTAAGAAAATATATTTTTAATCTGCTGCAAATTTTTTTACCTGGAGAGCCTGATGACATCATATCAACGAATCGCGTTGGACCGAGCTTCCAGTTTTGTAATATCAGGTCAGTGGAATGCAGAAGCGTTCCAGGGAGTTTATATGCCTGACTGCTTTTATTTTACAAGCCTATATATTGTATATAGTGGAACTTTTAAGCTTGTTAAAGAACTCAATAAATGGTATTACACTACCTTCTGGCGCCTACCCAATTTTCTTGCATATGTGACAGTGAAGAGAAGTCAACGTGTCCGATGCATTGCTGATCAGGTTTATATTGTCTGCACACCCACGCAATCATTGCTGGATTCCTGGGACTACAAGTTGCCGTCAGGCACCATACAGCTCGCAGCAGAAATTCAAGGGAACCTGCGTAAGGACATCTGCATGTTTTGACCAGATTGGTGAACAGGCAGAAGCCCAACTAATCTCTGACACTTTACCTAAAGACACTGCATGCAGACACCTTTACACCTGACCAGTTGGAGGGTCTTTCCTGGGGAAAGTACAACATCTATTACATTCAGCCTCATTGGCTTGCTACTACCAGTAACATCTCTGGGCCCCACCATAGCTAGCTGAAGATCAAGGATACCCATACTTCAAGGACCTCATTTCATCAAAGAGTCTCTGCTCATGATGCTTTGGCAGATTACAACCACCTTATAGATATATGACCATTTATTAAAGGGGAACTCCTACACAAACCTTAAATATTGTTTACTTCATATTTCCTGTTACATCAGGGCCCAAAGGGTCGTCTCTTCCCCCTCTTGTTTCTGGGGTCATAAATCTGTTACAGCCTGTTTATTATAGCCATTTGACTTATTGCTATTTCATTGTGTGTTCTGGTGATCTCATTTTACTGAAATATCACTCAAATTGGGTTATGCCTGTAACTTATATAATCCTGTTGACTTAACCTCCCAGTAAAGTGTTGACTTGCAATTTTTACTAATTATTGGTGCCTTTTGCATTTTATATTTGCTTGAAGAATGTCAGAACCCAGAGGCGTCAAGGGGCCTTGCAAAGTCAGGGCAATCAGTGGAGGACAAGCAACTTCCAGTGGCCCTTGCAGGGGTAGTGCTACATAAATATCAGACTTTTTTTGTTTTTGTCTTAATTGAAAAATAAGGAAGGTGTATTATAACGTTTGGTCACATTTTTTCATTATTAGAAACAACTTGGCTCTGGCTGTTCGGTTGGCACAGCACCTCCAACAACTCATTCACCTGGACCAGGTTGGGTTTATCCCTTCTAGAGAAGCTAGAGATGGCACCACGAAAGTGCTGAATCTGTTACATATCACTAGATTCAGGAAAACCCCATGTGTCTTTCTCAATACTGACGCAGAAAAGGCCTTCGACCGAGTCAGCTGGCCATTCATGAACGCGGTACTCAGACACATAGGCCTGGGAGAGGTGATGCTCAACCGGATAGCTAGTATTTACTCCACCAGCGCAGGTAAAGGCGAACGGAGTTCTGTCAGATCCCTTCCCGATTACAAATGGGACAAGACAGGGCTGTCCCCTATCCCCTCTCCTATTTGCTCTTTCTCTTGAGCCATTTCTATCCAAAATTAGGTTAAACCCTGACATACACGGAATCTCACTGGGCCCCATGCAACATAAGTTATCTGCTTATGCGGACGACTTACTTTTTTCACTGACCAACCCAGTAGTGTCCCTACCCAACCTCCTAAAGGAATTTGAACTATACGGGAAGATGTCAAACCTAAAAATTAATTTCTCAAAGTCGGAAGCTATGGGTATTTCTATACCAGCTAACGATCTTACAAATTTACAATCAAACTTCCGGTTTAAGTGGAACACCTCTGCCTTGACTTATTTAGGCACAAGGATACCAACAGATCCGACACTAATATATGACAGCAATTTCCCCCCCCTACTAATTAAAACCAGACTACTACTGGAGGATTGGAATACGGGCCTACACTCCTGGTTTGGGAGGTGTAACCTAATCAAAATGTGTATATTACCCAAATTTTTGTACCTTTTTCAAGCCCTGCCAATCAAAATACCCCCCACATACTTCAAACGAATGCAAACTCTTTTTATGCGTTTTGTCTGGGCACACAAGAAACCCCGCATCCCCAGATCATAACTATCCAAGCCTAAACACTACGGAGGGATAGCACTCCCAGACGTCCGGAAATATTATCTTGCAACCCATTTAGGCAGAATGATAGACTGGCACAGACATAAGGAACACAAACTATGGGCACAAATGGAACAACATCACACAAACATACCTTTGCATTCGGCAATGTGGTGTTATGACTCACTTCCGTTGGAACTGAAAGCCCACCCCTTTATAGGTAACACTATAAAGCAATGTCTTTGAGCCACATTGCAGACCTCATTAACGACCACAGAATCACCTTTGATCCCGATTCTAGGAAACCCTAAATTTCCCCCTGGGATAGGATCAGGACAATTTCAGACATTGAGGGACTCTAGCTGTGTTAGGGCTTCGCAGTTTGCAGAACGAATAGACCCAACAGGTCCGTTTAGACTTGTATTCTGGAATGCAGTTCAAATCCACCATTTCCTCCAAACAATTCTAAACCCTCAATCATATACTAGATGCCTGACTGCCTTCGAAGAAATATGCTCAGATACAGAACCGATAACACAAGTATTATCCAGGATGTATACCCTACTAAACACACCTACGCAGCCACCTTGCCTGCCATGCATCACAAAATGGGAAACAGACCTTCAATGTACTTTTACTGCAGTTCAGAAACAAAACATGATAGTTCTCTCCCTTAAATCCTCCATTTGCACTAAAATACAGGAGACAAATTTCAAAATTTTGACGAGGTGGTATTTAACGCCTAGTCGCTTACATACTATGTTTACTGACTCCTCTAAATACTGCTGGCGCTGTCAGAAGGAGGTGGGAATGATTCTACACATGTTCTGGTCTTGTCCACGATTGACAAATTTCTGGACTGCAGTCCGCTCCATCTCTCAGAAATTCACAGACTTTCAGATCCCAAATGACCCGGCATTCTTTCTACTACAGGTATCTTCCATACCGCTCAAAACTTATAAAAAATCCATATTAAGACACCTAACAAATGCAGCCAAGTCCTGCATACCCATATTATGGAAACAACAATCCCCTCCAACTATATCAATGTGGCTACGGAAAGTAGAAGACATAAATAAAATGGAGGATTTAATAATGACGGCCCAAAACAGACAGGCAATATATCAGAAAACTTGGACACTCTGGAATATGTTCAAATATTCAGAAGAAGGTAAAGCCCTTTTTGGGAACCCGAATGAATAGACCCAGCGTATGGAGGCTAGCTTATGGAGATGATGATTTCAGCCTATCCCCATAATACCCCAATGATCCTTCCCTTCCCCCCTGTCCCCCCCCCCCAACTTTCCTTTCCCCATCTCTCTCTCTCTTTCCTTTTCTTTCTTCCTCTACTTACTTTTCTATTTTTCTGTGTTGTACTCAGGTTGCTGTTTCCTGATTAAAATATTTAAGTCTGTTTACTAAAGTATCGACAGACGATGGGAATTCTTGACTGCGGATTGCTTTATATATTCACAGCAATTGAAATTCTGGGATGTAATAATATGGAAACTATGTATATGTTGATAATAATACCCTAGAACAACATTTCTATGTCAAGCCTTCATGATGTATTATGTATTGTTACGATGCAATATCGGGAGGCGGCAGCCCTCCCCCCTACTGTTTTGTATTTTCCGGGCTTTGCCCTATTCCTTTGAAAATAATAAAATATATATTTGAAAAAAAAAGAAACAACTTGATGTATGATATTGACATCTGGGTTAAATCAGTAACAATATTCATGGTAAGGGGGAGGTGTATTATAGCACATCACACTGGTTAATGAAAATATACCGTACATAAAACATTGGTTTTTATATTTTCATTTCACAATTGAAAAAAGGTATATTGAAGTTAATGATATGTTAAAGTAAGAGGGAGGTGCAATATAGTACATATATTGATTTTGCTTTTAGATTTTGTAAGAGCATTTGGGAAAGGTGCACTGTAGCGCCATACCATAAACAATATTTTCTTCAAAAGTGTTTTAGTTCCTCATAGCTTTCCAGAGTTTTATACTGAAAACATGTAAGTTTGTTCACTGAAGGTCATTTTTATAAAGGAACGATGTTCATGTTTGAAGGTAATATAGGAAAATGTACAGTATTTTAACTATGCACTTTCCTGAATAGTCTATAGTGTGATTTTTTGCCTGGAGCGTCCAAGGTTGCATGTGAAGGACCAAGTTTTGTCTTGCAACGTCCCCTACACAATGTTTATCTCTAATGCCGCGTACACAAGGTTGGACTTTTCGGCTACAAAAGTCCGACAGCCCGTCTGACAGACTTTTGGCGGACTTGCGGCAGACTTTCTAACGAACGGACTTAACTACATACGATCACACAAAAGACCAACGGATTCGTACGTGATGGCGTACACCGGACTAAAATAAGGAAGTTGATAGCCAGTAGCCAATAGCTGCCCTAGCGTCGGTTTTTGTCTGTCGGACTAGCATACAGGCGAGTGGATTTCTGGGTCCGGCGGAGTTATGACGTAAAGATTTGAAGCATGTTCCAAATCTAAAGTCCGTCAGATTTGCGACTGTAAAAGTCCGCTAAAGGTCCCGTGGAGCCCACACACGATCGGATTGTCTGCCGGATTTGGTCCATTGGCGTCCGTCGGACCAGTCCTGTCGAAAAGTCCGACCGTGTGTACGCGACATAAGGGTTTTTCTGGCGTACTATGCTTGTATTAGACTATAACTAAAGCCAAAACATATTTTTCTTAATTTCTGCTAGGAAACAGAGTAGGAACCGGTCAAAATCACTGACATTTTTTTTTTTTTAATATCTTTGTTCTGTTCAAGAGATCTCTCTTCACATACTGTTGTGTAGACACAACAGGAAGTGAGAGGTGTTTTCCATGTGAGGGAAATCCCGTCTAATGCAGGCCATACAGGTTTCGAATTCCAAACAAATTCATCCAACCAAGCCTTCAATTTCATCTCATGTTGCTACAGAAAATACATTTTGTGGCCGGGAATCTTCTTTTCTTTCCAGGTCACAGCTCATGCTCATTTCTTTTTGATTATATTTCTTGCCTGGTTCTCTCATTATTGATTAGAAATTCATTAGTTTTTAACAACATGCCTGATCACTCATATTCGATGGCTGCAAAAAATCATCCCTTGCTGCGGCCCATTAATGGTGCAAAATTCAAATGAAAATTTTTAATTACTATTTTCGAAAGAAAATTTGTTCGGAAGTCGACCCATGCATCCCTATTGAAAGATTACCCTTTATTCCTGTTCTGGTGGCAACTAAAAAATGTGGACTTACCCACACTTTCAGTCCTGGTGACATTGGTGATCAGAACAATTAGAAAGAGCTAATCTCCCTGACCAGGACACATACAACAACAAAATCCTTACAGTGGTTCTAACCCCTCACCACTCTCTTCAAATCTAAAAAAAAGTTTTGACTTTAGTTGTGCTTTAAACTCAGAAATGCTTAGGACGCAACACAGTGTGATTGCTGGGACACGCTGTGTACAGTAACCCATTCAAAATGCACCTCAACACAAGACAAAAGTAGGTCCACCATTATTTAAGTGCAGCACAATACCCAGAGCAGATATGCAGTATATGTGCCTTGTAGTATGCTATTAGGGAGTGCATTGCAGCACACTGCTATACAGGTGGGGTCTTGATTTCAGGTTGACTCCAGCTAAGCCTAAGCTGGTAAAAGGTATGAGGCTTCCAGTTGCTTTTTTTCTCTTCCTCCTGCTCCCTCTCTCCCCTGGCATTCCTTCTGTCCAAGGACAGAGCCCCCCAGCACAGGGGCCCCCTCCAGACAACTGGACCCTGGACTCTGCTTTCCTGACTGCCAGGCTTCTCAGTATTTATGGGTTGTTCCCCCCACCTACTGAGCCTTGCCTCTTCAGGGATTGGTGGGAACTCCACAAATGTTCAGGCTGCAGTCTCTGCTCCTTCGCCCACTAGATTCTAGAACTTTCCAAAAAGTTATAGAAAACAGGTGAGGTAACAGGACAACAGCCCTTGAAGCCTTGCACAGTCAAAATCACAAATAAACCCCTGCTCCTCTGCATATAGAGCAGCCAAACTAAATGTACCTACGCTTAGTAACACTGAGGGTGCTACATTTTGTAAAGAGCTTAAAACAAACCTATCATGAACTCAATTTACCTTAGCTTTTATATGTAACACACTCCTAGTTAGGTTGCTAGGATGTTAGGTAAATGTAGTCCTTTTTGGCTCCTCTGTAATCATTGGAGCAGTTGTTGATTTCTTTAGGCTGTTGCTGGATAGCACAGTCTGCAGATTTAATTGCTCTCCCCTGCTTTCTAGAAAGTCCTGGAACATATAAGTAGAGCAAGGCAAATAAGCAGCATGAATATTTATGGTGCTGTGGCCAATCCCTGGGGAGGTGTGCCCAGAAGGTGGCTGAGAAGCACATAAATATTCTGAGCTGTAGAACAGCAGTGTCTTCCTCTTAAAGGGATTCCACCTGTCAGGGGGTAATGTGATCTATGCTGCACACGCAGCTCAGACCACATTTATGGGAGTGACGTCACCTCGGTCTGGCCAATCAAGCAACCGAAAAAACACAAAACCCGGAAGGAAGACAAGGTGAAGATGGAAGCGTCGGGGACCAGGGAGAGCCCTGACAGCGCATCGCTGAAAGGCTTTGTTAGTAGGTAAGTCTGTTTTAATGTTTTAGCATGCAGTGGGGAATGTTTCTTTTATTTTGCTCTGGAGGCTTTATTACCACTTTAACTTTTTATTTAAAAGGTATGGACACTCCCTGTTCACTGAAATCTGTCCAGGTCAGACAATAGACAGTGTTACCATGTATACTGAAATGCATGGAATTTATGAGAAAAGAATGTTAATGTATAGCCACTGTTCATTCCCTTTATTGTTTTACAGTTAGTGAAATGAAGGAAATTCCCCAGGTTTTTAGAAATGTCTTTCTATTTCAAGAAAATGTTGGGTTGTTTTAGTAAAGAAATTATACAAAAATTACTTTACTGCTCCAATGAGCCACTATTTTTTAATCTACTTGTTTTGTGCACAAGCATTTTGTAGCTAAAATCATTTCGTAGTTATATCCAATTTCCTAAGGGTCCATTTGGTACTAAAAACTACGGTTGCTGACCTTCTAGAGGTTTTTTCTTGCCACCTTTGATCATAATTATATTATTTTATAGCAGCTTTATAAATAGTTCTTTAGCTGTACTAAGTTAAAGTGTGAACATTGATACTGTATATCCCTGGTGACACACAAACAACAGTTTGCAGTCACAAGTCAATAGTAGTGTTTTACTAATTTGTCAGGTGGGTACTTTGTTGCCAGCAAAACAAATGATTTTCACAGAGATGTTCTAGATACATGAGATATGCAATTAAAGGCTAAAGTTTAACTATGACAGATGCAACTAGAGACTATGTAATGGCATCAACTAACAAAAGGTAAAGGGGTACTTGTGCACACACTATGCCTGTTACCCCTATGGCGTGTGACTGTTTGCGTCTCTAGTGAATGGGGAATCCCTGAACATGGTTGAAAGCACCTGGAGCCTGATATTCAATGTTGACTGGCTCAGGTGCAGGTCTGTTCCCACTCCCTGATGGGGGGATACAGGCACAGCAACAGGTCCTCTTAACTTCTCTCTAATGGCTCCATTCCCGCAAGTCTGTACCCAACATTGTCTTCCCTGGACTGCAGCGATCAAGCGTCGATTGCCTGGGAAAAGGTGAAGTTACTCCTCTCCAGGTGCAAAGATTTGTGGGAATTGAAGTTCACAACCTGTTAGCCTCCATTAACAAGTATAGTGCAGTGTACCTTTAAGAACTACAATTCCCATAGTCCATAGTGCCTGCACAGTGAGTCTTCTCTGATACTCTCAATGGCCCTCTTTCTCCTGTCCTCTGATAGGATCCAATCCGACTGCCAGGGATGGGGGAGAGCAGAGGGAGAGTTAGCAGGAAATTACCAAAGCCTGCTCTACGCAGATCCCTGGGGTGGAAGATGAGTGAAGGATCAGCACAAGGGATGGTACTTACATTGAATTAGAATTGTCCTGGCTTCTCCCCTGTGTTTCCCTGGATATGGCTTGGACAGCACAGCGTTTCACACATGGTGGACATGCCCGAAAGTCAAACATTTTTGGATTTGTATTTATAACTTTATATATTCCCTGACCCAAGTGAATCTTGCTAAATTTTCCCAGCATGCATTACTGGGAGGCACCGGGACATTTGAGGAAACTTAAATCAATTATACTGATGGAAGTCACCTACGATCTCCCTTGAACGCTTTTCGGCCATATTACTTGACAAACAGGTTCATTTTGATAAAGTATGGAAGCCCTGGATTGATTATCGGATGTCTTATGAAGTATTCTCAGTTAGCCATACTTTGATATGATAGGGTGCACTCTTTCTCTCATTTTATTCTTCCCCCTTCCCTTTCTCTTCTCATCTTTCTTCTTTCTGGGTCTCCCCCTTTTTCCTCCTTTTTTGGTTTTTCTTACTGCATATTCTTCCCCTTATATGTTCCTTTTCATCTGCCAGTGAGCTACACAATAAAAGACCCTATGCTATAATAAGTGATGTGTGGGAGAGGATGTGATCGAGTTGTGACGGTCGTTACGATCTTCGGTTACGCCCGTTCACCCCCATTGGGTTCAGTACTCATGGGGACCTATGTGATGAACTGCTGGTCTTCTCATCCCATTTTCCCTCTCACTCTCCAATTTGCATTTACAGGAGCGATAGGGAATGTGGGTACAGGTATACTTCTTTGCCCTTTCACCCTATTGAATATTCGTGATAGCTCATTGAGCAAAGTTGTATAAGAGGTGTTGTCATCGAAATATATTCATAGGCTACATCTATACTATTTTTTTGAGCTCGGATGTATTGTTATTATATGTTGGCATATTTCCTTTTCTATGTTTGACAATGTTGAAAATATGTAATCCTTTTCAAATTTTCAATAAAAAGAATTGGAAAAGAATTAGAATTGTCCCTTGTGCTGGTGGCTGCTCACTTCATTTAAATCTTCAGTCCTCTGCCCCCTTCCATCCCACATACCCCTGCAGTTGTAATCTTCCAGTCTTGCAGGGGTTAATATGAGCTGCTGGACCTGTCATAGGCACTTGTCAAGAGTGACATCTATGCAGGTCTTTTCCCCGCTTCCTCCATTCATAAAAGATGTGCTATAACTTCCTACAATGAAAAGCACCCTTATTGGGAGGTGGACCTTTTTAGCCAGCTGCCCCTCCTCCATTCATCTAGTGCTTTTCATTGCTTGAAGCTATAGCACAGCTTCTATAGATGGAGGAGGGAGGGGGGTGGAAAGTGGGGCATAGTCTGCGCTGATTTCTGTTTTTGCTGTTGGCTGCACTTAGGCTTTAAAACTACTAAAATCCACTGTGAGTTCACCTTCCTCATTGACGCCAAAGAATTTTGCCAAAATGGGCAAATTTCTTTAAAGTCTTAATTTTTTACAAACCAGTCAAATATGCTTATCCCTGCCGTTTTAGTAAAACGTTAATTAGGCGGGCAATTGAATCAAAATGAATTAACCGTAAGCTTTAACTTTGAAGTAGAACTCCAGGAAATGTTTTTTTGTTTTCATTAAGTCTTCCTAATTGTGGCAATAGTGCCCCAAATAGGGTCCAGCCTATAGTTTGTATGCCTCCTAGGGAAGAGTGTCACCAGTGCAGACTGGACTTAGAGTACACCAAAACTAAGCGGTGATCATATATCATTACCTGAGTGTTGTAGATGTGGCGCTGCTCATATGATGCATAAAGTGCTACCTGACTGAAAATTTTATTAAATACTAGTGTTTTGGTGACTCAATTAGGTGAGAGGATATAATCTACTCTAATATGTGTATTCTCATACGACTATAATTAAATGTAAACTGATACAAATGTAAAAATAATCCAAGCAGACTTAATATATGGTCATGTGCAAAAAAATGTATATAACACACAAAAATAGTAAACATAAATCCCAAATAAAGATAAAAATAGCGTAAAAATAAAAATGAAGATAAGAAATAAAAAAATATAAAATAATAAAAATGAGAATAAAAAATATAAAATGCAAAGTCCAATAAAAAAGTTAGTCCAATAAAATGGAATAATTGGTGTTCAATAAAGTGCTTAGTGATGGTGAAAAAATATATGTAATAATGCTGATCTAATTTCCTCTTCGGAAGGTGACCACAGCATGCATGACTTATCCGCGCTCCTACTGTGGCTGTACTCACCAGAAATTCCTTCCCCACCTGGGGTATGAGGCATTCACAGTATTTGCCACTGTGTAGTACCTTAAAGGCTGGCCAGTCCGAGATGTCTTTGTGGTATTCCACTCATGTACCATGTAAAGGTGAGAAGGACCCCAATAGTGTAATACTATTAAAACTTTTTATTCCCGTAAAAAAAGATGTGGAAATGTACTCACATTTAAGCATAAACAATAAAGCTTTTTTTGCTGACACTAACACCAACGACCGAAAGTGATGCAAGAATGTATGTTGACTCCGTCCTACGCGTTTCGTCACTCTGACGTCATCTGGAGCATACATCACCTCCATTTTATAGTGCACCATGACCTACGTAATTATGGTGGCCATTTTGATAAGATATTGCAGACCAAAGTCCAAAATGGCTTTTCTATATACAGCTACGGCGGTCATTTTCGGTGAGATTATTCAGACCAAAGTTCATTGTATTCTGTGTGTCATATTCATTCTGACCCTTGATTAAATGACAAATGATACCAGACCCAAAAATTAATTTCATATGCAATAAAATACAAATAAAATTAAAAATGAAATTAAAATAAATATAAAAGTAAAAATAAAAATAAAATAAAAATACCATTTCATAATTTTAATAGTAATAATAAAATGAAATTAACCCACTCCATGTGGTCATAAAGGCCTGGATTTGTAGATGCCCTATGTGGTAATAATAAATGAAGCAGGTTAATATGGAGTGGTGTGATATAAAAGTATGTATAAAAATAGTGATTAAAAATTGGAATATGATCATTTGAAGGTTTATGAATATGAAGAGATATAAAGAGATATGCTTTATTGTTTATGCTTAAATGTGAGTACAGTTCCACACTTTTTTTTTATGGGAATAAAACGTTTTAATAGTATTGCACTATTGGGGTCCTTCTCTCCTTTACATGGTACATGAGTGGAATACCACAAAGACAAAGACCAGAAATTAGATCAGCAATATTACATATATTTTTTCACCAGCACTAAGCACTATATTGAACACCAATTATTCCATTTTATGGGACTAACTTTTTTATTGGCCTTTGCATTTTACATTTTTTATTTTAATTTTTTTATTTGTATTATTTTTTTTTTATCTTGATTTTTATTTTTATTCTATTTTTATCTTTATTTGGGATTTATGTTCACTATTTTTGTGTGTTATATATATATATTTTTGCACATGATCATATATTAAGTCTGCTTGGATTATGTTTACATTTGTATCAGTTTACATTTAATTATAGTCATATGAGAATACACCTATTAGAGTAGATTATATCATCTCACCTAATTGAGTCACCGCAACACATCACTAGTATTTAATACAATTTTCAGTCAGGTAGCACTTTATGCATCATATGAGCATCTACTTCACTTTCTCTAAATCATTTACCCCACCTAGGTGGAAGTAATTAGTAGAGGCAGCAGTTCTCCTGATTCTTTCTTTTTTCTCCTGCATTTCCATTTTATACTATATATTTCTTTTCCTGCTGGTACTTTTTTCTTTCGCGCGGAATCACACGCATCCAATTCATTACCTGACTGCTGTTCAGTTCTGGAAGAACGCTTGCCCCCTGCCACTGCCACAAGAAGGAGAAGAGTCAGAGATGATGTCACAGGAATGGCAAGATGTCAGGAGCATCTAGTGCTCCTGCTCCTGATTCCACCATCCGGGTTTTGGCTATGGCACTCTCCTGGTCTGTCTGTCCACCTGCAAGGTGATTAATGTGGTCAGTCTCTGGGTGGAAACCAAACCTGTTATAAGCCAGCGAAACACTCGCTTGCATGCGTGTGTAATACATGTGTAATTCCTGATCAAGCCCCCTGTCTGTCTGCTCTACTGTATGACCATGGACCAAATTTTTAACTATTGCTTGAACTCAGCCTTTCTTTTACCTGGACTGTCATAGAACCATGTTGCCTGTCTGCCAAACGCAAGTACCTGTTTGCGCCTGCCCTGGTGTGGCTTCTGGGTAATCGCCGACGTCACTTCCTGTCCTAACCCGCACCAGATCGAGGCTTGGAACACACTCCGATCCCGGGATACAAAGCGGCGGAGCTAATCCAAAAAATACTGCTGGAAAGGCTCAGTGCCAGTCTAAAGGCACCTGAATTGTGAATGCACATTTTAAACATTTTGTATGTTTACCTTATTGGTTTAAAATAAATGTTATAAAAACATGTTGCGCAATGATGGATGTTTATTTCCCATGAGATACCAAGACTAATATGGAGATATGAGGAGTAACTAGTAGCAACCTAATTGGAGAAACGCCAGATAAACCCAGGAACGCAGGAGTGGTTATCCCAATTTGAACCAAAGGCAAAGTTTTTTCTAGGTTCTGGCCATTTCAGAAGGTGGTGGTGATTCACGAAGTGGTGAAAAGGTTCTTAAAAGCACGGATGTGAACTGGCGCACATTATGCATATGGGATTTAAATGATAAAATTGTGAAAAGGGATTATTGTCAAAAACTTATGCCTTGGTGTTTGATATTTTGCACTTGATAAATTGCACTATATATTGATATAGTGATACTTTGCACTATACAGTCACATAGTTTTGATGACTGCATCTATTTATGCACATTTTATAGACACCGTTTTAGTGGTAAAATTGCATAAGCACTTTAGGATCAGTGCAGTTACATTTTATGCGCTATACATATATATGTATATATATATATATATATATACACCTTTCATTTCTATTTTAAACTGTGTGGGTTGTGTTTTTACACAGTGATTGTTTACAATCACTTTAAAGTTATGGATATACATGGTATAATTGGTATACCCAAGATATTCAAGATGAGTGTTGGTTATCCCAATTTGAACCAAAGGCGAAGTTTTTTCTAGGTTCTGGCCATTTCAGAAGGTGGTGGTGATTCACGAAGTGTTGAAAAGGTTCTTAAAAGCACGGATGTGAACTGGCGCACATTATGCATATGGGATTTAAATGATAAAATTGTGAAAAGGACTTTGGGGATTATTGTCAAAAACGTATGCCTTGGTGTTTGATATTTTGCACTTGATAAATTGCACTATATATTGATATAGTGATACTTTGCACTATACAGTCACATAGTTTTGATGACTGCATCTATTTATGCACATTTTATAGACACCGTTTTAGTGGTAAAATTGCATAAGCACTTTAGGCTCAGCGCAGTTACATTTTATGCGCTATACATATATATGTATATATATATATATATATATATATATATATACACCTTTCATTTCTATTTTAAACTGTGTGGGTTGTGTTTTTACACGGTGATTGTTTACAATCACTTTAAAGTTATGGATATACATGGTATAATTGGTATACCCAAGATATTCAAGATGAGTTTTAACTCTGTTGAATACTTTATCAACATGCACACCCAAAATAGCTGAGGTTTTGACCATCCTAAATCTGCCAGAAAAATATTACTTAACCGCTTCCTGCCGTTGAACAAACGATACTTCATGTATGTATTTCACAATCACCCTTTACTATGCAAGTATTGTTTTCAATATACTATTGAGGTTTCCTTGTCAGGTTAGCACATCATGAATGAGAACAGAAAGTACCTAAGGAGCCAACTAACATAATTCACCTTATAAAATATTTATAAAGCCATGCAATTTGCAGTATGACTTGATACTGTAAAGCTTCTTTAATTAACAAAAAGGTGCTGTCAACCTAAAATAGAAACACCCAAGGCAGGCAACATATAGTAAAACATTTATTAATAATGTGAATCATATGCAGGAAAAGAAACATTCTAACACTATTGCACAATAATTATCAGGTTTTCTTGGTGTCTCTACATTTGCAGCTTTTTGAAAAAGTTTAATCAGATCTTTTTGTCAGTTGTTCATATAAACAGGCTGTACAGAGCAACATTACTGTTTTTATGATGTTTTCTTGGTAGAGAACAGGGGTCTTCAAAGTACAGCCTGTGAACCACATCTGGCCTACTAAGGCCCCTTTCACACTGGGGCAGTGGGGGCGTCGGCGGTAAAGCGGTGCTATATTTAGCGCCGCTTTACCGTCATTTTAGCGGCGCTATTCGCCCACTAGCGGGGTGGTTTTAACCCCCGCTAGCAGCCCGAAAAAGGGTTAAAACCACCTGCAAAATGCCGCTGCAGCAGCGCTATGCCGGCGGTATAGCCACGCTGCTCCACTGATTTCAATGGGCAGGAGTGGTGAAGGAGCGGTGTATACACCGCTCCTTCACTGCTCCAAAGATGCTGCTAGCAGGACTTTTTTCAGCGTCCTGCCAGCGCATCGCTCCAGTGTGAAAGCCCTCCGGACTTTCACTTTGGAGAGACTGCAGCAGCTGTTTCAGGGCGCTTTGCAGGCACTATTTTTAGCACTGTAGCGCCTGCAAAGCGCCCCATTGTGAAAAGGGTCTAAAACATTTTTACAAGCCTGCAGCTTAGGTCTTCAGACTCACTAGGGACATTCTCTGCACAAGCTCTGCCAGTTTGCGGTCCCTGTGCTGCATTCTCACCCCCGGCAGTATACAGCGCAGGTCCTGCAACCCGACAAAGCCCACCCCTCCCAGTGCCGCACTCTGTTGGTTACTAGCAAGCAATGGGGGGAAAAGCGAACTTAGGACTTTAATTGGGACGCAAGGGAAAGTTTGCGCCCCCATCCTTAATATCATGAAAAAGAGGGGGGGAGGTTGGGACTTTAAATGAGGTGCGCATGATGCAGCCCAATCACACTCACAGAGGTGCAAACATATGTATGTTTATTGAGGACCAATGATCAACATGGCATAAAAACGCATTGCATGCATTAGACATAAAATCGCATATAGGCAATAAATCTATGTATATACAACCATGGGACATTAGTAAGTACAATTATGCATCTTAATCCCCCAAACAAGATAAAAGTCATGTGAAGTAAGAAACATCTGAAAATTGGTCAATGTGTGCTTGATGCATCAAAGGTAGGCCCGACGCTGCGTTTCATTGACTTCAATCCACTCTTCAGGAGCCAGATGCATCTACATTCTATAAAAGATGTATAAAAAGCAATATAGTTTCATGGGTCTAACAAAATCAGCAGAAAAAGGGGGAAATTTAGGCATAAAGGGCCATGCCAAAAGAGGTTACTTACATGATAGCCAAAACTGGGACCTTGCGGCAAAACAAAGCCAGGGGTAAGATCGTTGGCATCCTAGTACTAATAAAGTACTTCAGTGCAGACCTGCTGGACCACCTGGCTCCTGTCCCCCTATTAACATCAGTGTCCTTTATCGCTGTAATTTCACATACAGTGTGCTTGTGTAACAGCGGGGCAGGAGATGGGAGGTGCAGCGGTGCAGCGGATCTGCACTAAAGTCAGGCCAACATTAAAGGCACACTGTACAGTGGTAAAAGACTCTGATGTAAAGGGGAAATATGAAGTGGACTCAAATGTAGGGGAGGCAGATGTTGATACAAATGTGCGGGGGGAGGTGGTGTAGGGGGGGATACGGTGGGGGGCTCTGAATGGGACATAAATTAGCGTGGGTGGAACACAAATGTTCAGGGAGGATTCTGATGGGGGCAGAAATGAAGGGGGGACTTTGAGAGGGCCATAATGTGCAGGGGGGGTGCTCTGATGAGGACACAAATGTGCAGGGAGAGGGGGACACAAATAGGCAGGGGGCACTTGTGTGGTACTTGTGGATGAGCCTTCATATTGATTTTAACATGTTGCTTCAATAAATAAATATATATTTACTGTTAGATTTTTTTGAGATGGTAACAAACAATAGTAATATAGCTGTATAACAGCTATATTACAGTAGACAGTTATCAGTAACAGTATATCTCAAATAGGTCAACGGTATAATAATGACTGGGGATCAAAAGCAATAGAACTTTATGGTACTATCTGGCTGCTTTCAGAGGACTCTTCAAGACGAGTAACCCCGAGAGCAGAGGCAAACACTCTGTTATGTCAGACCTCTCGCTTTTGTCTCCTGACACCACAGGCCCACAAAAACCATAAACACTGTACCTAGTTAAGTGATCAATAGCGTAACTCCCAAGCCAGACTACCCCGCTCATGCACTACATATACTGATTCCCGGGTATGGCACCAATAACTTCAGTTCCTTGGAAGAAGAAAGCCTTGAATCTTCGGCTAGCCACTTTATTTGGTGCACTTAGAAATCCTGTTTGGTAGGAGTGATGCGAAGTCTACTGTGCAACTCCTGGAGCAGAAAGAACACTTTTACTGCCGGGCACCTGATGAATGCAGCACAGTGCTCTTTAATGTAGGTAACCACAGGCAACATTGTCTGCATGTAGTGTCTCTGTAAAATGAGCAACTTTAAACGCATGTAGCCAATAGAAAATTTGTGAGGTACTGATGTTAGGCAAGAATTACCGATGTTAGACAAAAAGTCCTGGCTCGCAATTAGCATTCCAGTTAATTCCAAAAGCTATTCAATAGATTTGAGGTAATGGCTCTGTGCAGGCCGCTTAGTTTCTTCACACCAAACTTATCAAACTATGGGGTTGATTTACTAAAGGTAAATCCACTCAGCACTACAAGTGCTAGATCTGAGGGGAAGATCTGAAATGAGGGGAAGCTCTGCTGATTTTATCATCCAATCATGTGCAATTAAAAATGCTGTTTTTTATTTTCCTTGCATGTCCCCCTCAGATCTACAGTGACTGAGCTTCCTAGTGCACTTGCAATGCACTTATAGTGCACAGTGGATTTCCTTTAGTAAATAAACCCCAATGTCTTTGTGGGCCTATAGTTTTACACTTTTACATGGGACTCGGGGGGGTATCTAACTCTTATGGGGTGAGCACCACAATCCTCATTACAGTATTCAGCAAAAGTTGAATTCAGATGACAGTGGAGATACCATGGTGGGGCCATTAACTAGTTTTTAGGCAGGCTCCCAGTGTGTATTTTTTTTAACAACATTTGCAAATCTCGTAACGGCCCCTCTGTATAGTTCAGTCCTAACTGTAGTCTATCAGAGCCTCCACGTGGAAGCATATACAGTGGGGACGGAAAGTATTCAGACCCCCTTAAATTTTTCACTCTTTGTTATATTGCAGCCATTTGCTAAAATCATTTAAGTTCATTTTTTTTCCTCATCAGTGTACACACAGCACCCCATATTGACAGAAAAACACAGAATTGTTGACATTTTTGCAGATTTATTAAAAAAGAAAACTGAAATATCACATGGTCCTAAGTATTCAGACCCTTTGCTGTGACACTCATATATTTAACTCAGGTGCTTTGCCTTTGCTCAGTATTTGGTAGAAGCACCCTTTTGATCTAATACAACCATGAGTCTTTTTGGGAAAGATGCAACAAGTTTTTCACATCTGGATTTGGGGATCCTCTGCCATTCCTCCTTGCAGATTCTCTACAGTTCTGTCAGGTTGGATGGTAAACGTTGGTGGACAGCCATTTTTAGGTCTCTCCAGAGATGCTCAATTGGGTTTAAGTCAGGGCTCTGGCTGGGCCATTCAAGAACAGCCACGGAGTTGTTGTGAACCCACTCCTTCATTATTTTAGCTGTGTGCCTAGGGTCATTGTCTTGTTGGAAGGTAAACCTTCGGCCCAGTCTGAGGTCCTGAGCACTCTAGAGAAGGTTTTCGTCCAGGATATCCCTGTACTTGGCCGCATTCATCTTTCCCTCGATTGCAACCAGTTGTCCTGTCCCTGCAGCTGAAAAACACCCCCACAGCATGATTGTCAGAGAACTCACACAGCAAGCACCCGTCTCCATGCAGCAGCTGCCAATCCTCATTCTGTTAATGCCAAGGTGCATGCACGGAACCATAGCCAGAGTCAAATGAGATCCAGGGTGGACATGCACAATAGCACCTCTATGCGAACGCGCGCCCGCGAGTGGCAAAGCGCTAATGTGCTAACACGCATGCGCCAGTGCGCCAAGGTGATAATGTGCTAACGCACATGTGCCAATGTGCTAAGTTGCTAATGCGCATGCACGTATGCTGGCGCGAATCCTGGCACACAGCACCCTATATAAACAGAGAGTCTGCCTAGCATCAGTGCTGGATTGTCTTCAGCTTGTTCCTGTGTTCCTGTTGTTACTCTGCCTGATTGACCTTGTTCCTGAAAACCCGGCTATCTTCTGACCACTCTCTTGGATCTCCCCTGCCTTCTGAACCTGCCTCTACCTGCAATACTGACCTTGGCTTGAACTTATGATTATGGCTCTGCCTCCTGATTCTGTACCCTGCTGCCCGTCTGTTGCCAACCCTGCCTGTTCCTGACTACAGTTTTGCCTTCTGACTTGGTACCCCGCTGCCAGCCTGTTGCCGACTCCTGCCTGTTCCTGATTCTGCAGTTGATCCTGATCTGGCTCCCGCTGAACAAGTTTGGTGATCAGTTTCCACATCTTCTCAGCAGAGGTTCCTATATCTCCAAGTTCCAGCCTCCTGCCTGCAGGCGCCTGCACCCTTTCGTTGCCCTCGCACTCCCTGTACCCACTGCCAGGGGTGCTTGGACCGGAACCGTGCAAGAGACCACCCTCATCATTTCGGGCTCTGCTGTAAGGTATGTGACAATGATGCTGCCACCACCATGCTTCACTGTTGGGACTGCATTGGACAGGTGATGAGCAGTGCCTGGTTTTCTCCATGCATACTGCTTAGATTTAAGGCCAAAAAGTTCTATCTTGGTCTTATCAGACCAGAGAATCTTATTTCTCACCATCTTGGAGTCCTTCAGGTGTTTTTTAGCAAACTCCGTGTGGGCTTTCATGTGTCTTGCACTGAGGAGAGGCTTCCGTCGGGCCACTCTGCCATAAAGCCCCGACTGATGGAGGGCTGCAGTGATGGTTGACTTTGTACAACTTTCTCCCATCTCCCGACTGCATTTCTGGAGCTCAGCCACAGTGATCTTTGGGTTCTTCTTTAACCCAGCCTAAGTTCACACTGGTCCAACAAACGCTCCGACATTGGGAGCTCATGTCGCATGACGTGTGAAATTCAATGTTTCCCTATGGGAGCCGTCCTAACTGGTCCGACACAAGTCGTTCCGGCTTTAGAAATGCTCCCTGTACTACTTTGGTCCAACTTTGATCCTACTTCAGCCCATTGACTATCATTGAAGTAGGATCAAAGTCGGATCGCCGTCTCACATGATCCGACTTCGGCATTCGACTTGTGCTCAGATGATCTTGAGGGGGAACTCTGCGCCAAATTTTAAATAAAAAAATGGCATGGGTTCCTCCTCCAAGAGCATACCAGGCCCTTGGGTCTGGTATGGATCTTAAGGGGAACCCTCTACGCCTTAAAAATGGCGTGGGGATCCCCCCAAAATCCATACCAGACCCTTATCCGAGCACGCAGCCTGGCCGGTCAGAAATGGGGGTGGGGACAGGCGAGCGCCCCCCCCTCCTGAACCGTACCAGGCCGCATGCCCTCAACATGGGGGGGTGGGTGCTTTGGGGCAGGGGGGTGCCCTGCGGCCCCCCCACCCCAAAGCACCTTGTCCCCATGTTGATGAGGACAAGGGCCTCTTCCCGACAACCCTGGCCGTTGGTTGTTGGGATCTGCAGGTGGGGGGCTTATCGGAATCCGGGAGCCCCCTTTAATAAGGGGGCCCCCAGATCCCGGCCCCCCACCCTTTGTGAATGAGTATGGGGCACCGCTAGCAAAAGAGCTGCAGAAGATAGCGGAGGAGTCGGCAGAAGATCAGGACACCGGGAGGAGACACCGAAGTCGGAAGAAGACCCCCGGAGTCAGAAGAAGACCCCCGAAGTCGGAAGAAGACCCCAGAGCTGCCTAATAAATTACTTTAAAAATCTGTGTACTGTGTTTTTTAGTTTACACTTTTTTCCCTAGGTGAATGGGTAGGGGTACGATGTACCCCATACTCATTCACAAAGGGTGGGGGGCCGGGATCTGGGGGCCCCCTTATTAAAGGGGGCTCCCGGATTCCGATAAGCCCCCCGCCCGCAGACCCCGACAACCAACGGCCAGGGTTGTCGGGAAGAGGCCCTTGTCCTCATCAACATGGGGACAAGGTGCTTTGGGGCGCCGCCTGCCCAAAAGCACCCACCCCCCATGTTGAGGGCATGCCGCCTGGTACGGTTCAGGAGGGGGGGGCGCTCGCTCGTCCCCAGCCCCATGCCTGACCGGTCGGGCTGCGTGCTCGGGTAAGGGTCTGGTATGGATTTGAGAGGACCTCCACGCCATTTTTTTGGCATAGGGGGGTTCCCCTTAAGGTCCATACCAGACCCAAGGGCCTGGTATGCTCTTGGAGGGGGGAACCCATGCCGGTTTTTTATTTAAAATTTGGCGCGGAGTTCCCCCTCAAGATTCATACCAAACACAGTGCTGGGCATTGGCGGAGATCCAAGTCGGATCCCCGTTCATTGAAAGTCGGACGCATGCTGGCTTCATGTCGCAGGGCAAAGTCGGATCCAAAGTAGGACAGCTGTCATGTCGCACCAGTGTGAACCCAGCCTTAGGCTGGGTTCACACTGGTGCGACACGACAGCCATCCAGGAAGACCAATCGTCCTCCAGGAAGACCAATTGTTAACGGCATTGATTCGGTCTCTGCGCGTTTGGGGCAATACATTGATTATTTTTTTAAACCTTTAGTATCCACCACCACAGCTTTTTTAAAAGATACAAAACACATTATCCAAATAGTTGAGAATTTGCCTCTTAAGGACAATAGCCTTTTGGTGACAGCCGATGTCGGCTCATTGTATACGATTATTGGACATCATGATGCCGTTCAATCTGTACAATGGGCTTTAGGAAAATCTGATCTCCCTTCCCAGTTGCAATCTTTTATATTGAAATCACTAGAGTTCTGCCTTGCCAGAAATTCTTTCTGGTATGGAGAAAAATTATTTTTACAAACACTCGGTGTTGCCATGGGTGCTCGGTTGGCACCTAGTGTCGCGAACATTTTCATGGCACGCTGGGAGGAGGAATTTGTCTTTGGTAGTAGACCGGCACAGCTGGTCTGCTACCAAAGATATATTGATGACCTATTCATGATATGGGAGGGAGATCTTATTAGCCTCCAATTATTCATGTCTAGGCTCAATGGCAATACCAAAAATATTCGTCTTTCTTGGAATGCTGATGCTTCCTGCATAGCCTTCCTCGATTTAGAAATTTTTAAATATGATGGTGCTTATAGAACCAGGAATTATTGTAAGCCAACAGACTGGAATGGTTACATTCCCTTAGACAGTTGTCACCATAATTCATGGTTGCTCAACATACCCAGAGGGCAATTTATTCGCCTCTGGCGCTACTGTTTTCTTGATAGTGATTTTTTCTCACAAGCCAATGCTATGGCGGAGAAGTTTGTACAAAAAGGTTACACTGAAGCACATATATCAGAGGAACTGGCGAAAGTGGGTATAATGGACCGATCGATTCTGGTAGCAGATTCTAATAAAAATAAAAGTACTGACCAGAATGTTCCTCAATATAGGATCATCTTGGATTACAATATCCAATACAAAAAGGTAGAAAAACTATTCTTAAACACTGGGACATTTTAAAAAAGGATAATATACTAGGTCCAACTCTCCCAGCTCGCCCTAGATTTGTTTACAGGAGACCCCCCACCTTAAGGGATATCATAGCCCCTGGGGTGGTGGATCCTCCTGTGATTAGGGAAAATAGAATTTTTAATTTCATGTCTGGTTTTTATGCTTGTGGAAAGTGTCCAGCTTGCAAGCAATGCAAATTTATTGTCAAAAGGAGGAAAGAATTTTTAGCTACTGCCACTGATAAAACGTATCAAATTAGGAATTTAATCACCTGTGACACTGTGGGGGTAGTGTACATGCTACAGTGTGAATGCGGACTCCAGTATGTCGGTAGAACCTCCAGACCTATGGGAGTCCGCATAGGTGAGCATGTAAATAATATTAAAAGAGGCCTTAAGACACATTATGTGTCTAAACATTTCAGGATATGTCACAATAGAGATCCAAAAAAACTACAATTTTGGGGGATAGAGAAAGTGACAAAACACTGGAGGGGTGGCAATTTTATTAGGCAACTCAGCCAGAGAGAATCCCTATGGATACATGAGACTCGAGTAGCTGTTCCAAGAGGATTAAATGTTGAATTCGACCTCAACTGTTTTATTTCTGATAAGTAAACAGTTATATAAGGGTTGTTTTGCCATGTTTATTATTTCGTTGGTATGTAGTTCATATTTCATTTTGTGTCATATTATAAAGAATCTTTTATCATATTATACATATGTTTTATACATTTTATACTTAGTATACCAGATTATACTCTTTGTAAGCGAATGCTGCGGGTGTTTACAGGTTAAATATACATATATTTATTCTCAATAATTTTTTCTAAATCTGATTTTTTTCGTATAGATCTAAAGCTGTTACATACCTGTTTAATACAAGCTTTATTAGACTATAGTTAAGTCTTGATTGTTCTGTATATATGAGGCTATTAATTTCTATCATTTTTTTATTATTAATGTTATTTTAACTAGTATTAGCCGTGTCAGGGGTTGGTGTCTCCATATAGCTTTCTCTGCATATGACAAGCGGATTCCGTTTCCGGGAACCCAACACTCCCTGCTGACAGTCGGCGGCTATTTTAGCATCCAGGGTGACTCACAAGCTCCACCCTCGCTGACGAAGTCCGTGTGGACGTAACACCGCGTACGGGGGCGGAGCTTTGCCTGTGACATCACCCGCAGCCTTCTCAGGTGTTCGGACGCGAACAGTCTGTGTTTTTTTTCTTGTGAAGCTGTATTTTATTGAACTGCTTTCTTTCATCAAGTTGCGCTGTTCAGCGCTTTTTCCAATACAGCTCTGCTTTGATATTTTTTAATAAATTGGTAAACGGTATACACTTAGAGGATCTTTTTTTCTGTTTTTGGGGATTCTTACCTGTTACTACCTTATGAAACACTGTATTGAGGAACCTACAGAGTGATGTTACCCAACATGTCCAGTTTTTATGTGACTACTGGCGGATGTTGAATATCGGTGTCCTTAAGAGATCCAGGTTGCAACCAGTCCCTTAGGAACCAGGCTCATTTGACCTCCTATAATTTAGAGGTCCACCGCGTCCGGTAAGCGTATTTTCCTACTGGTTTGATGATTATTGGTGCTTGTGGGAACTACATCAGCATTTTTCCATCAAGATCAATGGCTTGGTTTATGAGATTATAAGGACATTGTATTTATTCTTTGCGCTGCACTAACTTTGCATTATTTATGAAGACGGCATGCGTCTGACTTTCAATGAACGGGGATCCGCCAATGCCCAGCACTGTGTTTGGTATGAATCTTGAGGGGGAACTCTGAGCCAAATTTTAAATAAAAAACCGGCATGGGTTCCCCCTCCAAGAGCATACCAGGCCCTTGGGTCTGGTATGGATCTTAAGGGGAACCCCCTATGCCGAAAAAACGGCGTGGGGGTTCCCCCCAAATCCATACTAGAACCCCTTTAATAAGGGGGCCCCCAGATCCCGGCCCCCCACCCTTTGTGAATGAGTATGGGGTACATTGTACCCCTACCCATTCACCTAGGGAAAAAAGTGGCAATGAAAAAACACAGTACACAGTTTTTAAAGTAATTTATTAGGCAGCTCTGGGGTCTTCTTCCGACTTTGGGGACTTCAGGGTCTTCTTCCGACTCCGGGGGTCTCTCCGGCGTCTCCTCCCGGTGTCCTGATCTTCTTCCGGCTCCTCCGCTGCCGCTCTTTTGCTAGCGGTGGCCCGGACTTCTGTCTTCTGCCTCCTTGTCTTCTTCCCTCTTCTCTTCTTCCAATGTTAACACAACGCTCTCTCCAGCTGGAATGCTGTCTGAGCGTTCCGCAATGGACTTATATAGGCGGTGACCCTGCCCCCTTATGAGGTCACTGTCCCAGGGCATGCTGGGACTGTGCCGTCATAAGGGGGCGTGGTCATTGGGTGATGTTAACCACGCCCCTTATGACGGCACAGTCCCAACATGCAGTGATCCGACTTTGATCCGACTTCAATGATAGTCAATGGGCTAAAGTAGGATCAAAGTCGGACCAAAGTAGTACAGGGAGCATTTCTAAAGTCGGAACGACTTGTGTCGGACCAGTTAGGACGGCTCCCATAGGGAAACATTGAATTTCACACGTTATGCGACATGAGCTCCCAATGTTGGAGCGTTTGTCGGACCAGTGTGAACCCAGCCTGAAGGATGATCAGAAGAAATGGAAAGCACCTGAGTTAAATATGAGTGTCACAGCAAAGGGTCTGAATACTTAGGACCATGTGATATTTCAGTTTTTCTTTTTTAATAAATCTGCAAAATGTCAACAATTCTGTGTTTTTCTGTCAATATGGGGTGCTGTGTGTACATTAATGAAGAAAAAATGAACTTAAATGATTTTAGCAAATGGCTGCAATATAACAAAGAGTGAAAAATGTAAGGGAACTGAATACATTCCGTCCCCACTGTGTAACAATGGATAAATCAAGGGCAGGTATGCTTGGAAGCAGTCCATTCCTCGCTTAATGCACACAGACACACCAGAAGTCCAGCACAGCACAGCACAATGACAGCTGAGGCATCCACTGGGCATCCACATCCATCAATTTCAGTTGGATAAACAAAGATCTCCCCTCACTTCCCTGAGACACCTAGGTGGAAAATCTCTCTGAAGGAGGAAGAAACAGCAACAAAAACACATTTTAAAGTTAGGTGCATAAGACTTTAGACCTTTCTTGTTTTTCCAGTGGAAAAATTTTTACACTTCTGCGAGTTACTATAAATACTGTTTGTTGCTGTCTTTTTACAGTATAGGCCTCAAGGACAGGAAGTGAGGGAAAATAAAACAAGTTGGTACAGAGCAATAAAATGATAACCTAGTCTGTTCAAACTTCTTTTAAATAAATTGCCTAGAGTCAACTTCATGAGAAAAAAAAGAACATTATCCATGACTCAACAATAAGATAGAGTTAAAAGCTTGTGGACAACCATCACACCTACACTAATGGCCAAAAGTATGTGGACTCCTCTCAAAAATTAAGTACAGGTGATTATAGTGAAAGGTTCCATGAAAGTGTCTCTAAAGCCTTAAAGTGGTTGTAAACCACGGCTGGTTTAAAAAAAACCACCTGTAAGACAATGGTATAATGTGCTAGTATGCACCGCATGCTAGCACATTATGAAATACTTACCTAGGAATTAAGCCCTCCAGTGCTGTGCTGTCACCGCTGAGAGGACTGACATCTTCCTCTATTCTTTCTTTGCATGCTACGGCTGTGTGATTGGCTGGAGCGGCGATGACGTTACTCCTGCAAATGCGTGCGGGAGTCCTCAGTCCTGGCACGAAGCTCTGATGATCCGGCAAATACCTTCAGAGCGAATGCGCCGGTGGTATTCACCCTGGGTACAACCAGTGACATCTTCTTAGGAGATTTTCATTTCACCTACAGGTAAGCCTTATTATAGGCTTACCTGTAGGTAAAAATCACAAAGCGAGCTTTACTACCGCTTTAGGGTTTTTCACCTGGAGGTACCTGGACTTGCTGAAACTTGCTGGATTATGCTACCTTAGGAAACTGGGCTAGAGAAGGACCCTTTTCACTGAAGAGTTGTTGCAGGGAAGCTGGATGGGAGCTGTCTCTAGACGTTGTCATTAAGACCTTTTGACATAGAGCTGCAGGTTTACCTCTGCTTTGAAGGTTAGATGCCAGTGCTTTCTACAAGGACTGCGACTCCTCCTACAGAGTCTCAGAATAGCTGGTTGTCTTCTTTACCTCCAGCAATACTCAAGACTGCTATTAAAGAACTGAAAAATCTGTCCTCCTGCACCTGCTTGTGTTTTTAGAGTATCCTGTTCCTTATGCTTGTTAGTGTGCTATGGAACTGGTACCTGGGCTGGCAGCCTCCAGACAGGTAAGGGAGACCTGAGTTATTTCCAGCGGCCTTCATAGGGGTGAGCACTAAACTAATTTACTACAACAACCTCTACTCTGCACATCTGAAATCGTTTGGTATACTTGATGATAATTGTTGGCCGTCACACATAGGTAACATTGTTCATGGCATGAAAAAGCCATTGCTATCAAATGGATAAACTTATTCCCCCCTAGTGTTGCTCAGTGTAAAATGTTAATCAAGTAGATCATGGAATGTGGGAAAGTATTGTAGGGGAAAAATAAACTGTTCCCCTTAGCTTTCATAAAACGTGAGACTTATGGTGAAATCTAGGCTTGAAGTGGTTGTAAGTCAGATTCAATAAATTTGACCTGGGCACATATATCTGTAGTGTTTTCTTATCTCTCTCCAAAGCCCTAAGTCCCCTGTCTTTCTGCTGGCATGATAACTTCTGACAAGTTCTCAGACACAGGAGATAAAAGCAGATGAAAATATGTGTTGGGGAGGTTGCTTCAAATAGATTAGCAGAGAGCTGGTCTATTCACAGCACAGCTCTGCATGTTTCTTTTTTCCTTTGCCTATGTGGAGAGGGGGGGGGGTGTGCCTTTCCTTCAATCAGCTGTCACACAGTGTATGCCCAGACTGCCCTCCCAATGCTGAAAGAGGAAGTAAAAATTCTAACATGATATGCACTTTCTAAAGAATATATAAAGCTGAAGACAGCAGATATATATATATGTACAGCTTATGTAGGGAGATTTGTTTCATCTCTGTGTATCATCTGAGGCTGTTCACTTCACTGGGTATAGGAGAGGGTTTACATCCACTTTAACCACTTGCTGACCAGTCACTGTATATATACAGCGGCAGGTCAGCTCTCCTGCGCAAGCCGACTAACCCGTACGTCGGTCCGTGCATGTTAAAGTGCACCCACGGGTCCCGCTGAGTCGATGTCCGCCAGCCACCTGTGATCGCGGTGAGGAGAGGCAAAACGGGGATCTGTCGGTGTAAACAAGGCAGATCCCCGTTCTGTCAGGGGACAACTCTGAGATCTGCTGTTACTAGAACAGCGATCTTTTTGTTGTCCCAGGTAGCCCAGCCCCCACACAGTTAGAACACCCCCAGGGAACACAGTTAACCCCTTGATCGTCCCCTAGTGTTAACCCCTTCCCTGCCAGTGTCATTTATACATTGATCAGTGCATTTTTATATTACTGATCAATGTAATAATGTCACTGGTCCCCAAAAAGTGTCACTTGGGGTCAGATTTCTCCGCCACAATGTTGCAGTCCCGCTAAAAATCACAGATCGTGCTATTACTAGTAACAAACATAAAAATAAAAAAAGTCCATAAATCCATCCCCTATTTTGTAGACGCTAGAGTTTGGGTTGACCGTGTGTAGGCAAGACCGCTTGAATGGAATTCCGTCGGAGTTCCGTCGGAGAAATCTTCGGAGTTTATTCCGACGGCAAAACCGGTCGTGTGTACGTGGCATTATTGTGATTTTTTTTTTTACCAAAATAATGTAGCAGAATACATTGTTGAATACAATGTATTCAACAATGTACATATTAGATTGAATAAAATGTTGGCCTGAACTAATGAATACATTTTTTTTTCCACCAAAGAAAGCTCTATTTGTGGGGAAAAAGGACATCAATTTTGTTTGGGTACATTGTCGCACGACCTCGCAGTTGTCAGTTAAAGTAACGCAGTGCCGTATCGCAAAAAATGGCCTGGTCATTAAGGGGGTAAAACCTTCCAAGGCTGAAGTGGTTAAACTAAATATGAGATGAGCTGACTTGGTCCAAACACCATGACAATTACGGTCTTATGCACACAGTGAGAAGGCTGAAAATATTTGCTGTAAAAAATTCCAATGCACAAAAGCAAAATTTACATGAGTACTGCCCATGAATTATTACGGCCATAGAAGTATTCACTT
The DNA here is from genome assembly GCA_037952925.1 of Lithobates clamitans. Taxonomy (NCBI): domain Eukaryota; kingdom Metazoa; phylum Chordata; class Amphibia; order Anura; family Ranidae; genus Lithobates; species Lithobates clamitans. The sequence goes on along the minus strand of JBBGZY010000382.1, from coordinate 501,656 downwards.
CTATGGGTGGCTGTACACAAAATTTGCTGATGTGGGAAAACACTGGGAGTTTTATGCTAGGCATATTTTCAGCCTTGCAGAGTCTGTGTGGCTTATAGATCACAATAAATACGTTTAGCTTCATATATCGTGCATGACAAAAGCACATATTTCTCAGAATCATGCACTTGAGATGGTCAAAGTTTACGCCTTTTATTTTATCATGCTAAATGCATATTATACAAACTTTTTTTTGAATATAACATGTTCTGGTCTCCTACCTGCTTGTAACTTTTACATCATAAAAAGTAAGGCCCAGAGCGAGAGAAAATAAAATGAAAGATAGTGCAGGGCCGACATGACAGGGTGAGAAGGGGAAGCAACTATGGGGTTAAGGATTGTAGGTGGAGATTGGGGGAGAGGTGGATTGGTTGGAGCAATAGGATAAGGAGGGGTTTGTGGCAGTGATTTAAGGGATAGGTGGGGTCTCCTGGGCAGCAGAGAAGGGAGAGGTGACAAGCAGGCAGTTTATTTCACGCTGCTGCTTGTCACAAATTTTTGGATCGTGGCAGAGGTGTACAGGATCCGGGCACGGCGACGGCAGCTTCCAAGGGGCTAGAGTGACTTTGGACCCAGGTTTTTGCCCCTGATAGAGACATTGGAGTTCGGGTCAGCAGCAGGGGGGCGGAGCATCCCACACACCCAGTGGTCTCTGCCGCTGGAGCGGTTTTTCCCACGGAGACTTCCCCCGAGTGTTTGGTCGATATAGGAGCACTGCCCGGGACCCGTCAAGACCACCGGCGAGGCGAGCAACAGCTTCGCGGATGGGGGCCTGGACGGGATCTCCGGCGTAGGCAGAGCTCGGCGGGCGGGGCCCCAGGAGGCGCTTACACACCTCCTTTGCCCGCCCAGCATCACAGTCCAGAGCTAACAGACTCCTCCCCCTCTGATGCTGTGGAATGTGGTGGAGTCTCGCGTGGGAAGAGCAATGTCATGGCCGCCGGGCTGCTACCAGCCATGGCCGGCGGCCCTAATATTCGATGGCGACCCCTGACAAGAGAGAGAGGCGGGTTAATAGGCAAGGAGAAGGAGGATGGTGGCCTGCGGTACTGCACGGGCTGGAGGTCTGCGCACGATATCGAGGGGCGGATCCAGTGCGGGGAGGCGGAGCCAGGTACAGAACGGATCTACGCCATCCGGGCCTTCCTCGCCTGGGGCGCTTCAAGGGTGGAACCACAGATCCCAGAAGTACGGTCAGAAGGTGAAATGTCCTGCTATGTAGCAAACGACTCGCAGGGACATCCGGCATCGGGGAATTTCTTGAGTGGTGACTGTTGGTGGTCCTCCCTGGGCAGCCTGGTAAGTCGACTAATTTGTTTTAACAACTTTCTTGGTAATGTAGTGGGTAACTTGTTAGGGTAGCTGATGGGAGCGCGGCAGTCCCTCACGGGGCCCTGCCGTGTGTTGCACCTGACGCGTCTGGGATTTATTAGAGGGGGGCTGCAAGACCTGGTGTACCGTTTTGTGGGAGGGAACGGGGGGGCAATTCCCTGCAGGTGGCGTCACGTGTTCAGCCGGGTGGTGGAGTAGTCATGGTGGGGTCAGGGATTGGACCCAGTGTGGTACCCCTCCCCTCGCCTTGGTTACGGCGGTAGCACCCAACACCACGGGGTCCATGGTACACCCCCTCCCTCCCAGGTCATAGGACTGCTGTTGCAGCATCACGAGAGGAGGCCGGAACATCACAGGAAGTCCCAGGAAAGGTGGACGCTGTGCGGACTGCCGAAGCAGCTAAGTGTTAGGGGCACGCTTAAAGCAGGATGTTCGGGAGCGATTCGCAGGGGTGAGTATGGGAAGATTTTCCATGCTACCTCTTGAGAAGTTTAACATGGATAGGGTTATGGCCGTGGATTCTAAGAAGGAAGATGAGGAAAGAGGTGGTACAGACTGATACCAAGGTTTTTCGCCAATTGGATACAGGCATTTGCCACTATGACGAGTGTCATAGGTAAAAGAACCCAGAGCACTGTTCAGCTCTGTTATAATATCACGGCGGTCGGGGAGGCCCAACAGTTCCGGGAGCGTAGGGCCATCCTTTCCTTTGGTGGGACCACTAAGACATCAGCCCCTGGATGCGGCTCATGCCCTTAGTGCAGGCTCCAAACCAGTTTTACAGGGGGGGCCGGTGGTGCAGCCTCCCCTGGACAACCGGCCACTAAGTAGTGGGGTTTTTATGTGGGCAGTGCGACAAGGACAATTGCAAGTCTGTTATTTTTATTCACATCCTGCTCCAGGGCAGGGAGGTTCTCCTCCTGGGTACCGGGAGGGGGGGGTTCTTGTTGGGTTAGGATCCCTTGCTTCCCTGGGTGCGGCTATGCCTGTGTCATGGTATTGGCGTTCCACTTTACAACATCCAGAGGTGCTCTCTATACAGCTGGGTAAGGAGATAGCGGGGGTCGCAGGGGCGGACCGTTCATGGTGAAGCCTTGGCCGGATTTAATGATTCGCCTCGAGCTGTGGTGACTAAGTAGGAGGCACACTAGTTTTGCCTTATCCATTGTTCTCCCCTACAGAAATGGGGCTCTGAGGGCAATTGCGGACGTCAAATCCGTTTTTCGTTTGCTCCATGTACACCTGGACGGTTTACGCCTGCTGTGGTGCTGCTGGCAGGATGAATTTTAAGTAGATCGTTGCTTACCCATGGGTGCTCAGTTTCCTGTGCGTGATTCAGTTCCTTTGTGGAATGGGTGGTCCAGGAACTATCAGGGTTGAATTCTGTCATCCATTAATTGGATGTTTTCTGTGCGTGGGGCCTCCTTCCGCTACAGTGTGTGGGGTTCTTGAGTCTATATTGCAGTGCATTTAGGGCAGAGTCAGTATTCCCTTAGTATATGGCATGAAGTAAGGCCCTACTACCATGTTTAGTTTGTTTCAGGTATAGTGATCGTTTCGGACGCTAGGGAGTGTCGGTTGCCGGAGGATGCATTGGTGGCCCTCAAGGCACAGAACCATGTGACGTGGGGAATGCGCAAGTTACAGCTTAAAGCTACATTCACCGTTGGGTAAGTTAATTTTGCATATCGCATTATCCCATGGGCTGGGTTTTTTGCAGCCTGTTAACGGCTGCTACGGCCGGAGTTAAGTCCTCTACACACTTTCTCCTTCTGAATCGGAATAATCGGGAGGACTTGAGAGTGTGGCACACATTTTGGTAGAGTATGATGGGAGATCAGTTAGTAGGTCGGAGTGGGTGATCTGCTTTGAATTGGAGCTTTTTACGGATGCTGCAGGGTCATCAGGTTATGGGGCTTTCTACCAGGGCGTTTGCGTGCAGCACCACGTTTCCTGGTTAGACATGGGTTTTCTAGGTCACATGGTGCTCCTGGCGATTCTTCCAGTAGTGCTGGCCATGGAAATCTGGGGCGAGTAGTTTGAAAATTAGGTTGAATTGTGACAACATGGGAGTGGTTCAAGTCATTAACCGCAGTTTGTGCCAACTCGATTTAAGGCTGTTGGGCCACAGGGTGCTTCTCTGCCTACAATTGAACATCTATTTATATGCGGTGCACCTCCCTGGGGTGGACAATATGCTAGCGGACTCCATGTCTTGTTTCAGTGGGATAGGTTCAGAGGGCTGGCACCAGCGGCCGAGCAACGAGGGGTTCCTTGACACGGGTTGGCTGTGGGAGATTTTTACTGGACCTGGGGTGGGATGGTTCAGGAGGTCAGTGAGTGAGGTTTTCAGCCTACACCAAGTTATGGCGGGAATGGTGGTAGGTGTGGAGGCTAGCGTGGGTGGATCAGGTGCAGTCGGAGGTAAAGAGGAGGGTCCTTTACGTCGTCTCTAGGAACATGGAGTAGGGTGTCTGTGTCCGCTATAGAGAAGAAGCTGGCGGACTTTCTTAAGTTACAAGGTGGGGGGATGTTACAACGATGTAAAAACTATATAAAACCGCAAGGATGTTAGGCAGCCTGTGGTCTTAATTTGTAGGCCAATTTTGCTACGAAGTTGCATTATTCAAGGTGGTTTTTCACTGGCTTTTTGGGGGCATTTTGGATTAACGAATGGGTCAGTATGGCTAGGAATTTTCGGGGGAGGGGGGGTATGTGGGTACAGGACGTGCTCTGGTAATAAGGATCGGTGGAGCGTTTTGCGGCGCAGGTCAAAGGCAGACCAGAAGGGCTAGGGTGCATGGGTGCAACTGTTTTCCCTGCCAGGTTCCACTATTGTCCGGTGAGCGTGGTGAAGCAGTTTTTTGGAGGTTCGCCCGCTAGTGGGGGGGGGGGGCTGTGCTGTGGCATGGGGATGGGTATCCGTTGTCCAAGTTTCTGTTTATAGACACTTTTCAGAGGGGTCTACGGGCAGCGGGTTTGGAGTAAGACAGTATGCCCGCACTCCTTCCGTATCGGGGTGGCCACAGAGGCTGCTCGGTATTGGTGGGATGAGGTGGCTGTTGAGTGGATTGGGAGACAGGTCTCCAGAGGATTCCATAGTTACATGCGCCCTCTATGGTGGCTGATTAATCAAGGACAATGGGGGGGGGGTTATCATGCTGGGCGAGTATTCATGGTGGTGTGGGGGTTATCCAGTGGTTTGGTTCTTTCTTTCAGATGAAGGGCAACGCGCCTCGTCTGGATCTGGGGATCACTCTTATGTTTTGGGGGGTCAGGCAAGCTGCAGTTTAAGATGGATGGTAGGCAGCTAGGCACTTCCAGGTGGGAGCCGGGTGTCCGCTGGTTAAGGGTACCGGAGATGAGGTGGAACAGGGATGTGCCTGAGGCGCATTACTTTGCAAGCCTTGAGAGGCCAACGGACAGTGTGGTAACACAGGTCAGTGGGAACGATCTGGGTGGTACGCTTCAATAGGGAGCTCATTTGGGAGTTTGAATTAGATTTTCCGACGGCTCTGTACAGCCTTCACGGAGGTGCTGGTCTTGTGGACCTACATGGTGGCTCAGACGACTTGGCGTAGGGCACAGTCATTTCTGAGAATTTACAAAACTCAAACAAAAAAAAAGTTGATAAAGTGGTGAGTCGAATTTTATTCGGAATGGGGGCATGGTTACTCACCATTTAGTATTGGAGTTGGATACCGGGCGGTATTTAAGGGGGGATAGGGGTCAATTTATGAGTGGTGGGTATTGACTTGTGGTCCCTGGAGTTGCAGGATGGCATTCATCGTGCATTGCGGGTGTGGCGGGGCCCTCAAGGGTAAGGTGTCACCCTTTTTGGCGGTGTCGGCGGTTGGTCTTTTGGCGGTGGAAGAAAATACAATTGGGATGGAAGTGTGGGGGGCTAATCAGTTGTATGTGCCCCTCTGGTGTATTCCAGTTACTAAGGTTAGCTGGAATACAGTAATGGTGCACTGCAGGTGTGGGTTGTCTTCGAGCTGGTGTGTCACGGCTGGAGGCCTGGTATGGTAAAAGGTCCCGCAGTGTTACAAGTGGAACAAGTTGGAATTCTGGGAGCCGTCAATAGACCAACAGGCTGATAAGTTGTTTTGTTAATAAAAGGCTTCTATGGCCATTTGTACTCCAGTTCATGTGTGGTCTCATTAATTTAATTAATAGCAAGGGGAATGGTGAGTACTGATGGTCGGGCAGACACAAAACAAGGTGGGACATGTTATCTACACTGGTCAAGTAAGGCCCGGAGCAAGAGAAAATGAAATGAAAGATAGTGCAGGGCCGGCATGACAGGGTGAGAAGGGGAAGCAACTATGGGGTTAAGGATTGTAGGTGGAGCATGGAGGAGAGGTGGATTGGTTGGAGCAATAGGATGAGGAGGGGTTTGTGGCAGTAATTTAAGGGATAGGTGGGGTCTCCTGGGCAGCAGAGAAGGGACAGGTGACAAGCAGGCAGTTTCCCACCCACCCTCCCTGTGTTTTGTTTTAGTTTGGTTGGTTTGCTTTATCTCTTTGCAGGTGCAATATGAGCAGAGGACGTCATGACAGCTGATCGTGAGGCGGTGGTTGGTCCTTTGACGATGGAAGAAAATACGGTTGAGATGGAAGTGTGGGGGGATCATCGGTGGTATGTGCCGCTCTGGTGTATTCCAGGTGCTAAGGTTAGCTGAAATATGGTAATAATGCACTGCGGGTGTGGGTTGTCTCCGAGCTGGTGTGTCACAGCTAGAGGCCTGGTATGGTAAAAGGTCCCGCAGTGTTACAAGTGGAACAAGTTGGAATTTTGGGTGCCGTCAATAGACCAACAGGCTGATAAGTTGTTTTGTTAATAAAAGGCTTCTATGGCCATTTGTACTCCAGTTCATGTGTGGTCTCATTAATTTAATTAATAGCAAGGGGAATGGTGAGTACTGATGGTCGGGCAGACACAAAACAAGGTGGGACATGTTATCTACACTGGTCAAGTAAGGCCCGGAGCAAGAGAAAATGAAATGAAAGATAGTGCAGGGCCGGCATGACAGGGTGAGAAGGGGAAGCAACTATGGGGTTAAGGATTGTAGGTGGAGCATGGAGGAGAGGTGGATTGGTTGGAGCAATAGGATGAGGAGGGGTTTATGGCAGTAATTTAAGGGATAGGTGGGGTCTCCTGGGCAGCAGAGAAGGGACAGGTGACAAGCAGGCAGTTTCCCACCCACCCTCCCTGTGTTTTGTTTTAGTTTGGTTGGTTTGCTTTATCTCTTTGCAGGTGCAATATGAGCAGAGGACGTCATGACAGCTGATCGTGAGGCGGTGGTTGGTCCTTTGACGATGGAAGAAAATACGGTTGAGATGGAAGTGTGGGGGGATCATCGGTGGTATGTGCCGCTCTGGTGTATTCCAGGTGCTAAGGTTAGCTGAAATATGGTAATAATGCACTGCGGGTGTGGGTTGTCTCCGAGCTGGTGTGTCACAGCTAGAGGCCTGGTATGGTAAAAGGTCCCGCAGTGTTACAAGTGGAACAAGTTGAAATTTTGGGTGCCGTCAATAGACCAACAGGCTGATAAGTTGTTTTGTTAATAAAAGGCTGCTATGGCCATTTGTACTCCAGTTCATGTTTGGTCTCATTAATTTAGTTAATAACAAGGGCAATGGTGAGTACTGATGGTCGGGCAGACACAAAACAAGGTGGGACATCTTATCTACACTGGTCAAGAGTTTTGAAACAGACAACCCTTATCTTTGTTTTTAATGAGGTTGTCTATATAATGCAGATATTTGCCATCTACTACTGACCCCTCTGGGTAGCATCAGAAAAGTGGTCCTGCTCTCATTAGGGTACATGTACACAGACAACTGCAGTGTGATCCTGATAAACCGATGGTTGAGCTTTGGCTGGGCCTGCTGTACATCCAACATGGCTCACGACAGAAATGATTCATGTATTTTAAAACTGTGGGTGCAATAAATATTTCCCTATTTAGACAGGCAACATTCAGGTGAAGTAATATTTCATCTACTGCACTTCTTTAAAGCAGGCATTTCCCTGGATCTTCGAAAATGCACATCAAAATTTTGAGAAATATCTTAATGTACTGACAGGAACTCTCTGTAAGGCACAGGTGAAGTAGCCTTCTCAGGGAACATCTGTGGAAATCTTGGCTGCAACACCAGTGCTTCAACAAACCATGAAGTGGAATTCAGGTGCATGTAAGTGTAGCACTACCCCCCAGGAGCCGCTAGAAAGATGCCCAGGGTTATTTTTCCCAGTTGCCCCAAAGCCAGGCACACAACCACAGTTACTCTCTGCCTCAATGAACAGTCCAGGGGTTTTATTTTTGGGTAACTTGGATGGGGTTAGGGAATTGAATGGGATACTCAAAACTACAGTGGGGACGGAAAGTATTCAGACCCCCTTACATTTTTCCACTCTTTGTTATATTGCAGCCATTTGCTAAAATCATTTAGGTTCTTTTTTTTCCTCATTAATGTATGCACAGCATCCCATATTGACAGAAAAACACAGATTTTTTGACATTTTTGCAGATTTATTAAAAAAGAAAAACTGAAATATCACATGGTCCTAAGTATTCAAACCCTTTGCTGTGACACTCATATATTTAACTCAGGTGCGGTCCATTTCTTCTGATCATCCTTGAGATGGTTCTACACCTTCATTTGAGTCCAGCTATGTTTGATTATGCTGATTGGACTTGATTAAGCCACACACTTGTCTATATAAGACCTTACAGCTCAGAGCAAATGAGAATCTTGAGGTCAAAGGAACTGCCTGAAGAGCTCAGAGACAAAATTGTGGCAAGGCACAGATCTGGCCAAGGTTACTAAAAAAATTCTGCTGCACTTAAGGTTCCTAAGAGCACAGTGGCCTCCATAATCCTTAAATGGAAGACGTTTGGGACGACCAGAACCCTTCCTAGAGCTGGCCGTCTGGCCAAACTGAGCTATTGGGGGAGAAGAGCCTTGGTGAGAGAGGTAAAAAAGAACCAAAAGATCACTTTGGCTGAGCTCCAGAGATGCAGTCGGGAAATGGGAGAAAGTTGTAGAAAGTCTACCCTCACTGCAGCTCTCCACCAGTCTGGGCTTTATGGCAGAGTGGCCCGACGGAAGCCTCTCCTCCGTGCAAGACACATGAAAGCCTGCATGGAGTTTGCTAAAAAAACACCTAAAGGACTCCAAGATAGTGAGAAATAAGATTCTTTGGTCTGATGAGACCAAGATAAAACTTTTTGGCCTTAATTCTAAGCGGTATGTGTGGAGAAAACCAGGCACTGCTCATCAACTGTCCAATACAGTCCCAACAGTGAAGCATGGTGGTAGCAGCATCATGCTGTGGGGGTGTTTTTCAGCTGCAGGGACAGAACGACTGGTTGCAATCGAGGGAAAGATAAAGATGATAGCGGCCAAGTACAGGGATATCCTGGACGAAAACCTTCTCCAGAGTGCTCAGGACCTCAGACTGGGCCGAAGGTTTACTGTCCAACAAGACAATGACCCTAAGCACTAAAATAACGAAGGAGTGGCTTCACAACAACTCTGTGACTGTTCTTGAATGGCCCAGCCAGAGCACTGACTTAAACCCAATTGAGCATCTCTGGAGAGACCTAAAAATGTCTGTCCACCAACGTTTACCATCCAACCTGACAGAACTGGAGAGGATCTGCAAGGAGGAATGGCAGAAGATCCCCAAATCCAGGTGTGAAAAACTTGTTGCATCTTTCCCAAAAAGATTCATGGCTGTATTAGATCAAAAGGGTGCTTCTACTAAATACTGAGCAAAGGGTCTGAATACTTAGGAACATGTGATATTTCAGTTTTTCTTTTTTAATAAATATGCAAAAATGTCAACAATTCTGTGTTTTTCTGTCAATATGGGGTGCTGTGTGTACATTAATGAGGGAAAAAAATGAACTTACCGGTAAATGATTTTAGCAAATGGCTGCAATATAACAAAGAGTAAAAAATTTAAGGGGATCTGAATACTTTCCGTCCCCACTGTATGTACAAATAGGAGGACACTTATCTTCCATAGAATATAGAGCCTGTAGCAAACTTTTTTTTTTTCATAAATCTTTTTTATTAATTTTCTTAACAAATAAAGAACACAAATCACAACAACAAAAATCACAATAAAAAAACATCATACACATTGAACTGTAAATATGAATAAAAACTAGTTCAAAATCCAATGTAACAATAATAAATCTATAAGAGAAAGGGGGAAAAAAAAAGAGAGACAAGAATTAGTTCCTTCTCTCCCCAATGGATCCAAACCTATAATCATAAAAGTTCATATGTTATGGATAATGGCCAATGGTCAAGATAGAGATTAATATAAGAATACAATATCGAAGTAGGCCTACCCAAACACTCGGACCTAAGCTCTAGTTCTAAAGCAGTAAAAAAAATGTCCTATGGAAATTGTGTATAAAAGGTGTGATGAAGCTGAAAATATCTAGATAGATGGGAATTTGGAACATTAAAAGTCGAAGTTAGCATAGAAAAAGTGGATAATTTCTGATCGGTAATCACCTGAGAGAGTATTTTTATATTATACTTAGTCCATGCAATAGGCTCCGGTGTCTTAAAAAATTGAGGAAGAATAGGCTTAAACCATAAAGGTACATTTGGAGAAAAAGCATCTTTAGGGTAATGCTCACATCTAAGACCAGCCTCCCAGGCTCGCATAGTAGTAAGCATTGAATGAGTCAACAAATATGGTGCCCTACGACCCCTAAATAAAAGAGCCCTAAGAGCATCCATGGAACCTACTACTGCTGCTTCCAACTGGGTAGAGGAGTTATATAAACCAGGATTTAGCCACCATGTGGTCGTAACCAGCTGGGTGGCCAAAAAATATTTATATAAGTCCGGAAAGGCTAGACCTCCCTGTTCACAAGGGCACATCAAGGTGGTTACTTTATACCTGGGGTTCTTTGTACCCCTTAGAAACAATGAAAAAAGTTGATTTAATTTTGTAAAGAAGGACATAGGGAGCCACTGGCCTGTAGCAAACTTAAAGTGGATGTATACCCTCACATAAACCCAGTGAAGTGAACAGCCTCAGATGATACACAGGGATGAAACAAATCTCCCAACATAAGTTTTACATGCATATCTGCTGTCTTCATCTTTATATACTGTTTAGAAAGTGCACATCCTGTTAGAATTTTATCTTCCTGATTCACCTGTGGGTGTGGATTCTTGTCATACACTGGGAGACAGCTGATTGGAGGAAAGGCACACCCCCCTCTCCACATAGGCAGAAAAAGGAAGAAACAAAGCAGAGCTATGCTGAGAATAGACCAGCTCTCTGATAATCTATTTATAGCACCCACCCTGACACAAAATTCAGCCTGGTTTTATCACAGTTGACAGAGAACTTGTCAGAAGCTATCATGCTGATAACAGAAGAACGAAGCAGGAGAAAGCCACGGGACTCGGGGCCTTGAAGAGAGATAAATAAGCACTACAGATTAATTTGCCTAGATCAAATTTCATGAATCGTGTTTACATCCACTTTAAGGATAGTAATCTCCCTCTAGTGAAAAGCCTACGCAAAATCCTTTCACTGGGAATTAGTCTAAGCTCTTCAAGACACAGTCTCTAGGATCTCTCTCTCCAGTCTGTACACACAAATGTCCTTAGAAAATTGGTTGCCACCTTCTTATATACATACCAAACTTTCTCCCTGTGATACTAAGACTAGATGTTCAGACGACGGTCCCTCGGTCAGCTTTCTGCAGCTTCCAGCAACGCAGGCCTACAGATGGCCCACCTAAGGCCTCAGACCCTGCAGGCACATGACAGGATGACCTAAGGGGGCAAGCAGCCCCCCCTTAGGCTGTAATTTCCTTCTAAGGAAAAAGACCCACTGCTCTCTGTCCCAGAGTATTTATACAGGGCGGGCGATCCTCCTGAGGGATTGGCCAGGGCTGTATGGATATTTAGCTGCTGATTAGACTCTTCCTGACCACTAATTTCCAGATCTTTCTGGACTAGTCGGGGAAGCATTCAATCCTGCAACTACTGGAACCTAAAACAGACCAAAACAATCAATACGCCACACTGGTTACAGTGAGGCAAACTAAATTTGCCTAACAACGAACAGCAGTTCCACTGGGTACAGTGAGCCAGAACAAAATTTACCTAATCCTAGCACCTATCTAGGAGGGTGCTACATTAGTAAATTAATTACTATTTGATTTAAAATAGAATTTGTAGAATTGCATGCAGAAGAGATTTGAGTGTAAGAGGGGAAGGTCCACTTTAACTCCTTCTCATTGACAGTAAGCAAATATGCAGCCTCTTGGCGGGTGGGCCTTGATGCCAAGTGGCTGCATATTTGTGTACCAGATTGTGAATACAGTTGTGCCTAGAGTACTCTCCCGACACAGTTACCGGCTACTCGCGATCGGGAGATTTCCGATCATGTGACTGCTGTGGCAGTCAATTACGGCAGTCACATTATCATAAACCCCGCCCCGCCTCGGGGCATCTGAAACCCCTTAAAGGGCCAGGAGGCACCTTTGCCAAGGGGTTCATGAGTATTCTTCAGTTTAACAGTTATTGCAAACAGCATTGGCATAGGTTTTCTATACTCGTTAGAAAATGAGACCTTTCCATGTCATTACACAGAGTAGTCAGTAGCAAATTGTGGGTCTTCATTTATCTGGAAATCCCCTATGAATCTGACCTTCCAGTCATACAATAATGGGGAACAACATAATCTGTTGCTCATAGCTAACATTTACATTAAAGTGATTGTGATTTTAAAGCCTCGTTTTGTTTTCATTAAAAATACCAAACATGTCATACTTACCTGCTCTGTGTAATGGTTTTGCCCAAATTCTCTTCTTCTCGGGTCACTTTTCGGTGCTCTTGGCCCTCCCTCCTACTGAGTGCCTCCACAGCAAGTAGTTTACTATGGGGCATCTGATCCGCTGCTCAGACATGGAGCTGTGACCCGGCCCGCCCCCTTTCTCTCCTCATTGGCTAACTGACTTTGATTGGCAGCAGTGGGAGCCAATGGCGCCACGCTGCTGTCTCAGCCAATGAGGAGGGGAATCCTGAGATACTCCTGCAACATCTAGATGGACTTCAGGTTAGTGTTAGGAGGGCTTTGAGGGGGCTGCTGCACGCAGAAGGCTTTTTATCTTAATGCATAGAATGCATAAAGGTGAATAACCTTATGTCTTTACAACTCCTTTAAGCCAAGCAGAAAATTATATTCTAGCAATAAACATAGTTTTAGTGTTATAAAATGTAAGACTTTTTATGACTTTAGAATCATTCCTTTCAGCATAAGCATAGACAAGACAAATACAGTGCCTTGCAAAAGTATTCACCCCCCTTGGCATTTTTCGTGTTTTGTTGCCTCACAACCGGGAATTAACATGGATTGTTTGAGGATTTGCATTATTTAATTTACAGAACATGTCCACAAATTTGAAAATGTTTTTTATTTTATTGTGAAGCAAACAACAAACAGGACAAAATAACAGAAAAAGTCAATAAGCATAACTATTCACCCCCCTAAAGTCAATACTTTGTAGATCCACCTTTTGCGGCTATAACAGCTCCAAGTTGCTTTGGATAAGTCTCTATGAGCTTGCCACATCTTACCACTGGGATTTTTGCCCATTCCTCCTTGCAAAACTGCTCCAGCTCCTTCAAGTTGGATGGTTTGAGCTTGTGAACAGCAATCTTTAAGTCTGACCACAGATTTTCTATTTGATTGAGGTCTGGGCTTTGACTAGGCCATTCCAACGCATTTACATGTTTCCCCTTAAACCACTCAAGTGTTGCTTTAGCAGTGTGTTTGGGGTCATTGTCCTGCTGGAAGGTGAACCTTCGTCCTAGCCTCAAATCACACACAGAGTGGTACAGGTTTTGCTCATGAATATCACTGTATTTAGCACCGTCCATCTTTCCCTCAAGTCTGACCAGTTTCCCAGTCCCGACTGCTGAAAAACATCCCCACAGCATGATGCTGCCACCACCATGTTTCACTGTGGGGATGATGTTCTTTGGGTGATGTGATGTGTTGAGTTTGCGCCAGACATAGCGTTTTCTTTGATGGCCAAAAAGTTCAATTTTAGTTTCATCAGACCAGAGCACCTTCCTCCATACATTATGGGAGTCTCCCACATGCCTTTTCGCAAACTCAAAACGTGCCATTTAGTTTTTTGCTTAAACTAATGGCTTTCTTCTGTCCACTCTGCCATAAACCCCAACTCTATGGAGCGTACGGCTTACTGTCGTCCTATGTACAGATATTCCAGTCTCTGTTGTGGAACTCTGCAGCTCCTCCAGGGTTACCTTAGGTCTCTAACCTAACCCTGACTTGTACTTCTCAACAACATTGTCCCTTATTTGTTTGGAGAGTTCCTTGGTCTTCATGGCACTGTTTGGTTAGTGGTGTCTCTTGCTTAGGTGTTGCAGCCTCTGGAGCCTTTCAAAAAGGTGTGTATATGTAATGGCAGATCATGTGACACTTAGATTGCACACAGGTGGACATCATTTCACTAATTATGTGACTTCTGAAGGCGACTGGTTGCACCAGAGCTTTTTATGGGTTTCATAACAAAGGGGGTGAATACATACGCACATGCCAATTAACAGTTTTTAATTTGTGAAAAATAGTTTTATGTATATATTTTTCTAATTTTACTTCACCAACTTAGACTATTGTGTTCTGATCCATCACATATAATTCAAATTAAAAAAACATTGAACTAAAGGCTGTAATGTAACAAAATAGGTAAAAAGCCAAGGGGGATACTTTTGCAAGGCACTGCATATAAATGGAACAGCTGTTTAAACATGCATCTACTTTTCAAAGGCATGAACAGGTGTGTAATACTCAACCATGGCAACAGAACATCCCATGATATTCTTCTATGCAAATTGTGAAAGGCAGAAGCTGACAAATGCATATGGCTTTCATACAAGATCCTTTTAACGCTGTTATTTCTGCCTGTAAAACCAAGGCAAATTATATGTAAACTGAACTACGCTAACTACGCCACAAATAGCATGTAAATTAATATCCTTGTGTGCAGATCTCACTTTTTTTATATATATAGCTCAGAAAAATACAAGGGATCAGGGCAGTATTCAGTCGTCGTGCAGAAAAGATACCAAAGGTCCTGCAGTCACTGCTGTTATTTCAGAATTGTTATTAACTACAGCACTATACTTTGGATATAAAAAGTGTACACACCCCTTGTAAAATGTCAGGTTTCTGTGATGTAAAAAAATGAGACAAAGATAAATCATTTCAGAACTTTTTCCACCTTTAATGTGACCTATAAAATGTACAGCTCAGTTGGACAACAAACTGAAATCTTTTTAGGTGGAGGGAAGTAAAAATAAAAAAATAAAATAATATAGTTGCATAAGTGTGCACACCCTTAAACTAATACTTTGTTGAAGCACCTTTTGATTTTATTACATCACTCAGTCTTTTTGGGTATGAGTCTATCAGCATGGCACATCTTGACTTGGCAATATTTGCCCACTCTTCTTTGCAAAAACACTCCAAATCTGTCAGATTGTGAGGGCATCTCCTGTGCACAGCCCTCTTCAGATCACCCCACACATTTTCAATGGGATTCAGGTCTGGGCTCTGGCTGGACCATTCCAAAACTTTAATCTTCTTCTGGTGAAGCCATTCCTTTTTGATTTGGATGTATGCTTTGGGTCGTTGTCATGCTGAAAGATAAAGTTCCTCTTCATGTTTAGCTTTCTAGCAGAAGCCTGAAGGTTTTGTGCCAATTTTGACTGATATTTGGAACTGTTCATAATTCCCTCCACCTTGAGTAACGCCCCTCTTCCAGCTGAAGAAAAACAGCCCCAAAGCATGATGCTGCCACCACCATGCTTCACGGTGGGTATGGTGTTCTTTTGGTGATGTGCAGTGTTGTTTTTGCGCCAAACATATGTTTTGGAATCATGTCCAAAATGTTCAATCTTGGTTTCATCAGACCATAACACATTTTCCCACATGCTTTTGGGAGACTTAAGATGTGTTTTTGCAAAATTTAGCCGACTTGGTTGTTTTTCTTGGTGAGAAAAGGCTTCCGTCTTGCCACTCTACCCTATAGCGCAGACATATGAAGAATACGGGAGATTGTTGTCACATGTACCACACAGCCAGTACTTGCCAGATATCCCTGAAGCTCCTTTAATGTTGCTGTAGGCCTCTTGGCAACCCCCCTGACAAGTTTTCTTCTTGTCTTTTCATCAATTTTGGAGGGATGTCCAGTTCTTGGTAATGTCACTGTTGTGCCATATTTTCTCCACTTGATGATAACTGTCTTCACTGTGTTCCATGGTATATCTAATGCCTTGGAAATGTTTTGTACCCTTCTCCTGACTGATACCTTTTAACAATGAGATCCCTCTGATGCTTTGGAAGCTCTCTGCGGACCATGGCTTTTGCTGTAGGATGCGACTAAGAAAATGCCAGGAAAGACCTACTGGAACAGCTGAACTTTATTTGGGGTTAATCAGAGGCACTTTAAATAATGGCAGGTGTGTACTGACTCCTATTCAACATGAGTTTGAATGTGATTGCTTAATTCTGAACATAGGTACGTCCCTAGTTACAAGAGGGTGCGCACACTCATGCAACCACATTATTTTAGTTTTTTTATTTTTACGTGACATTTCAACAGGGGTGTGTAGACTTTTTATACCCACTGTATATATACTTTCTACTTTTGCCTACTAAAACATAAAAAAATAAAACATTTAAAGTGGTTGTAAAGGTTATTTTCTTTTTATTAAAATACCAAACATGTTATACTTACCTGCTCTGTGCAATAGTTTTGCATAGAGCAGCCCTTAACCTCCTCTGCTGGGGTCCCTTGCTGGGACTGTCTGCATCTCCTCTTCTCTGTCTACCCCCAAAGCAAGCCACTTTCTTGGGGGGGGGGGGCAAATGTGTGGACTCGCTTCCTAGCCGGGCTGTGTGCATCCATAAACACACACTCTTAAAGTGTATGTCAGGTCAAAATAAAAACAAAAGCCCAACATCCCTCTTTTGTTTTGGGGGGCGGGGGGTATAATAAATGACTCTACCTAAACAGGATATTACACTAAACCTGTGGGTAAAGAGAACCAGAACCTACGCTAAGTTGAAGAATGGGTATGATAATAATGTTTGCAGTGTCTCCACGCAGGACCGGGAAGTTGTGAGCATAGGTGACTCCCTTTCTGGGAAATGGAGCAGTTATATAATCAAAGTAATTGGGAGCAGAGGAACTACTGCAGTCAGCATATAATATTAACCATAAGTATACAGATGCACACCGGTATTGAAATAGTATGAGTTTTATATAATAGTACATTCCTCCAAAGTACAAACAGGTAATATCAACAAATGGTCCTGCAGGAGTCCTGGTGTAATTGCGCACATATACCCAGGTATATGTAGTCATTAATAAAGATACCCCCAGATAAATGTTGTAGCAAAATCCAGTTGCAGGGGCCTCTGAGGATAATCACGATGTGGCATCCGTCTTGGTGACGAAGACCTAAAGACAGAATCAGTGATGATGGGGAGATCCTCCAACTGTCAAACCAGCCTGGAACGTACCAGCAGAGACCGTGGTTTGAGACTGGAACTCAGTGTCTGCCTATCTACTCTAGTAGCTTCTAATCTGCCATGCAACTGGACCTCTAACCACCTGTGGGCTATCAGATGCATAACCTGGCTCTAGGCTATACTGAGCTCTAAGCTAACACTAGCTATAAAATCCCAGACCAGAAGGGAGAGGGCTAACTAGAATACAGAAGCTGCATATAAACTTTATAAACTCTAGATTTGCTTGCTAATATATAGCAAGGTAACCACTATACACACACTGTGTCTCAGACAAAACTATCTGGTATAGTGCATGTGAGATAAAAACAAGATTGCCATTAGTCTTTAACCAAATCCTATGACTATGGCTACACGCCAAAATGCATAAGGCCTGTAATATTTTTTACCACCCCGGAATAATAAATTAATTAATTGTGGAAGATCGAGCTGCCGGCTTTACTTTATTTACATGTTTAACCACCTCCCGCCCACTGTATAGGCCAATGATGATGGCGGGGTGGCTCTCTCATTCTGGGACAATGTTATATGGCATCTCCCCAGTCTCATCTTGCTTGCGTGCCTACGGGGGCACGCAGCACAGCGATCGGCGGCACGCTGTGTCCCTGGGACACGGGGCAACCCTGATCTCAGTAAAGAGCCGATGACAAGGCTCTTTACCCTTGTAATCAGCTGTGTCCAATGTAAACAAGGAAATGTCGGTCATCGGCTCTCCTCGCCTTACATTGACAGCGCATGAGGAGAGGAGAGCTGATGAGTGGCATTTCCTCACAGGGAAGACCTGTACAGATAATCAGGGCACTGATCATCAGTTCCCTGATTATCAGCGCAGCCCCAACAGTGCCCAGCAGGGATGCCAGTCAGTGCTGCCCTTCAGTGCCCATCAGTGCTGCCCTTCAGTGCAGCCTATCATTGCCCATTAGTGCCACCTATCAGTGTTCATCAGTGCCACCTCATCAGTGCCCTTCAGTGCCATCTCATCAGTGCCCATCAGTGCAGCCTCATCAGCGCACATCAGTGAAGGAGAAAAATTACTTATTTACAAAAAATTTTGACAGAAACTAAATTCAAAATTTTCTAAATTTTCGATCTTTGATTGTTTTTTTCAATTAAATACCACCAAAATAAGGCTCTATTTGTGTGCAAAAAAATTATAAAAGTTTCATTTGAGTATACAGCGTTGCATGACCACGCAATTGTCATTCAAATTGTGAACAATTGGCCTGGGCAGAAAGGGGGTAAAAGTGCCCAGTAGGCAAGTGGTTAAGGTGGTTGCAAGGGCTAAAAGTTTTTTACCTTCATGCATTCTTTTCAAATATAACTTTTATTAACACCCACAACAGGCAAAGTCAGGTCAATACAACAGAAAAAATAAACAATATAGCATATGGATTACAACTGCAATATAACCCATTTGTTTATATCTACGGTGCAGTTCAGTATAGTTATTTTAGGGCCAGTCCCCAACCGGCACCGCCCCTTGTTGTCTACTGGGAAAAGTATATAGAAGGGATTCAGGTAACAAACCTAACTATGCTCGTTTCTTTTTTCCTATTTCTAATCCATTAACAAAAAAAAAACAAAACAAAACCAAACAAACAAACAAAACAAAACAAAACACAAAAAAAAAAAAAAAACAACAACAGCCGAGAAGGATGGCCAAGGTGTGTAAAGAATAGCATTCATACATGAATCTCCTGTCTAAGGAGGGCTACTCCCTCCGTAGAATGGATGAACTGTTTCCAAACACTCCAAGTCATGGAGTACTTGTCTTGTTGGTTTCGCTCAGCCGCCAGCAAGTCCTCCATTCTACTGATGTCTATCACTTTACGCAGCCAATCGGCCGCCGTTGGTGATGATTGTTTTTTCCAGTAAAGTGGAATGCAGGACTTTGCAGCATTGAGAAGGTGCCCCAAAATTGATTTTTGATAGCATTTGGCAGGAATATTAGAGACATGAAATAAGAAAAATGCCGGATCACCAGGTATTTTATATTACGTGAGCTTTTGAGACACTTCCCGGACTGTCGTCCAGAAGTTAGTCAATTTGGGGCATGACCAGAATATGTGGAGTAATGTACCTCTGTCTCCCAAGCATCTCCAACAAAGATCAGTGTAGTATTGGTGCAAAAGATGGGGGGTATAATACCATCTCGTCAATAGTTTGTAGTTAGATTCTTGTGTTTTTGTACAGACTGATGTCTTCAAAACAAATCTAAATATATTCTGGATTTGTGCCGGTGTGAATTTCCGTTGTAGGTCCTGTTCCCATTTTTCTAAGAACGACGGATGTGATAGAGTTGTCAGATAATTCAGCAAAGTGTATATTTTGGATAGGACCTGCGTTATATTGCCTTCATCAAAGCAATATTCTTCAAACGTCGTCAAAGAGCGGGCGAAATTACGGGGGTTAGGTATTGTATCCAAAAAGTGTCGTAGCTGAAGTGCTGGCCAAAGGGTCAATTTAAAGGGACCCTCCTCCGACATTAGTTCCTTGATGGAAGGCCATCTGCCATTCACTAAAAAGTGGGATGCTTGAGTTATGCCGGTCCGGCATAATTTGCCGAACGTGTGGAGGCAGAGGCCAGGAGAGAATTGTGGGTTCCCTAAAATAGGAAATAGCGGAGAGTCCGAAGAAGAGAGAGAGTATTGTTTAATAGCTACCGATCCTATACGAAGCGTCGTCCCTATTAGTGGGTGGCTTTTCAGTGGTGGTTGGAGATGGTCATAGCACCACAGGGCCTTTGAGAGTGGGATACATGTTTGGGCCTGTTCTATCAAAGCCCATAGTTTAGATCGGCCATGACGGCACCAATCTACAATTCTACCTATGTGAATTGCCTGATAGTATGCTCGGATATCTGGGAAAGCTAGCCCCCCATGTTGTTTAGGTAAAGTCATTAAGTGAAAAGAAAGTCGTGGCTTCTTATACGCCCACACAAACTTGATAAAAAGTGTGTTAACTTGTTTAAAGTAGGATATGGGGATTCTAATTGGTAGGGCTTGGAGTAAATACAAAAATTTAGGTAGAATACTCATTTTTAATAAGCTAATTCTGCCAAACCACGAATGCAGGCCCCTATTCCAAGTCTCTAATAGCGTACGGGTTTTTGACAACAGTGATGGGAAATTCAGTTCAAATATGCGAGACATCTCCGTCGGGATATAAGTGCCTAGATATTGCAGAGCTGTCGCTGTCCATTTAAATTTAAAACTGGACTTAAATGTAGACAGCATAGAAAGGGGTATCCCTATACCCATAGCTTCTGATTTATGGAAATTAATTTCCAAATTGGATAGACGTCCATAGGTCTCAAACTCGCGTAGTAGATTGGGGAGCGAGATAGCAGGATTTGTCAATGAAAAGAGCATATCATCCGCATAGGCCGAAATTTTGTACTGATCACCTCCGACACTTATGCCCTGGATGTCCGGGTTCTGACGAATTCTATTTTGAAATGGTTCTAAACACAGAACAAATAGCAGGGGGGAAAGCGGACATCCCTGTCTGGTGCCATTTAGTATAGGAAAGGGATCCGAAAGGACCCCATTTACTTTAACCTGAGCCGTAGGTTGTGAGCAAATTGTAGTAATCCATTGAATAATGGTATCTCCTAGGCCCAGATATCGAAGAACCGTAAACATATATTGCCAGTTCACCCGATCGAACGCTTTTTCCGCGTCTGTGCTGAGAAATACGCATGGTGTGTGGGAGGTTTTAGCCACATGTAGCAAATTTAAGACTTTAGTCGTATTGTCCCTTGCTTCTCTAGTAGGAACAAAGCCTACTTGATCTAAATGCACCAAATCTGGTAGGTGAATTGCTAGACGAGTCGCCAAAATTTTAGTGAACAATTTAATATCCGCGTTTAGAAGGGAGATTGGCCTATAACTGCCACATAGGGTCGGATCCTTGCCTTCCTTCGGAATAACGGATATATATACTTTTGACATATCTCTAGGGAGGGTCTTGTCGTTGCCCAAGCCATTAAACAGATCTACCATAAAGGGTCCTAGTATAGGAAGCAGGGTTCTATAGTATTGCAGGGTAAGGCCGTCCGGGCCAGGGGCCTTTCCTGGTTTTGTAGAGTTTACTGCTATTGTCAATTCCTCTAAACTTATTGGTTTGTCTAGTTCCGCTTTAATTTCAGGAGTAATAGTGGGTATCTGAGCTGATTGCACATATTCATCTATCAGTGTTTGGGGGTTTGTAGCAGATGGTATTTTATAAAGGGATGCGTAAAAATCTCGAAAAGCCTCCGAAATCTCCAATGGCAAAGCTATTTTCTGGTCTTCTGAGGACATAATATGTGGTATGTATAATTGGAGTCTTTGTTCCTTAGTTAACCTAGCTAATATTTTCCCACATTTATCCCCATATGCGTAACTGGTTTTCCTGCATTTCTGCAGTGCCGCCTTAGCTCTGTATTGTAGTAGGTCGTTGATTTGTGTCCGAATTTCAACTAATTCTCGTTCTATTACCTGAGAAGGTGTGTTTTTGTGTTTAGATTCTGTAGCTTGAAGTTTGGTCAGAAGCAGATTTAATTGTCGTTCATTGTCTCTTTTAATTCTGGAGCCGTGTTTAATAAAAATGTCTCGTATGACTGTCTTGTGAGCCTCCCATACTATGCCTGGGTTACTGTCAGGAGTTTGATTTGTCTGAAAGTATAGAGGCAGTTCTTTGGTAATTTCTGATACTACTTCTGGGATTTGTAAGAGGCTTTCATTCAATTTCCACATGCGAGTCGCATGTGAAGCCACCTGTGTTAGGGCATATGTCATTGATATAGGGGCATGGTCGGACCACGTGATCAAACCAATAGAGGTTTCACGAACAGCATGCAGCTGGGCATGGGGGATTAAAAAAAAATCAATTCTTGAATACACCTTGTGGGGTGGAGAATAAAATGAGTAGTCCCTTTCACCCGTGTGCTGAAGGCGCCACACGTCGATGAGTTGGGCGTTATGTATAGCCTGATTAATACGTTTATGGGAGCCTATAGAAACTGATGATTTCTCTGATGATGTGTCTACTTGGGGGGTCAGGGGGACATTAAAATCCCCTCCCAGGATCAGTGGGCCTTCAGTTTGACCAATGTTCGACAGATAAAGATATCCTGGTGATCATTAGGCGCATAGATCGTTGCTAGAGTCACCCGTACTCCACCAAGAAGCCCTTTTATAAACACAAAGCGCCCCCCTTCGTCTAACAGAGACTCACTGCAAACCCATGAAAATTTACTAGATAGGAGGATAGATACCCCTCTGGCTTTAGCACATTTATTAGTGGCATGGTATATTTCAGGAAAAAATCTGTTCTTTAGTACAGGCACCTTATTCTCTCTAAAATGAGTCTCTTGTATGAATGCTATATCAGTTTTAGAGGCCTTCAAGTCGTGTAGCAACATTTTCCGTTTCTCAGGGGTATTTAGTCCCTTGGCATTGAGTGAAAACACCTTAAGGCCATCCATCTCAAAGAAGAAAAAAAAAAAAAAAAAAAAAAAAAGTCAAAGAGAAATGGAGCAGGGGACGGAAACAATCCGTTCCACACACCACTTAACTTTAAACCACTAAATTGGTAAACACCAAATAATAAGTCACATCTACTCCCCAAACTGAATTGGGGGGCTTGTGTGACGACCTATGTGGGGAAGTGGGTAGGACGACCAAGGACATCACTATTTTACCACCAGCATTTCGGATAGTGATATTTAATAATAATAATCTCAAAATAATATTAACCAGGGGGGTCCGCAGCCCCCCCCCCCAGCCCGACACCCCCCAAGAATAAGGTGGGGCCTGTCCGACTGGGGGGGGGGGCAGACCCCCCCGGGTTCCCCCTGTCCTCCCCGTCTTCATGTGCATGAAGTGCCCCCGTATCCCTGATAAGTACATCTCCCAGTGAATTAGATTAACTTAAAGATAATTTGCTTGCTCTCTCCAAGAGATGACTTGGACCAGGTTTTTTAATCCATGGCTAACCACCAGGGATCTACCCAACCCGGGGCATCTAATCGTGAGGAACATTTTATCATTCCAGTGCCGCTACCTCGGTATTCCCCGCCTCGGCCCCCCCCCCCTCCACCTCATCTCGACTAAGGGAATAGCGGAGACTCCTCTCTGAGATCTTCAATTCCAGGTCTCCAAGCATCTCAGCCTCCATAGTAAGAGAGGGTAATTCTGCTCAACTGGAGCTGATACCCCCTTTTACACTGTAGTGCTTGTTCAGTAGAGGGGAACACAGAGCCATTAACCTCCTAAGCATCTCGTACATTCATCATTCATAATCATGGTAGGCCCAGGTGCGGCTAGGCGGGGAATAGTGAGGCAACTGGTATATCCATCGAGCAATGACCATCATACAACCCCTACACTCCCTGGGAGAGGTTATGTACGTATTCTCAATATATGATGGTTCCACTTAATGTAAATACCTTTAAGTAAATATAACATTTTAATAGGAAATAAGTAAAACAATAATAAACAATAATTATTTCAGCATCGAAACACTGAATCATATGGACCTATCCATTAATCGACCCTAGGTTTCAAACCTGGAGAGAAATTCAAACCCCCCCCCCCGGGAAAAGAAAAAGAGGGGAGAAAAAAAAAAATACTACTCAGGGTCATTGTAATAAGTTCTCGGTAACTGGATACTCCGAGAGAGGTTGCTAACTAGGAAGCGCCAAACAAGGTAACAAATGTGGTTATCAGACATATATCATAACATATATCAAACATATATCCATGTGTCTATTTATCCAAGGTGCTTCCAGGGAGATCCACTAGGGGCATTTACTAGAAGCATTTAGGGGGATTCCCCACAGGGTGAGAAAAAAAAAAAAAGGGAGGGGGGAATACGATCACTGACCACAAGGAGAGAAAAAAAAAAAGAAACCAGCAGAATGATAGTACTGATATTGTTCAACAGCTAATACTGTAGAGTTCGCATGAGTCCAATAAATATTATCGTCTTATCCGGTGTTGTACCGGTATTGTACTATTGCTGTACTGCTACTCGGTTTCCCTTTACCGCGATTAGGAACTCCCCCACTGCCTCACGGTGCCGCTGAAGCCGAGCGGCCCAAGCGGTACATCGGTTGTGGAATGGACTGCAGCCAGTCTGGCATTTGGATCGGCTCG
This sequence comes from Lithobates clamitans, assembly GCA_037952925.1. NCBI lineage: Eukaryota > Metazoa > Chordata > Amphibia > Anura > Ranidae > Lithobates > Lithobates clamitans. The sequence goes on along the minus strand of JBBGZY010000382.1, from coordinate 477,525 downwards.
GTGTCCATGAAAACAAAAAAAAGCTGGCAGGTCGCCTGGTGTATGGAGAATGAAAGATTTTTTTTTCTCTCCTGAATGTAACTGAAAGGGGGAATCCCCATCTATATGTAGCTCCCTGACGGCGGGCTATATCCAGGACTGGTCGTAACAGTCCTCTTCTGTAAAGCGTGGCTCTTGATAAGTCAGGCATGACTTAATAGACGCGCCCTCGTATTCCACTGCACCCACTTCCCAGGCCTTGCGGGCGATGGTTTTTTTTTGAGTGAAACGGTGGACTCTACATATGACGTCTCGTGGCCGATTAGGGTCTGACTGCCTTGGTACCGGGGCTCTATGTATCCGATCTAGCTCTAGGTCTACAGGGATAACCTCACCTGTCAGCTGTCGGAAGATCGCAATTGCCTTCACTGTCAGGTCCTCTGGTAGTCCTCGAAGCCGTAGGTTGTTGCGTCGGCTCCTGTCTTCCATTTCTTCCAAACGGAGCTGCATGGACACTGATGTCTGTGTGTGGATGTCCTGCAGCGTCTCTAAGTTGGTAAGTCGTTGCTGCAAACCTTCAAGTGATGCCTCACCGGTGGTCAGGCGGGACGACAGGACTTGCACGTCCCGTCTCACTTCTGCAAAGTCCCTTCGGTGCTGCTCCTCCAGACGACCGATGAGAGCTTCAATGTCAGCCTTAGTCGGCAATGCTTGCAGCAGTGCTCGCAGGTCTGAGTCAAACTGAAATGTGAGAAGCTGGGGGGGAGGTTGGGAGGGAGGTCCCGGCAGTGACCCAGTGAGTGTCCCAGAAGCCATCACAGAGCCAGAGCCAGAGCATGAGTCAGGAAAGGCATGGACGGCAGCGGCAGCGGCATGGACGGTAGCAACCGTCGGTGGAATTCTGAGATCAGGGGAGGTCACCGGTGAGTCTCGTTGCTCCGTCATCCTCGGAGCGGGAGCGGGAGAGGCGGGAGAGGCGGTGAATCTAGCCTGAGGGTCCGTAAGATAGTGATCTATCTTCTGACAGTTTACTGCTGCTTTCGTTTTGTTTGTTGCTGTGTTCACTCTCTGAACGCTCTGAATGCTCCCTTGCGCCTTCTTCCTTCTGGTAACGGGAATACCGCAGTGGCTAGCGAGGATAGTGATTAACAGCTGGTGTAGCTAGGTAGCTAGGTGGGGGGTCGGGAGCTCTGATCTAGCATGTCTTCATTCAGCCATGATCTTCATGCATTCTACGCGTGAAGGTAAAAAACCTTGTGTGTGCAGCAGCTCTTAAAACTTATCTGAGCCCCATCTCGCTCCAGCGACGTGCACCAGAGCAGCGGTTCTCCTGGGTCTCTTCCTCCTCATTGGCTGAGAAAGTAGCAGGAGCCATTGGCTCCCTCTACTGTCAATCACAGCCAGCAAGCCAATGACAACAGAGGGGGACAGGTGACAAGACGTGCTCCGTGTGTGAATGAACAGGATGCTGTTGAAGCATCCTGTAAACAAGCTGTTGAAGGGCTTAGGAAGGACATATCAGCACTGGGGCATAGAATGGAAGAAGTGGAGACGGGTCAAGATGATATTAAACAAGCAGTGGCAGATACCTAGGAAATGTAGAAAATATCATGAAAAGTATTGAAGTCTCTTATGGATCAAATTGATGATCAAGAAAGAAAATAGGGGCCGTCGGCAAAACATATATATAAGGTGTATGCCAGAGGCAAATCTGACCCCTGACTTTCTTTAGGTGTGACCAGTTAATTTTGACAAATTTGGGGGGAATCACCTGATAGGATTGAAATAGATAGAGTACACCGAGCATTATCCTCTGCCCCACAAATGCAGAGAAACCAAGAGATGTTATATGCAAACTTCATAGATATGCAGTGAAAGAAGCCATCATGAAAGCAGCCCTTTAGTAGATTTTGGAGGTGCTCAGAATCACTCAGATAGATAAGGACAAGTTTAGATATTGTTGGACTAATTTGAATTTAAGGTTCGAATTTAAGCAAAGATAATTTATTGTCCTAAGTTAGTAAAAGGAGTTTAGAAGTATCTGCTCATATAAGCATATTTTTGTAGAGAGGAAATTCTCTTCTTTATAGATAGGTGTTGATTTAAAGGTTGGAAAATGGTAATAGTTATTATTGCATAAAATACTCTTGGAAGCCTGGGGAATAATAGGGTTTCTGCACGTGTCTTTTAACATTTTTCCCCCAATAGGTCCCCGAGTTAGGGGACTTGGTATTCCGCAAGGTGCAGAAGGGGGAATGACTCTGGGTATGGGGAATTTCCCCCATCTCGGACTTATCTCCCAATTAGGGGATAGGTCACAAATGTGGGATGTCTTGTCATTTTGTGTTTTTTTTTTCTCTTTCTCTCCCCCTTCCCTGCCAATGCATATATGGAGTACTATGGACAGAGTAGGGTTTTTTGTGGAGAGAACAGATGTCGATTTAATGGAAGGAGAAATAATAGGTCTAATGAGCTGTACGTACAAAATGGGCTATGGCTGATAGAGTGAAGATCATTTCTTATAATGTAAGGGGGCTCACCTTGTAAAATGGGTCGTCTCTGGTGTGAACTGTGCCACCTGGGGGCACAAATAGCGTTTCTACAGTCAACACCACGCATGCCCCTTTTCCCATTCAATCAGTGGTTTCATGCGCCATCCCCCATTCCAAGGGGGTGTTACAGTTGCTTTTCATAATTCATGCCCCCTGATACCCATTGAAATAAGAGCAGATCCTGAAGGCCGATTTCTTTTTGTGAAGGGTAAAATACAGGGCCAGTGTTACACCTTTGCGTCTATCTATGCGCCTAATAAGCGCACCGTAAATTTTATATCTAAAACCTTGGAAATACTGGGTAAATTCAGGGAAGGCCCCTTTGATATTGGGAGGCGATTTTAATATTACTTTAGATCCTGGTCTGAACACCTCAGCTGCCAAAACTTTTTTTTTACAACACTTATGCTTAGTTCATTTAGTGGACAGCTGGTGGGTGCTGCATAACAGGGAAATTAATTATAGTTATTATTTTTAAAATCCATGATTCATATTCACGGATTGATCTACTAATGGTTGCATCAGTCCTATTTGAATCATGTGAGTTCTTCTAATATTGAATAAATTACAATAACTGACCATGCTCCTATAACCCTGACTTTCTGTTTGGTTCCGGCTGGTAGGGGGGAGCGGACATGGAGACTGAATGAGTCCATTTTGGATGATATGCTGGCCGTGAATTCCCTATTCCGTATATTGGCATTATATTTCGAGATTAATACGCCTGGTGAGGTGTCGAATCAAGCAGTGTGGGAGCTCCATAAGGCGGTTATTAGAGGGGAATTGATTTCACAGGGATCTCATATTAGAAAAGAAAGACAGAAGGAGATTGTGGATCTTTTAGAAGAAATACACCAGCTTGAAGTCAAACATAAAGCTCACCTAGACCCTGTAGATGCCCAGAAACTGGAGACACTAGGGACTGATCTTTCTAGTGTCTGAACCAGAAAGTGAGAAATAAACAAGGTATTTTGCTCATCGTTTTTATGAACAAGGAAATCAGGCGGGTAGGTTGATGGCAAGACAGTTAAAGAAGCAACAAGATTCACGCCATGTCCATACGTTAAGGGGTGATAATAAACATATAGTGGATACTCAATTAATAGCCGATGAATTTATTTGCTTTTATGGAGCATTGTACAATATAGGCCCGATGCCTGTGGGGAGTGCTAGGGAAGAACTGGGGGGTAGGATTAGGGAATATTTAAAGGCCTCTGGTCTTCCTCCAGAGGCCCTGGAAGAAATGGAGCGGCCAATTACCATTGCGGAGTTGAATGCTGTGGTGGCAACACTGTCAAAGGGCAAAAGTCCAGGGCCTGATGGCTTCACAAACACCTACTATAACAAATTCTGGCCAATGTTGTCGTACCCCCTTTGTAAGTACTTTAACCCAATTACAGCCTATAACCCTTTGCCCACAGAAGCATTCCTGCGTATGTGTCGGTCCTCCCGAAAGCCGGGAAGGATCCTCAACATTGTGCTAATTATAGACCCATTTCCCTCCTTACTCAGACACTAACATGTTGGCAAAGATCCTATCACTCCGATTGCAAGATCATATAGTAAGGTGGGTTAATCCGGACCAGACAGGTTGCATGAAGGGCTGAGAGGCCAGAGACAATACTATCCGAGCCCTGCATGTATTACACTGGGTACAAAATGGGCCGGATCAGATCCCAAGTGTGATATTATCAATGGAAGCGGAAAAGGCATTCAGTAGGGTGAATTGGATCTTCATGAGTGAAGTTTTGAGGGAAATGGGTCTAGGAGAAAAGATGATGGGATGGATATTGGCATTGTATGCAGATGGTAGACTATTAGATCACTTTAATATACGGAATGGGATGAGGCAGGGGTGTCCTTTGTCTCCATTACTGTTCGCAATGGTGCTGGAACCATTTCTGTGTATGGTCAGGAAAAACAGGAAGATAGTAGGGATCCAGGTTGGAGCAATGGAACACGAGATTTCAGCATATCTGGATGATCTGTTGCTTTACCTGTCTAACCCACTGAAACCTGTAACTGAATTGATGAGTGGAGTACACAGATTTGGTCTTCTATCTAATTTTAAAATAAACTATGAGAAATTGGTACTGATGCCAATCCATGTCCCATTGAGGATGACGACCTCTTTGCAACAGTCTTTTCCTTTTATATGGCGTTCTTATTGTATACCTTACTTGAGGACATACATCACCCCCCAACTTGAGGCGTTTATATGATCTTAATTATGGCTCCTTGTTGAGGGAGATAGTGAAAAACTTGCAGAGATGGAGAGGCCATCTGTTGACGTGGTTTGGCAGAGTGAATGCCCTTAAAATTAGTATATTGCCTAAAATCATTTATATCCTATATACCGTGCCATTGGCACTTCTGCAGATTTTTTTAAAACAAATACGAAGGGCTTACACAACTTTTGTGTGGGGAGATAAACGTCCTAGGTTAGCGCATGATATACTACGGCAACATAAACAGGAAGGGGGAATAGGACTTCCCAACGTAGCTTTGTATTATAAAGCTATGACATTGGTACGAATTATGAACTGGTGTCATGACTCCTTGAATAAACTCTAGGTGCCCCTGGACAAGACACTGGCAGGTAGAGACTTGGCCGGGGCACCTTGGATCCCGGCGGTCTCTAGGGGCCTGTCAGACTGGGTATCGCCATTGACCAGGACAACTTTGTCTGTATGGGATAGATTGAATAGCTCCAGGAGGTATGCACCCCCAGTATCACCGTTAGCCCCATTGGGAGGGTACCCTTGGTTCCCCCAGGGGAAGAAGAGGGAATTTTAAATCTATGGGGAAGGGATGGGAAGGCTACTTGTGCCAGGTTGGCACCAAGAGGCACATTGTTGCCCTTAGCGGAGCTGATAACGTCTTTGGGGGAGATACCTGGAAGTACCGACAAATAACAGATTTATTTAATAAAATAAAACCCCAGGTTAGACCCTTAAACTCCCTTACTATATTTGAATCCTGGTGTCGAGATTCCCGATTCAAGACATTAATTGTCCTGAATGTTTAAATTGGTTCTTTGTGCTCAACAGATCTCAATCCCATACTTTATTAGAGAATGGGAAAGAGAACTAGGTAAAAAATTTACATCAGCACAAATCCAGAGACTGATTAGAGCAACACATCATACATCTAGAAGCTCCCAAATGCAAGAAATGTCTTATAAATTCCTGACTAGATGGTACCGTACCCCGGTGCGGCTGGCACAGATGTATTCAGCGGGGGAGGCTCGGTGCTAGAGGGGATGTGAACAGAGGGGCTCTTTTCTCCACTTATAGTGGACATGCCCCAGAATTAAAATGTTTTGTGAGAAATTGCACCTTGGATAAAGAAACTGACATTAAGACCTAAAGAATTTTCTTCCCTACATTTTCTTTTTCATGAGATGCCATCCTCTGTTAAATTTTATAAAAGAAGTATTACACCACATCTGTTGAACACCGCGAAAATACTCATACCTAGGTTTTGGAAACAAACAAAATGCCCCACGATAGGAGATTGGAAAAGGGAGGTGGACAGAATAATGGAAGCTGAGAGATGGGTACACTTGGTCGGAGATCAATATGAAAAATTTAGTGATACCTGGGCATGATGGCTATATTACACCCCAGAGATATCTGGTGAACAGGCGTAAGAACTATAGACAAACGCTCTGTTCTGGTAGCGGTTTCCTGGTTGAGGTATGGTTTGAATGCATCTGGCGTGGGGGAAGTGTTTTTTTTTTTTCTTTTGTTTCCTGAACTGGGTTAGTTGAAATAACACACTTATGCCCTGTACACACGGTCGGACATTGATCAGACATTCCGACAACAAAATCCATGGATTTTTTCCTACGGATGTTGGCTCAAACTTGTCTTGCATACACACGGTCACACAAAGTTGTCGGAAAATCCGATCGTTCTGAACGCAGTGACGTAAAACACGTACGTCGGGACTATAAACGGGGCAGTAGCCAATAGCTTTCATTTCTTAATTTTTTCTGAGCATGTGTGGCACTTTGTGCGTCGGATTTGTCGGAATTTCCGACAACGGATTTTGTTGTCGGAAAATTTTATAGCAAGCTCTCAAACTTTGTGTGTCGGAAATTCCTATGGAAAATGTGTGATGGAGCCTTCACACGGTCAGAATTTCCGACAACAAGGTTCTATCACACATTTTCCATCGGAAAATCCTATCGTGTGTACAGGGCATAAGAGCTATTTGGGAGGGGGGTAAAAGGGATACGGGAGGGGAGGATTGTTTCTTAAGTGAGGGGAGGGAAAGAATAAATTGAGCAAGAATACACTATGTTTGGGAGAACACTAAATAAGACACACTATAATGTGGATTAGGATATTAATAAAAATGCCTTTTTTTGTATGGGTTTTTGTGAGTTTTACATTATCACTTCCCCCCAACCAACTGAACCGGAGCCCCCCTTTTTTTATTTTTTTTTTATTTAGTGATGGTTGCACGATTATATTACTGAAATTACCGATCATGTTTTCCTTTTTTTTTTAAATATGTCGGTAATTCATATTTTACTTTTTTTTTATTTATATTTGGTAAATAAGAATCAAAATAATGATTAAGTAGGGTTATTCCGGATCAGATGGATGGGTCTTGGGTGAATTATTATAGTATGTAATGGTGTATTGCTGATAATAATAAGTACTATGAAGATCCCACTCCACTTTTCCCTATCCCCCCCCTTTTTTTTTTTTTTGTGTATGTGTTTGTTTAGTTTTCATATATAGATCAAGATTTAAAAGAATGTAATGTGATCATGGTTTGGATTGATGTTAAATGATCAAATGTTTCTAAAATAAAAAAAATTCTATTTAAAAACAAAACGCTTTTCTTCTAATTTTAGTGAATGGCTGCGTGTCTTATTAAATTCCCTTTTGTGGAAAAGTTTTATCCCTATTGTGGGGTCACCAGTACTACATTTGTACTTTGAAATCATATCCCCTCTCAAGCGTCTCTTCTCCAGAGAGAATAAGTTCGGTGCTCGTAACCTTTCCTCATAACTAATGTCTTCCAGTCCCTTTATTAGTTTTGTTGCCCTTCTCTGGACTCTCTCCAGTTCCGGCACATCCTTCCTGAGGACTGGTGCCCAGAACTGGACAGCATACTCCAGGTGCGGCCGGACCAGCGTCTTGTAGAGTGGGAGAATTATCGTTTTACCTCTGGAGTTAATCCCCTTTAAAACGCATGCCAATATTCTGTTTGCTTTGCTTGCAGCAGCTTGGCATTGCATGCCATTGCTGAGCCTATCATCTACTAGGACCCCCGGGTCCTTTTCCATCCTAGATTTCCCCAGAGGTTCTCCCCCCAGTGAGTAGATTACATTCATATTTTTGACACTCAAATGCATTGTTTTACATTTTTCTACATTAAACCAACTACATTTGCCATGTAGTTGCCCACCCCATTAATTTGTTCAAATCTTCTTGCAAGGTTTCCACATCCTGCGGAGAAGTTATTGCCCTGCTTAGCTTAGTATTGTCCACAAATACAGAGATTGAGCTGTTTATTCCATCCTCCAGGTCATTTATGAATAACTTAAATTAGATTGGTCACAGGGCAGAACCCTGGGGGACCCCACTTTCCACCCCTGACCATTCTGAGTACTCCCCATTTATCACCACCCTCTGAACTCACCCCTGTAGCCAGTTTTCAATCCATGTACTCACCCTATGGTCCATGCAAACTGACCTTACTTTGTACAGTAAATGTTTATGGGGAACTGTATCAAATGCTTTTGCAAAATACAGATACACCACGTCTACGGACCTTCCTTTATCTAGATGGCAGCTCACCTCCTCATAGAAGGTTAATAGATTGGTTGGGCAAGAATGATTCTTCATGAATCCATGCTGATTACTGCTAATGATACCATTGACATTACTAAAATCTTGCATATAGTCGCTTATTATCCCCTCCAAGAGCTTGCATACAATTGATGTTAGGCTAACTGTTCTGTAATTCCCAGGGATGTATCTTTGCCCTTTTAAAAATATTGGTGCTACATTGGCTTTTCTCCATCAGCTGGTATTATTCCAGTCAGTAGACTGTTCATAAAAATTAGGAACAATGGTCTGGCAATTACTTGACTAAATTCCTTCAGGACCCTCAGGGCAAGCCATCTGGTCCTGGTGACTTATTAGTGTTAAGTTTTTCAACTCTATTTCTAATTCTGTCCTCTGTTAGCCATGAGGGTGCTTCCTGTGATGTGTCATGAGGATAAACATTGCAGTTTTGGTTACTGGAGACCCCCGATTCCCTCATGAAGACTGAGGAGAAGAATAAATTCAGTACCTTTGCCATCCTCCATCCAGATTCCCTTCATCATTCTTTATTGGACCAATATGAGCTTACCTCCCTTTCTTACTCTTTATGTACTTAAAGAATTTCTTGGGATTTTTTTTACTCTCTTCCTCTATGTGCCTTTCGTGTTCTACCTTAGCCATCCTGATTGCACCCTTCCATTTCTTGTTGCATTCTTTGTAAAGTTGGAATGCTGATGATGATCCCTCAGCCTTGTATTTTTTGAAGGCCTTCGCCTTTGCTTTTATATGCATTTTTACATTGGAGTTAAGCCACCCAGGACTATTATTAGCTCTTTTAAATTTATTTCCCATTGGGATGCACTGGCTAATGCCCTTTTTTCATATGCCCTTAAAGCATACCCATTTTTCCTCCATGTTCTTTGTTTCTAAGATTTTATCCCAATTAGTATCTTCTAGCAAGGATCGTAGTTTAGGGAAGTTGGCTCTTTTGAAATTCAGTGTGTATGTATTCCCCTTATCTTTCCTATTTGTGTGATTTATACTTAAACTAATTGACCTGTGATCGCTGTTTCCTAAATTGCCCCGTATTTCCACATCCGTGATCAGGTCTGTATTGTTGGTAATCAGTAGGTCTAGTAACGGTTTGTTTCTAGTTGGTGCGTTTACTATCTGACCCATGAAATTGTCCTGCAAGACATTTAGGAACTGGCGAGGCTTAGATAAATGCGTGGTTCCTTCTACCCAGTCTATGTCTGGATAATTAAAACCCCCCATTATGATGACACTTCCCATCCTTGCCGCTAATCCAAATTGTGATAGGAGGTCTGCCTCCTATCACAATTCCGCACAAATGTGAAAGGAGCCTAAAGGAATTTTTCATTTTTAGGCTACTTAGCCACTGAAGCGGGCGGGCGTCGGTAGTAAAGCAGGACTATTTTTAGCAGCGCTTTACCATCATTTTACCTGCAGCAGTGCTTTTCCAGTGGTTTGGCGGCGTTGCCCTATTGTTTTCAATAGACAGGGGCACTTCAGGAGCGGTGTATACACCGCTCCTACAGTGGTGCAAAGATGCGGCTTGCAGGACTTTTTTTACCGTCCTGCAAGCGCACCACTCCAGTGTAAAAGCCCTTGGGCTTTCACACTGGAGAGACAGGAGAGACTTTTTACAGGCGCTATGCAGGCACTATTTTTAGCGCTGTAGCGCCTGTAAAGTGCCTCAGTGTGAAAGTAGCCTTGCACTTTAATCATCATTAAAATCACTGCTCCTGAAAAATTAATCCATTTTTGTATTAATACATGTCCCCCAGGGCAGTACCCAGACCCCCAGAAATTTTCCGCTGTTCGGGAGTTCTGCTGCCAACGGAACAGGGGGTTGTTCAGCCCATCTCTACTCAGAAGCTATGGGCAATAATAATAAATGATTACATATAGTAATAATTGCTTAACAATCCCTGCTTCACACCCCTAACTGATCACCTTTACCCTCAGCTTCTTTAGCAAGGCAGTTGTTGTCTTGGAGGTGTGTTTTGGATCATTATCATGTTGGAATACTGCCCTGCGGCCCAGTCTCCGAAGCAAGGGGATCATGCTCTGCTTCAGTATGTCACAGTACATGTTGGCATTCATGGTTCCCTCAATGAACTGTAGCTCCCCAGTTCTGGCAGCACTCATGCAGCCCCAGACCATGACACTCCCACTACCATGCTTGACTCCAGGCAAGACACCTCTTGTCTTTGTACTCCTTACCTGGTTGCCACGACACATGCTTGACACCATCTGAACCAAACAAGTTTATCTTGGTCTCATCAGACCACAGGACATGGTTCCAGTAATCCATGTCCTTAGTCTGCTTGTCTTCAGAAAACTGTTTGCGGGCTAGAAGAGGCTTCCTTCTGGGACGACAGCCATGCAGACCAATTTGATGCAGTGTGCGGCGTATGGTCTGAACACTGACAGGCTGACCCCCACCCCTTCAACCTCTGCAGCAATGCTGGCAGCACTCATACGTCTATTTCCCAAAGACAACCTCTGGATATGATGCTGAGCATGTGCACTCAACTTCCTTGGTCGACCTTGGCGAGGTCTGTTCTAAATGGAACCTGTCCTGTTAAACCACTGTATGGTCTTGGCCACTGTGCTGCAGCTCAGTTTCAGGGTCTTGGCAATCTTCTTATTGTCTTGGCCATCTTTATGTAGAGCAACAATTCTTTTTTTCAGATCCTCAGAGAGTTCTTTGCCATGAGGTGCCATGTTGAACTTCCAGTGACTAGTATAAGAGAGTGAGAGCGATAACACCAAATTTAACACACCTGCTCCCCATTCACACCTAAAACTTTGTAACAATTACGAGTCACATGACACCGGGGAAGGAAAATGGCTAAGTGGGCCCAATTTGAACATTTTCACTTAGGGGTTTACTCACTTTTGTTGCCAGCGGTTTAGACATTAATGGTTGTGTGTTGAGTTATTTTGAGGGGATGGCAAATTTACACTGTTATACAAGCTGTACACTCTCTATTTTTTACATTGTAGAAAAGTGTAAAATCTTCAGTGTTGTCTCATGAAAAGATATAATAAAATATTTACAAAAATGTGAGGGGTGTACTCACTTTTGTGAGATACTGTAAGTGAGAACCCACAACAACACTTAAGCAATTAAACACTCAAACAAAATACAAATACATATCCAAATGCATATTTTTATTTTTGCATAATTTAAAAAAAAATGGTACAGGTGTACCCAAAACAAATATCCAGCCCTCTACACACTTATTTCAGTTGTAAGTCAAGATAGCCAACTGCTCAGTCCCCAAATGGACCATGTATAATGCTATAAACACATTAATTATTCACAAAGAGGGAGGAGAAGAGGGTCACTGATGAGCTCTATGCATTTCACAACCAAGGCAGCTTCATCAGGAGCAATATGTATCAGAATCCCAAAGCGAGACTACTGTAGCATACTGGGACCGACCAAGCCTCCAACATTTACAGCATCCCCTACGTAGTGGTATAAATATACTGTATATTCTGAAAAATACTATGATATGTATATACGGTACATCCCTAAATGCAATATCACCACAAGTTACATATTTACATAGTTGGTAAGGCTGAAAAAAGACCCAAGCTCATCAAGTCCAATCTGTGCATGTGCTTTTATGTTAATATTACAATGTTTATCCTTGTATGTTTTTTAGGTGCCTATCTAATAGTTTATTGAAATTATTGATGCTCCCTGCTAAAACTCCTGCTTGTGGAAGAGACTTCCACATCCTTACCGCTCTTACAGTAAAGAACCATGCTGCACTTCCGCGCCAAAAAGCTCTGCACAGCACCACCTAGCTGTCACTTCCCGGAAAATTGTCTCCTGCCCTTCCCGGAAGACTGTCTATACTATGTAATACCACATAAACCCAGTCTCTGGAGTCAACAATTACTGCGAATGTATAAATCAAGTACACTAGTAATATCCCATTAAACTATCTAAGTTCCACTGCTGACTGTTTACACCCAACCATATACAATATACAATATAATGTATTACAAACAATATACCTATGGTTTTAAATTCAATAACACCAAAAGTCCAGAAGAACATTAATAGCCCAATCCCCAATCTAATATATAAAAACTTGTATGATAACTATCAAACCCCAGAGACAAGTACTAAGATATACATATAGGATAGAACAAGATATACCTACAGGATGAAACTGTTAAAACCTTAGAATATCAGGAAGACCAGCACTCCCTTATTATGTCTATGTTTTGCTGTAGTGCACTATGTGTACCTTTAATAATTATTATATAATATGATAATTTATTTATATATATATATATATATATATATATATATATATAAACATTCAGAACAAAATAGGCCTAATGACAATTTTCTGGTGGTAGTTCCTTTAAGAATTACATGCACCTAATTCAGGTAAGCATTTGTGCCAGTGCTGGTACCATTACCGACAAGTGTGCACATTCAAGTAGTTCTTACTACCACCAGTTTAAGCCCTTGGCGCCTCCCGCCTCCCGGCCCTTTAAGAGTTCTAAAAGCTGGGAGGTGGAGGCGCCAAGGGATTAAAGTGGTGTAGGCATTTGGGTCATGTGAGCGCTGTGATTGGCTGTCATAGCGGTCACATGATCAGAAAGCTCCCGATTACTAATATGCATCGAGAGCTAACCGATCCCTGCCAGCTACTGTGCTGGGAGCATGCAGGGAGAGCGCTCTCAGCACAGTAAGTTGTTTACACAGGGCCACATACATGCGGCTGCTCAGCGTTAAGGTCCACCTGCCGAAAGGCCGTATATATGCGTGCTGTTGGCACCAACAGGTTAAGAACCTTTCTCTATGGCATCAACAAATTCTCAAAGAATTACCACCAGTTCTCAAGTTAAGAAACTGGCAATAATTAGGACCAAGGAACAATGGGGTAGTCCCTAGAAGTCGCACATCTAGATGTCCTGGAGTGATGGATAGAGTTGCAACCTCAGCCTGGACTCCATCCCACTGAGTTTAGTCATGGGAATCCCAGGCAGGCGGGCGAGCTGGCGACGGGGAGAGGACACACAGGAAACTACTTGGCGAGTCTGCGGTCCGGGTAGGATGGTTATTGGGGCCTGAGTGGTACACACACATTTCCGAGCCTGAATGGTATACACATTTCCTAGGTCACAGTAATTAAGACCAACTCTGAGTTGACATACAGAGGTAAATCAGTACTCAGAGTGGGCCATACCTGGGCTAAAAGCTAAATATAGACAGGATACAGGCAGGGGCGGACTGATAACTCATGGGGCCCCCGGGCAATAGGGGATCATTGGGCCCCCTTTGTCCCCACCCACACACAAGCCTCACATATATATTGCACTGCTACATTACATGCATTGGTCACAGAATTTCTCTACTGTATGTTCAAAATAAATGTTTAAAGAGTTAAGAAAATTAAAAAAAATAAACTCACATTAACCACGTATATTTACTGCGGGGCTGCGTCTCCTGTGAGCAGAATCACGTACAGGTACTTGATTCTGCACTTGTGGGTCTGCGTGCTGTTTGACCTGCTGCCGCTGTGATTGGACACACCGAGAGCTAATCAGCCGGACTGGCGGACCCGATGTCCGCCGGGCCCCGATGATCATTTCCAACAGAGGCAGAACAGTGGTCTGCCGACGTAAACAAGTCAAATTGCCATTCTGTTAGTAGGGAAGACCGAGATCCTGGGGCTAGAGCCCATAGCAGCGAAGTAAAGAAAGTCATACGCATGTATACAGTATACAATATACACACACACATATATATATATATATATAAATATATATATATATATATATATATATATATATACACATATTCACACACACTGCAGAGGCTGCGGTCATGGTACAGGGGTCAGAGGCTGCTGACATGGTACAGGGGTCAGAGGCTGCGGACATGGTACAGGGGTCAGAGGCTGCGGACATGGTACAGGGGTCAGAGGCTGCGGACATGGTACAGGGGTCAGAGGCTGCGGACATGGTACAGGGGTCAGAGGCTGCGGACATGGTACAGGGGTCAGAGGCTGCGGACATGGTACAGGGGTCAGAGGCTGCGGACATGGTACAGGGGTCAGAGGCTGCGGACATGGTACAGGGGTCAGAGGCTGCGGACATGGTACAGGGGTCAGAGGCTGCGGACATGGTACAGGGGTCAGAGGCTGCGGACATGGTACAGGGGTCAGAGGTTGCGGACATGGTACAGGGGTCAGAGGCTGCGGACATGGTACAGGGGTCAGAGGCTGCGGACATGGTACAGGGGTCAGAGGCTGCGGACATGGTACAGGGGTCAGAGGCTGCGGACATGGTACAGGGGTCAGAGGCTGCGGACATGGTACAGGGGTCAGAGGCTGCGGACATGGTACAGGGGTCAGAGGCTGCGGACATGGTACAGGGGTCAGAGGCTGCGGACATATTACAGGGGTCAGAGGCTGCGGACATGGTACAGGGGTCAGAGGCTGCGGACATGGTACAGGGGTCAGAGGCTGCGGTCATGGTACAGGGGTCAGAGGCTGCGGAGGGATCTTACCAGGCTGTGATGAGAGGTGTACGTCACTGCTTAGACCTCACAAAGTGCCACTGCTGCCTTACATTTAAAAATAGTGCCGCCTGGTGCCATTATGTCGCTGCGCCTGCATGTTCGAAAATGACCAAACGTGTACAGGCTTGCCCGCGTAGCGGCGGCGGTGCATGTGCAGATGACACTCCAGCCCCGCTCATCATACCATACAGGGTTAATGTTACTTTATGGTATGTGATGAGGTGGGGGTTTTAGTGGAGGAAGAGAGCAGTGCAGCTGGCTGGTGCATGAAAACAGGTAGGCGAAAGAGGCCCCCCCTTACTTCCCCCTCCCCCACACACTGCAAGAATGGACTTTATCTTAGTTTCCTGGAGATGGGCTGTATTGTGGCACCAAGTCCTTTGCTGTTATTGCTCAAATTCATGAATATGATAGAAATATACTGGGACTTTCAGGTGCTACAGAGATATTCTACATACACATATATCAAAAAGAATTATTTTGTGAAAATACATCTATGTATGTAGTACCTGAAAAGTCCCAGTATATTCTTAACATATTGAAGAATTTTACTTTCACCAGACTTGTCCTGCTGAGGTACAGGACAAGTTTAAAGCACAGAATTATACAGTGTGGAAGGCAGAACAATCGTGACTCACAGAAGAATGCAGTCTGCCATCCGTCCTGTTATCTTACCTTGGAGGAGCTCCGGTGACTACTTTATGGGTAGCAACGATCGCTACTGTGTTGTCCTGCTTGCCCTGCTCTCCCCCAGGAGGGGAGGGGAGAGGGAGGCTCGGATGCTGCCTGACACACACAAGCATGGAAGAGATCGAGTTTCTCCTCTTTCTGGACATTCCTCTGCATGCTTGTTACCTGCTGCTCACTTGTCCATTGACCCGAGGAGTGTCTTATATGAGCAGTGACAATGTCCAGGCTCCTGGGACGACATTCTCCCCCTCCCTCCCTCACTCACTCAGCTCAGTTCGGTGTCCAATGTGCGCTAATTGTCAGCGCTGACATTTCCCATCCTTCCTCCAGCTAGCTCCTCTCCTGCTCAGGACTCAGATTTGGCGCCACAAATTCAGCTTCTCTGGAGCCAATGACAGAATAGAGAGCAATTCTCTCTCTTCTATTTACACACAGCCACAGCATCCGATAAGAGACTCACGGGCCCCCTACTGGCCACGGGCCCTCGGTCGGCGTCCTAATGACCGAATGGTCAGTCCGCCCCTGGATACAGGTATTTTCCATACCCAAATGTAGCGCACTACCCCCGTAGGAGCTGCTGGGTAGTTCATTCCTTTTCGCTAGTGTGATTCTGTTACCCCCCTTCCTTGAACTCATGACACAGCAGACAGTCTTAAACAGATAAACGTGAAACTTTATTCTTTTCCTTTGGTGCATAGCTGAAAAGAATGTGCGATATATACAATCTGTATCCTCAGGATGTATGAGCTGCCTTTATAATCTTGGTTCCTGTAATGGTAGTTATAACCTTTTCCCTTGGAGAACCAACAGCGCCCCTCTGAAAGACACCTTGGGACTCAGATTTTTAAGAAGTGCTAGGCCTCACCTGCCCATCTTGACTTCCGCAATTCTCCCTGGTCGGTTCAGAAAAAGTCCGAGATAGCCCCGATCTACCGCATCCTCTTGACAGTCACTTCCTGCTCCACATGTTCAGAACCATCCCATACGGTAATGTCTGATCCATGGCTCCTGGAGATTCCTTAAATGTCTTTAGCCACCTCCTTTCCCTCATGGCACACTCCTCTCCCCCTGAGGGGAGAGAACCCCAGGCTGCACCAACTTCTACATGATGTCTTCTTCTGCAAATCTCTTCCCATTCCCCCCTGGAGCATGTGACCCACAGTTTATAGTTTATATGGGCATGATAGCCCCTGCCCACTCAAATTAATGATTGGTTCAGGGTAACCCATACAAACTATCTGCATCCTGTTTCCATACCACCTCCCCTTCAGCACCTCTCACTGGAAGAACAGGGCATCTCTCTTAACAGAATACAGGTGGTCACACCCCTAGTTCTACTCTGTCATTTCTTCCAACCAAATCAAACCCAGCCAGGCTTAAACCAACAGGGTAATGCACTGGAAATTTTTACCTAACACTAACCTACACCAACTAGTTAGCACACACCTAAGTAGGTGGGTGCTACATACACCCCCTCCTGAAAACACAACTGTCCCCAGTTGTGGAAAACGGAAATCCACAGCTAGAGAACAGTTTCCCTGCCTAACACAAGGCATCTCATATGTCCAGGTGTGTAGTGCTATGTATATATTACAAAACGTTACAATGGAAAAATACATAACATTATTTTACAGTTTCCACAACATGAATATGATCTAATCTATTGGTCCCTACCACAAGGTCTCATCTGAAAAGAACCAAGCCACTACTCTCGGAAGAGTAATGCTTTGGTTACTCTAAGCCTTCATCTGTGTTCTTCAGTAAGTTCAAACGCCGTCTCTCCAACGATACCTGTAGAAAAACAACACAACAGACATCCTATTCTATATTCTAACTATTATGAGCATGTTGTTGGCATGGGTAAATCTACCAGGACTATCATCCCCTCAAAAGGAGTCTGGGGACTCCTGCAGGACAGAGCCTGAGTAGACATGCCAGGTCAATTGCATTTTAGTCCATGAGCCACATACTTTCTGAGTGACTCCAACGGGAGTTCATAACTTTTTATATAACAAGGAACTAACAAAGGGATTGACAGGGACAGCAGCGGAATAGTGTCCATACTGGCCAGGCAGGCACTGGTGGTGTTGCCCTGTATAGGAAGTTCTTGGGATAACCCATCCTAACCTCTCTGCCCGCTTGCAGTCCAGGGTAGGTCCAGCACTTCTGTAGATCACTTTACAGATAGTACCGGGGGTCTGGCAACCTTCGGCGTGTGTCTCCTTCCCCTCTGACAGAAACAGAGTATGACTTGGTATGTTGTCCAGGTTTCTGCACCATCACTCTGTCCTTGTAAATGGCTCTTCCCTGTCGCCATTATTTGAAAATGTCCTTGAATCTCATCCACTGTTCATGATCAGGGGTTCTTTGTGATTTGGGGACGTGTAGATAATCCCAGACAAGGTCCTGCTCCCATCCTTCCCGGGAAGCCTCAACTATGTCCCTAACCTTGCCTGGTACATAGGGGTATTCAAGTCCCCAGTTGTGAGAAACCCTTTTTTTATACATCCCGTTGGAATTGTGACAGTCTCGGTATTTCCCCGGGCCTTCCCCGCCCTGGCAGAACAACAGAGTTAGAAGCCCTCACAGCCTTCTGTTGAAAGGTGGGTACTCCAGTGTGCAATGCGTCCTTGGACGCAGCCGTGTAGATCCACAGCCCCAAGTGCACGCTGTCTGCATTTGTGGCCATACACCAGCACCCGCACAGCTTTCAAATTGTCAGTGGCTGGTTCCCCACTTCTTGGGACTGGACTTGTGCCACAGAATGCCTAGGGATCCAGCCTGGACTCTTGAAAAAAAGAGAGATGAGATAGAAGAGAGAAGAGATGTAGAGAGGCCCCGGGAGAAGAGAGCAAGCATTAAATTTGGAGAGAAAGAGAGAGCGTTTCCTGTATACCATAGCAACTATAAGGTTAGTCACTGGGAGAGAGGCGACATGTGGTGGAGACTGGTACAGGCTCAGTGGTACTGGTTGGGGTGACCACATTTCCAAACTGCCATTCAGGGACACCTCCCAACACCCCCCTCATCCAATACCCCGCCTACCCAAAAAAGATGATGATGATGATGGTTTGTGTCACCTTTTTCTTTATTACTATTCCCCCGGTTGTTCTTCTGTGTCACCTTCATATCACCTCACTTGTCAGCTTCATTACTGTCCCCCACTTGTGTCACCTTCTTCTTTATTATTGGCCCCCACTTGTGTCACCTTCTTCATCAATGTCCCCCACTTGTGTCACCTTCTCCTTCATTACTGTGCCCCACTTGTGTAGCCTTCTCCTTTACTACTGTCCCCCACTTGTGTCACCTTCTTCTTCATTACTGTCCCCCACTTGTGTCACCTTCTCCTTCATTACTGTCCCCCACTTGTGTAACCTTCTCCTTCATTACTGTCCCCCACTTGTGTAACCTTCTCCTTCATTACTGTCCCACACTTGTGTCACCTTCTCCTTCATTACTGTCCCTGACTTGTGTCACCTTCTCCTTCATTACTGTTCCCCATTTGTGTCACCTTCTCCTTCATTACTGTATAATATTTCATCCAGTCCTCACCTTCTAATATCCCCTCGGGGGTTGGGCTCTGGTGAGTGGTCCACTGGTCCCTCAGACATTAAGGCCATGGGTGGGAGGAGGAGGAGAACTCGGGCAGCCGTTGATCTGAGCCAACCAGCAGTGCAGCAGCACACAGACGATCACAGAAGATCACAGGCACCAGTCCCGGCTGGGCCGGCTTCTACAAGTCACTATCTCTGCAATGCCGCCGGGCGGCAGGCAGTGGTGGGGCGTGGGCGCCAGAGATGGAGGTGGGTGGAGACACTGGAGTGAAGAAGATCACACACCAGTGCCTCCCTACTGTCTGCAAGTCACTCCCACTCATGCCGCTGCACGCTGGAGAAGGAGGAGAGGGGTGGAGACAGCTGTGCAGTGCAGCACTAGGCCAAGGCCTCTCTCCATTCAGCCTCACTCTGAGACTGTGATGTCATTGGTTGCTAGATGATAAGCAGGGCGGCCCTAGCAACCAGTTTGGGCAATCTAGTTAGAAGGGTGGCTGTGTCCTCTATTTCATTCCGGGACACTGTAATGTCCCGGAATGAAGATGCTCAGGACCAGGGACAGAGATTGCAACTTTGGGAGAGTCCCTCAGTCCCTGGCTATCTGGGACACGTGGGCACCCTAGTACTGGTCCCTAAGGCTAGGTTCACACTTGTGCAGGTGGTTTCCACTGCAAAAAAGATGCACTGCCACGTAGGAGATGCGTGGGGGTACCATAAATTCTAATGGCACCCCTACGCACTGGAAACCGCAGTGCACTATGTGGTTTCCCTGCAGCCACATTTTCTGAAAAGGTGCAGGGACCTTTTCCCTGCATTTTCAGGGGATATAGCAGCCCATTCAAATGAATGCACTGCTGTGCACGAGCAATGCGGCTGCAGGGAAATTGCACAAGTGTGAACATAACCTAAATGCTGCACATCTGGCAAGTGATGTCTTTTAATGGAGAGTGTGTCTGAAGTGTCCAAGTGTCATCAGTGTAATGATGTCAGCCACAGATTACCAAGACTTAAAGAAGTTGTCAAGCAGATCTCCCTCTGACATCTGCTGGTCGGTCACATGACCTCCTTCTGCCGTACAAACAGTACATCAGAGAAAGAGAGTGACGGGCGGTCACGTGACCTCTGTTTGGCGAGAAGAAATAAGGTATTTAAAAGATGAATTTAAAAAAATGGTAGACAATATATACTACATGTTATCCTAGCAGAGGGGCTGGCAGTGATTGTGAGGAATAATATTTGCTCAGTACGGTGCTAAAAGGGGAGGTAGGGGCAGCTCACACACAGAGCTGAAAGGCAGGGAGGGGGGAGAGGACAGGGAATAGCAGAGAGGAGGGCTGCGGATGATGGAGGCACATAAACTGACCATGGTGTCAGGGCACAACAGCCGTGATAAACCGTGGGCGGTTTACAGGGGGGGCAGAACCAGGCAGGATCAGCCAGGTATTCAGGTGATAGAAGGGGCCAAATTACATAGAACAAGCACTGTGCTGTTATTCAAGCTTTAAGGGAAAAGGATACTTTCTTTAGGGTAACAAACACTGTAAAGTGACTGTAAAGGCTTAAGGTTTTTTACCTTCATGCATTCTATGTTGCACTAGCCAAGGGGGAGGAGCCAGGAGCGCTGGTGGGGGACCCAAGAAGAGGAGGATTAAGGCTGCCCCTGTGCAAAACCATTACACATAGCAGGCGAGTATAACATGTTTGTTATTTAAAAAAAAAAACATTTCAATATCACTTTAACTGTGCAAGTGCCACTCGCTTCTAAGTTTGGGAGCCCTGACTTAAAGTGGTTGTAAAGGAATGGGGCCGAGTCCCTCTGTCTATGTCAATGGACGCAGCAGCGGGACTTGGGAGCAAGCCCACATGGGTGCCCCCATGGAAAGCGGCTTTCCGTGGGGGCACCTGATGAAGAGGAGGAGCCATGAGCGCCGGCGGATTGGGGCTGCTCTGTGCAAAACCATTGCACAGAGCAGGTAAGTACAGGCATGTTTATTATTTTTATTTTAAAAACATTGAAGGTTTACAATCACTTTAATGTGGATTTCACGTGACTGCAGCTCCCTGCCTAAGTTTTGGTAAGTAGCGAGCGCAGAGTGTCCACTAGGGTGCCTAATTCCCACCCACACGCACACACTGACACTTTCAGTGCTGTGTATTTGCTCTATGACACCCAGGGCTGATGTTGGAAATCACTGGGCCCCGTACAGCCTACCTGGAAGGCCCCTCCTCCCAATATATCAAAACAATATTTCCTTAAACAATACACAAAAATCATTATTAGCAGACACAAACATAACAGAGAACCTGTGTTAATTAACCCTTTTTTTTTATAAATTGAAATTTAAATGTATAATTTAAAAAAAAAATGTTTACATTTTTAAAATGATTTTATTTTTGCACTTTTTTAAAATTATTTATTACAATATTAACATTTTTTTTTACAATTGTTTTTTTTTTTACAGGACAGGGAAGCCGGCAGTGCCACGGGAGGGTGGGCGCAGCACAGTAACAGGGGGGCACACGGGGGGATCAGAAGTGGGCAGAACTGGGAGGGGGATCGGTGCGATGGAAGCGCAATTACAGGAGTAATACCCTGTGTCTGCGTCTCCCCCTGCAGCAGCTAAAACTCAGCAGGATGGAGAGAAACCGGCTTTCAGCTGCTGCAGAGAGCCTTACAGGGCATCTTTCTGTAATTGCCCCTCTGCCCGACCACACCGATTTCTCCTGCTGTTCAGGCCCCCTACAGGAGGACCGGTGGTGTTCGGCCCCAACCCCCCGATGACATTATTTAAGAACTCCTCCTTGTTTTTGTTTTTTTTACAAATTATTATTAATCATATTTAGAGATTACTTCTAAAAGTACATTTGACAAATAAAGGAGCATGGGAAAGCAGTGTTAAAAAAAAACGCCCCTGGTTTCAACTACACACAGTACATCACTATGAGTGGATATAAGTACAGGGCAAGCACTGAACATCATCCAATCCAGACAATCAAATATCCCCGATGAGCTGCAGTTCACACTCCACCCAGCAGGTGTCTCTATAACGCAAATACAGACAAGTAAAAAGTTACAATAGAAATTCGCGTGTAATATTCAATGTCCTTCCGAGGAACGAAACAACTTCCTGAGACTATGTTGCTGTGCAGTCCCGCTGTGTGATGTAGGGAGCCTGAGCTGTCCTTTTCTCAGGTGGGGAATGTATATACGGGCTGTGTAATTGATATAGAGAGCCTGAGCTCTCCTGTCCCCTCCTCTGTGCTTATGTATGGAAAGGCTGTGTGATACCATCTGCACTCTGTAATGTATACACGGGTCACATTGCAGGGAGAGGGACTAGCTGGGATTTTACTCATTAACTGGCATAATATGTACTGTTTACATCAATGTAAACCATTCCAGGAAGTCTATGCTCACTATTAACCCCCAAAACATAAATCTATCCTCATGCAGCCTACCAATCTTTACAGTAAAACACTTCCTGTTTTGGGGTGTCCCCAATCTGGATGACAGGAAGTGTGTTCTGGCTACAGAGACAGTAGAATTGTCAGTCTGGAGGGTAATGTTACATGCACTAGCAGATTTAGATGAACAGGAGTAGCACAATACAACTGAACTCCTGCTAACACTTTTTGCACCGAGACTAAACCTACTGATTTAACTGTTAGAACAGATTTAAGACATTTCATGCTGCTTGTGCCCTCAAACGAACTGTCACACCATCAAATGTCTGGTGTCATAACCGATCGCATGTACCGCAACTCCAGATCAAACTAAGCTAAGGGCATATGTGAAGCTAAGGACACATTCACACGGGCATATGTGTATTTTCTGCATGGAACAGGGGTTTTTGCTGGCAGGGATAGCAGAGGCCTACAGTTCTTCTTTTATTCCAATGAATGCCTGTACTATACGTGTTTATGCATGTTAGGCACAGCTGTATGTATGGGCTCATTGATTGCTATAGTTCTGCGTTTAGAGCATATAGCTCACAAAGCTATATGCTCATCCAAACACGTCATTTTTTTTCTGCCTGTGAAAATGTGCCCTAACAGGGCATCTTCTTTGGCTGTGAAGGATAGGAGGGTATAGTTGTGCTTTAAAGTGGAGTCCCCACCCCCCCAAAAATGAAAAGTCAGTAGCTACACATACTGCAGCTGCTAACTTTTAATATTAGGACACTTACCTGTCCTGGAATACCCTAATGTCGACACCCCAGCCGATGTTTCCATTGGCTCTCGGGTGCTGCCGCCGTAGCCATTATCTGTTAGGGAAACCATCAGTGAAGTCTATTATTGGCTGGCTGTGCAGCCACCACATCTTAAGCCTTGTACACGCGGCCAGATTATTGGATGAATTTTTTTGTTTGCTAGTCTCAAATTGAAAGTGAAGAGAGTACTCACCATCAGAAAATTTTCTGACGACAGAATTCAAGGTCAGAAGTGACAAAATGTGTTGAATTGTTTTGTATGTGTTCTTTCATTTCTGAGCATGCCTAGTCTTGCACTTCAGATTTTTTTTTTCGTCAGAAAACCGTACTGATGAAAAAAAAATTCGGACGTTGTGGTCACATCAGACAGAAATTTTCAAGCCTGTACATCCAGTTTTTGTCTGCCGAAAATTTCTAATCAGCTGTCAAAAGCAGCATACTAACGATCAGAAAATCAGATCGTTCATCGGACGAAATTTTATCTTTAGATTTTCTGACTGTGTGTACGGGCCTTTAGACTTGGAAAGCTGCAATATACCGTATATACTCGAGTATAAGTCGAATTTTTCAGCCCATTTTTTTGTGCTGAAAGTGCCCCCCTCGACTTATACTCGAGTCAAGCACTTTTCTGCAGCAAAAAATGTCATTTTCCAAACCGACTTTGGGGCCCCGTATCTCAGGGCCACTTAATGCTAGGAACTCCAAATTTGGTGTGCAAACCCAGTGGAACTGGTACCACAACATATCCAAAGCTGAAGTTCCTAACACTAAGTGGCCCCGAGATACGGGGCCCCAAAATCGGTTCGGAAAATGTCATTCTCTGCTGCAGAAAAGTGCTTGACATTTTCTGAACCGATTTTGGGGCCCCATATCTCAGGGCCACTTGGTGCTAGGAACTCCAAATTTGGTGTGCAAACCCACTGGAATTGGTACCATAACATATCCAAAGCTGAGGTTCCTAGCTCTAAGTGGCCCTGAGATACGGGGCCCCAAATTCGGTCAACTGTGTCCATCTGCAGCAATGTCATTTCGGGACCCTTTGGGTTCACAGACCCCAAATTTTTGCTGCAGCTAGGGGGCATCTAGGAACCCTTAACTACTGAGTTTGAAGTTCAGGGGACCTATGGCTGCAAATGGGCACAGTGATGCTGCAAATGGGCATTGTTGACCCTCTTTTCCCCTTACAGTAGCTGTGCATTTCTCACCCTCGTCTTATACTCGGGTCAATAAGTTTTTCCCATTTTTTTGTGGTAAATTAGGGCCTCAACTTATACTCGGAACGACTTATACTCGAGTATATACGGTAATACAGTTTTGTTTTTGGGTTTAATACCGCTCATGAATGTCACATTGCTGGAGTAGAGGTGAGCATTGTTCTGTTTTAATACAATTTTGTGTGCATTGACACACTGAGTAGCGTCCGTTTTAGGCTGCAGTAATGTGTAACAGGGGGCGGTGTGATGTGCGTTTTTTTTTTAATTGTTGGGGGGGGGGGGGGGGATGAACCTCATTTGAAGTGTACAAAGTGACACTTCGTGGTTGATTTATGAAGTGCCGGTTTACACTATACGGTCGCGCAGGACCCTTTTTTTGGCCGCACCAGAATCAGATCACATGGGTGTTCACAGCTATGTGATCCGATTCTGAAAATCGCACTGCATTTTGCAAAATGATTTTGGGGTGTCATTAACCTAACATACACACCTGCAGCAGTTCGCATGAACGGGGTGCGATTTGGATGCTGTGCAGAACCACCACAAACTTCGTTGTGGATTCGCAGTGCACAAGTGTGAACTGGCACTAAAACGGGAGAGTGCATAATCTGGTGCAGCTGTGTGTGGTAGCCAATCAGCTTCTAACTTCAGCTTGTTCAATAAAGCTTTGACAAAAAAACCTGGAAACTGATTGGTTTCTATCAGAACTGCAACTGATTTTGCACTCTCCAGTTTTAGTAAATCAAATCCCTTCATGTCACTGCACAGTAGTGTGCTGTATTGCACTTGCTATGCAGTGCCACCCAGTGAGGTGCAATATTATATAGCATGTCTGCATTTTATGTCACCTCTGGGCATTGTTGTAGTAAGAACAGCGAGGAATTGTTTTCTATGTGCCCGGTGTTGTTCCAATGCAGAAAAACTGCAGAGCTGCCAGTCAACACTTTTTTTTCTATAATGGTACACTGAGCATGTGTAGCTCGATGTACAGTCTCGGCATGATTCTGTTTTGGGATAAAGTAACTCCTTTGTGCATGTTGGGATGTTCAGGATAAAGTAACTCCCATATGTGAAATCATCCCAACCCATCAACATGACCAAAGACTTCAAACCCTAAGGAAGACCATGTGAAGATGGAAGTGCCAGCGATGGAGGGGAGCACGGACATCGATTGCAGAGCAGCAGGGATTCGCTTTGCTAGGTAAGTCAGCTTAGCACATTATGAAGAAAAGCTTCTGGGGGCCCAAAATGTCTCATGTGCTGTGACAGTTTAGTTTCACTTTCAGGCCTATTGACATGCTTTTTTATGCCTTTCATAATGCGTGCAAAAAAAAAAATCCAACAATGCTTGTTAAAAAATGCGACTAAGTGCATGTTAAAGTCTGATTTAATGAATACAAGTACATTTAGGCCGGGTTCACATATGTGCAGCTGCGTTTCCCAGCATGGAGTCAGGTGCGTTCCTGTTCACTGGTTCAGGTGCGAATCGGGTATGAACTTTTGCCTGAATTCACACCCGAACCAGACTTGAACACGTACAGGACCCTTTTGGAATGCAGACTGCGGCCGGCCTGGACATGTGTGAATCGGCTCCACTGAGAGCCGGTCACATTTGCATGTCATGTGAATTGGATGTAGAGAAACTTGCATCCAATTCGCACATATGTGAACCTGGCCTTTAGTGTAATTCAGGCAAAACATTAGTTGGGAAGAGTTAGAGCCTCTGTCAGATTGTCCCCAGAACAGGAAATTAGATCTTTTTCCAATCTGATCTGCTTGTGCTGCTTTGTACATGATGGCAAGAGAGCGATCCTATGGAGAAGAGGAGCCGAGGTATAAGGTAAGCAAAAAGGTTTTTTGTTTTTTTAATGGTGCCCTGGACAAAAACAAGAATTTAATCCCTGTAAAGCAGAGTTCAGCTTTAAAGAATGGCCACAAATGAAAGTTTTAAATGCCTATTATTATTATTATTATTATTATTATTATACAGGATTTATGTAGCACCAACAGTTTGCTCAGCGCTTTACAACGTGAGGGCACACAGTACAGTTACAATACAATTCAATACATGAGGAATCGGAGTGCCCTGCTTGTTAGAGCTTGCAGTCTAAAAGCACCATGTTATTCTTTTGTGAACAATAAGCTTGCCTGTAATAATGTGAAGTCTGTGGGTTGCAGCAAGGAGTTACTATCCGTCTGCTAAAACATTCAAAAGCTCACATGCAGCTGAACATTTAATTTGCTGGACTTTGCTTGCTCATTTTAACACAGATTTTGTTTGTTTGTAATACTAGATCACAGTTTAGCTGATAAAATGTCTTCATCTCCCTCGGAGCCCTCAGACATTAAAAATGATGCACCTAAAGAGAAGGATTATCGGACCCCTGGATTCAGAGGTGTAAAGACGACCAGTTTGTTCCGAGCTGTCAACCCTGAGCTTTTCATCAAACCAGTAAGCACTGAATTAATAAGTATAACTTTATAGGTAATTATTTTGTCATGGCTAAACGATCAGAATTATTTTAGAAGTGGAAATCTTTCTTTTGGGTGATTTATGCCTGGTTCACACTAGTGTGATTTCTGATGTGACTTGGGTTGTACAGAATAGTATGACAATGGAAATCACATTGATGTGAATAGTTCCCATTCATATCAATGCAACGCAATGGGACTTTGGGAAAGGTACTGGTGCTACTTTGGTGTGACGCAGCACGATTTTGTGTGCCATAGACTTCAATGGAAATGCAACCAAGTCGCAACTACATGCGGTATTTATGCGATTCCGTGCATTTTTTTTTGGCCAATTAGTCTCCTTCTCCCAGCAACATGTGCTCTTGTCAGGCTGAGAACATGGAGAAAAGAGGCAAGCAAAGCTGACGCTGAAAATGAGGAGCTGATACGCCAGATACGTGAATGCCCCTATCTGTATGACACCCGTGTGCCATTTCATAAGGACCACTGCAAGCGGCAGAGTGCCTGGGTGGACATTTGCATTTATTATGAGTGGGACACTTATTCAGCTTCAGAAGAGTAAAAAAAAGTAAGCTATTGTATTTTTTTTTCATTGATATGCTATATATGTTGTACTTTTATTTGTCTCCATTAGCAGGCTACAAAGTTTTTACTGTATGTAAGCAGTCAGGCCCAGACGTGAGCTCAAGGTGAATAATGTACCTGTTTACTGAAGTCTGCATTGCAATTCCCAGCTATTCAGCAGCTATCATGTAGTCTCATTTACAACAAGTTTCTGGCTGGCTCAAGGAACCACTGAAAATGTATTTTATCATCTATGTGGTTGCTATATAAAAGTAAGCCATCATCTATGTGGTGTGATA
Source organism: Lithobates clamitans (assembly GCA_037952925.1). Lineage (NCBI taxonomy): Eukaryota > Metazoa > Chordata > Amphibia > Anura > Ranidae > Lithobates > Lithobates clamitans. Next base: position 449,618 of record JBBGZY010000382.1, on the reverse strand, counting down.
TTTCAACTTTGCACAGTGTTTGTTAAACAAAATTACCCACCTCCCACCCGCCCTATAGACAAATGACAGAAGCAGGGTGGCTTTCTCATTCTGGGACAATGTTATATGAGATCACTCCAGTCCCACAGCGATTGCGCGGAGATCGGGGCGTGCTGTGTTCCAGAGACATGGCACATCCCCAATCTTGGTAAAGAGCCGAGGCCAATCACAGCTGATCATATGTAAACAAGGAAGTGACGGTTATTTCCTCTCCTCACACTGACAGCCTGTGAGAAGAGGGGAGCCGATCAGCGGCATTTCCTCACAGGGGAGACCTGTACAGATAATCGGGCATAAACAGTGATTCCAGTGAGTGCTGCCTTTCAGTGACTGCCCATTAGTGCCGCCTATCAGTGTGCCCATCAGTGCAGTCTCATCAGCACACATCTGTGAAGGAGAAAAATTACCTATTTACAAAATTTTCTAACAGAAACTAGGAAAAAACTTTTTTTTTTTTTTTCAAAATTTTTTTATTTTTTTTTGTAGCAAGAAATAAAAAAGCCAGTGGTGATTAAATACCACCAAATGAAAGCTATTTATTGGAAAAAAATGTAAAAATGTCATTTGGGTACAGTGCTGCATGACCATGCAATTGTCATTCAAAGTGTGACAACGCTGAAAGCTGAAAATTGGCCTGGGCAGGAAGGGGGTGAAAGTGCCCAGTATTGAAGCAGGTAAAGTGGTCTAAGCCTTTAAGGTTTAAGGCCACAGAAAAAAACTTCTGTGCTGCAGCTGCCCCCCAGACCCCCCCTTTTCCTTACCTGAGCCCATCCGATTCAGTGAGGTGCATGAGCGCAACCGCTCCTGCCGCTCTCTCTCTCTTCATTGGACAGATTGATAGCAGTGGGAGTGATTGAATCTGGTGACACAGGAGTGGGGGGCGGGGTAAAGCAGAGTACAACTGTCTTTGTCAATAAACGCAGCAGGACTCGGGAGTGAGCGCACACAGGTGCCCCCAGGGAAACTACAGGTTCCAGGACACTGCTCAGGACACAGCCATCCTGGGATAGCTTAGTAAAAAGCGTGACTGGCCCGACAAATCCGGGACAGTTGGCAAGTATGATGTAATGCAAGACAATCATGTGGCCCCCATGCACCTGGGGCCCCTAGGCAGGGCCCAGGGTTGCCCATGCATTAAGACAGGCGTGCCACTAATAGTACAAAGGAGAAACATTTTTTATAAATGAAGAATTTGCTGCAACTAGCTTCTGGCTTGATGATCCAGATGTGTTTCCCATCAGTAGCTCCCACACAGGTGGTGAAATTACAGTGCTCCCAGAAAATGTTGGCTATATTGGAGCATTCTTTCTAAGTTGATTTCTTGATTACAACATCCTTCAGCACATCCTACAGTGTATAGCTATGCAGGTGTCACAGATGGTATAGTTCGCTGTTGATTTCCCAACCATATAAACTCATATTGCGGACCAGCAAACGAATGACTGGTGGCTAGGTACCTGAAAGAGAAAAGAATATAATCATTTCTGTTTTATGTTTTGCAGTTGCACACGACATAGGCGTAAGAGGAACTGATGCAGACCCCTCCAAACGCTCGGAGAGGAGTCGAGCTGCTGCCACTCTACACACTATATCTATATCTATATATATATATATATATATATATATATATATATATATATATATATATATATATATATATATATATATATATAAAATATACACACTACAAAAACTTTAGGCAGGTGTGATGAAATGCTGGAAAGGAAGAATACTTTCAAAAATATATATTTGAATTGAATATCAATTTACAAATTGGAAAGTGAGTACATTTTTCAGGCAGATTTTGGCGGAACTCTGGCTCTCGCCCTTCACTCACCACTGTCAAAGGACAGCTTTCCTCTCAGCGGCTCTCACAGATCTCTACCTACCCTGAACTCACGGCGAGAACAAGATAGGTGCAGTGTGGTCATAGGTGGGCTGTGGCATCACATGGTAAGCTGCACTGCGATCCCCATCTCTGCCCAGGTGCAGAGATGCCAACCATTGATCTCCCTGCAAGTGAGAGAGAGGCAGAGTCACCCACACTACTGGGAGGTACTAGAGCCGGGCTGGGTAGGTGAGATGCGAGGAAGCGTTTTGGGGAGGGTGGTGGGGATTGAGGGCTGTACAGGGGTGGGTGGGGGAGAGTAATGAAAAGGTCAGAGCTGAGGCGAGGTGGAAGTGAGATGTGGACAACCTGTGAAAAAGAGCTGAACCCTGCACATTTCTCAACCCTCCAAACCAGCATCAATACTTACACAAAGTCAGGGATTTTGTAGGATTAGAATCTGGTATATGATTAACCAAATATGCCAAGCGGGTGTTAATGATCAACAATTTCATATGTAGGTTGAAACACAATCATCAACTGAAACAGAAACAACTGTGTAGGGGGCTTAAAACTGGGTGAGGAATAGCCAAACTGCTACTGAGGCTGTGGAAGACAGTTTTATGTCACAGGTCATACACCATGGCAAAACTGAGCCCAGTAACAAGACACAAGGTAGTTATACTGCATCAGCAAGGTCTCTCTCAGGAATACATTTCAAAGCAGACTGGGGTTTCAAGAAGTGCTGTTCAAGCTCTTTTGAAGAAGCACAAAGAAATGAGCAACGTTGAGGACCGTAGACACTGTGGTTGGCCCAGATGAAAGACCCATCATGCTTACTTCCCTTTGACAGCGGAAGATGTCCAGCAGTGCCATCAGCACAGAACTGGAGGAAATCAGTGGGACCCAAGCACACCCATCTACTGTCCAGAGAAGTCTGGCCAGAAGTAGTCTTTATAGAAGAATTACAGCCAAAAAATCCATACCTCTGACATGGAAACAAAGCCAAGCAACTCAACCATGAGCAAAAATATAGAAACTATGGTGCATTAAAATGGCAGCAAGTGCTCTAGAATGATCAGACAAAATTTAAATATTTGGCTGTAGCAGGTGGCAATTTGTTCCCTAAATGGCTGGAGGGCAGTACAATAATGAGTGTCTGCAGGAAACAGTGACGCATGGTGGAGGTTCCTTGCAAGTTTGGGGCTGCATTTCTGCAAATAGTTGGGGATTTGGTCAGGATCAATGCTGAGAAATGCAGGTAGATATTTATCCATCACGCCATACCATTAGAAAGGCCTGTGATTGGCTCCAAATTTATTCTGCAGCAGGACAATGACCCCAAACATACAGCCAATGTTATTAAGAACTATCTTCAGCATAAAGAACAAGGACTCCTGGAAGTGATGGTTTGGCCCCCACAGACCCCTGATGTCAACATCATCGTGTCTGCCTGGGATTACATGAAGAGACAGAAGGATTTGAGCCAGCCTACACCCTCAGAAGATCTGTGATTAATTCTCTATGATGTTTGGAACAACCTAGTTGTCGAGTTCCTTCAAAGACTGAGCAAGTATACCTAGAAGAATTGATGCTGTTTGAAGGTAGAGGGTGACCATACTAAATATTTAATTTGATTTGGATTTCTCTTCTGTTCATTTACTTTCTATTTTGGGAATTGATAAAAATAACGTTTTAACGCTTCTATTTCTGAAAGCATTTTATTTCTGAAAGCATTTTTTCACACCTACCTAAAATGTGTGCGTCCAGGAACTGGACTATTTAAGACCAGTGCTAGAAATGAGAAGGTAAGCCAGCATCTCATATTTTATGGTTTTACAAAAAGGCACAATGTAATAATGTTGTATTACTGATGAACAAAAACTATTTGTATTTGCAGTACACAATCAAGTAGGGAGGACGCCCATGTTTCTGAGGATGAAGAGGAGAAACCTGTTGCTGGACATGACCATGGTGATGCTGGGGAGACAGAATTATCAGCTGTTACTAGCATGCTGCATTCCATCATACCATTGCCAGAAGAGAAGTCAGAAGTGGGTTCCAGTCCTGTGGTTAAGCCTAGGGCAATGCAACCCAGGTGGCCTGCAAGAGGGAATGATGGCCCCAAAAGTGCTGACTGGTTCCTGGACATTGTTGTGTAATTTCTGAGAAGCTTGATTCTCACTATTATGAGCAAACAACATTTGCCCTGAGCCTGATGAGCTTGCTGAAACAGGTACAACATGAACATAGTTTTGATATAAGAATGGTGGTGATGCTGTGCATTTGATACTTCATTTTTTCTCCTCCCCTTCAGCCACTACTGCATTTCCAAAAATTTTCCAGGAACCCCCTCCACCTGGAGGTCCATATGCCCCACAAGTTGCACCTCCTCTTCCATTATCTGCCCCCCCAAAGACAGCCCCAGCCATATTACCCTCCAACAACGTACCCAACCGCCTGTGATTAAACCTCTCTGCATTACCCTTCATCTCTCTCTCTCTGATTTCATATCCCATCCCTGCCCTTTTTTTTATATGTTAAAACATTTCTTACATAGGCCTGGTTCCTAGGCCCTAATTTTAGCCTTATTCGTTAAAAAAAATAATTGTTGAAAAAAATGCCTTTAGGATGCGATTGGATATTCTCTGTTCACTTGCTGCCTTATATACCCCAACCACTTTTAGGTGACATTGTAACAACATAATCAGTGTTATTCGCTTTACCTGTCGTGGTCATAATGTTATGGCTGATTGGTGTATACATTGTGATATTACTCCCTCCCATTCTCAAGACTAAATAAATTCACTTCTGTTATTCTTTGCTTATAGCTGAGCTGCTCCATGCCTGTTATCAGTTTGGTTGACATTGATGGTGCATGAGTTGGCAGAGAATGTTACTGCAATCTCATGGCAGGTAATGCAATAAAAACTTGCATTTTTCTGTATCATCCGTTGTCATTTTGTCATTTTTGTGAAATGTATTAGTTTGGGGGAAAAAATTGCTTTTGGTACGTTCAGAACTATTTGCACATGTGCATGTATTTAGTATCGTATTGCTTGCAAGGGTGCCCTAGAAGAAAATAATTTTGATGTCCCAACTGCAAAAAAAAAAAAAAAAAAATCTAAAACCCCAATTCCACAAAAGTTGGGACACTGTAAAATCTACATAAAAATAGAATGCAGTGATTTGCAAATCTCATGAAGGCCCCTTATATACACTTGTGCGACTTGGAACTGCAAAGTCGCCTGACAAGTCATACTCCATGAATCTGTACTTCTTCAAGGTAGGCCCTGCACTACTTTGGCCTGACTTTTGAGGCGACTTGAGGTCCCTAGACCTTAACATTATATAGGCATTGCTTCAAGTCGTGGCAAAATCACGTAAAATGCGCTGCAAAAAATCACTGCAAAATCGCACAACTTTCAGGTCGCACAAGTGTGAAAGGGGTTTTATTCACAATTGAATATAGAAAACCATATCAAATCTTTAAACTGAGAAAATGTATCGTTTTAAGAAAAACAAAAGGAATTTTGAAACACTTCTTGGGACAGGGCAACAAAAAGCTGGTAAAGGAAGTGATACGAACAAGGAAGAGCTGGAAGGACATTTTGCAATTGGGTGTAATTCCAAGGTCAGTAACATGATTGGGTATAAAAAGAGCATTTTAGGGTGTCTGTGTCTCAGAAGTGAAGATGGGCAGAGGTTCAGCAATCTGCATCTGAAAATTGTCAAACAATTTCAGAATAATGCTCTACAACATAAAATAACCAAGACTTTAAATTTATCATCATCTACAGTACATAATACCATCAAAGGATTTCTGGAGAATGTGGAGAAATCTCTGTGCGTAAGGGATGATAAGTTTTCTATTGTGAATAAAATATGGGTTCATGAGATTTGCAAATCGTTGCAATCTGTTTTTATGTAGATTGTACAGTGTCCCAACTTTTTTGGAATTGGGGTTGTATATCGGTGATGCTTGAAGACCAGGCGTTTTCTTGCACTTTTTGTTCACATGTGATAATCAGTATTTTTTGCTAGAAAATTGCATAGAACCCCAAAACATTATATATTTTTTTCAAAGCCGAGGCCCTAGAGAATAATTTGGTGGGTTTTGCAATTTTTTATGTCACATGGTATTTGCGCAGTGGTTTTTCATATGCAATTTTTGGGAAAAAATACACTTAATAAAAAAAAAAAAAATTATGCAAAAAAGCATTTAAAAAGATGATGTAAATAGATAAAAAACATGTCAAGCTTAAATTGCACACGCCCGCACAACGGTGACAAACTACGTAAATTTTACTATCCATAGGCGATGCTTTAAAAGCCTTCACAGGTTAGTAATTTAGATTTATAGAGGAGGTCTACTGCTAGACTTACTGCCCACATTCCGATCTTCACGACGATACCTCACACGTGTGGGACGATCGCTGTTTGCGTGTACGGGGGGACTTTAAATATATATATATATATATATATATATATATATATATATATTTATTATATATTTATTATTTATATATTATTATTTTTTTTTTTTTTTAATTATTCATTTCTTTTTTTTTTTTATTTTTACACTGCTGCTTTTATTTATTTTTTGATCACTTTTATTGCTGTCACAAGGAATGTAGACATCCTTGTGACAGCAATAGGCATGTGACAGGTACTCTTTATAGAGGGAGCATAATAAGACCCCAAATCTGCAGCTTCAGGCATCACCCCCGTACAATCGTCTGAAGTCAAATGACGTAAGGGGTGTTTCATTTGGCGGCAAGTGGTTAATGTGATTATTAATCTTTCAACTGGCTTAACACTATTTTAGAAGGATGTGTTCTGACGCTCAAGCTGGCTGAAGAGTAATCCCAGCAATTCATCAAAAGTGGAAATGCAAACATATGATCATTAACTATAGTACATTCACAATGAGGGTTTTTTTTCCCCCCCCTTTTTTTTCTGCCAGCAACATGATTCTAATGTGTTTGGTCCTTTTTTGAAAAAAAAAAAATACATTTTTATACAGGGCTGAATAGATTTTTCTTTAGTTTCTGTTATACAATTTTGTTAACACATAATCTTTCTTCATAACTTTAAACCAAATTGTAGCCTGCTACATTTCTGTGAAAAAAATACAGTGGAACCTTGGATTATGAGCATAATCCGTTCCAGGAGAATGCTTGTATTCCAAATCAAAACGCATATCAAATCGAGTTTCCCCATAGAAGTCAATGGAAACGAAGATAATTGGTTCCGCATTGACTTCTATTGCATGTAATACCGCATGTGGCCAGAGGTGGGGGCGCCGGAGAGCCTGGGAAATACCCGGGGACAGCTCGGCTGAACTCGTAAACCCCGGAAAGGCTTGAAAACACTCGGCAACGGAGTATTTCCCAGGATTTCCGAACGGCTCAGAACCGTTCAGAATGTGTCATCGGCGCCCCCGCACCTCTGGCCAAATGCTGTACTGCACACCCCATTGGCTTGAATCCTGCTCGTTTTGTGAGACAACACTTGCAAACGGAGTCAGGATTTAAAAAAAAAAAGTTGCTCATCTTTCAAAATGCTCGTTAACTGCGTTACTCGTAAACCAAGGTTCCACTGTAGCACAAATCGGTGTAAATTGATTAGTCTATGTGAAAATGGTAGAGTCTACAAACTATGGTGTATATATAGAGAAATATATAAAATTACCGCGCTTCCCTACACCCCCCAAGCTGCAGTCCTAATCCTCAGGTAAAAGAATCAAGTAAGTAAAGCAATTAAAAGAACCGCGCTAAAAAATTATAAAATTAATGGATACACAAAATACCTCAAAAATTGTGATACATTCCCCTATTATTGAATATGTGAACCAAAATACAACACAATATAGATAGGATAGGTTATTAGGTCAAAAAAAATTTTTAAAGCACTTATTTTAGATAAAAAAAAAAGTGACAGAAATCATAGAGTCTGTGACTTTAAAAATGACTTAAAAATCAACAGTCCTTATTGTAAAAAAAAAAATTCCACCGATAGTGATTGAAGACCTTTAGTGAACAAACATCTCGTGAACAAAATCCACCACCTGTAAAAATATGTGTTTACCAGAGGTAAGCTTTAAGGGAGCTTATGCTCGAATTCCACTCCGTGGGGACACCAACATCAATCTCGGCATGGAAGGAGGATCACCCGGAACCCACCAACAGAAGGGTCAGATATTCAGCAATAGAAACCCAGGGAAATAAAAAGTATATCCTCCATAGTGTGAATCCGTTAAAGCAATTTATTGAATAAGGTAAAAGTAGCGCACTTACTAAAAGTAGCGAGTAAAACAGCGTATAGTAACAATCAGCCGGCCGGCCTGCATACACCCATTCGCTGTGGGATGGAAACGATGACGTCAGCGCGTCTGCCTTCCGACGTACGTTTCGTCCAATTGGACGTTGTCATAGGAATATGGTGTATATATGAAGGGCATGCAAGTCAAACTGAGACATTTGAGTTTATATAATAAAGGAACAAATTTTAAGGAGTGGAAACTGCATTTATTTTTCGACAAACGCCCCTGCTACATTTATACACTTATCCAAGCGTTTAATGCCTGGAAAGCTTTGGCATAGAAAGATTTATCAGTACCCCTAAAACTATGCTAGGATAGTGTGCTTCACTTTGTCATCAGTGCTGAAATGCTGGCCTCTGACGAACGCTTTTAGGGGTCCAAATAGGTGGAAATCAGTCGGAGTGAGATCCAGGCTGTAAGGGGAATGTGGCAATACCTCCCAGCCGAGTTGCTGTAATGAGTTTGTGCGTTGTCTTGGAGAAACAGGAAGCCCTTAGTGATCAAACAGGCCATTTATGCACATCGCTCAGAACATGACAATAATAGTCGCTGTTGATAGGGGCCCCGCGGGCTAGAAAATCCACATGAATAACGCCACGTTTGTCCCAGAAAACACTTGTCCTCACTTTACCTGCAGACGCATTTGTTCAACATTTATTTGGTGATGGAGAGTCTGTAATGGAGCTGTCCCATGCACGCACCAACACTGTTGTCTGCCATCTTGAGTAAAGATCTTTGGACTGGCCTGCGACATGTGCGCTGCCTATCTGTATTATGACACACTTGCCACTTACTGCATGTAGTACCATCACACTAGCATCCCTTTTTATACCTATAAAATTAAAAGGCCTGGTTTGACTTGAACACCCCTTGTACGTTTGAAAATTTATCAACCCTGATGTACTGATGGCCTATCTAATTTCTTGAGGCCCTAAAATCCAGGACAGTACAAATACTCCCCAAATGACCCCTTTTGGAAAGTAGACAGTCCAAGGTATTTAGTAAGAGGAATGGTGAGTTTTTTGAAGTAATTTTTTGTCAGAATTTTTTGGAGAATTCAGAAATTCAATAAAAAAAAAAAATCAACATTTTTCCTGTCATCAGTGCAGTACAGCATCATCATATGGTGAGGCGGTGATCGGGGATACTGACTGGTGACAGAATGTTAAAAAAAAAAATGTATTTAATTTTTAAACCTTTATTATTTTTTAAACATTTCTTTTCTGTTACAATTTTTTATTTATTTGAATATACTGTCATCAGAGTAGTTCAGTGTCACTGTACAACTATGGGGGGGGGGGGTTGATTAAGGTTTTTTTTTTTTTTTTTCACTGTTAATGCTAATAACAGTGATGATCACTGTTCTAAACAATAGTTTTAACTGTTATGAATGGCTTTCATTTATGACAGCTTGCTTACTATTCTGATGCTGTGATTGGCTACAGCTAGGCACATGGTATAGGGTGCTGTGATTAGCCAGGTACAATGTGATCGCCGTGGGCCAATCACAGCATCACAATAGTAAGCATGCTGCCATGAATGGCTTTTGTTCATGACAGGTTTGCTTACATGTAATCATATGATCGCTATTATTGGTAATAGCGATCACGATACTCCAGCCACTCACATTGGCTGGGTTTCAAGCATCGTGATCCGCTGTGTCTGATCATGGGATCCCGCCAGTGCATGCCCAAGGGGACACACCAGTGTGCATGTGATGAGCGAAGTACCAGTATGTCACTTAGCCTTGAGCTGCTTGCAGTAAATGTACTGTGGGCGGACGACAAGTGGTTAAAAAAAATTGTAGTTAAAGCAGTAGAAAGTCGCAAATTGAAAAGAAAAAAAAAGGGCTCCTGCAGGATAATGTCATAATGTGCTAGTATGCACCTCATGCTAGCCCATTATGACAGACTTGCCTTAAAGCTAAGCCCTCTAGCGGCACGCTGGGCCTTCCACTTCACCCAGTCTTCCTTCCAGGTTTAGCCATTTGAATGGCTGAGCTGCGATGACCTCACTTTTGCGGTACAGAGCTCTAAATGGATGGCGCAGTCCATTCAGGGTGCAGTGCGCATGCGCCGGTGATGTCACCGGCTGCTACTAAATATCTCCTAAAAGGAGATCTCTACTGTACTTACAGGTAAGCCTTATTATAGGTTTACCTGCAGGTATAATTATTGAAGCAGACTTCACTACCGCTTTAAATTTTAAGTATAATATATAATTTACATATTGTGAAATCCAGCCATACGAAACTGGGGATTCCACCAGCTGGAAGTCCCTACAATGCAATGACAGGCTGACAGCCACTATAGCTATTCGTGACTGTTTGCAATGCCAGCAATTAGCTGCAGTGATGGTAGTTGGACGCACTCTAAGTGATCAAGAACTAAAAGAGACAACCTCACCTTGCACATGCACATTTGGAATGGATATCCTTTTTGCATGTGCAAGGTGACAGTTTCAAACTTATCAAATAAGGGTACGCTTATGTTCTCACCTTTTCACTGACATGCGTGTGTATTTGATTAAAATTTCCTTATATACAGAACTGTCCTCTCTGTTCCCTATTTGCAATTACTGGATGGACCCGGTGTCTACGCTTTCTACTCTTCTTCAATCACAAATGTTTAACTGTAGCAACTTCTGCCATGACCAACGACAGAGAGGACATGACTGCTTAACCAACACTTAGAACAGACAAACCAGGAAGTGAAAAGGAAAAAGACACCTTCATTTTTTTTTTTTTTTTTTACATTAGAAGATGACCACACCTAATTTATGTCACAGCAAATATGTGTATAATTGGACAAAACAACAAAAAATTGCAGTATGAAAATTGCATCAAAAAAGTACCATGTCGCACTGCAATCACTGAAAATCGTGTGAAATAACAGATGAGGCAAAAGGTTGTCCAGGCTTATGCCATTAAGGGTCGGGCTCGAATATTGCCCATTATGGCACACTGTACCAGAGAGATTAGTGCCTCTTTGGCATTCTGACATCAGGAATCTGTGACTCAAGTTTGCAATGCAGCTACCTGGTCGTCTGTGCACACCTTTTAATACGTTTTACAAAGTTGATGTTTTGGCATCCTCACAAGATTTTGCAAGCAGCTATTTAAGGTTACTTGTTCCTCCTCTGAGGAGTTCTTGGGTGTTGTTACGTATTCTTATCTGGTTCCCTACTTCTCAGTGAGGCACTGCTTTGGGACGTTCCTGTGGTCAAGAATATAGAAGAGCTGATGTCACCGGGGGACATCATCCAGAGGCCCCGTCCCTTATGACATCACCGCCCGGGGCATGATAGGGCGGTGACGTCATAAAGGGGGGCCTCCGGATGATGTCATCCGTGACCCTGTCCCATGCCAATGGAATGTGGAGAAGACCCGGCAAAAGACAGAGGGAGATAAAACGGAAGTGACAGAGTAGCCGGAGAGGGGAAAAGAAATCGGAGATGCTGCAGCTGCCTTAATCAATTACTTTAAAAACCTGTGTACTGCGTTTAAAATTTTTAACACTTTTTTTTTTTTAGGTGAATGGGTAGGGGTACAATGTACCCCATACTCATTCATATAGGGTGGGGGGCCAGGATCTGGGGGCCCCCTGCCTGCAGACACCGACAACCAACGGCCAGGTTTGTCAGGAAGAGGCCCTTGTCCTCACCAACATGGGGGCAAGGTGCTTTGGGGTGGGGGGCACAGGGCCCCCCCTACACCAAAGCACCTACCCCCCATGTTGAGGGCATGCGGACTGGTATGGTTCAGGAGGGGGGGCGCGCTCGCTCGTCCCCACCCCCTTTCCTGGGCTGCATGCTCGGATAAGGGTCTGGTATGGATTTTGGGGGGGACCCCACACCTTTTTTTCAGTGTGGGGGGTTCCCCTTCAAGATCATCAGAGCATAAATCGCATGCCATGGTTGGTTCAGTTAAGACGGCGATCCAACTTCAGTTATATTCAATGGGCTGAAGTAGGATCAAAGTGGGATGGAAGTAGTGCAGGGAGCATTTTCAAAGTTGGACCGACTTGTGTCGTACCAGTTAAGACGGCTCTCATAGGGAAACATTGATTTTCACATGTCATGCGACATGAGCTCCCAATGTCGGAGTGTTTGTCATACAAGTGTCATTTGTCATTTGTCATTACATAAACAAAAAATACCTAAAAATTTGTAAAACAAAAATGTTTTTCTTAGTTTCGGTTATAAAATTTGTACAAATAGGACAACATTTATTTTTCTACATTTCTTTGGCAAAAATAACCCAAATCAGTGTATATTATTCAGTCTGTGTGAAAGGTATAGTATATGGTATGTATATTTTAAAGTTGATCATTCCTGATGTACTTATTTCTTGAGTGATGACCACTGTATAAACAACACTGTGACCAATCACAGGTATCACAATAGTTGTACACAATTGCTGTCATTCATAGCCATTGTGTACTGACGCAATCACATAGTACTAGGGCCAGGCACAGTGGCCTGGTACAATGGTATATATGTCCGGTGGGCACATTGGGTCACTGCCCCAGGGGCTGTGCAGTGGCGCATGAGTGAGAGGACGTCATGTGATGTCCATCCTGGATAGCAGAGCACCCATCAGGCCATATTATTGCAGTAGGCTGGGTGAAGAGTGGTTAATGTATTCTGCTATAGGCAGTGTACACAGAAGTATGATGTATCTAAAAGCTGCTCTCTAAACATCACTTCTGCAGTTTAATGAATTTCATCAATAGCATTCACTAAACATTGATTTTTATTTATTTTACAGAACAAACCAGTAATGGCATTTGGATTATTTACAATAACAATGTGTGTTGCCTATATTGCCTATTTACATGCGACAGAGGAAAATAAAAAGGACTTGTATGAAGCAATTGACAGTGAAGGAAACCGATACACAAGAAGAAAGACCTCCAGATGGGATTGAACTGTCAATGCTTTTTTTTCTGACTACTGAACCAAGCTCAAATAACTGCTACAGAACAAAAGAAATATAACTGAAGAATTACTAAAAGAAAAGGAATCGTTGTCTTAACAATTTTTTACTCTACATTGATGAACTCTTTCTGTTAGCAGGCAGAGCTATTAGTTACTAATAAAAACAACCAAGATCTAATGTATGTTTTATTTCCTTTTTAGAATATACTATACCGTTGTATATTTATCAATGAGAGCTGTGTGGTAGTAATGACAATTGACATTAGGTATATTTTAGAAATTAATATGCAAGCTTGGTCTAAATATGAATGTGGTCATGACCAATGATTCCATACAAACTTCAACTAAACTCATACTCAATAAAGAAATGAGTAACTTCTGCATTGCAGCGGTGCAGTTGAACTCACCTATAGAAAAACATGTTCTAAACTGTATGTTTTATTAACAGCATAACAGCAGCTATATTAACCTCTTGCCGCCCGCCCACCGTCAAATGAAGGAGGGACAGTGTGGCTCTCGTTCTGGGAGGACGTCATATGACAGCGCCCCAGAATGGCACGCAGAACGGCGATCGTGGCCGCGCTGTGTTACTAGGACAGGGCGCGACCCCGGTCTCTGTAGAGACAACGGCTCTTTAACCATGTGATCGGCTGTGTCCGTAAATATGGAAGTGCCATGAATCGGCTCGGCTCTCCTCGCCTCACACTGACAGAGTGTGTGGCGTGGAGTGCCAATCAGCGGCATCTCCTCGCAAAGGAGACCTGTGCAGGTAATCGGGGCACTGATCATCGGTGCCCGGATTACAGGAAAGTCAGCAGTGCCACCAATCAGTGCTCATAAGTGATGCCAGTCCATGCCTCCCATCAGTGCTGCCCATCAGTGCCTCCCATCAGTGCTGCCTATCCATGCCAGCTATCGCTGCCCATCAGTGCCCGCCACTGCCGCCTATCAGTGCCCACTATTGCCACATATCAATGCTCATAAGTGCCGCCTCATCAGCACACCTCAGTGAAGAAAAATTACTAAGTTACTGATAGCAAAAAAGAAAATTTTTTTTTTTTTCAAAATTCTCAGTTTTTGTTTTTTGTTTTTTTGTAGTAAAAAATAAAAATCCCAGCAGTGATTAAATACCACCAAAAGAAAGATTTATTTGTGTGAAGAAAAAGATAAAAAAATTAATTTGGGTACAGCGTTGCATGATTGTGGGTACACATTGTACACTAGGTATAATTGAGAACTGTATGTGAAATATATTTATATATGTGTCACACAACTTTATTATAAGCAACGGTGTCTTTTTCAGGTCGGTGACATGATTGTAACAGTCCATATGACTGTTGTGGCTGATTATAACAGCATTACATTGACACATACTGTACTCCAAAGTATAAGGCAGTATTCACATGGGTGCTTTAGCCCGATGCTAATTGCAGTGGCAGGAATCTTGTGATTTCTGACGCTGCTGTGAGTAGCTAGCTCCTGCTGCTGCAATTGGCTCTGGGCCTAATTGCCCATGCAAATGCTGCCTAAGGCCTGATTCACACCTATGCATTTTTAATGCTTTTTGCATTGTGCAGATTTGCGCTACAGCCCATTTAACATGGTTTGCTATGGAACACATTCTGTAGTACAAATCTGGAAAATGCGAAAAGCACTAAAAATGCATACGCGTGAATCAAGCCTAAGTATGCTTTTCATTCAACTTTGCTGCTCACTTAACAAATAAAATAATTATATTTTTAATATTATAATATAGGATTTATGGAATGCCAAAAGTTTGGGCAGTGCTTTACAAAATAAAAGGAGAAGGTACAGTTGCAATGCAATTCAAGACAGGGGGGCTGCTCATTAAGGCTGGGTTCACACATGTGCGGTGTGAATTGCAACTCCGGTTTCCCTGTGAAGATAAAAATTATTCATTCAGCGTTCCCTTTGAAGATTATGTGCCTGCAATTTGCACTCCACTGCCTAGAAAACGCACACGTTTTTTGTGCAATGCGGCGTGCGGATGCAATGCACATATGTGAACCAGACCTATTGAAAAGATGTTCTGCGAATTGGATGCGGGCAAGCTGCATCCAATTTGCATATGTGTGACCCCAGCTGCAAGCTTACAATCCATAGGAAAGGGGTGGGATGAGCTATGGTGGAATTAGTCGTTCGAGAAAGTAAAATTCAGTTGCTAGCTAGAGGTGGAATAAGCTACTCTAAAAAGATGAGTTTTCAGGGATCGCCTGAAGGCACACAGAACAGGACATAGCCGTATAGGTTGGGGTAGGGAGTTTCAGAGGATGGGAGAAGTCCTGAAGGTGAGCATTGGGAGGAGGTGACCTCAGAAGGAGCAGAATGGACAGTTTGGATGATATTTTGAGATGAGGTTGGTGATTTAGCTGGGGAAAAATGCTATTATTTAAAAAACAGAGACAAATTAAGAGCACTTTCACACTGATGCCCTTTGCTGCAATAGAATGCAGTTCCAACACAACAAAAGTACATCAAAATTTTTCCCCTTTGCGCAACTCCTCCAATGTAACTTTTCACATCACTGAGTTGTTCCATTTTAAGTCAAAGAAAATGCACCGAGTGTGCTGATTTCCCCCACCCCCTTCTCCCCTCACATTCACAGTGCCATCCAAGCTGAAAGAGTTCCTGGCTGTCCCGCCCAGTCTTCTTGGCGGTATCATGTGTGTGTAGCTATCCTCTGGTTGTTAAAGACTCCAGCAGGTGCCACCTCCTGAACATCCAGCTTTTCACTAGTTGTTAAGCACACCGGTGGGTTTCAGCTCCTAACAATTAGCCACCAGCTGCAAAAATGCATTCAAACTGCATATGCGATGCATTCAATTTTAACCAACGCAATTAAAAATGTAACATGCGTTTTTAACACTCACCAGTGCGAAAGGGCCCTTATGATGTGATTTATAGACAAAAATTGATGACTCTGATGTCTTTATGTGTCAGAAATATATCAGTAAATAAAAATGCCCATGTACATCAGTGGCTCAAAAAAATACTGAAACTACAAAATTAGCATTGCAACCAGATGACCAATATTTTCAGAAGGAGGTCAGCAATAGCAGCCTATATATTACACCCAGTACATACTTCTTTTAATAGGATAGTTCACATCTGTGTATTGATGCTCACTGGTGAACCTAGTATAATATAAATGTACTGTATATGCTATCGTTTAACCACCTGCCGACCGCCACTCACAGTAAATATCCTGCAAATAGGCGGTGGATGCAGGCTCAACAATGTACATTGCTGGCTTGCTTTCAGGTTTGGGATGTGCATGCCAACCCATGCTGTGATTGGACAGAAGTTTTCAGCTAATGATTGAGGCTGTTATCTGCGGATCGAAACACACATAGAATTCTGTGTTTACAAACACACATAACTCTTAAGTGTAGTGAACAGCGATCAAGATTAGTAAATAAAAGCAGCACACATTACACTTGTTAGACACACAGTTAACCCCTTTATTGCCCCTAGATGTTAACCCTTTTCCAGTCAATGTTATTAGTACAGTATCAGTGTACAGTATTATCACTGATCATTGTATTAGTGTCACTAGCAATGTCAGTGTCGGTTAGTGACCCTCCCAGTCAGTGTCTGTTAGCACCAGATTGTCCACCACCCTATCACAGTCACACTATAAATTGCAGATCACCGCCATTACAGTATATCATCTATAGATGTATAAATTCCAGTATATATACCACAGTTTGTAGATGCTATAACTTTCACACAAACTAATTCATATACACTTATTGAGATTTTTTTTTTACCAAAGACGTACATTTTGGCCGGAATTTATGAAGAAATTAGATTTTTTTTATATTTTTATTGGATATGTTTTATAACGGGAAGTAGAAAATATTGTTTTCTTTTTCAATATTTCCTGTTTTTTTGTTGTTTTTATAAAATAAAAAAATAAAAAACCCAGTGGTGATCAAATACCCCCAACAGAAAGCTCTATTTGTGTGAACAAAAATTATATAAATTTAATTTGTGTACAGTGTGGCATGTCCGAGCAATTGCCAGTTAAAGTAGCACAGTGCTGAATAGCATAAAATGGCCTGGTCATGAAGGTAAAATCTTCTGGAGGTCAAGTAGCTAAGCTTTTCGGCTGTTGTCAAAAACATACACAGAAAGTGATTTACTCCACGCTACAATACTCATAATCTGTAATATTTCCTATGTACGAATATACTGTATATACAGTATATGGCTAGTATATTCAGTAAGTCATACTGTATTATTTAAAGAGAATGAGTTAACCCTGTCCCACTTGCATCCTCAGTTTACAGTGTAAAATTCCTAATATTGCCTTTATATATGGATTAAACGCCAAATAAAATATACAATTTTTTAAGATGTGTTGTTTTTCATTCTTGTTGTCTCTGTCCTATACTCAGCAATTTTTTTTTTTTCGATTCACATAAGCATGTTTTGCCTCTTTTATTTATTTTTTTTAAACTATTGCTCATATTGTTTTTGTTGTAAGCAAATGGATGCATCTGAGCAAATGGCGTTACTGTGGAAACAGGTTTTTCAATAGGCAGGCGATCTGTTATTGAAGGATAATAAAGGGGCGCACTTTCAGCATTACGTAGAAGCTATAAAATACACTCTTCCCATTCAGCTTCTTTACTTTGAAACACAGAGAAAGAAGGACTGTTTGCCTTTATTATTTACCTTGTGCAGAGATGAACACATTGAGCGGTAATGGCGCTGTCTAAAAGCAGGCATGTTCTGAAAAAACGAAGAGGCGAAGACCATCATTGGTAAGACAAGAATGTTCTATGCATATATGTACCAAAAGAAACCATCACCTTCATTATAATAGAAAGAGCACCCACAGATAAATGCATATAGGCTGCTGTAGATACTGATTTTTGTACTTTGCACTTTGCTTTGCAGGTTTGAAAGATACAGTCATTGGTTGCCATTCAGTGTTCACTGTATTGAAAGCAGCTAAAAAGCAGCTACAGATTAAGGCTCCATACTGGAGCTCAAAAAAGCTTTTTCTGGACGCCAGATTGCTGGCAGAAAACGCTGATTGAAAAACACGCTTTTAACAGCCTTTTGTACTAGCGTTTATGAGCGTTTTTTAGCATTAGCATTTTTGGGCGTTTTTAATAAAAATACACAGAGGACACTCCAAAAATCCCACAATGCATTCCCAAACTCCCACAATGCATTGAAAAAAATAGAACGTCGAATGCTAATTAACGCTTGTTTATGCGCGTTTAGCGTTTTTTTTTAGCTTTATTTGTGGTCAGAAAAACGGCACTTTGAACAGCCCAAAAAACGTCCATGTGTGCATGGACACATAGGATAACATAGAGTGGAGTTTATGGGCTGTTAAAAAAAACGCCCAAACTCCAAAAAACAGTTGTTTATGAGCTCCAGTGTGTATGGAGCCTAATAAGGTAATGCCTGAATTTTGCGTTTACTCAATAAAGTAGTAAAAAGAACAACAATGGTGTACAGAGTGTAGCAAATCTTAGTACCCAAGCAGCATTAGGATCAGTTAAAGTGACACTAAACGGGTTTAAAAAAATTCTATTCAAGCACGTATTCTTAAGTCCCAAAAAATATCTTCTATTACTCTCAGCTTCCTCCAAATCTCCAATTCCTTTTTTTGTTGCTGGGATCCAACTCTATGTTAGAGGGTGGACTCACTGTATGTAGGAACGTAGCCACCTTCTCTCGCTTGCTCCCAAGATGGACTATGGATTATGGGATTTGTAATGTGCACAGAGCTGTGTACATGAACGCAACTAACGTATACTACTGGTTTTAAACACATGGAAGTGGGGGGGGGGGGGGGATTATACAGAAATATATTACAGGGCCATTAAGTAGTGGATGTGTATAAATTACTTTTGTAAAATAACAATACAGTTTGGTGTCACTTTAAGAAATTCATTCTCGTTTCCTAAATGTTACTGTAATTTGCACAGCTTCCTAACACTGCTGGTTCGAGTGAATTTTTATCAATGCAAATATTTCAAGAATGGAATCTAACTCGGGATACTGGAAGCATATTATCAATGCAAATATTTCTAGAATGGAATCTAACTCAGGATACTGGAAGCATACAATATACTGGATGCATAGATACTTCTGAAATTGAGATATTGCTAGTGTTGGACCAAAGAACTAGCAAGCAACATGTTTTATGTCAAATGTTCTGTTACTTTTTTTTTTTAAATACATTGATTCTTTAGTTCAGATGCATAAGTGAGGTACTTGTCACATTATAGGCAGCTGGGACTTAAGAATATCCATGTGTTCAACTGCAAAAGTACTTGTGTGTGCTAGTGTACAATGTGTAGCGGCAGTGAGAGGCAATGTGATGCGTTATTATGATATATCGCACTTTTCTTTTTTGCTTTATTTTTATTTATTTTTTTTTTAAAGTGTCCCAAACGGACACTACATTCTATTCTATGCACCATAGAATGTTGTGACACAGTGCAATCTCTTGCATAAATATGCAAAACCTTTGCAATCTTAAAGTGGAACTTCACCCTAAACAGGAAGTTCTGCTTTTAAGAATCCTCCACCCCACCCCTCTAACAATATTGGAGGTTTATTTTTTTGGGAGGAGCAGGTACTTTGTTTTTGGCAGGTTCTTCTGCTGGAATCGCCTCGGAAGTTCCACCAGAAGTTGTCCCCCCTCTTCTCCCTGCCGCAACCTCTTGAAACACATTACAAAGCATTCCCAACTGCATGCTCAGTGGAAAACCATCTGTGTAGCTGCTAGGAGTCACAGCCGGATTCCCACACTAGACATGCTGGCGCCAGGAACCCGAAGACCGGTGAAGAACTGGCCTGGGTGAGGACGGTGCTGGATTACTAGACAGCAACTACAGTATTTCTGGCTGCTAACTTTTATTTTTTCTTCTAGAGACTGAAGAACCTCTTTAAGTGATGCACTGCAACACACCTCAATGCAGCGTTATAGTGAGAACAGGGCATAGAAACCAATTGTGCCGGATTACCAAATAGGCAGAGTAGGCACACATTGTTTAGAAAAATGGTGAAAATTGAACGTACCCAAAAATTTCTCAAAAAACCTGGAGGTCTTCATTTTTCACTTACCGTTTTCAGAATTTGTAAAAGACCCCCAAACCATATATTTTCTGAAAGCACATGGGCAGTAGAATAAAAAGAAGGTGCTACTGATTTTTAAGGCAGCGTGATATTAGCACAAATGTTTATTAAATCAATATTTTCACAAAAATACACTAAAATCATTATTAGTGTACATAAACACAACATAACAAAATTCCTGCTAAATTGCTACTAAAGCATCGTTCACATGTGGCATACTAAAGTGTACGCCCATGGGGGGCCATTTTTACCTGCACAGGAATGCACAGGTGTTCCGTGCATCCGCATACAGGCAGTCCCATTTATGTCAATTGAGATGCAACGGCTGAACAGGCATAGCTGCTGTTCCTAATCTGACATCCGCGTGGGTACACCACCCCAAACCAGACAGTGTGAGCTCAGGGACATGCATGCGGATCTACATGGATGTAAAATTGTGAGCAACGGCTCTGTTCGTGCAGGTGCTACACCCCAAACTACATCAATGGAACGGCCTGCACAGAGATGCATGGAACATTTGTGTGTCCCTGTAAAGGTACGCTGTGTATGCCCTGTGTGAACAAGACCTTAGGCCCCTTTCACACAAGCAGACCGATCAAGTCTGCCTGTCCGTTTTTCAGGCGGGCCCAATCGGACCACCCATTGTTCTCTATGGAGAGGATTATGTAAATGGACAAGTGTCAGTTTATACCCGCCTGCATCCGATCCAGTGTAGTCCACTAAAAACAGACGGATACATATTCTATTCCCTATCCATCTATCAGATCGGATGATATCAGATGGAAATGGACAGGCGGTCCGTTTCCATCGGACCGCCCCATAGACAATAGGGTGCTATATGAAGGGGATAAGAGAGGAGAGTGGGGGGTGTATTTCTAAGTGAAAGTTAGAGGCCGGAGGTGGAGTCGCAGGGAGGCAGCAGCATGGGTGGGGAGGGGCGGTCACATTAGGGGATAATAATTAAGCTAACTACACTACAACTCCCTAAAGTTAAGGGGGATTTAGCCGTTTCAAATGCTAAAATATACTTTTAGCAGCACAACTCCAACAGGTTGCAGGATGGGGAGTGATCGACTGGACATATCCTATCCAATCGATACTTCCGAGTAGATCTTCAGAATTTCATTTGATAGCTCAATTAGAATCAGGTAATTTTTCTTATGCGTCACAGGGTTCTACCCTGGGGCTCATACATAAAGTATGGCAGGACATGATTATGCAATATAGTAATATTTCAGTCTATTCTCCCCTATGGGGAAATAAAAACTATGAGGAAGTGGGCAGACTAAAAGGGTTTGGAGTATGGAGAGAAAAGGGGATAAAATATATTGCACAGCTTTATACAGATAATATATTAAATACATTTCAAGATTTGCAGAAAAAATACTTAATGCCCTCCCACACCTTTTATATCTATAACTGCGCCATGCGCTACAGAGTCAGTTTAAAGATAACAAAGTTAAGATACAAAATATGCCACTTATGGATTTTCTTGTAAAGATACAGGTTAAGGGGGGTCTTATTTCCACTCTCTATGGCCGTTTGACTGAACAATTACAGAAGGTAAACAGCTGTTTAGCCAGAAGGGGATGGAAAAAAGACCTTGGAAAAACTTCAGATGAAACATGGCAGTGTATATTGGAACATGTACAGTCCATATCCATCTCTCCACAGCAATGCTTAACCCAATTATATATAATTGTTAAAGAGCATCTGCTGACCTAATGCATATGCTTTGGAAATTCCCTAAACTGTTCAGGTATTGGCAAAATGTGGTAGAGACTACTAATTAGGCGTATCAAACACAGGTACAGGTAGATCCAAGAATATGCTTATTGGGCCAATTAGATAAAGAATTATACACTCAAGTAATTAGGATACCCATTAATAGGATGCTATTTATAGCACGAAAACTGATAGCAATAAAATGGATATCCTCCAAAACTCCAGCATATGAGGAATGGTGGATACACGTAAATGATGCATTGTTAAAGGAATGGCAGGTGTATAAGAACAGGGGTTTAGCAAATAAATTTAATGAAATGTGGGAACCATGGCGGATGCTACCAGGGCTGACACCATTTATTTTGGAATCAGATGGAAATATAAAGGTCAATAGACAATTCACTAGCTATAGATTAGTTAAGGAATGATAGCTAAAATGGGAAGAATTTGTATGGAGGATTCATGAAGGGGAGGGGTATGCTAGTAACTGATTTAGTTTGGCCCAAGGGAGGGAGAAGGGGAAAAGGAAAGAGAAATTTTTTTTTTTGTAATGTTATTGTTGTATGTATTTTGTATTTTTATGTGTGTTTCACAATGTGATTGTAATGGAGGAAAATTTTTAATAAAAAGAGATTGGAAAAAAAGAGACATAACCAAAAAGACTTGCAGCTGTAATTGCAGTGAAAGGTGGTTCTACAAAGTATTGACTATTTGTAAAACATTTTGAAAACCATTTATCATTTTCCTTCCACTTCACAATTATGTGCCACTTTGTGTTGTTCTATCACATAAAATCCCAATAAAATACATTTACGTTTTTGGTTGTAACATGACAAAATTTGGAAAAATGTCAAGGGGTATGAATACTTTTTCAAGGCACTGTATCGCCAACTCTATCCACTTTTAGGCGATCCCTGAAAACCCTTCTCTTCAGAGAAGCCTATCCTGCCTCCACCCAACAACTATACTTTTATTTTCTCCATCAGCTCATCCCCCACAGTTATTACCTTTTGTATCACTTGACCCTCCCTTTTAGATTGTAAGCTCTAACGAGCGGGGCCCTCTGATTCCTCCTGTATTGAATTGTAACTGTACTGTCTGCCTTCACGTTGTTGTAAAGCGCTACGCATACTGTTGGCGTTATATAAATCCTGTATATTAATAATAATAATAATAATGAAGCTTTCTTAAATTGTTTACAAAAGATAGAAAAAATGAATTAACTCAATTTGAAAGGAAAACTTGACATTACAGACTCTATAGAGAAAATACTGTATTAATGTACCCAATATCAACTTAAAGTACATAAACCATAGTCATCAGGTTCACATCACAGTTTGTCTCTTAAAGGCTCGTCTTCTTTGAGCTGTCAGTTTGTAAACAAAATGTTGGTGCAACCTACGTACGTGTAATGTAATGTACAGTAGTGATGGTCTTCTCCATCTAGCAGCCACATGCACATTACTTAGTTAAATGTTATCCCACTAGAGAATGCACACAAGAAACCTCCAGAAACCTTTGAGGGGGGCCCCAAGCTTTTGACTGCCTAGGGACCTCCACAGAGTTTAATCCAGCACTTTAAGGCTCAGTTCATATACTGTATATGCGAATTGGATGCGTTTTGAATGTCATAACATGTAAACCGGCAGGCTCCTCAAAGCAGCTGGTTAACACAAATGCGGGGGTTGCTGCAGTGTAGTTTAAGACTTGGTTCACACATATGCGGCTGCGGTCTCAGTGCAGGAGTCTGGTGCTGTTCTGTTCACCGGTTCAGGTACGATTAAGGTGCATATTTTTACCTGAAATCAAACCTGAACCGGACCCAAAATCGCACAAGACTCTTTTTAAAACTGCACCGCGGCCACCCCACACATGTGTGAATGGGCTGCATTATTAATATTATTATTATACAGGATTTATGTAGCGCCAACAGTTTGCGCAATGCTTTACAACATTAGGGCAGACAGTACAGTTACAATACAATTCAATACAGGAGGAATCAGAGGGCCCTGCTCATTAGAGCTTACAATCTAAGAGGAAGGGTCAAGTGATACAAAAGATAATAACTGTGGGCTGATGAAGAAAATGAAAGTACAGTTGTTAGGTGGAGGCAGGATAGGCTTCTCTAAACAGAGAAGTTTTCAGGGATCACCTAAAAGTGGATAGAGTTGGAGAGAGTCGGACCGATTGAGATTGAGAAGGCTGCTGGTTCACACGTTATGCAAATCGGATGCCATTCAAAACACATTGATTCGCATATATGTGAACCGAGCCTTAAGTAAAAGCTTTAGCTTAATTTATCTGATTTAGGTAAATATTTTTTTTTACTAATTTTTAAGTGAAATAAACTCAGTCCTTGTTTGTATTTACCTAGAAAGGACCACAAATGGATATATGAAAGGATGAGCTGATAGTCGACAAAGAACAAAGATGACATTTCAACAGTTCCAATTAATCTGCGATTTTTATTACCTTTTAAACAAAGTAAGTATATAAATTTGCTTCTTCATGTAAACTAAATAAATGTTTAAAGTGGTACTAAATGAGAATGGGGAAAGGGGCGGTGGGACTTTAAATCAAGCACAGGTATACAAAAATAAGTTAATAATGATCATAATATCAATAATCTGGTACATTATAGTAATCAATGCAGATATATATATATATATATATATATATATATATATATATACACACACACAAATTTACATGTAATAAAAACAAATTATCACAATTGATATCGCATAATGCACATATGAAGAGTATGATAAGTAGAAACATGGCATTAAACAGCTCTACGCATTTCATGGATTGATCCAATCATCAGGAGCATGCACGTGACTTGGAATATGTAATATATGATAGTAGAAATATCTGTATGGTCTGACCCTGCCAAGGAAAGGGGTTGGTAATAAAAAGTAAGAATAAAAATTAAACCAATAAAAGCACCCACAGTCTAAAGTACTTTCAGACGTAACTATATGATGAGAGTGTAGCACTGCAGATCGGAGACCCCCTAAGGGCATCGCCACCGGGAGCTGAGGTGACGTGCAGCAGCCCAAAGCCTAGCAAAGACAACATCCGGGGGGTAGATTTCCAAGAAGTGAAAAATTATCACGGACAACCATGAGTGCTGAAACCAAACAAGGACTGCTGTGAGAGTAATATAATGTATATAGTGTGCAAAGTGTCCTGTACTCGGTAAAGGGCAGGGCAGATAATATTATTATTATAATAAGAAGTGTCAGTGAAGTCCAAGCAGGTGCATATAGGTTACAAAAATTGTGAAAGTTGGAAAGCAGAATCATGAGAAAGGTTAGATAAACACCAAATACCTAAAAGTACCAATTGAAAGTAATGGTGAAAGAAAAGTAAACAAGTTACCTGAAACTGAACCATAAAACTTCCAATCCAAAGTGATACAAGAGTGAGCCATAGAGAGTAAATAGAACCACCAGGGTAAAACAGCCTCTTGCGAATGGGGCCTATAAGCACACAGCCGCCACACGTCCACCAACGTCACGCAGGTGTAAACTAGGGGAGGGAGGCGCCAACAATCGGACGGACAGGCCGTCCAATATTCACACCAAAACATCCCTCTGACCAGTTGCTAGGTGGACAAACAGCGCCAGTGAGGCTGTGCCACGCTGCATGTAGCCACATATCTGGCGCAGATGGCGTGACGTCGACGCATGGCACAGGGGTTTCCACCCACCCTGAGAAAGGGGAGGAGGAGATCCCGTAGCACGTGTCGCAGCTCCCGGAGGAGATGGAAACAAATGCACCTAAACCAGATTATGTGACACACTGATCAAAACATAAGGATGACTAGATATCAAGGAATGAGAAATAATAACCCCATCCCATGGATATAGAACCCTATAGAGAGTGGGGAAAAAATTCAGGACAAAATGTTGGAGTAGAAATTACATAATATTGGTTAATATCATCAGACCTAGCTAGATAAGAACTATGTGCTTCCATCCCTATAATTAATATAAGAAAAGAACAAACTGGGACCTTAAATGCGGTGGTGACCTGGTAAGGTCCAGTGCCTCCATCCCTGTCTAAATGAGAATGGAGAAAAGGGCGGTGTATACAAAAATAATTTAATAATGATAATAATATCAATAATTTGGTACATAATAGTAATCATTATGTATAATGGAATCAATGCAGTTAATATATATACACACAAATTTACATGTAATAAAAACAAAATATCACATAGGGTAAACAATTGATATCGCATAATGCACATATGAAGAGTATGATAAGTAGAAACATGGCATTAAACAGCTCTAATGCTATGTATACATGATTGGACATTCCGACAACAAAACCGTGGATTTTTTCCCGACGGATGTTGGCTCAAACTTGTCTTGAATACACTCAGGCACACAAATGTTGTCAGAAATTCCGATCGGCAAGAATGCAGTGACGTACAACATGTACGACGAGGCGAGAAAAATTAAGTTCAATAGCCAGTGAGGCTCTTCTGCTTGATTCCGAGCATGCATGGACTTTTGTGCATCGGAATTGTGTACACACACTCGGAATTTCCGACAACAAGTCTTGTTGTCGGAAAATTTGAAAACCTGTTTTTAAACATTTGTTAGCGGAAATTCCAGCAACAAATGTTCTATGAAGCATACACACGGTCAAGCTTTCCGACAACGAGCTCACATCCAACATTTGTTGTCGGAAAATCCTATCGTGTGTATGGCCCATAAGCGTTTCATGGATTGATCCAATCTTCAGGAGCATGCACGTGACTTGGAATATGTAATATATGATAGTAGAAATATCTGTATGGTCTGACCTGGCCAAGGAAAGCAGCGTGGCGCTGTTTTTCCACCTAGCAACTGGTCAGAGGGATGTTTTGTTGCGAATATTGGACGGCCTGTCCATCGGAGTGTTGGCGCCTCCCCTAGTTTACATCTGCATGACGTGGTGAGCGTGTGGCGACTGTGGCCTTATAGGCCCCATTCACTAGCGGCTGATTCACCCTGGTGGTTCTATTTACTCTCTATGGCTCACTTTTGTATCACTTTGGATTGGAAGTTTTATGCCGTGTACACACGGTCGGACAAAAGTCCGACAGCCCGTCCGACAAACTTTCGACGGACTTTTGGCGGACTTGCGGCGGACTGTCTAACGAACGGACTTGCCTACATACGATCACACAAAAGTCCGACGGATTCGTACGTGATGACGTACACCTGACTAAAATAAGGAAGTTGATAGCCAGTAGCCAATAGCTGCCCTAGTGTGGGTTTTTGTCCGTCGGACTAGCATACAGACGAGCGGATTTCTGGGTCCGGCGGAGTTACGACGTAAAGATTTGAAGCATGTTCCAAATCTAAAGTTCGTCAGATTTGCGACTGGAAAAGTCAGCTGAAAGTCCGGGGAAGCCCACACACGATCGGATTGTCCACCGGATTTGGTCCGTCAGCGTCCGTCGGACTTTTGTAGCCGAAAAGTCAGATCGTGTGTACGCCCCATTATGGTTCAGTTTCAGGTAACTTGTTTACTTTTCTTTCACCATTACTTTCAATTGGTA
This sequence comes from Lithobates clamitans, assembly GCA_037952925.1. Lineage (NCBI taxonomy): Eukaryota > Metazoa > Chordata > Amphibia > Anura > Ranidae > Lithobates > Lithobates clamitans. The sequence goes on along the minus strand of JBBGZY010000382.1, from coordinate 422,072 downwards.
CTTTTAGGTATTTGGTGTTTATCTAACATTTCTCATGATTCTACTTTCCAACTTTCACAATTTTTGTAACCTATCTGCACCTGCTTGGACTTCACTGACACTTCTTATTATAATAATAATAACATCTGTACTGCCCTTTACCGAGTACAGGACACTTTGCACACTATATACATTATATTACTCTCACAGCAGTCCTTGTTTGGTTTCAGCACTCATGGTTATCCATGATTATTTTTCACTTCTTGGAAATCTACCCCCTCTGGATATTGTCCTTGCCGGGTTTGGGGCCACTCCGCGCCACCTTAGCTCCCAGTGACAATGCCCTTAGGGGGTCTCCCATCCGCAGTGCCACACTCTGATCATATAGTTACGTCTGTAAGTACTTTAGACAGCGGGGGCTTTTATGGGTTTCATTTTTATTCTTACTTTTTATTACCAACCCCTTTCCTTGACAGGGTCAGACCATACAGATATTTCTACTATCATATATTACATATTCCAAGTCACGTGCATGCTCCTGAAGATTGGGTCACTGCATGAAACTCTTCATATGTGCATTATGCGATATAAATTGTTTACCCTATGTGATAATTTGTTTTTATTACATGTAAATTTGTGTATGTATATATATAAACTACATTGATTCCATTATGCATCATGATTACTATTATGTACCAGATTATTGATATTATTATCATTATTAAATTATTACAGTATATGATGCAATCTGTCACTAGCATTAACAATGCAGACCAGTAACAGTTTTTTTTACCTGTTGATCCTGCATTTTTTTTCCACTTCTTTTAACAGACCAAGCTATCCAGCAAAAGTAGCAGTTAAATCACATGTGTCAAACACAAGGCCCACGGGCCGAATCTGGCTGCCAGGCCTTTTCATGTGGCCCTTATCCCCAGGGGGAGTGATAGAGGTGAGATGTGGACAGCCTGTGAAAGGGAGCTGAACCCTGCACTGTGTATGTAGTTCGTTCCTCAACACTCCACTTTGTACATAGCGCATGCCTGATCTCTGCACTCTGTACTTAGCGCACGCCTGAACTCTGCACTCTGTGTGCACTCTCACTGTGTGCAATTTGGCCACACCCACCATTTGCGGTTTGGGGGGTGTGGTTGAGTTCCTGCAACTATTCTCTGAGAAAAAAAGCCCTGCATAAATGTATATAGTCTTACAGATAAAATTGGCCCTTTGATGACAACCATAATGCTGATGCAGCCCACAATGAAATTGAGTTTGACACAGCTGAGTTAAATGGTCAGCTTTTGTTTATTTGTAAAAGCTTTATCCCAAAAAGAAAAGTGGGTTGAGCTTTAATTCGTTAGTCATATATGTAAGGTCCATCTAACACTACACTCTCCAGACTCCTGCTGTCAAAAGGTGACTCATTTGCTCCTCTACAGATAAAGTAGACACCCTAAGACATAAAGTGTGTTTCTCGCCAGATCACCAGGTGAAAAATAAAGGAATAAAAAGCCCAAAAATTCAGGGTATATAATTTTTATTTTTGCATTTAAAAAACATTTTATTTACATGTCTGTTCACACCTAAGACTTTTAGGCAGCTTAGTTAATTACTGCTGCAGCGTGTTCAATAGTGTTCTTCTGGCCTGTGTTCTGTCAGATTAGGCGACCCGTCGGATTTAGTAACGTAAGTGACGTTTCATTGCCGCCATCTTGATACACCCCACACTCGGCCACACTAATGCCCCGTACACACGGTCGGACTTTGTTTGGACATTCCGACAACAAAATCCTAGGATTTTTTCCGTCGGATGTTGGCTCAAACTTGTCTTGCATACACACGGTCACACAAAGTTGTCGGAAAATCCGATCGTTCTAAATGCGGTGACGTAAAACACGTACGTCGGGACTATAAACGGGGCAGTGGCCAATAGCTTTCATCTCTTTATTTATTCTGAGCATGCGTGGCACTTTGTCCGTCGGATTTGTGTACACACGATCGGAATTTCCGACAACGGATTTTGTTGTCGGAAAATTTTATCTCCTGCTGTCCAACTTTGTGTGTCGGAAAATCCGATGGAAAATGTCCGATGGAGCCCACACACGGTCGGAATTTCTGACAACACGCTCCGATCGGACATTTTCCATCGGAAAATCCAACCGTGTGTACGGGGCATAAGACTACAGTCTGAAGTCACCAAGCGGACATCTTTTTGCACCCACCGAAATCTTGCAATTCACACTTATTTTTACCACTAAACTGAGCTATTATCATGAAATACAGTATTTCGAAGTCTGTGACACTGTTTTGATGTTGAATTTTAAAAGCAGCAGCAAGCCTGCCGATCTCATACATTTGATAATCTGACAGAAGACCGCTTCTTTTAAAAGTTAACATCAAAAGAGTGTCACAAACCTCTAAATACTGTATTTCACGATATAAGCTCAGTTTAGTGGTAAAATAAGTGTTAAAAGCAAGATTTCAGTGAGTGTAAAAAGATGTCCTCTTGGCGACTTCAGACTGTAGACTTACTGTGGCTGAGTGCGGGTGTACCAAGATTACCGTTACGGAACGTCAGTTCCATTACACGATTTTCACGGGTTCGCCTAATCTAACGGAACACCTGTTGCTTTCAGCAATTTAGGTGTGTAATTCAAGGGATCCAATGAAAAGATTTGCAGGATGCAGTGCTTAGGCCTGGGTGGCCAATCGGTGGTCATGAACACCATTACATTAGTGAGGGAAGCAGGTTATTAATTCTGTGTAAGCACTGAAAATCTCTGGCAAAAGCTTGTGTAGGTTTTAGACCCACATCTCCAACAGACGAACAGAACAGGTCCCTAAAAGTGCAGCACTACAAGACACTAAAAAGAGGGTGAGCCACCTTAGCGCATTACCTTCAAACACTGTTTATTGATAACTAAAAGAAAATTACATACTGACAAACAAATTGAGTTAACAGGCATGTCAAAGAGCCACTACTGCCAGATCTGGAAACCTTGCTCTGTAGCACGGGAAGAAGCCCTCAAGGTCCAGTATGGCTTAAGAGTTTTGAGGAGCAACCGCTCTTTCTCAGACCACCTCCGAGGAAGAGGAGGTCTCTCTCAAAATGCGTAAGCCATATTGGATGTTGAGGGCTTCTTCCCGTGCTATAGATCAACAAAGATTACCCGTGCTATAGATCAACAAAGATTACAAATGATTGATATACCTGCTTACTCAGTTTGTTTGTGAGTATATTATTTGCTCGTATTTATCAATACACAGTATATGAAGATAATGCGCTAGGTTGGTGAGCCCTTATGAAGGGACACCCACAGTCCTACAAGGGTGGCAAGGCATGGTACTATTACAAAGCAATGCAGAGAACACTATCTTATTACTTACGGTGCTTTACTCTGAGTACGTACTTAAATTTAAACATTTTAAATGTATCATGTTGTATAAAAGTGAATATTCTTGGTATTTCAGGCTGCCCATTGGCAATATGAGATTTTAGATCGGCTTTCTATTAAAGATGCCTTGTGGAATGAGACACCTGTGAAGGAAAGCAACAGAAGTCAAATGGTATACATTAGCCTTCTATGGAGAAGACAGAACCATGCTCTTTTATCTCAGGTGTCACCACACAATCCAGAGGACTGGCTTGAACTTGCCAAACTTTCTAGCCTACTTCCAGAAGGCTTAAGGAAAAAAGGGATGTACTTGTCTTCTAGGTATGTTTGTGGGAATACAACAGTTGTTTTGTACAGAGAAAAATAATAAGCACTTTTATTTACTTTCTTTCAAAAATCTTCAGACAAGTTTTATTCAAGAGCAAACACCCAATTTTAACAATTTTCCTGCTTTCTTTCCTCTCGCTGTATAATAGATATATATATATCTAAATACCGTGTATATATATATATATATATATATATATATATATATATATATAGCTGGAATATCTATATACAGTATATATCTATATATATATCTCTGCAAGCATTTCTGTTCCCCTCCTAATAGGTGTCTTCTGCTGTGGAATATTTTGACAAGCAAATCTGCACAAGTCCATCAAAGTGATTTACAGCAACTTATATCTTGGAAGAACACTATTTCCAAAGATCCCGCCCTAGAGATAACTTCTTTAGATAATAGTACATATGATTTCTCAGTATTTCCAGCGAAAACTGTTTGTGACCTGAAAACTTTACCACATGCTGGGGTTCTACAAGCTGCCCCTGTGGAACATTTAAGAAATAATGAACCTAGTCAGTCTATACATGATTTAATAAATCCATGGCTGAGCATACCACTTGCCAACCTTTCTAATGGACCCCATCAACATGTTAAAACGGAATATGGTGCCAAACAAGCTATAAATACATTTGGTCAGATGTATACTACAAAGCAGATATCTGACAATAATGAACCTTATTTTAAGTCCATTGGCGTCCAGGCTATTGTTTGCAAGCCTGTAGGAACTCAAAAATCCTGTGGAATCCAGACCGACAGTTGCAAGTCCCTCAGTACCACAGATGAGAAAATAGAACATTACCCAAAAAAAGAGGACATCTTTCACAGCTTAACTAAACATTTTTGTAAATTAGGTGCCCATTCAAGAACTGTTTGGAACCGTTGCCATTGTGAGCACTCCAATTTCAATCAGTAAGTGTTATTTACAAATGTAACGACCAGAGCAAATTCATTAGCATAGGTGTGGAGGATGTACTGTTTTTATAGTGTATCTCATTTTCTTAATCAGACTAATAGACTGGGAAGAAGAAGTCCTCTGCAATATCGAGGAGCTGCTGAGACGTGCTGAAGCTATACTTCAGGTGTAGTACCAGCATGTCTTGCTTTTAATGTTTCACGTGATCACATTTGCCTAAGGACAAACTAAGATCTGATATATTCAAACATCATGCCTATACCCTATCCTTTATATATCATTAAAGGGGATTAATCAGCTTCCTGTTTTCGCTTCCAAAGGATTCTGTCTCCATCAGTATATTTAGCTGTTCAGACAGTGAAATTCTATACCCACCACGCACATTGATCTCTTTGGAGTATCCAGGCCCAAGCATAACATTGTTTACTCTCTAGTGATACACTACTCTATGATACAAAGCTCACTTTTCATTATACATGTCACCAGTGGAATGTACTGAAATGTACACATGTACACACAGCTTACTTCCCAGTATCATGGCACATGTTAGATGTATGCCACAATAGATGCAACTCACTTCCCATCATCCTTGTTACTAGTTAGGTCTGCACTCCAGCACACAACTCACTTACCAGTATCCATGTCACCAGCGCACTTCAGAATGCACAGCTTACTCCCCACTATCCTTGTCACTAATGAAATCTACACTCCAGCACACACAGCTCACTCCCCACTATCCTTATCACTAATTGCATCTACACACCAACACACACAGCCCACTCCCAAGTATCCATGTCACCAGTGAGATCTACACTCCAGCACACACAGCCCACTCCCAGTATCCATGTCACCAGTGAAATCTACACTCCAGCACACACAGCCCACTCCCAGTATCCATGTCACCAATGAGATCTACACTCCAGCACACACAGCCCACTCCCAGTATCCATGTCACCAATGAGATCTATACTCCAGCACACACAGCCCACTCCCAGTATCCATGTCACCGATGAGATCTGCACTCCAGCACACACAGCCCACTCCCAGTATCCATATCACCAATGAGATCTACACTCCAGCACACACAGCCCACTCACAGTATCCATGTCACCAGTGAGATCTACACTCCAGCACACACAGCCCACTCCCAGTATCCATGTCACCAGTGAGATCTACACTCCAGCACACACAGCCCACTCCCAGTATCCATGTCACCAGTGAGATCCACACTCCAGCACACACAGCCCACTCCCAGTATCCATGTCACCAGTGAGATCTACACTCCACCACACACAGCCAACTCCCAGTATCCATGTCACCAGGGAGATCTATACTCCAGCACACACAGCCCACTCCCAGTATCCATGTCACCAATGAGATCTACACTCCAGCACACACAGCCCACTCCCAGTATCCATGTCACCAATGAGTATTACACTCCAGCACACACAGCCCACTCCCAGTATCCATGTCACCAATGAGATCTACACTCCAGCACACACAGCCCACTCCCAGTATCCATGTCACCAGTGAGATCTACACTCCAGCACACACAGCCCACTCCCAGTATCCATGTCACCAGTGAGATCTACACTCCAGCACACACAGCCCACTCCCAGTATCCATGTCACCAATGAGATCTACACTCCAGCACACACAGCCCACTCCCAGTATCCATGTCACCAATGAGATCTATACTCCAGCACACACAGCCCACTCCCAGTATCCATGTCACCAATGAGATCTACACTCCAGCACACACAGTCCACTCCCAGTATCCATGTCACCGATGAGATCTACACTCCAGCACACACAGCCCACTCCCAGTATCCATGTCACCAGTGAGATCTACACTCCAGCACACACAGCCCACTCCCAGTATCCATGTCACCAATGAGATCTACACTCCAGCACACACAGCCCACTCCCAGTATCCATGTCACCAGTGAGATCTACACTCCAGCACACACAGCCCACTCCCAGTATCCATGTCACCAGTGAGATCTACACTCCAGCACACACAGCCCACTCCCAGTATCCATGTCACCAGTGAGATCTACACTCCAGCACACACAGCCCACTCCCAGTATCCATGTCACCAGTGAGATCTACACTCCACCACACACAGCCAACTCCCAGTATCCATGTCACCAGGGAGATCTACACTCCAGCACACACAGCCCACTCCCAGTATCCATGTCACCAATGAGATCTACACTCCAGCACACACAGCCCACTCCCAGTATCCATGTCACCAATGAGTTCTACACTCCAGCACACACAGCCCACTCTCAGTATCCATGTCACCAGTGAGATCTACACTCAGCACACACAGCCCACTCCCAGTATCCATGTCACCAGTGAGATCTACACTCAGCACACACAGCCCACTCCCAGTATCCATGTCACCAGGGAGATCTACACTCCAGCACACACAGCCCACTCCCAGTATCCATGTCACCAATGAGATCTACACTCCAGCACACACAGCCCACTCCCAGTATCCATGTCACCAATGAGATCTACACTCCAGCACACACAGCCCACTCCCAGTATCCATGTCACCAGTGAGATCTACACTCCAGCACACACAGCCCACTCCCAGTATCCATGTCACCAGTGAGATCTACACTCCAGCACACACAGCCCACTCCCAGTATCCATGTCACCAATGAGATCTACACTCCAGCACACACAGCCCACTCCCAGTATCCATGTCACCAATGAGATCTATACTCCAGCACACACAGCCCACTCCCAGTATCCATGTCACCAATGAGATCTACACTCCAGCACACACAGTCCACTCCCAGTATCCATGTCACCGATGAGATCTACACTCCAGCACACACAGCCCACTCCCAGTATCCATGTCACCAGTGAGATCTACACTCCAGCACACACAGCCCACTCCCAGTATCCATGTCACCAATGAGATCTACACTCCAGCACACACAGCCCACTCCCAGTATCCATGTCACCAGTGAGATCTACACTCCAGCACACACAGCCCACTCCTAGTATCCATGTCACCAGTGAGATCTACACTCCAGCACACACAGCCCACTCCCAGTATCCATGTCACCAGTGAGATCTACACTCCACCACACACAGCCAACTCCCAGTATCCATGTCACCAGGGAGATCTACACTCCAGCACACACAGCCCACTCCCAGTATCCATGTCACCAATGAGTTCTACACTCCAGCACACACAGCCCACTCCCAGTATCCATGTCACCAATGAGATCTACACTCCAGCACACACAGCCCACTCCCAGTATCCATGTCACCAGTGAGATCTACACTCCAGCACACACAGCCCACTCCCAGTATCCATGTCACCAATGAGATCTACACTCCAGCACACACAGCCCACTCCCAGTATCCATGTCACCAGTGAGATCTACACTTCAGCACACACAGCCCACTCCCAGTATCCATGTCACCAGTGAGATCTACACTCCAGCACACACAGCCCACTCCCAGTATCCATGTCACCAGTGAGATCTACACTCCAGCACACACAGCCCACTCCCAGTATCCATGTCACCAGTGAGATCTACACTCCAGCACACACAGCCCACTCCCAGTATCCATGTCACCAATGAGATCTACACTCCAGCACACACAGCCCACTCCCAGTATCCATGTCACCAGTGAGATCTACACTCCAGCACACACAGCCCACTCCCAGTATCCATGTCACCAGTGAGATCTACACTCCAGCACACACAGCCCACTCCCGGTATCCATGTCACCAGTGAGATCTACACTCCAGCACACACAGCCCACTCCCGGTATCCATGTCACCAGTGAGATCTACACTCCAGCACACACAGCCCACTCCCAGTATCCATGTCACCAGTGAGATCTACACTCAGCACACACAGCCCACTCCCAGTATCCATGTCACCGGTGAGATCTACACTCCAGCACACACAGCCCACTCCCAGTATCCATGTCACCAGTGAAATCTACACTCCAGTTCACACAGCCCACTCCCAGTATCTATGTCACCAGTGAAATCTACACTCCAGCACACACAGCCCACTCCCAGTATCCATGTCACCAATGAAATCTACACTCCAGCACACACAGCCCACTCCCAGTATCCATGTCCCCAGTGAGATCTACACTCCAGCACACACAGCCCACTCCCAGTATCCATGTCACCAGTGAGATCTACACTCAGCACACACAGCCTACTCCCAGTATCCATGTCACCAGTGAGATCTACACTCCAGCACACACAGCCCACTCCCAGTATCCATGTCACCAGTGAGATCTACACTCCAGCACACACAGCCCACTCCCAGTATCCATGTCACCAGTGAGGTCTACACTCCACCACACACAGCCCACTCCCAGTATCCATGTCACCAGTGAGATCTACACTACACCACACACAGCCAACTCCCAGTATCCATGTCACCAGTGAGATCTACACTCCACCACACACAGCCAACTCCCAGTATCCATGTCACCAGTGAGATCTACACTCCAGCACACACAGCCCACTCCAAGTATCCATGTCACCAGTGAGATCTACACTCCAGCACACACAGCCCACTCCCAGTATCCATGTCGCCAGTGAGATCTACACTCCACCACACACAGCCAACTCCCAGTATCCATGTCACCATTGAAATCTACACTCCAGCACACACAGCCCACTCCCAGTATCCATGTCACCAGTGAGATCTACACTCCAGCACACACAGCCCACTCCCAGTATACATGTCACCGGTGAGATCTACACTCCAGCACACACAGCCCACTCCCAGTATCCATGTCACCAATGAAATCTACACTCCAGCACACACAGCCCACTCCCAGTATCCATGTCACCAGTGAGATCTACACTCCAGCACACACAGCCCACTCCCAGTATCCATGTCACCAGTGAGATCTACACTCCAGCACACACAGCCCACTCCCAGTATCCATGTCACCAGTGAGATCTACACTCAGCACACACAGCCCACTCCCAGTATCCATGTCACCAGTGAGATCTACACTCCAGCACACACAGCCCACTCCCAGTATCCATGTCACCAGTGAGATCTACACTCCAGCACACACAGCCCACTCCCAGTATCCATGTCGCCAGTGAGATCTACACTCCACCACACACAGCCAACTCCCAGTATCCATGTCTCCATTGAAATCTACACTCCAGCACACACAGCCCACTCCCAGTATCCATGTCCATAGTGAGATCTACACTCTAGCACACACAGCCCACTCCCAGTATACATGTCACCGGTGAGATCTACACTCCACCACACACAGCCCACTCCCAGTATCCATGTCACCAGTGAGATCTACACTCCAGCACACACAGCCCACTCCCAATATCCATGTCGCCAGTGAGATCTACACTCCACCACACACAGCCAACTCCCAGTATCCATGTCACCAGTGAGATCTACACTCCAGCACACACAGCCCACTGCCAGTAGTCACCAGTGAAATCTACACTCCAGCACACACAGCCCACTCCCAGTATCCATGTCACCAGTGAGATCTACACTCTAGCACACACAGTCCACTCCCAGTATACATGTCACCGGTGAGATCTACACTCTAGCAAACACAGCCTACTCCAAGTATCCTTGTCACCATTGAGATCTGCACTCCAGAACTCACAGCTCACTCCCCACTATCCTTGTCACCGGCGAGATCTGCACTCCAGCACACACAGCCCACTTCCCAGCAACCATGCCACCAGTATAATCTACACAACAGCACACACAGCTCACTTCCCACTATCCTTGTCACCAGTGAAATCTACACTCCAGCACACACAGCCCACTCCCAGTATCCATGTCACCAATGAGATCTACACTCCAGCACACACAGCCCACTCCCAGTATCCATGTCACCAATGAGATCTACACTCCAGCACACACAGCCCACTCCCAGTATCTATGTCACCAGTGAGATCTACACTCCAGCACACACAGCCCACTCCCAGTATCCATGTCACCAATGAGATCTACACTCCAGCACACACAGCCCACTCCCAGTATCTATGTCACTAGTGAGATCTACACTCCAGCACACACAGCCCACTCCCAGTATCCATGTCACCAATGAAATCTACACTCCAGCACACACAGCCCACTCCCAGTATCCATGTCACCAGTGAGATCTACACTCCAGCACACACAGCCCACTCCCAGTATCCATGTCACCAGTGAGATCTACACTCCAGCACACACAGCCCACTCCCAGTATCCACGTCACCAGTGAGATCTACACTCTAGCACACACAGCCCACTCCCAGTATCCACGTCACCAGTGAGATCTACACTCCAGCACACACAGCCCACTCCCAGTATCCACGTCACCAGTGAGATCTACACTCTAGCACACACAGCCCACTCCCAGTATACATGTCACCAGTGAGATCTACACTCTAGCACACACAGCCCACTCCCAGTATACATGTCACCAGTGAGATCTACACTCCACCACACACAGCCAACTCCCAGTATCCATGTCACCAGTGAGATCTACACTCCAGCACACACAGCCCACTCCCAGTATCCATGTCACCAGTGAAATCTACACTCCAGCACACACAGCCCACTCCCAGTATCCATGTCACCAGTGAAATCTACACTCCAGCACACACAGCCCACTCCCAGTATCCATGTCACCAATGAGATCTACACTCCAGCACACACAGCCCACTCCCAGTGTCTATGTCACTAGTGAGATCTACACTCCAGCACACACAGCCCACTCCCAGTATCCATGTCACCAATGAGATCTACACTCCAGCACACACAGCACACTCCCAGTATCCATGTCACCAGTGAGATCTACACTCCAGCACACACAGCCCACTCCCAGTGTCTATGTCACTAGTGAGATCTACACTCCAGCACACACAGCCCACTCCCAGTATCCATGTCACCAGTGAGATCTACACTCCAGCGCACACAGCACACTCCCAGTATCTATGTTACCAGTGAGATCTACACTCTAGCAAACACAGCCTACTCCAAGTATCCTTGTCACCAGTGAGATCTGCACTCCAGCACACACAGCCCACTCCCAGTATCCATGTCACCAATGAGATCTACACTCCAGCACACACAGCCCACTCCCAGTGTCTATGTCACTAGTGAGATCTACACTCCAGCACACACAGCCCACTCCCAGTATCCATGTCACCAATGAGATCTACACTCCAGCGCACACAGCACACTCCCAGTATCTATGTTACCAGTGAGATCTACACTCTAGCAAACACAGCCTACTCCAAGTATCCTTGTCACCAGTGAGATCTGCACTCCAGCACACACAGCCCACTCCCAGTATCCATGTCACCAATGAGATCTACACTCCAGCACACACAGCCCACTCCCAGTGTCTATGTCACTAGTGAGATCTACACTCCAGCACACACAGCCCACTCCCAGTATCCATGTCACCAATGAGATCTACACTCCAGCACACACAGCCCACTCCCAGTGTCTATGTCACTAGTGAGATCTACACTCCAGCACACACAGCCCACTCCCAGTATCCATGTCACCAATGAGATCTACACTCCAGCACACACAGCACACTCCCAGTATCCATGTCACCAGTGAGATCTACACTCCAGCACACACAGCCCACTCCCAGTATCCATGTCACCAATGAGATCTACACTCCAGCGCACACAGCACACTCCCAGTATCTATGTCACCAGTGAGATCTACACTCTAGCAAACACAGCCTACTCCAAGTATCCTTGTCACCAGTGAGATCTGCACTCCAGCACTCACAACTCACTCCCCACTATCCTTGTCACAGGCGAGATCTTCACTCCTGCACACACAGCCCACTTCCCAGTGTCCATGTGACCAGTATAATCTACACAACACACACAGCTCACTCCCCACTATCCTTGTCACCAGTGAGATCTACACTCCAGCACACACAGCCCACTTCCCAGTATCCATGTCACCAGTATAATCTACACAAAAGAACACACAGCTCACTCCCCACTGTCCTTGTCACCAGTGAGATCTGCACTCCAGCACACTACAGCCTACTTCCCAGTAATCATGTCACTAGTGAGATCTGCACTCCAGCACACATCTTACTCCCAGTATCTAGTTGAGTGGCGAGGTCTACACTCCAGCACACACGGTTTACTCCCCAGTATCTATTTCACCAATGACATCCATACTCCAGCACACACACCTCACTCCCCAGTTTCCATCTTACTAATGAATGCCCCTTTCAGTACACATAAGTCACTTTCCAGTATTTACTCAAGTAGTGTTATGTGCTTTAAACCTTTGCACCCATGCACTACAGTTAGTCACTGACTGCTCCTGCACCCACACACTTCACCACAGACCATCACTAATCTAATAGTACCACAAACTTTTGAACTATGTACTAACACTACATTCCTCAGACTGCTGAACTCTAAATGAATGCAGTTCAAAGCGCTCTCTGATTGGACGAGATGGAGAGGCAGAGACATTACAATCTCCACTTTGGCCAATCAGAGAATGCTTTGCACCCATTGAGAAATAGCAAAGCGTTCTCTGAATGGCATCCATGCCAAGCGAGCGAAAACTCCTGTGTTCAGTAAGCAGCAGGGCAGCTGCTCGGCATAGGACCCGGAAGCAAGCGGACATTACTATAACAGCAATTCCTACTTCGATGATTTCCATTTTCCAGGGGAATCCCACAGGTATGGCCATACATACTTACATTGGTCCAAGCTGGGGCACTGAAACTGTATAAAAATACACATGCCTGAAATTCAACGTTAACCACTTGACGACCAGGGACATACTGGTACGTCACTGCTGGACTTCAAGTGGTTAAACCGGGATGATGCCTGCAGCTGCAGGCATCATCCCAGTATTGTTTTTTTTTTAGAGCCGACGGTCAGCTTTCTTGTAAAAGCAATCCTAGCAGCTAACTAGCCCCTGGATTGCTTTTACAAGTGGCAGGAGGGGGGACTTCCACAGCTTTATCGGGCTCTCTCATCCCACCAGGAGACCCGAGCAACCAGCCAGCGAAATTGGAGGCTGGAGCAGCTCTGATCACCTCTATGATATAGGAATGAGCATTCATCACTTCCGGTTTCCCCAGATGTAAACCACCACAGCACCATTTTTAAAACAGGAAAGGGTTTAAGGGCAGAGGAGACATCTGGGGTCTAATAGACCCCATATCTCTCCATAAAGAGTACCTCTCACTGCCTATTGCTATCACAGGGGATATTTATATTCCCTGTGATAACAATAAAAGTGTTTAAAAATTAAAATGACAGTGTAAAAAAAAAAAAAAAATACAGTTACATTTTTTAAAGTGCCCCCAATCCCCTGTTTTTGCGTAGAAAGGCAAACGCACAAGTCGATCTGACACACACACAAACAGCAATCATCCCACACATGTGAGGTATCACCGTGAACATCAGATCATGGCCAGTAGTTCCAGCAACAGACCTCCTGTATAAATCTAAAGTGGTAACCTGTAAAGGCTCTTAAAGAGTTGCCCATGCATAGTAAAATTTACATTGTGTGTCGCGGTTGCATAGGCGTTGGCAATTTTAAAGCATGACATGTTTGGTATTTATTTACTCAGCATAACATCATCTTTTAAATTTTACCAAACTATTGGGTATTATATTGTGTTTTTGTGCATTCAAATTCAACAAAGTGTATTCTTTCCAAACAAATTACATTTTAAAAACCGCTGCGCAAATACTGTGTGACATAAAAAATTGCAACACCCACCAATTTATTCTCCACAGCCTCTGCTTTAAAAATATATATATAATGTGTGGGGTTTTAAGAAATGTTCTAGCAAACAAATACTGATTGTTAAATGTAAACAAAAAGTGTCAGAAAAGGCCTGGTGCACTACACCAGTGGTTCTCAACACTGTCCTCAATTACCCCCAACAGGCCATGTTTGTAGGTTTTCCTTTATCTTGCACAGGTGCTTTAAATCAGTCAATGGCTTGGTATTTTGCAGAGCTATTTTATCTAAGAGGAATTCCCAAAACATGACCTGTTGGGGGGTACTTGAGGACAGGGTTGAGAACCACTGCACTACACCAATGTTTTCATGTAAAACTGAAGTCTATGTTCACTGTGTGTATCTCAAGGCTTTTTTTTTAAGTTTGCCTGAGATATGCCTTTCAGCCTAATAGCATCAGCTAGCATGGTCTATAATTTCTTCTCTCTGCTTTTTCTTAAAGTGTCACTAAATCCACATCATAAAAAACTCTCAATAAATGATGTATTACATGCTGTTCACACTCTGAAATTTGTTTTCTGTACTGTGGAAAAAACTTGGTTAATCCTGCTGTTCTCTGCCTCCACCCTCTGTCCGTGCCCCCAATTCGGCTAGGGATTTGCAGCTGTGTTGGCAACTCTGCACATGCTCAGTTTTCAGTGACTTTCTATGCTGAGATTTCCTCCCTATCACATCTGAGCAGCCCATGTGATTATAAAATCACACATGTGGGCGTATACACAGTGATAAATGACAGCCCACTCCCTCCCTCCTCCTACATGCCCACTAACCAGCTAAAAAAAATGGGAGCGGGATATTACACATAGATTAATGGAGGCTTCACCTCCCTCTTATTCTAAGACACAGGCTGGAGGGGTGTGACACCCACACTATGGTTTTTCCAAAAAATAATAAAGGTTTAATTTTAAATATATATTTGTATGCCAATTTAAAACAGTTTATTGATATTATTTATGTTTACTCTGTATTCCAAAGGCTGCTTTTTTTATTTTGAACATGTGACCAGCAGCAGAGGACTAGAAGCTCCCCCTGCTTATGTTTCCCTGCAGACAGGCTGGGAAAGAGCTGGGTCGTGTGACAGCTGTATATTGGTTAGGAAAAAGGTACTTGTTTTTATTAAAATAATTACAGTGCCATCATCCACATACAGAAATAGAAGAGACAATGTGAATTAAACAGCGTGTGTTTAGTATCACGTTAAGTAAAAGGCATAAGTACAGAAAAGATTATATCACTGTGCACCCCTCCCAATAACCTGTTCAAGCAATGGGCTTAGACGTGCTTGCTTATAGAACTAGTGCATTATCACATGTATGGTTTATTTCCGTTTAATTATAGTAATAACATAATTGCTCTTTTTATTACTTAGGAGGAGGAAGATGTAGTTAATCAAGAAAAGTCTAACAACTTAGAAAATGACCAGCAACACCTACCTGTGTACCATATCTCTCAAAATGTACGCCAAATGTTTATTCATACTAACATATAATGTGCCATGTTTATGAAGTGTAATCTAGGGCAGTAGGATAGTTCATACCTGCAGGTAGGTAAGACAGGTGAATATGTTTGTTGGGTGCCTACTGAATGATACCTTACCTTACCTTGCCCCCAACACTGGAAGGGGTTTACATGTTTTTTTTAC
Organism: Lithobates clamitans; assembly: GCA_037952925.1. NCBI lineage: Eukaryota > Metazoa > Chordata > Amphibia > Anura > Ranidae > Lithobates > Lithobates clamitans. The sequence continues at coordinate 406,012 of JBBGZY010000382.1, read as the reverse complement.
CTTCCATTAGGGTAAAAAAAAACTCTCCAGTACTTCTTCCTCCCTTTTCTCATAACGCTTACCTGACACATCTCTCGATCCAGCACAGCCCCACCAGTAGCTCCTGCTCTCCTCTCTTCCTGGATTCAAAGGCTTCACTGAAAGCAGTGGGAGCCATAGGCTTCCGCTGCTGTCAGTCAAACCCTGTGAGGAAGGAGCAGAGCCAATCCACGCTGTGTGTGTCTACGAACACACAAAGCCTGGCTCAGGATCAATCCCCCACAGGTGTCCCCATAGTACAAGGCTTGCTAAGGGGACACTCAAAAGAGAGGAGGAGCGGAAAGCGCTGGCAGGGGGGCTGCCAAAGAGGAGGTAAGAAGCCATACCATGTTCTTATTTTAATAAAAAACACAAATTAAGATAATTTTAAGATAAAATATCCTGCCATAATCATACAGACACACATTCACTAGTCAGTTTTGGGTGGGAGCCCACCTGAATGGTTAGGACTTTTTACAGAAAAAAGTGCATAAAAGTTAGTGTCCCTGGAGAAAATTGAACCCAGGACTCCAAGTTCAAACCCACATCTCTACTTTGTGGTTTAAAGATAGGCATGAATTCACAAAGGGAGTAACATATTAAACATATTTACTATACTTATTTCTTTCGTAATGCCAGTTCTACATGTGTTAAATTTAGCTCAACCCTTTTGCATACCTTTTAGCATTCCTGATATATTTATTTTGCATAATTTATTGTGACATAACCTGATTGGCATCTTTCCTTCTGCAAAAGGTAATCATGACTCTTACGATCTCATTAGCAGCTACATTAACCTATAATGTAATACTAAAATGGCTCTATATATTTTGTGTGTAGCTTTTTGTAGCCATAAGGTGGTGGTCAGACATGCGCAATCTACTTGCCACAAGATCACTTTTTAAAGAGGAATTCAATTTTATGACAGAAAATACCCTATTGGTCTCCCTGCGTGTCAGTGTTTGTTTACTCCTAGCCACACATGTGCAGCTCAGCATACATTTATGGCACTGCTCTGTGCCGTGATGATGTAAGTTGCAAGTGACATCATCATGGCTCAGTCAACCAAGCAGCTGAAGAGTCTGGACCCAGAAGGACAATAGGGAAAGGATGGCAGCACCCATGACTGGTGGAGGCTCTGACAGGGCAATGCTGGAGGGGATCACTAGCCAAGTAAGTTTGCCATAATATGCCAATATGCTGTGCATATTAGTACATTATGGCAAAAAGCTCCGTTAAGTTGAAAGTCCGTGTTGCCCAGCGACAGCCCCAAAACATCACTGCTCTAGAGGAGATCTACATGGAGGAATGGGCCAACATACCAGCAACAGTGTGTGACAACCTTCTGAAGACTTACAGAAAACGTTTGACCTCCGTCATTGCCAACAAACGATATATAACAAAGTATTGAGATGAACTTTTGATATTGACCAAATACTTATTTTCCACCATAATTTGCAAATAAATTCTTTCAAAAATCAGACAATGTGATTGTCTGGATTTGTTTCCACATTTTGTCTCTTATAGTTGAGGTATACCTATGATGACAATTACAGGCCTCTCTCATCTTTTCAAGTGGGAGAACTTGCACAATTGGTTGCTGACTAAATACTTTTTTGCCCCACTGTATATCAAGACATCGCTTGTTTATCAAGTCAAAATTGATAAAAAAAATTTGCTTGTCTTGCAAACCACTCTCAGACCAATTTACTCTCAATCCAAGGTTTTACTGTATAGCTTGAGCATTTGGGTTTATGTACTGGGAAAAAACTGCAAACCTTTTATTTTCAAGGGAGACAACAGCAACAGGCTAAAAGATACAGTATCCAACTTGAACAACCAATTGCTTCCATGAGGATTCTACAGTCCCTTATGTTTTGCTTTGTGTCTTTTAAGATCACTGTGCGGTAAAACAAGGAAGCATAAAAAAACCCTCTGTAGTATACTAATGTGCTTAGTGTACAATTTTAGGAAAACAATACACAGCATACAGAGTATCACAAAATATGCATATATTATACGCATGCACAAGCTATCTATCCTTCCTAGCATGACAGCGTATGTGATAGGGATACACTAAACAATTACTTAACTTGGGTTGTAGATTTAGTGTCATCCCCACACTAAAGTCTTTTGTTCCCTCCCCCCTACTTCTCGACAATATCACTTCCTGCTCCATGAGCTCCATGAAACCAGGCGAACTAGTTAATTATCATATGAATGGAGGAAGCCTAACTTCTAAAAACAACACATGGAAACTAAAATGTATTATTTCATATATGTATGCTGTAAAAATCACCCAAATTGCCACAGAAACACATTCCACCTCTTGATTTTTGTAGCATAATATAGGAAAAAATTGGAAAAACTTAGCAATTCTCAGCAGCTCTTAAAGCCTTTGTCCAGAAAAGGGTGAAATAACCCCCCCATATTGTAAATGGAAGTAAAAAAAATCTATTTTGACCCCCCTGGACAAGCTACAATGTTCTTTGAAGCAGGTTTAGCAATGTCCTTGGCAGTCTGTGTAACATAGATGGAAAGGAAATTCCAGACAAAAGTTCATTGTCCTCCAGACCATATGGAAATGTCAGATGAAAGTCCAATCCAATTCAGCCATCATTAGGAAATCATCTGCATCTTCCCCTCACGTTTTCATCTCTTCTTCTGATCTGCCTCATCTTATCTGGCTTGGTCATCTGCTCTGCCTGCTCCAGCTCTCAAGGACAAAGCAGATTATATGTTCCTTCCAACTGTGTCAAAATATATATAGCTAACTGCTTACATTTCCCTATCTGCCCATTTCTGACTGCAAGACCATTGTAGGATGCCCACTTTTGCCTTGTAACAAAGACATAGATTTCCAGTGGAAAGAATAAATCTGCATCTCTCTTCATGCTGTCCTGGAAACACAAGCCTGCTGCTAGTTAGTCTTTTCAGCATGGCACTCTCTAGCAATGTGCCCCAGTCTATGACAACAAAAACACCCAATGTGACTGAATATAATCTTCCTAGCCATTTGCTTCCACCTCTTAAGCAAAGCTGGTATAAGAATCCCATCTATTTCTACTCTAGGAGCACCCTCCGTACGTAACTCCGTCCTGGAGATCATAGGCCTTGCCTCCCTTTTGTCTGATTCAACTCAGCCATCTCTATTTGAGTTGATCAGATTCAGTTTCCCGCCTATGTGAAGTTACAGTGGCATATGTCCTACCTATAGGCTTTGGCCCTTTGTCATTTTTTAGGGGATCATTAGACATGTTCATAAGCTTTGTCTGCAGTAGTTTTGCCATACTTTTTAAATTCCTTGCCTTGCTTGCAGTGCCTTATAAACACTTGGTAGCCACTGCAAGCTGCTCTTTAACCACTTCAATACAGGGCACTTATACACCTTCCTGCCCAGACCAATTTTCAGCTTTCAGCGCTCTCACATTTTGAATTACAATTGCACGGTCATGCGAGGCTGTACCCAAACAACATTTTTATCATTTTTTTCTTACAAATAAAGCTTTCTTTTGGTGGTATTTGATCACCTCTGGGGTTTTTATTTCTTGCACTACCAATAAAAAAAGAATGAAAATTAAAAAAAAAAAGCTTTCTTAGTTTCTGTTACAAAACTTTGTAAATAAGTTTTCTCCTTCACTGATGGGCACTGATGAGGCTGCACTGACGGGCACTGATGAGGCAGTACTGATTGGGACTGATGAGGTGGCAATTAAATGCAGCACTGATAGGCACTGATAGGTGGCACTGAAAAGCAGCACTGATGGGCACTGATAGGTGGCACTGATATACAGCACTGATGGGCACTGAGAGGTGGCACTGATTGGCTCTTATAGGCGGCACTGATGGGCACTCATTGGTGGCACTGGAGGGCACGTATAGGTGGCACTGATGGGCGGCACTGATAGGCAGCACTGATCAGAGGCACTGGGAGGCATCACTGATGGGCACAGATTGCCATCCCTAATGGGCAATGTTTGCAATCCCTGGTGGGCTCTAGTGGGCTTATCTGGTGGTCATGGATGGGCATCCCTGGTGGCCATGGGTGGGCATCCTTGCTGGCCATGGGTGGGAATCCCTGGTGGCCATGGGTGGGTATCCTCGGGGGGGCTGCACCTATAATCGTTCAGTGCAGACAGGAGCAGCTGATCGGCTCTCCTTCACTCTTGTCTGTCAGTGTGAGTAGAGGAAAAACCGAAGCACGGCTTTTCCTGTTTACACTGTGATTGGACACAGCTGATCACATGGTAAAGAGCCTCCATCAGAGGCTCTTTACCTCAATTGGAGATGCGGTGTGTCAGACTGACACATCAACAATCGCTGCGCTGTGTGCCCCCACAGGCATGTGATCGCGGCTTATCCTGCTGGATGTCATATGACGCCCAGTCAGGATAACTGAACCACTTCCCAGCCGTCATTCTGCTATAGGCCAGATGGGAAGTGGTTTAATTAGTCTTGTTCTACCTCTACCTTTCTCTTCATTTCAGATTCTGTATGTAGAGGAAGTGCAATCCAAACATAGTAACGCCCGCATCGCTTCCTTACTGAACCCAAAACTTTTAAGACTAATTTCTGAGAAAAAGTCATAGACTCTCTTACCCCAAGCTCTGTTCAAAGGAGAAGCATACCTAGCAAGTTCCCTGGCAACAGACATCCATTAATTGTCTCCGGCCTAGGTAAGCAGGTTGCACGCTACCTCCTGGACACCAGAAACCTCTGTAGCCTTGCTTTGACTAAACAGCCTAAACAGCATTTTTCCTAGCACAAGCAACTGGAAACACTACAGAAAACAGGTCTGCTTCAATTGAAATTTAGTGAAAATCCCGGACAAGCCCCCTATTGTTTTGCTATGTGTCTTTTAAGGCAGTAAACCAAGGAAGCATAGAAATAAAAACTCTGTAGTATATTAATGTGCTTTACTAAACAAGAATGCTGTACTCACAGAAACTTTATTTATGATAAAATTAATGAATTCATTTATTTTTGTCTTAATTAGAGCACAGGAGTGGATCAAGGATACGCTTTTCTAGAAAAAAAAAGATGCTTGGATTCAGCTCATCCAGATACTACCAAAGAATACAATGAAGGCTTAAAAATGAAAAAACAAAGGCATCTGTGTAACAACTGGAAGAAGTATATACCATTGAGGAGTGCATTATGGAGGAAAACCAAAAGATAAGGGAATTCCATGAACTGATGCAAAGGGAGCTTATTGACGAACAGCAGACTTTTTATAAACAAGTGAAAGAAAAAGTTTTCTTTTTGAAGTCACTTGAAAGAGAAGTACATCAGGTAGAAAACCTGGAGAAAAAACTGGCAAGGGAGGATGCAAATAAGCACAAACAAAAAGAGAAAATGGACAAAATAAAAAAAAATACTGCCAGAGCGTAGTCAAGGTGAACATAAAATTGCATACAGAGTCGTAGTGCCGCCATTTTAAAGAAGGAGAACCTGAACTTGCTACAACTAAGCTTGTAAATAATCCTAAAAGCGCATATGTCTATGAGCCTGTCTATAAACCAGACTAATATGGAAGAGCTGGGCTTAGTTGCTATGCCTGGCTAATGCCGTGTACACACGGCCGGACTTCCCGACAGAAAAAGTCCGATGGGAGCTTTCGGTCGGACATTCCAACCGTGTGTATTTCGGCATTTCCGACTGACTCAGATATAGAGCATGTTCTAAATCTTTCCGTTGGAAATGCCGACTGAGTTTAGCTCGTTGCTAAGTCCGGCCGTGTGTACGCGGCATAAGACTTTTTCTGAACTAGTAATATGGCATACAGACAACCGGATAGTCCCATATATCTGTGAAAACATGCCCACACTATCCAGTAGTATCAGGCCCAATCTAAGGACTATTACTTCATGTATGGTGCTTAGATAATTCCTGCAACCAATAGATGTTTCCTTTTATATCTACAGTAATAAATGCAAATTTCAGCATATTATTTTCAAACCATAAAAACATAGGTGTCATTATACAGTGATGTGATATACAGTATATGTCAAACATAATGGAATTTGTTTTTGGTATTTGTAGCTTTTGAACTGTCCTAGCCGCTCTCCCTCACTCCTCTGGCGCTGAAAAAAACAGGAGGAAATCTGTTATAAAGTGAGAAAATCCTTGGTTGTCACCAGGGTCTCCAGAACTAGTGTCCCCATTGTAAGATTTCCCTTTTATTCATGTTCTGGTGACAACCCTAAATTTGTGATTTTCTTTTGCTTTCACTTTTGGTAATAGCAATGATGGTAAACATGACAAATAGAGAGGGTAAATCCCCCTTATGGGGACACAGACAGCAATAAAAACCTAACCAGTGCTCTAATTCCTCTCTAGCTTTTCCAAAACTAAAAATAAATGTTGTCTTTAGTTACACTTTAATTAAAAAAAAGTACCTTCATTTGCACTCTCTTTAAGCTCTCGTTCACACCGGTGCAATTTGTCATGTGATTTGACAGTTCCAAATCGCATGACAAGTCGCACGTTATTGTTGGCAATGGAACTGTTCATATTGCCACAACTTGCTGATTTCATTGCAACTTGCATAGACTTCTGTTAAATGAAGTCGCAAGCCGCAATGAAATCAGCCGTGCATTAATGTGCGGCTTTGAAATCGTGCCGCACCGGTGTGAACCAGGGCTAAATTCCGTCTTGCTGCTGTAATCTGACTTTCTGTTGGAGGTTAGCCATGTTCATTCGCCATTGTCCCACTGTATTCAGGATGAGATGGACTATGGGATTTGTAGTGTGCACAGAGCAGTGTACAAGACCGCAAGCAACGTGCACTGTTCCAAACAAACGGAAGTGACGCGGAAAAGGAGAAGTTTGGGAACTTACAGAAGACATTACAAAGAGGCAGAAAAACACAGTAAATACAGTTTAATGAAAAATACATTACAGGGTAATTAAGTAGTGGATGTGTATGGATTATTTTTGGAGAATAAGGATATCGCTTTGTCAATCTATAAACCCAACATTTTATATTCCTGATGTGCCTGCTGTACCATGTATTTGTATGAAAAAGTATCCTGTTCTTTTTGTTTTGCTTCCTTTATGTGAAATCCTTGGTGTCCCTGACAGTCACTCTGCTTTCCCATTAAAAACTGATCACACTAGACATGAGAGCACAGCGTGGTCAGTTCTCTAGCTGTGCTGAAAGCTCAGCCTGCTCTCCTTCAATGATTAGACTTGTCCTGATCAGCCCCCCACCCCCTCTCACAGCCATTTACTGGGAAGATCAGTGTGCTGCTGTTTTTCATCCCCCAGCTCTTATGCAGCTGAGAACAGAGGGAATGCCATCACTTAAAAAAGGGGAAAACATTTTTTTATATTTTTTTTTAAATGTATGCACATATGTTTTACCTTTCATTTCTATTTTGAACTGAATGAGTTATTTTACAAGATGAGGGATTACATATACTTTAAACTTCCTGTCCACCATTTTACAGAAGAAACAAAGAAAATGAAAGTCTTTTTCACAGTGAGTGATAGCATGAAAATCTCTACTCAAGTTTAACCTATTATAAAAGTTCAGTGCCTAGAGCAGGACCAGCATTAGTTTCTGAGGACTAAACAGCACCGATACTTGCCAATATAGGTTACAAAATATAGTATTCACTTAATCCTGAAATCACATTGTTTGTTGTGGTGCAATGTTGCATGATGCACGTTAAAGTGTGTTAGGGAAATACACCAATAGGCACTACAGTTCATATTGCTTATAAAGTAAAAAAAGTTTTGTTGAATTCTTTCTCATATTGAGCTCTAAGAAATGTTCTGTATGGAACGCATGGTAATTGCACTTTTTTTTTCTTATCTTATTATGTGCAGGATATCAAATACAATTAGGAAGGAAATCGAGCCGGGGAACCAGTTGTGGTCAGAAGTAGAGGGAAAGGGGGGCGTGACCGGATGTCGTTGTGAGCGGGTGTGTGTGTGAGCTCCCGCCTGGCTCCGGCCTCCATGCTGCTCAGTCCTGTCTCTTTCCCTGGCAGCTCAACCTAGCCTGCTAACTGCATATGTGCTATCTGACCTGCCTCCCTGCCTCCGTGTACACCGCTCCAGCCGACGGCTATTGTGACCGGCCAGCCGCATCTTACCTTCGGGAGTGGGGGTGCCTTACTGCCGCTGCACTGCGCTGCCGTGTACCGGCTTGTTCTCAGCCCTATATTCCGCGCCCGGACCGTGCTGCAGGCTTCTCCCCGTCACCGCCGGACTAGTCGCCTGGCAACGCCTGGGGCTCTCGCGAGAGCTGTGAAAACCTCTAGTGATCTGGATGACGGCCCAGGAGTGACAGCTAAGATGCTCCGCTTCGGCCCCAGTCTCCCTCCCCTTGCTTTAGTCACAGCCACAGCAGCAGACGCCAGCTACAGCAATAGACACCGGGTACACGTGGAGAGAATGCGCAACTCTGAAATACCACAGGACAGGTATGTGAGCATTTGGGCTCAGTTTAAAAAACCCTGGGACTATGAAGGTGGACTGTATGGTACTCTGTTAAAACTATGCCCTGCTATACCTGCTAATGTTATACAGTTATATAGTGGTTGTAAAGAGAGTCATTGAAAGAGTAAAATAAGGAAGAGCAAAGGGAAGAAGGAAAGAGGAGAGCAGAAAAAAACCAAAAGAGGCAAGGAAAGCGTTTGTTAAAGGGAGAAGGAAGGAGGAAAGAAAAAAAAAAAAAGGGGAAAAAAGAAAGTAAAGAGAAGTCTATGGTGCCCGGCTAAAAACCAAAGGACATTACCCCATGGTTTAATAGTCTGACAGGAAGAAGGAGAAGGGATCGGGCAGTCGTGACCCACCTGATCAGTTTGTTAACCTTGCGGCCCTGTTGAAACACGCATATTGGTTGAGTGGGGACTGGAGGGGTGCAAACAGAACCTTGCATTAAGAGATAGTATTTACCTGTGCTAGCTTCTACTACGGTCCTTTGGTTTGCCTCGTGCCACATTTGTTCCCCACTGGCGGTGCTGGGTACCCAGGTACACAAAGGTAACAACGGCGATGTCAAGGAGGAGAGGGGAGGAGCCAGCCAACATGGAGAATTTGGGGCCCCAGTCGCTGCGATCTGCAAAGGAGAAGGGGAACCAGGCGGCAGTAGCTGCAGCAAAATTGGAGAGGTTTGCACACACTCCTGAACAGACCCCCATTAAGAATGGGCAAGCTCCGCAACTTAAGACCACCGGGGATAGGAAAAGTTATGGACAGGCATCTTCTAACCCAGCCGGAGTAGGGCAGAAAAATCCAACTGTTAATAAAGGCCCAGGAGCAGGGGAAAAAGTCCAGGTACCATCACTAGCAATGGCCTCTGCTACAGAGGCAGAACCAACCCTGAGGGAAATTTTCCATGCGATTAACTCTTGCAGAGCATCAGTGGAGGGGTTAAGCTGCCAAATTAAAGAGATCAAGGATGAACTGTTATTAATAAAGCAGGAACTGCAAAAGGCAGTAGATAGAATAACCGGCTTGGAGGGTAGAGTGAGCCAAGTGGAGGATGATGTTTTTCCCCTACAGCAAGATGTCAAGTCTATGAAGGAACAACTGGGTAGAATTAATGAAAAAATGGATGAAATGGAAAACCGTCTAAGACGGGACAACATAAGAATAGTGGGCCTCCCGGAGAGATGTGAAGGGCAGAATCCCATTGCTTTCTTGGAAGGATGGTTCACAGAAATATTTGGAAGAGATGCATTTTCCCCACAGTTTGCAATTGAGAGAGCCCATCGGGTCCCCTTCAGGGCTCCGCCCCCTGGAGGGCGCCCCAGGTCCTTATTGATGACATTTTTGAACCACTGCGACAAGATAACCTTAATGCGTAAAGCCAGAGAGAAGGGGCTTATTTTGTATAACGGTGCAAGGGTCTCATTTTTTGCGGACTTCTCTCCGGAGCTGCAGAGACGCAGGGAAGGTTTTGTGGAGGTTAAACGTACCCTTCAAAAATATGGTGTCAAGTATGCCCTACTGTATCCAGCCAGGCTACGGGTTGAGGCAATGGGGGAGGTTCTCTTCTTTGACTCCCCGGGGGGGGTAACCCACTGGTATGAAGAAAACAAACAGAGACTGGAACCCAAGGAAAGGAGCCCAGAGTGTTAGGCTGTTCGATCAGAAGACAAGAAGATTTGGACTGAGGGAAGCAACATGAATTTGACATAGAGAGGGAGAATGATGGTGTATGGTAGATTAGGAATGGGAGAGGAGGAGGTTAATATATTTAAAATTTTGTACACGTGGATTCAAATGGTGCAAGGAGGAATATATGAGACGGTCACGAATAGAGCCCCAGGGGCTAACCTGATAAGGTGGGGGAGGGGGGGGTAGGGATGGGGGGGATTGGTGGGGGGGAGGGAGAGGGGGGGGGCGGGTGGTGGAGAGGAAGGGGGGTTGCAAAATTATTTCAAAGAGGAACTAAAATGCACTTAGTAATTGGAGGGGTAGTTAGGGGAATGGGGTGGGAGGGGGGAAGGGCGATTAAGCACACGTGTGGTAAATGCAAACACTATGAACAGGAACATGGAGAAAAGGAAAGGGGGACACTTAGAATGTTCACTAGAAAGGAAAATAATAGTAATGAAGCACAGAGGGTAATTAAGGCAACACTTTTTTTTTTTTTTTTTTATTTATTTATTTACTTATTTTTATCTTTCTTCTTTCTTCTTATTTTTAAGATGTAGCATACAGCTTGGTATTAATGGAGGGGTCCCCTATCAATAGGAACATGGGGAAAAAGGAAAGGGGGACACGTAGTAGGTTTATTAGAAAGGAAAATAATAGTAATGAAGCACAGAGGGTAGCTGGGGCTTTTCTTTTCTTTTTTTTTTTTTTGTTTTTTTTTTTTTGTTTTTTGTTTTTGTTTGTTTTCTCCTGTTCTGCTATATGTAATACACAGCTTGGTATCAAGGGTGGGGTCTCACTTTGGCTGCCCCATGGGGGTTCTTTCTTTTTGCTTTCTGGGGGGAATTATAAGGGGTAAGGGAGGTGTTAAAGCTCGGCACAAGACAGTATACCAAGTTGAAGATGCCCATTGTTGTTGGCTTTCTGGTACTAATTCATGTCTGTTGTTTGTCTAATGCAGTCTAAAGACCTTAAAATAGGCTCCTGGAACGTACGGGGGATGGGGAACCCAATTAAGAGGGCTGCCATTTTTTCACTGCTGGAGATAAGGGGGGTGGGCTTGGTCTGCCTACAGGAGACTCACTTGACAAAGGATACGATGAAAGGTCTCCCAAGCAGAAGGTTCCAGGCCCAATATCACTCGGTGTACTCCTCCTACTCCAGGGGGGTGAGTATATTGGTAACAAGAAGTGTGATGTTCTCCTGTAGGCAGACCAGGATAGATAGTTTAGGTCGTTATGTTTTTTTATACTGTTCTATTGAAAACAAAATGTATGTTATTGCTAATATTTATATCCCCCCACCATTTAAACTGGAAGTACTGTATAGCTTAATGGAGTTTATGGTGGATAAAACAGATACCCCGGTGATAGTAGTAGGGGATTTCAATGAGGTGTTGAACAAAGAGTTGGACAGATTTCCACCGCGAGCCCAAGTAAATAGTGTAGCAGGGGGCCGGCTGGGTAGCTTCCTGGAGGAGGCAGGACTGTTGGATTTGTGGAGGGTCCGGAATCCTGGAGCAAGGCAGTACTCGTGCTTCTCGTCCTCCCACTCCACCTTCTCCAGAATTGATATGACCCTGGGGAATGCAGAGGCAGTGCCAATAATAAAGGACGTAGTATACTATCCGAGAGGGGTCTCGGATCACTCCCTGATGGTGGCTTCAGTGGGTTTAGGGGTCAGGGAGGTTAGAGGGCCCTGGAAGCTAAGTCCATATTGGTTGGAGTTAATAGGGGAGCCAAAGAAGATAATAACAAAGTTAGAAGAGTTTTTAAAATTTAATGAAGGCTCAACGACAGCAGGTGTACAATGGGACACACTGAAGGCATTCCTTAGGGGTATTTTGATCCAGGGGGTGGCAGGAGTTAAGAGGAGGGCAAGGGAGTGGGAGGAGGGAATTAGGAGGGAACTGGAGGCGGCAGAGAAGCAATTTATAGAAGGCCCTACACCAGAGAGGCAGAAACTGTGGGAGGAGAAACAGGAGGCCTATAGAACAGCAGTCCTGAAGAGGGGTGAAAATAAGCAACTCTTCCTGAAACAACGGACCTTTGGGGAAGGAGAAAGTGTGGGACGCATGCTGGCCTATTTGGTAAAAACCAACTCCTCCTCCTCGGCGATCCCGGCAATCAGGACCCCAGGTGGTGAGATATCCTCTCAGAGCCCAGAAATTACGGATACATTTGAGAGGTATTATAAAAACCTGTATAGGTCACAGGGGTTCGTTGGGGAGGAGGATATGGAGAAATTTTTTAAAGACATACAGATCCCTGTAGTTACTGAAGAGGATAGAGAGGGTATAGATGCGCCAATTACACTAGCTGAACTACAACAAGCTGTAAATGGAATGGCAAATCAAAAATCTCCGGGGCCGGATGGTCTCCCGGTGGAGGTCTATAAGCACTACGGGAAAATCCTCCTGCCGGAGTTGCTGAAAACGCTGAACTGGGCTCTGCAGGGAGGGTGTCTGCCTGTCTCTATGACTGAAACAAATATCATCCTGCTTCATAAAGAAGGGGGTGACCCACTAGAACCGTCGGCATATAGGCCTATATCTTTGTTGTGTACAGACGCCAAGATTCTGGCAAGGGTTTTGGCTGCTAGACTTAACAAAATTATGCATAAACTCATCCACGTGGATCAAACGGGATTTATTTCCCGTAGGACCACGAGTATGAACATTAGGAGGGCATATATGAACCTCCAGACCCCGACAGAGAATATAGGTTCAAGAGCAGTGGTATCTCTGGATATAACTAAGGCCTTTGACAGTCTAGAATGGCCCTATCTCTGGCGGGTGTTGGAGGAGTTGGGTCCTGTCTTCAGAAAGTGGATAAAAATATTGTATAGGGGCCCAAGTGCGAAGGTTAGGGTTAATAAAGAACTGTCAGGGAAAATATGCTTAGAGAGGGGGACGAGACAGGGATGCCCCCTGTCCCCCCTGCTGTTTGCTCTCGCTATGGAGCCACTAGCAATCCATATTAGATCTAGCTCCAAGATTGAAGGCTTTGTAAGAAGAATAGGAGAGGAGAAGATTGCCCTGTATGCCGACGATGTCCTACTGTTTCTTGGAGATATGGAAGGTTCTCTTAGGCAAGTAATGGACATAATGGGAAGGTTTGGCAGCGTGTCAGGACTGGTGGTGAATTGGAGGAAATCTGCATTACTGCCATTAGATAACCCCAATGGTCCGGACATGTCGGGAATTCCACAATTAAAAGTAGTCTCAAAGATTCGCTACCTGGGCATAACTATGTCAAAAGACCCCAATCAATATATTGTAGACAACCTAGTTCCACTATTGGGTAAATTTAGGGGTAAAATAGATATCTGGAGCCGGTTGCCCCTATCTGTAGCAGGAAGGGGCAACCTAATCAAGATGGTTTGGTTGCCCCAACTGCTGTATCTGCTACACAACGCGCCGGTGTGGCTGAACAAAAAGTGGTTCCAAAAGATCGACTCACTTTTCAGGGAACTGTTGTGGAGAAGGGGGAAGGCCAGGATTAGCCTTCAGAGCTTGCAGTTACCAGTTAAAGAGGGGGGGATAGCCCTCCCGCATCCGAGGTGCTATTTTCTGGCAGCACAGCTGCAGCATATTCGGGGTGGAAGTGCTGACAGAGGTTTGTTAACTCTAGAGGCACCCCATAAAATCGTAGTAGAAGCATTGGAGGCAGACTCACTGGTTGGTAGAGGCCCCACAACTAAGTTAATAACTAAAGTCTGGAAGGCAACAAAGACCTTAATGGGATATGTTGGGTTTACAGAATATGCTCCCCTCTGGCATAACAGAAACCTACAGGAGATAGTGGCTATGGGGGAATTTAAGGAATGGGCGAGGTGGGGTATAAATAGACTATCCCAGCTGTATAGAGGGAGGGTATTGAAATCTTTTGAGGACCTCCAAAAGGAATACAGTATCCCAAGACAAACATTCTTTAGGTATCTGCAAATGAGAGCGGCACTGGAGGTACAATTTAGGGTAAATCCCCCAGCCTGGACAGACGCTGCACTCCTCCAAAGGGTGATTAAGTCCGGGGAGATGAAGGGCTTTATCTCTGGAATATATGCGCAGCTGTGCAAGGAAACCATTGTCAGATCAGAGCATCTGGGCTGCAGGGAGGGGTGGGAAAAGGATGTGGGAAAGCTGACTGATACACAATGGAAGGAAATACTGGAGGTGGGACAGGAGGTTTCAGTTTCACCTGCACAGAGACTCTCCCACCTAATGTTGCTACATAGAGCATACTACACTCCAAAAAAATTATTCAGTTTCGGTGTAAGAACTGATGCTAAGTGCCCCAGGTGTGGGGAAGAGGGCGATCTGATACACATGGTATGGAGGTGCCCCAAGCTAGTACGTTACTGGCGGGGGGTTGTGGGCTCTATTGAGGGCAAATGGGGGCTTTCCCTGGAGATAGACGTCAGATTCTGTATTCTTGGATACAGGGTATGGAGACGGGAGGAGGTAGCAGCTAAACTAGCCGTTCTGAGGTGTCTCTACCAGGCCCGGAAGCTCATTATGCAGAGATGGCAAACAGTCCTTCCCGCTGCAGTGGACGAGTGGGCTAAAACAATAAATGAGGTAATATGGAAGGAGAGAGCCCTATATATTAGAAGAGGGAATCTTAAGAAGTTTGAAAAGATGTGGAACCCGTGGTTGGAAAGCCTAGGGTGCCAGGAATAAAGGGAAGGTTGTGGCCCAAGGTAGGGGGTGGGTAAGGGAAGGGTGGGAGGGTTGGGGGAAGGGAAGGAAAGGGAAAGAAAAAAAGGGAAAGCTTCCGATCGCCTTAGTGTACCATATGATGTATGTCCCTTTTCTAGTGGAGTATGTCCACGCGAACATGTAGGTGTTTTAATACAATATGATGTATGTAAATTAAGAATTGTTAATAAAGATTATTTAAGAGAAAAAAGGAAGGAAATCAAAACGGTTAATAAAACATGCTCATATCCTTACCACCACATATGCTATTGTGTTGCTGAATGAGTTAAATCCTACACTGCCCACACTATCCAACATCTCTAGATGTTATTTATTTATTTTTATGATTTATTAAAGTCTAATTCTTGGAACCCAAATTTTTGAACTTTTCAATGTGTAAGGCTTCATGCACACCGTGCCTACATTTACTGCGGAAAACGATTTTGCCGCACTTTGCGTTTTCCAATGGCCAGCAGTCAAAACGTTCCTATCCTGAACGCAATTTTTCCGCTTTCAGGAGAGGAAGTTTAAAGCTCACCTAAATGCGGCAGCTCCTAAATTCTGCTAAAAAGCCTATGTGTACATTGATACATAGGCTTTTATAGACTTGAAGTTTAGGAGCTGCTAGTGTACATGAAGCCTGAAGATATTTAATTCAAACAGGGGCCAGTGAGTGCTAAAAGCAGGCAGTTTGAGCCGTGGTGTTACCACCCCCCGATCGCCCACCTAAAGAAGCAGGCATCTGCACTAAAG
The DNA here is from genome assembly GCA_037952925.1 of Lithobates clamitans. Taxonomy (NCBI): domain Eukaryota; kingdom Metazoa; phylum Chordata; class Amphibia; order Anura; family Ranidae; genus Lithobates; species Lithobates clamitans. The sequence goes on along the minus strand of JBBGZY010000382.1, from coordinate 390,429 downwards.
GGCATGCTTCTGCAACGGGCTGTACAAATACCACAGCCATGGTGCTTTGCTTTGTGGCCGTGGCAAAAATGTAACTGTGTGTTGCTTTCAGTGGGTGGTGCTGCCCAACGCAACCCATTTGTATGAGGCCACATCAAAGGCTGAACCACTATGCCACAATCACAACTGGGGCACAGTGGTTTAGCCTTTTCAGGTAAATAGATCACCTTCTCACCACCTGTCAAATGCCCACTTTTTAGAGGGGCAGCGGGGGTTGCTGCACATCGGGACGAGCCCTAATGCCGCGTACACACGACCGGACTTTACGGCATACTTTGCCTGGCGGACTTTTCAACGGACTTTACGACGGACTTTCCGAATGAACGGACTTGCCTACAGACGATCAACCAAAGTCCGACGGATTCGTACGTGATGACGTACGACCGGACTAAAACAAGGAAGTTCATAGCCAGTAGCCAATAGCTGCCCTAGCGTCGGTTTTTGTCCGTCGGACTAGCATACAGACGAGCGGACTTTTCGACCGGACTCGAGTTCGTCGGATAGATTTGAAACATGTTTCAAATCTAAGTCCGTCAAACTTTTGAGAAAACAAAGTCCGCTGGAGCCCACACACGATCGAATTGTCCGACGAAATCCGGTACGCCGGACCAAGTATGCCGTAAAGTCCGATCGTGTGTACGCGGCATAAGTAGCTTTGGTACCTCTCCACTGGTTGTCCAATTCCTTCACAGTACTGCTGTCCCTCCCCTCTTTATCAGGGCTCTGATGAAGAGAGGACCCCCCCCTTGAAACTTGTCAGGCATTTAAGACCAGGAGTTGTCTCACTTAGACTAGAATTCGTGCAGTGGATCGGGTGATATGGATCTCTGTTGATATTGACAAGCTTGATACTGCTTGCTGTTTGTAAAAATACAACTGTCTGGTCCGACGGTCTATCCGACGGACTTTCGGGCGGACTTCCGACAGACTTTCCGAACAAACGGACTTGCCTACACACGATCACACCAAAGTCCGACGGATTCATACGCGATGACGTACAACCAGACTAAAATAAGGAAGTTGCTAGCCAGTAGCCAATAGCTGCCCTAACGTCGGTTTTCGTCCATCGGACTAGCATACAGACGAGCGGATTTTTCTATAGGAACTGGGTCCGGCGGAGTTTCGATGTAAAGATTTGAAACATGTTCCAAATCCAAAGTCCATCTGATTTTTGACCGAAAAAGTCCGCTGCAGGTACGATGAAGCCCACACATGGTCGGATTGTCCGCCGGACTCGGTCCGTCGGACCAGTCCGGTCTAAAAGTCCGCTCGTGTGTACACGGCATAAGACTTACAGCTCTCATGTCCACAGTTGGTCAGAAGTACAAGGGAAGCTGTATGATCTGCCAGAAAAACAAGGACTTTAACTCTTTGTACTTAGACATCTAGGTGTCCTGGTGTCAATCTTTTACAGTTCCTGTGCAGCAAAACTTAAACTGAAGGAGGGGGAAGCAGCACAAGGAGCCAATCAGCTGGGCTTCAATGCAAAGAGCATGTTGATAGGAGGAAAGCGCAGACTGACAGAGAGATGAGTCAATCAATCTGCTGCTTTTTTTTCACTGCTTAGTCACAGGCTGGGTACGGGAGATCTGCTGTGTGGTAGGGCAAAGCTGTGTGTATCTCAGGACTGGATAGACAGAAATACAAATCTCTAAACAGATAAAAGAGTTCCCAATAATGCATTTCATCTGTGTATTTAGGCTGTTTGTTTGGAGTTTAGCTTTAACCTAATGCTACCAAGGTAACACATACAGTATTTCACAAAAGTGGGTACACCCTTTGCATCTTTGTAAATATTTTATTATTATTATCTTTTTAATAATAATAATTTTATTATTATTTATCTTTTCATGTGACAACACTGAAGAAACTTTGAAGACACTTTGCTACAATGTAATGTAGTGAGTGTACAGCTTGTATAATAGGGCGTACACACGTTCGGACTTTGTTCGGACATTTCGACAACAAAATCCTAGGATTTTTTCTGACGGACGTTGGCTCAAACTTGTCTTGCATACACACGGTCACACAAAGTTGTCAGAATATCCGATCGTTCTAAACGCAGTGACGTAAAACACGTACGTCGGGACTATAAACGGGGCAGTAGCCAATAGCTTTCATCTCTTTATTTATTCTGAGCATGCGTGGCACTTTGTCCGTCGGATTTGTGTACACACGATCGGAATTTCCGACAACGGATTTTGTTGTCGGAAAATTTTATATCCTGCTGTCAAACTTTGTGTGTCGGAAAATCCGATGGAAAATGTGTGATGGAACCTACACACGGTCGGAATTTCCGACAACAAGGTCCTATCACATATTTTCCGTCGGAAAATCCGACCGTGTGTACGGGGCATAACAATTTGCAGTCCCCTCAAAATAAATCAACACACAGCCAATAATGTCTAAACCGCTGGCAACAAAAGTGAGTATACCCCTAAGTAAAAATGTCCAAATTGGGGCCAAAGTGTCAATATTTTGTGTGGCCACCATTATTTTCCAGCACCAGAGCTTCACAGGTTGCCACTGGAGTCCTCTTCCACTCCTCCATGATGACATTACAGAGCTGGTGGATGTTAGAGACCTTGCGCTACTCCACCTTCCGTTTGAAGATGCCCCACAGATGCTCAATAGGGTTTAGGTCTGGAGACATGCTTGGCCAGTCCATCACCTTTACCCTCAGCTTCTTTAGCAAGACAGTGGTTGTCTTGGAGGTGTGTTTGGGCTCGTTATGTTGGAATACTGCCCTGCGACCCAGTCTCCGAAGGTAGGGGATCATGCTCTGCTTCAGTATGTCACAGTACATGTTGGCATTCATGGTTCCCCCAATGAACTGTAGCTCCCCAGTGCTGGCAGCACTCATGCAGCCCCAGACCATGACACTCCCACCACCATGCTTGACTGTAGTCAAGAAACACTTGTCTTTGTACTCCTTACCTGGTTGCCACCACACACGCTTGACACCATCTTAACCTAATACGTTTATCTTGGTCTCATCAGGCCACAGGACATGGTTCCAGTAATCCATGTCCTTAGTCTGCTTGTCTTCAGGACAGCCGTGCAGACCAATCTGATGCAGTGTGTGGCGTATGGTTTGAGCACTGACAGGCTAACCCCCCACTCCTTCCACCTCTGCAGCAATGCTGGCAGCACTCATACGTCTATTTCCCAAAGACAACTTCTGGATTTGACACTGAGCACGTGCACTCAACTTCTTTGTTCAGCCATGGCGAGGCCTGTTCTGAGTGGAACCTGTCCTACTAAACCACCGTATGGTCTTGGCCACCGTGCTGCAGCTCAGTTTCCGGGTCTTGGCAATCTTCTTATAGCCTAGGCCATCATTATATAGAGAAAAAATTCTTTTTTTCAGATCCTCAGAGAGTTCTTTGCCATGAGGGGCCATGCTAAACTTCGAGTGAGCAGTATGAGAGAGTGAGAGCAACAACACCAAATTTAACACACCTGCTCCCCATTCACACCTGAGACCTTGTAACACTAATGAGTGACATGACACCGGGGAAGGAAAATGTATAATTGGGCCCAACTTGGACATTTTCACTTAGGGGTTTACTCACTTTTGTGGCCAGTGGTTTAGACATTAATGTCTGTGTGTTGAGTTATTTTGAGGGGACAGCAAATTTACACTGTTATACAAGCTGTACACTCACTACTTTACATTGTAGCAAAAGTGTCATTTCTTCAGTGTTGTCACATGAAAAGATGTTACACAAAATACATATTTACAAAAATGTGAGGGGTGTACTCACTTTTGTGAGATACTGTATGTACGGTGACAAAATGGTGGGCATTAATGCCCAGACACCGCACATAAGCTTTGCTGGGTGCCAGATGTTTCTGTGCTGAGAACAAGCTCACAGCATGCTCCCAGCAAAAAGACTGAGCTGTCAAAGACAGCTCTTGGTCCCAACTAGCAGTCGCCAGCCAGCAGGACAGGCTCCTGATTGTGTAACCACCATGAAGACCAATCACAGGGGTCACATGGTCATCGGCCCTTCCTTTTTAAAGGTTGCTGATGTGGGTGGGAAGGGATAAGGAAAAGATGTACTGAAAGAAATATAAGGACTGCCATTGCTGACCTCCTAAAAGGTTGACAGCCTGATTATCTTCAACATCAGTGTTCATGTGTATCAAAAGTCAAAGAGAGCTCAGAACTCTTGATCTACATATTTGTGCCAGTTCAGTGCCTTACAATGTATCGAAATGAATGGACTGTCAAGACAATCCACAGTCCAGTAATTTCAGTGGGAAAGGTCAACAATGACAGTTTGCGTATTATCTTACTACGGATTTCCTTTACAGAGCATAGCAGAGCCTTTGACTATTATTATTAACTTCTATTTTCACGTCATCATCATATTCCTTAGCAGTTAGCAGACAGCAACGGAAGCTTAAAGGAGAAGTACAGCCAAAGGCTTGTTGTACTTCCCCTGTGGATCACAGGAGTGCAGTTCGCTCTGCACTCCTTTGACCCATTTTTCAGCAGAGAGTGGGCTGAAGTCACAGAGCTGGTCCAGGCTCGGGCAAGATCGCAATAATGGAGCCAGGATCCGCCCACGTGCCTGGACCGGCACCCAGCTCAGCCTCTCAGCGAGCCGCCGAGATCCTGAGCCAGCTGCTCTGCCCCCTCCACAGCCAAGTGCTCCAGTGAAGGGGGGGGGGAAGAGTAAAGAGCGGCTGAATGACAGTGCCCAGCTCTCTGCTCAGGGAGCTCTGAGAACCGAGTAATCGACTTTTGTTTGATCGCTCAGTCTTAGAGCCAGCAGTGGACAGATGCTGCATCCACCTACGTAGGTATGGTTCTTTAAAAAAAAATCCTGAATGTCTCTTTTAAGGTGAGTTGTAAAGCCTCAAAATAGCAAAACAGCACTGTTGAGTGCCAGTGCTTCTCAGGACTACTGAGCAGTATTGGCATTACAGCGAATCAGTAGGGGGTTCCGATTAGGACATAAAGTACCTGTCACACAGCAGTAGGGTACGAGTGGGCAGACAATAGTATGGGGTTTTTTTACTTTCCGGAAAAGAAAAACTTGTAAAAATGAATTTGTTGTTAAAAAGATAAATGAGTCACTTTTTCCATGGCACTTAACTGGCAATTCCAGCCAAGGCTGTTGTTAGAAATTATGGGGCCCCAATACAACCTACCTGACTGCCCCCCCCCCCTTACATACAGCCTACCCTAGGCCCCCAGCCCCACCCAGGGGTGCTGAAGACTTGGCAACCCTGGAGGTCAGAAAATTGGGGATGAGGGGGTTGGGGAGGGTGTTCTATGTTAACTCGCCTTCACATTTTTTTCTGTAAAGGTGAACAAACACTTTAAATCAGCCTCCATTCAGCCTTAAAATCAGCTGCAGCATTCACTATAGTAATTATTAGGAAATATTTTTGGGCTTGTTTGTACTAGCTTATCTCTCAGAAAAGTGATCCACATCAAGATTGCCTTTGACAGGAAGTGAGGAGGCACTGTTTTGTCTCCTCGCCACCTGTTTTAACCACTTAGGCCTCCTTCACACAACTATTTAGATGCATCCCCCAGATTCTAACTGAAAGAATCAGTGTATTCATGCTGCTGGGGTGACAGGTGCATGCGAATAGTGGCAGCCGCTGAGCCTGTATAAAGCAAGCTGTTACCTATGTTTAGGGGCAGGTGTCCAAGTCTGGGTGTAGTCAGATGTGACCAGGCTTGGATGACACTAAACTACAAGTGCAAACACTCTGCAGCCATGGATGGTATTCTTGTGTGCTGTCTTACACTGTGTGTATCTGGGTAGAGTACCCCATACCAGTAAAAGTGTTTGGTGCAATCTCTACAAGTCAACACTGCCTGCTGCCACCGTCCAGATGACAATTCCTAGCTGTACAAAGTATGCCCCGCCACCACAATCCCACACACACCGCTAGCTGCACTCCTGCCCTCTGCCCTCAGGAGTTACAGGGAGATCAAAGGCAGACAGGCATCTCCTGCATATCCCTCTGCCAGCTAGGGCAGGAACTTTAAAAAACAAACAAAAAAAAAAAACAAATTGTTCCTACTCTGTTAAAGCCTTCTGGGCCCTTCTGATGATATGATGGGGCCCAGGGAAATTATATTTTTTTACTGCACATTCTAGGAGCCAGTCATGCATTGAAAACTGCATACAAGAGGACCGGTGGGACCCCCTTATCCCCCCTTATCTGCGGCCCTGAACCCAGGCTGTATGTAGTCTTACTAGTTTGCTTATACTAGCTCTCATCCAAACTGTCAAATAGCTGGTGTCATAACTGATCACATGTGCATCACCATGGCAAATACAGATCAAACAGAGGCTAAGATGGCAGCTTCCTTGGAAGTAAAGGATAGCAGGATAAAAGGTTAGACTTCATTTTCACGCTGCCAACATCTCAAGACCAGGTTCATCTCCTCCTATCCCTAAATATAGGCAGAGGGCTGGACCAATCCTAAAGCCAGACCTCCAAAGAAGAGGGACCAGCACAACAAAGGAAAATGAAACTAAACCCCTTCCTACACAGTTTCCTAACTGCTAACACTTCAACTAGGGATCGACTGATAAACAGTGAGGGCGATTATTCACTTATTTTGAAGTATCGGTATCGGGCACAAATGTACCCATAATTACCGATATTGCTTCAAGGGGTTTAAACCCGGGAGATGCATACAGCTGCAGGCATCACCCCAGTACCATTATTTAACGCGGACGGTCGGCTTTATTGTAATATCAACCGATGTGGATCAGCTATTATTACACGCAGCGGGAGGGGACGTCCCCCCCTCCTGCCGCCTTCCTCTGCTCGCCAGGTCTCTCCCATCCCACCGGGAGGCCCGAGCAACCAGCTGGCACTTCCGAAGACCTGAATAAAGCCGATGCTTCGTTCGGGTCTTGGATCTAGTAACCCAGAAGCGATGTCATGACATCACTTCCCATCACTTCGCATATTACTGGCATCTTAAAGGCACCAGTTTTAAAAAATATAAAGTATTCAAAAACGACAATCATGACGTTTTTAATACTTTCAAGTGCAGAGGAGGGGTTTGGGGTCTTATAGACCCCCGATTCCTCCATAAAGAGTGCCTGTCACTGCCTATTACTGTCACAAGGGATGTTTACATTCCTTGTGACAGCAATAACAGTGATAAAAAAAAAAAAAAAAAGTACAGAATATTGGCACACAATATCGGCTATCGGCCTGAGAGGTGGTCAAAATATTGGTATCTTATTGGCACGAAAAAAACGTTATCGGGCGATCCCTAACTTCAACTAAGCTTTTAACTGAACGAATACTAAAGAATACACATAGCAGGGTGGATATAAATCAATGATATAAAAAAAAAATCAGATTTTTTTGGATTTAAATCAGATTTTTTTGATTTAAATCAATTTTTTTGATTTTTATCAAATTTACTTTAATAAAATGCTTTTGAAGTAAAAATCTATCTAAAGATAGTTTTCTATTTAAGATACATTAATAATTTTGTTTATTCAGCATGAAATGGAGCTAAGTTATGTAGCATGAGGCTGTATATTCTGCAATATTTACATTTTTTGGTAAACTCATTCAATGAATGCAAGCTGAGATTACATACACTACATTGATGCATTCACATAATTTCACAGTAACCATGAGATAAAACAAAGTTCAGGAATATTCCTTTATCCCATTGTATTGTCTATGTACACTACAAACTGTATGATTGAATCGGTTATGATAATGCTGTTTTACTAATCTGACAGCTTATTATTCTACATAGGAAACCTTCATTTTGTTTGCAAATATTAAAGATTCTAACTACCAGCAAGAATGAGTCCTTACATTTAAAGAGCACCTGTCATTTCAGATCTATTATGGCAGTGCCTGTTAGCGGGCATCCACTCACCAGCTGCCGCTACGTCCCTCACTTTGTCACTGCCGCATCACCATCCATCATATTAAAGTGAATGGGACCGTCCGTGAGTTAACAGTGGGTTAGAGGAGGAGCCACTGCAGGACAGAGATGACAGTTGCTCTTTAAAAATTATGATTTAAATCAAGCCTTTTTAGTAGTGATTTAAATCATGATTTAAATCAAACCCTCCCTGACACATAACCGTTTGTCCAGTGAAAGTGCACAGTAAACATTGATCAAAAATGAAAAAAATATCACATTTGGCAACTAGATGGCACTAAGTATAGAAATGTCTCATAATACTTAGCTCCATTTAGTGGCCAAATGCAGTATTTTCCATCCCAACTCAATCATTTACATTTGAATAGCACAGGATATAGATTTTTTGCATTTCTTTTTTGCCCCATTCACACAGAACGAATAACTATGTATTACAAGTGTAGCGCTAAAGTGAAAACAAATGTGAAAAGGAAAACGAAAAATAAATAAATGATATATATAAGGGTATAGGATAGAGAGTGGTCAATCCACATCTAAGGGAACAAGTGACCTCTCTTGATCCTAGACCTGAAGAGTATAAATGAAAAAAATTCAGGTGTAAAATTAAATATCACCACATCTATAAGCACATGAGACGCTTTTTCTCCTCAGAAAAAGTACAGACAATCACACAATATATATATATAGTAGATTGTAACAGCGAATTCTTAACTAAAATGTCCAAATTTGTGGGAGTGAAGAAATACGTATATAATATCAGAAATGTCCACAATGTTGATGGGAAGATGTAACTCCCTGGTGAACAACATAAACATGGGGGATTAGTCCATATAATGCATACTGTAATTGGCCCAAATTGAATCCAAGGCAGGTATCATCACTATAGACATCCAGATGAAAGTAAGGGATAAAATACTCTTACCGACTTCGGTGGACTCACAGGCCGTGGGCGGTGAGTCAAATAGGCTTATACTGTCTTAGGATGGATGACAGTGTGAGAAAGGCTTGTACACCGGAAGATTTCCTCCTCAGATGGAGGGCTAGGAACCTGCCCAGAAGGTCTGCGCGGTCACCGTCTTTGTCAGCAAGCATGGACCATGTATAAAGAGAAAACAGGGAGCCTCCACATGGTGTAAATCCAAAGATTATTTTTCAAATGATGTTTATTAGATCACTCAAGATCATCAAACAATCCATGAAGAAAAATTTTTTGTGGAATCGATTCAAACAATAAAAATAAATATAAAAACAATAAGCGTGGTATAGGTGGCTGGGTACAGCAAGAGAACCCGACCGGTTTCGTCCACAAAGACTTCGGCTGGGGTGTATGCCATCCTGCCACCTCCACGCTTTTATACATACATTGTAATGCTCAACTATGAACAGCTGTTGCAGCATCATGCACACTCACTTCCTGAATCGGTAGCGTGCGCTCCATTCAGGGTCATGTGTTACCCAAATTAGCCAATGGGGGATGAAACAATAGATCCGCCTCTATCAACCAAGCCTCGATAGAGGCGGATCTATTGTTTCATCCCCCATTGGCTAATTTGGGTAACACATGACCCTGAATGGAGCGCACGCTATCGATTCAGGAAGTGAGTGTGCATGATGCTGCAACAGCTGTTCATAGTTGAGCATTACAATGTATGTATAAAAGCGTGGAGGTGGCAGGATGGCATACACCCCAGCCGAAGTCTTTGTGGACGAAACCGGTCGGGTTCTCTTGCTGTACCCAGCCACCTATACCACGCTTATTGTTTTTATATTTATTTTTATTGTTTGAATCGATTCCACAAAAAATTTTTCTTCATGGATTGTTTGATGATCTTGAGTGATCTAATAAACATCATTTGAAAAATAATCTTTGGATTTACACCATGTGGAGGCTCCCTGTTTTCTCTTTATACATGGTCCATGCTTGCTGACAAAGACGGTGACCGCGCAGACCTTCTGGGCAGGTTCCTAGCCCTCCATCTGAGGAGGAAATCTTCCGGTGTACAAGCCTTTCTCACACTGTCATCCATCCTAAGACAGTATAAGCCTATTTGACTCACCGCCCACGGCCTGTGAGTCCACCGAAGTCGGTAAGAGTATTTTATCCCTTACTTTCATCTGGATGTCTATAGTGATGATACCTGCCTTGGATTCAATTTGGGCCAATTACAGTATGCATTATATGGACTAATCCCCCATGTTTATGTTGTTCACCAGGGAGTTACATCTCCCCATCAACATTGTGGACATTTCTGATATTATATACGTATTTCTTCACTCCCACAAGTTTGGACATTTTAGTTAAGAATTCGCTGTTACAATCTACTATATATATATATATTGTGTGATTGTCTGTACTTTTTCTGAGGAGAAAAAGCGTCTCATGTGCTTATAGATGTGGTGATATTTAATTTTACACCTGAATTTTTTTCATTTATACTCTTCAGGTCTAGGATCAAGAGAGGTCACTTGTTCCCTTAGATGTGGATTGACCACTCTCTATCCTATACCCTTATATATATCATTTATTTATTTTTCGTTTTCCTTTTCACATTTGTTTTCACTTTAGCGCTACACTTGTAATACATAGTTATTGTGCACAAATTAGTCGTTTTGTAGTGTTGGCTGCTATCTTGACGTGTTGGATTGGCGCGGTTTTTTACATATTTATTTACACACAGAACGAATATACCTGTACTTTCGCTGGAAAATGGCAAATTCTTTATAAATCAGCCCCTTAAAGAGATAATTCTACTGCAGAACTTTTTTAGAACTGCTAGTTGACTGGTTGATACTGTAATTAAATGGCTTCAGTACTTTTAAAAGAAAGGATATGGCATTTGTAGTACATTCTGTACTTTTAAAGGAGAAGTAGGTCCAAAGCTCTTTTGGCCTTACTTCTCCTGTGGGTCACAGGAGTGCACTTAGTTCTTAGTGCTAAAGCCCGCTGTCGGTTGCCATCATTGTGACGGTCCAGACTCTGGAGAGATCCACCCACATGCCTGGACTGGCAGCTGGCTCAGTCTCTCAGCGTACCACTGAGAGCCTGTGCCAGCCGCTCCCACCTCCTCCACAGCCCAGTGCTCCCAGTGAACACTGGAAGGGCAGAGTAGAGAGCGGCGGTCTTTGATCGCTTGATTCGTGGTGTAGAGGCGACGGGGAACAGATGCATCATCGGATCGATGCTGTATTTACCTAAGTGAGTATAAATGTTTTGGGTTGTTTTTTTTTTTTTTTCAAACTTTTCCTTTAACAAACAGATATGCCAATAAGGAATTCTGACACTGTTGATCTGTGTGCTTGATCCAGACCAGCAACTGAGAATATTAAAGCCAGTAGGCAAGAATAATAGCTGTGCAATTAATATTTTAGGAAGTCTAGCAATGACAGTCTCTACATGTTTACAAACGTAATCCTTTCCCTTGCCTTACCTGACCTAACGGTACATTAAACAATATCCTTAATTTAAAAAAAATTAACTATACACATGCACTACTTACTGACCTTGTCATATATTGTTCATGAAATTGTTTCTTACTGTGTAATGTCCTCCTTGAGCTCCTAAACCTCTACTTTCAACTCTCACCTCTGTTTGTTTGGGATGAGAAATGCCTGTTAGTTGCGATTAAGGATGAGCTCAGGTGACGTGTTCGCAACTCCACGTGCCCACGCCCGCCAGGAACTTGACCCTCCGTAGTGCTAATCACAGGCAGTGAGACATTTTCCCGATGCGCGGCTGCACAGATCAGGAAATGTCTCACTGCCTGTGATTAGCAAGCTGAGGGTCAGCTTCTTGGCGGGATCAGGCACGTGGAGTTGCGAACACGCTTGAGCTTATCCTTATGCCCCGTACACACGGTCAGATTTTCCGATGGAAAATGTCGGATCGGAGCGTGTTGTCGGAAATTCCGACCGTGTGTGGGCTCCATCGGACATTTTCCGTCGGATTTTCCAACACACAAAGTTGGAGAGCAGGAAATAAAATTTTCCGACAACAAAATCCGTTGTCGGAAAGTCCGATCGTGTGTACACAAATCCGACGGACAAAGTGCCACGCATGCTCAGAATAAATAAAGAGATGAAAGCTATTGGCCACTGCCCCGTTTATAGTCCCGACGTACATGTTTTACATCACCGTGTTTAGAACGATCGGATATTCCGTCAACTTTGTGTGACCGTGTGTATGCAAGACAAGTTTGAGCCAACATCCGTCGGAAAAAATCCTAGGATTTTGTTGTCGGAATGTCCGAACAAAGTCCGACCGTGTGTACGCCCCATTAGTTGCAATCATACACATTGCTCTATGTATACTACAAATCCCATAGTCCATAATCCTTATTTCATTCAGGGAGTGAGAATGAGAGGGTAGCTATGTTCCTACTAAGGATGAGCTCAGGCGTGTTCGCATACGGTACGTGCAGAGCCCGCCAGGAAGTCGGCACTGCACAGCGCTAATCACAGGCAGTGAGACATTTCCCGATCTCTGCAGCCGCGCATTGGGACGATGTCTCACTGCTTGTGATTAGCGCTCCGCAGTGCCGACTTCCTGGCGGGCTCTGCACGTGCCGTATGCGAACACGCCTGAGCTCATCCTTAGTTCCTACATACAGTGGAACCATGGAGAACCAACGTAGCCACCCTCTAACAGGAAGTCAGATCACAGCTAACAAAAAAGGAATTTGGGGGAGGCTGAGAACAATAGAAAACTGAAAATTCCTATCAAAATACTTACCGTAATTTTCCTTTCCTGATGGACTCCATGGCAGCCAATGTGTGGGTTTAGTCCCGCCTCTACTACCCTATAGGACACTACTCCCATAAATCTTTGCTCCTCACCAGCAGCCGTGTTCGATAACTAGCCTACTCCAGCCATTTGGGAGGGAACTCCTGCTGCCATGGAGTCCATCAGGAAAGGAAAATTACGGTAAGTATTTTGATAGGAATTTTCCGTTTTCCTGACAGACTCCATGGCAGTCAACGTGTGGAAAATAACTCGCCGTACACACCCGGGTGGGCAAAATGCTGAAGAAAACAAAGATTTATTTAACACCGTCCACCGACAGTACTTTAACACCAAAATCAACTGAGGATAGAGCAGCTGGCTCAACACAATAATGGGACATGAAGGTATGGATCGATGACCAAGAAGCCGCCCTGCAAATCACTTCAGGTGCAACGTGACGAGAGGCTGCCCACGAGGTCGAAAGGCTTCTAGTTGAGTGCGCTGTTACCGCCTCTGGAGGAGCCAAGCCCTTCTCTCTATATGCCCACTGAATTGCCTGTACAACCCATGCAGCAATGGATCTGACTGAGGCTCGGAGCCCCTTGTTCTTCCCGTAGAACGAAACAAAAAGATAATCCGATTGACGGAAGGGAGCCGTTACTTCTAGATATTGTTTCAAGGAGACACCAACATCGAGTGGATGTATTTCCAGATTTCCGGCAGATCTAAAGGTAGGAAATGAGATCTCTTGGTTCTCATGAAAGATTGAGGTGACCTTAGGGTTTGACCCTAGCATTGGAATTAGAGTCACTCTGTCCGGAAAAAAGGTTAAGAAAGGTTCCTTTGACCCTAAAGCCTGGATTTCGGACACCCTCTTGGCTGAAGTGATGGCAGTCAAAAATGCAGTCTTGATAGTAAGTTCTCTAACAGACAGTGGTTTATCGAGTTGTGAGAAGAACTCAAGAACTAGAGGCAGATCCCATTTAGGGAATCTGGGTTTCCTTTGGGGCCTCATTCTAATTGCTCCTTTGAAAAATTGTTGAATAAGGGCATGTCTGGCCCACGACACCCCAGTAAAGGCTGAGATCGCTGAGACCTGTACACGCAGTGAACTGACGGATAAGGGTAAATCCAGGCCTGATTGGAGGAAACTCAAGATGTCCTGAACTGCAGGTGCGCCACATGACTTGGCCCTAGACGACATATGGGTCGAGAATTTTGTCCAAATACGCTCATATACTTTGTTAGTGCTTTGTCTTCTTGCATTCAGAAGTGTAGGAATAACCTCCTCAGGGCAACCTAGTGCTTCCAACCTACCCCTCTCAAAAACCAAGCCCTCAACTGTAGGTGAGCTGGGCACGGGTGGAGAATCGTGCCTTGGGAGAGTAGATCCACTCTGGTCGGAAGAAGAACTGGTTCTCGGAAGCTGAGGAGTGATAGGAGAGGAAACCAAGGCCTGTTGGGCCAGTAAGGAATTATGGCTATTATCTCCACCTCCTCCCACCTGAGCCTCCGCAGGAACTGGAAGATAATAGGTGTCGGAGGGAAGGCATATGCTCTGTGAAACCACCAACGTTCTGTCAGTGCATCTATCCCATAGGCTTGTGGATCCCGGAACCTTGCGTAATACTTCGCTAGTTTTTTGTTGCACGGGGAGGCGAAGAGATCGACCTCTGGAGAGATCCCCAATGTTAGAATCCATTTGAACACATCCTCGTGGAGAGACCACTCGTTGTTGTCCAAGTGGACTCGTGAGAGAAAATCCGCTTGGACATTGAGAATCCCCGGAACATAAGTTGCCGTTAGGTTGACCAGATTCTTCTGGGCCCAGACCATTATTGGTTCCACCTCTTGTAGCAGAGACAGGCTTTTTGTACCCCCTTGTTTCCTTACATAGGCTACTGCCGTTGTATTGTCCAGTCTGAGTAATACAGATGCCCCTGCTATCAGATGACGAAATGCCAGCAGTGCCTGGAAGGCTGCACGTAACTCTAGGATATTCGACACCAATCTCCGCGCTGGGAAATCCCAGGAGCCTTGAGCCACTTCCGCTAGGCAATGAGCACCCCAGCCTCTCTCGCTGGCATCTGACGTCACTGTGATCCAAGTGATGGGAAGGATGGAGTGACACCTGCGTAGATTTTCTCTTTGAAGCCACCAGAGGAGGGAACCCCTCATGGTCTGAGAGATGCAAATGCGCTGATTCTTGTCGCCCGACCATTAAAGAAGAAATCCCTTCTGAAAAGGACGCATCCTCCACTGAGCCCATTTTACCATTGGTATTGTGGACACCATGGTGCCTATGATCCTCAGACACTGGAGGGCCCGGAGATGAGAAGAGGAGAGAGCCAGGCGAATCCTGTCCCGAGCTATTGTGATCTTCTCCTCGGGTAAGGAAATTGTGCCTCTCGCTGTATCGAAGAGGGCCCCAAGGAACACGAGAGATTGAGAAGGCTCCAGCTGGCTCTTCTCCCGGTTCAGGAGCCATCCAAATTCCTGGAGAGTTGAGATGACCAGATCTCTGTGTTTCAGGAGGCAATCTCTGTCTTGAGCCAGTAGGAGGAGATCGTCCAGATAGTGATGAAGACGGATCCCTCTGGTTCTCAGTAGAGCCACAACAGCCAACAGGACCTTCGAGAAGACTCGTGGAAAGGTGGACAGACCGAAGGGAAGGCATGTGAATTGTAAATGTAGTTGGCCTATGGAAAAACGGACAAAGCGTTGAAAATCTGCTGCCACTGGAACGTGGAAATAAGCGTCCTTGAGGTCTATAGAAATGAGCCAGTCTCCTGGTTGGACTGACTGTCGAATTGTGGACAGGGTTTCCATTTTGAACCTTTCTCTTTTGATGAAACGGTTCAGGTGCGTCAAATCTATGACAGGTCGCCATGCACCATTCTTTTTCTGGACCATGAAAAGAGGAGAATACATCCCCATGCCACGCTGGTCGTCTGGGACAGGAATGGCGACGCCTTGATCTAATAAAGATTTCACGTAAGCTAAAAGGATTTTTCTTTTTTCTTCTGTGGCTGGAAGAGATGTGGGGATACACCTGAGCCTGGGCGCACTGCTGAAAACCCAGGTGTGGCCTGAGGAAATCGTTCTGACGGTCCAAAAGTCCTGGATCGAGGCCGCCCAAACATGCCGAAAGCGGAGGAGGCGAGCCCCCACTTGGCCTGCCTGGGCGGGCCCCATCTCAAAAAGACTTGGTCGGTTCCTTCTCACCCGACATACTACTCTTAGCAGTCTTCTTGAAAGATGATTGTCTGGCCTTCCAGGATCTGGAGAACTCACGGCCCGGCCTGTATCCACGTGCTTCCCTGGCACGATCCTGGTTCTGTTTCCTTGGAAACGATCTTCTCTGGCCTTGTAAACGCCTGTCCTGAGGGAGGAACCCCGACTTACCTCCGGTGGCACGGGTTATGGCGCTGTCTAATTTATTTCCGAAAAGAGAGGACCCATCGAAGGGAATACGGCACCAAACCTGTTTTGATGCTGGGTCTGCCAGCCAAGGGCGAAGCCAAAGGGCACGCTTGGCGGTAACTGCAGACAACATAACTCTAGCCACCAAGCGGATAATGTCAATTGAGGCCTCCCCCAGAAAGGCTGAGGCTAACCTTAATTCCTGGATGGGCGAACTCCTGGCCGCTTCCTCCGAGACACCTCTAAGTGTCTCGTCCACGCTGTCTGACCACGTCTCCATAGCCCTAGACATGGCGGCCAGAGCCAAGGCTGGTTTACATGCCATACCTGCTGTGAGATAGACCCGCTTCAAATCAGTGTCTATCCGTCTGTCCAAGGCGTCTCTGAACGAGACCGTGTCTTCCAGAGGGAGGGTCACATGCCTGACCAATCTCATCACAGCTGCATCCACTAGAGGAGCAGACTCCAATTGCTTAACTTCTTCTTCCTTGAAGGGATAAAGCCTTTGTATTTTAGAGAGAAGGGAGTTCTTCTTCTCTACCTTTCCCCACTCATCCGTGATAACTTCACCTAATTCAGCGAAAAAGGGGAAGTTGACCCGTTCCTTCTTCAGCTGCTTGAAGAACTTCCTTTGTTTTGCAGGTGCCGTCACTGGCTCTTCCCAGTTTAAAGTTTCCTTTATGGCTTTAATCAGAGGAGGAAGTAAATCAAAACTAAATCCAGTATAACAGTCTTCTCCCTCAGAATCACTATCTGAGGAGACAGCAGACAGATGACTGGGTAAAGAGGACTCACAAGTGTCCTGAGCCTGGGTATCCCTCATTGGTGGGCCTGGAGGCTCTGCAGGAGAAACATGGGGTTGGCTAGACCCCAACTCCTTTAGATTCTCTTTAACAATCTTTTCCACCAGAGACTTGAGTTGCTGATCCGATCCACCTCTTTCACCTGTTGCTTTTGTATAGCAGGTATCACAGAGGGATTTGCCTATAGGAACCTTTGCCCTACACCCCCAGCAGGCTCCTTCGGCTGCATGACTGGAGTGAGACTTGGAAGGGCGAGATGGTTCCTGGCTACAGTGTCTCGATTTCGAGGAGGAACCGTGATGTCCAGATCTGGAAGAGGAATGCCGGTGCTGTGATCTAGAGGAACCACTTCTGTGCGAGCTACGTTGCTGAGTAGACCTAGAAGGGCTGACAAGAAAAAGACAAGGCCCTCTGTGTTAGTGGAGACAAACAGATAACTGATGCTCCATAACCCCCCCCCAACACCCAGGCAGGACCCCCTACCAAGTACCTGTTGCGAGAGGGCTGGCCAGAGGCAGGCGGTGAAGCGTTCATGCTCCCGGAGGGATCCATCAGGGCTGAAAACACAAGCAACCAGTTAAGAAATAGAGATGCAGTAAGGGCAGGCCACAAAACCTGTCCCCTAGAAGCCTCCTCACCTGACACAGCAGAATCAGAGCCAGGGGAAGACACTGCTAACAGTCTGCAAGCATTCCCAAGCCTGCAGACTATTTTCTAAAATTTAAAACTGGCACCCCTGTGACGTCACCGCCGTGTCCGTCTTTCCACTAGTGCGCACGCGCAGTTACCGCTATGCGCATGCGCGAACCAAGCCTCGTTCTCGCGCCGGACCCGCGCCTGCGCAGAACGGCCGCGAAAACGAAACTAGGAAGTGAATGGCGGCTGGAACGCAGAGGGAACCAGCCGCCATATCTGCCAGCTACACTGTACCCGACAGTGCGGGGGAGGACACAGAATACAAGCAGACATACACAGGGAAGGAATAACACAAACTGCTGCCATTAAAAGGGAAAAAACGGAATGGACTCACCACTCCTGCTGCGATCGAGACCTGAGAACAGGTAAAACAACACAGACCGGACTTGTTTCTGGGCAACAAGGGTCACCTGCTAGTAGCTAGGCTGTATGACCAGTGTGGGGTTCGCCTGCCAGTGGCTAGGACTACACCGTCTTCAGCGCCTCTTCCATATGCCCCTTCCATACCCTGCTAATAGCTAGGGCTTATTGGAATACTGCGATCCCTGCTCCATAGGGATCGCTTGCCAGATCTGACCACAGGGAGAAAATAATCTTCGGGTAGAAAGACCATTTTAGCTAGGTCCTTTGGAGGAGGACAAAAAAAGAACACGGCTGCTGGTGAGGAGCAAAGATTTATGGGAGTAGTGTCCTATAGGGTAGTAGAGGCGGGACTAAACCCACACGTTGGCTGCCATGGAGTCTGTCAGGAAAGTACTTTCTGAGCAAGGAATACTTACTTGAATAGAATATTTTTTTAACCAGAGTTTCGTGTCACTTTAATTCAAAGCCTTGTACACACGATCGGACTTTCTGACGGGACGTGTGATGACAGGCTGTTGGCGGAAAATCCGACCATGTGTGTGCTCCTTCGGACAATTGTTGTCGGATTTTCCGCAGACAAATGTTGGATGACAGGTTTTAAAATTTTCTGCGGACAAATGTCTGTTGTCGGATTTTCGCAGCGTGTGTACACAAGTCCGTTGGACAGAAGTCCAAAGTACAAACACGCATGCTCGGAAGCAAGGATGAGCTGGAAGCGGTCGGTCTTGTAAACTAGGGTTTAGACTTAAAACTAGCAATAGAACTTAACCAAAAAGTGCTATCTAGGCATCCAAAAATATAGAAAATATACCAAATCAAATCATTATTCAACCAAAAAAATAATGTCAAAGCAATAACTCCAAGGCCAAAAATAAATAAGAAGGAGCCCAAAGGGTGGCGCTAAAGAGCAAAAAAACCACGTAGTACGTCACTACACTCGTAATTGTTGGCCGACAATTCCTTGCCGTTGTATGCAAGACAAGTTTGGGCCAACGCCCTTCAGACAAAAGTCCACTGTTTTGTTGGCCAACAATCCGATCGTGTGTACAAGGTTTAAAACTAACGTAACCCCTAAAACACCTATGTTATCAGTACCAGATGTGTTGCCTGCATCAAAATCTTGCAGTACTCTTAGCTGCCATGAAGTGCCATAAAAATGATTCTCCCTATCTAAAATGATGATGGCAGGATCATCTTAAAGAGTACATCAGTTGTGAATGCTTTTATCGTAACAAGTCTTCTTATCTGGCAAGGTACTCTGTTTCAGCTTGAGTTCACACTGGTGCATGGAAAACACTGCATGTGATTTGCACAGGAATTTTGCGATTTGAGCCATGCATTTTGCATAGCTCAAAATGTATCGCATCTGCACAAAAATCGTGCAGGACCCTTTTCTGCCCCGCACCTGAATTGCATTGCATGGGTGTTCACACCCATGCGATTCGATTCTGGCAATCGCACTGCATCTCTTTCAGGGTGTCATTAATCTAACATTGACACCCGCAGCAGACCGCATGGGCACCATGCGATTGCTTTGTAGTGTGCGATGCGGGGAAATGCAGCCAATCTTGTGCGTTTCCCGCGTTGCATTAGGCCCCTTTCACACTGAGGCGCTTTGCAGGCGCTAAAGTGCTAAAAAGAGCCTGAAAGAGCTGCTCAATGCACTCCAATGTGAAAGCCCCGAGGGCTTTCACACTGGAGCGGTGCGCTTGCAGGGCGGTCTAAAAAGTCCTGCAAGCCGCATCTTTGGAGCGCTGTAGGAGCGGTGTATTTACCGCTCCGAAAGCGCCTCTTCCCATTGAAAACAATGGGGCAGCGCTCCAAACCCGCCTGCAAAGTGCCGCTGCAGCGGCGCCTTGCGGGCGGTTTTAACCCTTTTTCGGCCGCTAGCGGGGGTTAAAACTGCCCCGATAGCGGGCGAATAGAGCCGCTAAAACGACGGTAAAGCGGCGCTAAAAATAGCGCCGCTTTACTGCCAGCGCCCGCAACGCTTCAGTGTGAAAGTAGCCTTAGTGTGAACCAGGGCTCAAGATAATTTTTGAATTCAGATGGCTTTAGGTAAGAAAGTGATCCGACCCTCACTGTAGGAGCTTATTCACACCGTTTTTGACATTCCCTATTGATTTCAATACAAATCACATCTGCCAAAACAGAAAAGTGTAAATTAGCTTTTTTAAGGCCCCTTTCACACTACCACGACTTCAAAACCGTGCAATTTTGCGGCTGCGATTTTTGCCGTGATTTCAGGGAATGCCTGTGTAACTCTCATCAAAGTCGGACCAAAGTAGTGCAGGAACTACTTTGAAGTTGGCACGACTTGAAGTTGTAATAATATGAATGGTTGTCATTGGAAATCATGGGGAACGACTTGTCATGCTACTTTGCAGTCCCAAATTGTGGGACAAGTCGTACAAGTGTGAAAGGGGCCTTAGTAGGACAGCACCTTGTAGTGATAGATACATCTCACCCTCTTGTGGTTAAAAGTAGTATTACAGATGAAAAAATTCTAACTAGGAGTTAGTTTATCCTGTTTTGAAAGAAAAAAAAAAAAAACTGATTTAGTTATTATAGACCGAGCATATACACAGGTAGAAGCGTTTTTAAGATTCTCCTGATCATATCACTACACCAAGAAGCAAAAACAGCAGACAATTGTGCCAAATCTTTTGTTTTATTATTAGGCATCAGGTTGCCTATGATGGTTAATGACCCAATTCTCCCTCCTGTGTTCATCAAGAGAACAGAGGGCACCTGTATGCATTTCTGTGAATCATCATCTGTCCACATATATAAGATGCAGGCAGAAGGGGCTGCTTGGCAGATACAGAGTTGGAATATTGAAGGTGGTGGTGAGAACAATAAGACTTATAATTTAATCTTGTTAATACACTTTGAATGACTTGCACTCTATTAAGATAGTAGGATCTTGTAACCAGGTGCACATGATTGGAGCATCTGGGCATTTGAGATTATTTTGTTTCTTGAGTACCTCAAGATTTACCTAAACCATATGAGGTCAAACCTAAACGTTTTCAATTTGCATGCAATCAGGCAGACCCTTCTACCACAGTTGAAGGTAAAGGAAATGGAACATCAAAAGTTGTACAGTGTGTATCCAGCTTTACTGCTTAGCAAACCATTTGCTCATTTTGTTTAGCCATCAATTGCTACACCTAATGATTTAACGACTAGTAATTTTATGTTGCATGAGTATGTTCCTAAAAACCACCTGTGAAGTTACAGCTTAATGAGAACTGCTAGCAAGAAGTTAAATGTTGTTGTTAAAATTGCAGATGTAGCTTAGTCCTATATTGTTAAAGAGGAGTTCCACCCAGGGGCTCAATTTTTTTTTTTTTTTTTTTTTTTTTTTTTTTTTTTTTTTTTTTTTTTATGAAGTCAGCAGCTACAAATTGGACACTTACCTGTCCCAGGGTCCAGCGATGCGGTGGCTCGATTGTTCAGGTATTTTATTTTTTTTGGGTGGAACCCCACTTTAAGTAGGTTGCTTCTGGTGACCTCTTTCACAAGTGCTAGTTGGTGTCCTACTGATCCAATGGCTGCAATACTTTGAGTTACAGCTCCAGAGCAAGACTGCAGTCAGCAGAGGAAGCTACCATTTCTCTTAGGTTTTCTTTTACCCACTTCAATACCAGGCTCTTAGACACCTTCCCGCCCAGGCCAATTTTCAGCTTTCATCTCTGTCGCAATTTGACAATTGCGCGGTAATGTAACACTGTACCCAAAAATTTTTTTTTATCATTTTGTTCCCACAAATAGAGTTTTCTTTTGGTGGTATTTGATCACCTGCGGTTTTTATTTTTTGCACAACAAATAAAAAAAGACCGAAAATTTTGAAAAACTTTTTTCTTTGTTTCTGTTAATTTTTTGTAAATAAGTATGTTTTCTTCTTCAATGATGGGCACTGATACGGTGGCACTGGTATGCGGCACTGATGGGCACTTGTAGGTGGCATTGATGGGTAGTTATGGGTGGCACTGACAGGTGGCACCGATGGACACTGATGGTTTGCAGTGATGCCCCTAAGGGTGGCATTGCTGGGCATCACTGCAATGTAATGGTGCCAATCAGTGCCCATTTGTGGGCACTGATTGGCACAGATTGGGCACATGTGGATGGCCATGGGGTACATACCTGGCCATCCACATGTTGCCCTTCTCCCTGGTGGTCCAGTGTGGTGATCTGAGGGGGGGGCTGCGCTGATAAACAATCAGCACAGACCCCCCCCTACCAGGAGAGCCACCGATCGTCTCTCCTCTACTCGCGTCTGTCAGACGCAAGTGAGGAAGAGCCAATCAATGGCTCTTTCTATTGACATCGTGATCAGCCGTGATTGGACACGGCTGATCACGTGGTAAAGAGCCTCCGCCGGAGGCTCTTTACCAAGATCGGTGTAGCGGTGTGTCAGACTGACACACCGATCCACCGATCGCCACGATGCGCGGCGGCATGTTATCCTGCTGGACGTCATGACGCCCAGTCAGGATAACTGAACCACCGCCCGGCCGTCATCTGCTATGGGCCGGGCGGGAAGTGGTTAAACTGTTCGCATGTTCTCTAAATGTTTATAGAATTCTGATACTTGTAGCACCCTCTACCAATAGGGTAGGTGCTAGTAAAGGTTATTTTCTTAGGGTTTGTTCAGCACAGGCAAATTTAGGCAGGCCTATGCTGCAAACTAGGCCTGTCTGTTTTGATCTGGGAGTGGTCAGAGTAGCAGTGGGTGTGACCACCTGTGCTCTAGCTCTGGGGTGCCTCTCCTGCTTTCAGAGAAGCTTCTGGAAGAGGGGCTGGGCCTAGAGGTGGAGTGGCAGGCAGCTCATGTGAGAGCCCTGACCAATCCCCAATTGGTGTTTGACAGGGGGCGGGCCTCCTATATAAGCTGAGGTGATATGCCACTGAGGGGAGACTTCGGCTGAGTGAAGTGAGGAATGGAATGCTAGGCAGCAGTACGCCCCCATCCGGGGGGGGTGTACCGATCGCAGGAGGAGGCCCGGGGAGAGCTGTGAGGGGAAATTTGCCTCTACACGGTCATTGGTAATGTCTTTATCACCACACGGTCAGTGGCAGAGAACTCCTGGAGCAGAGGGGCAGGTAAAGCTGTCAGAACGCATGGTCCGGTCAAGTTCCTTAAGGACTTAAGGCTGTGGAAGGCCGGTGAGTGTTACCACAGTGGGCGGCTGGAGGTGCCAGGAAGTCTGTGGGAACTCTACTTCTACACGGTCATTAGCAGAGTCTTCATCATACACCTGCACAGGATTTGCAAGTTTGGGCTAGCTGGGAACAGTAGTCCGCCGTCTAAGTTATTCTTTCAAAACTACTAGGCCTCCGGGGAGAGGTTCTGCAGGCCTAGTAGCGGCAAACAAACAAGAGCCAGTAGAGGGGCTTATTCAGAGTGAGTCCCTATTGCCCAATAGAAGATGTGACATGCTTTAGTCCAATTACTACAAGTTTGTGCAGGAGGAAACCAGTGGGAGTAGAAGGAACCAAGTTTGTGCAGGAGGGGTGACAGTCTGCAAGGAGATGCAGGAGGAGTTTTACAGTCAATGTCCATGCACATCTAATCTTCTGGCTCTAACCATGTGCTGTTGTGCTTTAAATTCTAAATGATGGCAATGATGAACCCTATGGGCATCCCATATTCCTAACCCCTATCCAAGTTGTACCACCCTAATAAAATGACAAAAGAGAACCAGCAAAAGAATGTTCATTGTCTCTGGAAGTGATGTATGAAGTCTGGCAGTGGGATGAATTGGTGGATTGTTCGTTATTAGCTGCAACACCATGGCTACATACTTATGCAGCATTTTTGCTCCTAGGAAATCATGGACCGTTTAAGGAAAATGATAAACAAACTTGGCCAGCGTTTGTCCTCAAACAAGCTCTTAAAGGTAACATTTTAAACCTTAAACCTCTTGCCTTTTCTGTTTGCATATTAAAGGTGTTCCCTACTTTAGTGGTTCTCAATCTTAAGACCAAGACACAGCAAAATCTCCCAAAGAATTCCATGTCCCATTTAAAAAAAAAAAAAAAAAATTCTACTTTCTCAGTAAAAGTATGGGGTTGAGGGAATCTGCTGTAGACTTGCTGGCCCTGTAGGGGATGAGGTTTCTGGAGGATAGGGCCACTGAAGGTCTTTCGGGGGCTGGGGGCATTGCATGGGGGACTAGAGCCCACTATGGAGGCTGGTGGGTACTGCAGTCCATGGGAGTAGGGAGGTGCTGTAGGAGCTTACAGAATCTGCAGCTGGCTGGAAGTTTGGGAGAACCACTGCTCTAATCAAAAAGGTGTGTGTATGTGTGTTCAGAAATAAGGGGAGTGATGTGTAAGGGGCATTTGTAATACAAACCACCAATCTCTAATACGGATATTGTACTAAATCTGTAGATGCATAAAAGCCAGAACCTTTGCCAAGTGGAAGCATGGGTTTGGTAATAAAGTTGTTAGGGCCTCTGATTCCCTTTCTGGGAAATTATCCAGTAATCTAAGTAATTGGGAGCAGAGGCACTACTACACCCTGCATATAAGCAGGGCCGTCTTTAATGTGGGGCAACTGCCCTGGGCCCAAAGCCGCTGCCCGGGGTTGCCACCAGTAAATTTTAAGTGCAGTTTGTAAAAATGAATTTCCCCAGTTGTCTTCCAGGACAGCCCTTGAGAGATGGAGTCCCTCCCATCGACCCAGGAAACACATTGCCAAAACAGTTCAAAAGGCGGTCCCTCAGGTCCCTGGTCAGTCATTTGTGTTTCCTCCGTCGGAGGAACATGTTGCCAGGAACCAGAGAAGGACTCTATCTCTCAGGGGCTGCCTGAGGGGAGCGGAGCCGCACAGGGGGACCGGGTCCTATCCAGCGGCTCCAATCTAGTCCTACCTTTTCTATTTGGGGCTCGGGTACCGTCCAGCTGATTAGGAGCCGACCCGTTACCCCCCTCCTTCCAGTGCCGAGGTGTGCCAGGGACAGGTTGGCGCAGGTTCCCCCAGGAGCGGTGCAGATGGATTCTTCCATCACAGCTCCTTGCTATACACAGCGGTGGGGGTCGGAGACGCCGAGCGTCATTTCCGGCGGAACCGCGCCATCCTGTGTGCCGAGACTTCCGGTTCCGGGTCTCTACAGGCACAAGGAGGAGGGGAAGGCCCACGCTGAGGCCTGCAGTTCCGACCAGCGTCCAGCTATACCGGACTAGCGGCGGGACACGGAGCGTGAGGGGGACCATGGAGGCTACTTCCCAGGACACTCCGGTGGAGGCAGGCACCAGCCAAACCCAGGTAGGCTGCTGGGCAAGCCCTTACTGTGGTTTTTTTCTGGGGTTTTTTGTTGTAAGGCTGGGATTTGTAGTACCCCATGGTGGTGGTTTCCTCACAGTCCCGGGTGGATGCAGTGGTGGTTGCAGCACAGGTGTTTTTAGAGTTTTAGGGGTTCCTGATGCTAAAAAAGTCTATTCTTTATTTTTAGGGGAAGGAAGCTCCAAGGGAAGACAAGTCAGGCCGCAAAAAATGCCCTAACTGTGGAAATAAGTTGTCCTCAGGCTCTAACAAAGCCCTATGCAAGCAATGTATTGCAGGCTTACTTAAAACAGAGGCAGACTCTCCTTTGGCAAGATTCCTTGGCTCCTTTAAAGATGAGATGGCATCAACCTTTAAATCTCTCCGCGAGTTAATCGCAGATGTAGGCACGTCTGCTTCCACCAGTAAAGCAGCTGCGATTCCCTCCTCACCATGCCTTACAACACCCAGCTCTGGGGAGCCCCGTACAATCAGGGAGCATAGCCCCGTGTTAGTTAGCCCTGAATCCTCTGACGCAGATTCAGATGAGGATCAGGCTGTAGCTAACAAAGTCGCAAAATACAAGCTGTCTCTGGAGGATGTAGACGAGCTGTTGAGCGCCATTTATGATACACTGGAAATTGATGAGGAAGAAACTCAATTGACCAGACATGATAAAATGTATGAGGCTCTGGGGAAAAAGAAAGCTAAGGTATTCCCTATACATAATGTGCTTTCTGACCTTGTCCGCAAGGAATGGGCCGAGCCAGATAAAAAGGTCTTCTTCCCAAATTCCCTAAAAAGGAGATTCCCCTTTGACGAGAGCCCAGAGGCGGTCTGGAATAAAAATCCTAAACTAGACGCCCCCCTGTCCAAAGTCTCCAAGCAGTCTGACCTTGCCTTTGAGGATATGGGTCATTTAAAGGACCCCATGGACAGGAAAACAGACATAGTCTTAAAGAGGGCCTGGGATGCTTCTATGGCAGGTTTAAAACCAGCTCTGGCCACTTCTTGTGTAGCCAGGAACCTAGAGTTCTGGTTAGCCCAACTAGAAGAACATCTAAAGGCAGGCACGCCTAGGGGGGAGATCTTAAAAACCTTCCCTATGCTTTTTAAGGCGACAAGTTTCATCTCTGACGCCTCCACTGATGCCATTAAATTTACGGCTAAAACAGCAGCGCTTTCGGTCGCAGCTAGGAGGTCAGTCTGGATGAAAACTTGGGGGGGAGACACGGCGTCTAAAACACGTTTGTGCAGTGTCCCCTTTACAGGAGACTTAGTCTTCGGGCCTGAACTTGATACCGCCTTGGAAAGAACGGCGGATAAAAAGAAAACCTTTCCCATTAAAAAGAAAAATTTTCAAAGAAAGTTTTTTCGTCCCTCAAAAGAACCCTCTAAGTCAGAGAAGGAGTTCAAGCCCAAAAAGCATTGGACAGGACAAAAAGGGAAAGGAAAAGGGGGCATACTTTTTAACCGCCCCAATTCAAACCCCAAACCCCAGTGACATCAGGGTCCCGGTGGGAGGAAGATTAATGAACTTTCTCCCACAGTGGGAAAAGACAACCTCAAACGAGTTTGTCTTGAACATTATAAAAAGGGGGCATGCGCTGGAGTTTCACAGCGATCCACCCTCAAAGTTTCTTGTGACAAAGCTTCCAAGAGACTCAGAAAAGGCCAGGGCCTTGCCTCTGTTAATAGGGGAAATGGTGGATCAAGAGGTATTGACACCAGTCCCTATTCAGGAACAGGGGGACGGTTTTTACTCGCACATTTTTGTAGTAAAAAAGCCGTCCGGGAGATTCAGACTAATAATGAACCTCCGACCTCTGAACCGCTCCATCCGATACAAAAAATTCCGGATGGAGTCTATTTACTCAATAAGGAATCTACTCCAAAAAGAGGTGTTCATGGCTACCCTGGATTTAAGGGACGCCTATCTGCATATCCCAATAAGGAAGGAATGCCAGAAATTTCTTCGGATGGCGATTCAGATGGACACCAAGGTTTATCATTTCCAGTGCAGAGCACTTCCTTTCGGACTGTCGTCCTCCCCGAGAATCTTTACCAAAGTTCTCGGGGAGGCATTAGTTCCGTTAAGACTACAGTCAGTCACGATTATCCCATATCTAGACTACTTACTTCTCACGGCCCATTCGGAGAAACAACTTCGTCGGGACCTAGAGTTGACTCAGTTCAACCTGAGGCAGCTGGGGTGGATAGTCAGTCTGGAAAAGTCCAAGACTACCCCAACACAGGAAATTTTGTATTTGGGGTACAAGATCCTGTCAGTAGAGCAGAGGATAGTTCTGCCAGAAGAGAAGATATTGAATTTACGCCACAGAATGTCTTTTCTTCAAAGCAGCGCCAAGTGTACAGTGAGGGAGGTGATGTCGGTCTTAGGACTGATGACAGCGGCCATTCCAGCTGTACAATGGGCCAGGTTCCACCAAAGAGACCTTCAAAGTTTTCTGTTGGAAAAATTAAAGACAGGGATCTGGAAGAAGTTTCAATCCCCACCAGAGTAAAACGCTCCCTCTGGTGGTGGAAAGACTCAGAATTTGAACAAAGGGGTTCTCTGGATCTCTCCCATCACGTCCATACTAACTACGGATGCGAGCAGCTGGGGGTGGGGAGCCCACCTCAACTCAGATTGGGCACAAGGCAGGTGGACGGCAGAGGAGAAACTCCTCTCGTCCAATTGGAAAGAGCTAACAGCGGTCCTCAGGGCTCTGTTATTCTTTCAGAATGCAATACAGGGTCATCATCTACAGGTCCGTTCAGACAATATGACGGCTGTAGCGTACATAAACAAGCAAGGGGGCACCAGAAGTCGTCGACTAATGCTGGTGGCCAATCGCATGTTTCTATGGGCAGAATCCAATCTGGCTTCCATCTCCGCAGTTCACCTGAAAGGGGAGCTCAACAACACGGCAGATTTCTTGAGTCGACAACAAGTGTCGAATCAAGAATGGTCTCTACACCCAGAGGTGTTCAAATATATAGCAGCTTACTGGGGAAAACCAGTAGTGGACCTGTTTGCAAGCAAGGTGAATGCAAAAGTTCCAAATTTTTGCTCGCTACACCCAGGAGATCGGCCCTGGGCAGTAGACGCCTTACAGACCCCATGGAACTTCAGTTTAGCGTATGCGTTTCCTCCGCTTCACCTCATCCCAAGAGTTTTAGCAAAATTTCTAGTAGAGGAAACGTGTCTAATCTTAGTGGCACCGTTTTGGCCCAAGAGACCATGGTTCACAACGTTGCTACAGTTGACAGACCAACCTCCTCTGAGGCTTCCCTACAGACCAGACCTTCTGTCGCAGGGACCTCTTTTTCATCCACAAGTATCCATGCTGAACCTCTCAGCGTGGTTACTGAGGAGGAAATTTTGAGGAGCAAGGGCCTGTCTGACAGAGTGATTCAGACCCTGCTACAAAGTAGAAAACCTGTCACTCAGGCCATTTACAGGAAGGTCTGGAGGAAATTTAACAGCTGGTTGAACAGCCGAGGGGAGGTAAATACGGATACAGCAAATATCCTGCAGTTCCTCCAGGAAGGGATAGATAAAGGGCTAACTCCTAGTACTATTAAGGTCCAGATAGCGGCCTTAAGTGTGTACTTAGAGAAAAGGTTGCAGGAAGATCCTTTTATTGCTAGGTTCTGTAAAGCAATCTCCAGACGCAAACCTGTTAGACTTAACATAGCCCCATCCTGGGATCTGTCAGTTGTTCTAAGGGCATTTTTGGGGTCACCTTTTGAACCTATCTCAGAGGCCTCTCTAAGACTAGTCACTTTCAAGACAGTACTGCTTGTGGCAATCACTTCAGCACGCAGAGTTAGTGAAATCCAAGCTCTCTCTGTCAGAGAGCCTTTCCTCCAGATTCTGGAAGACAGAGTCATCCTAAAGACAGACCCTGGGTTCTTACCAAAGGTTGCATCTAATTTCCATAGATCACAAGATATTGTCCTCCCTTCTTTCTGTCAAAAGGCTTCAAACGAGAAAGAAAGGCGTTTTCATTTATTAGATGTGAGAAGGTGTATCCTAGAGTATCTTAGGGTAACCAATCCATTTAGAATCTCAGATTCAGTTTTTGTTCTTTTTTCCGGACAACGTAAGGGGCAAAAAGCTTCTAAAGTCACCATAGCTAGGTGGATTAGGCTAGCTATAGCAGAGGGCTATAAGACAGTAAACAAAGATCCTCCTGGGGGTATTAAAGCCCACTCCACAAGGGCATTATCAGCATCCTGGGCAGAAAGAGCTGGTGCCACCCCGGAGCAAATATGTAAAGCAGCCACGTGGTCAAGCTTTTCCACCTTTACAAGGCATTATCGACTGGACTTAATGTCCAGTCAGGATCAGGCTTTTGGGAGAAAAGTTCTCCAAGCCGTGGTCCCCCCCTAATCTGGTGAGTACTTGGGGATCCTCTCAAGGGCTGTCCTGGAAGACAACTGGGGAAAACTGGAGTTAGACTTACCGGTAACTCCTTTTCCAGTGGTCTTCCAGGACAGCACGATCCCACCCTTTTTTGATTATGTGAATGTACTAACATTATTACCTGTTATGGTTATGTTTTTTGCAGTTCCATCCTTCGGTTCTTGGTGAATGACTGACCAGGGACCTGAGGGACCGCCTTTTGAACTGTTTTGGCAATGTGTTTCCTGGGTCGATGGGAGGGACTCCATCTCTCAAGGGCTGTCCTGGAAGACCACTGGAAAAGGAGTTACCGGTAAGTCTAACTCCAGTTTTTTACAACTGTCTGTAAGAAATCGGCACCTACACCAAAAGATGCATTGGGCAGGCACCAGCCACTGAAGGAGCAGATGGCTGCATTTCTCGATACTGCTCCTCTAGTCCTGGCTGCAGCCCTATCATGGTGGCATAATCTGTCCTCTGTTCCATGCACAGCAAGTGCCCTGTGGCCACACACAGGGCTGACTGGCATCTGCCTGCTGTGGAGGAGGGTAGAGCCAGACTGGTCTCAACTGAGTCAGCTCAGGTAAGACCACATACAGAGCATACACTGGGCAGGCACCTTAACCCATAAACTGCTGGAGGCAGCAGTGTTCCTACACTGTCACTGCACTGATTTACTCTCCCAGGGGCTTGCCATTCGATTGTCACTCTACAATTGGAGGGGGCCCTGGACTGGAGAGATTAGTCTTCCTCTTAAATGGAGGGCCTCCATACAGAGACTGCTACATTAACCTCTAGCAACCAATGAGTGGTAGTGATGCACAGTAACCTTTAGCAACCAATCAGCGAGTGGTAATGATATGCTGTAACCTCTGGCAGCCAAAGAAAAATGTTTGCCCAGTGTCCAATAATAAAGCTGGCCCTGCATGTAACCATATAGATGCAAGTCAATATGGAAATAATTGCTTTGAGAAGATCAATATGTACATTCAATGCACAGACAGGTGTTATCAACAAAGGGCTTGACAGAAGTCCGGTTGGAATTGTGCACATACACTATACCTGGGTATATATGGTTATATCCCAGATGAATGTTGTAGCAAAGTTTAGTTGCGGGGCCCCTGAGGATGATCATGATGCTGCGTATTTCTTGATACCGAAGACAAGATCAGCGTGGGAAGATCCTCCAACCAGCCTGGAACACAGGTTCTTGCCAGCAGACACAGGTTGATTCCCATGTTCCAGTGCCACACCAATCTACTCTGCGTCCTAGCCACTAGTAGATTCTAATCTGCCATGCATTTGGACCTCTCAAGGGGCCATCAGATGGCTAACCTGGCTCTAGGCTATGCTGGTTGAGCCCCCTAGCTATAAAAGACCAGAAGGGACAGGGTTAATAAAATGACAGGAGCTGCAAATAAACAGTCTTGCAATAAACCAGTTCACCTGCTAATACTAAAGGTGACCCATACACAATACAGTAGCACAGACCTAGCTATCTGGCACACTGAGAAAATAAGACATGCACCTGTCACCAGAATTCAGATGCTGTACACACTTGAAGCTAATGGCAGCTGCTGTTAAACTATTAGACTATAAGAATACATGCCTAATAGTCTCTGTTTCTGGTTTGGGTAAAGTACATCAGCAGCCCCTACATGTATAAGGTCGTGTGACTCAGTTCTGTCACTAATTCCTAAACTCCCCTTTATAAAACCTCAGTTTTTACAATCGGGGTTTCTGACCCAGCTACCTGGGATGGAGTACTGATCTATAAACAAATTGTGTTAAGCACAGCCACTTCCAAATGGACAGGGCAGCAGATCCCTACCCTTTCTTGGCTCTTTATACTGTATATGTGACATAAAATGGTGGGTGTGTTTAAAAAAAAAAAACTATTTTATTCTTTGTTTCCTTTGACATAGTGTGTTTTGTTGAACACTGCAGTTGAGCTCTTTGGTTGTATGAACTCTCCGTCTTTTGTTACACCAAATCAAAGCTATTATTGGGTAAGTTGTGGATTTCAAATTTTTTTATTTTTTTTTTTAGATTTGCTTTAAAGAGTCTTTTATCAACCAATATCGCATACCGCCCAACTGTCCCTGATTTTGAGGGACTGTCCCTGATTTGGAGCAATGTCCCTCTGTCCCTCATTCTTCCTCATTTGTCCCTCATTTTGGTCTGATCTATAGAGTTGTATATAAAGTGCACTTTTTCTTTCAAAAATTGTTTCCCAGTGCTAAACCTTTCATCCAATTTCTAAATTGCTGCATTTGTACATTGTAAAAGCCAATATACAGGAATAGTAGTGGTAAAAAAAAATCACTTATGGATTTAATTGACCTCCTTAATTCTCTAAGGGGGGGTGGCAGGGGGTGTGTCCTATGCCTACATACATTTGCTAATAGGTGTCCCTCATTCCCATCCCAACATGTTGGGAGGTATGCAATGTGTAGTGCGATTATGATGCCTATCTGAAAAGCCTGTTTGCCTGGTGGTCTTTACTATCAGCACATGGTCACCCAGAACATGCAAAAAAGCAAAAGTCCATGCCTGAGAAGATTGTGTGTTCTAGGTAAGTGGCTCAAGTTCTGAAGCCACTGGATCAACATTATAGCCAGGAAACTAACACTTTCAGGAGGAGTTTGTTACGAGATCACAAGCAGCTGACTCACTCACTTGGCTACTTTTGACTTGATGCCAGTGGAAAATTCCTTTCCATCCAGATCTGTCTACATCAGTGTTTCTCTAATAAAAAAAAAAAAAAAAAAAAAAAAAATCCTAAGTACCCCTCTCAAGAGTAATTTCTGTGTCAGTATATCTTGTGGTTTCTGTGTTTTGTGATGGCTTTTGTTCGTGTGCAATATAATTGTATGTGTGCATGCTGAAAACACACACATAATCCCTTCCCAGGTCAGTCTTTCCCCTAGAATAATCCTCCCTAGGGCCGCTGATAAGGCAGTACAGCCAGCCCTTCTGTACTGGGCCCATCAGTTAAAAAGGGGGGCCTGGGCACCTGCTGAGCAGCATGGTTGGCTGTACTGTCTTATTGCAAACAAAGTCTCTTCTGCCTCCCTCTGCAGCACTGCCAGTTTCTCCTCCTCTTCCCCCTCCAGCTGCACTGCAGAGAGATTGGTCCTAGCACATGTGCCCCTTCCATCTGCTGTCTGGCCCCTGTTTGCTCCTTTTCCCCCACAGCACTGGCGGCTTTCCTCTTCCGGCAGCTGCTACAGGCACACTGAGATATTTCAGGTTAGAGCAGGGGAGGGACATTTACTGACCCTTCCTGAATAAATAGTGAGCAATCGATACCAATCACACCTGTGTCCATTCATCACTGAAGCATGGTAAATGGTTTACTATGCTATGAATGAGCAGGAAGCCTCAGAGCGCTTCCTAGTCATTTCATTTGTGCAGCTGATAAAGCTATGTCCTCAGTCACTTTTGGCGGGGGGGGGGAGGCCTGTCAGGTAGGCTGTATGGTAACAGCAGCCCTGCCCACCCACTCCCCAAGTCAATCTATACACACCCCCCCAGGAAAATCCCTGCTATAAGATATATTTTTTTTTTTTTTTTTTTTGTGAATGAGGGGGATGAGTTGCTAGGAGTGCTGGCAGGAGACCTGAGGTGAAGGCTGTGTCCATAGACATAACAGAGCATGGCTCGACCCATGGCCCCCCCACTGCCTGTGATTGACAGCAGTGGAACCCAATGGCTCCTGCTGCTATGTCTGTGCCTATGGGGGGGGGAGAGCAGAGCCACTGCTCTCAGGCACATCACTACTTCAAGATCGGGCTCAGGTAAGTATAAGTGGGGCATGGGGGCAGCTGTACAGAGAAAGTATTAAAGCAGAATAAATCTCCATTTTGACCAGAATATGCTTCAGGAAACAAACTCAATGACTTTAGGGACCTGTTCACCGTACTGTAAGCATAATCTGAATCCAATGAAAATTTTTATTGTAAATAAAATGTAGCTTTATAAAATTGTAATTATGCTATTCTTTCTAGGAAAGCTTTGATTACTATTCTACACTACCAGGTGCACACTCACAATGTCCCGAAATCACTGGCACAGCTTTATCAACAGAAAGGTATGCCTGCATAAAACGTAAGGAAACATGTCAGTATAATCTGCTTGAAAAATGGCATTCGCCTGAATGACCCTCCAATCAGGATAAATCGCCCTGGAGCATAGATAAATTGTCCAGTGTCCATGGCACAAATTGGAGCTTACAGGCACTGCTTCTTCCTCAGGTCACATGACCCAGCCAAGATATGGCAGGGTCAGTGAGTAGATTATGGAGGGGGGGGGGGGGGGATCCGTACTGGGAGTAGGGGCTTTTTTTTTTTTTTTTTTTTTTCCTTTTGGGAGGTTGCTTTCGCTCTCTGACCTGTGTATTAACATATCCCAAACTCTGCATTATGCACTTCTGACTCTTGTGCTTTGTGCATTATGCACTCTTCAGCTTTGCACTCTATAAACAAGGCTGAACATGACTTGAACAGCTCATACAGTGCCTTAAAAGTATTCATACCCCATTAAATTTCCCATTTTGTCATGGCACAACCAAAAACGTAAATGTGTTTTTATTGGGATTTTGTGTGGCATGCATTTGTATTCAGCCCCCCTAAGTCTATACTTTGTAGAACCACCTTTCACTGCAATTACAGCTGCATGTCTTTTTTGGGTATGTCTCTACCAACTTTGCAGATTGGCTTGTAATTTTTGCCCATTCTTTGCAAAATGGCTCACGCTCTGTCAAATTGGATGGAGAGCATCTGTGAACAGCAATTTTCAAGCCTTGCCACAGAATGTCAGTTGGATTTAGGTCTGGACTTTGACTGGGCCATTTTAACACATTAATATGCTTTGATCTAAAACATTCCATTGTAGCTCTGTCTGTTTAGGGTCATTGTCATGCTGGAATGTGAACCTCCACACAGTCTCTAGTCTTTTGCAGACCAAAAGGTTTTCTTCTAAGATTGCCCTGTATTTGGCTCCATCCATCTTCCCATCAACTCTGACCAGCTTCCCTGTCCCTGCTGAAGAAAAGAATCCCCACAACTTAAAGCTACCACCACCATGTTTCACGGCGGGGATGGTGTGTTCAGGGTGATGTGCTGTTTTCTGCCACACATAGCATTTTTGCTTTTAGGCTAAAGTAAAATTTAGCACCTTCTTCCACATTTGGTGTGTGCCCCCCCCCCCCCCACATGGCTTCTTGCAAACGGGACTAATGGCTTTCTTCTTGCCACTCTTCCATAAAGATTCTCCCACCTGAGCTGTGGATTTCTGCAGCTCTTGCAGAGTTACAATGGGCCTCTTGGCTGCTTCTCTGAATAATGTTCTCCTTGCCCGGCCTGTCAGTTTAGGTGGATGGCCATGTCTTGGTAGGTTTGCAGTTGTCATCTTTCTATTTTCGGATGATGGATTGAACAGTGCTGAGATGTTCAAAGTGTGGGATACATTATAAAAAAAGTAACCTGCTTTACACTTCACCAACTTTATCCCTGATATTATATTATAACCTAACCTTTAAATTTCCAACTTTTTTTTTTTTTTTTATCCCTGACCTGTCTGGTGTGTTCCTTGAGCTTCATGATGCTGTTTGTTCACTAAGGTTCTCTAACAAACCCGAGGGCTTCACAGAACAGCTGTCTTTTATACTGAGATTAAATTGCACACAGGTGGATTCTAGTCACTAATTGGGTGACTTCTGAAGGCAATTGGTTCCACTAGATTTTAGTTGGTGATATCAGAGTAAAGGGGGCTGTATACAAATGCACGCCACACTTTTTTCAGATATCTTCAAAAATTGGAAATCGTTCTCCTTCCATGTCACAATTATGTGCCACTTTGTGTTGGTCTATCACATAAAATCCCAATAAAAATACTTTTTACGTTTTTAGTTGTAACATGACAATGTGAAATATGTATGTATTCTCTTGTTCCTCCCACTGTGTGATGTTGGAACCTGGAAGCGCCGACTATTTCGGCACTTTGGTTCCGGCTCTGTTTACTTTTTGTCTAATCGGCTGCACTAGAGGAGAGATATGGGGGGGGGGGGGGGGGGAGAGAGTAAAAATTCACCAATCTCTTTATATAAAGAGTACCTATCACTGCTATTGCTTTCACAAGGGATGCTTACATTTTGACAGCAATTAAAGTGTTAATTTTTTTTTTTTCTTAGCCATAACTGTAAAATAAAATATGATTTATACGTGTGTGTGTGTGTGTGTGTGTGTGTGTGTGTGTGTGTGTGTGTGTGTGTGTAACATGGCATATGAAGGTTGCAAATGCTCAGTAATGAATGCCTCCACTTACAAGGGGAAGAGAACAGACCACCAAGTACCAGTGTTAGTGGGAGCTGTGGCAGTCACATGTGGTCTCTTCCCAGGCCCTATGAGGTGACATGTTTTGCTTTTGTTTTAAGCCTCACTTGTGGTTTGTACAGAGGAAATGAAACTGAACACTTTAGACTACTTGGTTTTGTCTGCTGCATGACAAACGCATGAGTGGAAGGGACATGTAAAACACATTTTTGCTTTAGGTCACCTTCTTTCAATGTTTTGGAAAGTATTAAATGTCTTGTTTCCTATATTTTGTATAACTTTTTTTTTTTTTTTTTTCCAGCTCAGACACCTTGGCAAATTTAGATGATGCCTTGTCATGCACAGCTGCAGAGAATGAACCAGCGATTAATACTGAGCCACAGGTTACACAACAGATCTTCTATTTCTTGGTTCCTGCAGATTTAATTTCACATGTTGTCATACAAGACCATTGTGATACAGAAATCGTGTATGATTTACTGAATTGTGTACAAGAAAATGATATTACACCTAGTATTGTCTGGGACAGTTATGATCTCCATGAATCAAACAAGAAAAAGAGTTGTGTGCTTGGAAATGAAACAATACGAACCCTGGATGATTGTGATGCAGAAATCTCCTTGTATGATTTACTGAGCTATGTAGATGGAATAGATGCTACACCTAGTATCTTCTGGGACAGTTATGATCTCCATGAATCAAACCGGGAAATGAGTTGTGTGCCTGACAATAAGTGAGTATGGTGATTTGTTTATGGCATGGTTACAAATAATTTTAGAACCTATTTTATGCAAATGTACAAAAAACCACGTACCATAGAGTAAGGCTCTAATTACTTCTATGCATGTTGCTTTTGAGCATTTCTGCTGTGCTTTTTGCTGTGCTTTGTGTGTTCTCAATTGGATTTAGGTCTGGACTTTGACTGGGCCATTCTAACACATGAATATGCTTTGATCTAAAAAATTACATTGTAGCTCTTGCTGTATGTTTAGGGTTGTTCTCCTGCTGGAAGGTGAACCTCCACAGTCAAGTCTTTTTTGCAGACTTACAGGTTTTCATCTAAGATTGCCCTGTATTTGGCTCCATCCATCTTCCCATCAACTCTGACCAGCTTCCCTGTCCCTGATGAAGAAAAGCATCTCCACATGATGCTGTTACCACCATGTTTCACGGTGGGTATGGTGTGTCCAGGGTGATATGCAGTGTTGGTTTTTTTATAAAAACAAAATGTGTAGTGCCAAAAACTATTGAAAATAAAGTACAAGTGAGAAAACCATGCAAGTGAGAAACTTAATAAAATAAGTCCTTTGTGATAAAAGGCAAAAACATTTAAACAGTCCAGTGAGACACTGAAGACTTGTAAGGAAGTCCAAAAAGAGAAACACCAGCTGAAGAACAAGTGGTTTGAAATCAAGCGCTCAGAAGGCAGCCGCCACATCCCAGTGAAATGGACACTCACCAAAAAAGATGGCTGCCATTACATCAGCATGCACATATTGGCTAAATGTCTCATCCAGTGAGGAATATACCCTGTAAGCCAATCCAGCAA
The DNA here is from genome assembly GCA_037952925.1 of Lithobates clamitans. Lineage (NCBI taxonomy): Eukaryota > Metazoa > Chordata > Amphibia > Anura > Ranidae > Lithobates > Lithobates clamitans. The sequence goes on along the minus strand of JBBGZY010000382.1, from coordinate 352,911 downwards.
TAGATCATTGAAGTATTGCTGCTGTCCCGGAGCCACCTCCACCTCCTGCAAGTACTGGAGGTGCAAGTGATTGTGTATACCACTTGTTTGTGTCAGCAGCCATTTTTGACCACAGTGCAGAAACCTTTTGGGTTTTTTTTTTTTTTTTTTTCTTGTTTTCTGCCACACATAGCATTTTGCTTTTAGGCCAAAAAGTTCAACTCTTCTCATCTGACTAGAGCACCTTCTTCCACATGGAGTCTCACAAACTGCAAATGGCACTTCTTATGGCTTTCTTGCCACTCTTCCATAAAGGCCAGATTTGTGGTGGACGGCCATGTCTCGGTAGGTTTGTAGTTACCATACCATTTTTGAATGATGGATTGAACAGTGCTCCATGAGATGTTCAAAGCTTGGGATAACTTTTTTTTTTTTTTTCTTCATAACCTAACCCTATATTAAATTTCTCCAACTTTATCTCTGACCTGTCTGGTGTGTTCCTTGGCCTTCATGATGCTGTTTGTTCATGATGGTTCTCTAACAAACCTGATGGCTTTACAAAACGGCTGTATTTATACTGAGATTAAATTACACACAGGTGGACTCTATTTACTAAGTCGGTGACTTCTGAAGGCAATTGGTTCCATTAGATTTTAGTTAAGGGGGCTGAATACAAATGCATGCGACACTTTTCAGATATTTAAAAAAAACTGTGTGTGTGTGTGTGTGTGTGTGTGTGTGTGTGTTTTTTTTTTTTTTTTAATTTAAAAATATCTGAAAAGTGTGTATGTGTATGTATTTATAAATTTTTTTTTTTTTGTTTTTTTTTTTGTTTAGCATTGTTCCAAAATCCTTTTGGACTACAGAAAACCTGCCCCAATGTTATGGGAAAGGAGTGTCCAGTAGTCCTAACCCCTAGCTAAAATGACAATGCTGCTGCTCCATAGATACAGAACAGCGATGGCATGTCACCCTAGAACAGAGTGCTGGTACTAGCAGGATTACCAGGTGAAAGCCTGCAGGGAGAAGGCAAATGCAATAATGTAGCCCTCACAAGGCCTGGTAGGCTGCAATAAATTGTTCTTGGGTTGATGTGTAATTTAAGTGTCATATAACAATAATTTTGGTCAATCAAACCCAGAAACAAAAATGTGATACTGCAGCTTACCAATCCTTGTATGTTTTGGCTGCATTAGCATGGTTTTTGTCAAACCATTCTGCTTTAAATGGGACATTTGGGAGCTAGAAGCAAACTATATTGTATTTCGATTGTGGCTGAGCCCCATGCATTAAATGTTTGTTTTTTTGTTTGTTTTTTTCTTAAGCCCTTTTGTTTTTTACAGTTTACTTATATTTTTATACGAAAAATATGTGGCCTGCCTCAATCTGGGAAGAGGGGTGTGTTGTACTAGCAAATTTTGATTATCTTCTGTTGGAGACAGATGCCACCAATCATCTGCCACGAGCAGGTCCCCTAGGCCTTGCTGCTGCTGCCAGTTTACCCAGACCAAAGCGGTCACTGTGCATGCTGCACCGACCTTGGAGCAGTTTACAGGCTACTTTTTATGTAAGCGGATGCTTGACAAAATGTAGTTACATTCTGACACTCATCCGGTGCCCTGCTTAATTCTGTTGCATGTTCCATGAGGATATCCCTATAGCTTTTGGTGAGGCGCTGATGATTCAAACCTGTTCCCTAGAGATTCAGCCCAGATCACCCCACAAGCATTTTACTAATCAGACCTTATACCATTGATTGTGTTGCCTTTCCACTGGCCTTGTTGTGCGCTGTTTTTATTGATCATTTTACATGATTTTATGTACTAGCATATTTAGATACACTAACAGATTGAAGGCAAAGTCCAGCTTGCACAAGCAGTTAACAGCAACCTTTTTTTTTTTTTTTTTCTTTTTTTTTGACTGAAAGTAAAAAAAATCCCAAATTTTGGGTTGTTCCCAGAGGGGGAAATCTTCCAATGGGGACACTAGTCCTGGGGATCCCCAAGGAATTCCTTGAATTTGCTCTTCCTGCTTTTCTATGGGACAGGAGATGGAAGGCCAATCTCTGCAATGGGAGACAATGGCGAGGAAAAAGCCAGGGTATAATCCTCCCTTGTTTTATCCAAAATTAAAGAAGTTTTGCCTATAGTTCTACTTTTAACTAATTTGTGTGTGTGTGTGTTTTTACTAAAGAAGACTAATGATGCCATCACATGTAAGAATTGGTAAACTGCAATATAATTATATAATTTGCTTCTGGGTTTGCCACCTTTAAAGCAACCCATTAATTTTTACTGGGCTGCCAAGTGCAAACAAAACATACCGGCCCATTCTAAAATGACAATGCCATAAAGATGACCAACCTGAATGGGCTCTCAAAAGTATCATATGCTTAGATGCACTGTAAGCCTATGATGAAGCCAACCTGATATGTTGACAGAGGTAAAACCTAGGTTCATGTTAAAGCCGCTAACCATTTAAAAAAACAAAACCTGTCTTCTGTAAGCTTCAGTTAAAGTGGTTGAGTGGCCTTAGGTGCTAGAGATGAAACCAACCCTCCTACATAAGCTGCACCTCCTTATCTGCAGCATTCTCTACTGCCATTCAAAGTGCAGAATTTATAAAGCTTGTCTGTTCTGAAAGGGGATGGAGAGCTGATTGGAGGAAAGGGACACACCCCCTTCACACAGCACACAAGAACAGAGCTGAGGCTGTCGGTCAGCTGGAGCTCCCTCCCCTGTCACTTTTTTTTTTTTTTCGGTGTGGTGTCAGGGGAAACTTGTCAAATGATCCATGCTGATTACTGAGAAATAAAGCAGCCGACAGAAATGACACTTGGTGCTCCTAATTGAGACATGTACATACTAGAGGGATATGTTTTGTTCAGATTTAATGTCTGGGGTTTACAACCACTTTAAGTAAATGGGCTTTAGCTGTAATTTAACTGTTCAGTCTTATTTTGAAATACTTAATGAATGACTTAAATGTACTGTTGAGAATTTGGGCAATAAACCCTATACTAAGTGCTTTTATATACAAATTTATTTATTTTTTTTCTCCCCAATTTTAGCTGGAGCACATCGCATGAAGAATTCTGCAGCTATGATGATTTGATGCTCATGGTATAGTGACCGCTACTAAACACATGTATCTGTAGTAATCATCTAGGGATCCATTCTATTAGCTTTACAACTACTTTAATGTAAATTGCCTAAGTTATGAGATAGAATATCCCAATAACTAAATGTAACTCTTTCAGAAAAAAAACTCGGGTCACATGATGGCTTTCCTAGCTTAGCGCATCACAGACCTGTGGGTGGGAGTGTCCACATCGATGGGCATGTGTCGCTTTTGTAAATGGCCTTGGCATTTTTAAGGTAAACTCAAGCACACCCATAAGTCCATGATCATGTTAACCTGTGTTCTGGGAAAGTTGCTGTGAGGGAGGAAGGATGGGCAGGGGCATGGCTACATGCTAATTGTATAAGATACAGGCAAGCTGTGTTGTATAGCATACCTGCATCTCAGAAGGATGACAAGAGAAGCAAACTGACCACACTAGAACGGATCAGCTTCTGTGTGTAGCGTAGTCAGTTTTTAACCAGGTGAATCGGCAGGATCAACCAAGTAATCAAGCACAAATGACTTGTTTATATCAAAATCATATACAATCCTCTTAAAGAGACAGATGTATTACATTTTTAAACACTTCAAAGCTCAACTCCAGGTATTGATTTTATTGCATAGTTACATTGGTCCAGCTTGAACTATATTAGGTTAAGTATGCATATTCCATACCTGTGAGTTGGCTGCAGAAGGTGGAAGCACTGTAGAGGCCAAGGCTACGAACCTAAAAGTGAACCTTGCATTCTTCCGGATCATGTGCTGAGTGGCTGTCTTGCTACATGGTACCATGGGGTTTGCTTGCTTGTCATGTGCACTATTCATAGAATTTACATGTTTTGTTTTATGAATGCAAAGTGGGGAGGTGATGTTGCTATCTCTACCTCAGCTAATCAAAGAGCCTTGCAATCATTGAGAAAAATATAAGGTGTTCTGTGAATGGCTCCAATGCTGAGCAAGTCCCCCTCCTCCACTGTGGTTACTAAACAGCACCTCCGCATGGGTTTCAGGAGATGAGAATTGCTGCAATAGCGATGTAGACTTTGCATAATGGAGCTCCCCAGAATGCAGCACCATAGATGAGCAATTGTTTGCAGAGACCTGAGGGTGATTTTTGTAAATGATAACCTGTAATAACTTCCTTGCTATTAAGATCTTCCTCTTCAAGGTAAAATTATAACTAATTGCATTTGCCTCTTTCTGTTCTGTTTAAAAATTATCTCCTTTTTAAATGTTACAATTTTTTTTAGGATGTATCCACGCTATTCGAAGATGGAGAGAAACCAGTGTCATCTACACCATGGATTCGTAGAAGAAAAAAGTGTGTTGCATTTTTTTAGGACTCAGCTATGTACATCTACAATATGTTCCATTGATCTAAATGTATAGGGGACCTCTAGCTGTAGCCTATAGCCAGAATTTATATCTACAAAGTTCCAAGTCACAGCTACTGTCAGACCTACTATTAACACCACCTACTCCACTAGGCACACTGAGGTTTATTTTACTAAAAAAAAATTGGTGCAGCTCTGCATGGTAGCCTGTCTTCTGTCTGCCTGTTTTTAAGCTTTGACAAAAAAAAACAAACCTGCAGGATGATTAATTTCTATGCAGAGCTGCACCAGATATTGCACTCTCCAGATCTAGTAAATCAACCCCAGTCTGCTCCTGATCCTCTATCTTTCTCCTCACTTATCTGACACGTATACCTTCACAAAAGCTCACTGATTAAGCACAGGAGATTGCTCCTGATCATGTCTATACCTTTCCGATTGGTGTGTACCTACTTGTTTTGAGGCTGCCCTCCCATCACTATGGACAATATTTATTGTGGGAACATGATCTAACCAGTTCTGGTTGCCTCTACTGTGCATGTCCTTGAATATTTAGATTTCAGAGAACCTGCAATTTTGCACTAACCTGTCAAGTGTTGATTGCAGAATTACATTTTCATGGTTCCTGTTAGTTTACCTGGACTTTTTAGGATGAACTGTGTTTTGTCCATGGGGGGGGGGGGAAAGCAACAGGGTCATTTCAAAACCCAGTCCCTGCTTAGCTGTTGGGTATGATCCCTAGTCAGAGCTTGCACATTTGTTACTGCTCCTAAGTGATGGCACTGGCCCTATTGTAAAGGATCAGTGATGTCCAGCTGTAACTATCAGGTATTTCAGTTACTCATGGCAGGGAGAAAACATAACTATAGGGTACTGGGAGACCTTGTCTTTTAAAAGCAAACCAGTGTTTTGCCTGTTGATTGGGTTTGCAGATCCAAGGACATGTAGCTGAATATATAAATCTCTACGGAGTCATACCATCATTTTATCACATATTTTCACTGAAGTTTGATTGCATGCACAATGATTTTACAATTTGTTTGTTGTTTTTTCACTTGCACAGGTAGTATAAATGTACTATGACTTTCTCACGTGTCTGTTTCCTGTTTGGTGGTTTTTTGTGAATTTTGTTTGATCTCCTCACCCTTCCCCATTGAACAAATACACCCCCCCCCCCAACTAACCTAAAAAAATGGTGGTTTGCACTTAAGTGCACAAGGAAAATTGCACATAATTTACTTCACTATCACTTCATTTTTTCTATTTAAATGATTGACAAGAAAATGTTTGCTTGATTTATTTTTTTTTATATGCACAATTGTTAACATGTGAACCCTAGGTTTTAGAAAGCTGTGTAGTCTGACTCTGTATGTTATCATGGCAATCTGATTATTTTTTTTTAATAATAAAATATATTTTATATAAAGTATCTTTTTGTATTAAAGCGTACCTGTTGGCTTGACAGATCACATATATTTGGTGTTCTAATTTGTGTGAGTGCTTTAAGAATCTGGTGTTGGTGAAAGTACAGTGGGGAAATGATTTGATCCCCTGCAGATTTTGTAGATTTGCCTACTTACAAAGACATGAAGGGTCTCTTATCGGTGTATTTTAAATGATGGAGACAGAAAATCAACCAAAAAAACAGAATACAAATGTTTTATAAATGGAGTTGCAGTTCAGTGAGGTAAGTATTTGATCCCCAAGCAAAACATGACTTGGTACTTTTTTTGGGGGGGGGGGTTTGCAAACAAATTCAGAAGCCACACTGACACCCCCCCACCCACCAGTTTGCTGTCTGCCCGACACTTGCCCTAGCTCTGTGGGGCAGTGGGTCCTCCTGATAGGCATCCAATCACAGCACCTGTTTCGGGTGATGGGTAACACACCCACACTTCCTGATTGGCTGAGAGGCGGTTCATTGTTAGAACTGGAAAGTATTAATTTGCTGTTCAAACACTTTTTTTTTTTTTTTTTTTTTTTCTCTAGTCATCTTCCAGGACGGCACACCTGAGAGATGAGGCTCCTCCCTACAGGAAACACAATCAATCGACAGCTGTTTTAAGTCCCCACCCTTCCCCTTGATCCTCAGTTTTTGATTGTGTTTCTCCCTACACAGCGAAACCGTTTGTTTTTTTCCAAATGACCCGAAGCCTGGGGCTGGTGGTCCCCCTGGGAGCCGGACCAAATGCCTGGGGAAGGCCTACGGCCACATCACCCTGAAAAGTGAAAGAGGGCGCCGCCTGCCCGATCTCGTATGATCTCGGAGGCAAAGCAGGGTCGGGCCTGGTTAGTACCTGATGGGCCTCTGGGTCTGGCAGGATATATTTATCCTTCCTGGGGGGGTTCCCCTATCCTTTCCTCAGGGGGGGCAGCAGAAACTGGAAGAGCCCCCCTGAGAGCTGAAGGCCCCTGGGTACAGTGGTGTCCCCAGAACTTCAGGGGCCTTTTTCCTGTCTCCCCCCCTTACCTGTCCGGGCGTCCGTTCAGACAGGGGTGCTGGCTGTCAGTTCTTTCCAGGGCCCCCGACTCCTGGGCCCCTGGTAGCTCGCGTGGGCTGCTGGGGAGGGCGCTGCCTGGACGACCCGCGTTCTTACCCAGGAGGGAAGGCTGAGAGTCAGCAGGAGCAGGCGCCCACATCCTCCTTTCGAGGAGGCACCAGTTCACTACGGTGGATGTCTGCCTAAACCACCTCAGAATGGAATGAGGAACGTACGGCATTGCCCCCCCCCCCCCCCCAGGTGTATATACTGACTGGCAGGACACAGCCTAACCTTGCAGCTCCTTACGGGGACAGCAGTTGGGGGGGCACTTTGGCGGCTATCCTCCTTGCGTGTGGACCATAAGGATGGAAAAGCAAGCCCGGTGGCTGTGGAAAAAGGGGAAGACTACAACGGTGAGTACTTTCCTTTTACCTTGGGAATTTAGCTGCAAAATCCCCAATCCCAGCCAGATGGTTTCTGGGCATTTGAGATAATCTCCCCTGGGGTCTAGATTCAAATAGCCCAGAAGCTTCTGCTAAAAACACCAGCTACAGCTCCCTCTTACATCAGAGATGCTGTATGGTGGACAAGTGTTGCAGAGGAGTGAGTGTGCCTAAACCACCTCAGATGGGAAAGAGGTAGGTAAGGCATTTCTTCCCCTTCCCCCTGTATTTACTAAGTGGTGCAGTGCAGGACCTGGGGTCTGCATAACAAAATAGCCCAGAAGCTACTGCTAATACCACCAGCCACAGCTCCCTCTTACAGCAGAGACACTGTGGTTATCACAACAGTAGGTTTCCAGACTCTCCCTACATGTCCTGTTGTGGGACATTAGTAGGGATGAATAGAGCGAAGGGGGGAGGACCTGGTAGATACAAAGAGTTCCTTACAGGCCAGGTATACCACTGAACAATTTATGACTTGTGCAATGGTTGAAGGATTCAGGAGTAAGCTCTCCTGGTCAGCAGGTGCACTAGGTTATATGGCCCTATTAGCCCAGCTGCTAGGAATCTGAAGTCATAAGCTCCAACCTCCCACTCCACCTTTACATTGTGGTTATATGGAAGTGCAGGAGGTAAGAAAAACCTTTTTGTTGGTTTGGGCTACAGTCAACTCAGTGACAGATCTAAAGGCGATTTACCATAAATCGCTTCCTATATCCTTTAAGGATTTTCTGTGCAAACATATGCAAGAGCTAGATAGATACATGATTGCTTGTTTAAGGCCTGCAGGTGGCTATTTTCCTCCAGGCTAAATTGGTGATCACCTTTTCTAGAGGCTGTCCTAAATTGGTCTCTAGGGCTGGGCTCATTGAGACTTTAGTTTCTGATCAGCCCCACCCGTGTATGAGCTGGCTAGCGTTTGCTCAGTCTACGGAGGTAAGGTAGGACAACAGCTACTATAGTAAGGTGTCTAACCATTTTTTGAATTTGTTCCTTCACTGGGGGTGAAGTGTTAGTATCTACAGCCCAGGCTATGCCTAGGGATCAAATTGCTCTGTTTGGTTATTTCATAAAGGGATACACCATGACTCCTCCTTGGTTGCACACCAGTAGACCTCCGTAGTGAAGATTTGTCCTTGCTGGGATGTTTTGTGGCACAGCAGAAATACACATTGAGATTTGTGACATCTCTGCTCATAAGGGGTATAGTGCTGTACATCAGAAATGCACTGCACTGAAGCTTGGTTGTTGTCTGTTATATCCTAAAGGTACTGCCTTATTTGGCTACAGATCAGAAAAATACAACAGGGAAGGTGGTCTGTACTTTTCTGGTCTTGTGACGCATGGCAGAAATGCACATCATTGAGTCTTATGACATCTCTGCTCATATTTGTTATATTGCTGCACATCAGACATACTCAAAATTGAGTTCTGTCTGGGGTTTTTTGTGTCCTGTATTACTGCCTTATTGGTTGCTTATTAGAAAGGCAGTAGTGAAGATTGATGGTCCTGAATTGTTGGGAAATACAAATTGAACCTGAGCCAGGGGTAGTACTGGTACTGCCTTTGGTAATCGGTGCAGCCCCGCAAAGTGGCGTCAGGCTGACAGTTCTATTAACGGCAAAGGTTGCCGATTTTAGGCATGCGATTTGACATGTTGAGTCGCATGCCAAATCTCTTCAATATGGATGTGCTATCTCTATTCAGATTGTTATATTGTTGCACATCAGATATATACAAGATTGAAGGTTGTCTGTCCTTTTATGTCTAACATTTACTGCCTTATTGGCTGCATATCAGAAGGGACACAGCAGTGGGGTTGCTTGTCCTTTTCTGATTTTGTTTTTGCTGCCTCAGCAGGGAGACACATTGAGGATGGTGGCGTATCTGCTCAGTATTGGTATAGTACTACACATCAGACATACACAAAGATTGAAGATTGTTTGTGTCCTGTATGTTCTATATTTACTGCCTTATCGGCTGCATATCAGAAAGGCACAGCAGTGAGGGGTGTCTTTTCTGTTTCTCATTGTTCTACCTTGCTGCTTCTTAGGGATACACAGCAGGGGGTTGTTGGCTGCACGCCTCCAGGGAGATACAGCATTGGGGACCCCTCGCTTGTTAAACCTGAAAATTGCAAGTTACCTGCGACCTGTGTAATCTTGAGGTCTGTGGATCCAGAAAGCAGGGTCTGCTTGGTGGCGCTGCGACCTGGAGTTGCACAGACACAAATGGTTCCCATTGGAAGCCATAGTGTATGACTTTTCTCTTGCGTTTTTGCGGTTGCAGGTTGGGTCGCACAGGTGTGGGAGCCTTAAGTTTCCCTTCTGGTTGAGGTTTTGCTACACACAAGAATAGACGACATGGAGTTTATTACCTTACTTTGCAATACACCAGAAAGATCGCAGCTAGGAAGGCTGTCTGTTTTTATGTGGCTGCACAGCAGAAATACTCAACATTGAAGCTTGTTGGTGCTTTCTGTTTCAGATTCCCTTACCTTACTGCACTTCAGAAAAACGCAATGCTGCAGGTTGCTTGGGTCCTTTCCGTGTTGGTTCTATGTGACTGCACTACAGAACTGCATAACAGAAAAGATATTGTCTTGTTATGTTGGTTTGGCTAGTCAGTGCCATATTGATCTTATAACTGTATTTGGTGGTTCATCAGAAATACGCAACATAGAAGTTTGGGTCTTTCTGTCTTATATTTATGGCCCTGTTTTGCTGTACATCAGTAAAACTCCACCGTAAACAGGACTCCCGTCCTTTATGTATGTATATATATATATCAGTTATGACCTAGCTAGCTGCACTTCAGAAACACGCAGCATTTCGGGTCGGTTCACACTGAGGCAGCACGACTTACAGCGCGACTGCCTCAGGCGACCCAGGACACGACTCAGCGGCGACTTGCGAAACGACTTCTGTATAGAAGTCAATGCAAGTCGCCCCCAAAGTCATACAGGAACCTTTTTCTAAGTCGGAGCGACTTGCATCGCGCCGATTTAGAACGGCTCCATTGCACAGAACAGGACGCTACTTGTCAGGTGACTGTCGCCTGACAAGTCGTCCCAGTGTGAACCAAGGCTGAGGGTTTGCGTGTGTCTTAATGTTTTTACAGATTGGCTGCACATCAGAAAACCAGACTGAGGACTGTTTGTCTACATTGAAGTTCAGATTTGGTTCTCTCCCATATTTGATATATTGGTTTAGCTAGCCACACTCAGATACACATTATTGTCTATGCTTGTGTCCTTTCTGTCTAAATCTATTGTGCTGGGTCCACAATCTATGATCTTAATTTGTGATATTAATAATGCATGTATCGCCTTTTGTATTTCAGCCCTCTTTTCCGTGGAGGGGCCTGGAGTTCTGGCTGCAGATGTCACATGTCAGAAAGCCTCAGCCCCTTACATTCAGGAATGCTGAAACCATTTCCTAGGGTTGAAGCCCAGTAGGGTTATAGGACACTGGAGGAAGGCGATAAAGAATCACCCTGCTTAGTAAGAACTGGGGAAGTTCTGTTCAGTGGAGTATTATGACCTGAAGATGAAGTATAAAGATGTCCACCCGACCGAATAGGTTACGGCTCGGTGCATGGCCTTCATCTCACCCTTCTAGCAGAACTAGATGTAGCAGTATAAGTGTTATACTCCTGCTATGAACTTTATTCTCCTGAAGTAGGCACTCAGGCGTAAGTAAAGCCACAGAGTGGGCATGCCTTAAACCCAGGGATCAAGCCTCGGTTAATCTATTACCCTTAAGTAGGCTTCCCTTTTAGTCTTTGCTGATGTAAAGATAAAAATGAACAAAAGATTGTCTGTTAGGGGCCCACCTTTTTTTGCAGTTTTAATTCCCTGAACAGGGTAGTGTTAAGACAGGCCCTCTTAGTGATCAATTAGTGTCCTTGTCTTACAACACAGGTCTCTGATTAATCTTTAAGGATTCTAAGCAGCACCTATAGGCAGAATAGGCCATGGTTGTTAGATGTGTGAGACAGGCAACATTGATAACCTACAAGTTTAACATGTTTTCTGATTCCATCTTTAAGAGCCCACTCCACCTAGGTCCTGCATCCGAAGCAGAGAAGGCAGGGACATCGGTGGAGTAGACCTGCAGACCAGCCGCATGATCCAGCTATAATACCTTCATCAAGCATATGGAGTGGAGGTAAAACTCACTGCAGAACCAAGGTTCGCCAAGAGGGTCTTGCAGTGGTCCCACCCTAAGGTAGGCCTGAGGTACTTGATTATCCTCTCAGGTGTGCCATCCTGGAAGATGACTAGAGAAAATTGACAGTTACTTACCGATAACTGTTTTTCTAGGATATCTTCCAGGACGGCAGGCCTACTTCCCGCCCGTTGGAGGAGGGAAAATGGTAGAACACTGGAAGGTGAGTACCTATGAGGAATGATTTCCCTTGTGAACCAGGTTCAGGAGTTACTTCTCTACAAACTGAGGATCAAGGGGAAGGGTGGGGACTTAAAACAGCTGTCGATTGTGTTTCCTGTAGGGAGGAGCCTCTCATCTCTCAGGTGTGCCATCCTGGAAGATATCCTAGAAAAACAGTTATCGGTAAGTAACTGTCAATTTTTTTTTGAGGCCTTGAAGCTTATGGCTCTAATCAGGTGCTTTAAAAAAATACACCCCTGCTGCTATAATAAATGGGCTGGGTGCCTGAATAGGGGGGTGGCAGAGGCGGCCATGGATAGATTCATGCTATGCATGAATCTATCCATTACTCATATGGGGGATGGCTGGAGAGAGGGGGCAGCACCCATGCACCCTTAATGAACGCACCGCCACTGCAGAGGTAAGACGTTTCTTGAATACCAGGTTTGAACACATCTCAGGAGGGATTTTTGGTCCACTCTTTAGGCTACTTCCACTTTGGGGCATCGTTGGTAAAGCGCTGCTAGCGAGGCGCTTTTAACCCCCGCTAGCGGCCAAAGGGGTTAAAAGTGGCGGTTTGATGGCACTGCCCATTGATTTCAATGGACAGGGGTGCTTTAGGAGCAGTGTATGTACAGTGCTGCAAAGATGCTGCTTGCAGGACGTTTTCTAACGTCTTGCAAGTGCACTGCTCCAGTGTGAAAGCACTCGGGCGTTCACACTGGAGTGAGAGGGGAGGCTATTTTTAGCGCTATAGCACCTGTAAAGTGCCTCAATGTGAAAGCAGCCTAACAGATCTTTTCTAAACCCTCACATATACCCAGTGAAGTGAACAGCCTCAGATGATAGAGATGAAACTGATCTCCCTACATAGGTTTTGCATGTATATTTGCTGTCTACCTTTTTATATACTGTTTAGAAAGTGCACATCGTGTTAGATTTTCTCTTCCTGGTTAGCACTGCAGCGAAGCCTGGGCATACAGCCAAGACAGCTGAATGGAGGAAAGGCGCGCACATACCCACTCTCCTCCTAGGTAGACTTTCAGCTCTGTTGAATAGTTCAGGGCTGTGCAAATCTACCGTATTTATCGGCGTATAACACGCACCCTTTTCCCCTTAATCAGGGGAAAATCGCAGGTGCGTGTTATACACCGATCCCCTGCGATCCCAAGCTGTCACATCTTCAAAATCGCCGACCGCGATTTGAAAATGGCGCCGAAATACACAGAGCCAGTCCTCGGCTCTTCTCGGCGGCTCTCGTTCACTTTCTGCTCCACTCGTAGTCACGAGCGGAGCTATCCGAACCTACTCGGCTAGGTTCGGATAGCTCCACTCGGGACTACGAGTGGAGCCGAAAGTGAACAAGAGCCGAGGACCGGCTGTGTATTTTGGCGCCGGCGGCGCCATTTTCAAATCGCGGTCTGCGATTTTGCAGCCCAGGATGGCAGGGATAGAGGATCGAAGGCTCCACTGGGCAAGGCTGCACTGACGAGGCTCCACTGGGCAAGGCTGCAATCATGGGCATTTAAATGTAAGTAGTTTTTTTTTTTTTTTTTCTCAAAATTCCCTCCTAAATTGGGGTGCGTGTTATACACCGATAAATTTATCGCATCCTCCCCAACACAACTCGGGCTGCTTTGTTCATGTGACAGAACGTGTCAGGCGTAGGGATGAGACTAACACCCCCCTGTTCGGTTCGCACCAGAACATGGGAACAGGCAAAAAAATGTGTTCGAACACCGTTAAAGTCTATGGGACACGAACATGAATAATCAAAAGTGCTAAGGCTTATATTCATGGTATTGTTATAAAAAGTGTTTGGGGACCTGGGTCCTGCCCCAGGGGACATGGATCAATGCAAAAAAAAGTTTTAAAAACTGCTTTTTTTCGGGAGCAGTGATTTTAATAATGCTTGAAGTCAAACAATAAACGTGTAATATCCCTTTAAATTTTGTACCCGGGGGGGGGGGGGGGGTGTGGGTGTCTATAGTAAGCCTGTAAATGGGCACATGTTTCCCGTGTTTAGAACAGTCTGACAGCAAAATGACATTTCAAAGGAAAGTCATTTAAAACTACTCGCGGCTATTAATGCATTGCCGGTCTGACAATACACATAGAAGTTCATTGATAAAAACGGCATGGGAATTCCCCACAGGGGAACCCCGAACCAAATTTTTTTAAAAATGGCGTGGGGTCCCCCTCAATCTATACCAGACCCTTCAGGTCTGGTATGGATTTTAAGGGGAACCCCGGCCAAAATTTAAAAAAAACGGTGTGGGGTCCCCCTAAAAATCCATACCGGACCGTTGTCCGAGCACGCAACCTGGCAGGCCGCAGGGAAAGAGGGGGGGCGGGAGCCGCCCGCAGACCCCCACAACCACCAGCCAGGGTTGTGGGGATGAGGCCCTTGTCCTCATCAACATGGGGACAAGGTGTTTTGGGGGGCTACCCCAAAGCACCCCCCCTTTTCCTGTGGCCTGCCAGGTTGCATGCTCGGATAAGGGTCTGGTATGGATTTTTAGGGGGACCCCACGCCGGTTTTTAAATTTTGTCCGGGGTTCCCCTTAAAATCCATAGTAGACCTGAAGGGTCTGATATAAATTTTGAGGGGGACCCTTTTTTAAATTTTGAATGGGGTTCCCACTGTGGGGAATTCCCGTGTCATTTTTTTAATCAATTAACTTCTGTGTGTATTGTCTGACCGGCAATGCATTAATAGCCGCGAGTAGTTTTAAATAACTTTTTTTCCTTTGAAATGTCATTTTGATATCAGACTGTTCTAAACACGGGGAACATGCGCCCCTTTACAGGCATATTATAGACCCACCCCCCCCACCCCCCCCGGTACGAAATTTATAGGGATATTACACTTTTATTGTTTGACTTTAAGCATTATTAAAATCGCTGCTCCTGAAAAAACAGCCGTTTTTAACTTTTTTTGCATTGATCCATGTCCCCTGGGGCAGGACCCAGGTCCCCAAACACTTTTTATGACAATACCATGCATATAAACCTTTAAAATTAGCACTTTTGACTTTTCCCATAGATTTTTAAAGGGTGTTCCGCGGCATTTGAGTTTGCCGCGAACACCCCAAATTGTTCGGCGAACTTTCAAACAGCCGATGTTCGAGTCGAACATGAGTTTGACTCAAACTCGTAGCTCATCCCTAGTCAGGAGTTATCGGGCTGATAACAGAAGAACGGGGCAGGAGACAGCTACAGGACATAGTGCTTTGAAGGGAACAAACCTCTGCAGATATGTGCCCAGCTCAAATTTCATATATTGGGTTTACATCCACTTTAAGGTCTCCTGGCTGTTGCTTGCCAACTCAGTTTCAGCTTTTGCTATCAATTTTCTATAGAATTAAGGTCTGTAGAGTGGCTAGGCCACTCCATGACCTTAATGTGCTTCTTGTTGAGCCACTCGTTTATTGCCTTGGCAGTTTTTTTTTGTTTTGTTTTTTTGTCATTGCCATGCTGGAAGACCCATCCACAACAGATTTTCAGCCCTCTGGCTGAGGGAAGAAGGTTTTCATCCAAGATTATACAATTCAAGGCCCCTCAATGTGGCAAAGGCGGCTTGTACCTTTTAGCAGAGAAACTGCCCCAAAGCATAAGGTTTCCACCTCGGTGCTTGACTGTAGGGATGGTGTTCTTTGGGGTCATGGTCAGCCTTCTTCCTCCAAACACGGTGAGTCATGTCAATGCAAAATAGTACCATTTTGGTCTCATCTGACCACAGCACTTTTTCTCTCCCAATCCTTCTCTGAATCATATAGATCAGGGTTCTTCAAACTATGGCCCTCCAGTTGTTCAGGAACTAAAATTCCCATCATGCCTAGTCCTGTCTGTGAATGTCAGTTTTACCATGTCTCGTGTGTGTAGTTCTGCAACAGCTGGAGGGCCATAGTTTGAAGATCCCTGATTTAGATGTTAATTTGCAAACTACAGACAGGTCTGTACATGCCTTCTTGAGAAGGGGGGCCTTGCAGGCACTGTAGGATTTCAATACATGGCGGTGTATTGTTACCAATGATTTGCTTGGTGACTGGTCCCAACTGTAATGTAACATAAGCAATCCGCGTTAACCCCAACTTCCTACAACACTTTAAAAATTGGTATTATCAGATAAATTAAAAAAAATTAAAATGGTGACAAATAGTGCTGCAACCCAAAAAAAACCTGAATATCCAGTTTTGTCAATTGGTAAATGCACTCAGGTGCGCTACTAATGCCAAAACACACTGGTTGAAGGTGCACCTTCAACCTAAGTATACATATTGTTCAAACATTGAATGTGAATAAAGCAATAATTATTTCAATAACGTGCAGTCCACCTAAGGAGTGAATAATTTAAAAAGTCCCGATCAGTCATCTGATCTATCTTTGATGAAAACCTGTGCATTGTGAAAGGGTCATTGCTGTCCCTAAAAGTGTTCATCGCCTGGCTTCAATACTCTGTCACTGATGAAAAAACGTATGCTGATTAGGAGCTGTGACTTGGCTCTGACATTCTAATCTGCAGACTTGTTCTGGACCCTCTGTTCTTGTAATTGCTCCCTACATATTGTGAGTGATTCCACAGAGGCACAGTTCACCATACTGTCATCACAGCGCTCGAGAAGAGTCCAAGGCGGATGGAAGTCTGTGTATGAAATCCAAATCAGCTGTTCCTGCCTACGTGATCCGACATACCTGAGCCCTAAAGACCCCCGTAACAGGGGTCCTACACATCTGGTAAGAGCGCCCCCCCCCCCTTTTTTTTTTTTTTTTTTTTTTACAAATGTCTGGCTTGTATAATGCAAAGAAGATGACACTTCTCTTTTGAAGAAAGGATCGCTCACACAAAAGCATACACTGAGTTTTCAGGACTTTTTAAATTATTCAGTCCTTAGGTGGACTGCACAATATTGGAATAATTAATTTACTGCACGTTGTTGGAATAATTATTGCTTTATTCACATTCAATGTTTGAACAATATGTATACTTAGGTTGAAGGTGCACCTTCAACCAGTGTGTTTTTGCATTAGTAGCGCACCTGAGTGCATTTACCATTTGACTGGTCCCAACTGCCTTGATCAGTCACCAGCGCCTCCTGTGTAGTGCTGAGCTGATCCCTCACTTTTCTCATGATCATCCTTGCCACATGAGGTGAAATCTTGCATGGAGCTCCAGACCGAGGGCGATTGATGCTTATTTTGTATTTTTTTCATTTGCGAATAATTGCTCCAAAGGTTTTCTCCTTCTCACCAAGCTTCTTGATGGCCTTGTCACCCATTAAAGCCTTGTTCAGGTCAACAATCATAAAAAACAAAACATAGCACAATACTGTAGTTTATTTTTAAAACTGCATATACTTAAAAGGTGTCTGCTTACATTTGTGGATGCCTAACCTGGCACTGAGGATAGCCTGCAAAACTATATGAGGGAACCATTTGCCGTTGGGCTCGCATCTTGAGCTGGTGTGCGTTTCACTCATAGATAAGGAGAAACCGGAAGCTGGGATCCGGAAGGGACGTGACCGGAAGTGCCTCGACGTATGTTTCTTAGTTAATGCGTAATCAGGAAGTGCACTGATCACTGAGCATGCTCGCCACCCTATATGGCTATGAAGTGGCTGTGATTGGTAGAGCCTCATATCTCCACTCTCGCAATGTTATTACTTGGCTCTCCATTATTCACAATGCATTATGCCTTACTCGCTGTTACAGCGGCAAGCAGTTCCCCACACCAATACTCAAGCCTGTGATTTCGGCAGACCCAAGAATAATTATACAATCAAAATGTACAATATATACTGCATTGCTAAATCTGCTCATACCAAAGATGAGGATTGTGGTGGAGACAATAGTAGTACAATAATCATTCCAATAAAAAAAATAAAAATATTAAAGTCATAATATTGGGTTATATAATATACACAGACCAATCATTTAATAAACCCCAAAAAGAGGATATCTAAAAAAGCAATAGAAAATGGGGAATGAGGAAAATGTTTTTTATTTTTTTTTTATTTGTGAAAATTATCCTATGATTTGACAGATTTTGTTTTTCCTCATTGGTCCAAATTTTTTTAAAATCCAACTTAATGTTCATACCAGCTGGTTGCATGGTACCAAATCAGTATAATCTTGTCTATCCCATAGAAGGTTAACAACCTTGGGTCCCTATTATGAAATATTCTAAAATATTTAGATTTGCTATGTTTGATGATTCCTTTGACAATATTAGTAATCATTGATCCTGGTACGTAGTTTACGTGTGGTTTTGCCCACATATTGCTTGGGACAGGGGCATTCCAACACGCCAGCTCAGGATGCGGGCCCAGCGGCATAAACTCATACAGTTTTGCAGATGAAAGGAAAAAAAAAGGCACCTCTAAGTGCAGAAATAAAAAAATGTAAGAAAATAAAAGAAATGTATTTCTGCACTTAGAGACGCCTTTCTTTTTTTCTTTTATCTGTTTTCTATTAGGCTCCTTTCACACTGAGGCGCTTTGCAGGCGCTAAAGTGCTAAAAATAGCGCCTGCAAAGCGCCCCGAAAGAGCTGCTCAATGCACTCCAGTGTGAAAGCCCCGAGGGCTTTCACACTGGAGCGGTGCGCATGCAGGGCGGTCATAAAAGTCCTGCAAGCCGCATCTTTGGAGCTCATTAGGAGCGGTGTATTTACCGCTCCTAAAGCACTCCTTCCCATTGAAAACAATGGGGCAGCGCTGCAAACCCGCCCGCAAAGTGCTGCTGCAGCGGCGCTTTGCGGACAGTTTTAAACCTTTTTCGGCCGCTAGCGGGGGGTTAAAACTCCCCCGCTGGCGCCGCTAAAACGACGGTAAAGCGGCGCTATATTTAGCGCCGCTGTACCGCCGGCGCCCGCACGCCTCAGTGTGAAAGTAGCCTTAGAGATTGCTCCTCTCCTCGAGTGCAGCCCTTATGCCCCGTACACACGGTCGGATTTTCCGACGGAAAATGTGTGATAGGACCTTGTTGTCGGAAATTCCGACCGTGTGTAGGCTCCATCACACATTTTCCATCGGATTTTCCGACACACAAAGTTTGAGAGCAGGATATAAAATTTTCCGACAACAAAATCCGTTGTCGGAAATTCCGATCGTGTGTACACAAATCCGACGGACAAAGTGCCACGCATGCTCAGAATAAATAAAGAGATGAAAGCTATTGGCCACTGCCCCGTCTATAGTCCAGACGTATGTGTTTTACGTCACCACGTTCAGAACGATCGGATTTTCCGACAACTTTGTGTGACCGTGTGTATGCAAGACAAGTTTGAGCCAACATCAGTCTGAAACAATCCTAGGATTTTGTTGTCGGAATGTCCGAACAAAGTCCGACCGTGTGTACGGGGTATAAGTGTTTGAAGATCACATCATCCACCCAATATAGACGCTATCTGCCTAGTCCTGACATTCTGAGCGCCCTTGATATATGTTTATCTCATACAGTTTTGCAGGCTATCTTCAGTGCCAGGTTAGGCACCCACAAATGTAAGCAGACATATTTTATGTATATGCAGTTTTAAAAATAATAATAAATAATAATAAATAATATTGTCTTTCCACATGGGAACATTGGTGGAGAGGAGGTCTCTTGTTTTTTGGTTTGGGTCTATCAATCAAGACACAGCGTTCAATATTATGGATGTTTTATAATTTCATCAAATTTTATTACTGAACTTTTGATCACTTTATCATACTATATACAGGTTTATACATTGCACTACAAGCACAAATTCATGAGTAAGGCATAATGTATTGTGGAGAGCCGAGAAAAAACATTGCGAGAGTGAAGGGTGGAGATATGAAGCTCCACCAATCACAGCCACTTCCTAGCCGTATAGGGCGAGGATGCTCAGTGACCAGTACGCTTCCTGATGACATATTAACTACGAAACGTACGTCGAGGCGCTTCCAGTCATGCCACTTTCAATTCCCAGCTTCCGGTTACTCCTTATCCACGAGTGGAACGCACGTCAGCCCAGGACATGAGCCCAGCGGCAAGCAGTTCCCTCAGATAGTTGTGCAGGCTATCCTCAGTGCCAGGTTAGGCACCCACAAATGTAAGCAGACATCTTTTATGTATATGCAGTTTTAAAAAAAAAAATACAGTATTGCGCTATGTAGTGTCCTTTGTCTTTCCACATGGGAACATTGGTAGAGAGGAGGTCTCATTACTGAAGATCCATCTGGTAACATAGGGTATCCAATTCCAGGATTTCCCAAAAGTGCATTAGACTTTTTTTAACTAAAGAGATCACAATCATCTGATGAGCAGTTTTTAATTCTGAGCACATTGGGTGGTCCCTAAGACATACGGTGAAGTAATTCCCTCTTGTTTTTTGGTTTGGGTCTATCAATCAAGACACAGCGTTATATGGACTTTTTATAGTTTCATCAAATTTTATGAATTAACTTTTGATCACTTTTTAATACCATATACAGGTTTATCTATTGCACTACAAGAACAAGTTCACTTTAACCCTTGGTGTATATTTTTTGTTGCAAAGTTGCACCTTTATGCACATGTTCACTTTATTTCCATGTCATTCGGTCATATAAGGGTTTTACACATATTCACCCAGCGCCCCCTTTTTTACCCAATTGCACAGTGATCTGTTCACTGTTTTGGGGAGCAGCTTTTTATATAAGGTAGCATCTGAGTATTGTGTGGCGCAAGGCTTCCTTTTTTCAGCTGCTCGGTGTTGCCTATGATGGTGGGTTTGAATGGAAAAGATTCTGTGGACAGGTTTTTTTATATATATATATATATATATATATATATATATATTAGTTTTTTCTTGGGAGCATCGTCTTAAATTAACAGGACTAATCTGTGTACCACATCCTTGTCTCTGCAAAGATACTCTATCACAAGTATTGCTTTATTAACAAAATTTTTTACCAAAATATGACAAAAACAGAAATTTAGTCAAAATTAACATGGTCTGTCACCAACAGAAATACCACTTAGGATCCCTGCCAGCCCCCTTGTGCTAGTAATCAAGTTAAAAGAAAGGTGGTAAAATATAAATATATATATATATAATTATATAATTTGAAAGTGGCCTTGGTGGCTTTTCTTTGGGACCTAGTACCATACTACTACTTTCTTGGCTGAGTGAGAAAGACGCCATGTGCCCCCTCCCCATTGCCCGAAGCCTTCTGGGATACTGACAGTCAATTTGGTGGGTGCGTGAATTTTTTGGTGTACGATCTACTGTTTAGGGCAAGATAGAAAAAAAAATGTTTTGAGGGGAGGAATGAAGTTACTCTTGCTCAAAACTCATGCACCACCTTTGTACAATTTTGGGTATCATACTTTTGTGATTACATGCAATTTTACGACTTGCCATATTTGCAATTTAGCCCTATTTCAGGCTAAAGCTTCTCCCCCTTCCATTAACACATCCTGCTAGGGATTTTTCCCCTTCCCTTGTACAGCCAGATCTACCCACCCAAACTCCCCCTCCAAGTCTGGGAGACAGCGTGAATGGAGCCCAAGATCGCCAGTCTCCTATTTCTCCCCTCGTCTTTCAGGACAGCACCTGGAGAGAGCGCAGCTCCACCCACTTTTCCCAGGAAACACTGCAGTCAGTTTTTTCTTTAAAGACCGGACACTTCCACCATGGCTTCAGTTGTAGTGAACCAGGGGTGTGCTGCGCTGTCTCCAGGTGGAGAGAGTTGGGGCATACCGGTATGTAGGGGTTTATCTCTGGTGCTACAGGGGTTGATCAGAACACCTTTTGAGCCCCCACAGGAAGCGACTTTAAAAGTATGGACGCTTAAGCTGGTTCTTTTGGTAGCAATTACCTCAGCCAGAAGAATAAGTGAGTTGCAAGCTCTATCTATAATAGAACCCTTTTGTTTGATATTTCCAGACCGGGTAGTTCTGAAAACTGACCCGGGGTTCTTGCCAAAAGTCGCAACCTTTTTTCATAGGGCACAAGAGATAGTTTTACCTACTTTTTGTCCTACACCATCCAACTCTAAAGAGGAGGTTTTTCATACCCTGGATGTGAGAAGATGTTTACTCCATTATTTGGAGATTACGAGAGAGTTTAGGAAGACAAATTCTCTTTTTATTCTTTTTTCTGGATCACGTAAGGGTCATTGTGCTTCTAAAAGCACTATAGGCAGATGGCTAAGAATGGCGATCAGTGAAGCATACAAAGCTTCAGGAGCTGATCCTCCAGCAGGGGTAATGGCCCATTCAACAAGGGCAATAGCAACGTCCTGGGCGGAAAGAGCTGGGGCCTCTCCAGATCGGATCTGTAAAGCGGCCACGTGGACAAGCTTCTCCACCTTCACCCGCCACTACAGGTTGGACTTGCTATCAGCAGAGGAACAATCGTTTGGCAGGAAGGTCCTGCAGGCGGTGGTCCCACCCTAGAGTAAGTACTCTCTTATCATCTCCAGGTGCTGTCCTGAAAGACGAGGGGAGAAAAACCCTAGTTAGACTTACCGGTAATGGTATTTCTACGAGTCTTTCAGGACAGCACCGATGACCCGCCCTAATGGGTTTATAAAAATGTGGTGTTATTGTTATGTTCTGCTTATCTAATTTCAGCATGGCTGGAGGTACTCTATGAACAACTGAAGCCATGGTGGAAGTGTCCGGTCTTTAAAGAAAAAACTGACTGCAGTGTTTCCTGGGAAAAGTGGGTGGAGCTGCACTCTCTCCAGGTGCTGTCCTGAAAGACTCGTAGAAATACCGTTACCGGTAAGTCTAACTAGGGTTTTTTCCCCCTGTGATGTCCACTCCTGGATCCTCAGAGCCCCACCGCTGGACATCTAATAGGCCAGGGGTAGGTAACCTCAGCACTCCAGCTGTGGTAAACCTACAAGTCCCATGAGACATTGCAAGATCCTGATAATCACAGGCACGATTCCTCTAGGCAGAGGCATGATGGGATTTATAGTTTCACCACAGCTGGAGTGCCGAGGTTGCCTACCCCTGTAATAGGCAATGTTCACATCACACAGGCACCGACATAAACACCCAAAGAAGGACCTGAGCAGGAAGTAAACTGAAGAGATGGGGACCCATGATGTCATGTGATCATGGCTTAAACAGAACTAAACGCATCAATTTAACCAGACATCTCAAGTTTCCTGCGACTCGCGGGAGACTCCAGCATTTGACTGCGGGCTCACAGACACCCGTGAGTGTGGCGCGATCTCCTGGCTGAGCCTACACTGCCACTCTGCCTGGAGCCACACGGCAGCTCTAGCGGCCCCTGCAGCTGTACCATTCACTCCGCGGGTGGCGGATCAGATCCCTGGCATCTCTGTCATGCGAGGATTGCGGTGCGGTGTGCAGCCAGGTGTGACAGAGAGTCAGCTGTGTGTAAGCTGGCAGACAGACTCATTGTTCAACAGTCTGCAACAGTCTGCAAAGCTGAGCATCACTGTGTGTCACTCTCTCACCACATCTCTCAGCTCACTCATCATCATGTGTCACTCAGGATGATCCCACAGCAGTGGGTCACAGCACAAGTCTGAGCAGGGGCCAGATTCTCTCCACAGGGGCCATTTTCTCAGCAGGTGACGTCCACAGGGACCATACTTAGCAGGTGTCCACAGGGGCCATCAGCAATTTTTATTTTTTTATATATATACATTTGTTACAACAGCCTGGTGCCAGAGTTCCTACACAGTCAAAGCCAGGGTTATCAGTGGCAGTGCAGAACCATCATGGCAAAGTAAAAAAAAAAGAAGTTCAAAACGCACTTCACCCCAGACTACACTAAAGTGTAGTGAAAATTGTAATATAACTGCGCTAACCCTGTAAAAAATGGAAACACCAGAGCTGCTACACAGGAATGTGACAAATATTTAATAAGGTGGTGTGAAAAAACTGCTCCAAGCCACCTGTGGATTGCAGTGAGTTTACGTGGTGTACCTATTGGATTTATCGCCCTTCCGGTTTGGTGGACACTGCGGAGGTTGTTCGAGCCAAGAGGAGATGTCATCCGAGATCTGAGGTCCCCATTTCTATCTGGGAGAGCCATCTAT
This sequence comes from Lithobates clamitans, assembly GCA_037952925.1. Classification (NCBI taxonomy): domain Eukaryota; kingdom Metazoa; phylum Chordata; class Amphibia; order Anura; family Ranidae; genus Lithobates; species Lithobates clamitans. The sequence continues at coordinate 329,131 of JBBGZY010000382.1, read as the reverse complement.
CTGGATTTCCAAGCTTGACTGATTCGGTGTCGCTGACATTCGGATCCACTTGCTCCGGTAAGAGTGTTTAATCTCTTTCACCTTAAGGATTCACCAGTCTTGGAATTATATTATATGTTGGAAGATCTTCACTTCACAGTTGGACTTCTCATTTTTGCTTCATAGAATTGAATTTCACTATGGGACTGTAATCCCATTTGCATTATTTTTTCACAATTTTCCATGTATTGGTTGGACTTTAATATTCACCAATTTTTGAACACTTTTATGTTTTGGTATTATATGTGTTTATAATATACCACTTTGTCACAGCGCTACATTTTTTCACACTACACTAAAGTGTACCCGTGCATAATAGTGGCAAAAAAACAATGACGGCGTAGCTCGCTGCACTGTTTGCAGCAGTGAATTCTCCATAGCCCATGGTGGGTTAAATGACTGTAAAAGACATATTGAGGTGAGTGTGACACAACGTTATCTTTTAAAGTATTATTTTATTATAGCATTATATTATTAATTATCTTTAACCACTTACCCACTGGGCACTTAAACCCCCTTCCTAACCAGACCAATTTTCAGCTTTCGGTGCTCTCACACTTTGAATGACAATTACTCAGTCATGCAACACTGTACCCATTTGATATGTTTGTCCTTTTTTTCCACACAAATAGAGCTTTCTTTTGGTGGTATTTAATCACTGCTGGGTTTTTTATTTTTTGCACTATAAATCAAAAAAGACTGAAAATTCGTTAAAAAAAAAAAAAAATTATTTGTTTCTGTTAAAATTTATTGCAGAGTATTGCAGAGTATTGCAGAGTATTGCAGAGTATTGCAGAGTATTGCAGAGTATTGCCATAGTATTGCCATAGTATTGCCATAGTATTGCCATAGTATTGCAGAGTATTGCCACAGAGTATTGCTATGGGCACTGAGCAGCGCTGTGGGCTGGATCTGTAGTGCCCACAGCACTGCAAACTATCTCTCCCTCTCTCCTCTCACACTGTAGCGATTGGTACAGAGAGGGGAGGGAGGAGCCGGCATCATGACATTTTGTTGTTTTGTTTGTTTACAAGTGATGCTCCGTCATTTGATAGAGCGATCACATGGTAAGCGGCCGATATCAGCAGCAATTTACCATGATCCGTGATGGATGTTCCCGGGGGCGCGCGAGAGCGCGATTCTGTGAGGACGTCCATGGACGCCCACCCAGAATAAGTCAACCGCGCTGTAGCCGTCTTAAGGCTATGGCCCAGTCGGCATGTGGTTAAAGTATTATTTTACTATAGTATTTTATTCCGGGGGGGGGGGGGGGGGGTTGGGGGGTTGTCGGCACGGAGCGTGACCTCCCTGAAATTAGTTTTTGTAGGTTGGGATTTCTGTTTAACGGTTTTCCAAGGCATGCCTTGAAAGATAACTATTAGGCTACTTTCACACTGAGGTGCTTTACAGGCGCTATAGCGCTAAAAACAGCGCCTGCAAATCGCCTGTAAAAGCGCTTTTCCTGTCACTCCAATATGAAAGCCCGAGAGAGCGATGCACTGGCAAGACGCTAAAAAAAGTCCTGCAAGCAGTATCTTTGAGGCAGTTTAGGAGTGGTGTATTGAAATCAATTAGCAGCGCTTTTAACCCTTTTTTGGCCGCTAGTGGGGATTAAAAGCTCCCAGCAAGCAGCTGAAAAGCGCAGCTAAAATGACGGTAACGCGCCGCTAAAAATAGCGGCGATTTACCGCCGACACCCCAGCACCTGTGAAAAGTGTGAAAGTTCCCTTACGGTTACTAATGTGCTTAGCTCTAAACTGAACTTTCCAGGTGCAAAGGGTAGAACCTGTACTAAAGTAATGGCAAACTGTTCACAACGACCCAGTGGGAGGAGGCCCAACCGGGAACACTCATGGATACCAACAGCGTGTAGCAAGGCAGGTTATAGCCGCACTGACAGCGTCTGTCTGGAGGGGCCGGATGCGACCTGGCTGTTCCAAACCCAAAAAGGAAGGTGTCCGTGCAGAGCCCTAAGCTTTCCCTACTCAACTGGAACTGTTCTCTGACGATAATACTGTCCTTGACAGATAGGTGACCTGTCCCTACACTACCCCCAGGCGAATGCACGCCAAACCCAGGGGCCAGGAACTTAAATAGACTTTGCCACACCTAAGATGGCTGCCACAGTCACATGGGCAACCAGAATCCAATCAGATTGCTGCCCCAGTGACTCAGGAAACCATGGGGGAACCATGGCCCTCATGACTTCCTCTCCCTCTGCATTGCCAATGCAGTTGAGCGCCACCTGCAGTGAAGACAACAAACTGCACCTGCCTACAAGTATAAAGGGGATTAGCACTGGCCATGCCTGTCCCCAGCCTAGGTATCATCTTATTTCTCCGTGATTGACAGTGAGTGTGTGTTAGAGAAAGGATGTAAGCAGGCTGTGTAGAAACATGCCTGCAGGTCTGAGGAAAGACAGTGTGGTCTCACTACTAGCTAGGAGACTAAATAACTTTTTTTGGACCATGATTACTCAACCCTTTTAGGGAACCTCTTGATTTGTTTTGGTTCTGTCTACTGCAACACTGATGAATAAACACAGGTAGCAAGCCCTTAAACACACTTCACTACGAGCTCTCTGCTTGAAGTTGATCCCCCACAAGGGTATTTAGTTCTGATTAAGGCCCCTTTCACACTGCCACGACTCCAAATTCGCACGATTTTGCTGCAATTTTACTGGGATTTTGCGGCGATTTCAGGGACTGCCTGTGTAAACTTGAGGTCTATGGACCTCAACTCGATTCAAATTCGGACCAAAGTAGTACAGGGACTACGTCCCTGGTTCACACTGGAGCGTTTTGACTAGGGTGACCACGCGTTCCGGGTTGCCTGGAAAAGTCCCGCATCTTGGAGGTCTGTTCTGGGTCCCGGGTCCTGGGCACCTTCATTCCGGGACAATACAGTGTCCCGGAATGAAATTGACACGGCCGATGCAGCCGTTCGCGATTCTGTGGCCATGTCTGTCTGTCTCCCCTTCCTGCTCTCCCACCCCACCAACGATTTCATCCTATCAGCACAGAGCAAGGGGACGGGAGGAGCTGGAGATCTGCACAGACAGCAGGATTGGCAGAGACTTTTCATAACAGCTCCTCCCGCCCTCTGCTCTGCTCTGCTGATAGGCAGGGTTGTCTTTGCCCTCAAGGTAGTAGAGGGTGGAGTAGGGGTAGGGCTGGCAGCCGGGTAGTAGTAAGGTGGATGTAGGTCTGGCTCCCTGTCAGACGAGCAGTGTACAGTGGATCCCGGTGATGGATGCTCTGGCACTGCTCATCTCTCATGACTGAAATGGGGGCGGGGCGCTGCCTGTGTCCCCGAGTCCCTCCTGTGCTTCCCAGTCCTCGGGTCCCGCCTTCTCGGTGCTCGCTCACCCCCAGCTGCTCCCTCCCCGATCGTCTCCCCCAGCTCTGATCCAGGTCTGACCGTTCCAGGCTATCAATGTCCAGGGCCCCCTCTGACACTGTCCTCTGCCTTCTACTCCTCCATTGAACCCTGTGTGGGAGCCCTCTCTTCTTCCTGTACCTCCCATCTACCCTGCACCCCTCACCCCTCTACTCTACTGAACCCTGCCCCCAACCCATAGTACCTTGCACCCCTCCACAGAACCCTGCCCCCAACCCATAGTACCCTGCAACCCTCCACAGAACACTTCCCCCAACCCATAGTACCCTGCACCCCTCTAAAGAACCCTGCCCCAACCCATGGTACCCTGCACCCCTCTACAGAACCCTGCCCCCAACCCATAGTACCCTGCAACCCTCCACAGAACCCTGCCCCCAACCCATAGTACCCTGCACCCCTCCACAGAACCCTGTCCCCAACCCATCATACCCTGCACCCCTCTACAGAATCCTGCCCCCAACCCATAGTACCCTGCACCCCTCCAAAGAACCCTGTCCCCAACCCATAGTACCCTGCACCCCTCTATAGAACCCTGCAGCCCTCACTCTACACCCCGCCCCCAACCCATAGTACCCTGCACCCCTCCACAGAACCCTGCCCCCAACCCATAGTACCCTGCACCCCTCTACAGAACCCTGTAGCCCTCACTATACACCCTGCCCCCAACCCATAGTACACCCCTCTATAGAACCCTGCACCCTTCACTATACACCCTCACTTTTGGCTGGCACATGACACTGCATTTGGTGGCAGGCTATAGGTGGCAAGTGGCACACTGCATCTGGTGGCAGGTTATAGGTATAGGTGGCAAGTGGCACACTGCATCTGGTGGCAGGCTACGGGTGGCAAGCGACAAACTGCATTGGATGGCAAGTGACACACTGTATCTGGCAGCAGACGACGGTGGCAAGTGACAAGCTGCATCTGAGGGCAGGCAATGGTGGCATGCTGTATCTGGTGGCAAGTGACAAGCTTAGGGTTCCCACTGATTCTGCATTATGGTGAGTTGAACTATTTCATTATATACAATATAGTAATAGAAACAATGTGATTTGATCATCCTGACACCTTATCAAGCATGGTGTCGGGATGATTTAAGTGCTAACATCAGCCATTCACCCGACAAATCACCCGTCGCTGAATTCCCCGTCAACCCAGAGACTACATTCCCCCCTTCCACGAAACTGGTCCCCCATGCAAAAAAGGTTGGGGGCCGCTGTTCTAAAGTAACTTCACTTCTTCCTAGCGTTCTATGATAGAGATAGCCATGCAGGAGGGAAATGAGTGACAGATTCCATCGTCGGCGAGGGTTTTGAAATCATATTTTTTTGGGAAGAGGGGGTGTCCCTGAATGGCAGTTTGGAAATGTGGTCAGCCTAGTGCGCACACCAGACCTAGAACTGTCTGATCATGTAGTAGGTACCTGATCTGGCGCAGAGCGGCCACCCTGCCGCAGTACATCTACACGCATCTCACCTGTTCTAGCTCCCCCACCCTTAAACACTTACACGGTGGGCGGATGCTAAACGGTAAAACCTGATTGCGTTCCCGATGATGTATTCTACTTTATCCAAAATGCTATTTATTGTGTTTGCTTGATTAGCTTTGTTTTGTTTACCCAGGAATTTATCTGGCCACTATCACTTTTCCTCGATTGGCTGGATGTGGTGTGCTGACCTGATTTCCCTTGGTGGGCGTGTGACTCCCCCGGGGGCGGGGGACAGGGGGGCTGGTTGCCCTGGATCCCGCTTTCTCCCCCTATTTCAATCCGGCCTTGTCTCTGACAGTGCGCTTGTACAGGATCCATTGCAGGGGAATTGACCTGGTGATGTCACACACCGGGGGGGGGGGGGAATTTATTGTGTGACGGATGGGACTCCCCTCTGCTGTGGTTGGTGTCAGGGGGGATGCCAGACCTCCACTCAGGTGGGTACATTTGTGACCATTAGGTGCTCTCTGGTATATGATTATGTATGTGCCCTCCATCGTTTCTACTCCTTCTGTTACCTTTGTGGGAGGGAGTGACTTCCAAACCACCAATCACTTCTGTCAGCCTGCTGTAAACCAATGGTTGCTGTTTATTTCCCTTTGTTTATACCTTCTTCCATGCTGGGACCTGTAGTCCCTTGATGTAAATAAGACTATCCCTATGTAGTGGGTTGTGGTATATACCTGTATATGCTTGATGGTGACCTCGTTATTACTATGTTTATAGTCGGTTATATTTTTAGGACAATCATTCCATTTCTATGGCCTCGTCATAGCCAGGCACTTCCTACACTTTGGGAACAACCACGGCGTTTGATCCGCCCTTCTGAGGAGGTCACCTGTTTTTACCCCCCCCCCCCCTCACTTCATATTAGAAACCTAGAAAAGTAACGGCAGAAAAAGACAGAGTACTCCATCGAGTCTGCCCATTTTTTATTTTTTTTTGGGGGGGGGGGGGTTTATTACCAATTCGGCCCTGGAAAGTTTACCTCCCTTCCTGACCAGGCCATTTTTTGTGATACAGCACTGCATCGCTTTAACTGACAATTGCACAGTCGTGCGACGTTGTACCCAAACAAAATTGATGTCCTTTTTTCCCCACAAATAGAGCTTTCTTTTGGTGGTATTTGATCACCTCTTGTTTGGTTTTTAATTTTTTGCGCTATAAACAAAAAAAGAGCGGCAATTAAAAAAAAAACACAATATTTTTTACTTTTGCTATGATAAATATCCCTCAATTTAAAAAAAACAAAAACAAATTTCTTCCTCGGTTTAGACCGATATGTATTCTGCTACATATTTTTAGTAAAAAAAATCGCAATAAGCCTATATTGATTGGTTTGCTTAAAAGTTATAGCGTACAAAATAGGGGATAGATTAACGGCATATTTTTTTTTTTTTACTAGTAATGGCGGTGATCAGCGATTTTTATCGGGACTGAGACAATGCGGTGGATAGATCGGACACTTCTGACACTATTTTGGGACCATTGACATTTATACAGCGATCAGAGCTAAAAATAGCCACTGATTATTGTATAAATGTCACTGGTAGGGAATAGGGTTAACACTAGGGGGCGATCAAGGGTTTAAATGTGTGTTCCTTAGGTGTGTTCTAACTGTGGTGGGATGGGACTGCCTGGGGGAGGAGACTGGTATATACTAGGAACACATGATCCATCCCCTCTCCCCTGCCAGACGGTGGATTTGTGTGTTTACACACACAGATCCTTGTTCTGGCTCTGTCAGGAATGATCGCGGGTGCCCAGGGGACATCGCGAGGACCAGGCATGCTCATCGGCTCCTCCGTACCGCGGCGGGCGCCCCCTATACCCCTTAAAGCAGCCCATTGAAAACGATGTGGCAGCGCGGTAGCGTCGCAAACCCACCGGCAAAGCGCGGCTGCGGCAGTTTTAACCATTTTTCGGCCGCTAGCGGGGGTTAGAACCGCTAGCGGCCGAATAGCGCCGCTAAAATGCCGGCGCCTGCCTGCCCCAGTGTGAAAGTAACCTTATAGAATGACATGTATCTCTATTGTACTGAGCAGGGATGAGCTTACCTTTGTCCTGAACCAGGTTGAACCCAGAAGTTGGCTGGGTAGGGCAGAGCAAGATTTCTACTGAAAGGAGAAGAATCAGCATACGGGGCACATCATACCAAACTGAAAGTTTAAGTCCCTCGTGCTGATTTTTCTGTTTGTAAATTCAGGTCAATCTAGGCTTTAAGGCCTTCATGTGAGCATTCAGCCAAGGGCAAAAAAAATAATAAAAAATAATAATAAATACATATACATGTACTGCATGTGTGTATATATATATATATATATATATATATATATATATATATATATATATATATATATATATATATATATATATATATATATATATATATATATATATATATATATATATATATACACAGTAATACCTCAGATTGCGAGTAATACGGTTAAGGAGTGTTTTAAAAATCCTGACTCGGTTTGCGAGCCTTGTCTCAAAAAACAAGCAGGATTCAAGCCTCTGCGGAGTGCAGTACCACATTTGGCCAGAGGTGCGGGGGTGCTGGTGACACTCAGAGCCGCTCAGATGCACTCAGAGCCACTCGGAAACACTCTGCTCCTGAGTGTTTCCGAGCTTCTCTGAATGTTTCCGAGTGCATCCGAGCGGCTCAGAGCGGTTTCCAAGTGTCTCTGGCTCTCCCCCCCACCTCTGGACACATTCGGTAAACAAATTATCTGAGTCTCCATTAACTATGGGGAAACTCGCTTTGATATACGAGTGCTTTAGATTACAAGCATTCTTCTGGAACGAATTATGCTCTTAATCCAAGGTACCACTGAGTGTATGTATAGATATATATATTTACATGACTTTTTTTCAGCGGGAACGCGGGGGAACGCAGTTCCAGCACCCCCAGCACTGAATGTATGTAATAGCATGGGGTGTGGGGTGTGCTGGAGGGTCTATTGATGATGGCTGCTGGGGATCTATTGTCACTGGTGGGATCTGATTTTGTGTGAGGGTCTATTGTTGCTGATGGGGAATCTATTGTTGCTGGGGGGTCTTATGTTGCTGGAAAGGATCTACTGTTGAGGGAGAGGTCTATTTTTATTGGCTGCTGGAGGATCTATTGATGCTGGCTGCTGGGAAATCTGTTGTTGCTGCTGGGGGGGGTCTAATGTTGCTTGGGTGGATATTTTGTTACTGGGTGTGATATTTTGTTGTGGGTGGTTCACTGTTGCTGCAGGGAATCTATTGTTGTTGGGGTGGAGTCCATTGTTGCTGGGGGAGTCTATTGTTGTGGGGATCTATTGCTGGGATTCTTTTCCTGGCTGCAGGGGATCTATTTTACTGCTTTTCTTTTTATCATTAACATGTTCCATACAAATGATTTAGCACCACAAAATGATACTTGGTCTCTAAAAAGGGCAGTACTGGTAGGTGAGTAGGGGGTGGAATCAAGGGACGGTGGTCAGAGGTGGCTATGGGGCAGAGACAAGGGGTGACTCGGACAGGGGGAGTTCCTGCACCTATTCTCAGAGAAAAAAAGCCCTGTATATTTATATATATCTATAGATATATATCTATAGATATCTATAGATATATATCACTAAATACAACATATATTAAAAAAATAATATAAAATAAAAAATAATATCAAAAATAAACTGGGTTCCGGTCTGAACACGAAAGTCAGCTGCCTTCCCTTACATCAGGGTCCCCATTAGATTGCCTTCTACATCAGGGTCCCTATAAGCGTCCCCTCTACATCAGAATCCACAGAAGAGTCCCTCCCCTACTTTAGAGTTGTCAATACAGTCCCCGCCCCCTTTAAATCAATGTCCCCATTGGAGTCACCCCTTATATCAAAGTGGCCATTAAAATCCACCCCTATCTCAGAGTCCCCCCTTACATAGGGGTCCCCTCCTTACATCAAGGTCCCCATCATAGTCTCCCTTTCATCAGAATCCCCCCTTATATCAAGGTCCCCACCACCTCTTACATTAAGGCCCTGATTGGAGTCCCACCTTTACATTAGGGTCCCCAGCAGAGTCCCTCCTGACAGAGTCAGGGTGCAGGGATGGGGGGAGGATGAGGCAGAGGCAGCCATTGCTAAGCTTAATTCTTAAAAGTGTTGCAGGCCGGGCGGGCCGTAGCTTGGAGACCCCTGCTCTAGAGTTCAACCTTAATAAATTTATTTTTTTTTTCTAAATAATGTGTCCCCTCTTTGCTGTGTCAAACGGCAGAACGTAGGTTCTTTTTGTAAACCTTATCACTTTATTGGTGCAATGAATACATGTTTCCATCGTTCCCTTGGTATCATCTCTGTGGTTTAGAATTCCTAATAAAACACATTCTGGAATAATTTGGGCCTGATTATTATGCAAAAAGTGCCATTTTTTTTACAGAATTTTACAGAAACTTCCTGTCTTATGTGGACAGGAAGTGATGGGAAATCTCTACAATAAGGACATGGTCAAAAGCGGTGAGTTAGAATGATTGGAAATATATTTATTGCTTACGTGCATATTTGTTCTGGGTTAGTAATTTAGAGTAGTGAAGGAAGGGGACCCGCATGTTTTCATTTTTATTTTTTTCAATTTATATATTTTTAATAGAGTTACCTGCAGTTTCCACCCTGGCCTCAAGATGGCACTACATGATGTGGGGGATGGTGGGGAATCAGTATAAAAGAGGGTGCAGCACATTACACATGGGGCTATTGGGGGGGGGGGTGAGCGCTCAGATAGTCATTTGAACCTTTTCACTGTTGGCGATTTATGCTGATTTCTGCTCTCCCAGCATTCCATAGTTTGTGAAATGATGAAGGCCCCAGTCACACCTCTGACATACACCTGGATGGAAAAACACCCAACAAGCATAGCGCCCCCCCCCCCCCCCGATTGATTTCATTGCATTGCCCTATGCCCCACAAGCGTGACACAAGTAGCTCATGGCACGTTCCGCTTTGTTTTATTTCCCACGCATTTTGCCATATTTGTTGTATTGGGGTCTCACGTTTGGGGGGACATTTACAATAAATGGCACTACAAGCATGAGGCACATATTTTTGCATGTTCCGGGATTACGTGGCATTTCTGTGCACATTACCGGAATGCGCAGATGTGACCGGAGACTGATATGGTGGAAAGTTGTCACCGCGGCATGCCATGTTCCGCCATATTTCTATTTTTTATCGGTGACCACCATACAAACACTTATTTTTAGAAGCGGGCAGACATGTGTAAAGTGCGCATGTTTTCTTTGGATGGAAATGTTGGAGGAAAGTTCTTTCTCTCCTTTACTCCTGAGTATGAAGAGCTGTAAAATGTGCTGTGAATGTGAGCAGACAGGGAATGTCTATGGCTCTGGTCAATGAATACTGGACCTTCCTAAGATGATTCCCCGCAAACCTTCTTAAAGCTGCAGAAGATGGAAGGAAAATGGGGGGGGGGGCACATTTTCTTAGAGGGGGCTCCCCACAATTTCTGGGTTATGGGGGTCTCACGGTTGCTATGGAGGTAAAGGGTCTCGCTGTGTAATTGGTGTCTCCACAGAGGGCCTTACAAGCCCAGGGGACCCCCGCCACCAACAAACCTGTCCAGGGGGTTGGCAGGAAACCTGCAGGTATCGGCAACAGAGAAGAGGAGTCTGCAGAGCCAATCTAACAGGTAGGCCATGTGATAATGATTAGTCAGTACAGGAGACTTTGCAGCTGTGCTCAGTCATCTATTTCCATCCACCAGTCCCTGCCCCCAAGGAGCTTAAATCTAATCTCCCTAACTCACATTCATACACTTACTAGGGCCATAGTACCTCCCAGCATGTCTTTGTAGTGTAGGAGGAAACCGGAGTCCCCGGAGGAAACCCATGCAGGCGCAGGGAGAACATGCAAACTCCAGGCAGGTGGCGCTATGGTTGGGAATTGAACCGACGACCCAAAGACAAGCAGTTACTCATTGGGCCATTTTATATTTAAATGTCATTTTATTAAAAATCCAAAAGAGAGAAATGAGAGTGAAAAGAGAATAGTTTGTATAGAGAGGGAAGATGGTGGGAGGAACGGCGGTGCTGGGGGAACTACTTGGAGGATATTAATGGATAGAAATCTGCTGATGGAGCTGGTACCGGTCTGGGCACTGGAATGTGGAAGCATATACATTGTGGGAGGAACTACTAAAGGGGATTTATCAATAAAAGCGTGTTGTCCGATGACCTTGTCATTTCCTTTTTGGGCGATTGGTGCAAATCCATTGAGGGGAGAATATATCTATTGGATGAAGAAATGCTGATTTGGTGGTTTTTGGTGATAGAATAACGTGTGATTGGCCCAGAGGTCCTCAGGGTTCTGGGGGGAGGGGCATTAGCACAATCACTGGCGGAAGGGTTGCCACCTATCCCGGATTCCCCCAGACAGTTCCGATTTGCAATCATGCGTCCGGGTTCCAGACTGCCTGAAACCCGGACACATTTTTCAGACTTGACTATGGCTTCCCAGCAGGATTGCTGACTTCATTTGTCTAAGCTGAGTGTCTGTTACACTCTCTTTCATGCTGCCCAAAGCCAGCACTAACAATCCCCCCCCCCCTAAAAAACACACACACGCACACAGAGAGGGCTCGATCTGCACCTCTTCCTACCGCCCCTACTTCTCTGTGTCTACCCACACTCCAATCCCTGGCAGTGTGCCTCAGAAAAGGAAAGTGGGGGCCAGAAATTTGAAGTCCAGCAGCCTCAGATACATCTAGATGAGAGGTGCTGACTGCCAAGGGGTGGGTGAAATCACCATCCATCCCTGTCTGTGACTGAAGTCTACCCCCCCCCCTTCTCTCTCCTGCCTCTGAGTGAGTCTACTAAGGTAAATCAGGGTTCTCAGGTCACCCCTTATATCACAGTTCCCCTTTACACCAAAGGCCACAGTGTTCCCGCTTACATCAGAGTCTTCTTCGTACATCAGCGTTCTTAGTGTTCTCCCTTAAATTAGAGTTCCCAGAGCATCCCTTATATCAGAGTTTGCAGAGTCCCCCCTTACAGTCAAAGGGAACTCTGCAAGTTCAGATGTAAAATGTACAGTGAAGGAGAACTCTGTGGACTCTGATGTAAAGGGGGGCTCTTTTTATTAACTTCATATGATTAGAAATGTTTTTATTCACAAAATATATGTATTAAAAAAAATTGCTGTGCGCCGCTAAAGTGTTCGGGTTTGACTTGAAGGAAAGGTGGCAACCCTAACTGGTGGGGGAGCACTTTTTATATTGAATTTTAAGGATAAAAGCACGGGGGATGGGATGACGAGTGATGAATACAATAACACAGAATTTTGTGGATGAACATTTTCAAGGACTGTTTTTTTTTTTTTTCTTTTACGTTTATAACAAATCTGGATATTGATTTCATGATGTAAAGTGTTGTATCCCGTGTTTTATCTTCATATGTCTTTCACAAATGTGGATATTTAGGATCTATTGTATGGTGGTGAATGATATGGAAATGACACAACTAGATATTGTTGGTAATATAGATCAGCAGTTAGTAGTGAGGAGGATCAGCACCGACTTTATTTTGCTTTTTTTTTATTAATATATTTATGCCGTCAATTTTACAGCAACAGTGTTTATCTTTTTAGCTGATATCTCATGTAGAGGCCCCCTATATTTCCTTCTAAATCTAAACAACCTTGTTGTCATAGCAACCGGTTTGTTTACTTGTTTACAGACCTAGAAAAGGTTTGTCAGCTAAAAGGTAAACAAGGTTGTTGTCATAGCAACCGGTTTGTTTACTTGTTTACAAATCTGAGCTGTAAAACAGACAGCTGGGAGGATGTGTTTTTTCTTTTACAACTCAGGTTTGTAAACAAGTAAACAACATGTTTACAAACCTGCAACCCTCCACAGAACCCTGCCCTCAACCCATGGTACCCTGCACCCCTCTACAGAACCCTGCCCCCAACCCATGGTACCCTGCACCCGTCTACAGAACCCTGCCCCAACTCATAGTACCTTGCACCCCTCTACAGAACCCTGCCCCCAACCCATGGTACCCTGCACCCGTCTACAGAACCCTGCCCCAACTCATAGTACCTTGCACCCCTCTACAGAACCCTGTCATCGGCGCATGCACTCTGAAGGAACGGCCGCCCATGCCGTTTCTTCAGGAGCATGTGCCGCGATGGCATTACCTGGCTCCGGCCAGTTACAGAGCCGGAGTTCGCAGCCCCGCAAGGAAGACGGGGGAAGATGGATGCGGGCTTTGTTTGCAGGTAGTTGTCACATAATTTGCTAGTATGCGATGCATACTAGCACATTATGCCTTTAGTTTGCAGGGAATAAAAAAAAAACAGAGTTTACTTCCTCTTTAAAAAATAGTTTGGCAGTGGAAAAGTATAGTATAAAAAAACAAAACAAAAGCAAGTCCTTAAACACCTACAGTTCCCCAACCCTGTACATTCCTGCTACATTCTGTAGAGGAAACTAAGCTGCAGAGACTCTCCTTAGCTTCACATGAAGCCGGTCACATGACACTGACACTGCCTAAGGTCCTCCAACCAAGGGACGGCGGAAGCTTAGCCCGGAGTGTCTCCATGACAACATGTAAACAAGCAGCGTCCATACACTGAAGGCTCCTCTGTACATTGCAAGGTAAGATGTGTATGAAGGATTATCGCAGGTAGCTCACTATGGCTGCAAAGCCTGATAATATGGGTATGCTCATATCTAATTCTTTCCTAACTTTACTGCTGTAGAACAAACCCCTCACCAGTGTTTTAGGCAAACCTAATTGTTGGAATCATCTCTAAGGGAAACCAAAAGGACCAGTTTTAGAATGTTACCTAAATGTTGCCTCCTTTTAAATGTTTTTTTTTATTTTTTTTAACATTTTAAATGTGTTAAGGCAATCTAAAATAACCTGATTTATTTTGTCTATTAAAGTGGTATTACATTCAAAGCTAAAAGTGTAATATATTGCAGTTTACCAATCATTAGATGTCATGATTGCATTGGTTTCTTGCCAGTTCACACCACAAAAACACACTCCAGATCAGTTCCGGATGCGTTTCTGCATGCGCGTTTTTGATGCATTTAGAGATGCATTCCATGTGCTTTTTTTTCTTCTTTCTTCCTGTTTTTTTCCCAGTGCGTTTCAGTGTGTTTTTGATACATTTTACAGTGCAGGAAAAATGCAGCATGTTCTACTTTTTTTCTGGAACTGGAAAGCCTGGAACTGACTGCACTGGAGGGAATTATGCCATTGGAAACCATATAACCTACTTTCCATGCGTTTTTGATGCAGAACAAAAACACACTGGACTGCATGTGATGTGAACTGGCCCTTAGGCTTTTATTTATCTGGTGATCTAACCAGTAACACACCCACCCCTTGTATTAGTGAAAAAATGGGGTGTATGGCGCTACCCTAATTCTATCAAAATAGGGATAAACAGAAAATGTTAATGGGAGCAATCTCCCTAATGTGCAAAAAAGTGATGTGCCCCCTTACCTAATTGATAGTGCTATAGAGAATATAAATAGATATGAATATCCTAGACTTATCCACACAAAAGATATATGGTCACAAGAAAATTCATATATATGTGTATATAAAGGTAAAAAGTTATAAAAAAAAAATATATATAACAATATATATAATTAATTATATATAACCGTGATGTACATAAAATTCTGATCAGACAATAATTATAAAAGTGCTGTGAAGTCCAAAACTCAATGTGAGAAATTCCAAAAAAATGACAAAAAAATATAATAAATAAGAATAAAAATATATTCAAATTGATCAAAGTCAGTCAAAATGTTCTTGGTGACTCTTGTGCTCAGCAATCCAGGTGACTTGTGTGCCTTCCCTTTTGGGTCCCCACTTACCAGCTCCTGTTACCCCTGCAGGGGTGATAGGCATGTGTGGTTATCCGTGAGTAATGTCAGCAATTCATCCGTGGCCCGTCAAGCCTCTGCAGCTTACTCCACCAGCTCAAATCATCCAGATCGATCCTCCAGTGCCCGTATCAGAATATAATGAACAGCAGATTCCCAAGGAATGGTCCTTATGGGAGAAATAAAGCTCCCATGGTGTAGTATTCAAAAATAATTTATTTAAAAACAAGATATTCCCATACAATGGGACAAAAAACAAAGAAAAGTACTACAAAGAAAAGACAGCAAAGCCTATAGGAAGCCGGTACGCGGCGTGCGTTCCACCTGCGCTCCAGGCTCCCTACTTCCTTGCTGGAAATGACATGAGTGCGTGGCCACGTCTTACGTGTTTCGTCATTGGACGTTCTCAAAGACGCCTAGCGTGATGTGATGATGCCAGCTGTAAATGTGTATAAATAGCATAGCAAGCAACTGGAAAATTCCCACTGGTAAATACAAAGCCTGAATAGGTCAGATGTTCCCTAAGACATCTCTATCTGACTCCAAAGAAATCTTTATTTTTCCTGTTGTTTTACTTGTTACATAACATAATATGTAGTCTTAAAATGGTAAGCAGAGGTTTCCATCATATTCCAAACCTGATATATTTGCACGTGCATAAAGGGAGCATATAAAAGGGAGTAAGGGATTTGGCAGGAGGAACCACTGAGTCCATCAGGGAACCAGGACATTGATGTTCCCAACAGTGTTGGTTTCTGAGGAAATTTAGAGGAGTATTGCTCTTCAAGGGAGAGGTGTTCATGGCATGAGCTTGTGCAGGGACAGCTTTTTTGGCTTTTTTGTATTTGTTTTTTTCTTGACAGGGTCTCTTAAAGCAAGTGCTAGCAGATATTTCATCCATGGGCCATAAGTATCGAAATGCATTTGAATAATGATTTTTATCTTATTAAAGTCGCTAAAAGACTTTCTCCAATAAATCTTGTAGCATTTATGCAGCCAGTTGAGTTTAACATTACCGTTAGTGCATTGCAGTGCTACACTTTATCTGCATACTGTATATCTATACACAGTGAATATGTGTTTGTAGTTGGGTAGTAATGGAATGTAGGAGCCGAACCCAAGAATTGCTTTTGCACATGAACCTTTGTTGACTAGTGGCTTCTTGCACTCTTTGGACATGTTGGTGACCCCTAAGATCTCTTGTATTGTGTCATAGGTCTTTTGTGATGCATATGGTAAAAAAAAGCCTTGCTTCTGTTGGCACCACACTATTTACCATATCTTTTATGATTTAGCCTCAACCGTCAACCCTGTTTGGTTTATTTTTTTGCCTTTTTGCAGTTTGGCTCTTAACTTTATTTGTTTCCCACCAGCTACCGTAATTATGATATAAAAGTATGGCATTTTTAATGGACTCTGATCTATTTATTAAAATATTTGTTTTTCTTCATCAGAATGTCGCATACTCAGGCTGAAAGTGTGATAAAAAATATTATACGGGAAATTGCTCAAGAATGTGCAGAAAAAGGGCACACTGTATCTGAAACCATGGTAGCTTTTATGGTAAGCTATACCTGTGTTTGGTTTCTGCAGTCAAAATAACTTTATTTTGGCAAAGTTTTTTATTTTGCATAATTAAAATGGAACTCCAAGCAAATAGCTGACTGCACAGTTGAAATACATATACTGTATGTGACCTTTTTTTAACCGGCCAAAGGATTCATGTCCTTGTTCTGGCTGTCTTGTGATTTATGCACTCCAGTCAGAGATCACCAGAAATACAACCCTGTCCAGGATCCAGGCAATGAAGCACTGATGACTTTCCTCTGATATCCCCTCCTGTAAACATATTAATGATGTTAAATAGCAGTGTGCAATGTATTAATAGATTAACAACTTGCTGCCCGCCCACAGTACATTTACTGTGAGCGGGCAGCACAGGCAGGCACTGCGTCATACCCATTTGTTGCGGTGTACTTCCTGGTTTTCGGTCCTGCGCGCAAGCCCCCTGACGACCTGTGCTGTGACTGGAAACCGTACGAATTTGTCAGTAGGTTACAGTCAAACATTTAGATCAGTGGTCCCCAAACTGCGGTCTGGGGGCTGAACGTGGCCCTTTCCTTGCTTTTATCTGGACTTTAGGGCAACATTTCATCCTCTGTCACCAACACTGGGGTGTAATTCCCCCCCCCCCCTTGACACCTACAAAGGAACACAATTCCTCCCAATGATGGGGCACAGTTTCTCCCAGTGACACCAACGATGGGGCATGACTCTTCCAACCCAATAACACAAACAATGGGGCTAGGGCTGCAACCTCATCCCTTTAAACCCGAACACATATGAATTACACAGGTTCTGAGGCTAATTTAATGCAGATAAGGCACCAATTGAGTTTAATTACCACCTTAATCAACCACAAAACCTGTGTAATTAATATGTGTTCGGGTTTAAATGGATGAGGTGGCAACCCTAGATGGGGCACAATTCCTCTCACTGACACCAAAAAGTGGCCATTTGTTTATGCCCACTGACGCCGGGACAATTTCTACTTCCAATGGCCACAGTCCGGCCCCCCTAAAGTCTTGGTTTTTGTAAACACAGGCTCTGGCTGGATTTCCCTCTGCCATTCAGAAATAAAAGCAAGGAGAGAAACTCAGCCAGATCAGTGAGTAAAAGCAGCACACATACACTTGCATTCACTTGTTAGTTAAACAATCAACCCCTTGATTACCCTCCTAATCACCCTTGTCAACCAACCAGTGCCATTAATACAATGTCAGTGTACAACTGGAGCTTACGTTTGGTATTGTGTTTTCAACTGTTGCTCTCTATTACTTTTATTTTATTTTCATTTTTTTGTGTTTGCTTTTGACATTCTTTAGGTAAAGGCTATAGTATTAGACACAAGAAATGGCTTTAATGTGGATCGAGTTCTCACAAAGAATGATGTACAAAAGCTCATTAAGGTAACAACTGTAGCAGTTATATATATTCTTTTTTAGATAACACGTATTTCTTTGGTCAGAGTGACTATATTGTGGTTTTGTGTAAATTTCATTCTTTATTATGGTCAGGACTTAAAGATATAACTAGAAGAAAAAACTCTTTTTGAGACAGGTAAATATGAAATTTCACATACAGTTGTGCTTAAAAGTTTGCATACCCTGGCAGAAATCATGAAATGTTGGCATTGATATTAAAAATATGACTGATCATGCTGAAAAATGCGTTCTTTTTTTTTTTAAGGATAGTGATCATATGAAGCCATTTTTTATCACATACTTGTTTGGCTCCTTTTTAAATCATAACCATAACAGAAATCACCCAAATGGCCCTTATCATAAGTATACATACCCTGGAATGTTTGACTTTGGTACAGACACACAAGGTGACACACACAGGTTAAAATGGCAATTAAAGGTTAATTTCCCACATACCGTATATACTCGGGTATAAGTCGACCCGAATATAAGACGAGGCACCTAATTTTACCACAGAAAACTGGGAAAACGGATTGACTCGAGTATAAGCCTAGGGTGAGAAATGCGCAGCTACTGTAAGTGGAAAAGAGGGTCAACAATGCCCATTTGCAGCCTCACTGTGCCCATTTGCATGCCTCACTGTGCCCATTTGCAGCCATAGGTCCCCCGCACTTCAAACTCGGTAGTTAAGGGTTCCTAGATGCCCCCTAGCTGCAGCCAAAATTTGTGGTCTCTGAACCCAAAGGGTCCCAAAATGACATTTCTGCAGATGGACACAGTTGAGTTGACCGACTTTGGGGCCCCGTATCTCTGGGCCACTTAGTGCTAGGAACCCCAAATTTGGTGTACAAAGCCAGTGGAGTTCCTAGCACCAAGTGGCCCCGAGATACAGTGCCCCAAAAATTGGTTCAGAAAATGTTAAGCACTTTTCTGCAGCAGAGAATGACATTTTCCGAACCGATTTTGGGGCCCCGTATCTCGGGGCCACTTAGTTTGCTGCAGAAAAGTGATTGACTTGAGTATAAACCGAGGGGGGCACTTTCAGCACAAAAAAATGTGCTGAAAAACTCGGCTTATACTCGAGTATATATGGTATGTGGCATTTTAAATTGCAATTAGTGTCTGTGTAAAAATTGTTAAAGAGTTTGTTAGTTATCATGTTGATGCACTGAGCAGGCTAGATACTGAGCCATGGGGAGCAGAAAAGAACTGTTTAAAAACCTGCGTAACAAGGTAATTGGACTTTATAAAGATGGAAAAGGATAAAAAAAGATATCCAAAGCCTTGAATATGCCAGTCAGTACTGTTCAATCTTTTATTAAGAAGTGGAAAATTCTGGGATCTCTTGATACAAAGCCAGAGTCAGGTAGACCAAGGAAGATTGCAGCCACAACTGCCAGAAGACTTGTTTGAGCTACAAAGAAAAATCCACAGGTAACCTCTGGAGAAATACAGGCTGCTCTGGAAAAAGATGGTGTGGTTGTTTCAAGGAGCACAACACGATGATACTTGAACAAAAATGAGCTGCATGGTCAAGTTGCCCTAAAGAAGTCTTTACTGTGCCAATATCACAAAAAAGCCTGGTTACAATATGCCCGGCAACACCTTGACACACTGAGCTTTATGGTCACAACCATATGCACCAAGTTTGGATAGGGGTCAACAAGGCCTATAGCGTCAAGAATACCATTCCCACTGTGAAGCATGGTGGTGGCTCACTGATGTTTTGGGGCTGTGTGAGCTCTAACGGCACGGGTAATCCTGTGAAAATTGTTAGCAAGATGAATGCAGTATGTTATCAGAAAATACTGGCAGGCATTTTTTTCTATCTTCTGCACGAAAGCTGCGCATGGGATGCTCTTGGACTTTGCAGCACAACAATGACCCTAAGCACAAGGCCAAGTTGACCCTCCGGTGGTTACAGCAGAAAAAGGTGAAGGTTCTGGTGTGGCCATCGCAGTCTCCTGACCTTAATATCATCGAGCCACTCTGGGGAGATTTCAAACGTGTGGTTCATGCAAGATGACCAAAGACTTTGCATGACCTGGAGGCATTTTTCCAAGACGAATGGACGGCTATACAACCTGCAAGAATTCAGGGCCTCATGGACAACTATTACAAAAGACTGCACGCTGTCATTGATGCTAAAGGGAGCAATATACAGTATCAAGAACTAAGGGTATGCAGACTTTTGAACAAGGGTCATTTAATTTGTTTACTTGTTCCCATGTTTTTTGTTTTATGATTGTGCCACGGGTTGAATATGAATCCCGTAAGAAAAAAAGGAATGTGTTTTGCCTGCTCACTCATGTTTTCTTTGAAAACAGTCCATACTGTTTATTCCCAATTCTACAAAGGTGTGCACACTTTTGAGCACAACTGTATTTATACTATATAGTCTTTTATCTAGCCAGCAGTTGGATATGGGTTTTCCTTTGCACATTATTAGGCAATTGCGTTCCAGCTTCTCCTTTACAGAACTGTAATAAGATGTCAAAGCTTGGAGCAATAACTCATGTCTGATCTGACTGCCCAGTCTGAGGTCAGTCAGACAAAAGAGCTGCAAAGCAAGTTGCTCAGCTGTGCTGTCTCTTTATGTAATCAATATACTCCATAGGATCTGGAGCCATCTACCGTGTACAGTATTAAATGTTTTGGTTGTATGATTGGATAATAACTGTTAAACATATAACCTAAAAAAATTAAAAATGAAGCTGATCTCAAAAGGACACTGAATCATATCCTCTTTTTCCAAAAATAATCCATACACATCATCTACTTAAAAAAGAAGTATGTTTTTTTTAAATTTAATCATACTTACCTAGCTGGATGCAGCATGGGTCCGATGCTGCATCTTTCCACTGGTGCCTCTACACTGAGAACCACCGATCGCATCACCCTGCTCACTGGAGCTCAGGCTCTCAGTGGCTCACTGCGAGGCTGATTCGGGTGCCGGTCCAGGCATGTGGGCGGATTCTGACTTCATTGTCGCGATCTTACCTGAGCCTGGACCAGCGGGCTGAAGCCTGCTGTCTGCTGAAAACAGGTCACAGGAGTGCAGAACCAACTGCACTCCTGTGATCCACAAGCTTTGGCTGTACTTCTCATTTAATGGCCCTGTTAATAAATCAGTTCTCTGTATCCTTGTCCATGTCCTCAGTGAGTTCCAGGACCTTTCCTTTACCCCTCCCTTCCATCTTAGCCATGCATATTAGTTGTGCACTGCTCTATGCACACTATAAATCCCATAGTTTATAGTCCCTAATCCATCTCAGGAGAAAGCAAGAGAGGGAGACTAAGTTCCTACATACAGTGAGACCATTGAGAAGGAACTTGGCCATCCTCTAATGCCGCGTACACACAATCTGAATTTTCGTCGGAAGAACTTTGGATGGTTTTTCCAACGGAATTCCGCTCAAGCTTGGCTTGCATACACACAGTCGCACAAAAGTTCTCTGAACTTTCAACCGTCAAGAACGCGGTGATGTACAACAAGTACAACGGCACTAGAAAAGGGAACTTCCATACGAAGCGTGCCACCCTTTGGGCTCCTTCTGCTAATCCTGAATGAGCGCTTCTGTCTCGTACTTGATTCTGAGCATGCATGGTTTTTTGCGCGTCGGAATTGAATAGACGAACGGAATTACCGATAGGAACTTTTTCCGACAGAAAAATAGAGAACCTGCTCTCAATCTTTTGCTGCCGGAAATTCCGCCAGCAAAAGTCCGATGGAGCATACACACGGTCGGAATTTCCAACCAAAAGCTCACATCGGACTTTTGCTGGCGGAATTTCCGATCGTGTGTACGCGGCATTAGAGAAATAGATCACAGCAGGAAAAAAAACAAATTTGGAGGAGGCTGAGAGCAACAGAAGGTACTTTTTTGAGTTAAAGAGAAGTATGGCCAAAGCTTTGTTGGCTATACTTCTCTTGTGGATCACAGAAGTCCTGCTGTTAACTGATTTTTTTTTTTTTTTTTTATGTTTTAGATATGCAGTTCAAATAAAAACACATAACAAATATATAGTGGGGGGTTTTCTCAAATTTGACTGCAAAAGTGGAAATACGCTTTAAGGGGCTGACGTATAAAGGGTTTTTTATAAGGAAAAAAAAGAGATCATAATATTTCAGTCAGCTATCAACAGTGTCTGCAGTACTGGTTTTATAATTAAACAAGCATTTTGACTGGTAGCTATGGGTAACTTTTAACTATTTCCTATTGCTAAGCCTCATATGTGTCTTGTACGATGTACATTTCTCATAGTAGCACACTTGGGGTTCATTTACACTTGCACTGCCCTTTAAAGAACGGTAATGGTACCGCCTCACCTCCTGTTCTAACCCCTAAAAATCTGTACCGACAATACATCCCTATTTTAGGGTGAGTGTGACAGGGGAGATAATTTTTGCAGCTTAAAGTGGTTGTAAACCTCAGACATGAAATATGAACAAAGCACACCCCTCTGTGGTATGTACATGTCTCAATCCAGAACACTAATGCCCCGTACACACGGTCGGACTTTGTTCGAACATTCCGACAACAAAATCCTAGGATTTTTTCCTGACGGATGTTGGCTCAAACTTGTCTTGCATACACACGGTCACACAAAGTTGTTGGAAAATCCGATTATTCTGAACGCGGTGACGTAAAACACGTACGTCGGGACTATAAACGGGGCAGTGGCCAATAGCTTTCATCTCTTTATTTGTTCCAAGCATGTGTGGCACTTTGTCCGTCGGATTTGTGTACACACGATCGGAATTTCCGACAACGGATTTTGTTGTCGGAAAATTTTATATCCTGCTCTCAAACTTTGTGTGTCGGAAAATCCGATGGAAAATGTCCGATGGAGCCCACACACGATCGGAATTTCCGACAACACGCTCCGATCGGACATTTTACATCGGAAAATCTGACCGTGTGTACGGGGCATTAGTGTAATTTCTGTCTGCTGCTTCCTTCCTATGCTATCAGCATGAATCACTTCTGACAAGCTTTCCTGACACCAAATGGTGATGGGGAGTGAGCTCCAGCTGATTGACAGCATCAGCTCTGTTTCTGTGAGCTGTGTGAAGGGGGTGTGTTCCTTCCCTCCAATCAGCTCTCAGAGCTCTCATCACTGAGCTCTGCGGAGTGTAACTTCAGCTCTGCCCCCTTTTTTTTCTGAATGCTCAGACAAGCTTTGTAAATTCTAGACTGTAGAGAAGAGAAGACTGCAGATAAACGGGTACAACTTATGAAGGAGTATTTGTTTCATCTCTTCTTCATCTCTGTGTATCACCAGAGGCCAGTCACTTCACTGGGTATATGTAAAGGTATACAACCACTTTAAGCAGAAGTGGTTGGGAGCAGAAAAAATGTGGCTCAATAGCATAGCATAGCAACCACAAGTGTAAATGAGGCGTTGATAATTTTCTAGCACTGGTTAGATAGCTAAAAAAATAATATACTAGTTTATCTAAAAAAATTACTTTCCTTCAGCCTTGTTTAATTGATGTAATGTCTTACACAAACATCATGCTTCTCTTACTGGAATGATTCATAAAAGTTGGTGCAAAGGCTGATTTCTCATGTTTACTACAGTGATGGTTGGAACCATGTCTTTTTTGTCATTTATGTGCCATCATATCCTTAACAATCATCTATGTAAGAATAGTCGCTAGGCTTCAGTGGGAGACCTGATGCTGAGTTGATGGACACTTTCTCCAGTTGTTTCCACATTGTTTTACTGACCTAGTCTGTAGAAAGCAGCACCAACAGGGGTTATATTATTTTGAAACTTGGCATCTCTTGGGCTCTCAGCAGTTTTCACAGTTTGAATTATCTCTTTGCACAGCCCTTCAGTCATGTGAAGAACACCTCCAATTTTCCAGGATCATTGGGAACTAAAGTGACAGCATTCATGTGGATGTAGGAAGTTGATGATGAGCATTTGGCAAAGGCTCTGGGAATGTTGCCACAAGTACTCCTTGTTCTTTAGGCATCTAGCCTGCTAGGAATAACATTGGACTGTTTTCATATAAAATCATTCAGATTCAACACAGAATAAAAAAAAGTTGCTTATCTGCAGACTTTACTTGGTGAAAATTTAAAGAGGAGTGCAGCATCACATAAAGTGATTGTAAACCCTCACCTTGTAAAACAACAGTTTAAAATAGAAATGAAAGGCAAAACTTTTGTGTATAGATATAAAAACATTATAAATACTTTTTTTGCCCTTTTTAGAAATGATCACATTCCCTCTGTTCTCAACTTCATAAAAGCTGGGGAGAGGAAAAAAAGCATTACAGTGATCTTCCCAGTGAATGTCTGTGCAGGGGGGGGGGGGGGGTAGGTTGTCAGGACAAGTCTGATCGTTGGAGGAGAGCACACTGGCAGGGATTTACTAAAAATGAAGCACTCAGAATGTGGTGCAGCTGTGCATGGTAGCTACCAGCTTATAACTTCACCTTGTTGAGTTAACCACTTTAAGATCACCCACCGCACATATACTGAAGCAGGATGGCTCTGTTGTGCGAAATGATGTACCTTTACATCGTTTTATGCAATAGATACTGTGGGCGTGTGTCCGCTGGCCACCCACGATCGCTGTACAGAGAGGCCGAACGGGGATATGCCTATGTAAACAAGGGGGATCCCCATTCTGACAGGGGACAACAAAGAGATCTGCTGTTCCTAGTGATCAGGAACAGCGATCTCTGTGTTGTCCCAGTGAGCCCATCCCCCACACAGATAGAACACACCCAGGGAACACAGTTAACCCCTTGATCGCCCCCTAGTGTTAACCCCTTCCCTGCCAGTGTCATTTATACATTGATCAGTTCATTTTTTTTTAGCGCTGATCACTGTATTGGTGTCACTGGTCCCAAAAAAGTGTCACTTGGGGTCAGATTTGCAATGTCGCAGTCCTGCTAAAAGTTGCAGAACGCTGCCATTACCAGTAAAAACATTAAAAAAAAGTAAAAGTCCATAAATCTATCCCCTATTTTGTAGACGCTATAACTTTTGCGCAAAGCAATCAATATAGGCTTATTGCGATTTTTTTTTTACCAAAAATATTTAGCAGAATACATATTGGCCTAAACTGATGAATAAATAGTTTAAAATATATATATATATATATATATATATATATATATATATATTTTTTTTTGGATATGTATTATAGCAGAAAATAGAAAATATTGTTTGTTTTCAAAATTGTCGGTCTTTTTATAGCGCAACAAATAAAAACCGCAGAGGTGATTAAATACCACCAAAAGAAAGCTCTATTTGTGGGGAAAAAAAGCACATCAATTTTGTTTGGGTACAGCATCGCATGATCACGCAATTGTCAGTTAAAGCAACGCAGTGCTGTATCGCAAAAAATTGCCTGGTCATTAATGGGGTAAATCCTTCCGGGGCTGAAGTGGTTAAGCTTTGGCAATAAAACCTGGAATCTGATTGATTTCAGTGCAGAGCTGCACTCTCCAATTTTAGTAAATCAACCCCACTGACGTCCTTGTACAGCTAGAGAACTGACCATGATGTGTTCTCCTGCTTAGTATGGTCAGTTTTATAGGAAAGCAGAAGGACTGGCAGGAACATCAGGGATTTCACACAAAGAAAGCAACGCAAAGAGAACAGGATACTTTTCCCATACAAGTACCTGGTACAGCAGGCACATATCAGGAATGTGAAATATTGAGTTTACATATTCTTTAAATCTTTCTGGCTAGCTTTATTTACAATACAGAGAATACAACCTGAAGAGTGCAAATCACAGCAAAGTAGCAGGTCTCTGGCATGTGGAAATTGACTTTGTTTATTGAGAAGTATAAAAATCGACCAACACTCAGAGTCTTGTTTTATGTGGAACTACCTTTCAGACATATCTGAATAATACTGTGTTTTGTGCTAAGATTTAGTTGGTTATTTTCCCTCTTTTTTTTTTTTTTTAAAGCTTTGTGTGGACCGATTGCTGGACACTAGAAGTCCTTCACTAGAAACAATAAAAATGCAATTGTATTTTGACATGAATTATACAAGTAGAGGTAAGCATTAAACTTTTCCTGCCCTTTACTACACATTTACTGCTAAAGAAGACGGCAGCTTCACTGTAAAAATATTACAAAAATATATTGTAAATAGCTATGATTTTTTTCTTTATCAGAAGTAAGTTTTATTGAGTAGCTTTTTCCTGCACAGTTATAAATACACAAACCATATAGCTGTGTAATTGTAATGCAGTTTGCATGGTAGTCCAACGCCCAAAGATCATTTAACATGGTAATTTCAAGAGCTTTTGTTAAAATAATGTCTGGTGATCCTTATCCAGGCACTTCCTGTAAGGCCATTTACACAGGGGCGGACTGATCGGATCCACCTGCCCGTTTTTTAGGCGGACCCGATCGGACCATCCATTGCCCTTTATTGACACCCGCCGACATCTGATCATATCCGCTAAAAACAGATGGATTTGGGATCCGTTCGCCTTCCATCTGGCTGATCAGATGACAGTCAGATGGAAACGGACAGGTGGTCCGCTTCCATCCGACCGCCCATAGAGGAAAAAAGGGCTTTATCCGTGCCCATTCTGCGTAACACATGGACCTGTCATTTGCCTGCTCAGCGGGATCAGCGGACAGATTCCCCGATGAGCAGGCAGATCTGCTGGCAGAGTCCACCCATCTGAAAGGGACCTTATGGGGTGACAGTTGTCTTACAGTTGTTCTTCTGTCATCCTAGTGGTGACCACAGGCGGCCATGCTCGCACACATCACACGGGCATAGTCTACCATGGTCACTAGCAGGAGGCCGTTCCAGAATTATAATGTGCATCTGCCTGTGAAGCAAGTAAATGAAGATAGGCTAAAAGGGGCTGGAGGAGATCAGTTGTGCTTAAATGCTTAAAAAAAAAAACAAACAAAAAAAACTGTATTGTTTAAGAAAAAAAATGCATTATAGGATTACAGATAAAAGTATAGACTTAATAAAAGGAGATAAAAAAAAATAAAAAAGCATAGACTTACTGTGGGAAAACATGTACGCACAATATAGAGAATTCTTATCATCTGTGATATTTTTCTATGGTAACAGCGCAAAGTTAATCCTATATACTATACTATATAATAGTATAGGAACGAACTGAAAGTGAAATTACCATGATTTACATATAGAGTATGTAGGCCAGCACAACTTTCAGAGGCAATGGCAGTACCCATGTTTTATCCTGACTGACTGCCCTTAAAGTGGAACTAAACCCATTGATTTAAAGTGGAACTAAACCCATTGATTTAAAGTGGAACTAAACCCATTGATTTAAAGTGGAACTAAACCCATTGATTTAAAGTGGAACTAAACCCATTGATTTAAAGTGGAACTAAACCCATTGATTTAAAGTGGAACTAAACCCGTCAATTTAATGGATTTCCAAAGCAGTTATATTCAAGGAATGTCCTAAATGATAAGAAGCATAGCTGCTTCTGCTCTCAACTAAACTGTCAAGTTATCAAATTGCTGGTGTCATAATTGGTCACACGTGCGGTACCATGGCAACTGGCGATCAAACAGAGGCTAAGATGGCAGCTTCCTTGACTGTAAAGGACAGGAGGGTTTGGTTCCGCTAAAAAAAAATGTAAAAAAAATATATATATATATTTATGGTTGGAGCCCTATGTCCGGTATGTACATGGATACCACTTACAGTAAAGATAGGACTTACCATCGGAAATAGACCTGAAAGTGTGGACTTACCATATGAAATGGACCTGAAAGTGTGCCTTGGTCTAATGGCCGGTATGCCAAAATAAGGGGGCATACCCTGGTTTAAGAAATGATTATTCTGTAAGAGAAATGAATGAAATGAATGGTTTGAGAAATGCTGTGAAATGGGGATGGGAGGGTGGGTATCACGCACAGGAAACCGACAAGCACCACAGGTGAGCGGGCTGCTTAAGTACCCCCCGGGCTCCTCCCAAAAATTCAGGCCACCATACTGGCCTTCCTACTTATGGTTGGAGCCCTATGTCCGGTATGTACATGGATACCACTTACAGTAAAGATAGGACTTACCATCGGAAATAGACCTGAAAGTGTGGACTTACCATATGAAATGGACCTGAAAGTGTGCCTTGGTCTAATGGCCGGTATGCCAAAATAAGGGGGCAAAAACATTCAGGTAGGGTTATGATTTTATTGATTTTCAATTATTTATTGAGCCAATTTGGAGAATGCCTGTGCCATCTCTGTTTGTGGATTGGGGATATACCGGGCGAAGCAGGCTGACTTCCACCTGCCCAGTCTTTTGATGATGTGGTCTGGAACCCCGTGGCGGGACGCCGCGGAGGCTGCTCCGATGCGAAAAGAGTGTCCGGAATACTGACTAGGGTTAAGATGAAGATTGCGGAGAAGTATTCTTATGTGTTCCACAAACTGAGAGGCGTTTAAGGGTTTAACTGGGAACGGTAGAAGGGGACTGCTGTCTGGTTGTTCAGGCAGGAGTGACAGGAGCCGGTTGAGTACGGCGACTGGACACCAGCTGTTGTCGGTTTTGTAGAGGTGAATGTTCGCTCCTGAGCCCGTTTGCTGGGTTTTAGAGACCTCGAGGTGCAGGATGAAGTGGTCTTGGTATCTAAGTAAGTGTCGTCTGCATAGTACTCGGTCTGTGGATTTGTTAGAGGTGAATTCGCCAGGGCGCAAGAACCCATAGTACGCTAGATATATCGCTGCTTGTAAGACCGTGCTGCGGAGCAGACCGAATGGCGAGGTAGCCAGAATAGTTGACATGTCCCTAAAGATGGGTCCCATAATGGGCAAGCGCTTAGTGCTGATGACTGGTTGTTGTTTCTGAATTCCCCTTAGAACGGCTTGTATAGCGTGAGATGAGAATAGTAAAGATTTCGTGGGGTCTTCAAGCGCCATAAAATGTTGAATGCCGGCTAGGTATAGCCGGATGGTATTGTAGGATAAGGCCAGCTGCGTGTGGCAGTGTGCAGTGAAGGCCAGTACCTGCTTGATATCTGTTGGTCCTTTACGGCAGGACGTGAGGAATTTGTTAAAGGCCTTCCAAGCTGTCTGGTAGGCTTTAAGTGTGTTGTAGGAGAGGGAATGATTTATGAGTTGTGTAGCTCCGTGTAAATGTTGAACTAGTCCAGGGTCAGTTGTGACCAGACAGGGATAGGGGCCGACATTGGATCGGCATCGGGAACCTGTTTGAAAAAGGAGGAATAATTGAAACGTGACAGTGCGTCAGCTGCTGAGTTGTATCTGCCGGGAATAAATGCACAGTGTATATTGAACTGATGTTGTAAAGACAGTTGTACCAACCTGCGCAGGAAGGACATGACTGCTAGGGACTTGGACCTGCCTTTGTTGATGATGTCTGCCGTGGCCTGGTTGTCGGTGCTAAAGACTACAGTTTGTCCTGTCCAGTGGTGGCCCCAGAGTTGTGCGGCTGCCACTATGGGGTAAAGCTCAAAGAGGGCAGATGTTTGGGAAAAGCCGGGTATCAATAGTATCTGTTGAGGCCAGGGTCCTGAAAACCAATGATGGCCAAAAATTGCCGCGAAACCTGTGGAGGCTGCGGCGTCCGTTACCACCTGGGGTGAATGGACCGAAACTATAGGTATGAATAGAGATATGCCATTCCAGGCGGACAAGAATTCCTCCCACATGGATAGGTCCGCTATGGCTGCGGAGTCTAAATTCAAAATCTGATCAGGGTCTTGAGTTTCCAACAGAAATCTGAGTAGGCGTGATACAAATGTGCGGCCTTGTGGAATAATTCGCATAGCGAAGTTGAGCATACCCAGGAGGGACTGCAACTGTTTTTTGGTACAGTCCTTGGTGTGTGTAAACTCGTGAAGGACTGCCCTAATGCGTGTTAGTTTGTCGAGGGGGAGACTGGCTTGCATTGCGCAGGTATCCAAGCTGACCCCGAGAAAAGTGATGCTATTTGCTGGGCCATCGACTTTGTGCTCGGCAATAGGAACATTGAGGTTTCCAAAAATTACCCTAAGCTTGTCGAGATCTCCTGGGGGCTTGCTGGGTGGTTCTATCAGTAGGAAGTCATCTAGATAATGGATGACTTCATGGCATTGACCCTTGTGTACTAGTATCCAACCGAGGGACTGGGCGAACGTGTCGAAGAGCCACGGGCTACTCTTCGAACCGAAGGTGAGCTTTGTAGCAAAATAATATGCTTCCTTCCACTTGATGCCATGCCAGCAAAAGGGATGGGTGGATGGGCAGGAGCTTGAAAGCATCCGAGATGTCGGCTTTGGAGAGCCAGGCGCCTGTGCCTGCTTTGATGATCGCTTGTATTGCCATGTCCACGGAAGAATATTTTAGGGAAAACTCCTCGGAGGGGATCAGGGAATTGAGACTGGGTATGTGGGAAGAATGAGGCGCAGACAAGTCGTACACCAAACGCAATTTATTCGAAAACTTGCCCTTGACAAGCCCAATAGGGCTGACTCTCCATGTGCTGAAAGGGGGGCAACTGAAAGGGCCTATCACGTAACCTCGATCCACCTCTGCCTGCAAGAGCTGATCTATGGCTTGTTCGTCAATGGCTGCCGAACGAAGATTGGCACATTCGTGAGTAGTGTGGGGTAGTGAAATGAGGCCGGTGTGAAAGCCTGCTGTGAAGCCTTGGATAAGGAAGGTGGCCAGGGAAGGGGTGGGATGTGAAGTGAGATACCATCCTAACCATAAGAGGTTGATCCGGCTTAGTCACGCCTTCTTGTGTTGCTTGACTTCACACAAAATCCTAGGGTGTGCTCTATGACATAAGGTGCAGAGGTGAAGTAGACGGCACTGGCTGAAGTTGCAGGACCCATAATTAAAGTTATTACAGATGGCTGCCCCTCCCACGGTTCGGACTGGGCGTCCGAGTTTGTCCACCTGAGGCGTTGGTTCAGGGATCGGCTGACCCTGTACTGAACCTGAGGTAGAGGGAAACTCGAAGGGCCGTCTGATTGCCGTATTGGCGCACCAGGTGGCAGTGTGGGTGGAAGACTGGCAAATCGCACACAGAGGTGAGCGTAAGCCGGCAAAGTGGCGGCAGAAGAGCTCTGTGTCCATGAGACTCCAATCTGTCGTGATCTGGAACTGTATGAGTCTGGCCGCGGCCTTGGCTGAAAAGGAACGATGATAATCGTAAAAGGCAAAACCTCCATACTTGTGGCCCAAGTCTACCACAGTATGGAGATACAAGTCCAGCTCTTCCCGCCTGCTAGGGGTGGCTGAGCACAGGACATCTCTGAGCATGCCAAAGGCCAGGGTAAACTCTGAGACTGTTAGCTTGCGGTTCAATCTGGGGTCTTTGGCTTTAAGGACCACTGATATGTCACCCCAGGAGTAGGCTTTATTTTCTGCCAAATCATGCACGGAAATGAGGAGAGAGGCCAGGTTGACGTCCTTGCCGTCCAAGATGTCCTTCCTGATACTGGTTGGGACCAGGTGGGAGGGGTAGACAATGTGGCTCGAGCCTGAGGTACCTGCAGGAAGAGGTGTCAAGCTTTGAGTTGCAGTTGGGTCGGGGACAGCCGTGGCCGGTCGGGCCTCCAGAAGTGCAACCCTGGTTTGGACGTCTGCAACTGAGGTGGATAGAGATGACACCATCGTGTGTAATTGTGAAATGGCCGATGATATCGACTGAAGGGATGCCTGTTGGGTACTGGGTCCTGCTGCTGGTGGGGGAAAGAGGAGTTTGAAAAGCTCGCCTTTCCTTGCTGTGGCGGGGAAGGGGACACCTCTGCGTCTGAGCTCTGCCGTCAGTTTGGGGATAGTCCATCCCCTAAGGGATTGCACGCTGCCGCTTTCTGAGACCGGAGAAGGTGACAGAGGGGCCGTGAGGTCTTCGCTGCCGGTCTGAGACATGGTTGCTCTGGTGAGGATTCTCTTGAGCTTTTATTTCCTGGTTGACTGTAACCTATTAGGGGTGAGATGAATTTCAAGTTTTTCCTTTGATCCGCTGAGTCATACTTACCCGACTTATTCTCCCATTCCCCTTTTTTTTTTTTTTTTTTACCTGGGGGGATATCGTCCAACCTGGTGCAGGGTGGACCTACTGAACTTTGACTGACCTGAGAAAAACGAAAAGGTGACAATTCGTGAAGGGATTGCTAACTGATTTTTTGAAGCAACGATTTGTATGATAATGAAAATGATTCGAAATGTTTGCCTTGATTATGAATGGACTCCATGACAGAGGTCCGGCCTGGTCGTCATCATTGATTCGACCGAGAACCGGGCTCTGGAGCATGTATTGAAATGAGGCAAGTGAAAACAATGGTGCACCCGGGACGAACTGGTGCCTGTTTGATGCATCTGGATTCGAATCGGAGCACCGTATGAAATGAAATGAGAGAAATGATTATTAGACCGAGGCTTGAATTGGTTGTGCCGTGTTTGCGACTGGCAACCAACCGAGCTCTGGTATAGGTATGAAATGCTGTCGGAACCAGCAAGGCATTCCGTAAAGAATCGGTGCATGTCAGATGCGACTGGTTCCGGAACGATGATGCGTTGTGGGAGTGAAATGGTAGTAACTGCATGGCAGAGACATGGATCAATCCCCCGATGTCTGCGACTAGCTATGATCCGGACTTTGAAGCATGTATAGAAATGAGGCCAGTCCTGGGGCACGCCGAGACGAATCGGTGCATTGCCATGCGACTGGATTCATGTCGGAACGTGATAGGTGGAAATGAAATGATAACCATGACAGAAGGTACGAATTACTGATAAACGTAACTCTGGAGCATGTATAGAAATGAGGCCAGTCCTGGGGCACGCCGAGACGAATCGGTGCATTGCCATGCGACTGGATTCATGTCGGAACGTGATAGGTGGAAATGAAATGATAACCATGACAGAGGTATGAATGACTGAAAACGTAACTCTGGAGCATGTATAGAAATGAGGCCAATCCTGGGGCACGCCGAGACGAATCGGTGCATTGCCATGCGACTGGATTCATGTCGGAACGTGATAGGTGGAAATGAAATGATAACCATGACAGAGGTATGAATGACTGAAAACGTAACTCTGGAGCATGTATAGAAATGAGGCCAATCCTGGGGCACGCCGAGACGAATCGGTGCATTGCCATGCGACTGGATTCATGCCGGAACGTGATACGTGGAAATGAAATGATAACCATGACAGAGGTACGAATGACTGACAAACGAAACTCTGGAGCATGTATAGAAATGAGGCCAATCCTGGGGCACGCCGAGACGAATCGGTGCATTTAGCATGCGACTGGATTCATGTCGGAACGTGATACGTGGAAATGAAATGATAAGCATGACAGAGGTACTAATGACAGACAATAACGTAACTCTGGAGCATGTATAGAAATGAGGCCAAATAACTGGGGCACACCGGAACGAATCGGTGCATCTTTTTGATGCGACTGGATTCGAATCGGAGCGCGGTAGGTGACTGAAATGAGAAATGTTTTGAAATGATTTGAAATGTCAGAAATGAGTTCTAGAATGTTTCAGAAATGAGAAATGATTGGTATCGAACTGACTTGATCCGATAACTTGCAAATTGCGACTTGCTATGGCTGTTTACTGATGCATATTTTCAAACACCGACATGCTAGCAATGAAGGGACGTCTGCGTCGCGGTGCTGTCGAAATGGTAACATATCGAAAGTACGAGCGATATACATTGCAATTGTGAAGTGCGAGTAACGAAATTTGAAAGTACGGTTTAGTGACATGACATGAAACGAAAAATGCGATATACATTGCAGTTTATGAAAAAGCGAGTGAAACGAAAAATTTTGAAATTACGGTTTAGTGACCTGATATGAAAACGAAAAGTCCGACGGGACCTTACCTGCGACAGCCAAGCCAGCCGCGTGGTACAAACTACGAACGAAAAACGCGGACTTCGAAAGTTTTGAGAACGGTATCGAATACGGAATTTTGCAAGGCAAGAACTTGCGGACGCTGGTATATCGAATAGTCGGCCTAGTGACGTGTATCGCGCACAGGAAACCGACAAGCACCACAGGTGAGCGGGCTGCTTAAGTACCCCCCGGGCTCCTCCCATAAATTCAGGCCACCATACTGGCCTTCCTACATATATATATATATATTGCACTTCTGTCCTAAAAATCAATTCATATTAAAAAAGATAGGCCATGATATATGGTAGATCTCGACTGAAGGATATTACTTAAAACATAAATATTATCCTGTATTGAATGTTAATACAGGGTGATCGAAGTGACTGTATTTTTCTCAGTTGCCCAATTACTATGTTGTTGTTAACAAAACTTAATAAAACATGCCTTTAAAAAAAAAGACACTTTATATTTTGAAGGAGAATTTTTTTCTTTTGCACTTTAAATTTGTAGGAGAATTTTTAGATGAACACCATCACGTCCTGGAATCTCGACTTGCACCTGTGAGCAGGGAGATCACTGACAGCCGAGCTCGTACAGCTGAAGAGTTGGAAAGTCTCTATCGAAAAATTGTTAGCTATGTGCTCCTCAGATCTGGCCTCGGCTCCCCGACTGATATCAAAGTTGTTAGAGAAGCCACAGGTCAGTAAAATAAAAGATAAATGAATCGGTTTATCAAAACCTAAAATGCAGATGTACCCTGAATGATGCAGGGACCTGGTAAGTGATGATAGCATGGTGATAGGAGGAACTAAAACGGCATAATACATTTTAAATCCAGTGTCCTATAAATCCAGTATTTTATTATGAAATAGTATGGAGGCTTTTTACCAACATATTTATGAGTGTAATAATTGAGTTGTTAGTAGTTTGAATGTTAGTTCTGCTGGTTTGCCATATAGCCCACTGGAATACATGTGACATATGTCAATGGAAAAGTGTTGTGATAAATATATTCTTATTTATTGTGTGAATTCCTGTATCTCTTTAGCTGCTCTTCAGAGTGTCTTCCCACACACAGAGCTAGGCACCTTTTTGTCTTTAGCAAAGAGGGATAAAGAGCGTCAGCTGAAGGAACTCACTATGATCGTCACCGGCATTCGTTTGTTTAACAAAGACTGTGGAAAAGGTGGAGAGGGCATCGATGATTGTAAGTATTCAGGAGATAATATTTACTGTAAATGTTCTGACTGTGATATTTGTGACTCTCCTTCACACACCAGCATAATTAAATTGCAATGTTAACTAATGAAAGAACAGGCTGTGATTGAATATTTGCAAAACATTTTAAAGTGTGACTCCATTTCTGTCAAGAAAAAAAACCCTCTGGGTGTCAGAACCTTGATCTCTGTTGTGTCTGGCATTAGCTCTTCCTGCTCAGCCACATGAGATGCAGGTCTGCTCGTTTCCTGATCCTTTTGGACAACCCTACTTTCTATCTTGTTTCTGGTGAACCTTGAACTCCTTGCTCCTTCCATCAACTTCCTATTTAAGCCACGCCTTGCACTTCCTGTTTAACAGATTGTTGTGCTCATCTCCAGCCAATATCTTGCTCTTTACAATCTTGCTGCCATATGTATCTTCATTACCATTTGTTACTGACCTACAGATTGTTCCTCGACAATGCTTCCGCTTGATCCCAACTAGCAACCACCTGTTACTGACCTTTGGCTAATTTACCAATTATATTTCTGCTTGATTTCCATATGCTATATCTGCTATGGCTCCCCGGCTTTCTCACCTTCTGGTGGGGTGATCGTGAGAACTGCCACCTGGTACTAGCACACAGCGAAACCCATCTCCACCATCAGGTGCTTTGGAGAAGCTAGTGCTTAGACCCCATGCCTTGGGTGAGCCCATGTCACCCACCAAAGGGACCTGTATGTGTATTTATCCTGCTGGCTCCTGGTGAGCCTTTCCACTGCTATAGTTACTGGCCCCGGAGCCTGACTGTGACACTGGGTGATCTGTGTATGTCGCATGCATTTTAACCGCTTGCCGACCAGCTGCCGTCATTACACTGCGGCAGGTCGGCACATTCCAGCCATTGTAGATGTACGTCAGCCCTCTAAGTGAGGATAGCAGGAGCCCCGGAGGTGACGATGCGCGTGGCCAGCGGTCGCGATGAGCGGTCGCCACAAGAGCCAGAACAGGGACGTGTGTGTGTGTAAACACACAAATCCCTGTTCTGTGAGGAGAGGAGAGACAGATCGTCTGCTCCTACTAGCTAGGAACAAAGATCTGTCATCTCCTCTAGACAGTTCCATCCCCCTACAGTTAGAACACACACGAGGGAACACAGTTAACCCCTTGATCGCCCCCTAGTGTTAACCCCTTCCCTGCCAGTGACATTTACACAATAATCAGTGCATTTTTATAGCACTGATCTCTGAATAAATTTCAGTGCTCCCAAAAATGTGTCAAAAGTGTCCGATCTGTCCCCCATAATGTCGCAGTCCCGATAAAAATCGCAGATCACCACCATTACCAGTAAAAAAAAAATAAAATAATAAAATTGCCATAAAAATGCCATAAATCTTTCCCATAGTTTGTAGATGCTATACATTTTGCGCAAACCAATCAATATACACTTTCAGTGTTCTAACTAGGTAAATTGCAGTGTCTGCATCCCTTTCGAAGTATTTAACCCTTAGGGAGTATCTAAATAAAAATGAAATTCCTATTGTAGAGCATGCCTAAATTTTTTTTCTGGAAATTTAGTTAAACCCCCCAAACATTATATATCACACAGTATTTGTGCAGCTGTTTTTCAAATTTTTTGATAAAATATAAAAGATGATGTTACACTAAGTAAACAACTACCACTTTTAAATTTACACTTTAAAGTCACACTTTAAAATTGCGCACTCCTGTGAAACAGCGACAAAGTACATACATTATATTATCCATAGGCAACACTTTAAAAGCCTTTACAGGTTACCCCTTTAGATTTACCCAGGAGGTCTCATACTAGAATTATGGCTCTCGATCTGACATTCGTGGTGATACCTCAAATGTGTGGTGTGATCGCTGTTCACACACAGACGTGGGACCGACGCATTCGTTCGCCCTTGCGTGTAAGCACAGGGGGCGGGGTTGCTTTAAAAATTATTTTATTATATTATTTTACACTATATACCTTTTTTAGCACTTTTATTGTTATCACAAGGAATGTAAACAGCCCTTGGCAGTGACAGGTCCTCCTTATGGAGACATCTGTGGTCTATTAGACCCCAAATCTCTCCTCTGCCCTTAAAAAGCTTTGGTTTATAACAAGGTGCTTTTTTCAAACCAATAATGGTTTGTTTACAACTGGCAAAACCAGAATACATGTCGCTTCTGGTTTCTAAGACCAGTGTTTCTCAACCTTTTACGATGAAGTAACCCCGCAGGTCTAAAAAAAATTCCTAAGTCCCCCTGTCTCGAGAAAGTAATTTCTATTGTTTAGGTATCATGGTTTCTGTGTGTGTGTAATGTCAGTATGTGTTTGTGATAATTTCTGTGTCTGTTTGTGATGGTTTTTGTTAGTGTTCAAGCTGCAATGACAGATACTCACATACTGATAGATAATCACACACATTCACAAATGAACAAATTGACACCCAAAGAATCCCAAACTAACAAATTAACACGCTGGTAGACACACACAATACAAAATTAAACACACTCGGAAGTGTACACACACATAATCCCAAATTAGCACACTTGCAGACACACAATCCGAAATTAACACACCAGTAGACACATACACGCACATGCAGCCTACCAGTTCATTGCCCACTAAATGCAGCCTCATCAGTGCTGTGCCCACTAAATGCAGCCTCATCAGTGCTGTGCCCACTAAATGCAGCCTCAGCAGTGCAGTGCCCACCAAATGCAACCTCATCAGTGCAGTGCCCACCAAATGCAGCCTACCAGTGCAGACACTAGGGTTGGTGTCACCCAGTATGGTAAAACATGGTGTCACCCTCCCTCCACCAACTATAGTCGCCCCTCAGTACAGACCCCCCCAGGACAAACCTCCCCCCTCCATCAGAACAGACCCCCCTCAGGCCAAACCCACCCTCCTCTATCAGTGCAGCCCCCCCCAGGATAACCCCCCTATCTATCAGTGCAAACCCCCCCTCAGGATAACCCCCATCCATCAGTGCAGACCCCCCCACAGGATAACCCCCATCAATTATGCAGACCCCCCTCAGGATGACCCCGCTAATCAATCATGAAGACTACCCTTAAGGGTAATCCCCCTTCCTCCATCAGTGCAGACCCCCCCATCAGTGCAGACCCCCCAGGATAACCCCCTATCCATCAGTGCAGACCCCCTCTCAGGATAACCCCCCCATCAATCATGCAGACCCCCCCATCCATCAGTGCAGACCCCCCTCAGGATAAACCCCTGCATCAATCATGCAGACCACCCCTCAGGATAAACCCCCGCCCACCCATCAGTGCAGACCCCCCTCAGAACAAACCCCCCTCCCCTCATGCACCTGGGTGGCGGGTAGGGGAGGATTCAGTGTGCAGCTGCCCAGAGAATGGCTTGCTCAGAGTGTCACTCTCCAGGCTGTGGGCTTCTGTATAGTAAAAGGAGGCAGCCGTAGCAGGAGTAAGTGAGGTGTCTCACTCAGGGCTAGCGTGGCGCCAGCATGTTCCGGCTGAAGAGCCCTACCTCCGGGAATCTGCCGCCATGCGGAATGGTGCCACCGAGACCGCGCGCCAGCATCGCCACTGAGCCACCCAGAGAGTTGTTTGCTCAGACTGTCACTCTCCGGACGGCGGGCTTGTGCATTGTGAAAGGAGTGAGAGTGAGGAGTCTCATTGGCTCTGGACGGCGTACCCCCTGCCCTTGGTGCGCATACCCCCAGGGGTACTCGTACCACAGGTTGAGAAACACTAATCAAGCTGTTTCGGTCCCCGATCATCTCTATGATCAGCGGGCAGAATAGCCGGCTGCACTCCCGGATTCCCTGGTGTGAGGGGAGAGCCCGGGGCGGCGGCAGAAGGTGACAGGGGAGGACCCCTTACTGCCGCTTGTAAAAGCAATCTAGTGGCTATTCAGCCGCTGGGATTGCTTTTTCATGAAAGTGCTCCATCAGCTGAAAAACAAAATACCGGGAATCATCCTGGAAATTAACCACCTAAAGTGATTTCAGTGCAGTGGTTAAGGTATTTGAAAACAAATATTGCATTATGGGCACTAGACACATTTTTTGACAGTTTTAGAAAATCACAACAGTTTCAGATTGAAATGGAAAGGGAATTCTTAAAAACTTTAAGACACAAAATGGCTTGTGTAGCAATTTTTTATGGTATATTATTTCTTTAATGAAAGTGCATTTCCCATTTAAAGAAAAAACATATAAACTATTTAAATATATCCACATTAATTTTCAAATAATTGTTTTGTTTAAACCAAATAATTTACTTGTTTACTTATATAGATGTTAACCTGCACAACAAACTAGCTTCAACTCATTCTTACCCTGTGTTCTTATGCTTGGTTTATTAACAAATGTCACTGCTGGTGTTCTTGAGTAGCGCCAGGAATGCACTTATCTCAGGCACTGAGGTTTGTGATTAATGATCTATCAGGAAAATAGTAACTCTGGTAGGAGCAAATTACAGCATATAAAAAAAGAAAACATTGTGGTTTGGTCCCCAATCAGCAAAGGTGCCAATTTATAAAATGTATGTGTCAACTGAACCAAGAAACTAATTACGAAGGCCGTTTACATCTGTGTACCCATAAAACAGAGGGGGCTGTGTCCGTGTCCGCTCTGCATAATGCTAGCAGCATAAGGATTAAAAATAGTCAATGATGATTGTGAGAGTGAAGTTCCGCTTAAATATTTCACGAGAGCATATTCTTATTTTGTTTCACCTTATTGCTGGTTTCCTCTTTTTCTTTTCCCTTCAATTTTTACAAACATAATTTGTCTTTTCCAGTGAGTTAGTTCTTCTTATAACGTCCAAAATACAACAGCGTTACCCCAGTCATCTGAGCTTCTAGTGATAAGATTGGGCTTGATTTGTTGAAGGATCCATTTGTTTGTTAACCTAGCTGGCCTTGCCGTCCACATTATTCTTAAAATTCTTCACCACCAAAGTTTAAGGGTGTCAGTACTTTTCCTGTATTGCTTTTTCATTGTCCAGTTTGTTCATTCATAGGCTTTATGTAAACTGAGAAACTAAAAGCGTTAGTTTAGGAGCTTTTGTGGTTTTTTTTTCCAAAGCCCCTAAACTCAACTCAATAAAAGCCTACTGTATGTGTCCATGTACACATAGACTTTTAGCAGAGTTTAGGAGCTGCCACGGTTAGGGGAGATAAACCTCCCTCTCCTGAAGAATCGTGTTCAGGAGAGGAACGTTTGGCCAAAGACCACTAAGCGTGACAAAAACGCATTTAAACGCGGTACTGCATTTACATGCGGTTTTGCCGTGTTTAGCATTTTTCCGTAGCCGGTGTCCAGGGAAGGTTAGAAGGATTTGCCCCAATTTTTTAGAACTATTTTGTTGTTTTCCCTTGCACATGTTTCTTACACAAGGGGATACGTAAGGGAATTTATTTATTTATTTATTTTTTTGGACGGTGAATTTATTCACTGTGGATTCCTTGATTTATTTATTTTTTTTATGTTTTTAATTTTTGTAAATGACCTACACTTGTTAGTCATTTATTTGTATTGGTTATAGTTTTTACGTTTAGGAGAATATTAAGATAGGGGCATGTTTAAGGAAGTATTGTATGTACTGTATGTATGTTAACCACTTGATACCCATGCTATAACCGAAAGACGGCTACAGCGTGGGCTTAAATTGCTGGGAGGGCGTACATGCACTTGGTCCTTGGGACTCGGCTGAACACAGATTGGAGTAAAGGGCCGATCTTGGCCCTTTACCACGTGATCAGCTGTCAGCCAATGACAGCTGTTCACGTGATGTAAACAGAAGCCGGTATTCGGCTTTGTTTTCCTCACTCTGACAGCGTAAGGAGAAAGAAAATAAGCCGATTACCGGCTTGTGTAAAAGGGACACACTGACAGCCACTGCTGCTAAGCGGTGCCTTTCAGTACTGGTAAGCAGTGCCCACCAGTGCCATCTATCAGTGCCCATCAATGCTGCCAATCAGTGCCTCAACATCAATGCCACCTATCAGTGCCACCTACTGGTGCCTATCAGTGCTCATCAGTGCCACCTTATCAGTGCCCATCAGTGCCACCTTCTCAGTGCCTATCAGTGCAGCGTATCAGTGCCCATACGTGCAGCATCAGCGCACATCAATGAAAGAGAACAATTACCTGTTGCCAAATTTTTTAACAAACTATGAAAACGTTTTTTTTTTTTCAAGATTTTTGGTCTTTTGGTCTTTTTTTGTTTGTTTAGCAAAAAATAAAAAACCCAGTGGTGATTCCGACAATGGATTTTGATGTCGGAAAATTTGAGAACCAGCTCTCAAATTTTTGTTGTCGGAAATTCCGACAACAAATGTCCGATGGAGCTTACACATCGAACATTTGTTGTCGGAAATTCCAACCGTGTGTACGCAGCAAAAGAGTGACAGCGTTGAGATCTGAAAATTGGCCTGGGCAGGAAGGGGCTATAAGTGTCCAGTAAGCACGTGATTAATATATCTTTTTGACAATTATACAGCTGCTTAGTGGGATATTTTTGATATTATTTAGAGTGCAGAATATTTATTTATCATTAAACTGACTTTTTGCCTTGATAGTACCAGTTGTTCTGAAGGAGGCAATACCGGCTACAACAAACCACATTGATTCTGAGCTCCAGTCATCTCGGGAGATGATGTACAAATACACAGCTATCTTGGAGGAGATGTATGGAAAACTGTCAAAAAACAATCTGGTCAGTTTAACCCAGATGAAAGAAACACTTTACAATGCAAGACAGCATGAGGCATTTTTAAACATTATTTTGGTAAGTGCTGCATGTCGTCTAGAGTGGGGTTTGTATGATAGATTTCTTTTAAATCTTTTGATTAAAGTAAACCTAGCTTCAGTTACATTTTGTCACGCTAAGTTTCTATCACAGAGATCAGAGTACTTTCCCTGTCAATTACTTCATCTGCTTTTCTTCCCATAAGGACAGTACTATCTTTGTTTAAAGCATAACTCCATGAAAAAAATATATTCTCCCATGGGACTCTGATCGCACTGCATAGGTGAACTGCTTTTTTTGTCTAGGGGTGCAAGGAAAAGCTGTACTTGCCCAGTCCTTCTATCCTCTAGAAAACTGCACTCCCTCTTGTCCGGCGATGGACTGTTCCTGCCATCCTCACGTCCAGAGCCAGTCTATGGGCATGATGATGTCAGGAACAATCCATTCACAAGACCGCTAGCGTGCGGGGGGCAGGAGCAGCAGGGTCCAGTGTTGCACTCGGAGGATCGGCGGATTAGGTAAGTATACTCTGTATCTGCTCCGAAATCCCCTAGACAAAAACGAGCAGTTAATGTTATGATGTTGCAGTCTGATCACTGGGAAAATGGAGACGAGTAATGCCGTGTACACACGGGCGGACTTTTAGGCATCAAAGGTCCGACGGTCTTTCCGACGGACTTTCGAACGAACAGACCAACACACGGACGAACACACGATCACACCAAAGTCCGACGGATTCGTACGTGATGACGTACGACCGGACTAAAATAAGGAAGTTCATAGCCAGTAGCCAATAGCTGCCCTAGCATCGGTTTTCATCCGTCGGACTAGCATACAGACGAGCGGATTTCTCGATAGGAACTGGGCCCGGCGGAAAGATTTGAAACATGTTCCAAATCTAAAGTTTGTCTGATTTTCGACCGAAAAAGTCCACTGCAGGTCCGATGAAGCCCACACACAGTCAGATTGTCCGACGGATTCGATCCGTCGGACCAGTCTGGTCGAAAAGTCTGCCCGTGTGTACACGGCATGATTGTTTTTTTTTTTTTTGGCTGCAGCATACCAATGACATTTTCTCAGCCTAGGCAAACTCACTTGACCAGAGCTCATTTCATTAAAACATTTTTTATTATATTGCTGTATATCATTGTGTGTACAGAATTTTTCATGTAGAGATGTAAAGTTACTGAAAAGTCTATTTACAGTTCAGTTTTTATGTTAAGTCAGCCCTACTGGTGGCTATATTGCAACATGACTTTTAAAAAGTCATATCAGATTAATTGATTTATTGTTAAAGCAGTATTAAAACCAAAAAGTTAATAGAAAGCTGCAGCCCTGTTGGTGTAATTTAAATAGAAACTGAGTATGGTGTACCATCATCCAATTGGAAAGAGACCGGAAAAAGGGAACATTTTAGAAGGACTAT
Source organism: Lithobates clamitans (assembly GCA_037952925.1). Lineage (NCBI taxonomy): Eukaryota > Metazoa > Chordata > Amphibia > Anura > Ranidae > Lithobates > Lithobates clamitans. Next base: position 286,099 of record JBBGZY010000382.1, on the reverse strand, counting down.
CTCGGTACTGACTTATACAGTGTATACTCAAGGTTTAGTAAAAAAATAGGTTTTTATTAGTACAAAAAATTATAAAAGCAGGATATCCAAATACATCATAAAAGGTGCATGGTAAAAATCCATTGTTGGTGATATACCATGCACCTTTTATGATGTATTTGGATATCCTGCTTTTATAATTTCTTGTACTAATAAAAACCTAATTTTTTTACTAAACCTTGAGTATACGCTGTATAATTCAGTACCGAAATAGTCCTTCTAAAATGTTCCCAAAAAGGTAATAGATTGCAGTGATCTAGGTATGGAGGTATGGACTGTTTTGCAGAGTTACATTGGTATAACTTGAACCAATGTACAAATGCACGTTCCATAACTGTGGGATCCCTGTGGAAGCTACTAAAGTGATCTCTGCTGTCCTCTCGGGTCCCTTGCATGGGCATCATTCAGAAAGTACTTTGCATTCTCTCAATGAAAGCAAAGCATTTTCTGATTGAATAAGGTGGAAGGGCAGTGATGTCACAATCTTCACCTCGTGTAATCAGACAACACTTTGCATTCATTGAGAAAAGATCACTGTAGTAGCGGTGCCTACTACAATGATTTCCAGCTTCCATGGGGATTGGCCAGGTATGGCACTTGCATACTTACAACGGCCCAAGCCAAACCAATGTAACTATGCAAAAATAGTTCATACTTAAACTTCAGCTTTTAATTTATTGTGTTCACACCACAGAAATATGGATTCCTGTGAATGAATGCACTTTGCACAGATCTTTGACACAAACCGCACTGTGCTAATTCTGAAACATTAAAATGTACCATATTATTGCACTAGTGTATGGTCACTTATTATGCTACAGTGATGTATGTTTATTTTATTCATTTAGTCAGATATCATCACATGTGCCAAACAAGTTGATGTAATTGATAAGCAGTACTGGGCACAAATGGAACAATTAAGGGATACAGTCCGGTCAAAATCTGCAGTTCCCACAGCACAGGTCTATGTAAGTAATGACAGCTGTCAATATCACATTATGTTACAATGTCGCATGTTATTAATGGAAGATAACAACGAGAAAAATGAGAAAACATTTGCATCAGTAAACATTTCGGACCTATGTAAAAATAATGCTAGTGGTTCTTTTGGGGGTCTAAACAACTGGATGGAAAGGTAGGTCCAGAAAAGAAAAACAGGGAGGGCAGGATAGGGGGCAGTGGCGGCTGGTGCTCAAAATGAACGAACTGAAAAATACTGAAACAAAAACATCAATTGCAGCCACTGTGCCCATCATATGCAGCCAACTGTGCCCATAATATGCAGCAAATTGTACCCATATTATGCAGCCAACTGTGCCCCATCAATTGCAGCCTCTGTGCCCATGATATGCAGCCACTGTGCCCCCCAAATGCAGCCAACTGTGCTCCATCAATTGCAGTCTTTGTGCCCATAATAAGCAGCCACTGTGCCCCCTGCCCGCCCACTGTTTGCCCAGCACTTAGCCCATCGTGGTGGTGGGTCAGGCACCAGGTCAGGCAGCGAGCTGTGGGACATGTAGTGCAGCGATGGATGCAGGACTCCCCTGTGCATGTCTTCTTCCTGTTGTGCATGGCAGCCAATGGGATCGCCTCTACCTTCAGCCAATCAGATGCCGTTATTACATCCGGGCCTCCTGATTGGCTGAGAGGCGGTTCTGTGTTAGCAAAGCAAATATTCATTTGCTTTGCTAACACACATGGGAGCACTGCGAGCACAATGATTTGCGCTCGCAGTGCACCTTTTTTGAAGTCTATAAGAGCCTATGGCTCTAATCAGGTGTTTCAAAAACACCCCCGCCGCTGTAATTCTGGCGCCCGACAAGGGGCCAGATGCCTGAATGAGTGGCTACAGCAGCCGTAGATAGATACATAGATTCATTCAATGCATGAATCTGTCCATAGTACACAGAGGGGGTGGCTGGAAAGATTGGGCGGCCTCGTGAGTAAGGGTAGGGAGGAGAAGGTACATGCGAGGGAAGGAGGAAAGGCATCAAGTAAATTACCAGTGGACAAATGTAGGTTGGGAAACAAGAACAAAACAAAGGGATAGGTAGCAAAGAAGGAACACACAAGAATGCCATGGTTCTTTTATCTTATTTAATTTGACTTGTGACCAGCATCATATTCATATGTTCCTTGACTTCTTCAAAAAGGACTGTTGATTTCTTCCAGGTCTTACTTATCATTGCTTAGCAGCCAGAAACAAAAGAGACCTGAAATTGTATGGTGGTGGAGGGCCACCCATAAACATCCAACAAAACCAATTTCTGGATATAATATTAAAGATGAGGTTGCACCAAGTACATAGATACCCAACATGTCAAACATTACATTTTCCTGTGCCCATGAAATGGTGACAAACTTTACCACCCCATATTTTTTATAGGCGGCGCTTTAAAAGCCCCTACAGGTTATCAGTTTAGCATTACAGAGGAGGTCTGGTGCTAGAAATATTGCTCTCACGCTGGCATGCGTATCCCTGACACATGCATTTATGCTTATACATGTGGGGGGGGGGGGCTCAAACTGAAAGAAACTGGAGAACTTGGAGGAAACCTGTAAAAAGTTTTTTGTTTTTTTTTTCAAAGGGTAACTGGCCTTTGCTGAACAGAGATTTTATAACTTACTGAATATCTCTGGGAACAGTGATGAGAACTTTCGATGGATATTTACACTCATTATCACTTGTATTTAATCCCAGTCTAGTCTGATTTTCTTCATCTTTCAGTAAAGTACCAAACCTGATGAAATGAAGCAACATAGGGTTATACTGCTACCTAAAAGGGGAAATAGACACTAGACACGTAAAAACGAAAAGCCTGCCCCTCCTCACACTTTCTAAGTTTTGCTCAGTTTTGCTTACTAATGCCCTGTACACATGATAGGATTTTCCGACAAAATCCATGTTTTTTTCCAACGAATGTTGGCTCAAACTTATCTTGCATACTCACGGTGACACAAATGTTGTCGGAAATTCCGAACGTCAAGAAGGTGACGTACAACACGTACGACGAGCCGAGAAAAATGAAGTTCAATAGCCAGTGCGGCTCTTCTGCTTGATTTGGAGCATGCATGGAACTTTGTGCGTCTGAATTTTGTACACACGATCAAAATGTACAGCAACGGATTTTGTTGTCGGAAAATTTGAGAACCAGCTCTCAAATTTTGTGTGACAGAAATTCCGATGGAAAATGTCCGATGGAGCCTACACACGGTTGGAATTTCCGACAACAAGCTCCCATAGAACATTTTCCATCTGAAAATCCTATCGTATGTACAGGGCATTAGTCTCTAAGTTCCATACAGTTGATGTGTCTACCTCGGCAGATTTTAGCCTTGGTTGAAAATTTCGAAAGCTAATGGCCAGATAAACAGATAAAAATAAAGAAATGCTTGAGGAACAAGGAAGCTAATACAGTCACCACATCTAAGTATTGATAAGCTGCAATATATTACATTTGTTATTGGGTTTAATACCACTTTAAAGTGGAACTAAAGCACTGTGCCTGTGTGCTGAGATGGTTGAACTCCTGCACATGTACGGGTCAGGTATTATGTCATCTTGCACTGGCCAATCAAGATGGTTGAGGACCGGCACCCAGAAGAAGCCCAGGAAAAGATGTCAATGAAGGACCTTGTGGGCATTGAACCATTAGAGCTAAGGCAAGTGAGTGACTAAGCTGTGCCCCACCCTATGGACTCCAAAAAAAAGGATTTTATGGCGAGTAAAAAAATATATCACACAGTTCCTGGATTGGTTAAGTCTTGCAGAACTGTGACATTTAACTACTTGCGGACCGCCCGCCGTCACTATACGTGAGAGAAAGATGGCCCCTGCTAGGCTCAATACCATTGGATGACGTAAGCTACGACATCACTTTCGCCCAATGGTCTTCAAGGGGAATTTTTTTTTGCAAAAAAAAAAGACATTTATCATTTTTTTATTGCATTTAAGTGTAAATGTGAGATCTGGGGTCTTTTTTTACCCCAGATCTCACATTAAAAAGGTCCTGTCATGCTTTTTTTCTATTACAAGGGATGTTTACATTCCTTGTAATAGAAATAAAAGTGACCCAATTTTTTTTTCAAAAGGATAGTGTAAAAATAAAAGTAAAATAAATAGGAAAAAAAAATGTAAAGTGCCTCTTCCCGCCAAGCTCGCGCTCAGAAGCGAACGCATATGTAAGTCGTGCCCGCATATGAAAACGGTGTTTAAACCACACATGTGAGGTATCAAAACTGGTAACCTGTAGACATTTTTAGACGTCGTCTATGGAGATTTTTAAGGGTCAAAGTTTGTCGCCATTCCACGAGCAGTTGCAATTTTGAAGCGTGTTATGTTGGGTATCAATTTACTCGGCGTAACATTATCTTTTACAATATAAAAAAAATTGGGCTAACTTTACTGTTGTCTTATTTGTTAATTAAAAAAGTGTATTTTTTTCCCAAAAGATTGCGCTTGTAAGACCGTTGCGCAAATACGGTGTGACATAAAGTATTGCAACGACCGCCATTTTATTCTCTAGGGTGTCTGAAAAAAACACATAATGTTTGTGGGTTCTAAGTAATTTTCTAGCAAAAAGAAAAGATTTTAACTTGTAAACAGTCTGAAGTCTGAAAAATAGGCTCAGTCCTTAATTAGTTAAAGTAAGTAGATTTACCTGTAAGCAACTTTGCCACAGAGGGATCTGGATGTAATATACAAAATGTGAGGAAAGCGCATCTACTTTGCGCTGAACTTACCTTAGGGCTTAGGCCAAGACAAACATGGACATGTCTTTGGTCGGATGTGATTAAATAATCTGACATCTCCCCATTGTTTTAACAGTTAGCAGGAACAACCTCTTCCAATTTGAGAATCGATTTCTACTACATATTACTAGTATCAGCTGTACTGTTATTTTGAAGCATGCTTGGGAACCTCTCTGACAAATGTTGGAGACATGGGTTGTACCTGTGCCTGTTTTTGCTTGTAATTTGTGTACTGGCAGTTATCAAAAGACATATGTTTAGTTTCACTGGTATAGTAACATACCGTATATACTCGAGTATAAGCCGGCCTGAATATAAGCCAAGGCACCTAATTTTACCACAAAAAACTGGGAAAATTATTATTATTGACTCAAGTATAGGCCTAGGGTGAGAAATGTGCAGCTACTGTAAGTGAAAAAGAGGGTCAACAATGCCTGTTTGCAGCCTCACTGTGCCCATTCACATGCCTCACTGTGCCCATTTGCAGCCATAGGTCCCCCGAACTTCAAACTCTGTAGTTAAGGGTTCCTAGATACCCCCTAGCTGCAGCCAAAGTTTTGGGGTCTCTGGACCCAAAGGGTCCTGAAAGACATTGCTGCAGATGGACACAGTTGACCGACTTTGGGGCCCCTTATCTCGGGGCCACTTGGTGCTAGGACCCCCAAATTTGATGTGCAAACCCAATGGAACTTTCACTACAACATATCCAAAGCTGGGGTTCCTAGCACCAAGTGGCCCCGAGATACGGGGCCCAAAGTCGGTTTGGAAAATGTCAAGCACTTTTCTGCAGCAGAGAATGACATTTTCCGAACCAAATTTGGGGCCCCGTATCTCGGGGACACTTGGTGCTAGGAACCCCAGCTTTGTAGTGCTTGTTCCACTGCACACCAAATTTGGGGTTCCTAGTACCAAGTGGCCCCCGAGATACGGGGCCCCAAAGTCGGTTTGGAAAATGTCATTCTCTGCTGCAGAAAAGTGCTTGACTCGAGTATAAGCCGAGGGGGGCATTTTCAGCACAAAAAAAGTGCTGAAAAACTGGGCTTATACTCGAGCATATACGGTAGGTAAATGGAGTTTAATGATTAGTTTAATTCCAAGATGTCCAGTTTGGCCGAATCTGTGAAACACCATGTTTAAATCGGAACTAAAAACTGGTCCAATGAAACAGTTTATTATAACCTAGTATAACTCTAGTCCTATTTTGTGAAATGTACAGTAGAGAACAAGAATAAATTATTCATAAACTCTTGGACTATAAAGGTTATATGTGTCTTTTGCAGCCACTGTTTATTTCACTATCTAACCTGTGGAACAGCTTCCAGGATGAAATTGTGTTATTAAGTGTCCTTAGCAATATGACTACAAACCTGCAGCCCTTTCTAGGACTCCACGAAGAACTCTTTCCTGATCACATCCTCCAGCCATTATTAAGTGATTTAACAATAAAAACTGACGAGGAAAGGATTAAAGAAAGTGAAGGTGAGCAATCAATCAATACTCAGCTTTCTCTAAAATTCACCTGGATAATAAAACATGGACTCTGATTAATTGCTGAAGAAAACAGCTTTTTTTTCCTTGCTTCGAGTTTGATAAGCTAAAAACATGCATACAATTTAAAGAGTATCTGTCAGATTTGCACTAACCTGTATGCATTGTACTCAAAAGCAAAACAAATCATATATCTCTTATTCTGCCTAAAAAGATTATTGTAAAATCTGGGCTAGCGCTATCCAAGGCTGAGTTTAGGAAGAATTGGTGAGAGCTATGGTACCCAGGTATACAGTGTGTTAGGTTCATGGAAACGTGGAATATTATCTGTAAAGGATTTTTCACTTTAAGGTGATTGGGTCCTTACTGCACTGTGACTCAAACAAAAGCCTAGGTTCATTAAACAGATTTTAGTATCTGCTCCTAGTGTATGAACATACATTTACCTTGATCTGCATTTCACTCCAGGGAGTTCACCCCAAGGAATTGCACCCCCCTACCCCTTTTCCCATTTAACCTTCACAGTAATTTCGTTAAAGCGGTGTTCCAGCTGAAATTTTTTTTTTAAAGTCAGCAGCTACAAAAACTGTAGCTGCTGACTTTTAATAAGCACACTTACCTGTCCAGGGTGCCCGCGATGTCGGCCGCCCGAGGCCAATATGTCCATCGGATCGGGTCCTGGCGCCGCCATTCGAACTAAGCCTTGCGGCTTCACTGCCCGTTTCCTACTGCGCATGCACGAGTTGTGCAGCGCTTTGTGAATGGCCAGCTGTGTTCTGGGACACACAAAGGTCCCAGAAGACAGCGTGCCCCATTCCCCAGAAGACAACGCGAGGAGGAGAAGAATGAAGACTACCGCGGAATAGGAAGTGGCAGATTAGGACGATCTGCCTGGCAACAGCCATTTCTGGTAAGTAAAAAATGTTTGTTTTTTTTCAATTTTTTTTTTCACATTTTTAGGAGCCTTTTCATGCAATTTTTTTTTTAGCTCCCCTTTCACCTAGGGCTGGGATACTGTTTCTGTTCTATGGTGTTTCCAGCAAGCTTTGAAAAATGGATGTGCCTGGTGTACATGCAAAGCAAATTGAAGAAGCAGCTATTATTTTTTATGATGGATTTTTTAGTTTGCTGGGAATACCAAATAAATACTCTGATGGCCCTGGGAAAGATGGGCAGTGTAATAATCTCACATATACTATACAGTATATATGGATAAAATTGTCTCATAATATAGGAGGGTGCATCTTTATTAGAGTTGATAAAGTGTATATATACAGTTGTGCTCATAAGTTTACATACCCTGGCAGTAATTATGATTTCTTGGCCATTTTTCAGAGAATATGAATAATAACACAAACTTTTCTTTCACTCATGGTTAGTGATTGGCTGAAGCCATTTATTATCAATCAACTGTGTTTACTATTTTAAAATCATAATGGCAACAGAAACTACCCAAATGACCCCGAACAAAAGTTTACATACCCCAGTTCTTAATACCATGTATTGCACCCTTTAACATCAATAACAGCTTGAAGTCTTTTGTGTTATTTGTGGATGAAGCTCTTTATCTTCTCAGATGGTAAGTTGCCCATTCCATTCCTCTTGGCAAAAAGCCTCCAGTTCCTGTAAATTCTTGGGCTGTCTTGCATGAACTGCAATTTGAGATCTCCCCAGAGTGGCTCAATGGATTAGAGGTCAGGAGACTGAGATGGCCACTCCAGAACCTTAACTTTATTCTGCTGTAGCCAATGACAGATCGACTTGGCCTTGTGTTTTAGATCATTGTCATGTTGGAATGTCCAAGTACGTCCCATGCTTAGCTTCCTGGCTGATGAATGCAAACGTTCCTCCAGTATTTTTTGATAACATACTGCATTCATCTTGCCATCAATTTTGACCAAATTCCCTGTGCCTTTGTAGCTCACACATCCCCAAAACATCAGCGATCCACCTCCGTGTTCACAGTAGGAATGGTGTACCTTTCATCAAAGGCCTTGTTGACTCCTCTCCAAATATAGCGTTTATGGTTGTGGTCAAAAAGCTCAATTTTGGTCTCATCACTCCAAATGACTTTGTGCCAGAAGGTTTGGGGCTGGTCTCTGTGCTGTTTGGCGTATTTTATAAGCTGGATACTTTGTGGCATTTGCGTAGTAATGGCTTTCTTCTGGCGACTTGACCATGCAGCCCATCTTTCTTCAAGTGCCTCCTTATTGTGCATCTTGAAACAGCCACACCACATGTTTTCAGAGAGTCCTGTATTTCACCTGAAGTTATTTGTGGGTTTTTCTTTGCATCCCAAACAATTTTCCTGGCAGTTGTGGCTGAAATCTCAGTTGGTCTACCTGACCGTGGTTTGGTTTCAACAGAACCCCTAATTTTCCACTTCTTGATTAGAGTTTGAACACTGCTGATTGGCATTGTCAATTCCTTGGATATCTTTTTTATCCTTTTCCTGTTTTATACAGTTCAACTACCTTTTCCCACAGATCCTTTGACAATTCTTTTGCTTTCCCCATGACTCAGAATCCAGAAACGTCAGTGCAGTACTGGATGAAAGATGCAAGGGTCTGTCAGGAGTCCAGAAAGTCATTCACCTTTTATACACACACGAATTACAAGCAAACAGGTCACAGGTGAGGATGGTTACCTTTAATAGCCATTCAAACCCATTTGTGTCAACTTGTGTGCATGTTGTTAGGCCAAAATCGCCAGGGTATGTAAACTTTTGATCAGGGTAATTTGGGTAGTTTCTGTTGCCATTATGATTTAAAAGGAGTAAACACTCTTGATTGATAATAAATTATAATAAATGGCTTCAGCCAAACACTAAACATGAGTGAAAAATGTTTTTGTGTTATTCATATTCTCTGAAAAATGACCAAGAAATCATAAATACTGCCAGGGAATGTAAACTTATGAGCACAACTGTGTATGTGTGTGTATATATATATACACACACACACACTCAAAAATGACTCACAGAATTGCCATCATGTATTCATTGTCATCATCTAAATTCTGAAAAATATAAGTCTGTCAAATCTGTAAAAAGTAAACACACCCCTGCATTTATTACCATTTCAAATCCATGAAATCAAAATCAGGCATTCAAGATTAGGTGCCAATGATTAGAACTTCCAAAGGGAGTATGCAGGTGGAACCTGTCTTATATACCGTAAATATCACATATCTCGGGTCTGGTGATCTAAGGCCTATGAGTCTGGTAAGGGATTAAAATGATCATATATTATTTTATAATCAATCCACTGTAAGAAAAATAGTCTATAAGTGGTGTTGATTTCAAACAACCGCTTAATTGGCCAGGCCTGGCCAGCCTAGCATATTAAGCCCAAGAACTGATCATTTGCTGCTAAACGATTTCTTCAAGAACCCCAAAGGCCAATTGTGGGATCTGCAGGTACTATAACTCTTGCAACAGTTGGTCGCAAAGTGCATGTATGTACAATCAGAGATTGCACCAAATCTAACCTGCATAAGAGGTGTACAAAGAACAAACCCTTGCTGTTGAAAAAGAACATTGGTGCAAGACTGCAATTGAACATATAGGTAAAGAACAGGCCTTCTAGAACAGTGCGTGTTGGCTCAAAGATAGGGTTCGCTTGCCACAGTTACAGTAGACATGTTTCGTGCAAACCAAAGACAGCAGGAGGTAGAAATGTTATGGTTTGGGTTTTTTTTGCTGCCTCGGGGCCTGGGCAGTGGCAGCCATCAAGTCAACTATGAATTATGCAATATATCAAAGTGTGCTTTATGAAAATGTGAGGCCATCTGTGTAAAATTGTAGAATGAACTGGAAATTGATTGTTTACCATAATAATATTCTAAAGCACATGGAATAGCTCAAAAAGAAATAATGGAGGGTTATGGATTGGCCTAGTGAAAGCCATGAATTGAATCCTGCTAAAATGTTGTTGGGGCACGGGATTCAAATGGGCACCAAAGGAATTTTGCACAAAATAGTGGTCAAAAATGATGATATTAAAGACTGGTAGCCAAGTATAAAAAACGTCAACAAGAAATCATTTTGATAAAGGGAGCAATACCAGCATCTGGGTGTTATTTTAACAAGGGTGTTATTTTTTCCATGGTACATCATGGTTCCATGGTACATCATTATATCTGTTAATATTTTTGGTAAATAAATTATTGAAAAGGCAATTTTTCCTTGTGTTTTTATTCAGGTCTATCACCTTTATCTGTAGGCACTGTCTAAGTGAAGATATGTTTGCCTATTCACATATTTATAAAAAGTCAATAATTTCAATGGGTTGTATCGATTTTTTCACATTTTCTGTATATTTATAATGTTTGATATGCACACTGCAATAATTTGATAAAATAAATGTAATGCTTGTTCATAATATATAAAATGATATGTTTGCTTGTACTACAGAACAAACACACCTTTCAGTGCAATTCATCAGTTATATACAGTAGAACTAGTGTTGATGGTATACTGATAGCAAATTAAGGTCTGTTATTAGTTTTATGCTTTGTGTATTTAATATTAACTTTTGAAATACGCAACTTAAAAATAACTACATTTTAATGGATATATCAAGAGAAATAAAATATATTTTCAAAATCCCATTTATGACAGACCAGTTGTAAACAAAATCTTATGGTAGGTTCTATGGCCAGTGTATATAACAATGCTATTTTATTTATTTCAGTTATTAACGATACAATTTATTTCTTTACTTAGGCATTCATATAACTCCATCAGATTTTCCAACACAGGAGTGGTATTTCCCAGAAAACACAGCTAATTATGAACGGCTCCCAATTCAATACCGTGGATTTTGTGGCTATACTGTTGCTACAAAAGATGGTCTCTTGTTGCCAGGTGTGAACTCTTTTAATGTGATAAACCTGGCTATTCAATACTTATGGATTCACATTGTACACTATGAATAAATAAATAAATACTGCATTTAATTGAGAAAACTCCTTAAGATGTACAGATATTGATCAGTTCCCTCAACCTTGACAGATATGCCATGGCTGAGCCTTCTCAAGAGGAGTGTTGACTTGCTAGGTTAAATTGGTTGGATCTTTCACTATTAGTTTCCTCCAAGATAGACTAGTGGCAGAAATATCTACACTGCACTGAGTGCTTCCCTTCCTGTCTCTATATTTACTAGCACATTCCTGATGGGAATGTGTATGATTGTAGTATGGTCTTCCGTATGAAAGATTATTCAGTTGGCTGGATCATCCATGATTGACTGGTGGCCATCTAAAATCTGTAGGGGTAAATAAATCATTAAGGTGGTTATAAATAGCAGATGCATTTGAAGGACAATAATTCATTATGTAGATAAAAAATAAAAAAATAAATACATTTATTTATAATGAATTATTGTCCTTCAAATGCATCTGATATTTATAACCACCTTAATGATTTATATTTTGTATATAATCTGGATGAAATCTGTGATGTCTATAATGCCCTGATGAAGCAAAATAAGCGAAACATGTTGGCTGATCACAACTGATTTCATAGCACAAGCTTTTGTACGGTTATAGTGTGGCGTTTGATCGGAACTTTTGTACTGTATATTGTATATGTTTTCAATAAAATTTATATTTTTATATTAACTACTGTGGTACTAGCTCACTTCAAACAGATACATCATCTCCCCCCAAAAATACCATCATCCATTAGAGCGAGCTCTGTCTCCCTCTCTACATTTTCCTAACTCATTTCCACTATTTTGGACTGTGCCATATACAACCCCTGTTCCAAAAAAGTTGGGATGTTGTGTAAAATCTACATAAAAACAGAATGCAATGATTTGCAAATCTCATTAGTAAATGCATCATTTGTCAATAATGTAATATAGCTGCTCCATTTAATTTAACCTTAGCGCAGGAAAAAGGTTCAAAGTAAGTGTTATGTTTTACTGTTTATGGGAAATTTCACATCATCTTTTACAATAGAAATTTGATTTTGCATTATAAAATACAGTTTTATAAACAGCCATTAAAAACGTGTTTAAAATGTGTTTGTGTGTAGTTGAGTAAATTTTGCAACCAATGTATGTTTGCCATTGCATTACTCATATTTGCTGTTGCATTACTCATATATTTATTTTTTAACAGGAAACTCAAACATTGGCATTCTGAAGCACAAAGAAAGTTATTATATTTTCAGCTCCATAGAAGCTGCTTCCATGTTTGCTCGAGATCCAGATCACTACATCAGTTTAATTGGAGAGAAAGCAAAACAGTGTGCAGAGCTTATACAGTTATTGGAGCTGCACCAGCAGTTTGCATCCATCACACCCTATTCCCAGGTAAAGAAGTGTATAGCACGGATTTAGACCTGATACTACCATCAGCACAACCAATACAAATTATATATAGCACATGCTTAAACATACTCGCGGTTGTTACATACTTTTATACATTATGCTAGCAATTTTGACACTTTTTTTGATATCTAATGCCCCGTACACACGGTCAGATTTTCCGACGGAAAATGTCCGATCGGAGCGTGTTGTCGGAAATTCCGACCGTGTGTGGGCTCCATCGGACTTTTTCCATCAGATTTTCCGACACACAAAGTTTGAGAGCAGGCTATAAAATTTTCCCACAACAAAATCCGTTGTCGGAAATTCCGATCGTGTGTACACAAATCCGACGCACAAAGTGCCACGCATGCTCAGAATAAATTAGGAGATGAAAGCTATTGGCTACTGCCCCGTTTATAGCCCCGACGTACGTGTTTTACGTCACCGCGTTCAGAACGATCAGATTTTCCGACAACTTTGTGTGACCATGTGTATGCAAGACAAGTTTGAGCCAACATCCGTCTGAAAAAATCCATGGATTTTGTTGTCGGAATGTCCGATCAATGTCCGACCGTGTGTACGGGGCATAAGTCTTATGTGGTACGGAAAACCGCACCAGTAAACCTCAAGACTAATATTTAATCAGCATTAATCCCTTTTATAGGCAGATTGCTATGGGGGGACCATTCAGACACGGATCCCCGACCCGGCCCCGTCCCCGCCCCCGCTCTCCCTTGAGTGGCTAGCTGACTTTGATTGACAGCAGCGGAAGCCAGTAGCGCCACTGCTGTGTCTCAGCCAATCAGGAAGGAGTGCTAAGACATTCGTGGACATTCTCCTCCAGGGGCTGAAGGGGGCTGCTGCACACAGAAGGCTTTTTATCTTAATGCATGTGCGTTTTGAATTGCTCCGGTTTCACTGCGAAGATAAAAATCAGTTGTTCAGAGGTTCCTCTGTTTTATCTGCGGATCAGTGAGCAGGGAGAGGGGGGAGGTGTAGTGAGGAGAAGGAGAGAATTTAAATGAATGTATTTTAAAATGTCCTGCGAATTGGAAGTGGTGTAAGCCGCATCTAATTCGCATAGGTGTGAACGAGGGCTTACTGACGGAGAGTGTTCAGGATTAAGAATGCACAGAGTTCAGGGGTAAGGATAGGTCGGGAGTAAGCAACTCACTGATTGCGCCTCCAACTCAAGTCACACTGTGCAAGCGCCAATCTAAAATGCCGTGGCTGGAGCAGCAACATGGATCGCCTCGCGGGCCACTCTAGCTGCACTATTTTCCATGGACACTTACAATGTGTGACTTGGGTTGGAAGCTGTATACTACAGTGTTTAGTCTATGGTTCCAGGGACAGACCTCTCACAGCAGGGACAGGCCCCAGGAACAGGGACAAATGGTTTACATTGGATGTTTCAGAATTATTTTGGAGCTTTCATTTTATGTTAACGTGTATTTAACCACTTAGCACCCGACCGCCTGCACTGTACTGCGGACGAGCGGCCGGTGTAGGCAAAGTGACAAACCCGTACATCGATGCCTACTTCCAGGTTTAGGGTGCGCATGTGACTGAACACAGCAAGAGCCTGTCAGCAAGCATCGGCCAATGATTGTGTTTTAGTTATATTTTTTTTTCAAGCTTGCATTATTATTATTATTAAGTTTAGATGTATTTCTGAAACAATTTCACCCTTTACATTTAATAAGAATTTTGTATTTTTTTTTTTAAACAGGTTTACAGTGTTATGTGGAAAGTACAAAATCATAATTTCCTTTAATTGTTCAGAAAATATATGGTCTAGAGAATCGTGCATGATCTTTAATGTAATTATCAACAATTTTATTAGTGCTTGTTAGGCTTAATGTACACGGGACGTTTTTACAACCTCTCCTGAACGATTTAACTTGACAAATAGTAACCCACGTTTAAAACGTCAATTTTGCCGCGTTTACATGCTGTGTTTGCATTTAGAAGTGTTTGAAAAAAAATTATTTATTTATTTATTTTTCAAAATAGGCAAAAATGAAAAACACCTGTAAACGAAACGCGGCCAAATGCGAGTTACCATGTTTAGAAGCGTTTGGCGCTTGAAATGCCTCTAAACTCAGCAGCTGAACTCATTTTTTTTTTTCCAAAAAAGGCCTCTGAACTCAACTGCCTAAAGACGACATTAAACGAACCTGTGTACATGTACACATAAGATAACATTGGATGAGTTCAGGGGCAGCTGAAAAAAGCATCCAACTGCCTCTGAACGTCCGTTTACCAGCAGCAGTGTACATGAGGCCTAAGAATTATTATTATTATTATTATTATACAGGATTTATATAGCGCCGACAGTTTACGCAGCGCTTTACAACATTAGGGCAGACAGTACAAGTACAATACAATTCAATCCAGGAGGAATCAGAGGGCCCTGCTCCTTAGAGCTTACAATCTAGGAGAATTAAAAAAAACTGTGTTTTGGCCTATTAGCTACTAGCCATGCTTGTGTTTTAATGGTATTACTTTTTTTACTCCAGGCTACTGAAAAACTCTTGATGAAACCAATCACTAAATGTAATAGTGGCACCCAGACTGATACACACTTCATGGAAAGCAACATTGTCAAATCATATGAGTGGAATGAATGGGAGCTGCGCAGGAAAGCAATTAAACTGGTTTGTATTGATTATTAAAGCAGAATTAAACAGAAGTTGCTAGAAGGACAGATATTTTGGAAGAAGACATTTTCTTTGTCTCTTCTGCCAAAAAAACTCCTTTGCTTTTGTACCAGCCAAAAGTGTTTTAAACTAACACTACCTGCTGCACATGTGCAGTGAGGTGTGCACTCGCATTATCTATCAGATTTTGAAGAGTCAAGTGCCAGGATGCTTGTACTTCACTGTGCATTTGCAGGAGGTGTTTCATTTCTGGACACCCTATGGTCAGTAAGAAAAAGTCCCTCAGTGGAATCTTCATTTATTAAATAGATCCTATAAGGTTCTCCGGACATATAGATTGTCAGCTAGGGGAACTCCGAATTGAGTGCTGTGTCTTTTGAACTTCCGTGGAAGAATGGAAATAACAAAATGGTCGGATTTTAGGCCAACAGTCTGCTAACACACAATTCCCGTTGGAAAATCTGATCGTGTGTACGAGGCTTAAGGGAGGGTTGAATGCCCTGTTAGATTTTTTTATCGCCATCTGTGTCCCATTGGGGAGATTTTCCTTCACTTCCTGTCCCATAGCCAAACAGGAAGTGAGAGGAAATCCCTACAAATTAAAGGAATTCCTTGGGGACCCCCTGGTCACCAGAACTAGTGTCCCCATTGAAAGATTTCCCCTCTATTACTTTTCTGAGGGCAACCCAAAATTTGGGATTTTCTTTTACTTTCAATGATAACGGCACAGTGGTGTAGTGGATAGCACTTTCGCCTAGCAGTAAGAAGGGTCGCTGGTTTTAATCCCAACCTCAACACTACCTGCCTGGAGTTTGCATGTTCTCCCTGTGCTTGCATGGGTTTCCTCTGGGTACTCTGGTTTCCTCCCACACTCCAAAGACATGCTGGTAGGTTAATTGGATCCTGTCTAAATTGTCCCTAGTATGTATGAATGTGAGTTAGGGACCTTAGATTGTAAGCTCCTTGAGGGTAGGGACTGATGTGAATGTACAATGTATATGTAAAGCGCTGTGTAAATTGACGGTGCTATATAAGTAACTGAAATAAATAATAAATAAATAAAAAGGACAAATAGAGAGGATGAATCTCCCTAATGGGGGCACAGACAGTAATACAAATTGAAAGGTGTTCTAATCCCTCTGCACTCTATCCAAAACAAAAAAAAAAAAAAAGTTGTAAACCGACAAATCCCCGTTCTGTCGGGGCAGGAGAGACAGATCTGCTGTTTCTAGTGATTAGGAACAGCGATCTGTCTCCTCCTCCAGTCACTACACTCCTCCCACAGTTAGAAACACCTCCCTAGGGAACACTTAATCCCTTGATCACCCCCTAGTGTTAACCCCTTCCCTGCCAGTGACATTTTTACAGTAATCAGTGGATATTTTTAGCACCGATCGCTGTATAAATGTCACTGGTCCCAAAAAAGTGTCAAAAGTGTCCGATCTGTCTGCGGCAATGTCGCAGTCCCACTAAAAATCGCTGATCACCACCATTACTAGTAAAAAAAAAAAAAAGAATAATAAAAATGCCATAAATCAATCCCCTATTTTGTAGATGCTATAAATTTTGCGCAAAGCAATCAATATACGCTTATTGCGATTTCTTTTCTTTTTACCAAAAATATGTAGAAGAATACATATCGGCCTAAACTGATGAAGAAATTTGTGTTTTACATTTTTTTTGTGGGATATTTATTATAGCAAAAGGTAAAAAATATATATATATTTTTTTAAATTGTTGGTCTTTTTTTGTTTATAGCACAAAAAAAAAAAAATGCAGAGGTAATCAAATAACACCAAAAGAAAGCTGTAATAGTGGTGAAAAAAAGCACATACATTTTGTTTGGGTACAACGTCACACGACCGCACAATTGTCAGTTAAAGCGAAGCAGTGCCGTATCGCAAAAAATGGCCTGGTTATTAAGGGGGAAAGCACCCGAGAGCCAAGGGAGAGATGGGCTTTGGGTGCCGACATCGCAGGCGCCTGGACAGGTCAGTGTCCTTATTTTAAAAGTCAGCAGCTGCAGTATTTGTAGCTGCTGACTTTAAAAAAAAAAAAAAATTGGCGGACCTCCGCTTTAAGTGGTTTATAGTGATAGGTAAAATATTAGAATTTTTCTAGAACAGGGGTCTCCAAACTTTCTGAACAAAGGGTCAGTTTACTGTCCTTTACTGTCCTTCTGACTTTGAGGGGGCTAGACTGTTCCCAATAGACTGTGAAAAGAAAATGCCCTGTGTCAATCGGAGTAAAAAAATGCCCCATCATTGGTATCAGTTGGAGGATTATTGCCCCATTGTTGGTATTAGGGGAAGAAATAGTGCCCCATCATTGGTGTCATTGAGAGGAACACTGCCCCATTGTTGATATCAGAGGAAGGAATAGTGCCCCATCATTGGTGTCATTGAGAGGAACACTGCGCCATTGTTGATATCAGGGGAAAGAATAGTGCTCCATCATTGGTGTCAGGGAAGGAATAGGGCCCTGCAGTTGGTGTTAGCGGGAGGAATAATGTCTCATCACTGGTGTCAGTGGAAAGAATAGTGCCCTGTGCCTTGTATCAGTAGGAGGAATAGTGTTCCAAGGGCCTGATAAAGGCAAGCAAAGGGCCACATCCAGCCCCCGGGCTGCAGTTTAGAGATCACTGTTCTAAAAGAAAGATAGTGCACATCGTGTTAAGACTGATTTAAAATGTTACTAAACCTAAAAACATTTCAGTTTGCCTGTGCCCCCCCCCCCCCCCCCCCGTTCTCCTGTATGAAGAGGAAGAGAGGGCTGCATCTATTCTCCCCTTACTTCCTCTTCACACAGCATTCAAGCAGCAACAGGAGCCATTGGCTCTTGCTGCTGTCAATCAAATACAGGAAAGAAGAGGTGGGGGGGCGAGCCTAAATCTATGGAGCGCGGCTCCATAGACACAGAGGTTGGAAGCAAGCATGCACAGCATGTCCCCATAGCAAACGGCTTGCTATAGGGCTTGCTATGGGGACGGAAAAAGAAGAGGAGGAGCCAAGTTTGCCGCTGGGGACCCGAGAAGAGGAGGATCGGGGCCACTCTGTGCAATACTACTGCACAGAGCAGTTGAGTATAACATGTTTGTTAGTTTAATAAAAAATTCTGACTTTAGTAACACTTTAAGACTGACTCATAAAGAAATTTTCCTAACAACCTGGAAAAGAGGTTTAAAAAAAAACAGATTCAAGAATAGGAAAATGGATACATTCAGATAGACAAAGTTTCTAGAAAGAGAAAATTTCTTGTGCAGAAACCAGCATCAAAAAATGGGATTGGTTCAATCTCTTAATTCTGCATAGTCTTAGGGCTCGTTCACACCAGAACACACTGGGTGTGCGATCCGCTGTAGGTGTCAATGTTTTCCTAACAATACCCCAGCCCTAAAGTTAGAGTCTGCAACTAAGGATAAGAAACAAACAAATACTGAGAGACAGTACCAAAGGGAAGTATGTTAAAGTCTGTTAATAGAGTTCCCATGCATCCAACACCTCAGCGCGGTAAATGAAAGAAAGTGGATACTCAAGAGACGAGATGACACTTAGGCCTCATGCACACTGGACATTAAAATAACGTTATAAAAACGGCAGTAGCTTTGCAGTGAGTTTTTCAACATCTTTCAACGTTTTTGTAATAGCTTTTTCCTGACACAAAGCATGACAGCATACACGAATGGGATAGGCTCCGCCTCTCGCCCAATCTGGACTGATTATATTATATTTAAATAAGTCACCTCCCCTTAGGCGGTATTCTCTTTTTTTATTCTTCTCAAATGGTTATAACTATGAATCAATGAAGATTTTTATTTTTGCCCTCACCTTGCCAGATTCATCTGGCCAGCCATACAGGTTCAGCCTCTTTCCTGTGATGAAGTCCCTCTGTTCGGTTGTAAAACTTCCATTCGAGAGAGACCCCCCCTCAGGTCCAGATACTGGGGGGCTGGGATACTGGTCTCTGGATGCAGGTAAAACAGTTATGTCTTGTGGTTAGTTGAGACTAAGGATGGGCTCGGGCGTGTTCGCACAGCCCACGGGCATAGCCCCCTAGGAGGTCGGCATGGCGCTGCGCTAAATACAGGCAGTGAGACATTTCCCAATCTCTGCAGCTGCACATTGGGAAAATGTCTCACTGCCTGTGATTAGCGCAGCGCCGTTCCGACTTCCTGGCGGGCTATGCACGTGGGTTGTGCGAACACGCCCGAGCCCATCCTTAGTTGGGACTGATCCAGTCTCTCCTCCCTGGTGAGTTGTGCCCCCCCCCCACACACACATTTTTGTTAATATGGCTTTGGATATGTTGGTTTCCCTTGCAAAGATGCTGGAAGTTTTTTGTTTTTTTTGTCAGGGCTGCCCCCTTCCAAGATGGCTCCTTGTCTGCTTCCTGTGGCTGGATGCGTCTTTCAGTCAGCAGGGAGCAGCGAGATGATATTGGGGTAACTTCTGGCTCACTGTAGCAGCGGCCGGGAGCTCCAGGCGGCTGTCTGGGAATGAATTGGTGGCCACCTGTCAGGTATGGAGCCTCTCCCACCCCCCTCTTAGAGCCAGGAAGGGTGTTGCACAGAACAGGTAATCTTTCCATGGGCTGTCATGGTGTGTCTGAATCATTATGTTGTACAAGCTGCCAAAGTAGGTTAAACTGCTGTGTATAGTTCTGTCTGTTTCATTTGCCTCACAGGTTTTGTTTGTCTGTAGGACTATTAATGCATACACTTATATCAGGTGTTTGCTGCAAAGTTGAGTCTTTCCTATTAACTCAGCAATGCCTGGCATGTTGATTGAAACGCTTCAGAATGGCCCTCCCTTATAGGTTTTGTGGGCGTGCTACATCCCATTCGTGTATGCTGTCATGCTTTGTGTCAGGAAAACGGAAAATTGTATACTTACCTGACGGTAATTTTCCTTTTCCTGATGCAAAGCACGACAGCATACAGGTCCCTCCCTTATGGGTTTTGCATTTGAGTAGTTACAAATATAGTATAACCTGATTGGGCGAGAGGCGGAGCCTATCCCATTTGTGTATGCTGTCATGCTTTGCATCAGGAAAGGAAAATTACTATCAGGTAAGCATACAATGTTCCGTTTTTTTGAGTTTTTCTGTGTTAGCTTTTTTTGTGTTTTTTTTTCTTTTTTCAAAGGGTCAAAAACGTAAAAAAAAACCCTGGTGAGCCACGTTTTTGCGCGTTTATCGGCATCTATCAGCATTTTTTGACAGCTGAAAAACTCCTTTTAGAACCCACTCGTTTTGGGCTTTTTTTAAAGCCAAAAAACTCCCCGGCCAAAAACTGCTGATAACAGCCTATGTGTGCATGGACACATAGGATAACATGATGGGGAGTTTATTGTATATTTACTGTAAAAAAAAACATCTGAAGCCAAAAACAGCTGCTTTAAAAATGTCCAAAAACGTCCAGTGTGCATGAGGCCTTTATAACAAAAAGTTTAGACACTTGGGCGCTGAAATTTTTTAGTAAGAATCTTTTAAGCATTTTATAATCGGGGAAACTAGGAGCCCCAGTGTGGACGTTGTTGTCAGTGCTGTAACAGAGACTCAAATCTTCGGGAAGCTCAATAATAAGGTGATGTTTATCGACCATGTAGGTCGATAATTTCCTCCTGAAAAAAAGGCAGGTTTTAGAAGTGATAGGCACCACTAGAGTGCAGTGTTATTAAGGTGAACATGAATCCTTACCGTGTAAAACAGCCCATTCAGTTTAAAATAAAAATGAAAGGAAAAACGTTTGTAAAAATATATATAAAAAAAAAAAAAAAAAAAAGGAGAGGAATTCTTTTTTTTTTTTTTTTTTAAAGTGATTATTTTTGTTCTTAGCTGCCAAAGGGTCTTGGTGAGGTAAGGGGTAGAGAAACAGCAGCACACTAAACCTTCCTGTGAATTGCTGGGCGGGGGGGGGGGGAGTGTCAGCACAAGTCTTGGCCATTGAAGGACAGGAAGACTGTTCTCCCAGCTCAGCCAGAAAAATGACTATGCTGGGATGGATGTGCTTCTGTGCCTAGTGTGGTCAGTTTGAAATAGGAAAGCAGGGGGGGGGGGCAGGATCACCAGGTATTTCACACGAAGGACGCAATACAAAGAAGAAACAAGATTTAAAGAATATGTAAACCCAACATTTGTTATTCCTGATATGTGCCTGCTGTACCATGTATGGAAAAAGTATCCTGTTTTCTTTGTATTGCTTCCTTTGTGTAAAATCCCTGGTGTTCCTGCCAGTCCCTCTGCTTTCCTTTTAAAAACTGACCACACTAACCTGCTCTCCTCCAACAATCCACACCCCCTGCACAGCTTTTCGCTGGGAAGCTCAGCATGCTGCTGTTTCTCCTCCCCCGGCTCTTATGCAGCTGAGAACAGAGGGTATGTGATCCCTTTTAAAAATGGGGGAAAAAAGGTATTTATTGTTTTTTTGTTTTGTTTTTTTTATACACAAAAGTTTTGCCTTTCATTGCTATTTTAAACTAAATAGGTTGTTTTACAAGGCAAGGGATTACATATACTTTAAGATCAATAAACCCTGACGTAAGAGAGAGAAGATTCTAGTTAATGAGAATTAAAAGATGTGAGCCATTGTCACATGGTTTCACAAAATAAAGTCACTGTGACAGGAGGGCCGAGAGTCGTTCCAGTTAACTCAATTTGGGATTTAAACAAGGACTCTAAAGCTGGGTATACAAGTATCGAAATGTGTCCAGTCCAGCAGGAACTGGCCAAATTTTGTTCTGTGTGTAGCCCTCGATCGGCTGATGCAACCAATAGCTGCAGTGCCGAATAGTATGGGGGGTCCCCACTGTCAAAATACAAAAATGCAGAGGTGGATATTCCTGCATTCACATCACTTGTGTGGATGCAAGTTTTTTTTTTTTTTTCGTTCAGATCGCTGGTTGAACAAAAAAAGAAAATTCAATTCAATTTGTAGCCGGCTTAACTGAACATCAGTAAAGTCCCTAAATGGGAACACATAATCCACTAAGGTCATAAGAAATGTATTAAAGTATGGTTGCATTGTCAACCAGATTAGACAGAACAATGAGCATATAAGTATCCTCCATGACCAAATTAAAAATACATTCCACAGGAAAAGCTGTGATGTATCTGAACAGTAGTCAGAAATGATAGGAGCCTCAGGTATACTTAAGGGCTGAGCGCAAACAGGTTTGGAGGTATTTGCTGACAAAGGTAGCAGTAGAAAAGACTGAATCATTATTCCCACACAAATTGACAGGATGTGGAGATTAGAAAAGTGGAAAATCCAGCACAGATTGTAGGTTCAGGTAGTGCCAAAGAAGCTGAACTTCTTAACTGAGATTGTTGCTTCAAGTCTTACAAGCGGGGGAATTAAGTTTAGAACTTGCTAAGTCAGGACTCTGTTCAGGCCAGTCAAGTTCCTCCACCCCAACCTCGCTCATCCATGTCTTTACGGACCTTGCTTTGTACACTGGTGCGCAGTCATATTGGAACAGAAAGGTGTCATCCCCAAACTGTTCCCACAAAGTTTGGAGCATGAAATTGTCCAAAATGTCTTGGTATGCTGATGCCTTAGGAGTTCTCTTCATTGGAAGTAATGGGCCAAGCCCAACCCCTGAAAAACAATCCCACACCATAATCCCCCCCTCCACCAAATGATTTGGACCAGTGCACAAAGCAAGGTCCATAAAGACATGAATGAGTGAGTTTGAGGTGGAGGAACTTGACTGGTCTACACAGAGTCCTGACCTCAATCCTATCGAACACCTTTGGGATGAATTAGAGCAGAGACTGCGAGCCAGGCCTTCTCGTCCACATTAGTGCCTGACCTCACAAATGCGCTTCTGGAAGAATGGTTAAACATTCCCATAGACACACTCCTAAACCTTGTGGGCAGCCTTCCCAGAAGAGTTAAGAGCTGTTATAGCTGCAGAGGGTGGGCCAACTCCATATTGAACCCTACGGACTAATGCCCCGTACACACGATCAGACTTTCCGACAACAAAACCGTGGATTTTTGTTCGAAGGATGTTGGCTCCAACTTGTCTTGCATACACACGGTCACACAAATGTTGGCCAACAATTATGAACGTAGTGATGTACAAGACGTATGTGATATCTCCATTACGAACGCTAGTTTTACAAGACCGAGCGCTTCCGGCTCGTACTTTAATTCCAAGCATGCGTGGACTTTTGTCCGACGGACTTGTGTACACACGATCGGAAAGTCCGACAACCAACATTTGCTGGCGGAAAATTTGAGAACCTGCTAACCAACATTTGTTAGCGGAAAGTCCGACAACATATGTTCGATGGAGCATACACACGGTCGGACTTTCCGCCAACAAGCTCACATCCAACATTTGTTGTGGGAAAATCCGATCGTGTGTACGGGGCATTAGACTGGAATACCATTAAAGTTCATACGCGTATAAAGGCAGACGTACCAATACTTTTAGTAATATAGTTTGTATTTCTTTCCAGCTGGACCCAGTAATCAAGGTTTCACCCAGCTATACCAGAGCAGTAGTTGAATGCAAGGTTATTGAAACAACTTACTAACAAAAGAAATGTGTGTTCATTTACAACATCTTTACTACTGTGCTTCCTGACTCCTATTGTATTTATTACCAAATATCTGTGTGTGTGCCAAGATACATGATCACACAGGGTGGGTTTATTTACTAAAGGCAAATCCACTCTGCACTACAAGTGCACTGCAACTGCAGTTCCTGTAGATCTGAGGGGAAGATCGAAATGAGGGGAAGCTCTGCTGATTTTATCATCCAATAATGTACAAGCAAAATTGCTGTTTTTTATTTTCCTTGCATATCCCCCTCAGATCTACAGTGATTGCACTTCCAAGTGCACTTGTAGTGCAAAATGGATTTGCCTTTAGTAAATAAACCCCAAGCAGTCTTGCAGAACTACTACCGCTATGAGCTGAGAAGCCATACCTCCTAGTCTTATCTTCTAGTATATTTTGGGTATTCACAGGAGCAGATACAGATACAACTTTTCTGGCTAGAGTTTAGCTATGAATTCTTCAAAAGCTGTTGTGACCACATATTTTTTTTTTTCTTGCAGACCAATTTGCGACAGAAAGTGACACACTCAATGCAGACTCATAGTAGCCACATGAGAAGAGAGAACTTTTCACAGGTGTATCTTCCAAAGCAAGTGAGCACTCAGACCAAACAGGACAATTCAAGCAATGTCCCCAAGCCTCAAGTTTTTCTAGCTGGACTTCGTGGATGTGGTTTATTAAAGCCGACAAACATGGTTAAAGTAAATCTAACCAGAGATATTGAAGAATCCTAAGGCCCCATTCACGTCTGAGCGTTTGTAGCTCGAGGCTTCAAAGCAAAAGTACACAAGCTTCTTTTGAGCTACAAGCTTCATGCAATTTGGTGCCAATAGGCTTCACCTGAAAAATGCACATATTGAGGTTGATTTGCCAAAGGCAAATGTACTGTGCACTGCAAATGCAGTTGCGCTAGATCTGAAGGGAAGCTTTGAAATGAGGGGAAGCTCTGCTGATTGCTATCATCCAATCATTTGCAAGCAAACATGCTGTTTTTTTTTTTTTTAATTTTCCCTGGCTGTTCCCTACAGATCTAGAGCAACTTGCACTTGCAGTGCACAGCCTATTTGCCTTTAGTAAATCAACCCCTGCAGAAACATTTAAAAAAATACATTAAAAAAAATTCTATTACATACGCTAAAAAAAAGCCTGTAAAAACGACCAAAGACACTCACCTCAAGTATGAATGCAGCCACTCATGTGATATGTACACTATATTACCAAAAGTATTGGAACGCCTGCCTTTATACTCACATGTACTTTAATGGAATCCCAGTCTTCGTCCGTAGGGTTCAATATTGAGTTGGCCCACCCTTTGCGACTATAACAGCTTCAACTCTTCTGGGAAGGCTGTCCACAAGATTTAGGAGTGTGTCTATGGGAATGATTGACCATTCTTCCAGAAGTGCATTTGTGAGGTCAGGTACTGATGTGGACGAGAAGGCCTGGCTTGCAGTTTCCCCTTTAATTCCTCCCAAAGGTGTTGAGGTCAGGACTCTGTGCAGGCCAGTCAAGTTCCTCCACCCCAAACTCGCTCATCCATATCTTTATGGACCTTGCTTTGTGCACTGGTCCAAATCCTTTGGTGGAGGGGGGATTATGGTGTGGGGTTGTTTTTCAGGGGTTGGGCTTGGTCCCTTAGTTCCAGTGAAGGGGACTCTTAAGGCGTCAGCATACCGAGGCATTTTGGACAATTTCATGCTCCCAACTTTATGGGAACAGTTTGGGGATGGCCACTTCCCGTTCCAACATGACTGCGCACCAATGCACACACTCCTAAACCTTGTGGACAGCCTTCTCAGAAGAGTCGAAGCTGGTATAGCTGCAAAGGGTGGGCCAACTCAATATTAAACCCTATTGACTAAGACTGAGATGCCATTAAAGTGGTTGTAAACCCACTTTTTGGACTTTTACCTATAGGTAAACCTAGCATAAGGCTTACCTATAGGTAGTGGAAATATCTCCTAAACGTGCGCCGTTTGGGAAATATTTCACTTGTAGTACGCCAGAAATTCCAACGGCGCATGCGCAAGTAAGAAACGAAACAAAGTGCCATTTCTTCCCTAGCCTATGCCGTTAGTCGCGGCTCCCGTGCGCATGCGCAGGAGTGACGTCACGTGGCTCCAGCGAATCACAGAGCCCAGAAGGAAAAGGGCCAGAAGATGGACGCTGCCCACACAGGGGACATTGCTAGATTCTTTTGCAGGTAAGTGGCACATAATGGGCTAGTATGTGATGCACACTAGCCCATTATGCTATACATGTGCAGGCTGCAGCAGCGAGGAAAAGAGGAAGTAAAACCCATCAGGGTTTACTTCCTCTTTAAAGCTCATGTGCGAGTAAAGACAGGCATCCCAATACGTTTGGTAATATAGTGTATTTCCTATTAGGTCATTATTAGCCACAAACTCTGTGTATTTTCTTGTAAAAGAAGCATAAGAGCATTGTAACATAGAATTGGTAATTGACTGTCAAAGAGAGTCTGGCTGATTTAGACTACTCTAAAGTGTAAGTCCACCCTAAAACTAAAATCCCGGCATCTACAGACATCCACATTCTAATGCCCCGTACACACGGTCGGATCCGATGGAAAATGTCCGATCGGAGCGTGTTGTCGGAAATTCTGACCGTGTGTGGGCTCCATCGGACATTTTCCATTGGATTTTCCGACACACAAAGTTGGAGAGCAGGAGATAAAATTTTCCGACAACAAAATCCGTTGTCGGAAATTCCGATCGTGTGTACACAAATCCGACGGACAAAGTGCCACGCATGCTCAGAATAAATAAAGAGATGAAAGCTATTGGCCACTGCCCTGTTTATAGTCCCGACGTACGTGTTTTACGTCACCGCGTTCAGAATGATCGGATTTTCCAACCACTTTGTGTGACCGTGTGTATGCAAGACAAGTTTGAGCCAACATCCGTCGAAAAAAATCCTAGGATTTTGTTGTCGGAATGTCCGAACAAAGTCCGACCGTGTGTACGAGGCATTAGACTAGCCTATTTAGCCCTGTAAAGAAAAAAATCAGTATATATACCTTTTCTGAAGCTGCTCTGGTCCGGTCTCCAGTGGCAGAATCTCTGCAGAGGACTCAGCGGACAATGGCTGTGAAATTAATGTGGAGTGACATCACCCATAGAGTTACAATGGGGCTTCCGTTGTCGGACATATCCTCTGCACCCACTTCTACAGCGAAGCTGCGGCTGACAGCTCGTGGGATCAGGTTGGATCGGCTACAAAAAAGATATGTATACTGATTTCTTCTTTACAGGGCTAGATGGGTTAGTGTTAGATCGTCTATGTCTGTAGATGCAGGGATTTTAGATTTAGGGTGGACGTCTACTTTAAAATATGCAAATGTAGTCTTGGTGACTTTATGCATTAGGAACATGTATTAAACTCCATGCAGTATATATTTTAACTGCCTATGTGTTTTCTTGTCTATTTGTTGGAGTGTACATATGCCTTCCACATACTGAGTCTGCCAATTGATGCATTTTCTTCTTATAAACTACTGTTCTATTGGGGGCAAAGAGGCAGTGGCAGGTTCTCTCATTCCACCACTCACTGATACTTGCTTTTCCCATGCTCCCTGCTTATCCATTCATTGCAGACTGCAGATAAAACTTATGGTATATTCTCAAGACTTCATTCATTTCATTCAAGTCCTAATACTATACATGAGACAGAAGGCTGCACCATTATATTAACTCGAATATAACAATTATTTCATAAATTTGAATAAATAGAAAAAAAAAACACATACAAATTATTTTTTGGGCATATAAATGGCACATTATTGATTTAAAGATGAATAAACAAATCTTTATTAAATTCAAATAAACACTGAAATATGTAATAAAATTAAACACATATCGCTTAGTCACAGAACTCAAGCAAAATATAATCAAGAATAATCATAAACAAATGTTCCCTTGAATCAAGGTTGACATACCACATAAAGTGCCTGCGACAGAGTGGGAGGGAGAGGAGCTCTCTGATTCAATGCCAGTCAACTGTGACAGACAAATAGGTTTATTTTCAATTGTGAAGAATTTTAATTAAAGCAGTCACAACTGGACTGACGCAGGTATCGGGGATCGGCAAGATGTTCGCACACGGACACTGGTGAGTCCATGAGCGGTCCTTGCAGGATCCGCGGCCACCGCAGACTTTTCTGTACTAACTTGAGTCTGCTGCTCTCTGTCTGTCTCACTGGGACTGTCCCTCCCTCACACCTGATGCAATGGCTCCGCTTGGCTGCTTGGCCGCTCGACTCCTGTCCCTCCTGTGTACTGTAGAGATGTAGAGTGCTGCCCATTCAAGTGGAGTGATGAGGGAGTCCTGCGTGCAGAGTGATCTGTTGAAGGGACTGTCTGGGAGGGGTTGTGTTGTGCAGCGGCCGCTGTCACATAGGTTGAAGTGAGGAGAGGGCTTCCCTTGTGGCTAAGTGCAGAGTACCCCTGAAGGTGATGACAGAGAGGGTGCTATGCCAAAATATGCATGGACTGCCTGAAGAGGAAGCTACCTGATGGTTCCAGATGTGAGAAAACCCAGGAGTAGAGGAGTAGTCACAGCAGGTAATTCTCTGGATGTGCTGGCAGATCTTGACAGGTCTTGATGGATGGGTAAGCAGAAGCAAGGTCAGAAGCCAGGCCAGGGGTCAAACACAGGAAGTCAGTCAGCAGCAGAGGCAGAAGCGTGGTAGAGATCAAGCCGGGATCAAACACGTGGAGCAAGCTGGGGTCAGAGCTAGGAGAGAAGCCAGAGCAGGTCAGGGGTAAGCTGGGTTGGTAACAGGTAGACAAGCAAAGCACAAGGCACAGGAACACAGGATACAAGGCTGACGATAATCCAGCAACTTGTAAGAGCCACTGCTGTCCTTATATATCACACGCTGTTTGGCGTGTGATTTATCACACAACAATCACAGCAAAACTGCATCATGTTTAGGTGCCATTACAAATAAATGGTACTTAAACACACATGGTGCATATTGCCACTTTTACAGTGCAATTCGGAATTGCGGACTGAATCGCAGTGATTCTGCCGAAGATCCCAAATCACCAGATGTGAACAAGACCTGGGTAATTGTCATTCAAAGTGTGACACCACTGAAATCTGAAAATTGGCCTGGGCAGGAAGGGGGTGAAAGTGTCCGGTATTGAGGTGGTCAAAGTAGCCTATTACGTTTGTAACTACCACAGGCACACAATTAGGACCAATGTTTACCCAACTGCCTTATGGAGCAGGTTAATGTATAGAACAGGTTTCTCAGCTGGGGGTTCCGCTGCTTACAGCCATTGCACCAAATTTTTATCCAATCAGTGGTAGCTTCCCCTGTAGGATACACCACTGAGAACCACTGAATGGATTGATATCAACCCAGTGATACTCTGAGATTCAATGCCTGATGTCACTATTGTGAGCCGGCAGTGTGGATCGAGAGGAGTGGCTTGGTTGTCCAGCTAATTACAGCCAATTGATCCTTCAGAGTTTGAAGGGCAAGTGAGGAACAAGTTAATGCAATATTAATCTCAAAAAACAAAAATGTTATATATTGCAGCATACCAATTATGACAGTGCTACAGTGCCTTGCAAAAGTATTCACCCCCTTGGCATTTTTTGTGTTTTGTTGCCTCACAACCTGGAATTAACATGGATTGTTTGAGGATTTGCAATTTTCAGAACATGCCCACAACTTTGAAGATTTTTTTTTATTTTTTATTGTGAAGCAAACAACAAATAGGACAAAAAAACAGAAAAAGTCAATGTAACTATTCACCCCCCTAAAATCAATACATTATAGAGCCACCTTTTGCGGCTATCACAGCTCCAAGTCGCTTTGGATAAGTCTCTATGAGCTTGCCACATCTTACCACTGGGATTTTTGTCCATTCCTCCTTGCAAAACTGCTCCAGCTCCTTCAAGTTGGATGGTTGGCGCTTGTGAACAGCAATCTTTAAGTCTGACCACAGATTTTCTAATGGATTAAGGTCTGGGCTTTGACTAGGCCATTCCAACACATTTACATGTTTCCCCTTAAGCCACCCAAGTGTTGCTTTAGCAGTGTGTTTGGGGTCATTGTCCTACTGGAAGGTGAACCTCCATTCTAGCCTCAAATCACACACAGAGTGGTACAGGTTTTGCTCAAGAATATCCCTGTATTTAGCACCATCCATCTTTCCCTCAACTCTGACCAGTTTCCCAGTCCCAACATCACCACAGCATGATGCTGCCACCACCATGTTTCACTGTGGGGATGGTGTTCTTTGGGTGATGTGATGTGTTGGGTTTGCGCCAGACATAGCATTTTCTTTGATGGACAAAAAGTTCAATTTTAGTCTCATCAGACCAGAGCACCTTCCTCCATACATTTTGGGAGTCTCCCACATGCCTTTTCGCAAACTCAAAACGTGCCATTTTATTTTTTGCTGAAAGTAATGGCTTTCTTCTGGCCACTCTGCCATAAAGCCCAACTCTATGGAGCGTACGGCTTATTGTCGTCCTATGTACAAATACTCCAGTCTCTACTGTGGAACTCTGCAGCTCCTCCAGGGTTACCTTAGGTCTCTGTGCTGCCTCTATGATTAATGCCCTCCTTGCCCAGTCCGTGAGTTTCGGTGTGCGGCCGTCTCTTGGCAGGTTGGCTGTTGTGCCATGTTCTTTCCATTTGGTTATGGTAGATTTGATGGTGCTCCTAGGGATCATCAAAGATTTGGATATTTTTTTATAACCTAACCCTGACTTGTATTTCTCAACAACATTGTCCCTTACTTGTTTGGAGAGTTCCTTGGTCTTGATGGCAGTGTTGGGTTAGTGGTGCCTCTTGCTTAGGTGTGCAGCCTCTGGGGCCTTTCAAAAAGGTGTGTATATGTAATGACAGATCATGTGACACTTAGATTGCACACAGGTGGACATCATTTTACTAATTATGTGACTTCTGAAGGTAATTGGTTGTACCAGAGCTTTTTATGGGCTTCATAACAAAGGGGGTGAATACACACGCACATGCCAATTATCAGTTTTTTATTTTTGAAAAATAGTTTTATGTAATATATTTTTCTAATGTTACTTCACCAACTTAGACTATTGTGTTCTGATCCATCACATATAATTCAGATAAAAAAAACATTGAACTCAAGGCTGTAATGTAACAAAATAGGTAAAACACCAAGGGGGTGAATACTTTTGCAAGGCACTGTATGCCCTGCCACTGTGTTAGGAGAGGTAAATCACACAACTACCAAATTTCGCTATTTGGAGTGACTGTCCTTCTTTTGAGACCAAATCCCTCTGTCCCTTGTGCAGCCTCAGTTGTTTCTCTTTTTGGTCTGATGTGTACATCTTTGTACAAAATGTATTATTTTACCACCAAAAGCATTATGCTTGTTGGAATACAATGCTCATTTGTATTTTGTGCAACAACTACATCAGCCAGTAGATGGCAGTGCTTACAAGTTTTTATCTGCTTCTATGGTAATACTGTATGTCTTTTTTCTCTGCATAATAAAGTTTCCTGTTACTGGCTGCAGTTAAGCAGCAACGCCCATGTGGACCAGGTGTGCACTGTTTGTTCTGTAGGGCTATATACATAATTTCTAACAGGGTATGGCCCAGGCATAACCCAGAGAAAAGCTGAGAACCCAGTCGTAGCCCAGTCTTAGCCTGCTACACCAAAATAAATATACACATGACTCTTCTATATGCAATCAGCTCAGTTTCCGGGTCTTGGCAATCTTCTTTATATCCTAGGCCATCTTTATGTAGAGCAACAATTCTTTTTTTTCAGATCCTCAGAGAGTTCTTTGCCATGAGGTGCCATTTTGAACTTTCAGTGACCAGTATGGGAGAGTGAGAGCAGTATCACCAAATTTAACACAAGTGCTCCCCATTCACACCTGAGACCTTGTAACACTAACGGGTCACATGACATCGGGGAGGGAAAATGGCTAATTGGGCCCAATATCGACATTTTCACTTAGGGGTGTACTCATTTTGTTGCCAGAGGTTTAGACATTAATGGCTGTGTGTTGAGTTATTTTGAGGGGACAGCAAATTTACACTGTTATACAAGCTGTACACTCACTACTTTACATTGTAGCAGGGGTGTGCTCACTTTTGTGAGATACTGTATATATATATATATATATATATGTATGTGTATATATATATATATATACTATATATTTGTACTCAGAGTCTCTTGAAGATTATCAAGAAAATGTAATGGAGGAATGCGTAAAAGTGAAAATACAAAAGTGTGGCGCTAAATTTTACGTAAAAAATGAATATACAGGTACAGTGAGTATAGATCAGATAATACGGTATGAACCGAAAAAATACGTGAGTATATAAATTAGTGAATATATAATGACAATCAATATACATGTATTGAACAAAATATATGAAAAACGTGAAATATAAAGTCCCAATATATGTGCAAATAGGCAAAAAAAGTCTATAATAATGGTGGAAAGATAATGATAACCAGGTGTCTCCTGAGCATGCAGGGGGATGGTTCAGAGCCGGCACCTTGGTATATAAATAAACCGTAGAGAAACCGGGAGTGCACAGAGGATTGATGTCGGTGTCAGGACCATCACCAGAAACCAAGGAGGCTTACCAGAAAATGTGGCCTGAAATGGCATATGCCATACAGGTCAAAAAGGCTTGATGACCACCAGGTCTAGGCATATAATCTGGCCGGATGTCATCAGGTAAGGAGGGAAGAGGATCAGCACGGCTTCCTCAGCAGTGGATGCACCGTAAACCAGATAATTGGTGTGGATAACATGTGAGGGAAAAAACACTCACAAAGCGTGATAACGTTTAAACTTGGATTTATTAAAATAAAAGGAAAACAAACTCACATTTTTAGAAGATAAAAACAGCATGTAATCTTGCAGCGGTAGTTATGAGGGGTCCACCCGACATGTTTCAACTAAAAAAGTCATCATCTGGGGTGTGGACCCCCTCATCCCACCGCTCTATATATAGATAAATGTTGAATGATGACCCCCACTGGAAATGACCGAAACCGGAAGTGCTTCTGACGACTTTTATTTCCGGTTCAAGGGGTATAAGTGTTCCCAAATTAAACAATGTACATGATCAACAGCTATGTTTCATTAGAACGAATTAGATCTGAAATAATAGGAGACAACAGAGCTTGAATGGCCTGGATTAGGGCCGATATACGACCCGGAACCAAGCCTCACTTTCGTTCTCTCCAAGGCAAATGGGTGGAAGCGCAGTGATGACACCACGCTCCACTTCCTGAGCCAAGCCTCGCTGTCGTGTTGCGCAATGACGTCATACGCGGAACACGGCAGCGTCGGCATGCGCTCCACGTTGTTCTAGCCAAGCCTCTCTTTGGAGACACTTGTAAGTGAATGGTGATCGGTCGCAACTCCCCCGGAGGTGGAGCTCTACTAGGATACAGGACCGGAAGGGCCACTAAAGTGTCAGCAAAGGCGGACACACACAGAAAAACTGTATGAGAGGTGTATAAGGGCTGAATAATTTAAAAATATAATTGAAAAAGATATTGGTAGTATAAAATTTAGAAATGTTTCCAGAGGAATCAATAGAAGATAAATATAAATATGTTGGAAACCGGGACGTGTTTACCACAAATGAGTATAAAAGTAAGATCTACCGGACATTACCAGTAGGGGGCACCTATACAATCCAGAACATACTTGGATACATATATAATATAAAATAATAATACATATAGGAGAATGTAGTAACCAAAGAAACATAAATATGGTATGTTGGATTATACATGTTCCTTTTTAAAAAAAATCAAAAAAAATTAAAAATTAAAAATTAAAAATTAAAAAATCGAAGAGAGAACGGAAATACATTTATAGCTATGCTTGGTTGATAAAAGAGTTGATGTCCCATTCAACGTTAATACCTTGAATGGGACCCCAACTCATACATCCAATATGTCTCCAAACGGGAGACACCCCTAAGTGTCGACCCCCCCCCGCCAAGGGGCCGTGTATTTGTCTATGATAAGAAACTGAGTGCCCTCAGGGTTTCTATCATGACATTCCCTATAATGCCTAGGGACCGTATGTTTAGTACTACCTGCTTTAATTAAATTAATATGTTCCGAGACACGTACAGTAAAAGATCTAATAGTACGGCCCACATATTGTTTCCCACAGGGGCAGGTTAACAAGTATACAATCCCTGTGGTTGCACATGTACTAAATTGTTTTATTGTGTACGTGCGACCAGTTACGGTAGAGGAAAAATTATGACTGGTCCTTCTCCCACAAGTGTTATACTGGCAAACCAAACATCTTTTACAAGGATGAAAACCCGTCCAATTGTGAAAGAAAGATGTTTTTTTTGGTGGATCAATGACGTTAGGGGCCAACT
Source organism: Lithobates clamitans (assembly GCA_037952925.1). NCBI lineage: Eukaryota > Metazoa > Chordata > Amphibia > Anura > Ranidae > Lithobates > Lithobates clamitans. The sequence continues at coordinate 251,873 of JBBGZY010000382.1, read as the reverse complement.
TGTTCCTAAGGGATGGAACGCCTCTAAAGACCACCTTGGGGGTCTCGGGTAGCAGTGGTCCTAGTATTTTGTCTGTTCTGAGAACATCCCAATGGTGCTCAAAAATCCTTTTGATATGCTTGTGTTGCATAGAGAAGGACTTCAGGAATGACCATTTGAAATCATCATTGGGATGTTTAGCAAATAGATAAGTGAAATACCGCGCCAATCCAACAAGTCAAAACAGCAGCCAACACTACAATACGACTAAATTTGTGCACATTAACTAGATATTAAAAGTGTAGCGCTATGGTGAAAAAACAAGTGTAAAGGTATAGGACAGAAGGAAGTCTATTCACATTTGAAGGAGCGAATGACCTCATCTAACCCCAAACCTGAAAGGTATATATACTAAATAGTGCAGTGAATATGGGTGTGACATCCAATTTCACCACACCTGTAAACAAGTGAAATGCTCTATCTTTTTATCAAGAGCACAAAACATCACAAAAGAAAAATAATGAATATATCAAAAATTATTGAATAAAATATCCAAACTTTTCAGTGGTGAAAAAAATATATAGTGTCAACAATGCAAGTGGGGAGATATAACTCCCAAGTAAACAATATAGGCATAATAAATTAGTCCATATGATGTATGGCGTGGTTGACCCAAATTGAATCCCAGGCGGGTAACATCACAATGAAAAATCCAAATCTGAGTAAGGGATAAACTGGCAGAATCGATTCAAGTAATACAAAGTAGATGTAAAAAATAGTAAGCGTGGTAAAAGTGGCTGGGTACAGCAAAGAAACCCGACCGGTTTCGTCTAAAGAGACTTCGGCTGGGACCCCAGGTCGGGTTTCTTTGCTGTACCCAGCCACTTTTACCACGCTTACTATTTTTTACATCTACTTTGTATTACTTGAATCGATTCTGCCAGTTTTAACCTTTATGGACTGTTTGATGATCTTGAGTGATCTAATAAACGCTATTTGAAAAATAGTTTTTGGATTTACACCATGTGGAGGCTCCTTGTTTTTTCTTCATACATGGTCCATGCATGCTGATAAAGACGGTGACCGTGCAGATCTTCTGGGCAGGTTCTTGACCCCCCATCTGAGGAGGAACCCTTCCGGTGTACAAGCCATCCTGACACTGTCATCCATCTTAAGACAGTACAAGCCCAATTGACTCACCGCCACCTGCCTGTGAGTCCACCAAAGTTGGTAAGAGTATTCTATCCCTTACTCAGATTTGGATTTTTCATTGTGATGTTACCCGCCTGGGATTCAATTTGGGTCAACCACGCCATACATCATATGGACTAATTTATTATGCCTATATTGTTTACTTGGGAGTTATATCTCCCCACTTGCATTGTGGACACTTTTGACACTATATATTTTTTTCACCACTGAAAAGTTTGGATATTTTATTCAATAGTTTTTGATATATTCATTATTTTTCTTTTGTGATGTTTTGTGCTCTTGATAAAAATATAGAGCATTTCACTTGTTTACAGGTGTGGTGAAATTGGATGTCACACCCATATTCACTGCACTATTTAGTATATATACCTTTCAGGTTTGGGATTAGATGAGGTCATTCGCTCCTTCAAATGTGAATAGACTTCCTTCTGTCCTATACCTTTACACTTGTTTTTTCACCATAGCGCTACACTTTTAATATCTAGTTATTGGGATGTTTAGGTCTATCTTGCAGTAGTGTCTGGCGATCCACCTTATAGGCATTTTCAATTTCCCTATTTAGATCGGGGAGATTGTATCCCTTTTCCAAAAACCGATCCCTCAGAATCCTAGCCTGAACCATGAAGGTATCGTGGTCGGTGCAATTTCTGCGCAACCTCAAGAATTGACTCCGGGGGACTGATCTTATCCAGGAGCTGTGATGACAGCTATCGGTTGGTATGTAGCCATTTCTGTCGGTGGATTTGAAATAAGTACTAAATGTGAAACCACCTTCCTTTCTGTCAATGACCAGATCTAGAAAATGGACAGAGGTGGTACTAGCCTCAAAAGACAGGGAAATACCCCTATCATTTGTGTTTAAAGATGCCATGAAGTCAACCAGATCATCATGGCTACCTGTCCATAAGAGGAGGATGTCGTCTATGTACCGGGCCCACATCAAAAGATGCGGGTTCCCCATGGCATAGACGACATCCTCCTCCCACTTGGCCATGAACCAGTTGGCCAAGCTGGGGGCAAACTTAGCCCCCATTGCAACCCCCTTGTGTTGGCGATAGTAATTACCGTTAAACCAGAAGTAATTATGTTGCGTAGCAAACTCGATTAACTCCATGATAAAATTGATTTGGGGGGAGGCAAGAGTAACGTCTCTATTCAAAAAACATTGTACCGCATTCACACCTTGACGGTGCGGAATGCAGGTGTAGAGAGACGCCACGTCCGCAGTGGCCATGATAAGGTCACCGGAGTAGGAAACATTAGATAGTAATCTAATCACATCTTTTGTGTCCTTAAAATAAGATGGCATTTTAAGTACAGATGGCTGGAGGAAGAAGTCTATGTACTTCCCAATTTTAGAAGTGACCGAGTCGATACCACTAATTATGGGTCGACCTGGGGGGTGTAGGGGGTCTTTGTGAACTTTGGGCAAATAATACATAACTGGAATGCGTGGGGCTAAGGGAACTAAAAAAGATCTCTCCTTATTATTTAAAATACGAGACTCGTAACCTTTATTTATTATTTTCTTCAATTCTCTCTTATACTCATATGTAGGATTATTTGGTAGTTCTATATAAGTTTCACGGTCTCCTAAAATGCGATACATTTCTTCACAGTAATCAGTTTTATTTAATAAAACAATGCCACCGCCCTTGTCAGCGGGGCGGATGACCAAGTTCTTGTTATCACAGAGAGTTTTCAAGCCCGCTGGGGGCAAAGGATTATGGAATTTACGTTTAAGTGGAATTTTCGCTAGATCTCTTATCACCAATTCTTTAAATAAATTGATAGCTGGTGGAGGTTGTGTTGGGGGGCTGAAGAGGGAGGGGTTAGATAGACCGGAATGTACCGTGCCAGACGTTGCTGCCCTGGCTATATTTCTGGTAGGGTTCGAGATGATATATCTTTGAACATTGATTTTTCTAATAAATTTATGAATGTCGATGAACGTAGTGAATTTGTTCAGTTTGTGTGGGGGTGCAAACTTGAGCCCCTTATTCAAAACACTTTTCTCCTCCTGTGTGAGAACAGTGTCACTCAGATTAAATACACCCTGACACATTATGTTCTTTTTCGTTTTTTGTCTCTGAACCCTCCGCCCTCCTCTGGTCCCTCTCTTGTTTCCGGACCTCTTTTTCTGTTCGGAGTGTCCTCGCGAAAACCCCGAAAACGACCTCTCATACAGTTTTTCTGTGTGTGTCCGCCTTTGCTGACACTTTAGTGGCCCTTCCGGTCCTGTATCCTAGTAGAGCTCCACCTCCGGGGGAGTTGCGACCGATCACCATTCACTTACAAGTGTCTCCAAAGAGAGGCTTGGCTAGAACAACGTGGAGCGCATGCCGACGCTGCCGTGTTCCGCGTATGACGTCATTGCGCAACACGACAGCGAGGCTTGGCTCAGGAGGTGGAGCGTGGTGTCATCACTGCGCTTCCACCCATTTGCCTTGGAGAGAACGAAAGTGAGGCTTGGTTCCGGGTCGTATATCGGCCCTAATCCAGGCCATTCAAGCTCTGTTGTCTCCTATTATTTCAGATCTAATTCGTTCTAATTAAACATAGCTGTTGATCATGTACATTGTTTAATTTGGGAACACTTATACCCCTTGAACCGGAAATAAAAGTCGTCAGAAGCACTTCCGGTTTCGGTCATTTCCAGTGGGGGTCATCATTCAACATTTATCTATATATAGAGCAGTGGGATGAGGGGGTCCACACCCCAGATGATGACTTTTTTAGTTGAAACATGTCGGGTGGACCCCTCATAACTACCGCTGCAAGATTACATGCTGTTTTTATCTTCTAAAAATGTGAGTTTGTTTTCCTTTTATTTTAATAAATCCAAGTTCAAACGTTATCACGCTATGTGAGTGTTTTTTCCCTCACATGTTATCCACACCAATTATCTGGTTTACGGTGCATCCACTGCTGAGGAAGCCGTGCTGATCCTCTTTCCTCCTTACCTGATGACATCCGGCCAGATTATATGCCTAGACCTGGTGGTCATCAAGCCTTTTTGACCTGTATGGCATATGCCATTTCAGGCCACATTTTCTGGTAAGCCTCCTTGGTTTCTGGTGATGGTCCTGACACCGACATCAATCCTCTGTGCACTCCCGGTTTCTCTACGGTTTATTTATATACCAAGGTGCCGGCTCTGAACCATCCCCCTGCATGCTCAGGAGATACCTGGTTATCATTATCTTTCCACCATTATTATAGACTTTTTTTGCCTATTTGCACATATATTGGGACTTTATATTTCACATTTTCATATATTTTGTTCAATACATGTATATTGATTGTCATTATATATTCACTAATTTATATACTCACGTATTTTTTCGGTTCATACCGTATTATCTGATCTATACTCACTGTACCTGTATATTCATTTTTTACGTAAAATTTAGCGCCACACTTTTGTATTTTTACTGTTAGTTCTGATCCTGAGTCTACGGGTGTGTTGGCTGCTGTTTGTTACCTTCAGCGCAGCGCTGTACTTAACCTCTGTGAATGCGTAAAAGTGACCTGAGGTGTGCCGTGGTCAGTATGCCTAAAAGGGGGCAGAAATAAAGACAGTAGGATGAGCATGAAAAGGAGATTTATTTGAAACAACAGATTAATCAGCCAAATGTGCAAATGCATGGGACATCTCAACGTGTGGATCTGGAATATACTTGGAGTAGCATGATGACTTCCACCTACCTAACCTCTTGATAATGTGACTGGGAACCCCCTGGGGAGAGGCCGCTGAAGCAGCCCCTATCCTGAAAAATTACCTGAGTATGACTTAGGGTTCAACCCTAAGTTTATCAGAAGGGTGCGGTAATGTTTGACAAAGAGTGCTGTGGTAAAGTCTGTGGTAGGGGGGTTACCCATCTGGATACCCTTAAGAATGGCCTTAATGGAATGTGCCGAGAATATAGATAGCCTATCAGAATGCCATAAGGACGCAAAATGTTGGATTCCTGCCAAGTATGTTTTAACGGTGTTGTGGGACAGTTTAAGCCGTGAATGGCAGTGGGCCACAAAGCCAGAAGGTATTGAATGTTGTAACAATCAGGCCTAGGGTACCGTGCTTGAAAAGTCTGGAAAGTATTCTAGGCTGTGTTATAAGCCTTCCCCATGTTGGCAGATAATGATCTGTCGACCAACCCTACTGCGATAGCCCAGTGAGTATCTAATCCATTGTTCGAAGCGAGAAGTGCAGGGACGGGATGGCACAGGCGTCTGGGACCTGCTGGAGAACAATGGATGATTAAAACGGGATATAGAGTGTCCGCAGCTGTATTCTGTATACCAATTAATGACGCTACAGTGCAGCTGGAATTTGAACTGGAGAGACAGCCAAAAGAGCCTGCGTACGGAAGCCATGATGAGTAATGAACTGGACCTACCTTGTTGAAAATCTTGGAGGTAGCCTGATTGTCTGTGGCAAAACTTGGTGTTACCTGTCCATAAGTGACCCCACACCTGCGCTGTAGACACTATGGGGTAATCTCAAACAAAGCGACGTTTGTGCAAACTTGGGAATTGCCAGGCATTCGTCTGGCCATGGTCCTGCTAACCAGTGAGTACCAAAAAATTGCCTCATAGCCTTTGGTGGCTGCAGTATCAGTAATGACCTGAGGAGACAACAGCGCAACTGCATGGATGAACATGGTGATGCCGTTCCAGTGCTGGAGGAACTCGTCCCAAAAGTGTAAATCGGGAAAAGCCGCAGAATCTAGGGTAACAGTGCCAACAACCGAGAAATAAAAAACCTGCCTTGGGAAATGATCCTCATGGCAAAGTTGCATGCTTAGCAGTGATTGCAATTCCTTCCTGGAACAGACTCGGTAGATCGTAACCCAAGGATACAGTCTGATTATTGCTAACTTATCCGCAGACAGACTAGCCTGCATAGACCGAGTGTCGTAGCCTCCCTGGCGGTTTTCCCGAGTGTGGCTCGGGGTTAAAATTCAGGACCATTAGCGGTAACCCCGAGCCACACTCGGGATTACAGCGCAGGATCCTGGTGTGGCTTTACTTACCTTGTACCCCGCTGTGTCCGTGGGCTCTGTCCTCCTCCGAAGCCTCTCCTTGCCAGGCTCCGTTCCCTGCGAGCGTCGCAACGCACGGGGGCGGAGCCTGGCGGCAAATTAAAAAAAGTAAAAATCATAACACATACAGTACTGTAATCTTACAGATTACAGTACTGTATGAAATAATTTCACATCCCTTTTGTCCCCAGTGCTTTGGCCCATGCCCTGCATGCAGTTTTATGTGATATATACTGTTCTTTCTGCCTGGAAACTGGAGATTGTCCATAGCAACCAAAAAGTGTCCCTTTACGTCAAAAGTGGCTTTAGACAGCGATAGTAAATTAGAACACTTGCAGAATTGAGCGATAGTGAATCGTGGGGAAATTTATTTTATTACTATTTATTTTTATTTTTTTTAATTATTTATTTTTATTTATTATATTATAATTTATGTTTTTGTGTTTCAAACTTTATCATACCCGGGATATCTACTAGACTCTTGTTTGGACAGATTTAAGTGTGTTATTGTTAAGAATTACAGGCCTACAATATAAAACGCCAAATTTCCATGCAAAATAATTGTACCGCTTTCAGCACCTAAAATCTGAAATAATCATACCACCAGGGAGGTTAACATGGTCCCCAGGAAAGTGAGTGTAGTAGCTAGGCCTTCAATTTCCTTACTTGCCAGTGAGATGTTGAGTGAAGAAAAACTACCACAAGCTTCTGCAGATCAGCAGGGGTTTGTCTAGCACTCACTCACAGAGCAAATAACATCCCTGAAGATCCTAAGGCAAGGACTAAATCCGGAAAAGAAGAACTTACGGTTAAGCCTGTGGTCTCTGGTCTTGTCCCTACGGAGACCTCACCACATACATATGATTGTTGTCAGCTATATCGTGGGCCGCTAACAAAAGGGAAGCTAAATTCACGTCTTTATCATCTAGAATGTCTTCTTGATATTTGCTGCAATGAAATGAGCCGGAGTAACAGAAAGAGAACTGACATCATTACCTGAGGCTAAAGGTCCAACCAAGGGGGACCGCTGATGTCCCGGGAATGGCGAGTGCCTTCGGGGCCAGGCACGGATGACTTTCCAACATCTCGACCCTGGCTCATAGTTCCTGACAGGAGGTTGCCAATGAGCTTAGGTTGGAGTATATTGCGAGAGGAATAACCCGACCGAACGAAGGGTGACTTGCTCAGGATTGGAGGCTGATGCACTGGCAATAGAAGTCAGAAAAATTCAGCTTTGTGAGCTGAAGCCGGGTATGAGACCCCCGTGCTGTTGTCCAGCCATGAGTCTGGGGATAGTTTAGGATCTCAGGGAGGGCGTGCTGCCATGTACTGAACCCCTGGGTGGAGAAGGCAGGACGGAAGCAAAATCTTCAATATCCGCTACCTGTGACATGACCTATTTAACTGACAAAAAAGCGATTTTTTTTTCTTTTTCTTTTTTTTTTGAAAAAAGGAGCTATGAGTGTATTCCATATGGTGAAAGTTAATGAAATTTGTGTTGTGTAGGACTGAAAACGTGTCAGATGGATGAAGGTTGAGTTACCTGAGGCGTAGCAGGCAAATTAAAAACGTAAACTCAGGCCTTGGATACCTGAAAACGTGTCAGGCAAAGATATGAGTGTTGTGAAATGTCCAAATGTATGACATATGTGTAATGGATGAGGAGACTTGCTGCTGCACAAGCCAATTAAAAACGATCATCTCAATCTGTTAATACCCATAAACATGACAGGTAAAAATGTAATGGTGTAACGCCGTGACCTAAAAAGTGAAATATAACCTTAATCATGTATGCAATGAAACGAAAATTGGTGAACGATTCTATACCAACCTGTAACAGACTGAAAAACTGAAGAAAAGTATGAACCCCTTTGGTCCTGTGGTTATGCAGAAATGAGAGCTATGACAAAGAAACATAAGCAACAGAGGCTACCACCTAGACAATGTAAGTAGACCCTGGGCAAGTATCAATACCCGCCCAGCAGTCACTAACTTCCTTAACAAAAACCCACCATGTTTAGGGATCACAGTATCACTTGACAGTAATCAGATACCTATGTACATGGTTATCGGTAGAAAAAAAACATGTAAGGTAGTGGAGAATGGAGACCATCCGGTCGCTTCTATGTGTATACATACTATTCCTACTTATCCTGAATCTAGCAACCTAGGCATGATTTGGCCATCACCCATACCATGAAATGAAGATATATTACCCCAGTAACAAGTAAAAAGATTCCCTTTTTTTAATATATATATATATGGTGACCTGGTTAATGACGAAATATACGTAGTGCAGGACTGAAAACGCGTCAGTCCCCTGAATTTACCTGAGGCGATTCGGGCAAATTAAAAACGTGAACTCAGGCCTCTGAAACCTGAAGACGTGTCAGGCAACTGAAGTGAGTAGTGAAATATCATAACGTATGAAAATCGTAATGTAAGCCATATGAGAATGGATGAGGAGACCGCACAAGCCGATTAGAAATGACCATCTCAATCCGTAGGTACCATAAACGTTAAAGGTAACCTTGCAGTGGTGTGATGCCATAAGAACTAACAGTAAAGATATGATCCTGAATCATGTATGAGACCAACCCAAACACCAGAATAATATGACAAAAGGTACCCATATCTTGCTTTAACATGGATATTTTTGTATTTATTTTTTCCATGGTGACCGTGGCAAATGATGAAGTGAACATAGTGCAGGACTAAGCGCGTGGAAATCTCACAGATCATTCTGTATAATACATATTCCTATAGGAAAACATATTTATCATAATGACTTTATTCTTCCAAAGAGGGGAGGATGAATGTAATAACCATGTGGAGCTCAGGAATGTAGAGAGCTCAGGAGGGAGCAGACCAAGCCAGTGAAGCCCAGGAGGGAGGGGACCAAGCCCATGGTGCTCAGGAAGGAGGAGACCCACCACAAGGAGCTCAGGAGGGAGAAGACCCACCACGAGTAGCTCAGGAGGGAGGAGACCGAATACGGGGAGCTCAGGAAGGAGGAGACCCACCACGGGGATCTCAGGAGGGAGGAGACCCTGCTCATGGAGCTCAGGAGGGAGGAGACCCAGCCTGTTGAGCTCAGGAGGGAGAAGACTCTGCCCATGGAGCTCAGGAGGGACCCAGCCCGTGGAGCTCAGGAGGGAGGAGACCCAGCCCATGGAGCTCAGGAGGGAGGAGACCCAGCCCACACATACTTTTGGCTGTAAAAGATAGATAAGGCATCCCTGTACTTTCCCCATATGTATTATGACTAGTCAGCGGTGACTGGCAGACCTAATCACGATAATTTGATTTACTTAAAAGCTTCAGAAGCAGATCAAGTTGCTGATATGAGTATCCCCAGTCCAGCCAGCTCTGACCCCTGTCTCCTGACATCGGAGTCGCCCAGCCCTGCAGGTAATAGCAGAGCCAGCCGGAGTGCAGCCTGTTAGCATTGCATTGCTGTGAGTGACTAAACAGCTCCTAAGGAACAGCATACATATGTGACACACGCAGTAGCAGCCTCTGTGCTGGGGGAGTGACTGCTGATTGAAGTGAGAGGCTGAATTTTACCGCCATTGGCTCCACAATTACCTGCCTACCTTGCCGGGGAATGACGTAATACAGAGTAACAGCTTTTTTTTTTCCCCCTTTTTTTTAAAATGATCACATGCCCTCTGTTCTCAGCTGCATAAGAGCTGAGGAGAGGAGAAGTAGGCGTACACTGGTCTTCACACTGAAAGGCTACGCAAAGGGCGGGGTTTAGTGTCAGGACACATCTGATTTTTGGAGGCAATCTGGGTCCCCATAGCTAGAGAACTGACCATTGTGTGTTCTCATGCTTAACATGGTCAGTTTTTAATAGGAAAACAGAGAAGCAGGCAGGAACACCAGGGGTTTCACATAAAGGAAGCAATACAAAGAGAAGAGGATACATTTTCAGACAGTACAGCAGACACATATCATTAATATGAAATGTTGGGTTTACATATTCTTTAATAGGTCGAACTGCAGATACACTGAAAAGTCACAATAATTGGCTGAAGTCCTCACCTTGAATTGCTGAGGGGTATATACAGAAATATAAGATCAAACTCCCTTCAAGAAATGACCACCAACCACACCTTGTTTTAATTGTAACTGCTAGTGAAGCTGACAACTCACTCTGGGATTGTTGCTGACTGTTCAGGATGGCTCTCATCCTTTTTCTGGAGGTAATTGATGGCTGCAGGTGAAACTGACAACCTTGTTGACTGGTAAAGATGGCTACCGTCCTTTTTCTGAGATAATGGTAGGCAGAAGTAAAACTGACAGCTTTGCTGACTGTTAAACATGGCTGCCATCCTCTCTCTGAGGTAATGGTGGCCACGGGTGAGACTGACAACTCACTCTGGGATTGTTTCTGACTGTTCAAGATGGCTGTGATCATTTTGCTGAGGTAATGATGCCTGCAGGTGAAATTGACAGCTTTGTTGACTGTTAAAGATGGCTGCCGTCCTGTCTCTGAGGTAATGGTGGCCAGAAGTAAAACTAACAGCTTTGTTGATTGTTAAAGATGACTGCTGTCCTCTCTAAGGTAATGGTGACCACAGGTGAAACTCACAGCTTTGTTGACTGTTATAGATGGCTGCTGTCCTCTCTCTGAGGTAATGGTGACATTGAAAATCCACCAGGCCAAACGTTCATATCCCTGTGTCCTTTCTCTTCTCCGGTTTGATGCAAAGTTCAACTCACTCTTAGCTATAGACAGAGCCTAGAATAAAAGTGAATGTGCTTCTTTAGATGTGACATCCCCTAGCTATACAGTGCCTTGAAAAGGTATTCATACCCCTTGAAATTTTCCCAATTTTGTCATGTTACAACCAAAAACGTAAATGTATTTTACTGGAATTTTATGTGATAGACCAACACAAAGTGGCACATAATTGTAAAGTGGAAGAAAAATGATAAATGGTTTTCAATTTTTTTTACAAATAAATATGTGAAAAGTGTGCTTTTGTATTCAGCCCCCTTTACTTTGATACCCCTAACTCAAATCTTCTGCAACCAATTGCCTTTAGAAGTCACCTAATTAGTAAATAGAGTTCATCTGTGTGTAATTTAATCTCAGCATCACGAAGGCCAGGGAACACACCAGACAGGTCAGGGATAAAGTTGTGGAGAAGTTTAATTCAATCTTATTTTATTGAGAAAGGAAAGTGTACAGTACACAAATATGTCATTCAATAACACATATAAAGAGATAAACATAATTTTAGAACCAGTACCATACCGCCTCATGGTATAGGGAATTTGTTAGCTTCATTAAGTTAGTTTGATATACAAGCCTGTGTAGCTATATCGTCTATCATGACTTATTAAGGGTCGTGAGCACCACTATCTAGTCAACGAGTGGTGCACACCTATTACAAATATGCTAGGGCTTTTGTTGTTGTGCTAAGCGCGATTTCTCTTAGGCCCCTTTCACACTGGGGCGGTGGGGGCGTCGGCGGTACAACATCGCTATTTTTAGCGCTGCTGTACCGTCGTTCTTGCAGCGGTATTCGGCCGCTAGCGGTGCGGTTTTACCCCCCGCTGGCGGCCGAAAAAGGGTTAAAATCCCTCGTACAGCGCGGCTATAGCCGCGGTATTGCCGCGGTATTGCCGCGGTATAGCCGCGCTGTCCCATTGATTTCAATGGGCAGGAGCGGGGAAGGGGCGGTGAATACACCGCTCCTTCCCCGCTCCAAAAAAGCGGTTTGCAGGACTTTTTTCACCGCCCTGCCTGCGCACCGCTTCAGTGTGAAAGCCCTCGGGCTTTCACATTGAACAAACAGCGGAGGCTGTTTAGGGGCGGTTTTCAGGCGGTATTTTTAGCGCAATACCGCCTGAAAACCGCTCCAGTGTGAAAGGGGCCTTAGGGTAAAACTCTATGTGTGTCACAATTTCTGTCGGATGAGACTAAAGATTATAGTTTGGGTGGTTGTGTAGCACTGTAACATATAGCGTGAAGAGGGGGAATGAAAATGAGGATAGAGGGGTCAAGGCAGTATGGTAGATAGATAGTAAGAGGGAGACATTCCACTTAGGTTAGACAGTTGCGTTGGTGGAGTCCTCTGCAGCCCAAGGAATAAATTCCGAGGAATATCGAAACATAGACCACGAGGTCCAGGTCTTGGAGAATTGCTCCTCTTTACCGTTTCCTGCGACAACATTCGTTCCAAGCTATTGATTCAGTGCACTTCAATTGCCCAATAAACCAGGGAAGGCATGTTCGTCAACTTCCAGTGTCTGGGCAGAACTGTTCTAGCTACTGCAAGAAAGTGACAAAGAACGTCTTTTTTGACCGATTTAAGTGGTCCAGGGAGCATAGATAGCAGAGCCACCTCAGGAGAGAGTATGACTGAGGTCGCCATAAGTCTGCAGTACAGGTCGAGGATCTTTTGCCAGAACCTCCGCACAGGGGGGCATTCCCACCAAATGTGGAGTAATGTTCCCTTGGATGACAAGCAATGCCAGCAGGTATCCGGCAGCGCCAGGTTTATCCAGTGTAAAGTTGAGGGGCATCTGTACCAACGGGTCAACAACTTGAACCCTTTTTCTTGATCTTTGGAGGCTAATGCCGCGTACACACGGTCGTACTTTTCGTCTACAAAAGTCAGACAGCCTGTTCGACAGACTTCCGACAGACTTCCGGCAGACTTTCGACGGACTTGCGGCGGACTTTCTAACGAACAGACTTGCCTACACACGATCACACAAAAGTCAGTCGAATTCTTACGTGATGACGTACACCGGACTAAAATAAGGAAGTTCATAGCCAGTAGCCAATAGCTGCCCTAGCGTGGGTTTTTGTCCGTCGGACTAGCATACAGACGAGCGGATTTTTCGACCAGACTCGAGTCCGTCGTAAAGTTTTAAAGCATGTTTCAAATCTAAAGTACGTCGGATTTGAGGCTAAAAAAGTACGTTGAAAGTCCGGAGAAGCCCACACACGATCGGATTACCAGCCAGCTTTAGTCCGTCAGCGTCCGTTGGACTTTTGTAGACGAAAAGTACGACCGTGTGTACGCGGCATAAGGGTATTTTGTGAGTCAGAATGAAGCACTTTTGCCAGTCAACAGGTGAAATAGAGTGAACCAAATCTTCCTTCCAGGCCTGTGTGTATGGGGGGAGGTCGGGATTAGAAACCATATGTAGGAGAGAGTATAGTTGAGAGACCACATAAAGCAGCATATTCTCCAAGTCTGTTAAGTCAGTAAGTATATCGGGCAGGGATGGGAAGGTACGAATGTAGGATATCACTTGATGCCTCTGCAGCCAATGGGTCGAAGTATGAGGAAATGGGCCGGAGGGAACGTCTTTAATCAGAAAAGAGTCTGAACATAGGACTTGGGCAAGTCGTCTGTGTTCCTCCTTACACCAAGGTCCAAAATTCAACCCCTGTAGGGCCGGTGGAAAAGCCGGAGTCCCAAACAGTAGTGTCATGGGTTCTTTTAGTGGAGATAGGGTCTTGGAGGAATCCATTCGGTTCTATATTTGTTTAGTTTGTCAAGTGAGATCGCCAAGGGGTACCCCGCCCTTCAGTGAATTCTCTGGGGGGCATCCACGGTAAAGCGCGAAGGTCTATTGGATTGAGATGGCTTTCTATTTGTACCCATAATTTGGTGGAGGAATGGTGGAACCAGTTAAGTATACGCGTGAGTACTGCTGCTCTACAGTATATAGAGGCATCTAGATCTTGGGGAGTGATGGAGTCTCATAGCGTATCCAAGGACGAGCCCCCCTCCATATAAAGTAGGAAAACAGTTGGCGGAGCTTCCTTAAGAACCAGGAGGGTATGGAAATGGGAATTGTCTCGAACAAATATAGAAACCGAGGGAGGACTTCCATTTTTAGAGCACTCACGCTGCCTAGCCATGATAGTCGTTTCTTCGTGTAGTTTGAGAGATCTGACTTGGTTCTAAGCAGAAGGGGAGCAAAGTTCAGGGAGAACAATTAGGACCCTTCTGTGGGTAAGGATGAGCTCTGGCGCGTTCACACAGCCCATGTGCAGAGCCCGCCAGGGAGTCGGCGCTGCGCTAATCACAGGCAGTGAGACATTTTCCGATCTCTGCAGCCGCGCATCAGGAAATGTCTCACTGCCTGTGATTAGCGCAGCGCAGTGCCGACTTCCTGGCGGGATCTGCACGTGGGCTGTGCGAACACGCCGGAGCTCATCCTTATCTGTGGGTATTTGGATTCCAAGGTAACGGATGGAAGTGGAGACTTGGCGGAGGGACTCCTGGGACAGTAAGATGTTCAAGATTTCTGAATTAGTATGATTTACTTTGAAGTTGCTCAGCTTCCCAAACCTCGCAAACTCCTGCATTATATGTGGTAAGGATAGATGAGGTTGGGTTACAAACATTAACAGGTCATCTGCAAAGAGAGAAAGTTTGGAATGAGTGGGGCCTACCGACACACCTGAGATGTTGGGGTTATTGCGCAAGGCAATTGCCAGGTGTTCCATGACAAGGACATAGAGAAGGGGAGATAAAGGACAGCCTTGTCGGGGGACAATGAGCCTTTCACCCAAATTCTAGCGCAGGGAGAGGAGTAGAGGGACATCATTCGGTATAGCATATTGGGGCCCAGACCTATCTGCGCCAGAGACATCTGGAGGAATTGCCAGTTGACCCAGTCAAATGCTTTTTCTGCATTGACTGTCAAAAAGCATAGAGCTTGTGGAGAAGTTTAAATTAGGGTTAGGTTATAAAAAAAAATCCCAAGCTTTGAACAGCTCATGGAGCACTGTTCAATCCATCATCCGAAAATTGAAAGAGTATGACACAACTGCAAACCTACCAAGACATGTTCGTCCACCTAAACTGACAGGCCAGGCAAGGAGAACATTAATCAGAGAAGCAGCCAAGAGGCCCATGGTTACTCTGGAGGAGCTTCAGAGATCCACAGCTCAGGTGGGAGAATCGCTCCACAGGAAAACTATTAATCGTGCACTCCACAAATCTGGCCTTTATGGAAGAGTGGCAAGAAGAAAGCCATTGTTGAAAGAAAGCCATAAGAAGTCCCATTTTCAGTTTGCGAGAAGCCATGTGGGGGATTTCATGGATAGAATTATTTTAAAATAAAGTTATTGGTTCAATTTATCTGTTTTTAACCCCAATGAAGGCCCAACATTTTCCAATATTCTTGTCTTGTTTATTTCATTACTTGCTTTTCATTTCAGGTTGTTTTTGTTGCTTTTGTTTGGGTGCCTTAGGCCCCTTTCACACAATAGATTGGATTAGGTCTGCCTGTCCGTTTTTCAGGCGGACCCTCCATTTTCCTCTATAGGCAGTGGGATGTATAAGGACCATTTACACCTGGCTACCTCCAACCTGATCAGGCAAAAACAAACTGAAGAAGATCCGTTCCTCTCCGTCTAGCTGGATTGCATCAGAGGGTAGTAGGGCGAGAACAGACAGCTAGTCCGTTTACATCTGACTGCCCATAAGGCAGAGTGGGCTGTGTGCCCACTGCATAAGCAGAGTGGACACAAACCTGTTATCTGGCTGCTTTGCTCAGCTCAGTAGGGGATCAGCGGACGGATCCCCAGCTGAGAAAAAATGGATCTGGCCCCTGTAAAAGGGGCCTTATGGGGACTGCAATCCTATGTTGTTGCTGTCCATGGAAGCAAATGCAGTGCCGTCACAGTGAACCGAAGTAAATGTAGTGTTGTCACTGTGCGTCAAAGCAAATATAGTGCTTGTTGTCAATGTTTACCAAAGCAAATGTAGTGTTGTCACTGTGCACCAGAGCAAATGTAGTGTTGTCACTGTGCACCGAAGCAAATGTAAAGTTGTCACTGTGCACCAGAGCAAATGTAGTGTTGTCACTGTGCACCAAAGCAAATGTAAAGTTGTCACTGTGCACCAGAGCAAATGTAGTGTTGTTACTGTGCACCAGAGCAAATGTAGTGTTGTCACTGTGCACCGAAGCAAATGTAAAGTTGTCACTGTGCACCAGAGCAAATGTAGTGTTGTCACTGTGCACCGAAGCAAATGTAAAGTTGTCACTGTGCACCAGAGCAAATGTAGTGTTGTCACTGTGCACCGAAGCAAATGTAGTGTTGTCACTGTGCACCAGAACACATGTAGTGTTGTCACTGTGCACCAGAACAAATGTAGTGTTGTCACTGTGCACCGAAGCAAAAGTAGTGTTGTCACTGTGCACCGAAGCAAAAGTAGTGTTGTCACTGTGCACCGAAGCAAAAGTAGTGTTGTCACTGTGCACCAGAGCAAAAGTAGTGTTGTCACTGTACACCAGAGCAAAAGTAGTGTTGTCACTGTACACCAGAGCAAAAGTAGTGTTGTCACTGTGCACCAGAGCAAAAGTAGTGTTGTCACTGTGCACCAGAGCAAAAGTAGTGTTGTCACTGTGCACCAGAACGAATGTAGTGTTGTCACTGTGCACCAGAGCAAATGTAGTGTTGTCACTGTGCACCGAAGCAAAAGTAGTGTTGTCACTGTGCACCGAAGCAAAAGTAGTGTTGTCTCTGTGCACCAGAGCAAAAGTAGTGTTGTCACTGTACACCAGAGCAAAAGTAGTGTTGTCACTGTACACCAGAGCAAAAGTAGTGTTGTCACTGTGCACCAGAGCAAAAGTAGTGTTGTCACTGTGCACCAGAGCAAAAGTAGTGTTGTCACTGTGCACCAGAACGAATGTAGTGTTGTCACTGTGCACCAGAACGAATGTAGTGTTGTCACTGTGCACCAGAACGAATGTAGTGTTGTCACTGTGCACCAGAACCAATGTAGTCTTGTTGTCCCCGTGTGCAATAAAGCAATTCCATGGGTACTTTTATTCTTTAATCTTTTATCACACCCACAACTCGCTGCTTACATTAAACTAACAATCCGTGAGCTGTCCCCAAGCACTGTATAGTTAGCCGTATAGAAGCTTAGTACATTCTCTCCTGCACAGACATCTCCATATCAGATTCCATTCCTAGTAACTGTTCCCTCCGCCTCTGAGGCAGAGCACGCCTCGCAGTACAGGGAACGTCACTTCCGGGTTCCTCTGATGTGAGTGTGTGCATATGAAAGTGAATCCCGTGGTGTACACACCGCTATGGCAGCCCGTGGTGAGTTCTACCTGTACCAGTGCTGGGACAGAACAGACTATGGGAAGTAGCTGTAGTGTCTCGTTATAGAGTGTGTAAGACATGGAATTAATGAGAGTATACACTCCATGGAAATGTGCAGTCACATGTAGTGTGTGTGAATGGCTGTCTGCTGCTTTGTGGTGCAATGAGCTTCCTTCATAGACAGACTGGGAGTACTGCAGTGGAGTGGGATGTTACTGGAATACTTTGGTGCTGGAATGGTAAATGTCTTGTGGATCAGTAAAGAGACTTCTATTGGTGTCCAGTATACATGGCTGATCTCTTTCTGTGGGTGAGATCTCATCATAGGACTCTTATCCGAAGTCTATGACCAGGAGGAGTAGTATATGTTCCACAATCAGTACTGGGATCATTATGTACAGATAAATAATAATGAGAACATCTGCAAAACCTAGTTATCAGCCAGGGTTATTCCAGAAGTTAACAGGGCTGCCCTGGACAATGACAGATTGATCTTCCACTTATAGTGGCCACAAATGTAAAGCATTACATTACAGTCTGATTACACAATCTAATTTAGATTTACCAAGACTATGTAATAGGAGTACACACCTAAAGAATCCATTCATTTTGTAGAATATCTGACAGGCCCTTGCCTTACATAGTTGAGGGTAGATCTAAAGGAGATTGCACAATGATATTTGTATGGTATAGAGTTAGTATGGTCACCTTAACCACTTGCCTGCTGGGCACTTTCACCCCCTTCCTGCCCAGGCCAATTTTCAGCTTGAATGACAATTGCGCGGTCAGGCAACACTGCACCCAAATTAAATTATTATATTTTTTTTTTTTAGACAGAGCTTTCTTTTTCTGGTATTTTATCACTACTGGTTTTTCTTTTATTTTTTGCTATACAAACGAAAAATGACCAAGAATTAAAAAAAAAGTTTTTTTTCTCAGTTTCTGTTATAAAATTTTGTAAATAAGTGATTTTTCTCCTTCACGGATGTGCAGTGATGAGGCACTGATTGGCAGCACTGGGGGGGCACTGTTGGCGCTGCGCTGATTATCAGTGTAGATGTCCCCCACTTTCACTTAGGGGTGTACTCACTTTTGTTGCCAGCGGTTTAGACATTAATGGCTGTGTGTTGAGTTATTTTGAGGGGACAGCAATTTTACACTGTTATACAATCTGTACACTCACTACTTTACATTGTAGCAAAAGTGTAATTTCTTCAGTGTTGTCACATGAAAAGATATAATAAGATATTTACAAAAGTGTGAGGGGTGTACTCACTTTTGTGAGATACTGTAAATTTCAAATCTAATTTGACTACCTATTACACATTCCCTTCTGTAATGTAATTGTGCCCCCTCTACATTGTAAAGCGCTGCACAAACTGTTGGCACTATATAAATCCTGTATAATAACAATGTTCCCAAAGGTGAACTTATCCTTCTTTGTGCTCGCTCCATTTCCAGTGCATCCTTCCTGAGGACTGGTGCCCAGAACTGGACAGCATACTCCAGGTGCAGCTGGACCAGAGTCTTGTAGAGTGGGAGAATTATTGTTTTATCTCTGGAGTTGATCCCCTTTTTAATGCATGCCAATATTCTGTTTGCTTTGTTAGCAGCAGCTTGGCATTGCATGCCATTGCTGAGCCTATCATCTACTAGGACCCCCAGGTCCTTTTAAATCCTAGATTCCCCCAGAGGTTCTCCCC
The DNA here is from genome assembly GCA_037952925.1 of Lithobates clamitans. Lineage (NCBI taxonomy): Eukaryota > Metazoa > Chordata > Amphibia > Anura > Ranidae > Lithobates > Lithobates clamitans. Next base: position 232,833 of record JBBGZY010000382.1, on the reverse strand, counting down.
CCAGTGTATAGATTGCATTGATATTTTTGCCACCCAAATGCATTATTTTACATTTTTCTACATTAAACCTCATTTGCCATGTAGTTGCCCACCCCATTAATTCAGATCTTTTTGCAAGGTTTCCACATCCTGCGGAGAAGTTATTGCCCTGCTTAGCTTAGTATTGTCCGCAAATACAGAGATTGAACTGTTTATCACATCCTCCAGGTCGTTTATGAATAAATTAAATAGGATTGGTCCGAGCACAGAACCCTGGGGAACCCCACTACCCACCCCTGACCATTTCGAGTACTACCCATTTATTACCACCCTCTGAACTCGCCCTTGTAGCCAGTTTTCAATCCATGTACTCACCCTATGGTCCATGCTAATGGACCTTACTTTGTACAGTAAACGTTTATGGGGAACTGTGTCAAATGCTTTTGCAAAATCCAGATACACCACATCTACGGGCTTTCTTTTATCTAGATGGCAACTCACTTCCTCATAGAAGGTTAATAGATTGGTTTGGCAAGAACGATTCTTCATGAATCCATGCTGATTACTGATAATGATACTATTCTCATTACTAAAATCATGTATATAGTCCCTTATCATCCCCTCCAAGAGCTTGCATACTATTGATGTTAGGCTAATTGGGCTGTAATTCCCAGGGATGTATTTTGGGCCCTTTTGAAATATTGGTGCTACATTGGCTCTTCTGTTCTCTGGCGGCTGTGGTTACCAGACCCCCTTCTAGGTGCTCAGACTTGGTGTTGCCTGGAGTTTGCCTACCGTATGCTAGAAGGATTCCTCTTTTACGCTCTACTTGCCTTCAGGTTTGAAAGGCAACTACTGTAGCCCGTCGGTCGACTAAGGCTTCTGGAATGCTTCACGTTTGGTGGAAGCATGTTCCAAGAGTCCTAACGTGGCGACGGCATCATTTTGGGGATATGTGGTCTTTTTGATGCTTTTCCTATTACTCCCACTTTATACCCACAGCCAAGACACTTATGTTACAGATCCCAGGAGGCTTCCATGCTGTCTGGTTCTCCTGGTGATGTCAAGAAAGAAAATGAAGACACGGGACCTAAGTGCCAGATAACAGCAGGACAAATCTGAATTTGCTGGAGTATGTGTGTTTTAAGGATAATTCAGTGAATGTTTTAAAAAGAGTAGGAAAGGGTTAAATATTTTTTTTTTTCTGTCCCACTGGGGGTGGTTGACCTTCGCTTTCTGTCCCGAAAACGCAACAGGAAATGAGAGGAAATCTCTCTAAAGTGAAGGAGGCTCTAATAGTCTTTGGAAGATGATTTTCCCTTTTGATGTTCATTGCTGGTGTATTCCTTTGTGGATCCACTATAAGTTGGCTACTGGCTATAGACACACCAAGCATAGGGGTAATCTCCCAAGCAAGGTCAGAATCAGCAATACCCATTCTCAGTTTTTTTGGTTCAACTGCTTTGGAGATTTATAGCCTTCAAGAAAAGACCTTTGTACTTTTGAATTTATTACTCAAGTACACAGTATGTATTCACCGTAATGTGATCTCAGTGTTTTATCATTTCATTTGTCTTTTTTTTTCCTTTTCCACAGAGAATGTCAGCTTGCTTTTTAAGCTGTATTGTTTGTTGGTAATGACTCTGGTGGCTGCTGCATATACTGTAGCTCTACGATACACAAGAACAGTAACAACGGAAATGTACTTTTCTACGACGGCTGTTTGTGTGACAGAAGTTATAAAGTTATCAGTGAGTGTGGTTATCCTGGGAAAGTAAGTCCCATATTTCTTATTATTCTGTTATGCTATCCAAAAAAGTGACATGAAAAAAGTGTTTTGTTTTGCTAACGAAATGATTTAGCTTGACCTGGTTATGCTTGACTACAGTTAGAGAATGGTTTATAAATGCTTTACAAATGTTGCTATAGTTTCTGATGGAAGAGGATGCGTACTTGTTCTAGGTCAGTGGCCCAGAAAGATATTCCATATCTAACATCAATAGTTTCACTCTCTGGACTCTGCGGTGTGGCAGGAGTGTGTGAATCACAAAGTAGCTGTATGTATATGTGTGTAAATGAAATTTCTAGGGCATATACCCTATACCCTGCGCCTCTGTCCCTATCATTGGCAGTGTATAAAATAGCAGCCAAAATGCAGCCACTCCTGGGTAAAATTACATTTAAAGATTGCCTGCAAGCTACGTTAAAGCGGTAGTAAACCGCAGTCTTTTAGATTTAAAAAGATAACCTGCTAGACAATGGCATAATGTGCTAGCTTGTATCACATAATGGAACAATATGAAATGCTTTCCTTAGAATGAAGCCCTCCAGTGGCGCGCTGTCAGGGCTTCCATCTTCACCCGATCTTCCGTGTGCGTTCGCAGGCCACCTTCATTTGATTGGCCGAGCCGCGAATGAATGAATGAATGAATTAAATTAAAGAAGAATGATATAAAAACTACTCACAAACGTGTGAAAGGGAACCGCAATATAAAACCTTAATCGGTCTGGTATCAACAGTCTCCAGGTGACAAAGAGAGGACACGGGAACCACTGCTGGCTGACGCGTTTTGAAGGTATACCTTCTTCCTCAGAGCCTAGCAGTGCTACCTCCTTCAGCTACTTAAATATACATGTGCATCCATAGACCCCATCCCAGAGAGGCTCTACAGCCCCTCCTTACTGGACCGCCCATAATTTACCGTAGAACCTCTCTGGGGTGGGGTCAACCAGCAGTAGATCCCGTGTCCTCTCTTTGTCACCTGGTGACTCTTGATACCAGACCGATTAAGGCTTTACATTGTGGTTCCCTTTCACACATTTGTGAATAGTTTTTAATTAATTCTTTTATTAAAACTTATCAAAGGATAATGCACAAGGCTGGTGTGCCCTCTTTCTTTTTTTCTTGTATGTATGGGCATATCTGTTCTGCAGTGGTTACTGGGCTGCTTCCAAACTGATTTGCAGGTGCAACACACTGCGAGTTACTGGCACTGAGCCAAAGACTTCTGTTATTACCTGCGGTTTTGGTGCGCTTTCAGAATGTGCACCACACCAGCAGGATATAAAAGAAATCTGTGGCAAAGTGCAGCTAACCCACAGGAAAGCCACAGGTGCACTGTGTTGCACCCAAGTTGCGGGTAAACCACAGGGCATCAGTGTGAAAGCAGCCTTAGGCCCCTTTCACAAGATCGGTCTGACCCAATTGGACCATTCACCTCTATGGAGCGGCAGATGTAAATGTCCGTTTACACCCACCCACCTACCTACAATCCGATCTGCTTAAAAAACAGAAGGGGATCCTTCCATCAGGGCGGATCGGATCGAAGGGCTCGTAGAGTAGAGCGGGCTGTTTCCAGTCTGAATATGCAGAGTGGACACAGACCTGTCATCTGCCCGCTCTGCTCATTGTAGCCCGCGACCAGTTACCAAGTCGCTTAAGTGGCCCTTGCTCTTCAGAAGGTTAGCCACCCCTGATCTAAAAAAAAAAAAAAAAAATCTCTCGTCAGATAATGCCTCTGACGATCTGTACAAGACATAACGTCACGCCAGCTGATATCTTGATCAGCTGGTATGACAACACTGCGCATGCGCAGATCGTCGGAAGAATTATCCGATGATCAGCAAAGCGTGGTGTTCTGTCGAATAGTGCAGATCGTCTTCTGCCTGTGACGTGATCGGTGATGTCTCGTGCATGTGCAAAGAGAGCGAGGCAGAATGTGACGATTAGATTCTCCCTCCGCGCTTTGCTGATCGTCGGATAATGCCTTTGATGATCTGCGCATGCGCACTGTTGAGATCGCGCCAGCTGATCGGGAGATCAGCTGGAGTGACCTTACGTACTACACATGCGCAGATTGTCGGAGGTATTATCCGACGATCTGCACTATTTGATAAAACCATGGCTGTCTTCTTCCTTCTCTTTTTTTTTTTTTTTTTTGACAGCTGTGGGCAGAGCTCAGCTCTGCACTTGTTACATAAATTGTGGAAATGCCGGATTAAGATCGTGAGGGGGGTTGAATGGAGATTACAATTTTTTAACGTATTATCGTGCTGCTCTAGCTTATAATGAGGCTTACCTTTTAGGTACAGTAAATATCTCCTAAACGTGCACTGTTTAGCAGATATTTACTTTAGCAGCGCCGGTGATGTCATCATGTCATCCTTATAGAGAGCCGTGCTGTGTGCATGAGCAGAAGTGATGTCATCCTGGCTCGGCAGATTTAGGCCCTGTTCACACCTGGGCCTTTGCGATCATGATCTGACAAATTGCACCACGCTTGTTCAGGTGCCATTCATTTTCAATGGTACCTAAACGCAGGTGCAATTCTCATGACAAACCGCATCATGTGAAGCTTGTCGCTCAAAAAGAAGCATGAGCTTCTTTTGGGAGACCAGCTTTGCGCAACGCGATTTGCTGCGATTGCAGCGCGTTGAATCGCACCCGCATTTAGGTACCATTTGAAAATAACTGAGCAAGCATGGTGCAATTTGTCAGTTTTGCAAAGCGTTTTGGAATCGTGGACAGAATTACGATTCTGTCTGCAATTGCAAACCCCTAGGTGTGAATGGGGAGTTAGGCCATGGGCTTATGAAAAAATGCCTCTAGTATTGTGTTGTTTTTTTGTATGTACATTTATGATCATACCTATGCGCATTTACGCATGCTCTGCATTTAGAGGCGTATGAGTGTAAACTCTGTTAATTGGCTAGAATATTATTTTATTCTAGCCATTAGAATAAATTTACGTGCATATGCCTATGGTTAGGTGCGTTTATGAGCATATGGGCGTAAATTATGTTTTGAAAACTCCTCTGAATGCAGGTTTGGTGCATTTTTTTTTCTATGCCCCTGAATGCTACTCTTTGGCTCCATGCACACTGGGCTTAAAAAAATGCCAGTTCCCTCCATATAGAGCGTTTTTTTTTTTTTTTTTGTATACAATTTAGACGAGTTTAGGCAAGTTTTCAATTTTTTTTTTTCTGACAGAAAGTTCCATTCAGAAAGGCAAACCAGAAGGGTTTTTTCCTGCCTCTAATTGCTGAATTTAAAATATGCCTGTAATCGTCTCAATGTGCATGGACACATAGGATAACATTGAGCTGCTTCTACTGGCAGAACACCAAACTCCTGTAGAATTTTTAAGCCAGTGTGCATGGAGCCTAAAATACATCTGTAAATGACATAACGGGGGTTATTTATTAAAGGAAAATCCAGTTTGCACTGCAAGTGCACTGAAAATGCACTTGGAAGTAAAGTCGCTTTAGATCCGAGGGGGATGTGCAAGGAATATAAAAAACAGCATTTTAGCTTGCACATGATTGGACGATAAAATCAGCAGAGCTCCCCCTCATTTCAGATCTACCCCTTAAATTTAGAGCGACTGCACTTCCAAGTGCACTTTTAGTGCACTTTCAAGTGCACTTGCAGTGCAAAGTAGATTAGCCTTTCATAAATAACCCCATTGGGGGTTATTTACGAAAAAGCAAATCCATTGTGCACTACAAGTGCACTTGGAAGTGCAGTCGCTGTAGATCTGAGGGGAAGATCTGAAATGAGGAGAACCTCTGCTGATTTCTATCATCCAATCATGTACAAGCTAAAATGCTGATTTTTATTTTTCTTGAATGTCCCCCTCAGATCTACAGCGACTGCACTTCCAAGTGCACTTTCAGTGCAGAGTGGATTTGCCTTTAGTAAATCAACCCCAATGTGCATATGCACATTAGATAACCCAGAGCTACTTTCAGGGGCAAAAAAAAGAAAAAATGCCAGACGCCTTTAACAGCAGCATTTTTTTTTTCTGCCCATGTGCAGGAGTTCTTAGAACCCCTGCCAAGTTTTCACTTAGTTTAGATTCTGGAGACAACCTTTTACCAGATGGGGAAATAAGGGAGAAATCAGAAACTGGGAAATAGATAACAATACAAAATCCCTACATACCGTAACTTAAAGCCCACCTCCCAGGAAAATTGAAAAAAATCCACCCTTGCGATGGGCAACCCCTCCTCCTCTACCCCTGCACTGCAAGGATTAAATGCTAATCATGTCTAGGGGCTAAAGAGCAGGCTGTAGTACTTACCTTACACCCCTTTCCTCATGCTCTTCTTTGGCCGCCTTTATTCTTTCCTTACTCATAACCACTGCACGTCTATACCAGTTGTCGTGATACACAGGTGTATGTTTGATCTCGTAAACCTAGGGATAACAGATCCTTCCTAGAGACCATTTTCATATTTGCACAATCTCATTCGGGATTCCGCAGCATCCTAGTTACTGTATTTGGTTGTATTCCTTTTGGATGTCTAAGTGCTGTTTTCATCTGCTCAGGGTGTGGAATGTGGTATTCTGCTACATCCTAGGGCAGTGATAGGGAACCTTGGCACCCGGGATGTTTTGGAACTACATTTCCCATGATGCTCATGCACTCTGCGGTGTAGTCGAGCATCATGGGAAATGTAGTTCCAAAACATCTGGGGTGCCAAGGTTCACCATCTTCGGCCTAGGGTATACTCTGATGTCTTGTTCATTTTGCCTTCTATGACGACAAACTTTGTTTTTCATGAGTTATCTATGTTTATTTCTATGCTGAACTGGATGTTTTTTGTTTGAGATGCTAAAATACAATAAAAAACAGATATTAAACCTAATTAAAAAACATGGGAAGTAAGATGAGAGTTTACTTCCCCTTTTTGTTCATTGTTGTCATACAGATATAGTGGTGAAAATAGTGCTGAGTTACTGACGGTCCCATGTTGTACGTAGAAATAAGCATGGTAACGGTTTTGCTGCTATTTTGTCATTGTAAACTGACAGAAGTGTCCCACGTATGCACAGTGTATATGATGTGGACACGCTTGTACATTGTGTATACCCCATAATGTGTGCTGTTTTCTCCCTTCTGTCTCCTGTATTATGTAGATGGCGTTTTGTAGATGATTTTGCCACTTTAGTGAACTGATCATCATCCATATGATGGGAGTCACAATACAATAAGCATATACTCCACAATGGTATTTATTTGGTTGAGGGGTGCCCCCGATATTTACATTTCATATTTTTTTTACTGCACCTGCACGGGCATATTTATAGATTTGGAAAGTATATATCTTTGCACATTTTGCAGTTGGCAATTACATTTTCAAATGTTGGAAAGAAATCGATCCTTGCACACAAATGCTATATTTCATAAATGCTGATCAGCTGGTCTGCCATGCCGTTCTCAGTTCAAAGGTCAGTTTCTGCTAATATACCTGAGCTGATTGACCTTCTTACTGCTGCAGGTAATCTATAACTATATTACTTTCCAGCCTCCTACAGATCACTTGATTACATTAAATGCTTATAACCTGCATCCTTGGAACTTGATTAACCCATATATTAGCAGGTTCTCTGTTACATGTTAATTTGTAAAATGGCTGCAAGTTTTTGGTAATGATAATTCGTGCCTCTTAATTACGGTCATGCCTGTTTGTTTAATTCTGTACCCCTCATTTAAATAGTCAGTGTTGTACTACTCCTTTACATACAATTCACTTTAATAAGCTCCATGGCTCTCACTTACAGTATATAACCTGTCCTTCAATTTGTAGTCCTCCCCAATCGATCAATATTGTGCCCCTTATTTTCTGTTTGGAAATCAGCATGGCACAATTGTAGGCACTTTGGCTGGTCACTTCTTGCCCTATGAGTGTGTGCTGTGCTATTTCCGTCTTTCCGTGTGAGAAATTAAATGGTTCCTAAAAGGGGCTTGATTGCAAATATGTGGCCTGCTCATTCTCATGGCACAACCGTTGTTGCTGCTGTTCCATTGGAGGATTTCAACTTCTAGCAACAGCTTTCTCATTAAGGCTGGGTTCACACTGGTCCGACAAACGCTCCGACATTGGGAGCTCATGTCGCATGACGTGTGAAATGTAATGTTTCCCTATGGGAGCCGTCCTAACTGGTCCGACACAAGTCGTTCCGACTTTAGAAATGCTCCCTGTACTACTTTGGTCCGACTTTGATCCTACTTCAGCCTATTGACTATCATTGAAGTCGGATCAAAGTCGGATTGCCGTCTCGCATAATCCGACTTCGGCACGCGACTTGTGCTCAGATGATCTTGAGGGGGAACTCCGCGCCAAATTTTAAATAAAAATCCGGCATGGGTTCCCCCTCCAAGAGCATACCAGGTCCTTGGGTCTGGTATGGACCTTGAAGGGAACCCCCTACGCCGAAAAAACGGCGTGGGGGGTCGCCCCCAATCCATACCAGACCCTTATCCGAGCACGCAGCCCGGCCGGACAGGAATGGGGGTGGGGACGAGCGAGCGCCCCCCTCCCTCCTGAACCGTACCAGGCCGCATGCCCTCAACATGGGGGGGTGGTGCCTTGGGGGAGGGGGCGCGCTGCGGCCCCCCACCCCAAAGCACCTTGTCCCCATGTTGATGAGGACAAGGGCCTCTTCCCGACAACCCTGGCCGTTGGTTGTCGGGGTCTGCGGGCGGGGACTTATCGGAATCCGGGAGCCCCCTTTAATAAGGGGGCCCCCAGATCCCGGCCCCCCACCCTATGTGAATGAGTATGGGGTACAGCGTACCCCTACCCATTCACCTAGGAAAAAAGTGTCAATTTAAAAAAAAAACACTACACAGATTTTTAAAGCATTTTATTAGACAGCTCCGGGGGTCTTCTTCCGACTTCGGGGGTCTCTCCGGTTCTTCTCCGCGCTCTCCGGGTCTTCTGCCGGGCTCCTCCGCTCTCTTCTGCTCATTTGCCGCTCTTTTGCTAAAGCGGAGGAGCCTGGTCTTCAATCTTCTGCCTTCTGCCTTCTGCCCTCTTCTCCTGATGTTGACACGACGCTCTCTGGGGCTAGAATGCTCTCTGTGCGCTCTGCTCTGACTTATATAGGCGGTGACCCCGCCCCCTTAAGCCGTCACAGTCCCTGGGCATGCTGGGACTGTGACGTTTTAGGGGGCGTGGTCATCACCCGATGACCACGCCCCCTTATGCCGTCATAGTCCCAGCATGCCCAGGGACTGTGACGGCTTAAGGGGGCGGGGTCACCGCCTATATAAGTCAGAGCAGAGCGCACAGAGAGCATTCTAGCCCCAGAGAGCGTCGTGTCAACATCAGGAGAAGAGGGCAGAAGGCAGAAGGCAGAAGATTGAAGACCAGGCTCCTCCGCTTTAGCAAAAGAGCGGCAAAAGAGCAGAAGAGAGCGGAGGAGCCCGGCAGAAGACCCGGAGAGCGCGGAGAAGAACCGGAGAGACCCCCGAAGTCGGAAGAAGACCCCCGGAGCTGTCTAATAAAATGCTTTAAAAATCTGTGTAGTGTTTTTTTTTTAAATTGACACTTTTTTCCTAGGTGAATGGGTAGGGGTACGCTGTACCCCATACTCATTCACATAGGGTGGGGGGCCGGGATCTGGGGGCCCCCTTATTAAAGGGGGCTCCCGGATTCCGATAAGTCCCCGCCCGCAGACCCCGACAACCAACGGCCAGGGTTGTCGGGAAGAGGCCCTTGTCCTCATCAACATGGGGACAAGGTGCTTTGGGGTGGGGGGCCGCAGCGCGCCCCCTCCCCCAAGGCACCACCCCCCCATGTTGAGGGCATGCGGCCTGGTACGGTTCAGGAGGGAGGGGGGCGCTCGCTCGTCCCCACCCCCATTCCTGTCCGGCCGGGCTGCGTGCTCGGATAAGGGTCTGGTATGGATTGGGGGCGACCCCCCACGCCGTTTTTTCGGCGTAGGGGGTTCCCTTCAAGGTCCATACCAGACCCAAGGGCCTGGTATGCTCTTGGAGGGGGAACCCATGCCGGATTTTTATTTAAAATTTGGCGCGGAGTTCCCCCTAAAGATTCATACCAAACGCATTGGCGGGGATCCAAGTCGGATCCCCGTTCATTGAAAGTCGGACACATGCCGGCTTCATGTCGCAGGGCAAAGTCGGATCCAAAGTAGGACGGCTGTCGTGTCGCACCAGTGTGAACCCAGCCTAAGGCCACATTCACACATCTGAACAGGGCCTTCAGCTGATGACTGCAGCAATAATTAGCAGATTCCTGCGAATACCATAACAGATCGGCGCTGCTCCAAGCCTGCAGTATCAGTCTCCGAGGTTTACACTCTGTATTCAGGTGCTGGCAGAGATAAAGCACATCTCGTTCCAAAATATAATATGACATTCAGGTACTGCCACACACTGGGGGATATTTACTAAAGGCAAATCCACTTTGCACTACAAGTGCACTTGGAAGTGCAGTCGCTGTAGATCTGAGGGGGACAAGGAAAATAAAAAAACAGCTTGTTAGCTTGTATATGATTGGATGATAAAATCAGCAGAGCTTCCCCTCATTTCAGATCTTCCCCTCAGATTTACAGCGACTGCACTTGCAGGGCACTTGTAGTGCAAAGCACATTTGTCTTTCGTAAATAACCCCCACTGTATTGAACTCCAGACTAAGATAAATGAAAGACAGGCTTCAGCTCAGATCCCAGCCCATCAGTCACACCCCTCTGATATGTTCCACCCACATTGGGCTTAATCGTAGCCCAATGTGGGTGAAGCTGGAATCTCAGCTGAAGCCATTCTTTTATTTCACTTACAGTATGCGGCAGTACCTACATAGCAGATTCCTGTGGCTGGATGGCTGGAAACCTAGGTATATGCAAAAAATGTCAGCATGTACAAAGCAATGACAGGCTGACAGGAGCCATTGTCTACCTCCCAGGTACATTTGTCCCTAGTCGAGGGTAACCACCGGATGTGCGAATACATGTGAACAGTGGCATAGAGCGACAACCCCTGTCAGCCTGTCATTGCTTTGTACAGGCTAAACAGCCACACTTGTTTACAGACGCCTGTTATTCAAGCTGCAGGAATCCACTGCCCAGCTTACCTACCAAATAGTGGGGCTGGGGGCTGAGCTTTGCTCCAGAATGGGGACCTTGTGAATAATGCCCTTTACTTAAACAGACCTTTTAGTTTTGAAATATTAGAAAGGCTCGTAGGTTTGGTTTAAACAGTTTTAATTGTACATCTGATTGAAAGCTTATGACAATCCATTGCTTTTGTTCACATCGCAAAATTATTTCTCTGTCACTGAGACAAAGGTTTCTTTAAAGTAAAACAAAGGAACATAAAACATCAGTATTAAAAGTAAACCCCAAATCAATATATTTTAACTTTTAAAGTAAAACTTTTTTTTTTTTATTTTTTTTTTTTTAGGTAATGATAGGTTTTAAACCTTGTCCGATTTTGCCATCTGTGTCCCATTGGGGAGATTTCCCATCACTTCCTGTCCCATAGTTAGTACAGGAAGTGAGAGGAAATCCCTGCAAACTAAGGCAATCCCTTGCAGGGGTCCCCAAGGTCACCAGAATTAGTGTCCCCAATGGAAGATTTCCCTAATATTACTTTTCTGGGGACAACCCAAAATTTGGGATTTCTTTTTACTTTCACTGAAGTTTAAGAAGACATTTAGAGAGGGTGAATCTCCCTAACGAAAGCACAGATCGCAATAAAAAACCTAATTGATGTTCTAATCCATCTCTACTCTATTCAAAAGTAAAAAAATTAAAAGTTTTTTACTTTTAGTCATACTTTAACATTTCCCTTGGCATTTAAACACTTATAGAATGACTGCCACGTATAGTTTAGGAAACTGGAGTTTTATTTTGTATTTATTGTTTAATTTGCTGCATATTTTGAAAATGAAATAATATACTGATTATTTTTCATAGAGAAACTGGCAGTATTAGTAGACTGATCAATTCTTTAAAGGAGAATGTGTTGGAAAGTCCAAAGGAGATGATGAAGTTAGCTATACCTTCCCTGGTGTATGCTTTACAGAACAATATGGCCTTTTTGGCTCTTAGTAATCTTGATGCAGCTGTGTACCAGGTAAGTAGCAGTGATAGAAAGTGCTTAGGAGAGTAATACATTTTCTAATACCATTTGGCCTTTAAAGGATAAGTTCACCTTTTTTTTTTTTTTTTCTTTTTTTTTTTTTTTCAATGCACATCTTTTTGCAGGTAAAGAAAAAATGTGAATTTTATTTTATTTTCATTTTTTTTAAAATTTGGAGCCTGTAAAGAATTGCACCTGTGGTCAGCAGATTGCTGGTACCATGCAGGACTCCTGCAGACTTGTCGGTATATCTGTCTGCTCATACCTCGTATGGGCAGACAGATACACAGTTAATGAACTACCAGAGGGCTCAACCGCACAATGGTAGTTCTTTTCAAACCGTGACAGTGGGCACCTGGAAAAGATGCCCACCCGCAGTCACTGGGAAGTGAGTGGGAGAGGCTGCAGCTGCTAGAACGTGTTACCCCTAAATCTGGGTGGTACATGTATCATTCCAAATGGTGAACTTGTCCTTTAGGAATGTATGCAGCAAAATCCTAAACTTGTCCCCCCATGTATTTTTTCCATCTTTTTAGGTGACTTATCAGTTGAAAATCCCATGCACAGCTTTATGTACAGTTTTAATGTTAAACCGCACTTTAAGCAAACTTCAGTGGCTTTCTGTTTTCATTCTGTGTGGAGGGGTCACTCTAGTCCAATATGGTCCAGCAGAGACTACCAAGGTTCAGGCAAGTATCTTCACTTGTTCTTTGTACTTATGTTTTTCTTTTAATATGCTGAATGAAATTTATAGACTTAATTTTTTACAAACATTGCTCACATTTGATAGACTGTTTCATTTGTCCCTGGTTCTTAGACTAAACATGTTTTAGTGTTTTTAGCTAGAAGACCGACATTACAAATATACTGTATATTATAGCAAATATATACTGGGTCAGCTAAATATATAACTTGTTCATGTTTAACATACACTTATCCATAGATAAAAAGAATACCAGGCCTTTCTGGTGGGCAAAGCTTTTAAGTTCCTGGTACAGGGGGTCCCCGACTTATGAACATCCGAGTTGCGAACAACCCCTACTTACGAACGGGGCCCGAATGACGTCACTGCTGGCCGAATCTTCCTCTCCTGAGCCTTTCCTCCGTTCCTGGCTTGGCTGCGGGTCCCCTTCGTCCTCCTGCCTGCCCATCCACAGGCCTGGTATGGTCCGGTGGCCTGCCAGGCCGCTAAAACTGCCCGTCGTGGCCGAGGCCTTGTGCGGCCTACGAAGCCTCCAGGATCCCCGGTCTTTCCTACGCCGCTGCCCCGCGAGGGTGCACCACGGCCGGCCTGCCCGGCCTCTGATGGCTGCTTTCACCATCCATCTCCCTGCTGTGCCATACAGTGTACCTCTCTCTGCTGTCTCCTGTCGCTGCCACCATGAAAATAGTGAGAGGGGAGAGCTGTGCTCAGCTGTGCTCCTGGACTCCTGTTTTGGAGGTGACAGGGTCAATAAAGAGAACCTGTCACCTCCAATTGCTATCACACAGGGAATTGTTTCCTACTGTGTGATAGCAATAAAGTTAAGTGAAAAAAAAATTGATAAAAACTAAAATAAGAAATACAGTAATAATTAAATTAATAAAATAAAAAAAAAATTAAAAAAAAGTAAAGAATAAGAAAAATAATATTAAAAATAAGAAAATTATACAAAAATAAAAAAAAAACCGACAAGCTACAAATAAATACAAATAAAAAAAAGTGATTAAAAAGTAAAAAAATAAAAGAAACAAAGCATATTTGAACTAACCATGCCGCCCCTGCCATCCGGTTGCCTTTCTCTGTTGATTTGGGTTTACATCCTGTCTCTGAGACTAGATTTGCACTTAAAAAAGGTACTGTTGCGATTTACAAACAAATTCGACTTAAGAACAAACCTACAGTCCCTATCCTGTTCGTAACCCGGGGACCCCCTGTAGTGTAAAAGCTTGCCTTTTTGCCTCCCAGACATTCCTATAGGCCAGTGAGGCAGCCCAACAAGGTGATGATCCAATGGGACCCACACATTTGTGTGACATATGCCTTAATAGGTGAACATCTCAGACTAAATTACAATAATAGATATGAGAATTGGAATAGTATTATGTTCTGCTATGTTCCTATTTTATCTAAGCTGGCTTTAAACCTGTGTTTTCATGCATTTAAGTGCATTATGCATCATTTTCCAAATGTTGCTAGGGTAAGAGGATGTGGCTGTTCCAAAGACTTACATTGCAGCTCACGACAAAGTTTTTATTGTGCGTTTTCATGTGCTCCAATTGTCTTCCAATTTCTGACCCCTTGCTGCACACTGCCATAAAACCTGGATGTTACCTGATAGTACCTGAATATTCTACATAATGTACCACAGTGCATACATGTGAATCATCCCATTATTGCAAACAGTGGGATGCCAAGTAACACGTCTTTTGATGCATAGGTGTGAACAGGGCCTAAATGTGTACCAACTGCAAAATGTTTAATTTTTAGGGGGAAAAAAATTGTAATATATACTATGTGTTCACAAAAATACAGAAAAAAGTAATGTAATGCTAAAGTAGAATTATGATCACTCACCCAGTAGTTTTAAAGGCAACGTCGACCACTTTAAGCAGCCTTTCACTAAGTGGAAGTAAAGGCAAAACCTAGCTAACGCTAAGCCTACCCCACCCACATTCTAAGCTTACTCTATCTAGCCCTGTAAAGAAAAGATCTGTATATTTACCTATTATGAAGCTGGTCTGGTCCCAGGCTGAGCTGTCAGTGGCAGCTTCAGTGTGTGGGAGAGGCAGCCGACAATGGAAGCCCCATAGTAAGTCTGTGGGTGATGTCACTTCCCAGGCAGTTCCCAGCATTGTCGGTTTAGTTGCATTTTAAATAAGTTCACCTTTTAAAAAAAAAACAATGCACATTTTGCAGTGTGGAAAACATTGCACCAATGATCAGCAGATCGTTGGTGCTATGCAGGTCTTCTGCAGACTGTCAGTGTGAGCTGTCAGCCCGTAGGCAGTTACACACTGACAGGAAGAATCAATAAACTACCACAGCGCTCAACAGCGCCATGGTAGTTCATTGAGAACTACAAGTTGACCGCTGCAAAGGCTTGCCGCTACTAGTTCGTTCATTCACAGAACTCTGTGCATGAATGATGTGGGCTGTGTGAAGAGTGACTTGGGATTTAATGGGGATGGCCAGTGTGTGTGTGGCCTAATGTGTGGGTGGAGCCCTGCACGGCCGTGCTCTTTTTAAAAGGTGGCAGCTAGTACGGGGAACTTCTCCCTGTACTGCTGCCACACAGAGGCAGCAGATCGCCAAGCTACTGCAGGAATAGGTTCATGTTCCACCCGTTTTAAGGGTTGTAACCTGTTTCTGAAGCTGAACTTATCTTTTCATCTCAAAAGTAACCCAAATGGATGACTGTAACCTACCGCCAACAGCTTATGGCAATGCAATTAATGTTGGTGGGAGCTTGCCAAAATCTAGTTCAGAGCGTTAACATTTGCCTACAAATTTGTGTGACCAGCATTACGTTTTTTTTTTAATTGGTGATCTATAGGCTGGACCACTATGCTTTTTGAAGGGTTTATCCATAATTACAAGATTAGTATTGACTTTGAAACGTTTGCCAAACCTTGGGCTGCTCAGATGTGATAGGGAGGAAATGCTTAGCATGGAAACTCACTGAAAACTGAGCATGTGCAGAGTTGCCAACACTGTTCTGCAAAATCAGACAGAAGGTGGAGATAGAGAATAGCAGAATCAACCAGGTTTTTTGCAGAATACAGAAAAGGAATCTCATAGTGACTAAATGAGTATGAACAGCATGTAATACACCATTTATTGATAGTTTTTTTTATGCTGTGGGTTTAGTGACACTTTAAAGTAAACCTGTCCTCAGAGACACGAGCTGCCATTGCTGACCTCCTGAAAATTGGTAGTTGCCTGGCTATGCCTAGCTTTAAAGCGTTTGTTAACCCAAAAAAAAAAAGTCATATTCTGGTCCCTTAAAGCAGATTAAACAGCACAGTGCTTGTGCTATGTAATCTACCCCCCCTCTAAACTGTAAAAAACCTCCTCCGCCCTGATCACTGTGGTCAAAGTGCCTCCGTCTGTGATGGGCTGCCCTGCTCTGCTCTCCTCTCTACCCCCTCATCCCTCTCCTTCCTGCCTGTCATCCCCCTCTCTGTCTCCGCTCAAACCCCCCCCCACCCCCGCCGCTATTATTGAGAAAAAAAACTCCTATAATTGTCACTGCCAGCCCCTCCATTAGAGGCTGGCATACCACACTGTTGAGCATTTTTAAAAACGAGCGCTGTAAATACCCATTTTCAGCTGACTTCAGGCCGGTCATGTGATTCGCGGCCGCTTTACAGCTGAGACAGAGCTTCTGTGGGCGGAGCCGAGCGACCATTTGATCTCCCCGGCTGACGTCAGAGGGAGATCACAGAAGCCATCCGTCGGAGCTGGAAAGTCATGTGACCGGCCTGAAGACAGCTGGAAATCGGTATTTACAGCGCTCATTTTAAAAAATACTTAACACAGTGTGCTATGCCAGCCTCTAATGGAGGGGCTGGCATAGACTTTTCCAAATGGGTTCACAAAAACTTGAATGTGTTTTAGTCACAATCCTTGAGCAAGCATGTTTTAAATGATTTTCAGAAAAGTATCAGAACTCTTGTTCTCTTTGTCCTAGGTTATTTAATCAAAGTATGACAGCCAGAGAACTAACATTCTCAAAAGTAAAGGTCAGCAATGGCAGCTGAAAAATGTTCTAATGACAGGTGTACTTGGAACACCTGTGCAAAGTAGCTGTTAATTCCTTTAGGTATAAACATTGCCGTGTTTATATAGAAGGTGTGGTGACTATTCCCGGGTGTCCTGTTCCATAGCAGGAACTGAATTGTTAACCCAAAGTTTTAACTAAGGGCAGTAAAAACACTTAACCTCAACAAATGAACCTTTTATTCGTTTATTCTGTGTATGTTTTATGCATTTAGGCATGTCAAATCACAATATACTGTGCATATTGCATGAAGCCAAATATTAACTCTGGGACACAACTGTAACTTAAACCACACGCAACAAAATATAACTGTTTAAAACTCTGTTGTCAGCTGTATTACTCTAATCGTTAAGAATACCATTTTCCAGGTGCCCTGCTTTGTCCCTCCATGTATTGGGACAGTGACATAACTGTATTAAATGTCATAGTTTTGGCTTGCTTCCCTAAGTTTTTTGGGATAGGGTGGACACACATTCCACTAATTTCAAAATTAAGTAATTTAAAATAGTTGACTCATGGAATAATGATGATTTGTAACAATCAGCTTATCCACAATGTCAGAACCAGTCATTTTATATTGAACAAAGAGGTGCATTATTTACAGTGCCTTGAAAAAGTATTCATATACCTATGAAATATTCCACATTTTGTCATGTTACAACCAAAATTTTATGTGATAGACCAGAACAAAGTGGCACATAATTGAAGTGGAAGGAAAATGATAAATGGTTTTCCAAATTTTTAACAAATATCTGTGGTGTGCATTTGTATTCAGCCCCCTTTTACATTGATACTCCTAACTAAAATCTAGTGGAACCAGTTGCCTTCAGAAGTCACCTAATTAGTAAATAGAGTCCACCTGTGTGTAATATAATCTCAGTATAAATACTGCTGTTCTGTGAAGCCCTCAGAGGTTTGTTAGTGAACAAACAGCATCATGAAGGTCAAGGAACACACCAGACAGAGATAAAATGGAGAAGTTTAAAGCAGGGTTAGGTTATAAAAAAAATATCCCAAGCTTTGAACATCTCACAAAGCACTGTTCAATCCATCATCCAAAATGCAAGGAGTATGGCACAACTGCAAACCTACCAAGACATGGCCGTCCACGTAAACTGACAGGCCAGGCAAGGAGAGCGTTAATCAGAGAAGCAGCCAAGAGGCCCATGGTAACTCTGGAGGAGCTGTAGAGATCCACAGCTCAGGTGGGAGAATCTGTTCACAGGGCAACTATTAGTTGTGCACTCCACAAATCTGGCCTTGATGGAAGAGTGGCAAGAAGAAAGCCATAAGAAGTCCCGTTTGCAGTTTGCGAGAAGCCATGTGGAGGACACAGCAAACATGTGGAAGAAGGTGCTCTGGTCAGATGAGACCAAAATTTACTTTTTGGCCCAAAAGCAAAATGCTATGTGTGGTAGAAAACTAGCCCTGCACTTCACCCTGAACACACCATCCCTACCGTTAAACATGGTGGTGGCAGCATCATTTTGTGGGGATGCTTTTCTTCAACAGGGATGGGGAAGCTGGTCAGAGTTGATAGGGAAGAGGGATGGAGCCAAATACAGGGCAATCTTAGAAGAAAACCTTTTAAGAGTTTGCAGAGGACTTGAGACTGGGGCGGAGGTTCACCTTTCAGCAGAACAATGACCCTAAACATACAGCCAGAGCTACAATGGAATGGTTTAAATCAAAGCATATTGGTGTGTTAGAATGGCCCAGTCAAAGTCCAGACCTAAATCCAATTGAGAATTTGTGGCAAGACTTGAAAATTGCTATTTACAGACGCTCTCAATCCAATCTGACAGAGCTTGAGCTTTTTTGTGACAAAGAATAGGCAAAAATGTCACTCTGTAGGTGTGCAAAGCTAGTAGAGACATACCCCAAAAGACTTGCAGCTGCAATTACAGCGACAGGTGGTACTACAAAGTATTGACTCAGGGGTGCTGAATACAAATGCACGCCACACTTTTCACATTTATTTGTAAAAAATGTTGAAAACCATTTATCATTTTCCTTCCACTTCACAATTATGTGCCACTTTGTGTTGGTCTATCACATAAAATACATTTATGTTTTTGGTTGTAACATGACAAAATGTGTAAAAGTTTAAGGGGTATGAATACTTTGTCAAGGCACTGTATATACATATGCGACTTGTAGGCTGTACTTAGTTAAAAATGTAATGCTGAGTAGATGGTCATACTATGAATTTAACAACTCTGATTGCTTATCAGTTATGGTAAACCTGAATGTGTATGGTAAACCATGTGTATCCACTATGTTGCTGCTTAAGCTGGCCATACTGATGAACTTTCTGAAAATTCACTCTGTGGGTGGCCCTGTTGGCACCCTTGTGTCCAACACGGTTTTATTGGAAAATTGAAGGAACTGCTGGAAAATTGACAGCTTAACGGCATCTGGATCCAATCTGTTCAGGGCGGGACTAGCTGTCAGCATACAATAGCTGCAATGAGAGATTTGTCCATGTATCCTGATAGATATAGGAATACTTGTGGGATTTTTAAGGTGCATATACAAATAAATTGATCAAGGGAGATGTATTAAAAGGTATACATTTTATTTAAACAAAGATTAAGAAAAATTGTCTAAAAGCAATTCTATAGCAAGTACAGAGGGTACAATCTATATGGGTACAGCACATTTAATGGAGTTCCCAACATGTTTCGTCCTCAGTCTGGTCTTCCTCAGGGGATGGTGTCCACTTGGAGCACAAGCCTTCAAGTGAAGAAAGTATATAGAATACAGAACATTTTCGAGCACCAACAACAAAAAATACAACAGCAAAAAAACATAAAAGAATAGGTTTACATATATGTGCATACTCGACTCAAAGGTATCCCTACTCACCCTAGGATTTAAAACAGTTGTGTACACTACAATTAATGATGGTTTAAAGAGTCTACAGCCGCCACATCATACAAAGGTCTTCAGGTGACCATAGGAGGCATTTAGGGACCAGCTAAAAATAAACAATCAAACATGAAAATTAAATACATAATAGGGTAAATGGGGAACTAGTGTGTCCAAAAAATAAACATACACTTACAAAAAATGTTCTTATGAAAATGCAGAACACTCAGGGACATAAAGTTCCAATGCAGGACACTTGAAAATGGAGCTTTATAATCCTAATCAATTTGTTTATGATTATGACTTGCTATAGAATTGCTTTTAGACAATTTTTCTTAATCTTTGTTTAAATAAAATGTATACTTTTTAATACACCTCACTGGATCAAATTATTTGTATATGCACCTTCAAAATCCCACAAATGAATGAATGAATGATTTGTAAAGCGCTGCAAATGCGAACTGAATCGCCTCAAGTATTCCTATATCTATCTTAACTAGGTATGTGGTGCTAATTTTAGTGATTTGTCCATGTGTCCTGTTTAGCATGGATGCAGGAATCTGTTGGGGCCCATTAACAATGACGCTCTTTTGATGTGTTCCCATTGACGCACAATAGAATGTGCCTTTTTTGGTGCACTTTTGAAAACCTACACCAAAGATGCAGCATGCCTGGACTTTTCAAAGCACAGCTCACCTGTGGTATGAAGTGTTACATAGGATTTAATGGGGATGGCCAATGTGTGTGGCCTAATGTATGTGTGATCTAAACATTTTACAAAGGTTTCTGTCCCCTTTAAATGACTGGAGGGGAGTAGGGTGCATGTGATGCAGAAAGAGATATGTGTGGACTGTGGTGTGTGTTTGTTTTATTTATTTTTTTAGTTTTGGGTACTACATAGATGGGGAGTGTGTTTTGTTATGATCAGCTGTATCCAAAATGTAAAAGTTTTGGCTGTTGGTGCAATGTGAGCTAGGTTAACCTGCACTTTCTGCCAACTCCTAAAAATGTATAATGTATGTATGTAGCAAATCAACATACAGTGGATATAAAAAGTCTATACACCCCTGTTAAAATGTCAGGTTTCTGTGATGTAAAAAAATAAGACAAAGATAACTAATTTCAGAACTATTTCCACCTTTTAATGTGACCTAGAAACTGTACAACTCAGTTGAAAAACAAACTGAAATCTTTTAGGTGGAGGGAAGTAAAAAATAAAATAATATGGTTGCATAAGTGTGCACACCCTTAAACTAATACTTTGTTGAAGCACCTTTTGATTTTATTACAGCACTCAGTCTTTTTGGGTATGTCTATCAGCATGGCACATCGTGACTTGGCAATATTTGCCCACTCTTCAGATCACCCCACAGATTTTCGGATCGGATTCGGGTCTGGGCTCTGGCTGGGCCATTTCAAAACTTTAATCTTCTTCTGGAGAAGCCATTCCTTTGTTGATTTGGATGTATGCTTTGGGTCGCTGTCATGCTGAAAGATGAAGTTCTTGTTCATGTTCAGCGTTCTAGCAGAAGCCTGAAGGTTTTGTGCCAATATTGACTGTCATTTGGAACTGTTCAAAATTCCATCTACCTTGACTAAGGCCCCTGCAGCTGAAGAAAAACAGCTCCAAAGCATGATGCTGCCACCACTGTGGGTATGGTGTTCTTTTGGTGATGTGCAGTGTTGTTTTTGCGCCAAACATATATCTTATGGCCAAAAAGTTCAGCCTTGGTTTCATCAGACCATAACACATTTTCCCATATGCTTTTGGGAGACTTCAGATATGTTTTTGCAAAATTTACCCGGACTTGGATGTTATTCTTTGTAAAAAAAAAAAAGGCTTCCGTCTTGCCACTCTGAAATTATTTTATCTTTGTTATATATAATCATGTTTTTTTTTTTTTTTACATTACAGAAACCTGACATTTTGATGGGTGTGTAGACTTTTTCTATCCACTGTATTGTTTTAAAAAATGCCATAAGAAAGCAGTGATGTCATGGTGATAGGAGTTAGCGTACCTTACAGATTAATTAGTATAGTGAACTTTACATTTTGTCGTTTCACAGATTGAACAAAATCATTTGTTGGGATTTGCTGCTGTGGCTGTTGCAGTGCTGTGCTCAGGATTTGCCGGTATATGTCATTTGCAGTTTTATCTCTTGTAACTGTAAAAACTTTGTGTGTTGATTCCAGGGTATGGTATAATTTTGTTTCCTACATGCAACAAATTTATATTTAGTATTAATATTTATCTGTCTGTCCTCTGTACCAGGGAAAAAGTTTAAGGGGAATGTTGCCCGTTTATCATCATATGAACATTTTTGCTGAACATTAAGGTTGGTGTGCAATGTGATCATCTGGCTGAGTTTAGCCCAGTGATGATGCGCTGAGTTAGTGGATCGCACGGTTTCCGTTTTCCTTTTTTTTTTTTTTTTTTTTTTTTTTTAATACAAACTTTATTGAGATGTCACACAAACAACTCATACAGATTAATCGCCAGCTGGAAAAAAAAGGCACGGCACATAGGAGACGAGGTATTTTGCCTTGTCCGTGCGGTGGAACTGTGCTGGAATAGCCACCCAATGCAGTCCCACCTCTTCTTTCGTGAACCAAATTAGTTTTATTTTAACAAAAGCATACACTGCATAATTGTTTACAGTATTTCTGTATCACGTGCCACATTTACGTTTTTCCAAATAATCCTCCAGGACAGTTCATTGGAGAAATAGCTCCGCTCACCTATAAGAAACGCAAGATCAGGGAATTGAAAAGTCTCCCAACAGCCATCACATTCTGTTCTTGTGTTTCTTGCCTCCTGCAAACACACCATGTACCAGCTCCTGGTTTGATTTATTTTTTTCTCCAGCGGATCAGCTGCAGAGGTCAGGCAGCTGAAGACTAGGATTGCAAGCCACATGGATATAGCAATCCTAAGGCAGTCAGGATGGAGGAAAGGAGGTCACAACCTATACTTTTCTTCTCCTGTGACCTTTTCCTGACTCTGTCTACCTGCTTGTTGGTAGTGCCTGCCTCTTGTGCACATGGTCTTCTCAGGGCTTATGGACCTCCTGTCCCATCCAGCTCTCCTAGCTCCCATACTGGGGGAGCTTGTGTGGGGGGTGGGTTTTGACTTGCATAGGTATCTGAATGTAACGGAACGTCCCACTTTCCGCTTGAGTGCTTCCATCAGTATATCGCTTCCTAAGTCCTGGAACTTCCGATATTGTAAGTACCAGGCGAGACTAGCTCAGTTACACAGCTTGAGCATGGAATGATTTATTGGACAAGAATACAGCCTTTTATACATTTGAGAAGTATGTCAGTCCCTCACATGCACAATAAACCCAAATATTTACCCAAAACATAACACAGTTGGTTTAGCTAACGAGGTAGGGCTGACTCATGGCTAATCCCATCACATCACTTAATTAACCACCTGGATGACTCAGATGTCATATTGTAGACCAGCCTTGCCGACTCCAAGCTAATTGCAGACAATACACATTATCATAAGCGCAAACCTTCAAACAATAGCAGACGACCTAATTACAATTAACAATACAAACAGTGATCTCCCCCCTCCTCAGCCTAGTAGGCAACAAACTATAGTAGGAGTAGACTGTCCGGCTCCTACACAGTTCTAGAGGCCTGTGATCAGCTCTTTCAATTGACATAAGTTCAGAATCAAACAAGCCAGGAATAGTCTTATATCTATATCTATATCTATATATATCTCATGGGAGATATTGTGGATAAATAATACTGTTCTATTTTAAGTAATCCAAGCCATATTTTCTCAATCACCCTGTGCCCCTAATGGACACAGGGTAACTTAGAAATAAGGGGTGCATGGGGAGCTGAAACAAGCGTTTTCCAAACACTCCAAGGGTTTGTGGGTTTCATGGGCCCTCCCGTCACACCTGGCCTTGACCCAGTGCTAATCCTGGAAAGCGTCCCCCCTGTGGAGCGCACACTGATGGCCTAGCCTCTCCTTGTCATAGGCGGGCCCTGGTATCATGCAGCAGTAGCTGCTGGTTCCTCATGCTGGCATGCAGGTGGGAGACCCTATTAATGTGGGCTGATGATGCACTGCCAGTGGGTACTGCAACCTAGGGTAATGGTGCCTGGAAGTGATGTCTGTGGGATACTGCTGTCCAGGCTGGAGTGCATAGGCACTCGCACCTGATGCACTTCCAGTGCAGCTGGACAGGAGGTAGGTAGGAGGTGTCCACTTGCCCGTGGGTCCTGTCTTGTTGAGGCACGCATGCCTTCAAGCCTTAAGTGACTGTGCAGGATCAGTGGACGTTAGGTGGTCCAGACCTCCTCCACTGTGTTATGATCTCTGCTATAGAGGAACCATAGGCAGCAGCTCGGCCTTGGTTCCATATTAGTAAGACTCCCCCCCCCCCCCCCCCCTTTGTGTGATCAGTCAGTAGGGGTATTTGAGGCTTAGTGCAATTTTGAGTTATCTTGCACTCCCTTCTGGCATGGGTACATAGAGTGGAGGTTATGTTGTGGTAGTGTCCTCTCAGCCCATTCCCCATCCTACCCCTGCCTGTTGGGTACCAAGGGCTGTTTTGGTCTCCTTGTCTTACAGACCATCAAGGAGACCAAAATGAGATGTGAAAGTTGTGGCTCTCAAGCTTGTGGAAGAAATGCCTGTGCCAGTCGTGTCTCGAAAAAGTTGTATGGACAGAGACTTTTTTTGCTTTAAGAGTTTGATAGGCTCTCTAAATCAGAAAACTTCCTCTGCATTTCAGTCTTCTGTTGAGTTCTTGAAAACTTTAATTGGCATCCTCATGTTCCGCAGGCAGTGGGACCTGCGCAAGCGCCACTGCATAGGAACCTGAGTAAGCCTAAGTAGAGGTGGACTGTAGATCAAAGCGATATATTCCAGAGAGTAGATCCAAAAGCAGACGAGGTTTGGAGGAAACCAAAGATCAATGTTTAACTGTGCACCAATTGTTAAAAAATATTATTTTGAGGGAATGGAAAGACCCAGCAAATATTTTTGATGAAGAGCCTTTGGAATGGCAAGTCAAGTTCCCCAAATTGGGAGCCTACATCACCATGTCTAAAATATTTGATCCCTCCTTTTGAGGGCTTGAGACAATTTAAACATCCAATGAACAGAAAGGTAGATGTTCTTCCGCCTCAGCTTTTTTATTTTTTTTTTTCGAAAAAGGTTTTTTTATTGGATAATTTACAGTTTGAACATATTTCTACAGGTTATAAGGCAAAAGTTGGGGAATATGCCCAGGAGGCATTGTTTGGGGTCAAGGGTCAAAGGGGATCCCATGTCCTCATGGAGGAAATCTACAATCTGCTTTCATAGACTCTGGAGGACCTGGCATGCCCAAATTAAATGGAAGAATGTGCCTGTCGCCCGGCTACACATTGCACATGAGGTGGAGGACTGTTGCCTAAAGCGGGTGACTCTTAGGGGGGGTAAGGTATGCTCAGTGCACAATGTACAGCTGGGTCAACCTGTCAGAAAGTTTGGGGGATACAGTCTTGCATGAATCCAGTGCTTCACTCCACTCTTCATCCTCCAGTGGGCCTACCTCTCTTTCCCATCTTGGTTTAAGGCTATAAGCTAGCGTGGTTGGGGTTAGGAGCATGACATAAAAATATGAAATCATCAGCCTTTGTGGGTCGTCTCCCTTGACTACTGCCATAATGACAGTGGGGGTAGACTGCGGCAAAGGTTGGGGGAACTGAGTTTGAGCTGCGTGGCGCACTTGAAAGAATCTAAAGAGCAAGGAATCGGGCAGCCAAAACCCATTTTGGAGGCCCTCAAAATTTTGAATGTGCCATCGGAAATTTTTTGGTGTAGGTAATATATCCCGTGTTCGCTCCATATCTCTGTGTCGGGATCGAGAGGAACTCAGAGTAGTTTATTGTGCCATAGAGGGGTGTAGTCGTCGTATTTGGGTGTTGACAGCATTTTAGTGGCAATGTCCCATAAGCGCCTATATTGGTACAGGAGAGACCCACGGTCTCTCTTAGAGTTATTCCCACTATGACCCACTGCGATTGCACTAAGTCTATCTGTGGTTAGTTGCGCCCATTATGGACAAAGGAGCGTTAGAAATCTGTCTGTCGGTTTTGTCTGTGGTATAGCTGAGATGGTTGGGATGCGAGGTAATAGAGATTCAGGTCAATGGGTTCTTAAGGACTCTCCAGGCCAGCTTGTGTCTGTTGGCACCCCAAATAAATGTCCTGAGTATGGCCCCCATTAATTTAAAACGTTTTTAAGGGTAAGTATACAGGTGTGTGCCAAAGCATGTACAATAGTTTGCGTAGTATTATCATTTTAATAATATTAATGCAGCCCCAGACACCGAGGGGCAGTCTCACCCACACCTGAGTTTTAGACTTGATGAGATTGAAAAGGGGCTCTATGTTAAGGGATATATAGTCAGACGGTGTCCTATTCACCAGTACTCCAAGGTATTTGATTGTGTTTACTCACTGGAGTGGTAATTGCTCCTGTAGCTTGGGAGAGGGGAAGCTGTCCATTGACAATATTTGGGATTTCTCCCAATTAATTTTGAGGCCGGAGAAGTGACCGAAGTGCTTGATCATTTGTAATGCCTTCTGGAGAGATGTGGTGGAGTCGGCCAGATATAGTAGTGTGTCATCTGCGTATAAGCTAATTTGTTTGGTCAAGGATCCAAGGCAAAGACCCTGGATCTCGGGGTCTCCTCTAATGGAGATTGCAAGGGGCTCCGCCGCCAGGGCATAAAGGAGCGGAGACAGCTGGCAGCCCTGCCTAGTGCCCCTGGATAAGTCAAACGTCTGGGAGGTCATCCCGTTGGCCACTACTTTACCCTTGGGCGCCAAGTATAATAATTGAACCCACTTAATAAAATTAGGTCCAAAGCTACGTAAGCATCCCCACAGGTATCTCCATTCCACCGAATCAAAAGCTTTGGCGGTGTCCAAAGCCAGTACAACCCGGGACCCCACATTAGTATGTGTCGCTTGTAGGTTAATATATAATTTTCTAAGATTGAAGGAAGTGTTACATCCCGGCATAAATCCAGCTTGGTCTGCATGGATCAGGGTTAGTATCTTTTGGTTAAGGCGGAGGGCAAGTACTTTGCTCAAATTCTTTATATCTACCTGGAGAAGTGATAAGGGTCTGTAAGATTCCAATAGGCCCGGGTCCTTGCCCGGTTTAGGAATTAGTACAATAGAGTGAAGTTATCGAATAGGTAATTATAGAGGGACAATAACTTGGGAGTCCGTATCGCACTATATTTGGGCAATTCTATGGGTAACCCATCTCAGCCTGGGGCCTTGGATCTGGCAAAGCTCGTGATTGCCATGGTTATTTCATCTAGTATAAAGTGTAAATAACACTGTGCTAACCCAATAGACAATAGTGAAGCTGCTACATACAAATATGACCAATATTAAAAACGTGTTGTAATAAAATGTAGCGCTAAAAATGAACAAAGAGGTGATATGGTGAGAGTGTGACTCACTAAAACATAAGGATAAATTAAAAGAAGAAAATAAATATATAAAGTTCAATGACTATATTATGTTTCAACTGAGCCATGATAAAAATAAGTAAAATAAAGTCCAATAATGGAAAGTGAATGGTGAATCCAACCTGAGTGGAAAATCTTCAGGTCTGTGTTTCATCAGCGTGAAAAACCTGAAAAAGAAACGGATGGAATACTCTTACCAGAGACGGTGGATTTGGATGGCGGTGACACTGAATCAAACAGGCTTAGAGATCCAAAATGGAAGTGGTCGTCCAAGGAACCCCGGATCTCAGGGGGAATCCCTTCTCCGCTCCACCAATCAGGACCGCCAGTCCAGAGAGACCAAGGGGAAAGATGGAATGTCCAAACCTCGTGGGAATCCCGGGAATGTATGGAGGCAGAAAAAATGAAATGCGCCAATGGTGCAGATCAAAGAGGTATATTTATTGGGTGACACCAATAAACAAAACTATTAAAATAGCGTGATCACGTAAGTAAAATCAAGTGTAGGGAAGATTATAGCTCGCCTGACGCGTTTCGTCCAACTGGACTTCAACTGGGGCATCAAAAGGGTCGTCTTTTGATGTCCCAGTTGAAGTCCAGTTGGATGAAACGCGTCGGGAGAGCTATACTCTTCCCTATACTTGATTTTACTTGCGTGATCACGTTATTTTTGTTTATTGGTGTCACCCAGTAAATATACCTCTTCGATCTGCACCATTGGCGCATTTCATTTTTTTTGCCTCCATACATTCCAGGGATTCCCACGAGGTTTGGACATTCCATCTTTCCCCTTGGTCTCTCTGGACTGGCGGTCCTGATTGGTGGAGCAGAGAATGGATTCCCCCTGAGATCCGGGGTTCCTTGGACGACCACTTCCATTTTGGATCTCTAAGCCTGTTTGATTCAGTGTCAACGCCATCCGAATCCACCGTCTCTGGTAAGAGTATTCCATCCATTTCTTTTTCAAGATTTTCACGCTGATGAAACGCAGACCTGAAGATTTTCCACTCACGTTGAATTCACCATTCACTTTCCATTATTGGACTTTATTTTACTTATTTTTTATCATGGCTCAGTTGAAACATAATCTAGCCATTGAACTTTATATATTTATTTTCTTCTTTTAATTTATCTTTATGTTTTAGTGAGTCACACTCTCACCATATCACCTCTTTGTTCATTTTTAGCGCTACATTTTATTACAACTTATTTCATCTAGTGTAAGAGGTGCGTCTAGCATAGCCATTTGGGTGTCATTTAGCTGTGGGAAGGTGATACCCGCTAGTAGGTCCTCTAGTTGGGCTTCAGTAGTGGAGGCCTGGGAAGTATAGAGCTGAGTAAAGAAATCTCTAAATTTGGTAGTGACAGCTCGAGGTTCTATGATCTCTTCCCCATTAGGGCCAGTGAGTGAAATGAGCTTTTAAACATGTAGTTGCCAATGCCTGCATCTCTAGAAAGTTTAATTTCTGTAGTAAAAAGTTACAGGCGCATCATTCCCAAACCTCCTTAAGAGAACAAGTCTATCCGGTTAATCTCCGAAGCAGAATCATTTATTGCGGATGCCACAGCAGAGACAGTATGCATGGTCACCTGTACCACTGCCTTAGTAAATTCTACATGCCAGAAAGGTTTGGGCAGGCAAAGCAGCTTCCAAAGGCTGACTCTGTGGCCTTTAATTCGACAGTAAGTTGATCTTTAGGTGTGGATCAGAGAAGGGCCAGAAATGACATTTGTTTCTTAATCCACGTATCTTTCTTAGAAAAAAACCTTCAAAAGTTTTGTCTAATAATCAAATTAAGGAAATTTAAAGCAGTGAGGTATAGAAGCTTCATAATGAAGAGTTTATATACAGTAAGAAATCTTCCTCCAGGCTTCTTCATGGCAACCTTCGACATAAAGGATGCCTATCTATACCTCCCCATCCATCTGGACCCCCACCAACTTCTACACTTCTCAGTCAGGGAGTCAAAGAAGGCGCAACAGTTTCAGTTCCAGGCCCTCTCCCTAGGCTTAGTCTTAGCCGAGAATTTTCATGAAGATAATGTCAGAAGTGATCTTAGAAAACCAAGTGATTTTGGTGAGATAGTTTCCGTTCGCATCTAGAGAGGCCAGAGACTGGCCTATATAGCAGAGCTTCCCAGGGGGTTCGAGTTCTGAGTTAAGTCATGTTTCTGTAAAATGCTTAGGTAGGGCACAGAGTTGGGCCAGGTGAAGTTGTAATTCTAATGGAGATGATGGGGACTTTAAGGTTAGGTTTAGGGTTTTGGATTGGTTTTTGTTGACCTGAAGACTTGAGAGTTGCAAGGGTGCTTGCAATAAGTTTGGTTACTATGTATATAAAGTTTTGGTTTCGCCCAGTGTAACTGCCTTTTACCTGCAAAACTCTTGCTTTAGTTCCTGTGCCTCCCTAATGGTTAGCAAGACTACCTATTACAATAAAGAGAACCTGTGTGAATAGAAATAGAACAGTTACATCTAGTATTTGCAATACTGATTACAATTATGATACTCTGTATATGTTGTTTAGGGTCAAACGTGCAAAACTCTCCTATGGTTGTGAGGTTTTTTTTTTGTTTTTTTTTAATTAATGTTTTCAGCTGTGCCATGTTTTTAACGTTTACCTTGCTCATCTGTCCTGCGAGATGGATTCACTGTTTCTCATTCGTTCATTGACAGACACAGCCTTCTTATTCAGAACCATAGGGTTATATCGCCTCTATTAGGGGTAGGACTAGGCAGAACGGAAAAAAAACCCCAAAACACTTGGGCTGTCCTCAGACAGTATATAACCCCCTCCCTGCTCGAGGCATTCAGTTTTTTTTTCTGCCTAGTCAGGAGTTCCCTGCTGGGATCTCTAGTCCTGGGAATTTTTGTTTTTTTGTTTTGTTATTTTCTCTTTTTTCTGGATTTTTTTCCAGTGAGATCTACAATCAACTGCTGGGCTGGGCGATGGACTGGATACTTAGATCCAGAGGGTCACCCCAGTTTGGCCAGCAAGCGTGTGCAGACCTCAGCTACGCGCTAGGTCGGCCGCAACATAGCCCCACTGGACAGGGGCTGGCCCTGCGAGTTAAACGTCTCGCGAGGTCGCATACAACCGGGTCTCGGCCTGCGTCGCAGTGTTCCTCATGGCTGACAGCCCCCCACTTCGGTGGCGAGGAAGATCTGTCTGGGGCGTTACTTGCACACTTCGCTGGAGCGGTAAGTAGGGGCCCCCCCACCTCTCCTACCCTGGAGGGGTGGGGGGCGCGGGTACTCCCTTGGGTGGTCGGTCCCTCAAGGGTTCTCCTCCTTCCCCCTTTCCTTCCTGGGTGAGGCCCAGGCTTCTAGCCTAGGGGCTTTGTGGACACACTGTCCCCCCCCGTCCACCCTTGGGGAGACTACTGGGGGGGTATCCCATGGGCCCACCTGCTGCATTTTGGGGGCCCAGGAGGTGAGTGACCGGACATCCGCGTTCGGGTGACTGGGTGCGGGGGGGCGGCCCCAGAGTGGGCAGTGGAGGCCGCCATTGTCCGTTTGGGGTCCAGGAGCCGCGCACTTGCGGCGTGCAGCTAAAAATTTAGGCTGCGGCTTTGCGTCCTACAGAGGATTGGTCCGGTCCCCCTGGTCACGGCAGATGGTCGAAATTTTAGGCCGTGACATTGCGGCCTACTGGCCGGGCACCGTGTGGGGGGCCCCGGTGGAGGCTGCCGCTTCCATAATTTAGCCCGCGGCTTTGCGGCCTACCGATGGATTGGTCCAGTCCCCCTGCTCGCGGCAGACAGCCGAAAATTTAGGCCACGGCCTACCGGCCGGGTATCGCGTGGTGGGCTCCGGGGTCGGCTGCGGAGGCTGCGCCTCTCCCGTAGTTCAGGGCATGGCTTGCGACAGACAGATCAGTCTGGTCCCCCCGATCGCGGCAGGCGGCCGAAAGTTTAGGGTGCGTCCTGCTGGGCCATGGCTTCTGCGGCCTGCTGAGCCTGGTGGCCGCCTACTGTGAAGGGCCTTGGTCTGTGGCCCCTACGAGGGGCCTTTGTCGGTGCCCCCTGTGAGGGGCCCCGGGTCTGTCCCCCCCTGTGAGGGGCCTCCGTGTCTGTCCCCCCCTGTGAGGGGCCCCCGTGTCTGTCCCCCCTGTGAGGGGCCCTGGGTCTGTGGAGGGGCTTCGGTATGTGCTCCCTGTGCGGGGCCTCTGTCGGGGAGCGCTGGTTTCGCACTTAATGCATCTGTGCAGGAACATTTTTTCAAGATGGGGGATGCAGCGGTGGCTGCGGCAGAAGGCCGGTATCCCTTTGGATAAGCGGTTTTGCACAGCGAAGGTGTTCCCTTTTCCCTCTTCTTCTGACAAAATTGTCCATGAGGACTGGGAGTGTCCAATGTGTTTTTTGTGTTTCCAAGAACACTTGCTGTAAGGCACCCCTTTGGGGAGTCCCTCCTTCAGTAGTGGATTTTTCCACCAGTAGTGGATCCCCCTGTCTCTAGGCTGCTCAAGGCAACAATGGATCCAATAGAGGAATCTCTGGCTTCTAAAGGTCCAGCTGACATACCTGGAGGGGGGAGCAGAATCCCTCTGTCTTTGCTGCATTGGAGGACCTATTGGTCCAGGTGCTGCAGTTGTCCGATATGTCGCTTGGCTGCAGTTACCCTGGTTGCTGAGCTCTCTGTTACCTCAGTGTGCTGAGACATGTATTTTAGGGGGCGACCCTGAATGGCATCATGTCGCATCTTGATCTTGTCCAGGTTACAAGATAGTTTTCCATCTGTGTTCCTCCAAAGAGTTTTTTTGCTTCCAAGGGTGTTTGTCGTCAGACTGCTGGCTGTTCTCTGTGGGGGGGCTGTGCAAGCCCCGTTGCTGTAGAGTGTGATGGTCCCGGTTCCCATGCTGAGAACAGTTTCAGGGGTTCTATTCGAACCTGTTCAGTCTACAGGATGGAGGGCATGGTACATCTAATTCTGAACCTCAAGGCTTTGGCCTGCCGTGTGGGGGTACAATAGTTCAGGATGGAGTCTGTCCGCACAGCGGTGTCACTCCTTCATCATGGGGACTTTTTGACTTCTATCGATATCACGAATGCTACTTACGCATTCTGATATGTGCTCGACTCCAGCACTTCCTCAGTTTTTTTTTGCTGTGGGTGTGGAGCATTATGAGCATATGGTGTTGCCCCTTTGGGTCTGGCCACCGCTCCTCGGGTGTTCACGAGGTGTTGGCCCCGGATCTGGCGTGGTTACGTCGGTGGAGGTTTGCGATCCTGGGCTGCCTGGATGATCTTCTTCTCTGACTTATCGACTACTCCGAGCAGCAACGTAGTTCTTATACAAGCTTTGACTGATTTCAGTGGAATCTAAACTATCGGAAGTCTGCTTGGCCCTGCCAGATCGTTGAATTATGAGCCTGATACTGAGCCTGACCCAGGCTTCAGCTCTGGCCAGCATGTTTCTTCTCCCGGACAATACCCCCTGGAAGTTGCAGACTGCGTTTTTTTCATTTACTGTCCGGCAGGTGGGCTCCTCTGCGGATCTGCATGTAGGTGTTTTGTCCGATGGTATCTATTTTTTTGAGGCGATTCCATTTGCACAGTTCCATAGAAGCTCCCATCGGGGAGATCCTGGCATAATGGGACAAATATCCAAGGTCTCTGGACAATCGGAGTCAGGAAACCAGAGTCTCCTTAGTCTGGTGGCTTCGCTCTCCAGTTCTTCGGTGGGGTAAATCCTTTCTCCCCTTGTATTGAACAGGGTGACCACCAATGCCTGTCTGTCCGGGTGGATAGAGGTCCAGGGACTGAGCTCTGCTCAGGGTCGTTGGACGTTAGTGGAATCCGGACTACCGCGTAAGATCCTGGAACTTCATGCGAACAGACTAGTTCTAGATCATGGACGGATCGACTTTGAGGGCTTCCTGTACGGATCCAGTCAGACAAGGCAACGGCGGTGGCTTATATCCTTTACCAGGGCGGGCCAAAATGGACTGTTGGCGGCCCTGGCTGTTGCCAGTATTCTCCAGTGGGCAGAGCATCTAATTCCAGCCCTATCTGGCATACGCTTTCCAGGAGTAGAATACTGTAAAACGGATACCTCAGTTGGTTAGGGTTGGACCACGGGGTGGGCCCTTCACTGGGCCATGTTTCCATCGTATTTGGCTCCGATGGGGGCATGCCTGAGGTAGATCTGTTTTGCATCCTGACTAAACAGGATGGTACCAAGGTTTTAGGCAAGGTCACGGGATCTTCTGGCGGTTCTAGTGACCCACGTTTGCTCTATTCCTTTCCTCCTCTCCAGCCTCTGCTGTGGCTTTTTAGCAGGATCATTTTTCGTTCACCTTACCCAGGTTAAGGTGGTGCTATGCCCCTTTGTACAGAGTTCGGTCCTTGGATCTTCATTGGAATAAGGACATTGTGTTGTCTTTCTTGTGTTCCTGGTCAGCACCTTCCAAGGAATTTGTCTTATTGGCCCTGAAGGAGTTTTCGCAGACAGGCCAAGAAAGGGACTGTGTTTTTTTTTTCCTGTGAGCCTTCTCTGTCAGGGACCGGGTGCCTCCTTCCCTGTTATGGCGCATTCTTCTCGGGTGCTTAGTGCTTTGGCCGCATGTTTTTGCAGGCTGATGTTTAGAGGGTCTATTCCCTCTTGAAGGGGTAGAGTTCAGGTTGGGGTGCAGCTGGTCCTGTGTGAAGCTCTTGTTACCTGGATGGCTCTTGTGTTAGCCTTGGGAATTTTCGTAGTCCCACCCCTCATGTTTGGCACTGCTTTGGGACGTCCCTATGGTTCTGAATAAGAAGGCTGTGTCTGTCAATGAACGAATGAGAAAATAGGATTTTTTACTTACTGTAAAATCCGTTTCTCTGAGTTCATTGACAGACACAGCACCCACCCCTCTATGGAATTTTTTTGATACTTCTACAAGTATTACTGCTTGCTACTAAACTGAATGCCTAGAGCAGGGAGGGGGTTATATACTGTCTGAGGACAGCCCATGGGCGTGGCCAAGTGTTTTTTTTTTTTTCTGCCTAGTCCTACTCCTAATAGAGACAATATAACCCTATGGTTCTGAATAAGGAGGCTGTGTCTGTCAATGAACTCAGAGAAACGGATTTTACGGTAAGTAAAAAATACTATTTTTTCTATGTTCAGTGAACAGATATTAAAAAATAAAATCTGATTAAGAAAATGAGCGTTGCTAATGTGGTTTTATGTTTCCAATCGCAGGCTCAGGGGCTGACATACAGTATGTGTGCAGACTTCACCCTATGAGTAATTAATGAATAAATTGACTTAATGATTGGAGAAGGAAATAATTCACACATTCTAAAAATAAACTTTTTTGCGGGGGGAGGCTTTTGATGGAGAGGTCTGGTGGACTTTAGAACACAGGAGGAAAAATTGAAAAGTTATCCATGCTTTAAAGATGAGGGTTTGTCCCATATTCTTTTCCTTTTTTATGCAATAAAAGCTGGAAACTATATGTACAATGTGGGGTATATGTAACCCCTCTGGATTTTAAATGTTTTATCCTATGTATCTTTCAGGGATGTCACCTGTGACTGTTTTTTGTGTTGTTATGGCTTTTTTTTTTCCTTGTTTTGTTGTTTCTAAAAAATCTTATAAAAATAACTTGAACAACGACACTCGTGTGCAACCAGAGTAATTTGAAAAGTCTGACACAATCACTTAACAGGATCAGGATAATAATCTTGGGGTAATGGTAAATCCCATAATTTTATTCTGTTAGGTTCCCTTTAAAGTGGAACTTTGCTGTTTGGGGTTCCCGTGAGCTCTTGCCATAATGTGCAAGCATCAGTGTATTTGCAAATTACTTTTTTAACTTATTTCCATACGATGCTCTCCTTTTCTCAGTTGCCACTGCTGCCTTCTCAACTGGACTTGGATGATCTAACTCCCACACATGCACATGGGAATTACTTCATCCTGTATCTATTCTACAGCTGCCAGGGTTGTCCGATTAAATTACCGCAGACCGGGAAAAAGCTTTTATGGCAACAGAGACATAGTCTTTTCTACCATAAATACCTACCAGCTTGCAAGACAGTCCTGGATTTCCTTAGAGGATAGAAACCAGTGGTAACTCAGGTCATCGCTATCCATCCAGAAATTAAATGTCAGTTTTGGGTGGATTCAGTCATTTCAGTGTAACTGAAAAGTTAAAGGACAAGCTCATCTTTTTTCAAAAATGCTTCCTCCCTACAGAACCTTACTTGCCTCCTCTGATGGTTGTGGTCCCTGTGTTGTCTGCATCCCAACTGGTACAAATTTAGTATAGGGCTGCCTATGCCTACACATCAATGCCCCATAGACCAAAATGGGATTTTTCTCCTTTAGTAGGTGTATGGCCCATTTAAGTTTTGGGACATTAGTGCACCTTCACTAGATTTTTAACAGTAGAGCTGCAAACAGCACAGGAGCTACAGCCTTTAGAGAAGCTAAATATGGACCTGCTAGGAGAAGCAGGTGTTGGCACAGCTAAATGTATTGATTGGGTATAGAGGGGTGCTTGGGGACAGAGGTGAACAAAAGGAAATCTTGAACGTTTACATCAGTTAAAGCAGAGGTCTAGCCACCTCTGCAAAAATTAAAAGCCAGCAGCTGCATATACTGCTGCTTCTGACTTTTAATAATCGGACACTTACCTGTCCTGGAGTCCAGCGATATCTGCACCGCAGCTGATGTTTCCATCAGCTGTCGGGTGCTGCCACCTCCATTGCGAGTAAGGGAACCCGGCAGTGTAGCCTTTTGGCATACTGCGCATGCGCGAGGCTCCACTCCTCTCCCCTACTGGCCTGGCGACGGGGAGGAGGAGGGAGCCCCAGCCGTGACGTCAATACCCGCAGCTGAGGCTCCCAGAAGTGGGGAAAGCATACCTGTGAAAGACAAGTATGCTTTTCCCCTCCCTCCCCCGAAAGGTGCCAATTGTGGCACCGGAGGGGGGAGGAGTACAATGAGCAGAAGTTCCACTTTTGGGTGGAACTCTGCTATAAGAATGCTAAGAATATAGAAAATAAACGAATAGACCTGCCTGATTAACTTTATGTTCTGTTGACTAATTTGTCTTTTTCAGGAGTGTATTTTGAGAAGGTGTTGAAAAGTTCGGACACATCCCTATGGGTGAGGAACATCCAGATGTATATCTCTGGCATCATAGTTACACTAGCTGGTGTCTTTCTGTCTGAAAGAGAAGGTGTTATGGAAAAGGGATTTTTCTATGGCTACAATTACCTTGTCTGGTTTGTAGTATGTAAGTACAGCCTCTTACACTAGCGACACATCTTCTGCCTGTAGAAGTACAATTTTTCATATTTATTATGAAGAAAATGATTCAGCTGTTTGGAAAATGTTTGTTTTTAGCCTCTCGGCCAAATGGTTAGTTATGTAGCACTTGAGCAGAACTGATGTAACGGTAAGATGTATTTTTTTATACCTGGCCTTGGCGCACATCATAAGCTGTAGCATGAGTAATGAGGCCTGTTTTATAAGATTTTCATTGGTCATTTGTCAGTATTTCTATAGACATATCAGTATAGTTATAAAGTTTAGGTAATCTTGTGAAATATAATTCAATCTGTGTTTTTTACCTTCTGTTTTGATTATTTAGATATTTTCTCACCTTTTATTAATTTATTGCTATAATATGATTATGACACACAATTGATCATTGTGTACTTTATGTTCTTTTCACAGTTCTGGCTAGTGTTGGCGGCCTTTATACTTCAGTTGTTGTAAAATACACAGATAACATTATGAAGGGCTTCTCTGCAGCTGCAGCGATTGTCATATCAACCATTGCATCAGTGTTGCTGTTTGGCTTACAGATAAGTATGTTTTTTGAAAACTTTTTTTCAGAAGCGCATTAAAATTTTCTTCCTTTCTTCTTGATTATAGCGTGTTTCCAAACAGTATAATGCACTTAATTCCAATGCCTAAATAAAGCTACTTCTTTGCGGTTAGTTATCAGATCATTTGTATATGCAGTTTAAAATGTGGTAATTTGGTCTTATACAGCAATATTTCTCACAGACTATCAATTTTGTTACACAGTTGTGCAGAAGTGGAGTTATTCCTCAACCCTAACAATCTTATTTAGTTCCTGTTTATCTTGACAGCCATCTTGTCACCTAACTACCTGTGCTGTGTAACCAATTACACTGAAGAGAAGAAAAGATTGATCGCACACTTGAATCCAAAAGATGACAAAATTGCAATAGTTAACTGATCATCATTGCAATTGTGTCTGGCTCATGACAATAAAGACATTTCTACAGCATCTTTTGGATTCAAGTGTGCAATCAATCTTTTCTTCTTGATATTGCCTATGGTGATGAGCCGGATTAGCACCTTGGACCAGGTGTGTCCATTTTTTGCCTGAAGTGGTGTATGCACCCTTGTTCTGTAACCAGTTACACTGTTCCCAGCTGTCTTTGAGGACCACAGAAGCATTTCCCTCTATATTATGGGGAAGAGGTGAGGTGAGGGGAAGGTTTGTGTAGTCTTGTCCTGGAGTGACAATGCTGCTTCTATTTAGATGCAGTACAGTGAGAGAGTGCTGTCGCTTTGGGACTGGAAATGTGTTACTGGAAGAATCACCAGGTGGGAAATAAGAGGGAACAAGAAACAAATGTAGCCACCTTGTTGAAGGACTAATAATCTTCAATATAATAATGTTGTACTTGCCAAACCACTTTATTTTTTTTTTTTTAATCCATTCAAGTTATATTGCCACCTTCAGGAGGTTGGGACAGTGACACACAAAAGACATTAATCTAGCCCCTGTAAAATCATGTATGTAAGTGTACTGCCTACGTTTTGTGAGCATGCAGCACATAGGTCCCTCTCCACTGTGTTACTGGCCATATCTATGTTAATGGACCTCAAGAAAGATTTTTCTTTTCTTTATTGTCTGAGGGACACAATAATTGTGTAAGTTCCTAAACAGTCAGGACATCCAAAAGCAGTCCATTTGAGGGAGTGGGTAAGAGCCACTTTTAAATCCTAGCAACGTGGAGATCATATTGCAAGAATAGAAGATCGAAGAAATCTGTACCTGAAAAAAGACCAACTGGTTTGGAAATTGCCACAGACTAAAAGCAGACCACACACTGTCCAATCGCAAATAAAAATAATTTGGACAACTGCAGACAAGGCAAAGGCCTAGCATAACTTCAGGGAAAGAACGCTTGGAAATAAAGCAGATGTCCAAATAAAAGGTCAACAGCATAGGTTATATTGAATATTCCTGACGCTTGATTTCAGGGAGAGGAAGGTCTATAGAAAGATAGGATTAGTACCTTTTTAAGGACAACTAATCACTTCAGGAGAGAGCCTTCACATCATAAAATCGAGAGATGGGGAAAAAACCTTTAGCTAACAAAAAATTGAAGGGTGCTAACCCTAAAGGGTGGGGAGTTCAACAACACCAGTTTAAAAAGGTGGGCAAGTATGAGGATATTGTATCTGGCATAAAAGAACATCCCAATCAAAAGGATGAGAAGCAATCCTTCCAAGCAACACCCATGTATTTATCCTAATTGTGTACAGTACCAGACTCAGGACTGGTATGCATAGACCATGGGTTAATTATGCTGCTACCTTCAGGTGATTAGACAATGGCATAAAACTTTTGCTAGAGCAAAATCCATATGACCCTGCTCTCTCTGTGAGGCTCCAGGTAAGTGTGTTTTTTTTTTTTTTTTTTTGTGTCCTGAGGTGATGAGCCTGTTCTACTCTGAAGAAGTATCTTTTCTGTTCAAACTCTTAAAGATAAGTTCACCTTTGGAATAGGTTACAGTTTTCATCTGTTCTTAGGGTGGAAGTTGGAACATGTAACATGTTCCAGCTCCTGCCTCCCTGTGAGAGCAGGTGAATGATCATCTCCCCATACCCGCTGTCAGAATTGAACCACTTCCCATCCTGGCTATTGTCAAATGACATCCACAGATGGGATCTCCCATCCTGGGCGGGCGTCATATGACATCTTCAGCTTAACATCGGTATAGGGGGCGCACGCCTGCAGCATCACTGAAGAGCCAGTGCGTGTGCCTGGTGGCCGCGATCACTTGTGACAGAGCAGGAATGGGGATCTGTGTGTGTAAACACACAGATCCACGTCCTGTCAAGGAATAGGAGACAGATGTGTACCTAGTATATAGGAACACTGATTGGTCTCCTCCCTTAGTCCGCTGCAATGTCGCAGTCATGATAAAAATCGCAGATCGCCGCCATTACTAGTAAAAAAAATTAAAATAAATAAAGCAATAAAACAATAACCTATTTTTTAGGTGCTATAACTTTTGCGCAAACCAATCAGTATACACTTATTGCGTTTTTTTTTTTTCTACCAAAAATATGTAGAAGACTACATATGGCCCTAAACTAAAGGAAAAACAGTTTAAAAAAACAATAGGGATAAATATTTATAGCAAAAAGTAAAAAAGCGTTTTTTTAAATAGTCGCTCTTTTTTTGTTTATAGCGCAAAAAATAAAAACTGCAGAGGTGATCAAATACCACCAAAAGAAAGCTCTATTTGTGAGAAAAAAAAGACGCCAATTTTGTTTAGGTACAGTGTCGCACGACTGCGCAATTGTCAGTTAAAGCGACGCAGTGCCGCATCGCAACAAATGGCCCGTGCAGGAAGAGGGTCAATTCTTCCGGGGCTGAAGTGGTTAAAAACAGTACAGCCATGTGGGGCTCTGTCTACACAGCTGCATCATTGGTTCACAGAGTTCTGTGAATGAATAAACTTGAGCGCTCTTGTAGTCCATTGATACTTCCTGCCATTCAGGAACTGTCTGCCTGTTTGAAGTATGGTCAGACAGCTCTAATGAGTGTTGGCAGAATCCTGGCATTGCACCTGCAATCTGCTGATCACAGGTGAAATGTAGCCTTACAAGCTACAGAGAGAAGAAAATGATACATGCACATCTTTTTGCGGTGTAAAAAAATTTATTAATTTTAATTAAAGGTGAACTTGGCCTTAAATATTTTCATCTAAGTCTTCTATTAATCATCTGACTACTTATTGCCTTGTGCTACCTGTCAGTTTCCAGATCCCCTAGGTGTGGACCTTGGGGACTGTACCAGCATCTCACTGTTTGAGACTGGCCTATAATAATAAATGCTTTGGACACTGGTTTCTGCATTAGGCACTCACCTTGGAATGAAGTGCAATTAGCTGCAGGGTGCTGTACAGGTCCAGCGCTTTGGCCCATTTCTGTGATTCCCAGACCTCAAAGACCCCTTTGGGTGTGCCCACCATGACAGGAGAAGCCTGGCCTTTATTATGGTGCAGGGTTGTGGACAAAGTAAGACAGGGTTTCCCTATAGATGGACTCTGATGTTTGGCTTTAACAACACTATCCACAGGTCATAGCTTTTAGTGGGCAGAGGTACTTATTTACTTGCAGCACCTCCTGCCATTTTTTTCTCTAACATTTCTCAGTGAACACTTTTGAAATTTGGCATTGTTCTCTCCTATTGAGACTGAAGCTGGCCATACATGTGGTTTAACAAAGAAACGGACCTGATTTCCACATTCAACGTGGATGCGGAAATCCTCCCCGCTGTGTCGGCGTATTCTGACAGCGGGGAGACTCCCGTACCGTCAGAATACACAGATCAGCGCTGCAGCCTATTTCTAGCAGTGCTGATCATGTGGAAATATATCAACAGGGTGGTTCAACCACAGTGTCCACACGTGGATCGAAATTCAGCTGCTCCCTTTGAACAGGCCAAATTTTGATCCATGTATGTTCAGCTATAGTCTGAGAAGGATAATGTATCTGCGTCACGCCTCCTGGCTGACGTATTTCCACCCGCCTGTTCCACCGAGAATGCACTCAGTACATTGTTGCCTTCCCGCATCCATCTTCTACGGAGACCCAGCAATAGGGACTCTTACTGGTTCATTTACTTAAACTGGAGAGTGCAAAATCTGGTGCAGCTGCGCATAGTAGCCAGTTGGCTTCTAACTTCAGCTTGTTCAATTAAGCTTTGACAATAAAACATGGAAGCTGATTGGTTTCTACGCAGTTTTAGTGAATAAACCCCTTAGCGTCTCTATATGCACATGCAAAATCTCATCCATTTTACTCTCATGAATTGAGTACCCCACTGGGGATTCCCTCACTAACTGTGGTGGATCACAGGTGCAAAGAATGTTGTGACAAAAGGAACGAATAGCACATGTTGCACAGATGGCCTACAGAAACCGCTATTACCCTGTGTGTGGTTCTGTTCCCCTCATCCGAGTCTGGCTTCCTCTCAGGCATGGAACATGTGGCCTAACAAAAGCAGATTTCTCTGCTACTATTAAATATAAACTAATTCTTCAGTGAGCAAAAAAATAAAATAAAAAAATAATCAGTACAATAAATTTAATTGGTTGTCAATTCATACATACAAAATATGAATGCTCTAACCTCCCTGACGGTATTCCCGAGTGTGGCTCTTGGTTAAATTTCAGCACCATTAGCGGTAACCCCGAGCCACACTCAGGATTACATTGCAGGATCCTGGTGCAGTGTATTTACCTTGTCCCCAGGATCCTGCGATGTCCCCCCGCTGTGTCTGCGGGCTCCGTCCTCTGCCCGAAGCCTCTCCGTGCCAGGCTCCGTTCTCTGCGAGCGTTGCGACGCACAGGGGCGGAGCCTGGCGGCAAATTATAAAAAATGTAAAAATCATAACACAGTACTGTAATCTTACAGATTACAGTACTGTATGAAATAAATTCACACATCCCTTTTGTCCCCAATGCTTTGGCCCATGCCCTGCATGCAGTTTTATATCATATATACTGTTCTTTCTGCCTGGAAACTTGAGATTGTCAATAGCAACCAATAAGTGTCCCTTTTACGTCAAAAGTGGCTTTAGACCAGCTAGAAAACAGCAATAGTAAATTAGAAGACTTGCAGAATTGAGCGATAGTGATTTGTGGGGAAATGTATTTTATTATTCTTTTTTTTAATTATTTATATTTATTTATTATATTATAATTTATGATTTTGTGTTTCAAGTTTCAAATTTCATCATACTCAGGATATCTACTAGACTCTTGCTGGACAGATCTAAGTGTGTTATTGCTAAGAATTACAGGCCTACAATATAAAACGCCAAATTTCTATGAGACGCAAAAATCTGAAATAATCATACCGCCAGGGAGGTTAAAGTGCTTATGTAGTATAAAAGTTCATATGGTATGAAAATAAAGTTAATTTAATAAACTTTATTTCATGAGTGCTCAGGCATTGTGTCCTCTTGTGCAATTTTCACACATAAACATGAGCCCTCTGTGCCTAACACCACCCATTTCGCCAAATCAACATACCTTTCTATTTCTAGATTGGCATTAGAAGCATAAGATTCCTCCAGGCAGTGAGCTACCCTTTAGAAATGGCTGTTGATTTGGTGACTGTGCTCAAAACACCACCACACTGCTGTGATCACAATCTTCTCACCATTGACCCCTAATTACAGGAGGTCAAATCAAGCCTGGTTGCAAACCATGGTAAGATGTTGCCACACACCTCCACACTATTCTCTTTCCGGTATAGCAAATGTCCTTGAATTTTGGTGTGCGCTTTGTGTGTTTCTTCTAGATCAATGGAGTAATTCAGTAGGAAACGTTACCTCTGTACAGGGGCTTCCTTTAATAAAGACCAGTTGGTGCTGTCCTCGCTCCTTGTGCAAGATGACTGGTAGGGATGAGCAAATTCAAGATAGGTTCAGGTGCGAAAACCGAGCCCCACTGAAGCCCAAGCCCAATGTAAAAAAACTAAATAAACAAAAAAAGTAATGGCAATATTCAAGGTGGTGGGCTGAACACTGCCATTCCCCTGGGTAGGTGTTGCAGTCTTTAATTGAGAGCTTGGTCTCTTCTGCGCTGCCACGGGATTAGCCCTCTCCCTGTCAGACTGCCTCCTCAGACACTAGCAAAAAAAAACCTGAGGCTTGACAGTTGGACGTGTGGTTTTACTCTTCTATTCCTTGAACCCAAGGAAGCTGCCATCTTAGCCTCTGTTTGAGCTGTAGTTGCCATGCTGCACCAGCCATTTGGTGGTTTGACAGCTTAGTTGAGTGCGACCGTAAGCACACCAGTAAATGTAAGTTATTTAAAATGGAGTTCTGCCGAAGAAGGAAAAAAAAAATTTATAGTCAGCAGCTACAAATACTGCAGCTGCTGACTTTTAAAATAAGGACACTTACCTGTCCAGGGCACCGCAGTGTCCTCACCCGAAGCCGACCCATCCCTCAGCTCCAGGTGCAGGCGCTGGCATTTTCAGTAAGGGAATCGGGAAGTAAAGCCTTGCGGCTTCACAGCCTGGTTCCCTACTGCGCATGGCCGAGTCGCAGTGTGCGTTCTGAATGGTCCT
Organism: Lithobates clamitans; assembly: GCA_037952925.1. NCBI lineage: Eukaryota > Metazoa > Chordata > Amphibia > Anura > Ranidae > Lithobates > Lithobates clamitans. Next base: position 189,470 of record JBBGZY010000382.1, on the reverse strand, counting down.
TGCTGTCTTCCGGGACCTGTGTGTCTCCCAGAAGACGGGGGGGCGGAATGGGACATGGTGTAGTTCGCTGTAGATTCTGCGGCGCTCTTTCGCCGGCAGTGGGAGCAAATACCTGTATCCCCCCTGAAAGGTGCCAAATGTGACACTGGGGGGGGAGGAACCGGATCAGCGGACGTTCCATTTCTGGGTGGAACTCCACTTCAAAGCACATCTTGAATGTATCCCTTTTGGGGAACTGTCCTGTTAAATTGGTTCTGGTTTATAATGTTTTTTTTTTTTTTCTTTTTTTATGGCAGTGTCCCAACCCCTAAATGCATAACCCAACTATTAGAATTTCTCTTTTCCCTCGGTGGACCATAAAGAAATACATTTTTTTTTTTTTCTGTAGGAAACTTAAAGCGGAGTTCCACACAAAAATGGAACTTCCGCTTTTCGGAACCCCCTCCCCCTCCGGTGTCACATTTGGCACCTTTCAGGGGGGAGGGGGTTGCAGATACCTGTCTAAGGCAGGTATTTGCAGCCACTTCCGGCATAGACTCCCATGGGAGTCTACGCCTCTTCCCGTCCCCACCACGCTGTCTGCTGGGAACACACAGCTCCCAGGAGAGAGCGGGGACCACTTGGGATGCGCAGCGCGACTTGCGCATGCGGGAACCAGGCAGTGAAGCCGCAACGCTTCACTTCCTGATTCCCTTACCTAGGATGGCGGCGGCAGCTGCCGAGAACCGAGCGGGTTCTCGGCGTCGCCTGACGACATCGCTGGACCCTGGGACAGGTAAGTGGCCATGTATTAAAAGTCAGCAGCTGCAGTATTTGTAGTTGCTGGCTTTTAATATTTTTTTTTTTTTTGGCGGTGTGGGTGGACCCCCGCTTTTAATTCTAGTACTGCAATCCTGCCAGGCTCTCTTCAGTGTTGCTTTTGAACTGTTCTTTTCTAATGTAGTACGTAGTTCATCATGCAGATCAGTTATGAAAAGAAAAATTCCCTACACGTATCTGTGTCTTTGTTAATCGATTTTGACTATTGCACAGGGATATTCTTGTATAAGTAATGATAAAAAAGGTCAGTCTTTTCACAAAAAGTGTACATATATATATATGTTGTTTTTTTTTTTCCCCCCCAGCGTTAACATTTTTGATCGGTGCTCTGCTTGTGTGTGCATCCATATATACCTATGGATTACCCAGGAAAGACACAACCAAGGTTGAAATACAGCACAGCAGTAACTCCAATGAAAAATTGATCAACGTCTGACTAAAAAAAGGATCTTGACTGTGAAGACAATGTAATATATGATTCTATTGATGCTTCAGTCAAGAGGGGCCATTGCAGTACAGGAGATACTGCTCAACTATGGAAAGCACATCTGCCAGTGAATGTAATATATGCAGTGCCATTTTAAGCAAAAGTCAATCGTTTCTCATGCTGTCGTGATTTTGTATAAAGTATATTATGATGACCTGACTTGTTTAATGGACTTATACATTCCAGTTTTGAAGTGGAATGAACAGACTTTGAAGACAAGTGTTTGTAGTCTTGAAAGGACTAAACAATGAGCTGTCCTACATTCAGCGTAGACCGTCTAGATGTCTGCTTACAGATAGGACTCGCAGTTGTGTAAAGACTACAGCCTCCCTGTTTGTATTATTCTTCCCAGCATTTACCAGTGATTAAGCAGTACCACCTTGGAAGATACCACAATAATTTATTTTGCACCTCTTTTTGTATAGACATGGAAGAGTTGAATATGGATTTAGTTTTTTTTTTTTAATAAAACCTTTTATTAACGTCTTGAATTAACTTTTTTCCAGAATGTGTACAGCAGGGATATGCAATTAGCGGACTTCCAGATGTTGCAGAACTGCAAGTCCCATGAGGCATAGCAAGACTCTGACAGCCACAAGCATGACACCCAGAGGCTGAGGCATGATGGGACTTGTAGTTTTGCAACAGCTGGAGGTCCGCTAATTGCATATCCCTGGTGTACAGTCTACATAAGGGTCATGTACCCACTATAGTGGGTACATGTGTCGGCAACCACATGTCGGTTTTCCCGCATCCAATTCGCAAGACAGGAGACTGTGATTGGCTCTCAATAGAGCCGGATCACACATCTACAGGGGCAGTTGCGGAGCAGATTGCACAGGGGTCCCTGTGCATCTTTGGCTCCGTTTTAGGTACGAATTCAGGTAAAAATGTGTGCCCAATTTGTCCCTGAAACAGAGAACAGGCATACACTGGGCCCCTGCTGTGAGCCGCATATGAATTCAGTGTGAACCCAGCCTTAGGCTATGTTTCCACTAGTGCAACTTTTCATGCGACTTGGAACTGAAAAGTCGCATGACAAATTGTACCCCATGATTTCCAATGAGTACCGTTCATATCTGCGCGACTTCAAAGTAGTCCCTGTACTACTTTGGTCCCACTTTGATGCGACTTGAGGTCCATAGACACAGGCATTGCTTCAAATCGCGGTAAAAAGTCGCAGGAAAATCGCGCGACTTTGGGGACGCAATAGTGGAAACATAGCCTTAAACATAGGATGTAGTTTTTAGGACATTTCCGATGTAAATTCATAATTCACAAACTTGTCTAGGGCTGCAACTAATGATTATTTTCATAATGTTTCGATTAATCGAGTTGCGTATTTATTTAATTTGTCAAGTTTAAAAAGACAATTTTATTTTTGAATAGCTATATGCAGTGGTAAATATAAATAACCAGCTTTATGGTTGGGGAACAAAATATCTAATTCACTATGAGAATAGAAGACAGAATATTATATATTAGGGCTGTGAAAATTAACGATTAACTCTTTGATTAATCGTTCATTTTTTTGATCGGTAGGCTGCCTGCCCTGGGGCCGCTTTGGGCCAAGCTGTGGCTGCAGCGCAGTGCTCTGCTGCCTCCTCCTCCACTATATGTCACACAGTCTACGGGCATCTCCCGCTATGTGTCTCCGAGCTGAGTGTGAAAACTTTGGCCGCACTGTGAGAAGTCCCGCCCTCCTCCTAGATCAGCTTGTGTGATAGACGCAGTGTTCTGTCTATCACACGAGCTAAACTAGGAGGAGGGCGGGACTTTTCTCACAGCGCGGCCAAAGTTTTTACACTCAGCTCCGAGACACAGTGGAAGATTCCCGCAGACTGTGTAATGCAGGTACAGGCGCTGACTACAGTGAGGCTGCGATTATGGGCACCGTGAGACTGCCATTATGGGCACGTGTGACGTGTGATGTCCTAGCCATGACCCGCTATGTCCGGCTTCGGCCATTGCCATAACAATGGTGCTAAATCAGCTAAAAGTAGTTGGATCTGTATGTGCGTTATAATTAATCGGAATTAGTCGATTAATCGAACACGAAAATTTTAATCAGTAACAGCCCTAACAAAAAATATATATATATATATATATATATATATATATATATATATATATATATATATATATATATATATATATATATATATATATATATATATATATATATATATATATATACACACACAAGGAATCATGGGCTATATTGGTACCTCATCCCCATTTTGTACTAGAAAACTTGTAGAGAACAGCTGAATGGACTATAACAGTACCAGAGAGGACGATAACCAGCAGTTTATATAATATTGTCTTTATTCCAAAAAGAAAATCCAAACATAACATTATTCATAAAACTACAAAAACATTGGTTCAATACAGATATTATAGGCCAATCGGATACAATGATATTGACTCTATTGTTACGGTGTCGAGGTCCACGCATTTCGCAAAAATTGTTTCTTTAGGGCCTCAATGTCTTGACCACAAAACATAGGTGGCCTATCCAAAAGAAAGCATAACTATTAATTATACTTCAGTAGATATGAACATAACATGTTCATCAGCCTCCATTGTCATGCTGCCCCCCTGCCCATATACATATATACAGAGAAGGACCACTTACATGCTTCTAAGGTGAACCAGTAGATAAAGAGGAAGGAATGGTGTGTCATATGTATTTGGGAAGTGGCTTAGTATGTGATGCCGTTAAGTCATACAGGAAGATATAAAACTAGATAGTCCTATTATAAAGTAAAATGAGCAAAACACTGGTTGGCTATGTGTGAGCAGCTAGGCTATTATATTACAGCACAGACCAGCCAAAGAAATAACACACTTACTAGATATTTAATCACTAAAGCATGAGGCCCAAGGCCCAGACTAAGCGATAACTGCAAGTATCACGATATTCAGTTTTATACTGGACAGCATGACCTATAATATACAATAAATACAAAGCCAGCATTACAATTGTATATGATATTCCTTTTGCTAAAAAAAAGAAATAGTAATAAAATCCATAGACATTAGTCTATACCTTTCCTGGCCCATATCTGTGGATCCGGAACTTTATTCATGTGCATTGAGATTGGGACTTCCCCAAGGGGGAACACAAGGGGAGAACCTCTCTGGAGAGCGTTACTGGGCTCTAGCCCTATGCCACACCTTGATGGTAGTGTGCATCAGCTCCGTAATCCCAGGGTGGAACCCTTCCCCCCTGAACACTAGGTTGCTAAGGGTGGACTAAGATCCCATAATAGCTGCCTCCAGGGTTACAACCGGGTTATCTCTAGGTTGGGAGAACCGCCACCTTACCGTCAGCAGGACTGCCGCCCATAAATAGGCCAGAAAATTAGGCAAGGATAGAACTCCCTGCGTGAGAGGCAACTGCGTGGAAACAGCCAAATGTGGAGGTCTCCCATTCAACTAAGGAAGATATAATGCCATTCAATTTATCAAAAAAAGGAATCTGGGGGTAACAGGAGAGTGAGGAAAAATATATAGGAACTTAGGCAAATACACCATCTTTACTAAATTCACTCTGCCTACCTGAGAGAGGGAGAGACCTCCAGGCCATGCATTTCTGGGAGAAGGTCCTTAGCAGCAACAATAGGTTTCAGTTAAAGTATGAGGACAAAAGGGGCTCTTACCACCACACCCAAATATTTGAATTCATTAACCCAAGCTAATGGGGTATTAGTCTGGGGAAGGGGGTCGGAGACATGCAGAGGAAACAGGATTGATTTACCCCAGTTGATTCTTATACCTGAAAAAAAGACCCAAAGGGCTGGAGGTAGAGATGAGATGTCTTATAAATACAAGAGGGAATCATCTGCATACAGAGATATATTATCAATCACCACCCCCACCTGCATGACTTCTACCGATAGGGCAGACCTAACACGAACTGCCAGAGGCTCCATTGCCAGTGCAAACAGGCCCGGGGAGAGTGGGCAGCTCTGGTACCTCCGGTCAGGGGAAAGGAGGGTGACAGAGTTGTTAGTACGAATCCTGGCCTTAGGATAATGATAAAGTAACTTAATCGGGGACCAAGCCCAAATTTACATAGGGCAGCCCAGAGGTAGCACCACTCCGCTGAAGCAAAATCATTTTCAGCATCCAGAGAGGGAACCACCCCCCCCCCCCCCAATCGAGAGATGGGTAAGAAGCCTTCGGATATTAATATCTTTTCTCCTACCTGGCATGAATCTGGATTTGTCCGCATGTAACAGAACGGTGATCACAGTGATCAGGTGACCAAGTAAGACCTTAGCCTGAATTTTTGCATCCACATTAAAGAGGGAAATAGGCCGATACGAGGATCACTGATCCGGGGTTTTCCCAGGTTTTAGAAGGACCACCATAACTGCCTGACATAGAAAGGGGGGAGAGATTCCTCCTCCACTGCCTTCAGAAGCACAGCCCTAAATGTCAGAAGCAACTCCTCCATATACGTTTTAAAAAACTCGGCCAGTAGGCCATCAGGGCCTGGAGTCTTACCAGCCTGCAGAGAGACCACCGCCCCCTGAAGCTCTTTCAAACTTATGGGGCTATCCATGCCTCTGGGAAGGTAGATGTTAAGCAAGGCAACTCAATCTTCTCTAGATAATTATGCAGCTCCTCATCCATGCCCGACCCCTGAGAGCTGTATATAGAAGGACGTGAAACTGTTATTAATAGAGGTGGGATCAGTCAAAAGTGATCCGTCCGCATCTCTAATGCCAAAGATGGACACAGGCGAGCAGCTCTCCCTACCCAGCCATGCCAACATGCGACCATTCTTTTCCCCGTGTTCGAAAACACGTTAGGATTGATGTAAGAGTCGTTTTTTAGTGGCAGACGTACAAAGCAGGAGAACATCCCTCAGAGCAGCCTGAAAAGCAGAATACACTTGGGAGTCCCTGGACTGGGAGTTCTCCAACTCAAGAGCTGCAACCCTCTCCTCAGCCCGCCCCAACTCTACTCTCAAATCCCTATGGACCGTACGTATGTGTAACTGAAACCTCCCCCTGGAGAAGGCTTTAAAGGCACCCCAAGTGGTGGACAAAGAAATAGAGTGATCCTGGTCATTCCAATACCGTATCATATCAGATCTATACGGTTCAGAATCCCTTGAGTTGGATAACCAAAACCTGGACAGATGCCAAAGACTGTCCATCAAGGCCGTAGACACAGTTAATTGTAAGGCAATTTGCACATGATCTGAGATGCCACGGGGAAGAATGGAGACATCCTAAACCCTGGGGAGAACAGACCCCCCAGCATAGACTAGGTCTATGTGAAAGAAGGTTTTATATGAAGCAGAGTGGCATGTATATGCAAGTTGATGAGGACAACACCACCTCAAAACATCTGTAAAGTTGGAGGCCTCCGTCCATGCAACCAACAGAGGAGAGTCTGTCCATCCCAGCATCCGGGACCAGATTAAAGTCCCCAAAAATCAGTACATTGTCGGATGGAATTCAGTATAACATAGCAGCCGTACGGGTCCAGTCCCAAACGCCAGTAATTGAAAGGGGAGGGATTTATGAACCAGGATGCTAACCCCCCCCCCCCCCCCCCCGGGAGTAATTGGTATATGAGGAATGGTAATGGTGACCCACCCAGGGTTTCTTAAGACTCAACAATTTACTCCCCATCAGATGGGTCTCCTGCAAAATACAAATCTGTGGGGGATAGGAGTTCAGGAATTAAAAAAAACGGGACCTCTTCGTTGAGGAACTCAAACCCCTGGTGTTCCAAGACACAATAGTGCAGTTAGCCATTGTCACTAGACAAAATGAGGTTCAATATGATGGACAGAGATGGGGTTAAGAGCAGAACCCGGACCACTGCACATAACAGGTCAGTAAGAATATGGTATCCCAGAATAGCATATGTAACACCACTTACATAGTTAGTAAGGTTGAATAAAGACACCAGTCCATCCAGTTCAACCTGAGTGAGTGTGGGTGTCTACAATTATCCCTAACCCTGTACATCCCACACTCACATCATTCCCTACTCTCAATCCAAGGTCCCCATTCATATACTAGGGCCAATTTTGGACAGAAGCCAATTAATCTACCAGCATGCTTTTGGAATGTGGGAGGAAACCGGAGTACCCTGAGGAAACCCACGCAGGCACAGGAAGAACATGCAAACTCCAGGCAGGTAGTGTCGTGGTTGGGATTCGAACCAGCGACCCTTTTTACTGCTAGGCGAGAGTGCTAACCACTTCACCACTGTGCCGCCCTGTTCACCACTGTGCCGCCCTGTGCCGCACTTGTAGAAAAACAAAACAACAATAACATAACAACCTCAACCGAACCTCCCATCCCTCACCCCAACCCAAACTTTGGGGAGGTTTCAGACCCACACACAGAACAAAGGCAGAGACGCCTTTCAGGGGGAAATGTGTGCAAAATTACATCTGTAGTCCAGCAGTCAATTGGCAAACATTTGTTGTGAAACTTGAAACTGGTAGAAAAAAGTGTGGGTGCAGTCTCCCAGCAGCCGCTGGGGGTACAAAACTTAAGTATCAGGTATGAAAAGAACAGCCTATAGGCATATGAACACAGGCCATAAGGATATGGGAGAAGGCTAGGTAGCTTGTATCCAGTCAGGGACAACGGAGGATAAGCCAGTGGGGTGACACCATAACCTCCAGAGGAACAGCTTGAACAAAAAAATCCAGTCAGCAACAGAGAAGGTAGTGAATATAGTTCCAACTTGAAGGCGGACCAGGAACGCAGAACAAACCAGAATTGCATATCCTTGGTGTGGAACAGAGAGCACTTAATAGAATTTGTTCAGTGCCTGGGCAGTGTATCAATCCAAACAGAAGCTTCCTCAGGGGGTGTAAAAAACCGGACAGATTTGCCATCCTCCACATGCAATCTAGCCGGAAACAGCATGCTGTGTTTGATGCTCTTGGTGCAGAGTCTCGCTCCCACCGACTCAAATGATTTCCTTTGATGCTGCATTTCCAACTAATAATCTGGGAAAAGCAGAAGTTTAGCATTCTCAAAACGCAACTCTCCCAGGGCTCTGGCCTCCGCCATCATGGTCTCAGAAGTGCAATAATTTACAGATGAAGGTACGAGGTGGTACTCCTTAAGGCCCCCTAGTGGAGGGTATACGGTGAGCCCTTTCCACAGTGAAATATGGCTCCTACACCCTGCTACCTATGCACTGGAGGTATGAGGAAGTAAAGAGAAGAACTAGCAACAACCAAGCCTCCAGCATCATGTTCCTGCATTCTTCTTGTATTTCAGCCAATAAGATGTGCCTTTTAGACTGACCACATTTACATAGTAGTGACGTATACTCTATTGTCCTTTGTGTATAAAACGTTGGGCACCGCCCTGCAATAAACAGAGATGAGGAAGTGATTGAACTGAGCAGTCAGTGTAATTACTCCCGGCGTGCATGCACATCTACACGACATAATTAGGAACAGCAGCAGACATCTAACCTGGACCCGATTGCGGTTCTGATCTATCACAACTGGCCCCGATAGCAATGGCAAACCCAACCTTTGAAGAGACGATGGCAGCTGAAACTGGGTTCTCTGACACTAATCTGTGGCTTGAGTGGATGAGATTCAGTGCAAACCAACATAACATAAGTAACTGCTATGTTTGTGGTAGTGCCAGGCCACATTTAGGGACAGTCCCTCACCAGATCCCACAAGACAGTGAGGAATGTTTCCTCAGCCTGTTCACTAATACATCCACCAATCACTCTGCGTGCGAAATGTGGAAAAAGGAGTATCCTATAGTTACCAAAATCCCAAAGCCTGGAGAGGGCATAGCCATATATCCCAGGAACTACACCTGTTACTCTACCAGGGTAAGGGAAGGTTCCTGGGTAACTTCACCGAATGATACTGCTCTACCTACAGTGGTGTCTCAGAATTAACACAGAGCCAAACCCAGTCCCTTGGTGACATATACTGGATCTGCGAGGAACTAAAAAGCAGGACCAGATTGGAGGCAACCTGGACTGGCGAATGTGCCCTTGCAAAGGTCATTATGCCTCTCCATATCCTAACAGAAGATACCCCTGATACATACACTGACTCAACACCCAGTCACAGGAGGAAGCGGGCAGCTCCCTCCGGAAGCTTTGACCCTCATGTGTACATAGATCCCATAGGGGTCCCAAGGGGGAGGGGGTCCCCTGATGAATTCAAAGCCAGGGACCAGGTAAAAGCTGGTTTTGAGTCTTTAATCCCCATAATAACTGTTAACAAGAATCTAGATTGGATTAACTACATATACTATAACCAACAGAGATTCGTGAATTACACCAGAGATGCCCTCCAGGGAATTGCTGATCAGTTAGCCCCCACTTCCTACATGACATTTCAGAACTGGATGGCCTTAGACATGGTATTAGCTGAGAAAGGAGGTGTCTGTAAAATGATAGAAAAAACGGGAACCTGTTGCACCTACATTCCTGATAATACTGGCACAAATGGTAAGGTTACTCTAACTATAAAGAAATGAGAAGATCTGCCATTGGATTTGAAGAAGAACTCAGGTATCACAGACCCGTGGGATCAATATTTTAGCTGGATGAGTGGGTGGCAAAAGATGCTCGTTCAGATAGGGGTAACGGTATTAATAATCCTAGTTCTTTTAGCCCTGACTGTATGTTGTATCCTACCATTTGTAAAGAAGTTAATGAGCAAGGCTGTAGACAACAGCACATCTACATTTCTCCACCAAGAAGAGGAGGACCCTCTTATGATGGAAGAAGATAAACCCTTCACCCCTCTACAGTCACTCACTGTCCATAATCTCACAATCCTATAGGGTTCTAGGGATAGGTAGTGCCTGACTGCCCTTCTCTAGCTGTATCGAGGGGGGTAGTGAACTAGTTGCTGCCCGTCTCTAGATACAGCCTAAAAGAGTTGCTGAGGAGAATGGGCCAGGTGAGTAGGACCTTTAGTATGAGGAACAGAAGAAAATAGCTATTTTAGGGGGGACTGTGGAGGAATGTAATGAACATAATAATCAGAAAATGCCTATTCTCTTATGTGTATACATGATTCAATGCAACTCCTTACTTATTATATAGTAAACAGCTTGGCTCTGCTTTGGAACTAAAGATGACACCCTGCCGCCTACGCACTGGAGGTATGAGGAAGTAAACAGCAGAACCAGCAACAACCAAGCCTCCAGCATCAAGTTCCTGCATTCTTGTATTTCAGCCAATAAGATGTGCCTTTTAGACTGACCACATTTACATAGTAGTGACGTATACTTCATTGGCCTTTGTGTATAAAACGTTGGGCACCGCCCTGCAATAAACAGAGATGAGGAAGTGATTGAACTGAGCAGTCAGTGTAATTACTCCCGGCGTGCATGCACATCTACACTACATAACTGAGAACAGCAGCAGACATCGAACCTGAACTCGATTGCGGTTCTGATCCATCACACCGCGTGTTGCAATTTTCAATATCCTCAGCTTATGCCTCTAGCGCCTTGACCTTAGTCTTTAGGCCAGTGATGGCGAACCTTGGCACCCCAGATCTTTTTAAACTACATTTCCCATGATGCTCATGCACTCTGCAGTGTAGTTGAGCATCATGGGGAATGTAGTTCCAATACATCTGGGGTGCCAAGGTTCGCCATCACTGCTTTAGGCTATGTAAATCAGCGGTATGGTCACATACCGTCTCTTCAGCCTGCGAGACCCTCTGTTCCACCTCAGACTTCCGGCTGCGAAAGGAGTGGAGATCCTTACGGATGAATTCCACATTCGTCTTATAAACTGATTTTTAACAGCTTACCTGTAAAATCCTTTTCTTGGAGTACATCACGGGGCACAGAGCACCATAATAATGACTATGTGGGTTATACGCTTACCTTCAGGTGATTGGACACTGGCAACCAATAGTAAGACGGTTCCTCCCATATAACCCCTCCTATACAGGAAGTGCCTCAGTTTTGTAGCAAGCAATGACAATCCCAGAAAGAGGGGAGGGACCTCTGTGTCCCGTGATGTACTCCAAGAAAAGGATTTTACAGGTAAGCTGTTTTAAAAATCAGTTTTTCTTTATCGTACATCACGGGACACAGAGCACCATAATAATGACTATGTGGGATGTCCTAAAGCAATGCATCTGAGGGGGGGGACACATTATCCCTAAGCCCAACGGGCCTGAGATTATAAAGCAGCCTGCAACACGCTGTGGCCAAAAACAGTCTCATTTTGAGATCTCACATCCAACTGGTAAAACCTGGTGAACGTATGAACTGAAGACCAAACGGCTGCTTTGCAAACCTAAGCCATAGACACCTGTTGGCGTACTGCCCATGATGCACTAACCCCTCTAGTGGAGTGTGCTCTTAAATCCCGGGGTGGAACCCTGCGCTTTAATCCATACGCCTGGACAATAGCCTGGCGTATCCACCTGGATATAGATGAACGTGTTGCCGGCTGTCCTCTTTTAGGACCCTCAGGCAAGGCAAAAAAGCAGTCAGTTTTCCAAAAGGGAGCTGACATTTCCAAGTAAACCTTTATTGCTCTCACCAGATCCAGTGAGTGAAGCGACCTTTCATCCCTAGTTTTAGGGCTTGGAAAAAAAGAAGGTAAAATGATATCCTGATTCAAATCAAATTTGGAAACTACCTTCGGTAGGAAATCCGGACGAGGTTGCATGACCACTCTGTCCTGATGAAGAATCATAAACGGTTACTTGCAAGAAAGGGCGGCTAATTCTGACACCCTTCTAGCCGATGTAATAGCCACTAGGAAAGCTAATTTCCTGGTCAATAGGACAAAAGGAATATGCCCAATAGGTTAAAAAGGCTGACAGTACCAAATTTAGATCCGAAGGACATAAAGTTGGTTTAAGCGGTGGCCTCAGGTGTGTTACTCCCTTGACAAAGGTTCGCAACAAGGAATGGGATACAATTGGTCTTTGGAAAAAAAACGATAAGGCCGAAATCTGTCCCTTAATTGTCCCTAACGCGAGCTGCAAGTCTACTCCTGTTTGGAGAAAGGCGAGAACTCTTCCAATCATATACCTACGAGGGATCCATTTCCTTTTCTCACACCAAGAAATGTAGGACTTCCATACTCTGTAATAGATAGCTCTAGAAACTGACTTTCTAGCGTTTATCAAAGTGGACAAGACTGAACCCATAATACCACGGTCTTTCAATAGTCTGGTCTCAATAGCGAGGCCATCAAATTCAGCAACCGTAAAGAAGGATGGAATATGGGCCCTTGAGACAACAGGTCTGGACGGCAAGTAAGGACCAACGGGTCCCCTACTGCCAATTTCACAATCTCTGAGTACCATGATCTCCTGGGCCACGCTGGGGCCACTAAGATCACCAGCTTCCGTTCCTCCCGTATTCTGCGTAGTAAGTGCGGCAGAATTTGGAACGGAGGGAAGGCAGATATCAGAGAATACTGATCCCAAGGAACTACTAATGGAACACTTTTTCTTGGGCGGTGTCCAAGACCAGACCCAGATACACCAAGGTTTGGGTTGGACAAAGAGCTGACTTGTCCAAATTTAGTACCCAATCTAGGCATTGTAAGACCCGCACTGTACTTGATACATTTAGAACTAGTGTAGGGCGAGAGCCATTTCACGGTGCACACATATTAAAGGTTTGGCACATTGGGCATCTATTTACTCGGTGCAACCTTGTCTTTTAAACTTTACCAAAATTGTAAGTACTGTAGATTTATTGCGTTTGTTTGCACTGAATTTTTGCACAGTGCTTATTCTCCAGGGTGTCTGCTTTCAGAAAACATTTCTTTATCGTACATCACTGGACACAGAGCACCATATTAATGACTATGTGGGTTATACGCTTACCTTCAGGTGATTGGACACTGGCAACCAATAGTAAGACGGTTCCTCCCATATAACCCCTCCTATACAGGAAGTGCCTCCATTTTTTCACCAGTGTCTTGAAGGTGATGCAGCCACTGGATTGCGTTAACCCCTCCTGCTGTCAGGTCCGTATGACGTACAGACCTGGCAGCGAAAGGGTTAAAAGCTGGTACACACAGGCCGAATATCATCTGGTTCGAAAAAAACAAGCTGACATTTGGCCAGCGTTCAAAGCAGCCAGTCCAACAACCAGCTTCTGTCGAATGAGTATGCTGGAAAACTAGTGAGCACTGATCAGTGTGTTCTGGGGGGGGGGCCCTGGTGGCGCAGTCCCCCTGTCAGAACATAATAGCACAGGGGGAGATCGCTGCACTAACATTGCTTAGTACGGCAACCTCTCAGTATTTCAGCAGGCTCGGGAGGGGCGGGGGGCGACTTCCTGTGTGTACCTAGCTTAAAGTGATAGTGAAGTCACATAACCCCATTACTTGTATCCTCAGTTTTACCAAGCTATTAAGTAAAGTTTTAAAAAAACAAAGTTACTTACTGGTATCCTTTACTGATCCTTTGCAGACCAAAGGTCCACCCTGTAGTGTTTTACAAAAGTGGCAAAGCTGGACCATGTTGCCGCTTTACAAATCTGTTCCGGTGTTGCTCCAGCTCTCTGCCTGCGACGCTGCCACTGATCTCGTAGAGTGTGCCCTGATACGCTCTGGTATCTGCATACCTCCCAGCGTATAGGCCTGGCCAATAGCCTCTCTAAGTCACCTGGCTAAGGTGCGCTATGAGGCCTTGTGCCCTTTCTTGGTCTCTGAAACTAAAATAAATAAGGAATCTGTCTTCCTAAAGACTTTGGTCTCATCTAAATAATGTAGGACGCATCTCCTGATGTCTAACATATGGAACTTAATTTCTTGTTCCCTAGAAGGATTTGTAGAAAAAGAAGGTAAAATAATATAATATCTTGGCCTCTGTGAAATTTTGAGGCCACTTTAAGCAAAAAGGCTGGATCCATCTTAAAAACCATGCAAGCCGGGAAAAACTGAAAAAAAGGAGGCGGTCTGATTGATAGGGCCTCTATCTCACAGACTCTTCTGGCTGTAGTAACTGCCACCAAAAAGACTGATTTAAGTGTCAGCATTTTCAAAGTGCAATTTTCCTGTGGTTCGAAAGGGTCCGCTGTCATAGTTTGTAGCACTAATGACAGGTCCCATTTTGGGAAGGCCGGACCTTGCATCGGTCTCTGCCTGCTTAAGAATTTAAAGAGTCTAATTATCCATGGATTGGACACTAGTTTTCTTTCCTGATATACGGACAGTGCTGAAAGCGGACTTTTCAATGTGCTGAGGCTCAGACCCCAATTCTGCTCCACTCTGCAGGAACTCTAAAACCGCCACTGAACTCTGTGTCTTAAAGGAGTTTTCTGTACACTATTTGTTAAAAAATTTCCACACCCTCTGGTAAATGGGGCAAGTTTCCATTTTCCTGCTTTTCAGGTGTGTATCAATTAAGCGGTTTGAGAATCCCTTAGCTTTCAGCAGCTGCTCCTCAGAAACCAAGCGGCCAGGTTCCACCTTTCCACTTGGGGACAACATACTGGGCCCTGGGACAGGAGATCCTCCTGGATTGATAATAACCAAGGGGGTTCTGCAGCAAGTTCTTTGAGAATAGAGAACCATGGTCTCCTGGGCCAGTGTGGTGCAATGATAATCAGTGAAGTGTTCTCTGTACGGAATTTTCTTAGCACTGCTGGTAGGAGCACTGGTGGGGGAAAGGCATAGGATTTGTTGACTGCCCACTCTGCTAGCGCGTCTACCCCGAGCGCTCCATTTTTAGGGAGAAGGAACAAACTTTCCTGTTTTCTTTTGAGGCAAATATGTCCACCTGAAGTGTTCCCCATTTTTCCGTGATCAGTTTGAACACATCCTGATTTAATACCCAGTCGCCTTCTCTCAATTTCTTTCTGCTGAGGTAATCTGCCACTTGGTTCAGTTTCCCTTGTAAATGTACTGCTGACAGGGAGACTACATTTTCCTCTCCCCAGTTTAGGATTTCCTCTGCCAAGGTCCACAGGGTTCCGCTCATTGTTCCCCCCTGCTTGTTGATGTAGGCGATTACTAATGAATTGTCAGACCTGACCTGTAAGCGTTACCGCTCAGTTCTTTCTGGAAGGATCAAAGTGCTAAAAGTACTGCCTTCAACTCCTTCCAACTGAATGATCTCGTCATCTCTTCCTTTTACCAAGTTACCTATGTTACCCAGGAGCCTAGATGTGCTCCCCACCCTATGCCGCTTGCGTCTGTAGTCATTATTCGGGTGATTGGTAGGACCCACATCCGTCCTCTGTTTAAATTTTCTGATGTCCTCCACCACCACAGGGATCTTTTTACTCGTGTTGGTTTCAGAACTTGTGTGTCTAAGGACTCTTGTTTGCAGTCCCATATTTTTAGGATGAACATCTGTAGGGGCCGAAAATGTAAACCTGCCCATTGTACTGCCGGGATTGCCAAGGTTAGTAATCCCAATGTTGACATTATTCGTCTTATTGAGCATGGTTGATTGGCCTGCAACGTTTTCATCACCTCTTGAATTTTTTGTACCTTTTTCCTGGGTAGAAACACTTTTTGTTGAACTGAGTCTAGGACGTACCCAAAGTATGTTATTTGTTGAGTGGGGTTTGGGTTGGATTTTTCCATGTTCACCAACCAACCTAGATTTTCTAGGAAGGCCTGTGTGTACTTCAGGTTCTCTAGTAATTTCACAGGAGAAGTTGCAAAGAGTAGTAGATCGTCTAGATGATGGATATGCCCTTGATTTGAAGTGTCGCCAGGGCTTTCGTCAACATTTTTGTAAAAATTCGGGGGGAAGAGGAAAGGCTGAAGAGAAGGGTTAAAATTAAAGGTGCATGGTTTCCTTCTATGTTCTTATTGCACTTTGAGCTATCAGGATGTGTAAGTATGCATCCTTTAGATTCAGGGAAGCCATATAGCAGTTTGGAGGTAATAGTGTCTTTACTGAAACTATGGAGTCCATCCTGAATCTTTTGTAGATTATACAGTCATGTCCATAAATATTGGGACATTGACACAATTCTAAACCTCTGGCCTTTTCTTTGTTTTTCAGGAGTTCGGTGATGTAAAACCTGTTTGGGGGGTGATCTTGAGAACCCTAAGTGATACCTGTTCCCTATCGTTCTCAATATGAACTGGTTGGAGGATATCTTTTGATAAAACAACAGTGTAGTGCTAGTATGCACACTAAAATGGAGAGGTGCATGTGCCTAAATGTGGTACATATAAAAACCAAGTGTAATGTATATAAAACAGAAATAACTGTGCTTGAACACAATTAATGTGTGGATCAAACATAAAACAACAGTCCACATAAATGTGAAGGAAAGATCTCTTCCTGTAAACGTGACACCAAATCAGTGGGGATGAGAATGAGAAATTGATTGTCTGTAGTCACTCTCAGCAACACTTCGAAGGTAAGTAAATAAATGCTCTTACCAACTGGGGTGGACACACGTCGTACAACAGTGGGTCAAACAGGCTCGGGATCCTATGAGGTCTGGATAAGGTGCTGTACACAAGAGGTGGTCAGGCAGGTCCGATACGGTGTCCCCGACTCCCGGTCCCTAGACTCCACGGGTACTCTATAATTCCAGTAGATGTCACCCAAAACAATTCCTCATGGACTCCAAAAAACAGATATATGGAAAAAAGAAAGGGAGGACTCCGGATAGTGCAGTTCAAACCAGACGGTTTATTTGAAATATGTCATATATCAGCAATGACACAATAAAAGTGATCACAAAAATATATAAAAGGAAATAAAGGCAATGTGGGGTACAGAAAGCTTGTCCGACGCGTTTCGACACTAAAAGGTCTTCAACTGGGGCAAATCTCTGTCCCCTCACATTGCTACTAAATAAATAAGTCTCCTAACAAGATAGTCTGTCCTCTAGGGGCGGAACCAGGGAGATACCCAGACAACATGCTCTCCAAACTAAACTCATGACTGTAAAAAACAGGAGGCATGCTGTATCCTATAGTGACAAAGGATATCTAAAACTTGATTAAAACCGACTATTTCAGGGAGTTATATGTCAAAATATGGTAATGTGGTTTAAAATGGAGACCGAGCGTCATATAATGCGCTCCAGGCCTCGACTAGGACCGCAGTCACATGACATGAATTGACCAATGGGACACAGTCTAGGTTATCACATTATCGCACGCGATTTTCATCGGGAGTACACAGAACCCGGTGGTGTGCGTAATACCTGCGCATGCTCAATAAAATTCGAGCTGCGCATCGCCATGATCAAACCATTGGGGCACTTCAAAGACGTCATCATTTCCTTCCACAGACTCACCAATAGGAAGGCGAATCATGGCAGCGGGATCATGTGAAGCCAGAGTCCCAAATCGCAAGGGTTACATCTCCAAATACGGAGCGCCGCCCCAATTAAGTCATCAGGTCACGTGATACGGCCATTCAAGGTGGTAACATGGTGGCCTTGGCGCACGTAATACGTACCTAAGCTCCCCTCATTGTAAACAAAATCACATGACAGTCATGATGTATCATGTGACTGTCTCTGCATGCGATACACGAGTCCCTATTCACCTAAAGGGAATAGGGCTTCGTCGCAGCTTCATTGCAAAATTCACTAGTCTTCCACCAGAGAAATGAAAGAAATTAAAAAAAGTATCAAAGGCCTATGTGTCACATCAGGGCAACAACATCATAAAATAAATGAGTGGCCTCATCGCAGCCCAATCTCCCACCAGAGGGTGCGAAATAGCACCCACCGGCAGAGGGAGCCCGCAAGTCCACTACGCCGAAAAAAAGGGAAATGAAATTAAAATATAAATGGTGTATAATAGACACCCAGAAACGTACCAATAAGCATCAAAGACATAGATTCATATATAGTTCACAAATATCATGGGCAGAGCTGTGTCAGAGAGCGTTCAAAAGGGGGGGGTGTGGCTTGGAGATGGCCGGGTGAGGACATACATTGGTAGAGCTCCTGGCTTCCCCCTGACTGATACCGCTCGTAAGCCGATTATCATGCATGTGAATACGGCATGACAATCCATAGAAGGTATAGAAACAGATCAGCCACTAGAGGAAGCAGACCTACGATGCCACAGAGCGGGATCCGAAGGTTCCTCCGTGACCCTTCGACGCCGGAAGGCATAGTTGCGGCTCCACGAGTATCCTGCATGGACGACAGAGCCGCTTCATCTGTACCAGCGTTACCTACTTCCGCTCAGCTTCCAGGGATGTCGGCGGCCCTCTGGGCGGACATGGCGGGCCCCGCACAACATCAAAGCCGACTGGAAGAGGAACTTAGATCCATGCTGCAAGCCCTCCTTACGAAGACTGACATAGAAGCCATGATTACCCGCATAGAGGAAGCTCACAGCAGAGACATTCAGGAGGTAAGAGGGGAAATACATTCCCTTACTGGCCAGGTGGAAGCTGGAGATGCCAGGAAGATAGGGGAACAATTCTCCATGTCTTCTGGGCATGTCCAAAATTACAACAGTTTTGGAAAACGATCCAACAAGTAGCTCAAAATGTTACGGGACGTCTAATTCCGAATGACCTGGCCTTTTTCCTGCATCTAACATTCCAAGTAAAAGCTATAAAAGATCAATTCTTTGCCATCTTTTCGATGCAGTGAAAGCATGCATCCGTTTATGCTGGAAGTCTACACAAGCTCCCTCTATAGGCCTGTGGTTTAAAAAAGTAGAGGAAATTAGGAAGATGGAGGATCTTATCATTACAAAACGTCATCAAAGGGAACGATATGCCAAGACATGGTCAGCTTGGGATGCGTTTGTTTTTTCTGACGAGGGACGGTCCCCTGTTTGAGGGCGACATGGTAAACTAAATTAAAAGTGACTTCATAAGGTCACATGGTGGATCGCGGTGAAGACATATAGATCTCTCTTGAATTTTTAACAATTTGAGAAGGGAGCATTCGCCACCTCCAATCTTTCCCCTTGGGGTGGTCCCCCCCCTTTTTTTGTTGTTAATTAATTAATTTATTTTTTATTATTATTTCCTTGTTTATCTATATTTTCTTTTTTTATGGTTGGGGTTATTCCCCTAACTCTTGGTACTTTATTTCTGTTTTTAACAGTTTTTTCTTCTTTTTTTTCTTTAATTTCTTTGTATAGTTAATTTGGAAAATTTGAGGCTGGAACATGGGGATAAGTTTTGCAATAGGTTACAATCAGATAAAATAGACACCTAGGCATAGAGAAACAGTCGCTTCTGCATTATCCTGGTAATATGTTCAGGGTGCATGTTAGAAATGATTTATATGCCTAGTCTGTAACTGAATTCTGAAAGGTTACTTATTTTTTGTGTTAGAAGGGCAATGTTAGCCTGATATATTTAAATTGTTGGTATTTGCTATATATATATATATATATATATATATATATATATATATATATATATACACATATACATATATTTGTATAAGTATATTTGATGAGGATGTGCTTTGTGTTCTCGTGCCTTTTGAAACAAATAAAAGATTTAGGAAAAAAAAAAAAAAAAAAAGAACAAAAACAAATATCATGGGCAATGACTACCCCACATGTGTGCAGAGGATACACACGGAGCAGTATATACATGAACACACAAAATGTATTCATAAATGGATCCTAGTATGGAACCCCCAAGGACCCATATTGTTGGAGGATATCTTTTTCCATTGTGGGAGGGAGGCCCCCAGTCTTCCCCCCCACCGTGACTGGTTTGTCATTGCTTGTTGCGGGCTTGCTCAAGGGGACGAAAAATTGCCCCTCCTTTGCCCTTTCCTCTCTGCACCCAAGGTCTTTTTTGGTTTTCAGCCTTGGGTGCTCGAAAGTGGGATCTTGTGCCCCCCTTTTGTCCCCAGGCTGGTTTACACTTCAGCCCAAATGCTTTTTTCTTGTCCGCCGTGCGATCCAGTACTTTCTCCAGCCCTGGTCCAAACAGCAAGTCCCCTGTAAATGGGATCCTGCAAAGTTTGGCTTTAGATGCACAGTCTCCCTGCCATGTCTTTAGCCACAGGGCTCTCATAGAAGTCTATGTTTTGAGCCACTACAGTTACTGCCATAGCTGGTTTTAGGCTTCCCACCGAGGAGTCCCAAGACTTCTTTAAGAGGGAGTCCATCCTCTTGTCCATTGTGCGGACAGGACCCCCATGTCCGCGAAGGCCAAGTCTGTGTGCCTTGAGACTTGGCAGAACGCCGCATCTAGCTTTGGGGTCTTATTCCAAACTGACGCCCGATCATCTGCTGCGTTGAAAGAGGAGCAGTCTGAAGCTGCAGGATCTGAAACCCCTCAAAGGTTTTAAAGGATTCAAACGTATTAGAAATTTCCTTTACCGATGTCGCTAGCTCACTGCCCTGCCCAATGGTATGTTCCTGCACTAGCTTGTTAATACATTCTCTACATAGTGTTTTTCCCCAGGAGTCCCCCTAAGTGTAGCTCCTCTTAGAGCTATGAGGGGGTATGGGTTTGTCGCTTTTGTTTTGAAAGACACAAAAAACCCACAGGCATTAAAGAATTACTTTACATCCCCCTGCAGTTAAGCCTTTTTCAAGTTCATGGGGCCCCTGGAGAAGCAAGCCCGCAGCCTCTTTCAATCGGGCTTGCCTCTCCAGGGGCCCCATGAACTTCCCTCTGGCACCGGAAGGACTCTTCCCCCCCAGTCCCTTTGGAGGGGGAGGGAGGGAGTCTGGCAAGGGGAGCTCCACCCTAGGTTCCCCTTACCTTAGCGTGGCTGGAGCTGTCCTCAGCTGGAGCAGTCTGGTCTCTTCTGCCTCCGACATCTTGGTGCCGCCACCAGAGCTTGTGCCATCTCCACAGCAACTGCAGCCCCTCTCCAGCTCATGCCTGGCTCCTTTTTAGCGTTCTGCAGCCGTAACTCGCCCCTTATGCCAGACATCACCCGGCTTCCGTGCTGTCCCAGATCCCGGCATGGTTTCTCCATTCTGCTGCAACGCTGCTGCTGTGGGTCCAGAACCGCTGACTGGGCCTGCACTTCTCAGCTACCGCACTCATAGTGAAAACTGAGCTCCCCCGACCTACACCTGCCATCAGGCATGTGGGGGCGGCGATCTTCACCAGGTAAGTTTCCTGGCCTGTCCAAATAGCCTCTCCCCCATTTCAGGACTTTCTACCTGAGCCTCCCTGGCTCGATTCCAGGTGGTGTCTCGCCTCTGGAGGAAACACAAATAACTGAGGAGCCAGCAGGGGAGGAGAAAATTTAAAGATGGCTTGCACGGTGTTTCCTACAGAGGGGAGGAGCCAAGGTCTCTCAGGTGGCTGTCCTGAAAGACGATTAGGGGAAATTATAATCCCAAATACCTTCTTTCTCTGGCTGTGCAGTCACATGGCCTTCTACTTCTCTCCTTCCCTGATCTAAGGAGAGCAGTGGGAGGGGCTGAGATTCCCCACTGATGTCAGCTGGCCAGCAGAGGGAGGTCACGTGACTGCGCAGCTGTGCTGTGAAAGAAGGTATTTGGGATTTGGGACTTTATTTTCTATAATTAATCAATCCTTCACATTTATGTTTGATACACTGTTTATTATTATTTAGACACTGAAGGTTTTGCGCAAGATCACTGTATATTATAATTCTGTTTAATTGTGTAGTTCTGAACACTTTTTAGGTTTTGCAGCATTTCCACCCATTTAAATATTTTTTACAGTTATTTAGTAGCACAGATATATATATATATATTCTGTACACTTCACTTATTACCTTTGCAGCCACTATGGATGTTTTCACGTTTATGGATCATAGAAATGTTAACCTTGATGGGGTATTTTCTACCCAAACTAAAACACTGATTTGGAAAGTCTAACATGTAAATTAGGACACACTATGGAGAAAAAAAGTTAGTCTATGGTGGGACACCAATACCTTTGAACGCTATTTAAGAGAGAATATTGTACCTAGGAGATTACGGTGGGAATTACCCCCCAACAATGGCCTTATGGATAAGGATTCCATTGATGAGTGGTATGAATTATTTAACAGCAAAAGTTTAGAAGGTCTTAGATTTCTTCTTAAAAGGAAACAAAGAAAAATGAGAACAATAGATCAACAAATAGAGGATTCCACAGAATTTAATAGATTAACTAATCAGCTAAATAAAGATCTTATGGCTAAAGACTTTGAAGTACAACAAAGAAAGATGAAGAAATATCAGAGAGACATAGAAGATTATAAGGCGGATCAAGTCTTTAAATGGCAGAGTAAATTGGAAGAACCTGTGTCCATCTCAGCCTACTCTACGCCAGAAAGAGAGGTGAGAATTCAACAACCTGAAAACAACTATTGTCTACTAGCCCCCACAATATAATGGAAAAAACCTTTTAAAAAACCCTTCAAGAAAACTTATTCTAATAGTGGGTATGGGGAAAGACCATATAGGGATACTATGAGCCCACCATACCAACATGATAAGTATGGGAGACATGAAAGAAGTCCCATACTGACACATAACAGGTATGACCCCATTAGAAATTACACGGAACCTGCCCCCTATTATCAACCATCACAATATGAACAAGAACATCGCAGGTCTGATTTTTTTAGACAGAGGATGGAGGGACCGTTCCGAGGAGGAAACCAGAAGAGGCATGTCACTCCCCAACGAGGAAACCCCAAGAGGCTCAATATTCACCAAGCAGAACACAAGAGGAACATCCAAGAAGACCACCAGAACCAAGAGGGGATGCAGAGTGGAAAAGAGCGACCAATCACTAAGCATAGATGAATTAGCAGTACTTGACAAAGCCTTAAAATATGCTCCTACAAAAAACCTCAACAAATTTGACACATATATTGGAATAAGGAAATATGTGAGAAAAATCAATATCAAGAAATCTATTTTAAGCAACCCACAAACACGTATGAATAAACTATGCTCTGGTTCAAATGTAATTTTTCACTACGTAATAAATCTCTCTACAACCCACAGGTACACGACAATCAACATATCCAAGTGTTTAAAAAACTAGTATTACAGGATCTAGATCAAGTAAAGATTAAGAAAATACAGGATCCTATACATATCAAAAAAGGCATATGTTCCCTAACGGCAAGAAAGGATATAGTAATACGCCCAGCCCATAAGGGCGGTGGAGTTGTAATCCAGGCAAAACAGAAATATCAAGAAGAAATTGATCGTCAATTACAGGACATCTCCACTTATGTGAAACTATTGGGAAATCCAACCACACAATGCAGAAATGAGCTGGAAAAGATAGTTCATTTGGTAACTAAGAAACATGTATTAAGTACTAAGGAAGCCATATATTTAACCACTTCCCTACCCACATATAGTCATATGACGTCCTGGGATGGGATCTCCCATCCTGGGTGGACGTCATATGACGTCCTGGGATTCCCGGCCGTCTAGGGGGCGCGCGCCCGCCCGCCACGTTGCTCGGGACCCAGTGCGTGTGCCCGGCAGCCGCTATGTCCGCTGGGCACACGCGATTGCCCGTTAACCGGGCCGGACCGTGGATCTGTGTGTGTAAACACACAGATCCACAGCCTGTCAGGTGAGAGGAGACCGATCTGTGTTCCCAGAACGTCCCCTCCCCCTACAGTTAGAAGCATTCCCTAGGAAACATATTAACCCCTCCCCGCCCCCTAGTGGTTAACCCCTTCACTGCCTGTCACATTTACACAGTAATCAATGCAATTTTATAGCATTGATCGCTGTATAAATGTGCATGGTCCCAAAAATGTGTCAAAAGTGTCCGATGTGTCCGCCATAATGTCGCAGTCATGAAAAAAATTTCGAACGCCGTTAAAAAAATAAATAAATATTTTTTTTTTAAAAATGCCATAAATCTATCCCGTATTTTGTAGACGCTATAACTTTTGCGCAAACCAATCAATATACGCTTATTGCGATTTTTTTTTACCAAAAATATGTAGAAGAATACGTATCGGCCGAAACTGAGGAAAAAATTAGTTTTAAAAAAAAAAAATTAGGATATTTATTATAGCAAAAAGTAAAAAATTGTGTTTTTTTCAAAATTGTCGCTCTTCTTTTGTTTATAGTGCAAAAAATAAAAACCGCAGAGACGATCAAATACCACCAAAAGAAAGCTCTATTTGTGGGGAAAAAAGGACGTCAATTTTTTTTGGGTACAACGTTGCACGACCGCGCAATTGTCGTTTAAAATGCGACAGCGCTGAAAACTAAAAATTGGCCAGGGAAGGAAGGGGGTGAAAATGCCCTGTATTGAACCGGTTAATCTCTGAATCTTGTAGAATCCCTGTGATCTATACCGTCCTAAAGATTCACAAAAACAAAGAAAACCCGCCGGGAAGACCCATTGTAAATGGGATCGATTCCTTAACAGCAAGAATGGGCCAATATATCAACAACTTTATACAACCAGCAGTACAACAATCAAAAGCATATTTAAAAGATACAAAACACATCTTACAGCTCTTAGAACTGCCACCAGTGTTAAAATGAAAAACTCTGCTCACTACATTGACTTTTGTCTGAAGAACAACTACTTTTGGCACAATCAAGCCTATTATAGACAAAAATCTGGGAAAGCAATGGGACTGAAGTTTGCACCCAGCGTGGCCAATGCCTTTATGGCACAATGGGAAGAGGAGGCAGTACATAAAAATCCCCCACTAGAACACACTATAAAATATTTATTGATGATTTGATCATTATATGCTCTGGGAGTTAATCATCATTGGAAAAATTCCTATGCAATTTGAATAATAATGATAGGAACATAAGTAATAAAAAACAATGCAGCGCTAAGGATAACCAATGTGTGAAAAAACGTGTGGACAAAATAACAAAAAGACTTATAAAGCCAAATAAATATAAATGCAACACAATATATCATGAAAACATACCATGTAAAAATATTTTGTGATCACCAAAAGAAGAAAACAATGAGTGATGTTCGAATAAAAAACAATCAGGTGATAGTAATCATATAAAGGAAGAAAAAAGTTCATACAAAAAGTCCCATCACACTTAGTGCATTTTAAAAAATAAAAAGTTCATAAACATAGCAAAAACGGATCCAGAATCCGTGTTAAGAAGAGAATCCAATCTCCCAAAAGGGGAGTGCACCCAAGTGAGTATGAGGCTCCTTACCGACTCAAAAGACCACAGCGGTCTGACCAAGCGTATGGGATGTTTAAAGGTTTCCCAACAACCTATACTGGCATCTGGGTCTGCGGCTAAAGCTGTATGGCTCGGGGAATAAGAACAAGAAAGGCTCCCATAGTGTAATCGTTCCAACCAATAAGATTTATTAAGTAAAAGAATGCACTTACAAGAGAATCCAATAAGCGAGTGTAAAAGCAATCGAGATGTTACGGGGTCTCCGCAGGCTTCCCGCTGTGCACACACCTCCCATATGATTCGGCAGAGAGGAAAAGCGTAGTGATGTCAGCGTCATAGGCCACACCCTACGCGTTTTGTCATGATAGGACGTCGTCTGGGGGTTGGGCCAATGATAGGAACATACAATTAACCTGGAAGATTGATGAGAAACAAATACATTTCCTTGACTTGGAAATCAGCATTGAGGGTAACAAGCTGTAATATCAGGGACCATTAGCTCTTGTGGCAAATGCGTTTGTCAGTGATTCAAGCCAGTCAGGAACTATATTTAAGGGCACGGTAGCCCATTTTTATTAAAAAGGCAAATAAAAGTCCGTAACATAAAGGTTTCCCACGCAGAGGTTCTTCTTCAGCAAATAAACACAACAGAAAATGTTAGCTCACCTGGCTCTCTTTACCAGTTCCTTCTGCCCTTTTTCCTGGTCACACAGACCACAGGATTCCTCAATGTGGATGGCTTCACTTTAGCGCCCACAGCTCTGCTCTGGCCTTAGTCTTCAGGCCGTTGCACTGCCTCTTACAGTCACACCTTCTGGCTGCCTCCTACAGCCCTTCTGACTCCTGAAGACCTCCTGTCCCTCTGGGTGTGGAGCAGTCTCCAACTGGGAGCATTGAGGTCTTCCCATACCCTCATAAATGCTGTGCTCACCTGAGCACACACCCTGCTGGTAATCTACAAAGTCTGGACACAGGGTTGGAGATCCCGTCCCACCCAAGACACTATGGGATCTCCAAACTACAGAGCTCCATGTCGGAATACCAAAACCTGGAGAAAGCTGCAAAAGCAGTTTTCTCCAGTCCACATCTATTCTCTGCAGTCTTGCACCAAGCACATGTGCACACACTGTGTCCCCCAAACTATCAATTTTACCATTACAGCATCTCCTACTGTCACAAAGCTTTTTACGAAAACTAATTTCAAAGATGTGGCTAGGAACAGTTAATTTACTGATTGAAAGCTGTCATTTTAGACCTTGACATTTCAATATTTGTTGCGGGAGATCCAGAATGATCCTGATGATTTCAGGAATCTCAGGATGACAGACCCCGTTTTTCACCGTCTGTTGGCTTTGCTTTCCCCTTATATTAAAAAGCAGGACACCTGCATGCGGCAAGCCATCACTCCCGTGCAGAGGCTCGTCACCACGTTGCGGTGCTTGGCGATGGGGAGAAGTCTGTAGGACATCAAGTTTAACTTTAACATCCCATTCTATGTATTTAATGTTTGCTAATGTATTGTATTTATTTCATCATTCCCTAATTACCATGATTGTAATATGCTGTGAATGTCCTCATGCATGCTGGAAGTTTTTTAAGTTCCATTTTTGTCCTTCATGCATATTTGCCTTCATTAACCTCCCCAGCATGCTATCCTGGGCTCTATACACACCTAGCCTAGTCAATTAACAATGTATTTTGTCTGCTCCATTGTAGTGCTTACCCTAAACACCCCCTAAAATGTGTTTAAATTTTATTTTTGTCCTTAAATTCAGGCAGAGTGCAATCAATCCAAAAAATATGAAAGAATGGGAATCCCTTCAGAATAGAAATATAGTAGTACTCACCACATATATTAAAGGGGGCGTGATCAAAAAACTACGTATAAAGGAAAAATAAAGAATAAAAAACTAAATGACCAAGGCACACCAAACAGAGTAAACTACAAAAAAGTTTATTAAACTATGCAAAGCTGAACACAGAAAAAAGTGTACACAACCACCCCTAAAAGACAGAGATGGTGGAAATACCGGTAAGGGGATCCCACCAATCTAGCTATACCCTCCCTGTAAACAGTATATAATCCCTCATAAAAAGGCGAGGAAGTCCACAAGTGGGGGAGGATCCTCCCTACCCCAATAGATAGCACACCCCTATAGCACCTATGAAACCCCCTACTACCTGAGATGGCAGGCTGAACCATACAGTTCCTGAAGGGACAGTGTGATAATGCAAATGCACTAGATATTCACGCTGTTCCCAGACACAAACAGCTCAATGGCTAGCCATGGTATCTGCAGTCAGTCAAAGGAAAAAATGGGTGGTAAAAAGGACCAAGACTTACATCTCAGGATACAATTTTCTACCAGGCGGAATCAGGCCCCTTTGTTTCATCCTATATCACAGCACTTTATCATCATATATATTCTTTGTCCTTCCATTGTTTTTTGTTTTTGTCCAACTTGTTCCTATTTTTTACCACCCATTTTTTCCTTTGACTGACTGACTGCAGATAAAATGGCTAGCCATTGAGCTGTTTGTTTGAATACTTTCAAATGGTACTGTTTAAAGTTTTGTTCTCCTATTATCTTGATAGGTAATTGCAGAATGTAAAAATGTGCTTCAATTAGGACAGTGTGTATTCCTATTTTTGTATTATGACACTTCTTACCTGTCCAGTGGGCTGCCAATAGTGTAAGTAAGGAGGGGCTGGCCAAAGTAACACACATTATGTATGCATTCAGCTCTCAATGAAGTGGAGAGGGTTACCTGTCCAAAACACCCCCTAAAATTTTTACAATGGGCCATCAGAGGGTGTGAGGAATCCTATAAGTGGACCTTATACTTTTGTCTTTAAGTTTCAATATATTTTATTTTCAAAATGAGAAGAATACATCATATGCATAGGTACAATATTGGTCTACACTCCTTAGGGAAATCTGAAGTCACAGTAAAGATCAGGTGGTTCCAACAAGGATAAACTAGCGTTTCATATACAGGATAAGTATAATGTGCTGTAAGGAGTTGACCTGAAAAAACAGTATAAAAACATAGCTCTGTATGCAGTTAGAGTTGGCCTAGAATTAAGAGACTGGAGGAAGCTACGGAGGGGAGCGCTCCGCCACCCCAATAGGGAACAGGCTGTGGCTGAGACTCCGTCCTCCGCGACCCCTCTCTTCTAGCACACCGAGGCTCTATCTGCAGCTAATAAAAAGTTTAAAGAAAAACCAGTTTAAAAACATACAAAAGAAACTGCATCTTTACTAGAGAACTCATGGTTCACTAGAGATACCATAGGTTTAACTAGATTAAGCAATATCTAATACAACAAATGATTGTTTGTAAAACGAATTTAGGAACAAAATGTTGGTCTATAAATCCTTAAAGATTATGCATGAGGAACCAGTTTGAGAAGGGATCCCAACTCTGAGGGATGTTGGGTCCCGGCTCTGGAGAGATTCATTGGAGAGAAGAGTAGTGATCAAAGAGCATTCCTGAGGAAAGAGGAAAAGGAAGAGAGAAAGAAAGAAAGAGATGAGATAAGGGGAGGGAAAGAGAGAAAGCGAGTGGAAGTCGATTGGGGGGGACACAGCAACACCACTGTATACCCAGGGGATATCAAATGAGAGCAACGCCCACAAAGGTTGCCCAAGGTTCCCATGTGAGTTTGAATTTGTCCGAGCAATCTAGGATGACACTAGCCATCTTTTCTTGATTCATGATCCAGGATATCTTTCTTTTGGCCAAGAGGGTGGAAACGGAAGGTTGTTTCCAAGCCCTGGCCAGTGTGAGTTTTGCACCCAGTAGAATGAAATAGATGAGGCGTTGGGAACTCTTGGGCGCCCCCTGTACCAGGAAGTTTAGGAGCGCAATGAGAGGCGACATTTGAATAGATAGTGAGGTAATTTTGTTGATCCAACTAAATATCTTGTGCCAAAACTGACATATTCTGGGGCAACTCCACCAGGTATGGAGCATATCCCCTCGTATATCGCAGCCTCGGAAGCAAAGAGGAGACGTGGAGGGGAAAATAGCTGCCAGTTTTGAGGGAACTAAATACAATCTGGTTAAAACTTTTGCACTAGCTTCCATAATGTTGGAATTAAGAATACCTTTAAAGGAGTGAGAAAAATTTCGGTGCCAGGTGTCAAGATTCCAGTGGTGTGTTAGGTCCTCTTCCCATTGAAGCATATATGATGTCTTAGCTCGTGCTGATGAGATTGCCTTATAAACCACCGATATGCCCCCCCCCTCTGCTCATCGGCCTAGCCGCACCATGATTCGTATGCAGTGATTAGGGGGCCATTCGGGAGTGTTTTACACTTTTTCTGTAAGAAGCTGGAGAGTTGAGCGAATCGAAAGAATTCTGAGGCAGGCATTTCTAAATTACTTATACAGTAAGCTTTAGTGATAGGGCCCAGAGGTCGGAGAAAGTGTCCGATTCTGTAGAGGCCTTTGTCAAGCCACCATTTAAAGGACCTTAGGTGGGAATTCAGGGTTTTGAAAGATGTGCTTAAGAGGTTCTATGGGGGAGGAGAGCTGAGAGTTTTTTCTTAAGATATCCCAAAGAGCTAATGAATGTGAAAGCGTAGGGGCCATGATTGGAGGTCTCAGATTTTTGGGGCACCACATAAGATAGTCTAAAGTATGGAGGGGGACTGCCTGTCTCTCAATATTTATCCAGTCTGGATGTTCCCAATGTGAGTAAACCACCGAGATCTGTGCTAGATGGGCTGCTTGGAAGTACCAGAGTAGGTTGGGGAGGCCCAGCCCCCCTTCCTTCCTAGATCTGAACAGGATTGATTTAGAGAATCTATGTCCTCCTTTACCCCAGACAAAATGGATGATTTTAGCTTGGAATTGTTTTAAACGTGCTTTATCAATGGGGATTGGGAGGGCTCGAAAATAATATAATATGCGTGGAAGGAGGGTCATTTTAATTGAGTTAATTTTGCCAAGCCAGGAGAGAGAGAGCCCGGACCATCTTGTCAAGTCTTCCTATAATTTTTTGTATAGCTGGGGGTAGTTCGCTTGGTAGAGGAGCTCGATCTTGGGGGTTAATTTAATCCCCATGTAGGTAATATTCATTCCAAGTATAGTATATTAATATTCATTCATTCCAAGTGAACCGAAAGCTCTCCCTGAGCCTGGCAAGGAGTGAATCAGGAATGTTAATGTTGAGAGCGTGTGATTTGTTGTAGTTCACTTTTAGGCCTGTAATCATTCCAAAGTCATCTAGGAGACGACAAATATTGGGAAGTGAGGTTAGGGGGGACGAAATAAAAAGTAGGATGTCATCCGCAAATAATGCATATTTGTGGTGATGGGGGCCACATTGGATGCCCTGGATATTTGGGTTGGATCTGATGGCTATTGCAAGTGATTCAATTGCTATGGCGAAGAGCAGTGGGGAGAGGGGACAACCCTGTCTCGTGCCTCTGGAGATGGGGAAAGACTCAGAGTAAAATCCTTGCAGACGCACCTGAGCAGAAGGGTAAGAGTATAAAGCATGCACAACATTTAGGAAAGAGTCTCCAAAGCCCCAACGTTGTAGGATATTGAATAAATACTTCCAGTGAACAGAGTCAAAGGCCTTTTGGAGATCTAGGGATAACAGGCAACCTTGTATGGGAGAGCTCTTATCCCAGTTAGAGTTAAGGAGGGAAATTAGATCTATCGCGCGTCGTGTTTGATCAGGGCCTTGTCTCCCAGGGATAAAACCCACTTGGTCCTTATGAATGTATAGACTAATAAAGGAAGCCAGGCGGTCTGCAAGGATTTTGGTCAGTATCTTTAGGTCATTATTAATAAGGGAAATTGGCCTATAATTACTAACCGAGCTAGTGTCTTTATTGGGTTTGGGAATGACTGTGATGTGGGCCATGTTGAGTGAGGAGTCTAATTGTCCCCCCTGTCTAACGGCGTTAAAGAAGCGGGCCATATAGGGAGCTAACGTGCTAGAAAACGATTTATAATAGGGGACCGACAAGCCATCAGGGCCAGGAGCAGAATGTGATTTCAAATTCTTTATGACCATGCAAACTTCTTCCGCAGATATAGGGGCATCCAGTTTTTGGCGGTGATTATCTTTTAATATAGGTATTTGAATATTATTTAGAAAATTATCTATCGCCTGTTGAGATGGACTTTGGTCACAGCTATATAAAGATTTGTAGAAATTTTGAAATTCTCCCATAATACGAAGGGGATTTTGTGATAGGGTACCTCCTTAGATTCTAATTTTAGGGAGGGCCGGGGATCTAAATTGCAGTGAGAGCCTGCTAGCTAACATTAATCCTATCTTATCGCTTTGACAATAGAATCTATTTCTATTCCACCGAATCCATTTTTCGGCCCTAGTCGTGAGAGCCAGATTTAGTGCCGTCCGGGCAGCGTCTAGTTTAGTAATGGGGACTGATCTTGGATCCGTCTTATGTTTTTTAGCCAAAGTTGAAAATTCCCTGTCAAGCTTTTCGATTTCCGCTTTATTGGACTTATTGATCTGGGAGGCTATTTGGATTAGGTGACCTCTGAGCACTGCCTTGTGAGCAGCCCATAAACAAGAGGGACCAACATCGGGTGTGTCGTTGATAAGAAAATAGTTTTGTATATGTCTTTCGATTTCCGTTGCTCTGAGTGGGTCGCTCAGGATGGACTAATTGAGTCTCCATCGTCTATCTGGGTTCCTTCCCTCCGGGCGACGGAGAGTTAGAATTACCAAGGAGTGATCTGACCAGACCACGTCCCTGATAAGTGCCTTGATCGTTAAAGGGACAGAGATCGAAGAAAGGAGAATATGGTCTATCCTCGCGAACGAACCGTGGGGGCTGGAGAAGTGAGTGAAATCCTGAGCAGTAGGATTTACTTCCCTCCAAATATCAATGAGGCCATGTTGAAAAAGCAGTTTGGCTATTCGGAGGCGTTGTTTGGTGGGTCTAGTTTGACGTTTTCTGGGAGGTCTGGACTTGTCCAGCCCCTGGTCGAACGTAGTATTGGAGTCTCCTCCAAAAATCACCGTACTTTCTAAGAGTGGGGTCAGTTTCGTTAACATGTTGAAAAAAGGCTAATTGACCCCTATTAGGGGCATAGTAAGATATAAATGTGTACAATAGTCCATCTAAGTCCCCTACTAGAAGTACCTGCCTTCTGGGTCTTTATGTTCTGATTTTAAGGTGAATTTGCATCTCTTAGAAAAGAAGATGCCAACACCACCAGTTTTGTTTTCAGCGTTAGCTAAAAAAAAAGGAGGGGAAGTTGGGGTGTATGAAAGATGGGCGGTAACTTATTGGGAAGTGAGTCTCCTGTAATAGTAAAACGTCAACCTTTTGGGTGTGCATATATTGAAAGACTTTGCGTCGTTTGATAGGGGAATTTAGGCAATGTACATTGTGAGACACAACCTTGAGGGGTGTTTTTACTGCAAGATTATCATCAATTGAGCAGAGGAGGGTGGCGATCAGGGAACCCAGCAGCACTTACCATCAAGTTTCCTCGATGACCAAGACGGATCACATGCCAATGTGGAACTTCAGAGGGCTTCAGGTAGTATCGATGAACTTCCCCCCAATCAACTTCCGAAAAGAGACTGTAGTAGATACCTTGAGAGAGAGAAAGAAGATTAGAGGAGAAAAGAAAGGCGAAAGACAAGGAAGTCTTCCGTAGGGTGGAAAGGGGCAAAGTGAATTGTAGAGTCCCTCTAACTGACAGGGACTAAACTTGTCTAGAGGATGGAGAAACCCGATCCACCAGACAAGAGGGGGTGCATGAACACCACCCCAGCAGGAAGGCCGCTAAAACTATGCCTATCAAGCCATTGAAAAAATAAGAAATAAAAATTTACGCCTGTTGTGGGCTCTGGGCCCGTTGGTACATATAAGAAAATTGAGTCAGATAGCTAAGGTTAGGAGGTGAAGGTACATATAACCTGAATACTTATTAAGGCTAGGCGGCGAACAATCTTAGAACAAAGATATAAAAAATAGGAGAACTGGATCCATAAGGGGAATTTTAACCAATGGGAAGGGGCTGAGGTAAATGTAAAATTTACTTCACTGGGAAGAAAAAAAAAAAAAAGAAAAGAAAAAAAAAGGTGAGGGCCCCAGTGTCAGGGGAGATGTAGGGAGAGAGAAGACCTGTAAGATAGGCCGCCGAGGTGGTACAAGGACCACTCTCCACGTCCACCTCTCGACCCACCACAATGGAAGGTGAGGGGGAGGGGGCGTGTGCGACCCCAGTGCATGATGAGTGCTTTGTCCTGAGGTATTCTCATTCCCGGGTGCGGGCTCATGTGAGGCCATCTCATGAGAAGTGTAGTGTGACACTAATGGTGTCTTATCTAATGAGAAGGCAACACATGGCGGTATTCTCCCTAGATTGTCACTGGCGAAAGACAATAAGTGCCGGGGGGAAGGTGAAAATGTTAGTGTCGGTAGCGACATAAGGTTCATGGCGGAACAGCTTCCTTAGGTTTCTTGAATCTTGCCGATTCCCACACTGGAGTCAGAGGGCTGGTTGGGAGGTGTCTTTTGGCGGAGTTTGGAGGACATCCTGACGACTGAAGGTTTGAGTCCAAGCTGATTAGGCCTAGTTGGATCAAAAGTTTCTCTCCCTCTTGAAGCGAGCCAAAGGTGAACGATTTGCCTTTCCAAAGGAATTTGAGCTGGAACGGGAAGAGCCACCAGTATTTAATTTCTTTGTCCATTAGTATTTGGAGCAATGGTTTTAAAGCTCTCCTCTTTTGGATGGTAGAGGGGGACAGGTCCGCGAAGATTTGCAACTGGTGACCTTGAAAAACAATTTTGGGTAGTGATCTAGATTTCCGCATCACCTCTTCTTTGACGGAGTAGAACTGTGGTTTGACCACGATGTCACGGGGGAGGCCATTAGCTCTAGGTGGTTTGAGAGCTCTATGGGCCCGATCTAGCTCCAATCAGTGTTGTGGAGTGTCAGGAAGAATGTCCTTGATGAAAGCTTTAACGGTTTCAGGTATGTCTTTGTAAGATTCGGGTAGCCCCCTTAGCCTGAAATTGTACCTGCGGTTTCTGTTCTCAAGGTCGTCGATCTTAGCGTGCGCTGTCTCCAGCTGATCTTGTAAAATCTGTATGCAGGCAGTGTTTTGATTAGTTCTGGATGTGGTGGCTTCCAGGTGAGATTCTATAATTTCCATGCGAGTTCCAATGTTTTGAAGATCTGCTTTTATATCGTTGGTTATCTTGTTGGCTGTGTTAATGAGACCCCTGTCAAGTAGCAATGCAAACTTGTTAAACAAATCAGCTACGTCCACTGGCTGGAGTGGGCCCGAATCCCCGGTCTGTAGTAGCTGGAGCTTCTGGGGAGGGCCTGCCGCCATGGGGGAGAAGTCCAGGCCAGCCAGTGAGCATCCTATGAGGGACTCAGTGGATGCAGGTGAGGTGGGGTCAGTAATCTGGTGCTGAACAGCCATGTCTTGTGGCAGTAGGGAGGGTGAGGCCGCGTCTTGCATGTCTGTGAGACTTACTGAGGTAACACAGTGAGGTGCCGTCGCCATCTTGGCTGTTCCGGGCCGGGTCTGTGTCGCTTCAAATTCTGGCCGGAGGTTACGTCTCACGGCCTCGGAGTACATCGGTGGGGGGGGGTCCCGGGGGTTCCGCAGCTCGTGGGGGGGGGATCCAGGCGATCTTGACCATTCGGTCTGTCCGTAATGCGGCCGAAGCTTCTGGGGCGGAACGGAGCTCCCGGACTAAGCGTCCATGTTAGGTGCTGCCGCGCATGCGCCTCATACTTTTGTCTTTAAATACTCCTTAAAATAAATGTTATACTGATGTTGGCCAATAATGTTTGTGTCTAATCTGTTTGCAATATTATGTACAAAAGTACAATTTTTTTTTTCTTGTTTGACTCCACAGTTTCCTTCAAACACACAGGAATGGCAGACTGTGGCATCCCACTTTGCCCAGCGATGGGACAATAGCATGACTCAGGGTCATGCTATTATAACTATAAGGGGTTTAATAGTATTGTGTTGTCGGCGGCGGTGTCGGCGAAATACGAGTTTTTGTATGTGGACGTGGGGAAGAATGGCCGGATGCCGGAATCATCGCCCAGATGGAGTTTTACAGACGGCTCCAGAATGGTGGCTTGGGCTTGCCACCTGCGGAAGACAACGTGGCTGGTCTTCCGTTTGTGTTCGTCACTGATTAAGCGTTTGGGCTAGGTGAACATCTGATGAGGCCATTTCCCATGAGGACCCTCACCCCGGACCAGAGGGTTTTTAACTACCAGCTGGCCAGAGCCAGAAGAGTGGTGGAGAATGCTTTTAGCGTAATGGCCAGCTGGTTCCGCCTATTTCTAACACCAATCCACATGGCAGAATATAAACTGAACCATATTGTGCTTGCCTGTTGCATTCTGCACAATTATTTACGCAAAAATGCAACAAACTATGTGGCCTCAGTTGAGACTAAGGCTGGCTTTCCTGATCATTCAACACTGACGGCACTTCAAGCTGGCCATCCTGGCTTGCCCCCCCAACGCGCCCGCGAAATGAGACAAAAATATCTGGAGTACTTTGCGGGTAGGGGGGCCATTGATATCCCAGCAAATGTGTGAAACACTTTTAAAATAAATGTTTATTTTAAACTGAACTAATATTTCATTTCATTTACTGCTTGTGTTTCTTTTAGCTGTCTCCTAGGTTCTCCAATGGGCTTTTCTTTTGGGCCATTTTCTTCAATAGTGCAAACGTTATTTATTTGATACATGAGGTGACAATCTCTTCTTCAGCTATTATGTTGTGGGTCTGCTACACACACACATTGTTTTTGTTGTTAATGTATGTAATGCATTAATGATAAAAATAATCATCCTTTTCAGCACCATGAATTAATTGTTTTGAGTCCCTAAAATGGCCTGATTGGGGCCAATTTTAGAGCACTGTGGGGGTTATTTAAAACCTGAAAGTGCACTTGTAGTGCAAAGTGGATTTGCCTTTAGTAAATACCCCCATTGTCACTGTAAACACTAACTTACTCCCAAAACTGGTATTCAGAATCGAAAGAAGAAGCCACACATTGTTGAGTAGAAAACATTTTACTCCGTGCACATTCGCATAAGAGCATTAGAAAAGGGTTTTTTAACAAACCAACATCTTTGGTGTATAACATTTTTATGTTTGACATTAGAAATATAAATTATTGGGTTAATCAGGCATGTTTAAAATCATAACATACACAACTCAGGAACTTACAAAGTTCAACTTTGAAAAAAAAAAAAACTGTGTTGATCTTGCCTTCATCAGATGGGGTGATGTCACCCCTGTAAAAGCCAAATTTTGAAGATGCACACAAATTGGGAGTTAAAATGTGGATTTCCCTCCCGATCCCATGCCTAATGTCAACATGTGCTAGCTCCCATCATGGGGGATCAATGGACGTGTTTCAGGGTGCAAGCCCTTCCTTCCTCTCATCTACTTGAGTTGCGAGGATGGGGTTCCACCCACAAAACACGTACATTGATATCCCGTGATGGCAGATAGCACATGTTGACACACTGTGCGCATCTTCAAAATTTGGCTTTCAAATTACTTAAAACATTTTTTTAAATTCTAAAATATAACGAAAAACTGTAAAATTAGATTTTTTGGGTATTTTAGATTCTGCCTGAAACATCAATGATGCTGTTGAGTCTTTTTTCAACATTATTGATGTTTTCCTTTATCTTCTCTAATTTCCGATTGCACACTATTATCTCCCTGATGAGGACTTTTGACTTTTCACTGGTGAAATGTGTTTCTTCTTCCACAACATCCACATCACCTAAAAATACAAAAACACACAATGTATTATAAATATGCAGGCATACATCTATTTCCTGAAGCTGTGGTCTCAGACACTGACCTGTTGTGGTCACTATTTCAACCACTTCCTGAACCTCGGAATCCACATCCTCAAGTTGTGGTATGGGGATTTCCCCTTCTTTAGAAGGTGTGGGGTTCCTGGTGACCTCAGATGTCCCGAGTCTTTTCTCCCCTATGTGAATAAAAAAAAAGGTATACTTAGCACACAGATATTTGAGGCAAGAAATAGTAATATGAAACATTCATTGGAAGTGTTGTACAATTGTCTGTTTTGGCAGAGTTCCAAGCTGAAGACATGATTTTTTTCCCTTTATTTAAGCTGGAATACTTACCTTTTTTGGTAAAGTTTCCAACATGGAGACACCCCTAGTATCCACTGGAGCACCTGTGTGGGTGCTCCAGTGGGTGTTCTGGTGTCCCTCACTAGTGCTCCTGTGTCCAGATGTGTAAACAGCTGCTGAGTGTCCTCTCCTTACACTGAATCAAGTTTGCATTTCATTCTAGTTACAAACACATCTAGACAACAATGTAATACACTTCTTTTAATACAAATAGGCCTGAACAAATGTAGTTAACCTGAATCTGCCAAAAACATTGTATTAGTGGGCAAACGAACAATGTTTACTGTGAACGATTAATGTGCCTACAAACTTGAAACTTTCCCTTTTAAATTGTACAACAGTAAAGAAAAGCACATGTACCAGCATGAAAGTAATACTAATAATAGGAACACAGGACAAATACTTACTTTTTTGCAGCACTTTCCTGATCCTTCTGTACTGATCGTGCTCCCTCAATTTCAGGTCTGACCAGCGTTTCCTCAATTGATCCGTGGATTGTCATACCCCAAAGATCCTGTGCAGACTTTTCACAACTTTAGCCATGATCTTGACCTTTCTCACATATGGGTTTAGGTAAGGTCATACTTCCCATCATAGTCTGCCCTCTTCAAGATGTCCACCATCTCTACAAAGGCCATATTTGAGGCCTTAAATCTCCTCCTGGATCGGGACGTTTGTGGCTCCGGGCTTTCTTCCACCTCCTTGCTGAGATTATCATGCACCTGCCCTGTCTCCACCATGTGCTCTCCCACTACGCCAAAAGAGAAGGGGCAGGGAATATACTAGAAAGAAGGTCAGGGGCAGAGTTTCACTCATGTGTAGATAAAGCATAACACGCGTGCGTTGTACGTACGATCTGTGAGTGGAGGACTGAGGATCGTAAGCGCTGATCGTGCTAACGAAGGTACAATTTTAACTTGGGGCATCAGTGGCCTATACTGCTTATAGATTGAGGCCTATATTGGGACAAGATTAGGAGAGTTTAGCCTGACATTAGGGTTTGTCTTGTGTTGTGTCTTGCAGAGAATATGGATAAATTCAATGACCATGATTTCCTCCCCAACTTCATTGATAAATACAGAGAGCTGCCCTGTCTGTGGCAGGTAAAACACCCTTTTTATAATAACAAAATAAAGAGGAAGACAGCGCTGGATCAACTGTTGAAATTTGTGAAGCCAGTGATTCCCACGGCAGACTTTAACTATTTGAAGTATAAAATTGGTGGCCTCAGGAGCACATATAATAGGGAGCGCAAGAAGGTCCAGGATTCCATGAGATCAGGAGCAGTAGCAGATGACATTTATATCCCCAGGCTTTAGTATTATGACAGACTGCGTTTTTTGTCAGACCAGACCGAAATCAGGCCATCACTCTCAACACCACCTTTCACTCTTCCTTCTACCTCAGCTGAGGTTTCTGAAGTCCAACCTGGGCCTTCCACCCAGGAAGATGTGGAGGATCCCAGCTTGAGCCAGGTATAGCATCGTTCAACATATTTCTTGTCAAAAAATGAATGGGAACTAGATCTTATTATTGATCACCAATTTCAGATTTAACAAAGTGGTTTACATATCAATAGACAGTAGTAGCCAAAAATGATTGGGACAAGAATGAAAAATGCTGGGGTTAGAATGATAGTCTTTTCTATTTGTTAACATTCAATTTGCAACAGTCATGAGCTCAAAATTGTGTGTGATTGATGACCAAAAAAAATAAAACTATGTCCCATTTTCATACACAGAAAAATTTCAGCCAGGAGGAGGCCATGGAAAGTGGCAGCCAGGAGGTGGCGGGGGAAAGTGGCAGCCAGGAGGTGGCGGGGGAAAGTGGCCGCCAGGAAGTGGCCATGGAAAGTGGCAGCCAGGAGGTGGCCGTGCCCAGTAGCCTGACCAAATCGCATGTTCCTCCCCTCCACCAACAAAAAGGCCCAGGAAGTGGAGGAATGTTGAGGAGTCTGCGCTTGGTTTGATTCGGCAAGCTACTGCGGTCCTCGCAACAACCGCCAGTGTTCAAGAGGCCTTTGCCTGTATGACAGCCAGTAAGATGCAGGAAATGGAGGTGGGCCAACGCCTCATCAGTGAAGAGCTCATATTTCAGGTCCTAAATAAGGGGGTGATGGGCGAACTCACAAAAAAAAGTCACGTATGTGAGTTGGACCATACTCCTCCTCCACCTTCTGCCACAACTCTGGTCTGGCAAAAGATGCAGGCTGTTGTAAGACCATAGCCTTGGGACATATATGTGCTCTGCTGCTGCTCCCGATCTCTAGAAGTCCTGGACCGGATTGTGCTCCCTATTAAATGGACTCCTCAGGCTACCAATTTTGCCTGTCAAATAATTGATATCTGCCCTGGGGTACAAAGGCTTTGCCAATTTCAACAGTTTATCCAGCGTTGCCTTCCTCTTTATTTTGTTATGACCCCTAATAAATTTCAAATTCTTTTAAAAAATCCTTGGCTATGTGTTTTACTTCAAAAAGGACAGTTTGTTTGTGAGTAGGCAGGTACAGGTGTATTTCAAAAATACAATGTGAAATTAACAAGAGACAACACCAACCAACCTCTTTGAGGTTAAAAAATAAAAGATAATAATGGTGTTCTGGTA
The DNA here is from genome assembly GCA_037952925.1 of Lithobates clamitans. Classification (NCBI taxonomy): domain Eukaryota; kingdom Metazoa; phylum Chordata; class Amphibia; order Anura; family Ranidae; genus Lithobates; species Lithobates clamitans. The sequence goes on along the minus strand of JBBGZY010000382.1, from coordinate 149,377 downwards.
ACTTGACACACAAAACGACCAAAAATATTATGGAGATCACTATAAAAAAAAATTCAGAAGATCTTGATAAAAAAAAAAAAGTAGATCACTATAAAAAAAAAACAAAAAACATTATTCTGGAGATCTAGCGAAAAATAGAATAAAAGATTATTCAGGAGATCACGAGAAATAATAAAGAAATCAGTTTGTCAAAACTCTGTGTGAATATCAGCAGCAAAGAAACTTCATTATTCTAGCATTAAAAAGAAGAGAATGCGCTGCACTGAAAGATTAAAAAATTTGCAGCATGACGAATGTGCCATCTCCATTACGAATGCTAGTTTTACCAGACTGAGCGCTTCAGTCTCGTACTTGATTCAGAGCATGCGTGGAATTTTGTGCGTCGGAATTGTGTACACACGCTCGCCAATTTCCGACATGTTTTTTTTTGAAAATTTGAGAACCAGCTCTCAAACATTTGTTGTCGGAAATTCCGACAGCAAATGTCCGATGGAGCATATACACATGGTCAGAATTTCCGACAGCAAGCTCACATCGAACATTTGTTGTCAGAAATTGCAATCGTGTGTACGTGGCATAAGAGATATCATTGTTAAAAATGTGGTTGAACCACCTCCCAAGAATCAATTTTCTTTTTTTAGTGGGAAAGGTTTTTACCCATGTAAATATTGTTTTGCTTGCCAACAGTCAAAAAAATTTCAGGGAAAAAAAGAATGAGTTTGAAGCTAATAGTACAGGAAGTATTCACCCTATTAGGGATTTTATCAGTTGCCATACTGAGGGAGTCGAGTATGTTTTGCAATGCTCCCAGAGGCATATCTAGTGAAAATGGCGCCTATAGCAAGCACTGAAACTGCGCCCCTGTCAAAAACTTTAGAAACCCATCTTTCTGATAACCAGAGACAGGGAGGGACACTGGGGACAGAGAGGGACGCAGTGCGATGAGGACAGAGAGGGACACTGGTGACAGAGAAGGAAGCCAGGGACAGGGAGGGACACAGTGCAACAAGGACAGAGAAGGACGCTGGGGACAGAGAGGGGTTGCAGTGTGAACAGGGGACACTGCATGTGGTTGGGGACACCGTGGGGGGACCAGGAGAGTATCATGGGGCCTTCCACGGTCCTGTTGGAGCCCAGGCCCCCTACATCTATACTGGCTGACGGTGGTGGCGGCCTTGGTGTCGCTAGACTCCTGTAAAAAATAAAAAGTACACAGCCTTACTGAATGCCTGTAATAATAAGACCTCTTATGGTACGCTGCTCCCCGCCGGTCCCCCCTCTCTTCTCGTCCGTCTCAGGTGATGTAATGTACAGTACAAGAACCTGGGGTGGACGGGAGGGAAGGAGGGGCCGGCGGGAGCAGTGCACCATGAGAGGTCCTATTACAGCCGCTGCCCGTGCTAGACTGCATGTGTTAGTCTTGCAGAGCCTCTTATGGGGCCCCCCTAATGGCCCAGGCCCTTGGGCAGTGCCCGAGTGCCCGATGGGTCAGTGCGCCCCTGCTCATTGAACAGTCTGCATTCAGTGAAAGTTAATGCACTGCAAAATTTGCAGTACATGAACTTTCACTGAATGTTGACTGTTCAATGAGCTTGTTGCACAAATCACTTTATTACACTTTATTTATATCTATGGCTATGCATATTTATAATTTATTGTGCAATATAATTGATGCCTGGCACATACGCACAATTGCACATGATGATGACTTAAGCCATCATCACGTGCGATTGTACGTGTGTGCCAGGCCCAAGCAGCCAATCAAATATAGTGCTCAATATGGATTAAATAAATTATAAATATGCATAGCCATAGATATCATTATTAAAGTGTAATAAAGTGATTTGTGCAACAACAACTGTTCACAAATCCCTTTATTACAGTTTATTTATAATATCTATGGCATTGCATATCTATTTAATCCACTGAGCACTATATTTTGCTGCTTGCTTCTGGTTGGCAGTTGGCCCACACACATGGATATGATCACGATCAAGAAGTAGTACCTGGCTGCTATCCTTGGTGCTGCTACTGGGGGTTCCCCGTCGGGCCCTCATCCATTCCTTCTCCTCCTCACCTCATGTCACATTCCCCGCTCCTCCGTGGAGATGATGCCGTGCAGAGGAGGGTAGGCAGAGCATTCCTCCTGTTACCCTACCCTATGCGGATCCGGTCTGGCCAGTCATCGGCCGTAATGAAGGTGCCTGTCACTCGCCTCCCCAGGCCAAGAAGCAATTGTTGTGCCGGCGCCATGCTCCTGCAGGCCGGCCACGGCGCTAGAAGCTTACATGGGTGTGGTAGGCGGCCGCGAGAGGAAGGGTGAAGGTTTTTTCGTGTGGGGGTGGCTTTTTGCCGCCCCCCCCATGGCGCCCATGGCACTTGCCATGGCTGCCATACCCCAGATACGCCACTGAATGCTCCTGCAAATTGTAGTATGTGGGGAGGACAAAAAGGGCCCTTAAAGTTAGAGTTAAGGAGCATGTGCAAAACATTATTAATGGATGCCCAAAGCATAATATGTATCTAGACATTTTGCTCCAGTGTGTAATAAAAATCCAGAACACCTAATATTTTGGGTGATAGAGAGGTACATTAGACCCTGGAGAGGTAATCATAAAATTAGATCCTTGAGCCAGAAAGAATCAAAATGGATACACAAAATGAAAACTTTAGTGCCTGATGGATTAAACGTTGAGTTTGATCTCAATTGTTTTATTAGTACTTATTGACTTTTTTCCTGACTTGCCTTAGACATTTTGTTTCTATGTAAGCCTCATACTTACTTTTTTGCAGCACTTTCCTGATCCTTCTGTACTGATCGTGCTCCCTCAATTTCAGGTCTGACCAGCGTTTCCTCAATTGATCCGTGGATTGTCATACCCCAAAGATCCTGTGCAGACTTTTCACAACTTTAGCCATGATCTTGACCTTTCTCACATATGGGTTTAGGTAAGGTCATACTTCCCATCATAGTCTGCCCTCTTCAAGATGTCCACCATCTCTACAAAGGCCATATTTGAGGCCTTAAATCTCCTCCTGGATCGGGACGTTTGTGGCTCCGGGCTTTCTTCCACCTCCTTGCTGAGATTATCATGCACCTGCCCTGTCTCCACCATGTGCTCTCCCACTACGCCAAAAGAGAAGGGGCAGGGAATATACTAGAAAGAAGGTCAGGGGCAGAGTTTCACTCATGTGTAGATAAAGCATAACACGCGTGCGTTGTACGTACGATCTGTGAGTGGAGGACTGAGGATCGTAAGCGCTGATCGTGCTAACGAAGGTACAATTTTAACTTGGGGCATCAGTGGCCTATACTGCTTATAGATTGAGGCCTATATTGGGACAAGATTAGGAGAGTTTAGCCTGACATTAGGGTTTGTCTTGTGTTGTGTCTTGCAGAGAATATGGATAAATTCAATGACCATGATTTCCTCCCCAACTTCATTGATAAATACAGAGAGCTGCCCTGTCTGTGGCAGGTAAAACACCCTTTTTATAATAACAAAATAAAGAGGAAGACAGCGCTGGATCAACTGTTGAAATTTGTGAAGCCAGTGATTCCCACGGCAGACTTTAACTATTTGAAGTATAAAATTGGTGGCCTCAGGAGCACATATAATAGGGAGCGCAAGAAGGTCCAGGATTCCATGAGATCAGGAGCAGTAGCAGATGACATTTATATCCCCAGGCTTTAGTATTATGACAGACTGCGTTTTTTGTCAGACCAGACCGAAATCAGGCCATCACTCTCAACACCACCTTTCACTCTTCCTTCTACCTCAGCTGAGGTTTCTGAAGTCCAACCTGGGCCTTCCACCCAGGAAGATGTGGAGGATCCCAGCTTGAGCCAGGTATAGCATCGTTCAACATATTTCTTGTCAAAAAATGAATGGGAACTAGATCTTATTATTGATCACCAATTTCAGATTTAACAAAGTGGTTTACATATCAATAGACAGTAGTAGCCAAAAATGATTGGGACAAGAATGAAAAATGCTGGGGTTAGAATGATAGTCTTTTCTATTTGTTAACATTCAATTTGCAACAGTCATGAGCTCAAAATTGTGTGTGATTGATGACCAAAAAAAATAAAACTATGTCCCATTTTCATACACAGAAAAATTTCAGCCAGGAGGAGGCCATGGAAAGTGGCAGCCAGGAGGTGGCGGGGGAAAGTGGCAGCCAGGAGGTGGCGGGGGAAAGTGGCCGCCAGGAAGTGGCCATGGAAAGTGGCAGCCAGGAGGTGGCCGTGCCCAGTAGCCTGACCAAATCGCATGTTCCTCCCCTCCACCAACAAAAAGGCCCAGGAAGTGGAGGAATGTTGAGGAGTCTGCGCTTGGTTTGATTCGGCAAGCTACTGCGGTCCTCGCAACAACCGCCAGTGTTCAAGAGGCCTTTGCCTGTATGACAGCCAGTAAGATGCAGGAAATGGAGGTGGGCCAACGCCTCATCAGTGAAGAGCTCATATTTCAGGTCCTAAATAAGGGGGTGATGGGCGAACTCACAAAAAAAAGTCACGTATGTGAGTTGGACCATACTCCTCCTCCACCTTCTGCCACAACTCTGGTCTGGCAAAAGATGCAGGCTGTTGTAAGACCATAGCCTTGGGACATATATGTGCTCTGCTGCTGCTCCCGATCTCTAGAAGTCCTGGACCGGATTGTGCTCCCTATTAAATGGACTCCTCAGGCTACCAATTTTGCCTGTCAAATAATTGATATCTGCCCTGGGGTACAAAGGCTTTGCCAATTTCAACAGTTTATCCAGCGTTGCCTTCCTCTTTATTTTGTTATGACCCCTAATAAATTTCAAATTCTTTTAAAAAATCCTTGGCTATGTGTTTTACTTCAAAAAGGACAGTTTGTTTGTGAGTAGGCAGGTACAGGTGTATTTCAAAAATACAATGTGAAATTAACAAGAGACAACACCAACCAACCTCTTTGAGGTTAAAAAATAAAAGATAATAATGGTGTTCTGGTAACTTGACACACAAAACGACCAAAAATATTATGGAGATCACTATAAAAAAAAATTCAGAAGATCTTGATAAAAAAAAAAAAGTAGATCACTATAAAAAAAAAACAAAAAACATTATTCTGGAGATCTAGCGAAAAATAGAATAAAAGATTATTCAGGAGATCACGAGAAATAATAAAGAAATCAGTTTGTCAAAACTCTGTGTGAATATCAGCAGCAAAGAAACTTCATTATTCTAGCATTAAAAAGAAGAGAATGCGCTGCACTGAAAGATTAAAAAATTTGCAGCATGACGAATGTGCCATCTCCATTACGAATGCTAGTTTTACCAGACTGAGCGCTTCAGTCTCGTACTTGATTCAGAGCATGCGTGGAATTTTGTGCGTCGGAATTGTGTACACACGCTCGCCAATTTCCGACATGTTTTTTTTTTAAAATTTGAGAACCAGCTCTCAAACATTTGTTGTCGGAAATTCCGACAGCAAATGTCCGATGGAGCATATACACATGGTCAGAATTTCCGACAGCAAGCTCACATCGAACATTTGTTGTCAGAAATTGCAATCGTGTGTACGTGGCATAAGAGATATCATTGTTAAAAATGTGGTTGAACCACCTCCCAAGAATCAATTTTCTTTTTTTAGTGGGAAAGGTTTTTACCCATGTAAATATTGTTTTGCTTGCCAACAGTCAAAAAAATTTCAGGGAAAAAAAGAATGAGTTTGAAGCTAATAGTACAGGAAGTATTCACCCTATTAGGGATTTTATCAGTTGCCATACTGAGGGAGTCGAGTATGTTTTGCAATGCTCCCAGAGGCATATCTAGTGAAAATGGCGCCTATAGCAAGCACTGAAACTGCGCCCCTGTCAAAAACTTTAGAAACCCATCTTTCTGATAACCAGAGACAGGGAGGGACACTGGGGACAGAGAGGGACGCAGTGCGATGAGGACAGAGAGGGACACTGGTGACAGAGAAGGAAGCCAGGGACAGGGAGGGACACAGTGCAACAAGGACAGAGAAGGACGCTGGGGACAGAGAGGGGTTGCAGTGTGAACAGGGGACACTGCATGTGGTTGGGGACACCGTGGGGGGACCAGGAGAGTATCATGGGGCCTTCCACGGTCCTGTTGGAGCCCAGGCCCCCTACATCTATACTGGCTGACGGTGGTGGCGGCCTTGGTGTCGCTAGACTCCTGTAAAAAATAAAAAGTACACAGCCTTACTGAATGCCTGTAATAATAAGACCTCTTATGGTACGCTGCTCCCCGCCGGTCCCCCCTCTCTTCTCGTCCGTCTCAGGTGATGTAATGTACAGTACAAGAACCTGGGGTGGACGGGAGGGAAGGAGGGGCCGGCGGGAGCAGTGCACCATGAGAGGTCCTATTACAGCCGCTGCCCGTGCTAGACTGCATGTGTTAGTCTTGCAGAGCCTCTTATGGGGCCCCCCTAATGGCCCAGGCCCTTGGGCAGTGCCCGAGTGCCCGATGGGTCAGTGCGCCCCTGCTCATTGAACAGTCTGCATTCAGTGAAAGTTAATGCACTGCAAAATTTGCAGTACATGAACTTTCACTGAATGTTGACTGTTCAATGAGCTTGTTGCACAAATCACTTTATTACACTTTATTTATATCTATGGCTATGCATATTTATAATTTATTGTGCAATATAATTGATGCCTGGCACATACGCACAATTGCACATGATGATGACTTAAGCCATCATCACGTGCGATTGTACGTGTGTGCCAGGCCCAAGCAGCCAATCAAATATAGTGCTCAATATGGATTAAATAAATTATAAATATGCATAGCCATAGATATCATTATTAAAGTGTAATAAAGTGATTTGTGCAACAACAACTGTTCACAAATCCCTTTATTACAGTTTATTTATAATATCTATGGCATTGCATATCTATTTAATCCACTGAGCACTATATTTTGCTGCTTGCTTCTGGTTGGCAGTTGGCCCACACACATGGATATGATCACGATCAAGAAGTAGTACCTGGCTGCTATCCTTGGTGCTGCTACTGGGGGTTCCCCGTCGGGCCCTCATCCATTCCTTCTCCTCCTCACCTCATGTCACATTCCCCGCTCCTCCGTGGAGATGATGCCGTGCAGAGGAGGGTAGGCAGAGCATTCCTCCTGTTACCCTACCCTATGCGGATCCGGTCTGGCCAGTCATCGGCCGTAATGAAGGTGCCTGTCACTCGCCTCCCCAGGCCAAGAAGCAATTGTTGTGCCGGCGCCATGCTCCTGCAGGCCGGCCACGGCGCTAGAAGCTTACATGGGTGTGGTAGGCGGCCGCGAGAGGAAGGGTGAAGGTTTTTTCGTGTGGGGGTGGCTTTTTGCCGCCCCCCCCATGGCGCCCATGGCACTTGCCATGGCTGCCATACCCCAGATACGCCACTGAATGCTCCTGCAAATTGTAGTATGTGGGGAGGACAAAAAGGGCCCTTAAAGTTAGAGTTAAGGAGCATGTGCAAAACATTATTAATGGATGCCCAAAGCATAATATGTATCTAGACATTTTGCTCCAGTGTGTAATAAAAATCCAGAACACCTAATATTTTGGGTGATAGAGAGGTACATTAGACCCTGGAGAGGTAATCATAAAATTAGATCCTTGAGCCAGAAAGAATCAAAATGGATACACAAAATGAAAACTTTAGTGCCTGATGGATTAAACGTTGAGTTTGATCTCAATTGTTTTATTAGTACTTATTGACTTTTTTCCTGACTTGCCTTAGACATTTTGTTTCTATGTAAGCCTCACATTGCATATCCGGTGTGAATGTAGCTGCTTAGTGTCTCACTTCATTTTGTACTTTTTTTTAGTCCCTCCATTGATCAGTTTGGACAACTCAATTATGTCCGTCTACCTATGACTTAAAACAAAATTTCCCATGTCCAATTTAAAAAAAAAAAAAAAAAATGAACAATTTTTTTTTAAATATTTTAATTTTCATAATATTTATTAAAGATTTATTCCATCTGTTTCAGGAAGATTTAATTATTTGTTTTTAATTTTCTTGTTTCATGGCAGTTCTGGTCAGATACACATTGGAACATAGTTTATAAATTGGCCACAAAATTTTTTATATATTTGCATTATGGGTAACTATCTGGCATCCGTAGGAAAATGCACGCCGTCTTACTGTCTTTTTCTGATGTTGATCTACAAGTTATGGCGTCAGTTAGCTACGAAGCTTTTTATACATTTGTATTATTGATAACCATCTGGCATCCATAGGAAAATGGCCGCCGTATTATTGTCTTCTCTGACATTGATCTACAAGAAAATGGCATCAGATATACTTCCTGTCTGCAGGGTATAAATATATAATTATTAAACATCCAATCCGGTTCCCCTGAGGAAGTCACGTGACGTAACGCATAGGGCGTGGTCAGAGCACATCGCGGACCAGAAGTGACGCGAGAGGGGACATGAACGCCAATATTTCTTTTAAAGCGCATCTCTTATTTAGATGTGTAAGCAGGCATTTTTTAGTCTGATAAATGGTATTAAGTGATAATGGACTATTAGAGGCTTGTTTACTTTGCATGGTGAACAAAATATCCTGTGTGGGAGGAGGAATCCTTTGTGGGAAGCCGTATCTGTGGAAGAAAAGCATGCTGATCTCCCCCTTCTTTGATTGTTATCCAAGGCTTATGTTATATGCCTATGAGGCGAGAGTTCTGTGAGCACAGAGGTATTGGTGACAGCGGCTGTGTTGTCTGGAAAAAACACTAATAGACTACTATTTTCACCATTTACATCACTTGGATTACTGGATGAATCATATGAATGGACTTTATTTTCTATAATTAATCAAACCTTCACATTTATGTTCGATACACTGTTTATTATTATTTAGACACTAAAGGTTTTGCGCAAGATCACTGTATATTATAATGGGGTTATGTACTGCAGCAGAATAGAGGCAGGAGGGGCAGGAATGTGAGTGTCTCTCACTTTACAGACTCAAAATGACAGGGAGAGAGGGGAGACGCTGCAACAGCACTATGCTGTTATTCACGCTTTAAAGAAACCGGAGCATTTTTAGCATAATGTGCATGAATTGCAGTGATGTACTGCATGTTTTTTTATTTTGACATCTCCTTTAATGGAAAAATCATACCGCTAAGTAGACCTTTGTCTACTACCACAGGCCCTGGCAGAATGATAGAGTGCAGTAGCTACAGACAGGCAGAGCAGTGAGAAGGGTATTAAAAAAAAAAAAAAATCACTTTAAAAGTCTTTTTTTTCCCCCCCATTAACAGACTTGCAGGTAACACTATTGTGGTTTCAAAACCAATGAGCTATGGCTGATAAAATAGTAAATGAACACATAAAAGAAAAAACAAATATTTTTCCAGTTTTATTAAAAATAACCTCACTACATGGTGTTTAAACTACATTTTATCAAGTGGGGTAATTCCCAAAAGTCTCATTCCATTAGCCAAAACTACACGTATACTGTTGAAAAAGAGAAGGCGAGCCTGTGGGGGAAAAAAACAAAAAAAAAAACAAATTTATGTACATAAACATACAACAGAAACAGTTGCAATATGGCAAACAAGCGAACCCATTGGAACTTTTTTGCAGTTTTGAGTAATACATAAAAAAGTTAGAATGTCTGCCAAGTTTTTATTACTGTGTTCCCCTATTTTGCATGGGTACTCTGAAAAACAAAATTTGTAATTGTTGGGCAGCATAGATAAATTGCAATCTGTCAGTTGTTTATTGTTGTCTGTCTCCTGCAGCCCAAGGATACACTGGCTATTAGTACATTAAAAAATATATATTTTTTTTTGTTTTTGCAGAAAAAAAATTTGCATTTTTTTTTTTTTTGCCCGAGCAGGATTCCGATAACTTCCTGTTCAGTTAATGGCTTAGGAAGTGGAATTTCCCTTCCTTAATTGAAGATCCCTAGAAGTAAACCCCAGTGGGACACAGCTATAAAAACATGAAAGGTTCTAACCCCTTTCTATGGCATCCAAAAATTAATGAACTGCAGCCCAAAAGGGATCCCAAACCATTTTGAACAGAACAATTTAAAAGTAATCTTGTACAGGATCCTCATAGGGGAATCCTTTTACATTTGAACTTGTAAAAACGGATGACATTATCGGAATGCGGAGTGAACAACTCCAGGCACTCATTTTCCCTCTCCATTTAAATATATATACAGCGATCAGCATACATGAGTACTTTTAGAATCAACATTTTCTATGGGACACTATACTACTAAATACTCCCACAAATGTGGGCCATTAATTGCAACCAAGAGTTGATAATTTGCACAAAAAATTTTTCCTACATACTAACCTGTAAAATCCATTCCTTGGAGTGCATCACAGGACACAGAGCAGGCCATAGTAATTACTATCTGGGTTATGTGCAGGACACTGGCAGATCAATCAAAAAGGACGTCCTCCCCTATATAACGCCTCTTATACAGGAAGTCCCTCAGTTTTGTAGCAAGCAATAAATTCACAGAAAGAGGGGAGGGACCTCTGTGTCATGTGATGGATTTTACAGGTAAGTATGTAAGAAAAATCCAATTTTTTTAAACGTACATTACAGGACCATAGTAATTACTATGTGGGATATCCCAAAGTAATATACTTGAGGGGAGGGAGACACAAACTGTCAACGAAGAAAAATGCTCCTGCGCAAAAGAGGGTAACTGGACAAGCGGTGTGTAAACACAGGCCTTGCTGCCCTCAAGGATGGGGGATCCTAGCAGACGAGAAAAAAGAAAAAAAAAGGCTGTGCTCTGAGGAAGAGGGGACGTTCCCCTCGAAACGCGTCAGCCAGCAGTGATTCCTGTGAGTTCCTCCGGTACCTCTGGTGGGCTCTGCTGCTCCTTGACTGCATGCTGTGATTTGAAGATTGTTTTTATACATTTGAGATCTTCTACTACTGTTTGTAAGTAGTCCCTTTTTATCATTAGTTTTAATAAATTTGAGTCTAAAGGATAATGCACATGGCTGAGACACAAACTGTCACCTGACCTATTCTGCCACCCGTAACATACTGTGGCCAAGGCAGTTTCCTCCGTGGCTCTGATATCCATCTGGTAAAACCTTGTGAATGTATGAACCAAGGAGCATGCAGCGGCCCGTGAAAACCTGAGCCCCTGATGGCAGTCTGAGATGCCCCCACACACCTGGTAGCAAACGCGCTCACCAAGAAAGGGTGAGGATCTTGCCCTTTCAAGCTATAGGCTTGAAAGATTAGCTGGCAGATCCAAATGAGAAATAGTTAACTTGGATGCCGCCTGCCCTTCCTGGACTCTTCTGGCAGCAAAAACCAGGATTTACGACCAATCCAAGTAAATCCTGACCGCCTAAACGACAAAGAAGCCACCTTTCCGAGTCAAAGGACTAACGGAGTTTCTCGAATTGGTTCAAAAAGGTGGCTTCTGCAAGGCCAAAAAAAACTGTCTGCGTTACCTGCTGCATGACGTACGAAAGAAGTGTGAAACAACGGTCTCTGGAAAAAACAGACGAAATCTGACCCTCAAAAAAGGGACACTAAAAGGTTCATTAAAAAAAACAAAAAAAAAAAAAAAAACACACACAAACATGTCATTACTTACCTCCTCTGTGCAGGGGTTTTGCACAGAGTGGCCCCTAGCCTCCTCTTCTGGAATCCCTCAGCAGCACGTTCCTGGCTCCTCCCCTCATAGAGTGCCTCACCGGGAAGCGCTTCCCTAGGGACACCCGTGCAAGGGCACTCCCGAATCCTGCTGCTGTTTCCATTGACACAGACAGCGGGACTCGGCCCTGCTCCCCGCGTCCCGTGTCATTGGATTTGATTGACAGCAGCGGGAGCCAATGGCTGCGCTGCTATCAATCTGTCCAATCAGGACCTGACACACCGTCGAGAGCGGGTGTGCTCGTTCCTGGCGCTGGAAAGACAGGGTTCAGGTATAAAAACAGGCACTGGGGGGCTGCTACACTAAAGGAGGTTTTTTCACCATAATGCATAGAATGGTGAAAAACACTGAGGGTTTACAACCCCTTTAATGATACTTAAGGCCAATCTCACTTCCCCTCCCGATTGGAGAAAGGAAAAAAAAATTCCCACTCACATATTTCCGTGGGTGCCACTTCCTGGCTTCACGCCAGGCACACAAAATTTCGAAGCCCTAAATTGGAAGCTCCCTGAAGGCGACTTCCTGGCATTCAACAGCGCAGAGATAACAGGACCCAAGACCATAAATTTGGGTGGATCGGAAGTGTCCAAGGAGCGTTCCCTGCAAGATTCACTATGTCGGTGTACCAAGCCCTCCTGGGCTGGGCCAGCTAACAAGATTATCAGTGTTACCACCTCCCAAAATTCTTTGCAAAAGAAGCGGCAGTAGTTAAATCAGGAGGAAGGTATAGACTAGGAAGAACTGGTCTCTAAGGTGTAACAAGTACATCTACCCCTATTGCTAGTGGGACTCTCATCCTGGACCCAACCTGTCCATTTTGTTCTAGAACCTGGAATCCAGTAGATCCACCTATGTATGCAGTTCAATACAAGCAAGCAAGTTGAATGCAAAAAACAACAACGCATGTATATATGCGGCTCAATGCAAATACGCATGACTCTATGCGGTTCAAAAGCAAATATGCATGAATGTATGCAGTTAAATGCAAATATACAGTACAGGTATGCATGTCATAATGATATATGATGCTGCACCTGCCCAACTGCATTTGGCCCCATACTAGTTTTGCAGGACTAGCCAAGCACATATGCATAGAACGCATCTTGAATGCAGCCTCTATGCCGCTTCAGTGAAGTCTAAAAATAAGCTCCTGTAGATTAAATGCATGGTACTCTGGAGACACAACTCCTTTAAGTGCATTGATACCCGTACAGGGGTGTATCGACAAACAGTTGCACAAGCCCCCATTTAGGCAGCAAGTATACAAGTATGCCTTTATGCAAATTATGCACCAATACAGTATATAGTTGAGCTGCCTGGTTTCCCAGCTCTACCATAGGTAGTACTCTCACCTCATTATCTGGCCATAAGCTGCTGTGTCTCTGCAGAAGCCTCGCTGATTCTTAAGCCCATGTGTGAGACTTCAAACATAAAAAATGTCTTCCCTTCTACTTCCTGCCTACGCTGCACACGAGTAGACTATAGCGATTGATCCAGCTCCCTCTAGTGGCTGGATGAAAAAACTGCAGCCCCAAACCCCTGACACACCAGAGAACGACCTGACCAGAGCACACTGCCCCCAGTGGCCACTGGGAAAATGACCAGACAGCAAATCACTTTTTTTTTTTTAAACTGCAAACTTATCATTCCCGCCGCAGCAGTCTGAATCATACCAGGAGTCCAACCTTCACCTATCAGGGAAGCTCTGTCATGAAGACCTTCAAGGACTTGGTCACCCCTTAAACTGGGATATATTCCCCTGGACCTGTATAGCACCCTGCTGGAAAGCACCTTGTTCAGAACAAACATTGCACAGGATTCTATTACGCAGCGTCCAGCGCCAAAAGGCTGCATTATAGGCAAACCTCAAAGATTCTTCTCTCCTATCCACTGAGGCTTGGGTACCATCCATTTCGGCTGACAGCTTTTTGAATGGATCTGACTGAAGTCAATGAGTCCCAAAAGAACTGTTTCAGACCTCCAAGAATCCTCCAGGAGCACATGTAGCACATTAGTGACCACCACCTTACAGACGCTGCCAAAAAACTGAGGTACTTCCTGTATAGGAGAGGTTATATAGGGGAGGACTTTCTGTTTGATTGATCTGCCAGTGTCCATTCACCTATAGGTGGCGCATAATCCACAGTAATTACTATGGCCTGCTCTATGTCCTGTGATGTATGGTAAAGCAAAGTATTTTTCCTAACCAATTATTTCAAGACCATGTTACAAAAATTAACACACCCCAATGCAAGTCTTAAGAGCAAAGCTAAATTTTAGACAACAAAATCCTAATTAACAAGAATTCAGCTACAGGCGAGTCTAATTATTCATTAAACAGGTGTCCAGCAGACAGTTCATTATAAGAAGATGTTACTTAACCCCTTCCCATTTCATGCTGTCAGCAATGGCACCACATGGAAGACAAATGTCACAAGGCCTGAGAAAGAAAAGAATTTCTTTACACAAGAAAGGTGAAGGCAAAGCTTTACTTATCAGTCAGAATACTGTAACAAAAGTGATACAAAATTTTAACAAAGATGGAACTGCAACCATCTAAAGCCGCATACACACAATCGGAATGTCCGACAGAAAAAGTCCAACGGAAGTTTTTCATCGTCTATTCCGATTGTGTGTGTGCCTCATTGGACTTTTTTTTTCTAAAATTCTGATGGACCTAGAAATAGAACATGCTCTAAATATTTCCGACAGAACCAATTCCTATTGGGAAAACCGCTTGTCTGTATGCTGTTCTGACGGACTAAAAACGACGCTTGCTCTGAAGCAAGTACGAGACGGAATCTATTGGCTACTGAACTTCCTTTTTCTAGCCCCTTCGTAAGTGCTGTACGTCACCGCGTTCTGGACGGTCGGACTCTGGTGGGACTTTGGATTGACCGTGTGTAGGCAAGACCGCCTGAATGGAATTCCGTTGGAGAAACCTTCGGAGTTTATTCCGACAGCTAAACCGGTTGTGTGTACATGGCACTACAGACATCCAGGCTATCCACAGAAGTTAACACCTCGACAGGAGCATCTTCTGATGAGAAGGGTTGAAGAAAATCACGATGCAAGTTCACTACAGTTACCGCATTTCCCCGAAAATAAGACCTACCCTGAAAACAAGACCTACTGTGATTTTCGGGGAAGGCTACAATATAAGCCCTAGTTTAAAGCGGTTGTAAATGCTAGAATCCACTCTCCTACAGTAGTATATAATGTAAAAGGTGTGTGTTTCTGTAATGTAATTGTATCAAATGCCTTCGGTACAGCACCGCTCGGTGCTCAGCTGATTTCTTCTCTTTTCCTGGATTTCAGCCCCCCTCCCTGCAGTGTTCAGAGTGGGGAAGACAGCTTGTGGTGGGCCATGGAAGTGCCAAGCGGCGCTCAGCTGATCTACGCTGCTCTCCTTATCTCCTGGGTGTCAGCTCTCAGCCCCCCTCCCTCTGCAGGCGCTCAGCTGATCTCTTCTCATCTCCCGGGTGTCAGCGGGGGATCTCGCCCTTCCTCCCTCTGCAGGCGCTCAGCTGATCTCTCCTCATCTCCTGGGTGTCGGGGAGGGATCTTGGCCCCCCTCCCTCTGCAGGCGCTCAGCTGATCTTTGCTGCTGTGCTCTTCAACACCTCGGGGCAGGCCATGGAAGCGCTGAGCAACAATATAAGAAGGTATTTGCACAATTATATTATAGCAACACACCTTTTACATTATATAAATCCTGTAATAGAGAGGGTTCTAGGATTTTACAACCCCTTTTACTATTTTCATACTGGTGATTCCTGCATAGCAAGCCCTACCCCGAAAATATGCCCTAGTGTGTTTTTGGTTGCCAAAATTAATATAAGACCCAGGCTTATTTTCGGGGAAACACGGTAGCTAAAGTAGAAATCCAAACTGGGGTGATTGTTTCCCGTGACACAATATGGTGAACACTGCAGAGGAATGGCATGCATGAGTGTCATCCACAAGGGAAGCCTCAGCTAAAGCCCATGCACAAAAAAGCCTGCTCAGAATTTGCCAGGGCACATGCTGAAAAAGATGACTACTGGGACTCTGTACTCTGGAGTGATGAGACCAAGATAAATGATTTTGGAACTGTTGGCTTCAAAATTGTATGGTGTCCGAAAGGTCAGGAGTGCAAAGAAAAATGCATGGTGTCTACAGTGAAACATTGTGGTGGCAGTGTCCTTCTGTGGGGCAGCATGAATGCTTCTGGTGTTGGGGAGCTGCATTTCATTGATGGTATCATGAATTCACAGATAAATTGCTCTATTCTGAAAGAGAAGATGCTACCATCACTCCGTGCCCATAGTCGTCATGAACTTTTCCAACATGACAATGATCCAAAACACACATCTAAGGTCACTGTTGCATTTCAGAAGAAGAACAGGGTGAAATTGAATCAGTGGCCAAGTACAGTGTATGTCTCCCAATCTGAACCCAATCAAAAACAATCAATTTTGAAGAGACAAGTTGAGCATCACTCTCCATCCAGCATCCAGGTTCTAAAATAGGTTGTTCTTGAAGAATGAAATAGATAGATGTTGCAATATGTCGCCAACCTGTTTATTCTATGCCTAGAAGACTTGGTGCTATCCTTACAAATCATGGAGATCATACAAAATACTAGATGTAGTAGTTTTTGTTGTGGGGTGTATTCATTTTTGCATCAACTAATTTAAGTAAAACTGAAGATTTTGTAATCCAAGTTATATTATTAACTTTACTTTCATTTAATGAGCTAAACAAATGTTCTGTAAAACTCAGTTTTGTCAAAATTTTGGAAAATTGTTCTTGTGTTAATTGAGATATTGATTAAAATCTTACTTTTCAAAAGGAGTGTACTCATTTATGCTGAACACTGTATATATAAAATACACACTATAATATATATATACTAGATATAGCTATAGAGACAGAGACACACAGTATATACAGTGTGGATGGAAAGTATTCAGGCCCCCTTAAATTTTTCACTCTTTGTTATATTGCAGCCATTTGCTAAAATCATTTAAGTTCATTTTTTTCCTCATTAATGTAAAGCACCCCATATTGACAGAAAAACACAGAATTGTTGACATTTTTGCAGATTTATTAAAAAATAAAAACTGAAATATCACATGGTTCTAAGTATTCAGACCCTTTGCTGTGACACTCATATTTAACTCAGGTGCTGTCCATTTCTTCTGATCATCCTTGAGATGGTTCTACGCCTTCATTTGAGTCCAGCTGTGTTTGGTTATACTGATTGGACTTGATTAGGAAAGCCACACACCTGTCTATAGAAGACCTTACAGCTCACAGTGCATGTCAGAACAAATGAGAATCATGAGGTCAAAAGGTACTGCCTGAAGAGCTCAGAGACAGAATTGTGGCAAGGCACAGATCTGCCAAGGTTACAAAAAAATTTCTGCTGCACTTAAGGTTCCTAAGAGCACAGTGGCCTCCATAATCCTTAAATGGAAGATGTTTGGGACGACCAGAACCCTTCCTAGAGCTGGCCGTATGGCCAAACTGAGCTATTGGGGGAGAAGAGCCTTGGTGAGAGAGGTAAAGAAGAACCCAAAGATCACTGTGGCTGAGCTCCAGAGATGCAGTCGGGAGAAAGTTGTAGAAAGTCAACCATCACTGCAGCCCTCCACCAGTCGGGGCTTTATGGCAGAGTGGCCCGACGGAAGCCTCTCCTCAGTGCAAGACACATGAAAGCCTGCATGGAGTTTGCTAAAAAACACCTGAAGGACTCCAAGATGGTGAGAAATAAGATTCTCTGGTCTGAAGAGACCAAGATAGAACTTTTTGGCCTTAATTCTAAGCGGTATGTGTGGAGAAAACCAGGCACTGCTCATCACCTATCCAATACAGTCCCAACAGTGAAGCATGGTGGTGGCAGCATCATGCTGTGGGGGTGTTTTTCAACTGCAGGGACAGGACAGCTGGTTGCAATCGAGGGAAAGATGAATGCGGCCAAGTACAGGGATATCCTGGACGAAAACCTTCTCCAGAGTACTCAGGATCTCAGATTGGGCCGAAGGTTTACCTTCCAACAAGACAATGACCCTAAGCACACAGCTAAAATAAGGAAAGAGTGGTTTACAACAACTCCGTGACTGTTCGTGAATGGCCCAGCCAGAGCCCTGACTTAAACCCAATTGAGCATCTCTGGAGAGACCTAAAAATGGCTGTCCACCAACTTTTACAATCCAACCTGACAGAACTGGAGAGGATCTGCAAGGAGGAATGGCAGAGGATGCCCAAATCCAGGTGTGAAAAACTTGTTGCATCTTTCCCAAAAAGACTCATGGCTGTATTAGATCAAAAGGGTGCTTCTACTAAATACTGAGCAAATGGTCTGAATACTTAGGACCATGTGATATTTCAGTTTTTCTTTTTTAATAAATCTGCAAAAATGTCAACAATTCTGTGTTTTCTGTCAATATGGGGTGCTGTGAGGAAAAAAAATGAACTTAAATGATTTTAGCAAATGGCTGCAATATAACAAAGAGTGAAAAATTTAAGGGGGTCTGAATACTTTCTGTCCCCACTGTATCAGGGTTCCTCAGCTCCAGTCCTTAAGGCGCTCCCCAACGGGTCATGTTTTCAGGATTTCCCTCAGATGAAACAGCTGTGTCAATTACTAAGGCAGTGAATTGATCAAATCACCGGTGCAAAATAATGAAGAGCCTGAAAACATGACCTGTTGGGGCGCCTTGAGGACTGGAGTTGAGAAACACTAGTATATATACATACACACAGTGCTTCCCCTATACAGGGTTTTATTCCCAACACTTGTATTAGGTGGAAAACTTTTTAAGATGAACTCGAAGTCAAGCAAATATTGCCTAAATACAAGAGGCATATGTATGATTACTTACACCAATCAGCCATACCTTTATCACCACCCATCTAATGTTGAGTAGGTCCCCCTTTTGCCACCAAAACAGCGATGACCCATCGAGGCATGGACACCCTTAGAACTCGAAGTTACAAGGTGGGGCCTGCATGGATTGAACTTGTTTTTCCAGTACATCCCACAGATGCTCAATGGATTGAGAGCTAGAGAATTTGGAGTTTAAGTCAACACCTCAAACTCGTCGTGTTCCTCGTCCCATTATTGCAGTGTGGCAGGACACATTATCTAGCTGAAAGAGGCCACTGCCAAAGTTTATGTAGGTGGCACGTCAGGTAACATCCACATGAATGGCAGGATCCAAGGTTTCCCAGCAGAATATTGCCCAAAGCATTACATTACTTCCACCAGCTTGCCTTCTGGTACCATCTCCTCCCCATGTGACGCACACTCACCCAGCCATCCACATGATGTAAAAGAAAATGTGATTCATCAGACCAGGCCCCCTTCCTCCATGGTCCACTTCTGATGCTCACATGCCCATTGTAGGCGCTTTTGGCTGTGGACACAGGCCAGCCTAGGCACTCTGGCCAGTCTGTGGCTATGCAGCCCCATACACAACGGATATTTTTTTCTGCTTTTAAAACATTAACTTGGGTAACAACAATGTTTGCTTGCTGTCGAATATATCCCCCACCAACTTTCAGATGTCATTGTCATGAGAAAATCAATTCAATTCACTTAACCTGACGTAAAGTTATGGCTGATCGTGTGCTTTGCATATTACTTCCAGATTTCGGCAGTAATCCAGTCTGAAACTGCCTCTGTGCTGGATCTCCCTGTAATAGAGTGGTCACTGCTGTGCTCTATCCTTGTGCAGGGTGACTGGACTTGCATCCACCCCTTCCTGTAGTTTTCTGCAGGCAGCCTATAATCGGAGGACCCGCTGAGTCTGTCCCACAGCTCTCTGCTCAGGCTATGTACAGCACTGAAGGGGACCCTGCTGCTTTTACAAGGTACTAGCTGGGTTTTCAAACGTATTCAGTACACACAAAAGATTTATATCCTTTGTGGCTAATGAGGGATATATTTCAATCAAAAAGTTTTGAGCCTTGAGTTCAGCATTAAAGTTCAGTAAACAGTTTAAGTAATATATTTTAAAGACTTACATGTGCCACATCAGGGCTGCTTCCTTTGACATGAAGAGAGTGATGCGCCACGTTAGCTAAATGACTATTAAAGAAAAAAAAAAAAAACCCACACATCATCATTAAGCAATGAAACTAAAACAGTTTGAGACAATAAAAGCATTAGGCCTCTTTTGCACATGATACTCCTGTTTGAGCATCTACTTTTTCAGTCTTTTTTTTTTGTATGTATTTGTGTGTATTTACCCACATTTTCACGTATATGCGTTTGTGCATTTTCGCGCGCACTGTCGTTAAAAATTATTCTCGTGTTCTCCTTCTGCACAATATGTAAATGGGCATTTGCGCTCATGAGGCGTAAATTACTGACCAAAAAAAGTTATTTTTCATTTTTTTATCTTTTACTGGATGAATGCTCGGCGCTCGTTTACGCGCCTGTGTTCTGGTTAAGTTCGTGCTCAAGATAATTTATTGCTGTGACCAATGTGCATTACAGCCTTTGATTACCATAGAGCAAATTTTAAGCATCAGCTATACATGAGCATGCATCCGACAGCACCTCACCGGAAGGCACACCTGGAAAACGTTTACTTGCGTGTAAGAGCCTCAATCTGAATGAGGTTTGTACTAACAGAAACAAGAGACGCTTACAGATTTGCAATCACAAAACTCCTAAATTATATTACTAAATGTTTGCATGATTTGCAATAAGTGTGAAAGTAATGAAGATCATCTGATAAAGTTTTACCAACTTTTATCTTGGATCTTTAGGGATTCCCATATTATCCACTGTTAATTTTTCTAATCCCAGCTTTAATTAACATAGTCTTTCCTGGTGAGACTTTTCTATTATTCCAGGGTTTGTGGAATACTTTGGAAAAAAAATAAATAAAATAAAAATCAGGTAATGATACATAGAACAATAAAGGTTGATCTTTTAGCATACTCTCTACTTTGGCTTGAAATTAGGGTTGTCCCGATACCGATACTAGTATCGGTATCGGCACCGATACCGAGCATTTGCCCAAGTACTTGTACTCGGGCAAATGCTCCCGATGCATCCGCCGATACTATGACAGTCAGCGGTGATCAGCGTGTGGGGGAGTTACAAGCTTCTCCCCCCGCGGCTTTAGTGATATACAGCGGTGATCGGTGCTTGTAACTCCCCCACACGCGATCACCGCTGACTGTCACCTCATCCTCCTCCATGCCCCCTCCGTTCCGCTGTCCCCCTATGCTGTTCCCCTCTGTTGCTCTGTCCCCCTCCATTCCGGCGTTCCGCTGTCACCCTCCGTTGTTCTGTCCTCTTCCGTTACACTGTCCTCCTCCTCGATCCCCCTCTGTTGATCTGTCCCCCTCCGCTGTCACCCTCCGTTGTTCTGTCCTCCTCCGTTACACTGTCCTCCTCCTCTGTCCCCCTCCGCTGTCACCCTCCGTTGTTCTGTCCTCCTCCGTTACACTGCCCTCCTCCTCTGTCCCCCTCTGTTCATCTGTCCCCCTCCGCTGTCACCCTCCGTTGTTCTGTCCTCCTCCGTTACACTGTCCTCCTCCTCTGTCCCCCTCTGTTGTTCTGTCCCCCTCCGCTGTCACCCTCCGTTGTTCTGTCCTCCTCCGTTACACTGCCCTCCTCCTCTGTCCCCCTCTGTTGTTCTGTCCCCCTCCGCTGTCCCCCTCCATTGCTCTGTCCTCCTCCGCTGTCCCCCTCTCCGCTGTGTGAATGGACAGAGTCAGCTGACTCTGTCTATTCACATAACTGAAACATTGTTATCTCCTGTGATTACGATGTGTCAGTTTATGAATGGAGAGGAGCCGCTGTCTTCTCTCCATTCATTCTCAGTGCAACTGAGGCTGCAGAGAAAGGGACTGAGGAATCTCTATCCTCTGTCTCTTTCTCTGTTTCAAAGGGGAGATATCAGAGGTCTGCTAAGACCGCCGATATCTCACCAAAGCCCCCCAACAGGGCTGATAAAAAAAAAAAATAATGAATGTAAATAAAAAAAAAAAAAAACACACAGAAACCGTTCACCCCCTACCCCCCCCCCCTAAAAAAAAAAACAAAAAAACACTGTCACGTGACATTAAAAAAAAGTATCGGTAATCGGTATCGGCGAGTACTTGAAAAAAAGTATCGGTACTTGTACTCGGTCCTAAAAAAGTGGTATCGGGACAACTCTACTTGAAACACAACCCAATGTATTTGTAATTTTTCTACATATAATTGTGGAGGGGCTTTCTGTATTAACTTGAAGTGTACTAGAACCAGATTCTTGATATTTTGTTTCTATGTCTATTCTGTCTTACCTCGAAGTACTTGTATAAAACCTAATAAAAAAATATATTTTGTTAAAAAAAACAAACACTTTTATGCTTCATAAGGGGCTGAATCCAGACCCTTTATGCTTATCTACAGAAACAGATCACTTAAAAATGTTGTTCTGCTGCTTAAACCAGAACATCTATTTCTGCATGGGCATTGACATTAGAGACGTGGCTGTAATTTCCCATAATACAAAAATGCAGAAACTTTCCATGTACAGGCTTTTTCCCACACTGAAAAATACAGTTCTGCTGCTGCACTTAAGTTACTAGGTGTGTCCTCTTAAAGAAAATTGTGCAGGAAGGCTTACTCTGCTCTTGAATATTCAGTACGTAAAACATACAATATACAAAGAGGCATTATGGTTGTTTACTGTATAATTACCCTAGGCCCATGAGGTAAGAAACCAAGTATCGTGGTTGAAGCTCCTTCAATGTCTTGTGAATTACTTCATCATACCTATGTAACAAGAACATGCTTAAAAACACTAAACAATAGACAATTTGAAAGTTCGTGTATGCTCCAAAAATTTTACCCTTGCACAAAAAAAAATAAATTAGCATGTTTAGTAAAAGTTGGGGATTTTTTTCCCCCATATAGTTAAAAATATAGGTAAATTAGCAGTATTTAACCACACCAGGGGACTTGGGTAGGAGAAAATATGCCCCCCCCGCCTGCGCTATAGCCAAAAGACAGATACAGCGTGGGCCTTAATTGCCAGGAGGGCGTCAATGTACGTCCGCCCAGAAACACGCTCCCCGCATGCCCCCGCGGATGCGCATCTGGGAAAATCTGTGATGGCCATGTCCTTTGGACACAGCCAATCACAGATCATGGTAAATGGCCAATCACAGTGGCCATTTACCACGAGATCACCTCGTCCAATGAGAGATGATCTCAAATGTAAACATATGAGATCATCTCTCCTTCCTCACACAGACCGCGTGCGATAAGGGAGAGTAAATGTTTTGTCCTTGCCCAAACAGTGCCATCAGTGTTTTGGCTTCCTTACCCCAATCTGTCAGACTGTCTCCAAATTTACCCACTTTTAGGCGATCCCTGAAAACTTTCCTCTTCAGAGAAGCCTATCCTGCTTCCATCTAACAACTGCTTTATTTTCTCCATTAGCTCATCCCCCACAGCTATTACCCTTTTGTATAACTTTACCCTTCTTGCTAGATTGTAAGTTCTAACGAGCAGGGCCCTCTGATTCCTCCTGTATTGAATTGTATTTTAATTGTACTGTCTGCCCTAATGTTGTAAAGCGCTGCGTAAACTGTCGGCGCTATATAAATCCTGTATTATAATAATAATAATAATAATAATTTTGTCCTTGCCAAAACAGTGCCATCCGTGTTTACAGTGCCAAAGTGCAATCAGTGCCACCGCATTACTGTTATACTTACTGTTCTGTTACTAAGGTTTAAAAGTAAATGTTATTCAAAGTTTCTTGTATTTTGTTGATGATCATCATCATACAGAGGGATAGGGATCAGGGCACGGCTATAAAGTGAAAACCATCTTACCGCTTGCCAACCAGCCGCCGCAGTTGCACTGCGGCAGAATGGCACAGGCAGGCGAATCGCCGTTAAGTTACGTCGTTCCTAAGGCACCCACTAGGGGAGCGCGCACCAGCTGCTCGCCCCCAGAGTCGATGCTAATGCCCGGCGGTCTCGATGACCGCTGGGCTCCCGTGATCGCTCGTAACACGCCGAGAATCAGGATCTCTGTGTGTAAACACAGAGATTCCGGTTCTCCGAGGGGAGAAGTATGAACAGCGATCTGTCATCTCCCCTAGTCAGTTCCCACCCCCCTTCAGTTAGAACACACATTAGGAAACACAATTAACCCCTTGAGTGCCCCCTAGTGTTAACCCCTTCACTGCCAGTGACATTTTTACAGTAATCAATTCATCTTTATAGCACTGATCGCTGTATTAATGCCAATGGTCCCAAAAATGTGTCAAAATCGTCCGATGTATCCGCCATAATGTCGCAGTCACGATAAAAATCGCAGATCGCCGTCATTACTAGTGAAAATAAAAAAAAATAATAAAAATGCTATAAAAATATCCCTTATTTTGTAGACGCTATAACTTTTGCGCAAACCAATCAATATACGCTTATTGTGATTTTTGCTTACCAAAAATATGTAGAAGAATACATATCGGCCTAAACTGAGAAAAAAATTTGCTTTTTAACCACTTGACAACTGGACGCTTAAACCCCCTTCCTAACCAGACCAATTTTCAGCTTTTGGTGCTCTCACATTTTGAATGACAATTATTCAGTCATGCAACACTGTATCTACATGAAATTTTTGTCCTTTTTTTTCACACAAATGGAGCTTTCTTTTGGTGGTATTTAATCACCGCTGGGTTCTTTATTTTTTGCGCCGTAAAAGAAAAAAGACCGAAAAATCTGTAAAAAAATACATTTTTCTTAATTTCTGTTATAAAATTTAGCAAATTAGTAATTTTTCTTCATATATTTTGGCCAAAATTTATACCGCTACATATCTTTGGTAAAAATAACCCAAATCAGTGGATATTATTTGGTCTTTTTGAAAGTTATAGAGTCCAAAAGCTATGGTGTGAATATCTGAAAATTGATCACACCTGAAGTACTGACGGCCTATCTAATTTCTTGAGACTCTAACATTCCAGAAAAGTACAAATACCCCCCAAATGACCCCTTTTTGGAAAGAAGACATTCCAAGGTATTTAGAAAGATGCATGGTGAGTTTTTTGAAGTTGTCATCTTTTCCCACAATTCTTTGCAAAATCAAGGTTTTTTTTTTTTACTTTTTTTTTTTTCCACAAAATTGTCATATCAGCAGGTTATTTCTCACACACCGCTTATGCATACCACAAATTACACCCCAAAACACATTCTGCTATTACTCCCGAGTACGGCGATACCACATGTGTGAGACTTTTACACAGCGTGGCCACATACAGAGGCCCAACATGCAGGGGAGCACCTTCAGGCGTTCTGGAGCACCCAGGCCAATTCTGACATTTCTCTCCTACATGTAAAAATGATAATTTATTATTATTATACATTATATATGTTTTTTTAGCAAAGACCTTAGAGAATACAATGGCGGTTGTTGCAACTGTTTATCTCGCACGGTATTTGTGCAGCAATTTATTTAACGCGTTTTCTTTTAAAAAAACAAACTGTTTTGTGCTTTACAAAAACCAAAACAGTAAAGTTAGTCCAATGTTTTTGCATAATGTGAAAGATGAAGTTACGCCGAGTAAATAGAAAACCAACATGTCACCTTTCAAAACTGCACGCGCTTGTGGAATGGCGCCAAACTTTGCTACTCAAAAAACCCCATAGGCGACGCTTTAAAATTTTTTACTGGTTACATGTTTTGAGTTACAGAGGAGGTCTGAGGCCAAAATTATTACTCTCGCTCTACCGATTGCAGCGATACCTCAGATGTGTGGTTTGAACACCGTTTTCATATGTGGGCCGGACTTACGTATGCGTTCGCTTCTGCATGCGAGCACACAGGGACAGGGGCGCTTTAAAATTTTTTTTTTTTTTTATTGTTCATTTTACTTTATTTATTTTAGTTTGATGCTTTTTTCCAAAAAAAAAAAAAATAAATTTTGACCACTTTTATTCCTATTACAAGGAATGTAAACATCCTTGTAATAGGAATATGGCATGACAGGTCCTCTTTACAGTGAGATATGAGGTCAATAGGACCCCACATCTCACCTCTAGGCTGGGAAGCCTGAAATTAAAAAAAAAAAAAAAAAACGATCCTGGCTTCGATCGTAGCGGTAAGTGGGGGGACATCCCCTCTCGCCTCCCGTAAGAACGATCAAGCAGTGGAACAGCCGCTATGATCGTTGTTATGGTGTAGGGAATCGCCAGCTGAAAAAGCTGATATCTGAATGATGCCTGTAGCTGCAGGCATCATTCAGATATCCCCGCACAAAGTCAAGGACATTGTATGACGGCCGGCGGGCGGGAAGTGGTTAAAACGCATTTTTTTTTTTTTAACACAAAGTTGTCCATTTATACAATATTTCTACCACATAACATGTACATACCAAAAATGACACCCCAAAATAGATTCTCCTACTCCTCCTGAGTACGGCGATACCACATGTGTGAGACTTCCACAGCCTGGCCACATACAGAGGCCGAGTACAGCCGAGCATGGCAGGATATGGCTGGGTATGGCGGGGTATTGCGGAGTATGGCGGGGTATTGCAGAGTATGGCGGGGTATTGCAGAGTATGGCGGGGTATTGCAGAGTATGGCGGGGTATTGCAGAGTATGGCGGGGTATTGCAGAGTATGGCGGGGTATTGCAGAGTATGGCGGGGTATTGCAGAGTATGGCGGGGTATTGCAGAGTATGGCGGGGTATTGCAGAGTATGGCGGGGTATTGCAGAGTATGGCGGGGTATTGCAGAGTATGGCGGGGTATTGCAGAGTATGGCGGGGTATTGCAGAGTATGGCGGGGTATTGCAGAGTATGGCGGGGTATTGCAGAGTATGGCGGGGTATTGCAGAGTATGGCGGGGTATTGCAGAGTATGGCGGGGTATTGCAGAGTATGGCGGGGTATTGCAGAGTATGGCGGGGTATTGCAGAGTATGGCGGGGTATTGGGAAGTATGGCGGGGTATTGGGGAGTATGGCGGGGTATTGGGGAGTATGGCGGGGTATTGGGGAGTATGGCGGGGTATGGTGGGGTATGTCGGGGTATGTTGGGGTATGGCGGAGTATGGCGAGGTATGTCGGAGTATGGCGGGGTATGTCGGAGTATGGCGGGGTATGTCGGAGTATGGCGGGGTATGTCGGAGTATGGCGGGGTATGTCGGAGTATGGCGGGGTATGTCGGAGTATGGCGGGGTATGGCGGAGTATGGCGGGGTATGGCGGAGTATGGCGGGGTATGGCGGAGTATGGCGGGGTATGTCGGAGTATGGTGGGGTATGTCGGAGTATGGCGGGTATGTCGGAGTATGGCGGGTATGTCGGAGTATGGCGGGGTATTCCAGGGTAATGTGGGGCTTTGCAGAGTATTGTGGGGGTATTGCAGAGTAATGTGGGGCTTTGCAGAGTAATGTGGGGCTTTGCAGAGTAATGTGGGGCTTTGCAGAGTAATGTGGGGTATTCCAGGGTAATGCACAGCATTGCAGAGTAGTGGGGATGGCTGAGCATGGATGGAGGGATGGCTGAGCATGGATGGAGGGATGGCTGAGCATGGATGGAGGGATGGCTGAGCATGGATGGATGGATGGCTGGATGTCACTGTGCAGCGCTGTGGGCACTACACATCCAGCCCACAGCGCTGCAGCCATCCATCCATCCCCCTCTCCGCTCACAGTGTACCGATCGGTACACAGGAGGGGAGGAGAGGAACCGGCGTCATCAGATGACGCGGCCATTTACCGGGACCCGTGATGTGCCGGGTCCTCCGGACCCGGCGGTCACGGATGTGTTCGGGTGCGTGCCCCAGGGGGCGCGCGAGAGGGGAATTCTGGGAGGACGTCATAGTACGTCCTCCCAGAGTTATCCAACCGCCCTGCAGCCGTCATTCGGCTATGGGCCGGTTGGTAAGTGGTTAAAAGAAAAAAAAATGGGGATATTTATTATAGCAAAAAGTACAAAATAGTGTTTTTTTTTTCACAATTGTTGCTCTTTTTTGGTTTATAGAGCAAAAAATAAAAAACGTGGAGGCGATCAAATACCACCAAAAGAAAGCTCTATTTGTGGGAATAAAAGGACGTCAATTTTGTTTGGGTACAACGTTGCATGACTGCGTAATTGTCAGTTAAAGCGACGCAGTGCCGAATCGCAAAATGCTCTGGTCAGGAAGGGGGTAAAATCTTCCGGGGCTGAATGCAGCAAGACATGCTGGAGCTGCATGAGAGCAATGGAGAGGTTGTGTATAAGTTGAATAAATGAATCGCTGCAGGGAAGGGGGGTGGGGGGGGGGGATGCGTGCGTGGGTGGGAGAGCCATCAGTGATACCAGAGCCTCAAGGGAGTGAACCTGCATGCTCCCTCAGGGTGAACTGGCTTTGTATTAGTGAAGCACCTTAAAAGTGAGGTAAACCTATACTGTTATTATTACTATGTTAGTATTATTATTATCTTCATTTATTAGCAGGTGAATGCGGCCCTCCATGCATTCACATACATTGAATCCGGCCCTTAAGTGGAAAAAAGTTGCTGACCCCTGAACAACACAATGGCAATCTTATTAAAGGAACGTTTGTGAAACTAATTAAGGCTCTATTCATAATTGTCATGCAACTTTGATGTCCAAGTCGCACATTATGTTTTCCAATGGGTACTGTTCATATCTATTCATATCTATTCATATCTATTAACCACTTCAGCCCCGGAAGGATTTACCCCCTTCCTGACCAGAGCACTTTTTACAATTCGGCACTGCGTCGCTTTAACTGCTAATTGCGCGGTCATGCAATGCTCTACCCAAACGAAATTTGCGTCCTTTTCTTCCCACAAATAGAGCTTTCTTTTGATGATATTTGATCACCTCTGCCGTTTTTATTTTTTGCGCTATAAACGGAAAAAGACTGAAAATTTTGAAAAAAAATGATATTTTCTACTTTTTGTTATAAAAAAAATCCAATAAACTAAATTTTAGTCATACATTTAGGCCAAAATGTATTCGGCCACATGTCTTTGGTAAAAAAAATGTCAATAAGCGTATATTTATTGGTTTGCGCAAAAGTTATAGCGTCTACAAACTAGGGTACATTTTCTGGAATTTACACAGCTTTTAGTTTCTGACTGCCTATGTCATTTCTTGAGGTGCTAAAATGGCAGGGCAGTACAAAACCCCCCCAAATGACCCCATTTTGGAAAGTAGACACCCCAAGGAAATTGCTGAGAGGCATGTTGAGCCCATTGAATATTTATTTTTTTTGTCCCAAGTGATTGAATAATGACAAAAAAAAGAAAAAAAAAAAAATTACAAAAAGTTGTCACTAAATGATATATTGCTCACACAGGCCATGGGCATATGTGGAATTGCACCCCAAAATACATTCAGCTGCTTCTCCTGAGTACGGGGATACCACATGTGTGGCACTTTTTGGGAGCCTAGCCGCGTACGGGGCCCCGAAAACCCAGCACCACCTTCAGGATTTCTAAGGGCATACATTTTTGATTTTACTCCTCACTACCTATCACAGTTTTGAAGGCCATAAAATGCCAAGATAGCACAAACCCCCCCCAAATGACCCCATTTTGGAAAGTAGACACCCCAAGCTATTTGCTGAGAGGCATGGTGAGTATTTTGCAGCTCTCATTTGTTTTTGAAAATGAAGAAAGACCAGAAAAAAATTTTTTTTTTTTCTTTTTTCAATTTTCAAAACTTTGTGACAAAAAGTGAGGTCTGCAAAATACTCACTATACCTCTCAGCAAATAGCTTGGGGTGTCTACTTTCCAAAATGGGGTCATTTGGGGGGGGGGTTTGTGCCACCTGGGCATTCCATGGCCTCCGAAACTGTGATAGGTAGTGAGGAGTGAAATCAAAAATTTACGGCCTTAGAAAGCCTGAAGGCGGTGCTTGGTTTTCGGGGTCCCGTACGCGGCTAGGCTCCCAAAAAGTCCCACACATGTGGTATCCCCGTACTCAGGAGAAGCAACAGAATTTATTTTGGGGTGTAATTTCACATATTCCCATGGCATGTTTGAGCAATATAACATTTAGTGACAACTTTGTGCAAAAAAAAAAATTGTCTCTTTCCCGCAACTTGTGTCACAATATAAAATATTCCATGGACTCGACATGCCTCTCAGCAAATAGCTTGGGGTGTCTACTTTCCAAAATGGGGTCATTTGGGGGGGGTTTGAACTGTCCTGGCATTTTATGCACAACATTTAGAAGCTTATGTCACACATCACCCACTCTTCTAACCACTTGAAGACAAAGCCCTTTCTGACACTTTTTGATTACATGAAAAAATTATTTTTTTTTGCAAGAAAATTACTTTGAACCCCCAAACATTATATATTATTTTAAAGCAATTGCCCTACAGATTAAAATGGTGGGTGTTTCATTTTTTTTTTTTTTCACACAGTATTTGCGCAGCGATTTTCAAACGCATTTTTTGGGGAAAAAACACACTTTTTTAAATTTTAATGCACTAAAACACACTATATTGCCCAAATGTTTGATGAAATAAAAAAGATGATCTTAGGCTGAGTACATGGATACCAAACATGACATGCTTTAAAATTGCGCACAAACGTGCAGTGGCAACAAAATTACTACATTTTTAAAAGCCTTTAAAAGCCTTTACAGGTTACCACTTTAGATTTACAGAGGAGGTCTACTGCTAAAATTACTGCCCTCGATCTGACCTTCGTGGTGATACCTCACATGCATGGTGCAATTGCTGTTTACATTTGACGCCAGACCGCCGCTTGCGTTCGCCTTAGCGCGAGAGCAGGGGGCGACAGGGGTGCTTTTTTTTTCTTTATTTTTTTTCTTTATTTTTTTTTGCTTTTTTATCTTATTTTTAAACTGTTCCTTTCATTTTTTTTTTTTTTAAATCATTTTTATTGTTATCTCAGGGAATGTAAATATCCCCTATGATAGCAATAGATAGTGACAGGTACTCTTTTTTGAAAAAATTGGGGTCTATTAGACCCTAGATCTCTCCTCTGCCCTCAAAGCATCTGACCACACCAAGATCGGTGTGATAAAATGCTTCCCCAATTTCCCAATGGCGCTATTTACATCCGGCAAAATCTAAGTCATAAAATACTCGTAGCTTCCAGTTTCTTAGGCCATAGAGATGTTTGGAGCCACTCTGGTCTCTGATCAGCTCTATGGTCAGCTGGCTGAATCACCGGCTGCATTCTCAGGTTCCCTGTTGAGACAGGAGAGCCAGAGAAAAACACGGAAGACGGTGGGGGGGGGGGGGCATTCCCTCCCACTGCTTGTAAAAGCAGTCTAGAGGCTAATTAGCCGCTAGGATTGCTTTTACATGAAAGCCGACCGCTGGCTAAAAAGAATGATACCAAGATGATACCTAAACCTGCAGGCATCATTCTGGTATAACCACTCAAAGTCGTGAATGGCATACCTGAAGACAAAAAAATGGTTAACAATAAAGCACAGTAAACGGTAAATTATAAATAATTACATACCTGAAAAGCAAACATGATAAAACATAATAACAATAAAACATTGCAGAATAGAATACAGTAAAAAAGAGCAGAACAATAGAGAGAATAGAGAGAGAGAGAACAATAAAACGACAACTATTTTTTTTTATTTTTGTTTGTGTTTTGTTTTTTTTTACACTTTTTTTTGTAACTGTAACTTTTATAACTGTAACCGGTTCCAGGTTCGAGTCTCTCAAAATGCGATGGCATCTTGGGAGACCCTGTGAAAGTGTGCCTAGTCTGTGCAATGCTGTACGCTACGCTAATACTCAACTAGTGCATGGTAGCGTTCAAAACATTCACCAAGTGTTACTGCAGTGCTGGTTTGACTACGACCGGGGTGTACTACGCCGCTGGTGCTTGCCAGTTCACCAAAACGCTACAAAGAAAAGTGTCAGTGATCGATCGATACTGCACTTGGGTGGGCTGGACTGGGCTGGGCCGGGCGGAGGGGCAAAACGCAGGTGCTAGCAGGTATCTGGGCTGATCCCGCTAACACTGCGTTTTTGGGAACCCTAAACTGCTGGGGACGCTAGTATAGATCTGATCGGATCAGATATTGATGCGTTCAGATACTATACCACTAAGGGAGGTGTACGGTGCGTGTACGGTGCGTGCGTGGGTGTTCGCGGTACTGGCGCTAATCTGACGCTGCCTGGGGCGACGCATATCACCGCCGGGCGATCAGGGGGCTAAACCTTTATTCGGTAATAAACGGCGGGTGCCCTGACACTATAAAAAATAAACGAACTAACCAGCGTCACCCGTAACGGTTATACGGTGATCAGTGGTGAAAGGGTTAACTAGGGGGCCATCAAGGGGTTAAAACATTTATTAGATAGTATATGGGGGTCCCTGTCGCTATAAAACACTGACGGCGAACCTAAATATTTACGTCCCTAACTAGCGTCACCAGCGACACTAATACAGCGATCAGAAAAATGATCGCTTAGCGACACTGGCGACAGGGGGTGATCAAGGGGTTAAAACTTTATTAGGGGGGTAAGGGGGGTACCCTAGACGTACAGGGGGCTAAACCTTTATTCGGTAATAAACGGCGGGTGCCCTGACACTATAAAAAATAAACGAACTAACCAGCGTCACCCGTAACAGTTATACGGTGATCAGTGGTGAAAGGGTTAACTAGGGGGCAATCAAGGGGTTAAAACATTTATTAGATAGTATATGGGGGTCCCTGTCGCTATAAAACACTGACGGCGAACCTAAATATTTACGTCCCTAACTACCGTCACCAGCGACACTAATACAGCGATCAGAAAAATGATCGCTTAGCGACACTGGTGAGGGGGGGTGATCAAGGGGTTAAAACTTTATTAGGGGGGTAAGGGGGGTACCCTAGACCTACAGGGGGGTAATACTAACTGTCCCACCACTGCTAACTGTCACAAACTGACACTATGCAGTAATCAGGAAAAAAAAAAAAAAAAAAACCTGCTTGCTGTCAGTTTGTGACAGGGGGGGGGTGATTGGGGGGGGATCGGGGGGCGATCGGGGGGGGATCGGGGGTGTAATATATGCCTGGCATGTTCTACTGTGTTGTGTGTGAGTGTTGGTGCACTTACATGTCATCTCTCCTCGGCGCTGGAACGGAAACTGCCAGACCGAGGAGAGATGACATCACATCCTCTGCCTCTGTGTACTATACAGAGGCAGGGGATGTTTCTCATTGGCTGGGAGCGATCGCGAGGGGGGGGGGGCCATGATCGGATGGCCTCCCCCTCGTCTGTCATCGCTCCCAACCAAATGCCGACCGCAGCTGGCACCAGGGGGGGTCCGATCGGACCCCCCACCCGCGGGAAGGCAATCACGTTTCAGGTACGTGATTTTGCCTGCCCGTGCCGCTCTGCTCACGTATATAGGCGTGAGGCGGTCGGCAAGTGGTTAAAGTCATTCAAGCACTTTAATGCTAACCCTCACAAGTTGCATTACAGTCACAGCTGAATGTTTTACATGCAACAGTTTTGTCTGACTTTGGAGGCACACCCTGGTTGCCAAGTAGCTGGCACCCACCGGCGTCCTTAACAACCAGTAAACAACATGGTTGTTAAAGGAGCGGGCGGCCGCTGGCGTCCTTAACCAGTGAATAGCAGGCCGCCATGTGCTTAACAAAATTGGTGACTCATCAGCCAGCATCTAAAAAAAAAAAATAATAATAATAAATTGTGCGAGTCTGGTACAGATTTTATGCCATTTTTTTTTTTTTTTTAAGTGTTGCCATGGGGTTCTCCTCAAAATTCATACCAGACCCGAACGGGAACACATTTTTTTTTTTTTATATGCCGGTCTTCTTTTGTTTTATTCAGCTGTTAGCGGGGAATCCCACTGACAGATGAGTCATCGGTTGTTAAGGACAGAGCAGCTGCCTGCTCCTTAACAACCCGCTATTCACTGGTTGCTAAGGATGCTGGCAGCTGCCTGCTCTTTAACCATAAGTCACATCCAAGTTGCACCTATCCAAAGTCACATCAAAGCCACAGAAGTCTCAAAAGTGGAATGTAAAGTTACACGATTTTGAAGTCGCACAAAAATTAATGTAGCATAAAAGGTAATTACACAGGAAAGTTTGTGAAATGTATTGATACACCATGTATACAATCATATATGTCTTATAGATCACATGTATAAGAACATTTATATTCATTGACCTCCAGTGTTAAAATCACAACGTGTGCGATCCACATATTAATGAGGAAAAATTAGAATACCTGAGAAAGTGCCGCAAGGTTGAGGATACAGAGGGGTCTTGTAAACAGTTTGCATCAAACTCTTCTTTCTCTCTGGTTTTCCACAGATTCAGTAAACTGGCAACACACAACAGGTACACTGCTGAATCCACCCAAGTTATTAGGGACACAAAACGCACATATTAAAGAGAAACTGAAGTCTGCTCACATAATTTGTAATAAAAACATCTTTGCCATTCTGAAGCTTCCCTCCAACCACTTTGCATATTATTTTATAGAAAATGTCCATAATAGCATACATAAACTATAGGAGTAAACATACACTATAAAACAGCGCTAATGTTGAGCAAAACTATATAAGAAATCATGCGGCCAACTACGCATAAAAAACATCAGACAGAGAAGTAGAGAGTCCGTGAAGTGGTCAGAGGAATGTCCATAAGTGACAATACAGCCGTATCCCAGTGTGCGCCTTCCACCGGTCAATGAAATTTCACCCTGTGTTGACACTCTCCCCCTAGGGGGTCAGACTCACCAGATCTGCAAATCATAAAAGCCTCCAAGAGCAAAAAGATCTCCTCAACACCTCTCTCTCAATACCACTCCGGGGGGTTTTCAGGGGGGGTCACAACTCCACACAGATGAGTAGAAAGAAAAAAAAAGTGTGCACATAGCGTAATTCTGTTTATTGAAGTCAAAACCCACAATCTTCAAAAAAACCCTTCAATCTATATACGTACATATAAAACAGTCAATCAAGAAAAATAGAAAAGGCTGCGTGTCACCATTCAAAGATCAGCCGGCTCGGTGCCCAGGGGAACAGATCACTTCCTGGTTGTAGATCGGGCTGTGGTGGAACGCAAACCTCACTTCCGGCGTCGTGTAGGCCACGCCCTGACACGTTTCGACGCCGATGAAGTCCCGCCCATAGGACGTAACGCGTACGGGGGTAAGGAGCGTGTGACGTCACCCGCGGTCATCCGACAGATACGATCACAAGCCTGCTGGCCGGCACTCGGATCGGAGTGCCGGTTTTATGTGAGTGTCACTGATGTGTTTTTTTATTCATTTAATAAAACTGTTATACGGAGAACACTATGGTCTGTCGCTTTCTATCTTACTTTATATATACCATCTGGCTATACTGAGCGTTGTGAGCTGAAGGAAGTGAAGGAGTAACCTAAGACTGATTCATTCAATCCTTAAAAGCGGTGTGACCTGTTTCAGGTCGAATATCTGAGGTGAGGGGCCATCTAAGAGTGGTGGAGGGAAAAAGTCACCATCCAGATACTTATTGTCACCGGTGGTTCCTGCTCTTTCATATTGCTACTACATTACCATTTATTATTAGTTGTTTATGAACTTTTATTTGCGCAGCACTTTTTATTTATACACATGTTTTTGAGGTATTTTTTGAGTTGACCTTAGTGCCTGCTTGCATTTATACTATCAAATCAATCAGCGCTGAATTTATTACATTTTCTTTTTGACTTCAATAAACAGAATTACGCTATGTGCACACTTTTTTTTCTTTCTACTCATCTGTGTGGAGTTGTGACCCCCCCTGAAAACCCCCCGGAGTGGTATTGAGAGAGAGGTGTTGAGGAGATCTTTTTGCTCTTGGAGGCTTTTATGATTTGCAGATCTGGTGAGTCTGACCCCCTAGGGGGAGAGTGTCAACACAGGGTGAAATTTCATTGACCGGTGGAAGGCGCACACTGGGATACGGCTGTATTGTCACTTATGGACATTCCTCTGACCACTTCACGGACTCTCTACTTCTCTGTCTGATGTTTTTTATGCGTAGTTGGCCGCATGATTTCTTATATAGTTTTGCTCAACATTAGCGCTGTTTTATAGTGTATGTTTACTCCTATAGTTTATGTATGCTATTATGGACATTTTCATGTTATATTTTTAAAACGGCTGCTGTTCTTTTAAGCACTCAGTTTAGATACTGTAAGTCTTTATATTCTTTATATTTTCCAGTTTGTAGTTCTATCTCTGTGTAAAACATTAGCTTATCCATTTGGCGCTGAGTGGTGTGCTGCAGGCCTGAGCAAACCTATCCTTATATATTATTTTATAGATACTGTGATTCTGTACTTGCCAAATATGCTGCAGAAATCTCCCTCCACAAAGTCTGGCTGCATCCATTTTAACTGTGGGCAGCTAAAGCTGCTGCCTGTTCACTTCCTGGATTTACACAGACACACGCAACCAGCTCTGCAGCTCTCATTGGCCCTCTTATGGCTCACCCCCTTCCGTTCCTGGCACACTCTCATGAGAGTGAGAGCCGTGCATGATGTCATAAGCCTAGACTAACAACCAGACAAGAAACAGGAAGTGGGCTGTTTAAGTTATTTACTTTCAGAAAAAAAATGTTTTACTATCCAAAGTTAAAACAACAAGGGCAGAAGATTTAATAGATGTAAAGATGAAAAAACTACTGAAAGTCCGCTTTAATGCTATATTTGATGCTGATATTGCGTACACCAGGTGGGTCAAACTCCATTTCATAGCAGGCCGCATCAGCATTATGGTTGCCCTCAAAGGGCCAGTTGTATCTGTAAGACCATATAAATGTATCTACTCTTTATCATATTAAATAATTGCCTCTGCATTTGATTATTACTGGTTTTAGTAATAACTAATACTTAAAGTGAATGATAATAACTAATACTCACATATACCCAAGTGAAGTGAAAAGCCTCAGATGATACACAGTTATGAAACAAATCTCCCTATATACCGTATTTTTTGCACCATAAGACAAACTCCCCCCCCCAAAAAAATGGGGGAAAATGTCCCTGCGTCTTATGGAGCGAATACTGACCAGGCACCACACCCCCCCCCTTCCCCCGCCGCACAGAATATGGGTGCTCGGCTTCTCTGTGGAGTAGAGAGGACAGGATGTGAGGCGGATCCTTGCAGGGGCATACCAAGTAGGAGCGGGGGGAGGCGGTCTGCCCCGGGTGCCAAAACATCGGGGGGGGGGGGGGTGGTGTCCGTGGCGTTGCTATGGTGGTGTGCTCCGCACCCAGATGTGACACCATCCCTCGGCGGCAAGAGCCCTGGCTGTTTTTTTTTTTTTCAGCTGCAACACCCCAGGCGCCGTGGTCTGCTCCAGTCTTACATCCTTCTCCTTCCACCTTTCTCCTTCCTAGCTGCTGCCCGGGTGTATCTGAGGCTGAGAGCCAGAGGGGGTTGTGGATTGTAATGGGAGTGTCCTCCACTGCCTGAGGTGAGCTGGTGATAAGGGGGTGGGAGGTGTGGGCTGGCATGCTATCCACTGCCCAGTCACCTGAGCTGTTGTGATAGAAGAGGTTGAAGGGGTATTTGTGTCTGCCCTGTCACCCTGAACTGATCTGGGAAGGGGGTAGGGAGGTTGCTGTGCCCACCACCACCACCCAGGTATAGTGTAGCTGAGCTGATTTGATAGGGGGGTGGTATTACTGTGTCTCCACCACCCACCTATAGTAGTAGTATAAAATTAAATATTTTAGGACACCATTTGGTTCAGAATATTTTTTTCTTGTTTTCCTCCTCTAAAACCTAGGTGCGTCTTATGGTCAGGTGCGTTTTATGGTGTGAAAAATACAGTAAGTTTTACATGTACAGTGCCTTGAAAAAGTATTCACACCCCCTTGACATTTTCCACATTTTGTCATGTTACAACCAAAAATGTAAATGTATTTTATTGGGATTTTATGTGATAGACCAACACAAAGTGTCACAAAATTGTGCAGTGGAAGGAAAATGGTTTTAATTTAAAAAAAAAAAAAAAAAATATGTGAAAAGTGTGGCATGCATTTGTATTCAGCCCCCCAAGTCAATACTTTGTAGAACCACCTTTTGCTGCAATTGCAGCTGCAAGTCTTTTTGGGGATGTCTCTACCAGCTTTGTACATCTAGAGAGTGTGACATTTTTGCCCATTCTTCTTTGCAAAATAGCCCAAGCTCTGTCAGATTGGATGGAGCGTCTGTGAACAGCAATTTTCAAGTCTTGCCACAGATTTTCAATTGGATTTAGGTCTGGACTTTGACTGGGCCATTCTAACACATGAATATGCTTTGAACTAAACCATTCCATTGTAGCTCTGGCTGTATGTTTAGGGTCGTTGTCTTGCTGGAAGGTGAACCTTCGCCCCAGTCTCAAGTCTTTTGCAGACTCTAAAAGGTTTTCTAGTAAGACTTCCCTGTATTTGGCTCCATCCATCTTCCCATTAACTCTGACCAGCTTCCCTATCCCTGCTGAAGAAAACCATCCCTACAACATGATGCTGCCACCACCATGTTTCACGGTGTGGATGGTGTGTTCAGGTTGAAGTGCAGTGTTAGTTTTCCGTCACACATAGCGCTTTGCTTTTAGGCCAAAAAGTTCAATTTTGGTCTCATCTGACCAGAGCACCTTCTTTTACGTTTGCTGCATCCCCCACATGGCTTCTTCTAAACTGCAAAAGTGACTTCTTATGGTTCTCTTTCAACAATGGCTTTCTTCTTGCCACTCTTCAATAAAGACCAGATTTGTGGAGTGCACGACTAATAGTTGTCCTGTAGAAAGATTCTCCCACCTGAGCTGTGGATCTTTGCAGCTCCTCCAAAGTTACCATGGGCCTCTTGGCTGCTTCTCTGATTAATGCTCTCCTTGCCCAGCCTGTCAGTTTAGGTGGACGGCCATGTCTTGGTAGGTTTGCAGTTGTGCCATACTCTTTCCATTTCCGGATGATGGATTGAACAGTGCTCTGTGAGATGTTCAAAGCTTGGGATATTTTATATAACCTAACCCGGCTTTAAACTTCTCCAAAATGTTAACCCTGACCTGTCTGGCGTGTTCCTTGGCCTTCATGATGCGGTTTATTCACTAAGGTTCTCTAACAAACCTCTGAAGGCTTCACAGAACAGCTGCATTTCTACCAAGATTAAAATATACACAGGTGGATTCTATTTACTAATCAGGTGACTTCTGAAGGCAACTGGTTCCACTAGATTTTAGTTAGGGGTATCAGAATAAAGGGGGCCCAATACAAATCCACGCCGTACTTTTCACATATTTGTAAAAAAAAATTTGAAAACTATTTTTCATTTTCCTTCCACGTAAAGCGTAACTCCACTTTTGTTGAGAAAAAAAAACCATTTCCCTCTGGGTGATCTATGTACATTGCGAGTATTATAACAACCTTTGTTGCAGATTCCTACCTTTTGTTATTCTGAAGAAATCCAAGTGTGTTTCTCTGTGCCTCTGTACTAAGTGGCTCTAATGGGAGTGGTTTCATAAATGATTGTCAGGTGTGCAGCTGCTGGGCACCAATGAGGAAAACTGCTGGGCCTGCATCCCTTTAGATGTGCTCCCATTTAAAGTATCTCACCAAAAATGAACAATTTTTGTTGCAGGGGTTGCCTGAAATCTGACTTGTATCTTAGGCAGATTTCTGGGAAAAAATGGTGAGCCAATCACACAAGCAGGAAATTATTTTTCTGGGGAGTGGTCAGTACACACTGTGTACAGAACAACTCCAGGTAGCCATATTGCAATGCAATCTCAGAAAATTACAGCGGCTGCAGATTGAAAAGGAAAGGTAATTCTTAATAACATTCAATTACAATATTGATCAGTGTTGCAATTACCGTATTTTCCTCACCATAAGGCGCACCGAATTATAAGGTGCAGTCTCAATTACGGGGACTATTTCTGTACTTGGCCCATACATAAGGCGCACTGCATTATAAGGCGCATGCTAAAACATACGGTCTACAAAAAAAAGGTAACTGAAGCAAAACAGTGAGTTTACTTATTCTACTATTTCCTATTGATCAGCGGTATCACCAAAAGTAGATCGCCCAGCTCACAGGTAGGAGAAACACCGGCCACACTGCGCTGGAGATACAGTTCATGTGAACAAATGACTTCCCGGTCCGTACGGGGATAGTCAGTAGTCTCACTGAGATCGGGGCGCTCCGCTCACACAGCAATACACACACCAGCCGTGTAGCACTGAAGTAGGAACCCACATGATGTCTCAGGCGGAGACTCAGAGCGCATCAACAGTGTGCTAGTGCCCAAGTGTAAAAGGGGTTTGATGGATCTGTTTAGATTGTAGATCTCCTTAAAAGTGGAGTGGTTGGTTTATCGCTGCCAGCGTACGTCCCTGTGTCAGAGTGGGAAATGATTTTGGAACTCAGTGCACACATAAGGCGCAATGGATTATTAGGCGCCCGGCCGATTTGGAGGAAAATATAAGGCTCTTAGGTGCCCCTTATAGTGCGAAAAATACGGTATATGTGCTATATTATGTTTTCTTTATTTGCTATTTTTTCCCCATGAAAGTGGAGTTACCCTTTAACAATTATGTGCCACTTTGGGTTGGTCTATCACATAAAATCCCAACAAAATACATTAATGTATTTGGTTGTAACATGACAAAATGTGAAAAATTTCAAGGGGTATGAATACTTTTTCAAGGCACTGTATATTTGCTGTTTTCAGCTGTAAATATCCTTTAGAAAGTGCTCTTCCTGTTAGAAGAGTTTCTATTCCAAGTTAACACTGCAGAGAAGCCTGGGCATACAGCCAAGCCACCTGATTGGAGGAAAGGCACACAACCCCTCTCCTCTTCCACAAAGGAAGAAAGGAATGTGCAGATCTCTGTTCTTAACTGGCAAGCTGACTGCTAATCTATTTATAGCAACCTCCCCAACACACACTTCTATCTCCTGTCTCAGAGAACGTGTGAGAAGTTATCAGGCTGATAACAGAGCTACAGAGCAAGAGACAGCTACAGGACAGTCGGGGGTGATCGGTGCAGCGGTGGGGGGAGTTACAATCACCAATCTCCCTGTGTGGCTTTTAATAAAGCAGCTGAAAGCTGCGGGAGGGAGAGGGGGAGAGGAGGAGAAGTGGCTGTCAGCTGCTTTATTGAAAGCCACACAAGGAGATCAGTGCCTGTAACTCCCCCACCACCACAACGATCATCTTTAAGGCTGCCCAGGTATCAGATTAGGCACCGGTACAAGTACTCGTACAAATGCTCGGTATCTGCACCGATACTAGTATCGGTGCAACCCTAGTTAACAGTTTTATCAAAATTATTCTTAGGTCTCCTAAACAACAATAACCTCTTTGTTGCTGTAGGTGACTTACAAACCCCAGATCACTGTTAATATTCAAAATTGATCAGCGCTGTAGATGTACTGTGACCTAATAAATTTGTTTATATCACTGTGTATTGTGCACTATTTTTGTCCAAAACACCACCCCCCTTAACCACTTCAGCCCCGGAAGGTTTTACCTCCTTAATGACCAGGCCATTTTTTGCGATACAGAACTTTAAAGTGGTTTTTAACCCACCTTTTCAAATCCTCCCATCCCCCCTGTACCAGAATAATAAGTGTCCCTGTGCCTGTGTATTGTACCTATATAAGCTCGGCTCCCAGCGCTCAGCTGACTTTTCAGCTCTCTTCTCTTTTGCCTCACAGTTCCAGTGGAGCGGGGCTGAGCCCTTCCACTGACATCAGCCGGGGAGGAGGGGAAGAGAGGAGAGAGTTGACAGCTGAGCCCCAGGAGCCACGGTCATATAGATACAGATTGGCAGATTTAATCCATTACACAGGGACACTTATAGTACAGAGAGGATGGGAGGATTTAGCTGCAGATATGAGAGCAGTAGGTGCGGGGGGCGGGCACTGGTACGAGCAGACAGGGAGGGGAGGGGGGATAAGGACAGAAAAAATAAAATCCCAATAAGCGTATATTGATTGGTTTGCGTAAAAGTTATTGCGTCTACAAAATGGGGGATATATTTATGGCATTTTTATCTTTTAAACTTGTAATGAGGGTGATCAGCAATTTTTAGCGGGACTGCGACATTACGGCGGACAGATCGGACACCTAGCTGACACTTTTTTGGAAACTAGTGACATTACAGTGATCAGTGCTAAAAATAGGCACGGACATTGTACTGTCACTGGCAGAGAAGGGGTTAACATCAGGGGTAATCAAAGAGTTAACTGTGTTCCCTCAGTGTGTTTCTGTGTGTGTGTGTGTGTGTTTCTGTGTGTGTGTGGGGGGTGGGCTCAATGCATGGACACTCTGATCCGTGTTCCTGATTAGCAGGAACACTAGATTAGAATGTCCATGCCTGACAGCACAGTGGTCTGCTTGTTTACATCCGGCAGCGCACGCTTGACCCCCCAAATGGCTATTGACAAAATCACATACAGGTACACGATTTTGCCTAATAGAGCCGCCTTGCCGCAGTATAGGTACAGCAGGTGGTCGGGAAGTGGTTAAGCTAAAGACTCACCGGAGGTAATATGACCCCCTATCTAATTTGGGTCAAATTGTGCTCAATTGCATGGATCGTCAGATTTCACCGCTCCACCAACCCAGCACTTCACATCCTGTGTTGTCATTTCCTGTGTTTGGAGCGCATGCTGAACTTGGAAGTCAGGCAGCAGCAGGCAATTAATGTCTATCAGTTGCTGGAAACATGCTGGTTTTTAGGCACTTTTTCATGAGAGTTTACATCTGAAAGTAGGGAAACTTTTTACTATTAATAAAAAGTGTGGTATGCAATGATGTTTTGTTTGTGGCTTCCCTATGTGATGTACTGAGCTGTTAGGAGGCACCTGGAGTGAAGTGCTGGGTTGGTGGAGCGGTGGAATATGACAAAAAGCTCATGAT
Source organism: Lithobates clamitans (assembly GCA_037952925.1). Classification (NCBI taxonomy): domain Eukaryota; kingdom Metazoa; phylum Chordata; class Amphibia; order Anura; family Ranidae; genus Lithobates; species Lithobates clamitans. The sequence goes on along the minus strand of JBBGZY010000382.1, from coordinate 106,852 downwards.
CCATGCACTTGAGCACTATTTGACCGGAATTAGATAGAGGGTCCTGTTACCTCCAGTAAGTCTTTACCTTAAGGGGGAAGTGTGGCACATTACATGTTCGGAACACTTCTGTTTAAACAAGCAAGCACATGCACAGTGAGGAGTTAACTACCGTGTTGGGACTATATTCTCTGTTCAATGTATATGGACTCAATACTCGTATGATGTAATAATGTTATGTACAAAAATAATGCACATTACACACTGGTACAAACAAATGCATTAGGTTGCAGCACATCTATACTGCTAATCAATTTTGATTATTAACACTGGAGCAGCATAGCTGTGGGACACAGTTCATTTTTTTTTCATTTGGGCACATCCGTAGCACAGAGAAGTTCTGTTTTTTTTAGATAAACTCCAGACCACATCAAATACTTTTTAGGTATATTGCATTTTTATACTAGAAAGACGATAATCCTCACCAGCACAACAAAAAACAACAAGATTGCCCATGGGACTTTTAAAGAGCACACCTCAAATCGTAAAATGTATAAATGATTTATTTAATACACATTTAAAAACAACATGTAGTACAGAAAAAGGAAAACATATTAGATATCAACATATTGATACATTTTGCATTCATATAATAGACCTTTCCATAAGACCTGGATATGTTATACAGAGGACTGTCAGTAGTCTGGGATGGCTGTGCTTGGTCTTGACGCATTTTGTGAGAGGAGTCTCGCTTCTTCGGGAGAAGCACAGGTAGATGCCTGGAGATCAAGAGTACAAGTAAATGAGAAAAAAAAAAAAAAGGAAAAGTGTTGAGCATATGCATATAAGTTTAATATGTTCCACTTACGATTAATGGAGGACTCCTGGCCGACTAGCTGGTATAGATGACTATTTGAGAAGTAGTCAAAGGATCAATATATATAGGTGGGTATGCTATCCTGAGTTTACAAAAGAAACTTCAAAATGGAATGTCCTTAAAAGTAGATGGATAAATGCATAAAATGCCAACCATGCCAACAAGCTTCCCCCCGGGAGCTGTGAGAGGACGGGAGATGAAAACCATCGATAATGAAATACATGATTGATCTGTGCAACACCCCAACATCAGCAATCAACCATTATTCAAAGAAAAAGACATTGAACTCACCCAGGGACAAGTTCAACATGAACATTATTGGCAAAAAAGATCAAAAATTATTTTTGGACAAACAAGCCTTCTGTCAAGGCACGGCCTATCGTTGACAATCTGTGCCACCTAGAAGGTACCCTCGTAGGGATCAACCGAGAGGGGATATGTCAGACAGTGACGCTGCCTCAGATGTGGCGTCTGTCAAAAATGCAGAGACTTCATATAGAAGACAGGGATATAAACATCCCAATATGGAGGAGAATGTAGGTAGGAAGGATGAATCAAAAAGACGCTCTGGCCCAAATATAGATCAAGGAGCTGGTGGACAGTCATCCAGCACTAATCTTAGAGGAAACAGACTATCCAATAGAACAGCAACGAAGAACACCTCCAGTTCTAGCTCCCCTAGTTTCAAAGTGACAGCAGTAATAGACCCCCACAATGTTTTAATCAGCAAAGGACAATGTCGACCCCAATCCAATAAAAGCAATAGGGGTATGTCACGGAACGCCCCACACTCCGCTTGAGTGCTTCCGTCATATACTGCTTCCTAAGTTCTGGAACACGAGTCCAATGGATCTGGCTATAGGAACCCCAAGAACTAGACAACACCAGTCTTGGAGTACATCAGAACTACCTTTATTTTGAGATCTCACAGACCTTTATACAGCAGGGATGACTCAAAGCTAACCTAATTAACATGACCTAATTTACTACAAAATGTACCCAGAATCAGTCTTATCAGCAGGGGGCTGCTGGAGGAATCCCCCCTCCCTCTTCAGGGACACAAATATACAGTAAGGAGTCCCCATACAATATATACATGACTGAGTCCGATTAATACAGTTCAGACTGGATTTCTCATTCACCTCAAATGCTAGGGCCCATAATCGGTGGGCAACAGGCTTGCACACAGTCCTCTCCAACAGCCTCCGCTCTGGCCATGCCCGTGACAGGGTATTGGACCAGTACACGTACAGGTCCAGTGCGAATTAGATACCATCATAGAGATCAAAGACAACACGGAGATGGAAATTATTAATCTTTTGTCGCATAACCTTACACCTTTGTATGGACAACTTCTATCCAAAGGTTTAACCACTTAAGGACCGAGCCTCTTTCTGAGATTTGTTGTTTACAAGTTAAAAACAATTTTTTTTGCTAGAAAATTACTTAGCATCCCCAAACTTTATACACTTTTTTTCTAACACCCTAGAGAATAAAATGGCGGTCATTGCAATACTTTCTGTCACACTTTATTTGCGCAGCAGTCTTACAAGCGAACTTTTTCTTGGAAAAATACACTTTTTTGAATGAAAAAATAAGACAGTAAAGTTAGCCAATTTTTTTTTTATATTGTGAAAGATAATGTTATGCCGAGTAAATTGATACCCAAAATGTCACGCTTCAAAATTGCGCCCGCTCGTGTAATGGCGACAAACTTTTACCCTTAAAAATCTCCATAGGCAACATTTAAAAAATTCTACAGGTTGCATGTTTTGAGTTACAGAGGAGGTCTAGGGTTAGAATTAAGAGAAAAATTGAAAAAAGTGCTAAATATCACAGAAAGAAAGCTAAACTGGCCCACATCCCTAGAATACAAAATTGAAAAACACGTTTCCTCTATATGGGACTTTTAGATAGGGCAAGTAGCTAATGAGATATGGAACGAGTATTAAAAAGTATAAATCTTTTAATAATATGATTTAAAAGAATAAGCACATACATAAACAAAATGTGAAAATTAACCTGAAAAAAATCTCTGGAGGCTAGTATACATACAGTACAGTTTGATTGTACAAACAGTAACCACACTATATCTGTTGAACTACAAGTGGACACAACAGAAGTACCCGACGTGTTTCAAGATTTGCAATGGTTGTATTCTCTTCATCAGGGGTATATGCGACTACAGCAGGACGTAAAAACGTCAACAATTAAAAAATATGTATAGATAATTTATACAGTGGAAATACAAATGCATAATAAACATTCATATCATCACATCTTATCTTTTTCAGTAATATCATTTTTAAGCAAACTGACCATACAAACTTTATGGCTGTTTGAGATATCTTGCATCCAGATTTGTTAAAATATGCTGTGGCTGTTAGCCCATTCAGGCCCTCAGTTCGGTGGGGTGAAACAACACAGCATTCAAATTGCAGCAGGTCCCAAGAAGGGGGGGGGGAATTGGTCCCTCACAAAGGACACCCCGGCATGACCCTCTGAGAGAATACCCTCTATGTGTCCCCAAGCGACAGGAGTCGCTAAAAACAGAGAGAGAAAAGATCATGGTTATTCAACTAATATATAAATTGGACTACTGAAAACAGCAAACCTCAAGAAATTGTTTAGATCATAAATAGATCATATCTAGAGGCCAGTTTACATGTATACCAAAGGTATTCACTTCTATAATAATGGGGAAACAGAAAAAGGGCAGAAAGAAGGAGGATATGTGGCATGTATATGCCACCATATATATATATATATATATATATATATATATATATATATATATATATATATATATATATATATATATATATATATTATAGCATATGTATGCAGCTATAACAATATATATGTATATACATCAGGGCTTGTGACATCAGAAATAAAGGAAAAGTTTATGTGTACCTGACCAGGAGGGAGCCGCGGTATGGTGGGAGGGAGAGATGAAAAGGAGGACCTACCAATACCGTCCAAACCACAGTACACCAGGGGGCTTGAAAAAGCCAGCAGGTGGCCAGACAAACAGCCTGCAATCTAAAGCAAAACAAGAGACGATCCAAACCAAGATATATTAGGGTGAAGCTGGAAAACTTGGTGAACAACAGAGAAAGAGGTGCCTAAGTATAACACATAGACAAGACATTCTGCGGTCCACATTGGATCATAGCAACGAGTTATTTACTTAGTTTGGTATACATGTAAGCTGGCCTCTAGATATGATCTACACAATTTCTTGAGGTTTGCTGTTTTTCAGTAGTCCAATTTATATATTAGTTGAATAATCATTATCTTTTCTCTTTCTTTTTTAAGCGTCTACTGTCGTTTGGGGACACAGAGGGTCATGCCGGGGTGTCCTTTGTGAGGGACCAATTCCCCCCCTTCTTGGGACCTGCCGCAATTTAAATGGTGTGTTGTCTCTCCCCACCGAACTGAGAGCCGAATGGGCTAACAGCCACAGCATATTTTAACAAATCTGGGTGCAAGATATCTCAAACAGCCATAAAGTTTGTACGGTCAGTTTGCTTAAAAATTATATTACTGAGTAAGATAAGATGTGATGATATGCATGTTTATTATGAATTTGTATTTCCAATGTATACTTATCTATACATAGTTTTTAATTGCAGACGTTTTTATGTCCTGCTGTAATCAAATATACCCCTGATGAAGAGAATACAACCATTGCAAATCTTGAAACTCGTCGGGTACCTCTGTTGTATCCACTTGTAGTTCAACAGATATATTGTGGTTACTGTTTGTACTGTATGTATACTAGCCTCCAGAGATTTTTTGGGGATTAATTTTGTATATGTATGTGCTTATTCTTTTAAATCATATTATTAAAAGATTTTATACTTTTTAATACTCGTTCCATATCTCATTAGCTAATTGTCCTATCTAAAAGTCCCATATAGAGGAAACCTGTTTTTCAATTAAAAATTATTGCTCTCGCTCTACCGATCGCTGCGATACCTCACATGTGTGGTTTGAACACCGTTTTCATATGCGGGCACTACTCTTGTATGCATTCGCTTCTGCACGTGAGCTCATCGGGGCGGGAAGCATTTAAAAAAAAAAAAAAATTTACTTATTTTATATTTTATTTTTACATTTATTCCTATTAAAAAAAATATCCAAAAAACAAAAAGGCCCTTTAAAGAGCTATGGGCGGAAGTGATGTTTTGATGTTGCTTCCGCCCTGCAATGATATGGAGAAGGGTGGGGGCCATCTTCCCCTCACTTATCTACATGTCTGGCTAGGGAACTGATCCGATCATCTCCGCCGCTGCCGACGGCTCCGATAAGCAGCGGAGGGCAACGGAACATGGCGGGAGGCCGATAAAAGTGATCTTGCGGCGCCCACTTTTATCTTGAAGCGGACCGCCCCCTGAAGAAGAGGATACGGGGGTTATGGCAGCTACCTGCTGCCATAACAACGATACTCCTCTTAAAAGTACCGACGTCTAACGCCGTTGGGCGGTCCGGAAGTGGTTAAGTTTCTGTCCTCACACTGACATAGATCACTTTGAAGCGATCAAAGATACCAACCTATTTGTAAGCAATGTCCTCCTGAAAGTTATGTATTCCAGATGCAATACTACTCCCGACACAGTTTCAATAATTGATAAGTATAGCAAAAAAGATTTTGGTATGCTAAACATACTCAATGAATTATTGGCTGAAAGTGGTCCACTCAACCTTATCGACACCATTGATCTCGAGGAGATATTGGATGCTGTCGATAGGGAAACCTTTAATCCAAAAACTAAATTTGAAAAGAAGATCCCAAATGTTCCCCTCTACTCAAAATTACCCAAATCTAACTATTTTTCTTAAACAAGTGATATCGGAAATTGAAAAAATTTAAATTTCGGAGCGAACAGAATCTAACCTATCAAATGGCCAACAGAAAGCACAATAATAACAACAATAATTTGGTTATAAAACCCTCCGATAAAGGGAAAAACATTGTGGTGATGGATATAGAACACTACAAAATCAAGTGTATGAAATTATTGTAAAAAAAAAGTGATATAGACCCATAAGTGTGGATAAGATTCCGGAAATAGATTACAATTTCTACCAACTAATGGACACTGCATATCACCAAGGTATTTCTCAACAGATTTGGGAATATGTTTGTACCCCCTTTCCAGGGGAGGCATGTTTCTATGCCTTACCCAAGAATGTCAAGGACCCCCGGTCGTCCTATTGTATCTGGAAATGGATGCATAACCCAAATTGCAAGTCATTATATAGACTCTATATTATGTCCTTTTGTACTGACTATCCCTTCCTATCTACGTGATACTCTGCATTTCATGCAAATACTTAATGACATGCAAATCCCAGCCTCGACATTGTTGGTTACCATTGATGTCGAGGCACTGTACTGTAGCATCCCACACAAACAAGGGATCGAGGTGGTCAATTCCTTCCTTACCCAGAAGGATTGGCGAGAGGGCCAATTTCATCATTTTGTAACAAATGTATTGCTTTTCAATTTGTCCAACAATGCCTTCTGTTTTGCAGGCTCCCACTACCTCCAGGTGCAGGGCGTCACTATGGGCACATTTCGTGCCCAGGCATACGCCAACCTGTACCTGGGGGGGTGGGAGAGATACATTTTCTCAGACGATGGTCTTGCGATGTACCTGATCCAGTCATCTCTAGGTTTGTCCCTCCACAACCGTCGGTATTATACCGACGGGCCTCATCCCTCAAGAAAAATTTAGTGCACAGTCATTTCGCTGGCACAAGTTCCAAAACACATTCCCTCAAGGGGACTTTCCAATGTGGGGGATGCCCATATTGCAAGTCTATCAACACGGGTCAAAATTTGATCCTACCAAATGGGAAAAGATTTTTCCCAAACAAATGTGCTAATTGTCAAACTACAGGAATTGTATTACCAGCGAATGTGGTGCGTTCTACGTGGAGAAGACCTTTAAGGAATTTTGGAAACAAATTTACGACCACATATATGCCATCAAAATAGGTGATCGAAAACATAAATTCCCCTGTGACGGGATTTTAAGGGCACTACCATGCAAGTCAATACAATGTAGATAAAAAATATACTTTTATTACATAATCAGAAAACAAAATATATACAAATCAAAACAGAAAAATGTATGTACACTTGAAACGAAATACATGTAAGTGTGGATACAAATGTAGGTATGATGGAAAGAGAACCGTACATTGAGGTTGATAAATCTCACTGAACCAACGCGTGGCTAGGGACCTCCAACCTCCTTTAGGTTGGAGTGGGACGCTGAGTCTGTGCTTGCGGTTCTGGCTATTTAACCTGTGGGTTACTAGCCCAGACTCCCAGCCTCTCTCTTACCCTATCAGTTGAAGGTCACACCTTCGAATTTTGCTAACAGGTCCCTAGCCGCCTGGACCCCAGCCTGCACACGGACGCGGCACCCGGTCTTAGGGTGCGGCGACCCCCAGCGCCATTGGGGGTACTTTTTCCTCCTTGGTATATTTACCTTCCGCAATACAATCTAGGAAGAGATACCTTCTAGCCAATCTTCAGGTGTACATTGCCGGGGAGACATCCGTGAAATCGTTTTTATGCCATGGATACTTATGTAGTATTTGTATATTGGAAATGCCAATTCTCATGAACCCTGACAAAGGATTTTCTGAAACGCGTTGGTTCAGTGAGATTAATCAACCTCAATTTACGGCTCTATTTCCATCATACCTCCATTTGTATCCACACTTACATGTACTTCGTTTCAAGTGTATTTTGTACATAAATTTTTCTGTTGATTTGTATATATTTTGTTTTCTGATTATGTAATAAAAGTATATTTTTTATCTACATTGTATTGATTTGCATGGTAGTGCCCTTAAAATCCCGTCACAGGGGAATTTATGTTTTCTTTTAGATATATGGGATGTGGCACACTCTTCTAACCTACTTCCTGTCAGATTTTCTCTTTTCAAAATAGGTGATCTGTATTCCCCAAAAGGGAGGCACGCAGCCCAAGACCATGCATATGGGTCTCCCAAAGTCTTATTTTTACGTCTCGAACACATTCCACAGGATCCACGTAGGGGAAACTGGGACAGGGCGATTCTCCAGAGAGAAATGAGGTGGAAATTCTCACTAGGATCCACCAAGGCTCTTGGTTTGAATGAAGCCACCTGATTCAAGTCCTTTCTGCCCATTTAGGGCGTGATGATTATGTATTACACGTGTTCTTCAATTGACATTCGCATAGGAGGGACCTGTATTATGTATCATGTATGATGCTGTCTTGTACTCTGGGTTTTGATATGGTTTGGAGATCAGTGCATAGATGTATATTTTATATCCCTATTTGAGGTTTTTTCTTTATACATTTAGTGCTTACATTTTTGGGAAAAGGGGTGTGGATTTACCTTTTCCTTTTGTTTGTGTCTTGCCTCCCTTTCTCATCTGTGTTCACCTCCCGGAAGCTGCAATCCCTCCTGGTTTTTCCAAGCCTTGCACACTCATGCCCATGGGGAGTTTTTTTTCCCCATAGCAGCTTGGGGGGGGGGTATACGGAGGTGTTTGTACACCACAGCTCTCCTTCCGCCATTGACGTTTGGAGACCATTGGGATTGGCGTCCTCTCATTTCCCTTTAGTGCTGTATCTCTCCCACTGTGGGCACTGTGTCATCACTTTGACGCCGCCAGCATGTGTCCACCCCTATGGGTACAATACAGTCAGCAGTTGGCGTGCCCACATTTTGGCGTGGCTTAGGCGTCACTGCGCAGGCGTCATGGGTATTCACGCGGCGTCACTCGGCTCATGGGCGGGTGTGAGCGCCATGGAGCCACTGCGCGTTCACCACCATGTGTCTGCTGCTAACGGCGGCATCGCCCGAGTCACAGGGATGAGGCCGTGGCGCTAACATGCTTGCGCAGATGGACGGCCCAGCCAACAATTGTTCACACCCTCTTTAACAACTTAGCTGTTTCAGCTGGTGAGTATTAGGGGTTATAGGTACCAGCTGGCCGCTTTTTCAAGCCGATTGGTTGATTCCCACCATGAGGACGCTGTGCGGGCGGGGCTGACCCCATAGTCTGGGCTATTTAGCCCAGAACATGGCTGGGTCACAGTGCAGCCTGCCAAATTACTGGCCACCGTTAGCCAAGTCTGTTTCCCTCTCAGGGTAAGTCGCTTTATGCGTGAAGGTTCTAGACACCAGCCTGACCTTTTTTTTAGGGGGTCCAGTTGGTTTCCGGTTTGTGTTTTCTTTACGGTTTTGTTTTTGTTTGGCTTGTTTTTTTCCCATCACTAGTATAGACACCTATGAGGACACATTTTGCTTGTTCTCTCGGTATTCATGAATTGACATTCACATTCACACACACACACTCACACAACACCAGTGAGTGCTGTCTTGCATTTCAATACGGACATCACTCATGATAATTGGTCTCATAGTATACACATATATGATCACATATTATTCATATTTGTACCGTCTTTTGATGGAATCGTTTAAATGGCTTTTTAACTATACCACACCATCACCGTATTCTAATAGTGTAACACATGCACACTTAGTCTCCTATTGCAATAATATATATATTTTTTATGATACACACTTTCTGGTATCATTTATATAAAAAAATTCTGCACATTTTACTCCTTATGGCACTTACTTCACTCATCACATAAGTATTATTTGTGAGCACATCCGCACTCACACATAGGCACATCCTCTGCTCTGGTTCCGGGTCTTTGCGGCTTCCCACTGGTTTCCATCTCCCCGCCCTCACACAGCTCCCGGGGGGCGGGGGTTGGGGCGGAGCTTAGTGGCATGGTTGGCATTTTATGCATTTATCCATCTACTTTTATGGACATTCCATTTTTAAGTTTCTTTTGTAAATTCAGGGTAGCATACCCACCTATATATACTGATCTTTTGACTACTTCACAAAGAGTCATCTATACCAGCTAGTAGGTCAGGGGTCCTCCATTAATCGTAAGTGGAACAAATTGAACTTATATGCATATGTTCGGCACTTTTCCTTTTTCTCTTATTTACTTACCTGTGCTATTGATCTCCAGGCATCTATCTGTGCTTCTCCTGAAGAAGCGAGACTCCTCTCACGAAACGCGTCGAGACCTAGCCCAGCCATCCCACACTACTGACAGTGATCTGTATGACATGTCCAGGTCTTATGGAAAGGTCTATTATATTTATGCAAAATCTACCAATATGTTAATATCTAATAAGTTTTCCTTTTTCTGTATTACATGTTGTTTTAAATGTGTGTTAAATAAATCATTTATACATTTTACCTGAGGTGTTCTCTTTAAAAGTCCCATGGCCAATCTTGTTTTTTGTGTGGATACTATTGGGGACTGAGCATCACTTCTACCCATCTCTTGCCAGCTCTATTCTCTCTGTAAAATAATCCTCACCTGAAGTGACTAACTAGCTCTCTTAGTATTGAAACTGCTATAAAAGCATCCCTACCACTGTACAAACTGACAAACCCAGAAATAAGCCCCAGAGTTTTGAAAAATATGGGACCTTTGACTTTAAGGCAACATAATACCGTTTCTTTTTTTTTTTATTCTTTATTTTATTTTATAAAAATGTAATCGTACAATAATACAAAACACTTTTACTTACATCTTAACATTTTTCTTGTTTCCCACCGCCCCCCACACCCTGCCTCATACTTCAGGGACAATTACGTTAGCTATTATTTTCCCCCATTTCGACCATTACCCCCTTCTATTATTGACTTTAATAACTCGACGTATCTCCACGTCTTTTTAAACACTTTCCAGCTTTCCCATTTGTCCTTTTGGTCTACCCAATCTTCTTCTTCCCAACTATAATTTAAACTCTCCGGGTTATATGTTTCATTTATACCGAGTATCCAGTCCCGAATTTTGGGGCTGTCAGCTTCCTGCCATTTTTTAACTATGAGACTTTGATACATTAATCAGAGTGGGGATTACAGATGCTTTATATTATTTAACGGAGCCATCCACCTCATGGAACAAGCATGTCCAAGGATCTTCCGGTATTACTTTGTTGGTAATTTTCTTTATTAGTTGTAAAACCTCTTTCCAGTATTTTTTAACTATGGGGCAGTCCCACCACAAGTGGGCCATTGTTCCTACTGCCTTACACCCTCTCCAGCAATCCGAGGATTTCCCCGGTTGGAATTTACTTATTTTATCTGGAGTCGCATACCACCTTGCCAGGCACTTGTGGTTCCACTCAACCGTCCTTGTATCTACAGCAGAACTATATATTAGTTTCATAATCTTTTCGATAGTGTGTTTATTGCTTCGTGACCCCAATTCATTTTCCCATTTTTTGATATATGGCGGAACCTCCAGGTCATCCCCGGCTGATATTATTTTGTATATACGAGCTATATTATTCTTTGATTTTTTCCCTCATGCAAAGCCGCTCCAGCGGCCTATAATCTTCCCCGTATCTTATTGGGTGAGGTAATTTCTCCACAAAGTGCCTTAACTGGAGGTACCGCCATCTGTCAATCACCATTAAATCCGTGCTTATTTTACCCATCTTTAATATATCTTTCAACTGTGCATTATCTTTTTTATCCAATTCCCCCCAATAAACCTTTTCCCTGGTGCAAAATAATAATTTTCCTTTAAAAAAAAAAAATCAGAGGTGAGTTATATGCCCATTTATTTTGTGTGTGAATCATGTCCCAAATCTTTGGTGCATTTCGTGTCATTTCGTGCGTGTTCACTCCCAGTGCCCTGTATTGTGGGGGTTCCATATTATACTTTTTAATTGTGTGCTACTCATTTCATTTTCTAAATTAACCCACCTCTTTTCATTATCCTCCTTCACCCATTTCACCACCCGTGTAAGTGCCGCAGCATTATAGTACTTTTTGAGATCTGGGACGGCTAGGCCCCCCTGTTTTTTCCCCTTTCCAAGTACGGTGGATGCAATTCCCGTTTTTTTATTTTGCCATATAAACTTCGATATTATACTTTTTAGAGTTTTAAAATATTGTTGTGGTAGTGATAAAGGCAATATTTGGAACTTATATAAAATTTTCGGGACCAATACCATCTTGAATCTTGACCGTGTTAATATATCATAATATATCCAGGAAATAGGTCAAGTTGATATTTTTTTTATTTCCTTCTTAATTTCATCCAACAAGGAGATGTAATTTATTAAATATACTTTCCTTAGAGAGGTAGTTAATCTGATTCCCAAATATTTTAGGTCCTTCCTCCATGCGAAATTGAATTCTTTTTGAAATTTCGCTTCTTCCTGTCTACTTATATTTAAGATCTCAGATTTACTAAGGTTTATTTTGAAGTTTGAAATGTCTCCATACCGTTTTAATATCCTTAGTAAATATGGAATCGTAATCCTTGGGTTTGAGATGTAGAACAGCACATCGCCAGCAAACGCTGCCAACTTGTGCTCTTCCTCCTCTGTCTTAATCCCTTTGATACCTGGGTTATTACGAATTGAAGCCAGCAGGGGTTCCAAAGTCAGCACAAACAAAAGTGGTGACAGCGGACACACCTACCTGGTTCCGTTTTCCATAAAAAAAGGGGGGGGGGGGGGGGACAACGCGCTGTTCACCTTTACAGAGGTGGAAGGATGATTTTACAGTACTTCAATCCATTGGATCATTCTTGGGCCCACGCCCAAGACTTCCAACGTTTTTATCATAAGTCCCCAGTCTACCCTGTCGAATGCTTTTTTGGCATCCATCGACAGGAATAGACTTGGGGACCTACTAGTTTTAATAGTCTGAAGGAGGAGCGACGTTCTCACACCGTTGTCCCTCCCTTCTCTCCCTGGGATAAATCCGACCTGGTCCGGATGAACCAGGTCGGTCATCCACTCCTTCAACTTAGTTGCCAATACCTTTGCATACAGTTTGGTATCTGCATTCAATAAGGCTATTGGCCTGTAGTTTGAACAGAGCATACTATCCTTCCCCTCCTTCAAAATAATCATTATTGACGCAGACAGTGCCTCCCCACCCATTTCATAATTTACACCCAGCTCATTCATATACTGACAAAGCCGGGACTAAAATCTCTTTATATTTTTTGATAGTAGGTCGTTAACCCATCTGGTACTGGGCTTTTGCCCGGGGCAGAATCTTTTAGTGCTTTATGGATTTCCTCTTCTTTTATGGGTCTATCCAATATGGACCTGTCGCTTGAACATAATACCATTTCTGACCCAACCACTAGGGAACAAGAGTTTTCAACTATACCTATAACTAAAATTCTAACAGGATAGATACTGGGTTTCGTATGCAAGAATACAGATAACAATTTTAATATAGACTCACCTGTGTAACCGCGCATGGGTGTACTGTAAAAAGACACCAGTATCTCCACTGCTCTGCAATGCTTGATCCCATTGAAATTTGTAATCGGACAAAAGTGGACCCTTAAAATCCTGAAATAAAAACAAAGCCAACATTTAACCACTTGACCACTGGGCACTTAAACCCCCTTCCCAACCAGACCAATTTTCAGCTTTTGGTGCTCTCACACATTGAATGACAATTACTCAGTAATGCAACACTGTACCCATTTGAAATGTTTGTCTTTTTTTTCACACAAATAGAGCTTTCTTTTGGTGGTATTTAATCACTGCTGGGTTTTTTACTTTTTGCACTATAAATCAAAAAAGACTGAAAATTTGGTAAAAAAAAAAAAATAAATTCTTTGTTTCTGTTAAAATTTATTGCAGAGTATTGGCAAAGTATTGCCATAGTATTGCAGAGTATTGCCATAGTATGGGCACTGAGCAGCACTGTGGGCTGGATCTGTAGTGCCCACAGCTCTGCAAACTATCTCTCCCTCTCTCTGATCGGTACAGTGATGGAAGGGAGGAACTGGCGTCATGACATGATGTCATTTGATGGAGCGATCACATGGTAAACGGCCGCTATCAGCAGCAATTTACCATGATGCACCGGGACCCCCGGATCCAGCGGTCACGCATGTTCCCGGGTGCGATTCTGTGAGGACGTCCATGGACGCCCACCCAGAATAAGCTGACCGCGCTGTAGCCGTCTTTCGGCTATGGCCCGGTCGGCATGGTTAAGAGTATTCAGCACTGGATAGAACCATCAATGATTGATGCAAGTATTTTTAAACTGCAGATGTCCAAACACCAAAAGATAAATGAATACAAGAGAGCTTTACCTGAATTATATTGATGAAAAATCACTGAAAAAGTTGCAGTTCTTAAAGTGGCTGTAAACCTCAGACATGAAACAAAACATACCCCTGTATAGTGTGTGCATGCTATAGTGTGTATGGGGCATGGGCATTCAACACATCCAAACGTGGTGAATGTTAAAGACTTTGCTGGAGGCTGCAGTTCTGGAAGACAAAGGAGTTTGGACTCGCCTCTCACTAGAGAGGCATGTATTCAGTCTTTTATTGCAAGTTGCAATGGTTTAAAATTTGTTTGGGAAATAAACAAGCAATTATTGGGGCAGTCTTACACAGCTGGGCTACAGTGGCCTGGTGCTGAAATTCCCAGGAAACTCCCACCAATCTGGTGGAATGGGCACATTAAAGTGCAGGAGGAGATTTTTCCTCGAGGGTGTAAGCTCTAGTGATTAGATTTATAGTCTATCTCAGGTTGGTGGAAATAGCACAGGGTGTCCCTTGCAGGGACTTGAAAATAGGACAAATAGGTAATCCATTTTCTGATCAAAGCTGTAGCTTTGAAGTCAATTCTAATGGCTCTGTATATGTCCAGGCAATGAAGAGAAGTGTACTTCAAATGCAGCAGGGAATAACACTGAAGCGTGTGTTCACACAAAGCAAAAAATAATTTCCAGGTATGGTAGTAGAGTGTCCCAAATGATTTTATGGCAAGTACAATTTTTTTTTTTTTAATTGTCTATTGAGGTACACAGGAAGATAGAAATTCTTAGACATTTGGCACATTCAAAAGCAGTCCAACTGAGGGATGGGCAACAGTCACTGAGAGATCCAACAGATGTGGAAATTATACCACCAGAGTATCAGAAGTTCCCAAACCTTGAACTAAGGCTAAGCAATCCACATCAATTAAATTTGAAAAAAAATCACTACCTAAGAGAAGGGTATTGGGAATAAACCTTGTGCTCCACATTAGAACAGGTATTTACCACGAAGGTGAAACTGTTACCCGAAAGAATGGGCCTGAAAAGCAATATGGACGAGAAAACAATCCTTCAGCCCAGGTTCACACTGCTGCAGAATCGAAATTGTGCGAGTTCAGCTGAACTCGCACAATTTCATACCCGCATTTCAGTCTGACTTCGGGGGGCGATTTCAGAGACATCTGTGGGGGTTCTAGCACAGATGTCAATTGAAATCGCACCTGAAGTCGCCAAAATAAGTACAGAAACTACTTTTGGGAAACGGTGCGGCGCTGCAAAGACGGCGTTGCGCCGCTTCAGACAGTGCCATTGTCAGCAATAGCACGTCAAATCGCATCAATGCGAACCTGGGCTCAAAATCAAAAAGGAACATTCACTAGGGTAAGGCTGAAGCCCAGAATACCTAATACTCAACTTCAGGGGAAGCAAGCTTGGTCAGGGGTATGTTCAGAACCCCCCCCCCCACAACAAAAACAAAAAAACACCATCAACTTGTCAATCAGCCAGATGCTTAAATAGAACTAAATAGACGGTGGGATAGTAACCCCGGTACCATTAAAGAAGGTGTGCAACTACACCTGCATAAAAAAATGTTAGACAGGAGTGAGAATATATTGCAACACAACTGGCATAAGGAAATTAGAACCAGAAGGTTGAAAATAAGTCCTTCCAACTCACACCAATAGGTGCAATATCCCCAATGCAAACATGCTAAATAGTTAATATATGATTTTTAGAATCAAAACATTTTTGCTAAAAAAAAAAAAGAACTAAATCCTCTGTAAAAGGAGCTAGGGGCGGGAATCCTAACACTAGCAGCAGGAATATTAGCTTGATAAGAGTAGGAAAAGGAAGGAAAGAAAGGAAAAACTTCCTTTAGGACCAGAGTTGAAATAGTAAGTGCCCACAAAAGCCTTTGAATTTGCACTGTCCCCCTCTTAGAGGAATTGTTGTAATAAGGAAACACAGTTCTGTCTACTAACCCTCCAGAGAAGTATAGAAAGAAGAGATAGAGAGAGATACACACTCATGAGTAGAACTCTTGCTCCTAAAAAAGTGTGGCAACTTCAGATGGAGGAATCCAGATGTCAAAAACTTGACCCCAAATAAGAAATGATGTGGACACAAATGACATAATCAAGACTGTCCAGCGCAGGGTGCAAGTCACCCAGTCAGTTACTGGGGGGAGATCTCACATCTTTCCAGAGAAGAATCCATAGGTTGTTTCCAGTCCTGGTAGAGGAATGTTTTACATACTAAGCGTACTGGGAAGGTCTTTGGAGCTGTAAGAACTCTAAAAAAGACCCTATGCCTGGAACAGCAGGCTGATACTCCAACTGCAAGGTAGAAATGTACTGCATTAAATTCTAATTAGTTGGGATTCCTCATAAATTTGCTCAAATACAGTATTTTGAAGAGTAGACTGAGGGCTCTAAATCAGAGTCACAGTTTGTAGTAAAGAGACTGTTTCTTGGTGTACAGTTCAAGGCATAATTTTTCATTTTGAGTGGGGTACTCATTAGGAGCACCTTTAGGATTTTGGTATAATATACACAACTTCCTATTTCCAATAAACTAAAGAATAACTTACAAAATAAAGTACATCTTGAAGGGTACTATACCTGTACAATTAGAGCTGCAATCCCAATCTTTTCAGCTGTGTCAGCAGGGTCTTCAGTTGTTTTACTTGCTAAAAAAAGTAAAAAAAAAAGAGCTTAAGCAAATATGTATTTTTTCTATTTTAAAGTCAATTTAACAAATTGCTATTTCTAGATTTTTTGCCCATTACGCGTATGATAGGGTTAACAGGGCTTTGTAAATAACCACTTGTTGAACATGAACCATTTAAAAATCTATGTGATATCACAAAGGACCTTATGCTTGTATGACATCAAAGGGTTTCTTCTCAGTAGCCAAATAATGTTGGGCTTAGGTTTTAAAGTGGTTGAAAAGGCTGAAGGCTCTTTACCTTAATGCATTCTTTGCATTAAGGTAAAAAGATCTTCTATGGTTTGCTCCCCCAAACACCTACCTGAGCCCGATCTCGATCCAGTGGTGTGCCCGAGAGCACCTGCACTGTTATCTCTCTCCCTCCTCACTGGACTCAGTGAGAGCAGCAGGAGCCTGTGTCAATCAAATCCAGTGACAGGGGGGTAGGGCCGAGCCACACTGTTTGTAATGGACACACACAGCAAGGCTTGGGATCAAGCCCGCACGTGTGCCACTGTTATGCTGGCCATACACTATACAGAAAATCGGCCGAACCCCTTTTCGAAAAACGAACGTTCGACCGTGACCGCAAACGATCGTGCCATCATATAATGACCGATAATCTGTTCAGTGGACATGAATAAATAATTTTGTGTTCGTTTTTTTACATATACCTAGTGCAGGCAGTTCGGACGGGAAACACATTAACCTTGCAATTTATCGTACGTTCGGCAGAAATTTTCCAAACATGCCGTTCGTTTTTTTTCCACAAAAACGTCACAAACGATTATCGATTTGTACCCACTAACTTGCCGAAAAACGAACGAAGTGTCCATACGAACGATTTTTCGGTCGATTTTTCGTATAGTGTATGGCCAGCATAAGAAGCAGCTTCCTATGGTGGCAGATGAATAAGAGGAACCAAAAGCACCAACAGGGGACCCTAGAAGAGGAGGATCAGGGCTGCTCTGTGCAAAACTATCTAAAAATTGCTTTAAGTACCTGAAAGGGAGCCTGGCTGGTATAGGCCACACTGGCAGCATATTTCATTACACTAAAAAGACCCTGCCGCCAGACCATCATTAAAAAATAAAAATCTTCCCATGAATTATATTTGATGCTAACATATTTTATGCATGTTATTAATCTTTAAAAGCTTCCCTTGTGTAAACTGCTGCTGGGTGCTGCCATTTTGAATGTGGTGTCAGCAGCACGAGAGTGGTCACTCAAGCGACACTCTATAAATATTCCCCTTTGCTCCTCCCCTGGCTACAAAAAAGGTTATTTATGAAGGTTTGGCGAGGACAGGAAATGCTGGACCAGCACAGAGAATAATTAGACACTCCCAAAGGAGGAGAGGGCTATGATGTGCATGGAAAGAAAAAAGCCGGTTGTGCTAGGTAATTGCCCCTTTGTCAAATTTTTTAGCAAGTTTAAAAGAGCACTCCAACATAATGTAGTCAGTCATTTATGAAAAGTAAAAACAATGCAAGTAAAAAATATTTGTATGCGTTTTAACCTGCATTTTTAAAAAAAATCTGATGACAGGGTCTCTTTTCACAAGCCTTGGTGTATAGTTCATTACAGTTGTGCTCAAATGTTTGCATACCCTGGCAGAAATTGAGAAATTTTGGCATTAATATTGAAAATATGACTGATCAAGCCAAAAAACTGGCTTTTAGTTAAGGATAGTGATCAACATTTAGCCAATTATTATCACAGGTTTTTGGATCCTTTTTAAATCATAACAACAGAAAATCACCCAAATGGCCCTGATAAAAATTTACATACCCTGGAATGTTTGGCCTGGGTACAGACAGAAGGTGGCACACGCAGGTTAAAATGGCAATTAACCACTTCAGCCCCGGAAGGTTTTACCCCCTTCCTGACCAGAGCACTTTTTACAATTCAGCACTGCGTCGCTTTAACTGCTAATTGCGCGGTCATGCAATGCTCTACCCAAACGAAATTTGCGTCCTTTTCCTCTCACAAATAGAGCTTTCTTTTGATGATATTTGATCACCTCTGCCGTTTTTATTTTTTGCGCTATACACGGAAAAAGACAGAAAATTTTGAAAAAAAATGATATTTTCTACTTTTTGTTCTAAAAAAATCCAATAAACTCAATTTTAGTCATACATTTAGGCCAAAATGTATTCGGCCACATGTCTTTGGTAAAAAAAATGCCAATAAGTGTATATTTATTGGTTTGCGCAAAAGTTATAGCGCCTACAAACTAGGGTACATTTTCTGGAATTTACACAGCCTTTAATTTATGACTGCCTATGTCGTTTCTTGAGGTGCTAAAATGGCAGGGCAGTACAAAACCCCCACAAATGACCCCATTTTGGAAAGTAGACACCCCAAGGAATTTGCTGAGAGGCATGTTGAGCCCATTGAATATTAATTTTTTTTGTCCCAAGTGATTGAATAATGACAAAAAAACAAAAAAAAAAAAAAAAAAAAATTACAAAAAGTTAAAAAGTTGTCACTAAATGATATATTGCTCACACAGGCCATGGGCATATGTGGAATTGCACCCCAAAATACATTTAGCTGCTTCTCCCGAGTATGGGGATACCACATGTGTGGGACTTTTTGGGAGCCTAGCCACGTACGGGGCCCCCAAAACCAATCACTGCCTTCAGGATTTCTAAGGGCGTACATTTTTGATTTTACTCCTCACTACCTATCACAGTTTTGAAGGCCATAAAATGCCCAGATGGCATAAAACCCCCCCAAATGACCCCATTTTGGAAAGTAGACACCCCAAGCTATTTGCTTTGAGGCATGTTGAGTCCATGGAATGTTTTATATTTTGACACAAGTTGCGGGAAAGTGACAAATTTTTATTTTTTTTATTTTTTTTTGCACAAAGTTGTCACTAAATGATATATTGCTCACACAGACCATGGGCATATGTGGAATTGCACCCCAAAATACATTTAGCTGCTTCTCCTGAGTATGGGGATACCACATGTGTGAGACTTTTTGGGAGCCTAGCCGCGTACGGGGCCCCGAAAACTAATCACTGCCTTCAGGATTTCTAAGGGCGTACATTTTTGATTTTACTCCTCACTGCCTATCACAGTTTCGGAGGCCATGGAATGCCCAGGTGGCACAAAACCCCCCCAAATGACCCCATTTTGGAAAGTAGACACCCCAAGCTATTTGCTGAGAGGCATGGTGAGTATTTTGCAGCTCTCATTTGTTTTTGAAAATAAAGAAAGACGAGAAAAAATTTTTTTTTTTTCTTTTTTCAATTTTCAAAACTTTGTGACAAAAACTGAGGTCTGCAAAATACTCACTATACCACTCAGCAAATAGCTTGGGGTGTCTACTTTCCAAAATGGGGTCATTTGGGGGGGGGGTTTGTGCCACCTGGGCATTCCATGGCCTCCGAAACTGTGATAGGCAGTGAAGAGTGAAATCAAAAATTTACGGCCTTAGAAAGCCTGAAGGCGGTGCTTGGTTTTTGGGGTCCAGTACGCGGCTAGGCTCCCAAAAAGTCTCACACATGTGGTATCCCCGTACTCAGGAGAAGCAGCAGAATGTATTTTGGGGTGTAATTTCACATATTCCCATGGTATGTTTGAGCAAAATATCATTTAGTGACAACTTTGCGCAAAAAAAAATAAAAAAAATAAAAAATTGTCTCTTTCCCGCAACTTGTGTCACAATATAAAATATTCCATGGACTCGACATGCCTCTCAGCAAATAGCTTGGGGTGTCTACTTTCCAAAATGGGGTCATTTGGGGGGGTTTTGAACTGTCCTGGCATTTTATGCACAACATCTAGAGGCTTATGTCACACATCACCCACTCTTCTAACCACTTGAAGACAAAGCCCTTTCTGACACTTATTGTTTACATAAAAAAATAATTTTTTTTTGCAAGAAAATTACTTTGAACCCCCAAACATTATTTTTTTTTTTAAAGCAAATGCCCTACAGATTAAAATGGTGGGTGTTTCATTTTTTTTTTTCACACAGTATTTGCGCAGCGATTTTTCAAACGCATTTTTTGGGGAAAAACACACTTTTTTACATTTTAATGCACTAAAACACACTATATTGCCCAAATGTTTGGTGAAATAAAAAAGATGATCTTAGGCCGAGTACATGGATACCAAACATGACATGCTTTAAAATTGCGCACAAACGTGCAGTGGCGACAAACTAAATACATTTTTAAAAGCTTTTAAAAGCCTTTACAGGTTACCACTTTAGATTTACAGAGGAGGTCTACTGCTAAAAATACTGCCCTCGATCTGGCCTTCGCGGTGATACCTCACATGCATGGTGCAATTGCTGTTTACATTTGACGCCAGACCGACGCTTGCGTTCGCCTTAGCGCGAGAGCAGGGGGGACAGGGGCCCTTTTTTTTTTTTTTTTTCATTATTATTATTATTTTTTTATCTTATTTTTAAACTGTTCCTTTCATATTTTTTTTTTAAATCATTTTTATTGTTATCTCGGGGAATGTAAATATCCCCTATCATAGCAATAGGTAGTGACAGGTACTCTTTTTTGCAAAAATTGGGGTCTATTAGACCCTAGATTTCTCCTCTGCCCTCAAAGCATCTGACCACGTCAAGATCGGTGTGATAAAATGCTTTCCCAATTTCCCAATGGCGCTGTTTACATCCGGCGAAATCTAAGTCATAAAATGCTCGTAGCTTCCGGTTTCTTAGGCCATAGAGATGTTTGGAGCCACTCTGGTCTCTGATCAGCTCTATGGTCAGCTGGCTGAATCACCGGCTGCATTCTCAGGTTCCCTGTTGAGACAGGAGAGCCAGAGAAAAACACGGAAGACCTTTGGGGGGGGGGGGGGGCATTCCCTCCCACTGCTTGTAAAAGCAGTCTAGAGGCTAATTAGCCGCTAGGATTGCTTTTACATGAAAGCTGACCGCTGGCTGAAAAGAATGATACCAAGATGATACCTAAACCTGCAGGCATCATTCTGGTATAACCACTCAAAGTCGTGAATGGCGTACCTGAAGACAAAAAAATGGTTAACAATAAAGCACAGTAAACGGTAAAGTATAAAAAATTGCATACCTGAAAAGCAAACATGATAAAACATAATAACAATAAAACATTGCAGAATAGAATACAATAAAAAAGAGCAGAACAATAGAGAGAGAATAGAGAGAGAGAGAACAATAAAACGCCAACTATTTTTTTTTTATTTTATATTTTTGTTTTTTTGTTTTTTCACTTTTTTTTGTAACTAACTTTTATAACTGTAACCGGTTCCAGGTTCGGGTCTCTCAAAATGCGATGGCATCTTGGGAGACCCTGTGAAAGTGTGCCTAGTCTGTGCAATGCTGTACCCTACGCTAATAGTCAACTAGTGAATGGTAGCGTTCAAAACATTCACCAATGCAAAGACCAGAATTGTCAGGACAGGAGGGACAATAATAGTGGGTGTCACGCCTATATCCGCGCTTGCTGCAGACACAACATCTTTTTTGGGGGGGTTCGCTGGGTAGGGGTATTCGGGAGGACATAAAGAAAATGCCTCTCATGCAGCCGACTGCATTTGGTTGGGGATGTGAATGGGGGAAGTACGGGCGCTGCAGAAGCGGTGGGTTCCCAATTAGGATTGGCGAATGCAGCAGGAAGGGCACTATGGGCACGACGGGCCTGTGTTTGTCTTTTTGGTGGCAGCGGGACACTACTTGTGCTTGCCACCTCACCAGCTTGAACTGCACTTATGGGACTCGCCACGTCACCAAGTGTTACTGCAGTGCTGGTTTGACTACGACCGGGGTGTACTACGCCGCTGGTGCTTGCCAGTTCACCAAAACGCTACCAAAAAAACTGTTAGCGATCGCAGGGATCAGGCCTGACTCTGCGAACGCTGCAGTTATGCGTTTAGTGTTTTGTAAGTGTCAGTGATCGATCGATACTGCACTTGGGTGGGCTGGGCTGGGCCGGGCGGAGGGGCAAAACGCAGGTGCTAGCAGGTATCTGGGCTGATCCCGCTAACACTGCGTTTGTGGGAACCCTAAACTGCTGGGGACGCCAGTATAGATCTGATCGGATCAGATATTGATGCGATCAGATACTATACCACTAAGGGAGGTGTATGCTGCGTGCGTGGGTGTTAGCGGTACTGGCGCTAATCTGACGCTGCCTGGGGCTGGTGCTTGCCAGTTCACCAAAACGCTACCAAAAAAACTGTTAGCGATCGCAGGGATCAGGCCTGACTCTGCGAACGCTGCAGTTATGCGTTTAGTGTTTTGTAAGTGACAGTGATCGATCGATACTGCACTTGGGTGGGCCGGGCGGAGGGGCAAAACGCAGGTGCTAGCAGGTATCTGGGCTGATCCCGCTAACACTGCGTTTTTGGGAACCCTAAACTGCTGGGGACGCTAGTATAGATCTGATCGGATCAGATATTGATGCGTTCAGATACTATACCACTAAGGGAGGTGTACGGTGCGTGCGTGGGTGTTAGCGGTACTGGCGCTAACCTGACGCTGCCTGGGGCTGGTGCTTGCCAGCTCACCAAAACGCTACCAAGAAAACTGTTAGCGATCGCAGGGATCAGGCCTGACTCTGCGAACGCTGCAGTTATGCGTTTAGTGTTTTGTAAGTGTCAGTGATCGATCGATACTGCACTTGGGTGGGCTGGGCTGGGCGGAGGGACAAAACGCAGGTGCTAGCGGGTATCTGGGCTGATCCCGCTAACACTGCGTTTTTGGGAACCCTAAACTGCTGGGGACGCTAGTATTGATCTGATCGGATCAGATATTGATCCGTACAGATACTATACCACTAAGGGAGGCGTATGCTGCGTGCGTGGGTGTTAGCGGTACTGGCGCTAATCTGACGCTGCCTGGGGCGACGCATATCACCGCCGGGCGATCGGGGGGCTAAACCTTTATTCGGTAATAAACGGCGGGTGCCCTGACACTATAAAAAATAAACGAACTAACCAGCGTCACCCGTAACGGTTATACGGTGATCAGTGGTGAAAGGGTTAACTAGGGGGCAATCAAGGGGTTAAAACATTTATTAGGTAGTATATGGGGGTCCCTGACGCTATAAAACACTGACAGCGAACCTAAATATTTACGTCCCTAACTACCGTCACCAGCGACACTAATACAGCGATCAGAAAAATGATCGCTTAGCAACACTGGTGATGGGGGGTGATCAAGGGGTTAAAACTTTATTAGGGGGGTTAGGGGGGTACCCTAGACCTAAAGGGGGCCTAAGACTCACTGCCCTAACACACTAACTGACACAAACTGACACCAATACAGTAATCAGAAAAAAAAAAAAAAAAAAAAAAACCTGCTTGGTGTCAGTTTGTGACAGGGGGGGGGGGGTGATCAGGGGGGGATCGGGGGGGGGGATCGGGGTGTAATGTGTGCCTGGCATGTTCTACTGTGTGTGTGTGTTTGGTGCACTCACAGTTCAGTCTTCTCTCCTCGGCCCGGAACGGAAAATACCGAGCCGAGGAGAGATGACATCATTTCCTCTGCCTCTGTGTACAATACAGAGGCAGGGAAATGATCCCATTGGCTGGGAGCGATCGCGAGGGGGGGGCCACGAATGGATGGCCTCCCCCTCACCACCGATCGCCGGGGGACATTTGCCGACCGCCGCAGGCACCGGGGGGGGTCCGATCGGACCCCCCACCCGCGGGCAGGCAGGGACATACAGGTAAGCCCTTTTGCCTGCCCGTGCCGCTTTGTCGACGTACATCGTCGTGCGGCGGTCGGCAAGTGGTTAAAAAGGTTAAATTTCTCACATTTGTTGCTTTTTAAAATCACAATTAGTGTCTGTGTATAAATAGTCAATGAGTTTATTAGCTCTCACTTGGATGCCCTAAGCAGGCTAGACACTGAGCCATGAGGAGGTAGAAAAGAACAGTCAAAAGACCTGCATAACAAAGTAATGGAACGTTACAAGGATGGAAAAGAATATAAAAAGATACCCAAAGCCTTGAATATAGCAGTCAGTACTGTTTAATCCCTTATTAAGAAGTGGAAAATTTTGGGTTCTTTTGATACCAAGCCAAGGTTGGGTAGACCAAGAAAGATTGCAGCCACACCTGGGGAAAGAATTGCTCAGGATACAAAGAAAAACCCACAGGTAACCTCAAGAGAAATAAAGACGGTGTA
Source organism: Lithobates clamitans (assembly GCA_037952925.1). Lineage (NCBI taxonomy): Eukaryota > Metazoa > Chordata > Amphibia > Anura > Ranidae > Lithobates > Lithobates clamitans. The sequence continues at coordinate 81,992 of JBBGZY010000382.1, read as the reverse complement.
GTTGTTTTTAAAGAGCACAATTCAACGATACTTGAACAAAAAAGAGCTGCATGGTTGAGCTGCCAGAAGGAAGCCTTTACTGTGCCAATGCCACAAAAAAACCCAATGAGGCATGTCAAGGTGTTGTTGGGCATATTGTAACCAGGCTTTTTTTTGTGGAACTTGTGCAGTAAAGGCTTCTTTCTGGCAACTTGACCATGCAGCTCTTTTTTGTTCAAGTATCATTGTATTGTGCTTCTTAAAAACAACCACACCATCTTTTTCCAGAGCAGCCTGTATTTCTCCTGAGGTTACCTGTGGGTTTTTCATTGTATCCCGAACAATTCCTGTGGCAGTTGTGGCTGAAATCTTTCTTGATCTACGTGACCTTGGCTTAGTATCAAGAGATTCCCAAATTTTCCACTTCTTATTAAATGATTGAACAGTACTGACTGGCATTTTCAAGGCTTTGGATATATTTTTATATCCTTTTCCATCTTTGTAAAGTGTCATTACCTTGTTACACAGGTCTTTTGACTGTTCTTTTCTGTTCCCCATGGCTTAGTATCGAGCCTGCTTAGTGCAGCCATGTGAGAGCTAACTAACTCATTGACTATTGATACACAGACACTAATTGCGATTTAAAGAGGAGTTCCACCCAAAAGTGGAACTTCCGCTTTAAGTGAAGGTGACCCCCTGACATGCCACATTTGGTTTTTTTTGTGGGGGGGGAGATCAGATACCCTCTATTTAGGGGCATCCAGCTCCCACTTCCTCCTCTTTCTCTGTGGAGCCGGAAGGAAGTTCACCTCTTCCCCCTCCCTCTGTGCAATCTTCTGGGACACGTCACAGGTCCCAGAAGATTGCCAGGCCAATCACAGTGGGCAGTGCGTGCCTGGCTATGAAGTCACAGCCAGGCACCCACAGTCACAATGCTGGCACTGAGGAGAGACGGAGAGGAGCGGGGCTTCATTCGCCTGCATCGCTGGACCATGGGACAGGTGAGTGTTCGATTATTAAAAGTCAGCAGGTACACTTTTTGTAGCTGCTGACTTTTATATGGGTGGAACTCTGCTTTAAAAAAGGCACAAATGTATGTGGCTAATGGAAGTAAACAACGGTTTAAAATACAAAAAAATTATTTTTTTCGCATAAAAGTTGCCCTTCAAAATATTGTAAAATTTGGGATGGGTAGTTACAAGCCCCGTAGACTCTATGATGATGCCCCGCCTCCATACTTGTTTTTTGTATATAGGAAGCTGGGTCCCCCAATGATACCCTCAGTGGAGTGGGAATTATAAGGTTGATGATAGTTTGCTGTGCCATGCACAATATGTTTCCATGTTTCCTGCTGTATTACCCTACACTGTAAACCCCCTGTTATTTCTAATTACAATCTCCTTTCTATATGAGATGCCTTTCTCTTCACTCATACTCATATTGTCACCCTTCCTGACATTTAGTGTGATAATGTTCTTAATGTGTATTTAATTGATTGTAACAATAAAGCCGGGTAAAATGAAAAAAAAAAAAAGCCACAAATGTGGGAAATTAACCATTAATAGCCATTTTTACCTGTGTGTGCCACCTTCTGTGTCTGTACCAATACCAAACATTCCAGGGTATGTAAACTTTTGATCAGGGCAATTTGGGTGATTTCTGTTATTATGATTTTAAAAGGAGCCAAAAAACTATGTGATAATAAATGGCTTCATGTAATCACTATCCGTAAGTAAAAGACAGTTTTTTTGGCATGATCAGTCATATTTTCAATATAAATGCCAAAATGTCACAATTTCTGCCAGGGTATGCAAATTTTTGAGCACAACTGTATTATTGATAAACAGTTACAATCTTATGACAATTATATTGTTGGTCATTTTAATTGAAAGGCACTAGCCCTAGACCCTGCAACACTTCTCTATTGGCCTTTAGCTTCTCTGATCAATTGATTGGCTGAGGAGGCAGGGATATATTATTTTTCAATAGGATGGATATACATCAGGATACCAGAGCAAGCCCAGGATTCAGGGGAATTCCAAAACAACCCACAGCAAGTGGATGCCGAGTGCAGACACATGGGTGGTTCTGACTATGTGGTAGAAGCCACTGCAGATATGGTAATATCACTTCCAGTTCAGTTAGAAAAAAATGCTGCTTTTATCACAACATATGTGTGCTAACATTTTTCATTAGGCACTCTCCTGTCAACTAGCAAAAGAAAAAAAAAAAAACACTACAAAACAAGACATACTCTCACTATTTGCCATATTTTGTAGCATTCTAGAACGGGCTTCATCCAAAACATCTTCCAGAAAGATAACATCTCCTCTTCTTGTCTGCATTCCCTGTACACGTCCAAATTTAACATGCTGACAACTAAGAAAATGAGGGAAAAAAACAATGTTACCAAGTGCAAAACAGAATAGTTCAGAAGCATCATTACATTTTGACAAGGTAACCATTTGACAATATGCATTGTCTTCAAATGTTCCTCTAATGCACCTATGTAGATAAATTACCATGAGCTGAACAAGAAAAAAAAAATCTATTGATTTCCCCATCCATGCTAAACAGTGTGAATGGAGGAATCTTCACTGCTGGTTATGGTGTCTCTAAACACCACAACTTCCAGAATGCAGTCACACTGGGGTTATCTAATAAAAAAACTGCAGAGTGCAAAATCTGGCGCAGTTCTGCATAGAAACCAATCAGCTTCCATGTTTCATTGTCAAACCTAATTGAGCAAGCTGAAGTTAGAAGCTACTATGCACAGCTGCACCAGATTTCGAGTGCACCAGTTTTAATAAATCTCCCCCATTGTTCAGCTGATATAGACCCCCAGCTCAGTTGATTTTTAACTTTTGTTGAGCAGGGTAGTGCTGACAGAGCTACTCATGGCTCAAATTCCATCCGAATCATCAGGAATTCGGCAAATACATCTATGGCTAGCTTATAACTACCCAGGCGTTTCTTTAGATGACAATTAAATTTTGGGGTAAAACATGATACTTACCTAATGTCTAAAAAATAACCTCTAGTAAAGTCTTTTTAAAATAGAGACACTTAAGGAATTTGTATATCACTGAACATGAAAAATATCAGTACAAAACACAAATCACAGTTAAAGCTATGGATGCAGCTGTTGCAACCTTTAGGACTCATTTACACTTGCTTCGACTTGAACACACATTAAAGCACCTACCGCTTCAACATGCTTTTATGATGTATTTTTGATGCTTCTGTGATGCTTGCCAAATGCTGTACAGTGGGGCAAAAATGTATTTAGTCAGCCACCAATTGTGCAAGTTCTCCCACTTAAAAAGATGAGAGGCCTGTAATTGTCATCATAGGTATACCTCAACTATGAGAGACAAAATGTGGAAACAAATCCAGACAGTCACATTGTCTGGTTTTTGAAAGAATTTATTTGCAAAATATGGTGGAAAATAAGTATTTGGTCACCTACAAACGAGCAAGATTTCTGGCTCTCACAGACCTGTATCTTCTTCTTTAAGAGGCTCCTCTGTCCTCCACTCATTACCTGTATTAATGGCCCCTGTTTTAACTTGTTATCAGTATAAAATACACCTGTCCACAACCTCAAACAGTCACACTCCAAACTCCACTATGGTGAAGACCAAAGAACTGTCGAAGGACACCAGAAACAAAATTGTAGACATGCACCAGGCTGGGAAGACTGAATCTACAATAGACAAGCAGCTTGGTGTGAAGAAATCAACCGTGGGAGCAATAATTAGAAAATGGAAGACATACAAGACCACTGATAATCTCCCTTGATCTGGGGCTCTACGCAAGATCTCACCCCGTGGGGTCAAAATAATCACAAGAACGGTGATCAAAAATCCCAGAACCACACGGGGGGACCTAGTGAATGACCTGCAGAGAGCTGCGACCAACGTAACAAAGGCTACCATCAGTAACACACTACGCCGCCAGGGACTCAGATCCTGCAGTGCCAGACGTGTCCCCCTGCTTAAGCCAGTACATGTCTGGGCCCATCTGAGGTTTGCTAGAGAGCATTTGGATGATCCAGAAGAGGATTGGGAGAATGTAATATGGTCAGATGAAAACAAAGTAGAACTGTTTGGTAGAAACACAACTCGTCGTGTTTGGAGGAGAGAGAATGCTGAGTTGCAACCAAAGAACACCATACCTACTGTGAAGCATGGGAGTGGCAACAGCATGCTTTGGGGCTGTTTCTCTGCAAAGGGAACAGGACGACTGATCCGTGTACATGAAAGAATGAATGGGGCCATGTATCGTGAGATTTTGAGTGCAAACCTCCTCCCATCAGCAAGGGCATTGAAGATGAAACGTGGCTGGGTCTTTCAGCATGACAATGATCCCAAACACACCGCCCGGGCAACGAAGGAGTGGCTTCGTATGAAGCATTTCAAGGTCCTGGAGTGGCCTAGCCAGTCTCCAGATCTCAATCCCATAGAAAACCTTTGGAGGGAGTTGAAAGTCCATGTTGCCCAGCGAAAGCCCAAAAAATACACTGCTCTAGAGGAGAACTGCATGGAGAAATGGGCCAACATACCAGCAACAGTGTGTGACAAACTTGTGAAGAGTTACAGAAAACGTTTGACCTCTGTCATTGCCAACAAAGGATATATAATAAAGTATTGAGATGAACTTTTGATATTGACCGAATACTTAATTTCCACCATAATTAGCAAATAAATTATTTCAAAAATCAGACAATGTGATTGTCTGGATTTGTTTCCACATTTTGTCTCTCATAGTTGAGGTATACCTATGATGACAGTTACAGGCCCCTCTCATCTTTTTAAGTGGGAGAACTTGCACAATTGGTGGCTGACTAAATACTTTTTTGCCCCACTGTATGTGTGTGTTGATTTTATATTAGTTTTAAAGGGGCCCATTAGAACCCGAGCTTATTAATACCGATGTTCTGCAGAAACCCAGCTCATTAATATCCCCGTTCAGCAGATCCACAGCTTATTAGTAATCTCGTTCAGCAGATCCCCAACTTTTTAGTACCCTCATTCAGCAGATCCCCTGTTCAGTAGTAACCCAAGCTTTGCTGATGACCCACTCAGTAGTACCCCAGCTTTGCTGTTCCCCCACTCAGTAGTAACCCCAGCTCTGCTGATCCCCTACTCAGTAGTAACTCCCAGTTTGCTGATCCCCCACTCAGTAGTAACCTCCAGCTCTGCTGATCATCTGGTTTTCTGATTCTCCTCACTCACCTCCTGCTATGTTGCTTTCATGCTGCACATCATGTGTGATATCTGCTAGCTTCTCCTGCTCTGGTTCCCCAGCTCTGCTGATCCTCTGCCACTCAGTCTTCACTCTCCAGTCCTGGTTCCCTTCGGCTATAGTGTTTCCATGTTGCACACCACATGTGCCGTCTGCTAGTTGCTCACTTCAATCCTGAGCCCGCTCACCTTCCTGCTGCTCCATGCTGCACACCAGAAGTGACACCTGCACCAGACACTTCCAGAATATATACACATGAACTTGAAGTGCCTGCTGATGACATCCTTCTGAATCGCTTGTTGGTTTCTCAATGCGTCCTGGGATATCTCATACCTGCTATACCTCCAAAACAAAGCAAAGCTAAAATACAAATAAAGGACTTTCAAATCCTTCAGGTACTGTAAAGAGAGCTTTGTTATAGACTTTTAAGGAGGCTTTGGAGATGCTTTGAAGAACCAAAAAAGTGACATGGGGTATAGTTTTTGAAGTTAAAGCAAACACGTGTGAACAGGACTGTAAAGTGACCATTTTATTTAGTGACAGGTGCTTTGATTGTCATTCAGAGTGCTTTAAAAAACAGCATGTCCAATGCAACGTTTTGAAGCAAATATAAACAAGCCCTAGGGGTTCATACACACCAGCTGCTGCGCGACGCACTCACACGGCTTTGCATTTTGTCATATAGTGGGACTGCACTGCAATAGCCACCCAATGCAGTTCCACCACATCAGGAGTAAACCTATCCTTAGGCAGTATATTAGTGGTAATACATGGGTATCTGTGCAAGCTATAGGTAGCAATGGGAACAATACATAAGCATATGGAAAGAAGCAACTAGAAAATTTATTGCTTACTTGCTTACATGTTCTTTCCCAAGAATCTCCAAAATTTTAAACAAATGTTCAAAATGTGTTTCTTGACTTTTATCTGTCTTAAAAAGAGACAAAAAAAGAAATACAAAACGTTTATAGGAATTTTTGGCTAGTTCAAACTTTGTCTATGCAAAAACAGTTATCAAAGCCTGTCCCTTAGGGCAGAAGAAGGCAACCTGAGAGGTGGAAATCTACCCATGCAACATGGAAGTTCTTTTCAAAGAATATAACTAGCAAGGCCCTGTTAAAACGCATGATCTGAAGAAAACTTATAATAAAACAAAATGTTTCTGTAAAAATTAAAAAAACTTAAGCCTACTGAAGTTCGTTTCAGTGATAAACTTGACATTCACTTTCATTCACAATTCCATGTTGGGAGAGTAATTGTTCACTCCCGCAAGTCTGATTCTGGAGTTTGTAAGGCAATGTACACAGATCAATAGCAGGTAGGTCAGAGGTATAGAGGTCAGTAGTGGGTAGTGCAGTGCATACGGGTCAGCACTGCAGTGTGTAGGGAAATGTACAGAGGTCAGCAGTATGTAGGGCAATGTACAGAGGTCAGCAGTATGTAGGGCAGCACACAATAGGTCAGGGATATGTAGGGAAGTGTTCTTCACCAGGGCAGAGGACAAGGGTCAGATTTCAGAGGTATATACAGTAAAGTAGAGTAATACAGAGCGCAGGGTCAGTTGAATGTTAGCAGAGGTCAGATGTACATAAGGCACAGTGCAACAGTCAGTGGTGTGTAACAAGCAGCTGCATGTTTGTATCTACAGCCCTGGCCATTAATCACTTCCTACTCCCAGGCAGCTGCCGTTTGAGGTGGCAGGCGTGGTCAGAAGCTGGCAGCATAATCGGGTCTCGATCTAGCCGTTAGATGGCCATGATCAACAAGTAGATCACAATCGACAGCTTGCCGACCCCCACCTTAGAGTATCTAAACCAGGGATCCTCAAACTACGGCCCTCCAGCTGTTGCGGAACTACACATCCCATGATGCATTGTAAAACTCTGACATTCACAGACATGACTAGGCATGATGGGAATTGTAGTTCCTGAACAACTGGAGGGCCATAGTTTGAAGACCCCTGATCTTAACCCAAAAACAAAATTGTAATATATTGCAGCTTACCAGTAATTAGATGTGCTGGCGGCATTCGTTATCTTCTTTATTACCCCCAAAAATGTTTTTCCTTATTTTCAATTAGCCTCATTTAGTTACTAATAGAGTTTTAACATTTATAAAAAACTGAAACATAAAACTAGTACATTTATAAAGAAGTGTAATTGCATACCACATAGATCATTTCATCAAAGTTATATTTCTCCATGCGATCAATTGCAGCTGCTAGATCCCTATAATAATAATAAAAATAATAATAATAAAAGGTAAAAAGGATGTTTAAAACATGAAAAACAAAAAGTAGGATGAATGATTTTTGTTATCGTGATATTTCTAAATGTCTGTCGATAATAAATCACATGGTCAATTACAATTTCAACTGATAGCTGATAATTTCTTGCTTCTCTACATCCTACAACTGCCACAAGATGATAGTGAGGAGCACATGGATGTTAGAGAACTGAAACTTGACAGTAACAATTCAATATTGTATTTTGTAAAAGAAAAATGTGAAAAAAATGGCCAAGCATATCAGTCATGAAGAGCTAATAGGCCTCTAGGAGAAGCTGAAAAAACATCCCATGTGCATGAGTCCAGAAGCAGACCTCCAAGAAGAAAGACACGAGGAGCATGCTGACAGAAGAAAAGAAAGCGAGAGCTAGAAGCTCATTCATCTACTGCTTCTCCTTCCACTGTCCAGTCACAGGGTGTGGGAGGGACAAGTGTTATTTAAAAGAGAAAGTCGGGATGTGAAAAAACAAACAAAACCCTACCAAAAAGTTTATACCCGCCACTTTTGCACTGAGAAAGGAGCGATCAAAGACCACTGATCACTTGGTTCTCAGCGACTGTCAGTCACTAGCTCTTTGCTCTTCTCCTCCAGCGCTCACTGGAGCGCTGGGCTGAAGAGGGGGTGGGAGTGGCTGGGTCAGGCTCTCGTGGGCTCGCTGAAGAGGCTTAACCAGCTGCCGGTCCGGGGTTCTGGGTGGATCGCACGATTCTTGCAGAGCCTAGACCAGCTGAGTGACCTCAGGAGTGCAGAATGAAGTGAACCCCTGTGATCCCCAGGAGAGGTAGGGTCAAAAGAGCTTCTCCTTCTCCTTTAACTGCAGGGCTGTGCGGTGTGGCAGAGCTGTGAAAATCTTAGAACTGGAGGGAACAAAATAAAATGTTTGTCAGGTAAATAGCTCCAACATAAGTTTTCGTCAAAGTATTTTGGGCCTGCATCCATTTAGACGTGACTTCCTATTGGAAGTATCTCACCAAAAACAAAATTTTTGTTGCAGGGGATGCCTTAAATCTGACTTGGATCTTAGTGCAGACTTCTGGGAAAATTGGTGAGCCAATCACACAAGCAGGAAATTATGTTTCTGGGGGGCGTTCTGTATGTATTCTGTGTACAGAACACCTCCAGGTAGCCATATTGCATTTTCAGGAAATTACAAAGCTGCAGGTTGAAAAGGGAAAGGTAATTTTTAATAACATTCAACTTGTGTTGCAATTGTATACGCTATATTATTTTTTATCTACTTTTTTTTCCCCACGAAAGTCGAGTTACCCTTTAAGTAAAAGAAGAAAGAAAAGCAAGATGACAGAAAAAAAAAAAGTGCATGCTTAATACAGGACTGATGATGTTTTTAAAATCATTATTGATGCCAGGTTTTATGGCGGTTTTTGTAATGGGTTAATTGAAATGCATTATTAACCTTAAAGTACTTTAGTAGTAACCTTAAAAATTACTTTAGATTTTTTTTTTTGCAAAATGTTGAATTGTAAACACTGAAAACCACTGAATCAATGATCATACCTTGTAATATATAAAGATGTCCCATCACTACGCATCACGGTAGAGTAAGCGGAAAGATCCCCTTGCTCTGAAAGATCCACTACGATTTTACCATCACTAAATAAAAAAAAAATAATAAGGAAGGATGAAGAATATGAAATAAATTATATATATATATATATATATATATATATATATATATATATATATATATATATATATATATATATATATATATATATATATATAATTTATTTATTTAAGATCAATTTGTGTATTGCCCAAATATATCAGAAATGAAAATATGATTATAACCATATGATTCCTTGGCTGCTGACAGTCTAACGGACTATAACAAAAAAACTTACCCTGCTGTCTTTAGAATTTCTTTGCTTTTAAGCAACTTCAGAATATCTTGAGCCTTTTCTGTGTAAAAGGACTCACCAGAGTATTCATCAAACTGCACACCAAGACGCTAAAAAAATAGGCAGGAAGCGTATAAATTGTATTGCTAAAATTTTTAAAATACATTTTACAATATCTTTATTGATATAACAGGCAAAATCTAAATGACTTGAAGATTTATTTTGGGTGCAATATAGGTATACAGTATTGCACAATTAAATTTTGTCACCTTTTCCAATAATAAAAAAACACAACAACGTGGGAGATAAATATTTACATGCTTCAGACATAGCCACAAGCATATCTTAAAAACTCAGCTGTCTAAGCTTGGGTTGAGAGGCCAAAAGTGCTAATACTTTTAGGCCTTGCTAATCCACTTGTGATAGTGAAGCTTACTTTATAGACTTTGGCATATTCCTCAATGCTCAGATCTCTGAAATGTGTCCACAGGGAAACAGCCTGCGGATGTCCATTCTCAAGTCTCTGCATAAAATCCTGTGCAGACCGCTTCATATCTTCATCTTTTTCTGCTGTAGCACTGACTTTCACGTACACCTAAGTATAACAACATAATTAGTGGAAATTGTCTACTATTCATTCTCATTTGATTCTATGATCTTTAAATGCAAAACACTGGTTCTTTCAGCCATTTAAGAAGTGGCTCAACTGAAACCAAATACTAGCTGTCCTCCTAATACCACATGAATGCATGTATCTTAAATATGGTGATTAGCCAATCATACCATTAAATATAAATGCATAAATAACCACTTCAGCCCCAGAAGATTTGGCTGCTCAATAACCAGGCCATTTTTTGTGATAAGGCACTGCGTCGCTTTAACTGACAATTGCGCTGTCGTGCGACGTTGTACCCAAACAAAATTGACGTTTTTTTTCCCCATAGAGCTTTCTTTTAGTGGTATTTGCTCATCTCTGCGGTTTTTATTTTTTCCGCTATAAACAAAAAAAGCGACAATTTTGAAAAAAAAACAAACACAATATTTTGTACTTTTTGCTATAATAAATATCCCCAATTTAAAAAAAAAAAAAGCAAATGTTTTCTCAGTTTAGGCTGATATGTATTCTTCTACATATCTTTGGTAATAAAAATCAAAATAAGCGTATATTGATTGGTTTGCGCAAAAGTTATAGCGTCTACAAGGGGATAGATTTATGGCATTTTTATTATTTATTTTTTTTACTAGTAATGGCGGCGATCTGCCATTTATATCACGGCTGCGACATTATGGCGGACACATCGAACACTTTTGACACATTTTTGGGACCATTGACAATTATACAGCGATCAGTGCTATAAAAATGCGCTGATTACTGTATAAATGTCACTGGCAGGGAAGGGGTTAACACTAGGGGGCGATCAAGGGGTTAACTGTGTTCCCTCACTGTGTTTTCTAACTGTAGGGGGAGGGAACTGACTATAGGAGATGACAGATCGTGGTTCTTAGCTATTAGGAACTCACGATCTGCATCTCCTCTTCTCTCAGAACAGGGATTTGGGTGTTTAAACATGCGTCCCTGTTCTGCCTCTTGTGCCCCTGATCGCTCGTGGCCAGTGGTCATCGCGACCGCCGGTAACGAGCATTGGTACCCCCACAGTGCAGCGGGTGCCCGCCTGCTATCCCACTTAAAGGAGCCGATGTACAGCTATGATGGTTTGCGGAATTCTGCCGACCTGCCACAGTATGATGGTGGCTGGTTAGCAAGTGATTAAAGTAGCAAATTCAAAGAATCTCATGTAGAAAAATTAGCATGTAGTACTGTTGCTGATTGAAGTGGAGTTTCGCCTGCAAAAAAAAAAAAAAAAAGTCAGCTGCTGCCTTTTAAAAAAAGGACACTAACCTGCCCAGGGCGCCCACAATTTAATCACCTGAAGCTGACCCGTCCCGGCTCAGGGTGGAGGCACCGGCATCTTAAGTAAGGGAATGAGGATGTGAAGCCTTGCGGCATCACAGCCTGTTTCCCTACTGCGCATGCGCGAGTTGCGCTGCGCGTTCTGCCTGGTCCCTGCTGTCTTCTGGGACCTGTGTATCTCCCAGAAGACAGCGGGGTGGGGATGGAGGAGGGGCCGGACAAGGCGATCTACACAATGAGGTGGGAGCAAATACCCTTATTAGACAGGTATCTGCTGCCCCTGAAATGTGCCAAATGTGACACCAGATGGGGGGTCGGGGTTGGAAACCAGATAAGCGGAAGTTCAATTTTTGGGTGGAACTCTGCTTTAACACCCATATATCTTCTTTATCAGATCTTTGTATATTGTGAGAATTAGGTAACATGTAGGCCTGTACGCCAGCTAAAATTATATATACCGTATATACTGGAGTATAGGCCGAGGCACCTAATTTTACCACAAAAAAACTGGGAAAACGTATTGACTCGAGTATAAGCCTAGGGTGGGAAATGCAACAGCTACTGGGTAAACAATGCCCATCTGCAGCCTCACTGTACTCATCTGTAGCCTCACTGTGCCCATCTGTAGCTGTAACTTTGATAACTAAAACAGCGGGTGTCTCCCGTTGTGTCATGCATACACTGATACAGTTTCCCAGCATTGTATCAGTGTTCCGTCTATCACGGATGAGGAGGAGGCGGGGCTTTGTTATAATGGACCGCCGCCGAACAGACTGCATGACACAGCGGGAGACACCCGCTGTTTTAGTTATCAAAAGGTACAGCTGCAGATAGGCACAGTGAGGCTGCACCCTCATGCGAGTATAAGCCGAGGGGGGGTTTTTCAGCCTAAGAAAAAAATGTGCTGAAAAACTCGGCTTATGCTCAAGTATAAATATATATATATATATACATATACATACATACATACACATACACATACACACACACACACATATACATACATACATACATACATACACACACACACACACACACATATATACATACATATATACATACACACACACATAGCTGGTAAGAGGAGAATTAGAAGTATTGAACACGTCACTATTTTTCTAGGTAAATATGTTTCTAAAAGGTGCCATTAACCACTTCAGCCCTGGACCATTTGGCTGGCAAAAGACAAGAGCACTTTTTGTGATTCGGCACTGCGCTTTAACTGACAATTGCGCGATGGTGCGACGTGGCTCCCACTAAGAATATATTAAAAAACATTTTTTTCCCTCATTTTAGGCCGATACGTATTCTTCTACATATTTTTGGTAAAAATTGCAATAAGCGTTTATTGATTGGTTTGCGCAAAAGTTATAGCGTCTACAAAATAGGTGATAGTTTTATGACATTTTTATTAATCATTTTTTTTTTTTTACTAGTAATGGCGGCAATCAGCGATTTTTATCGTGACTGTGACATTATGGCGGACAGTTCGGACACTTTTGGCACTATTTTGGGACCATTCACATTTATACATTGATCAGTGCGATTAAAAATGCATTGATTACTGTGTAAATGTGACTGGCAGTGAAGGGGTTAACCACTAGGGGGCGCTGCAGGGGTTAAGTGTGTCCTAGGGAGTGATTCTAACTGTGGGGGGGGCGGGCTATGTGCAACACGACACTGATCACCGCTACCGATTACACGGAGCTGTCACTAGGCAGAACGGGGAAATGCTTGTTTGCGGTAACAACCCATGCAATCCATACAAAGAAAGCAAAACAAATAAAGTTCAGAAATTATGTGCAATAAATTGGAATGATGCAGGAAAAAAGTATTGAACACACTAACTGAAGTGTATTTAATACTTCGTACAAAATTCTTTGTTGGTAATGGCAGCTTCAAGACGCCTCCTGTATGGAGAAACTAGTCACATGCATTGCTCAGGTGTGATTTTGGCCCATTCATCCACACAAGTCTTCAAATCTTGAAGGTTCCATGGGCCTCTTCTATAAACTCTGATCTTTAATTCTTTCCATAGATTTTCTATTGGATTCAAGTCAGGCGATTGGCTGGGCCATTCTAGCAGCTTTATTTTCTTCTTCTTTGAAACCAATTGAGAGTTTCCTTGGCTTTGTGTTTGGGATCATTGTCTTGCTGACATGTCCACCTTCATTGTATCTTCATCATCCTGGTAGATGGCAGCAGATTTTTATCAAGAATGTCTTGGTACATTTTTCCATTCATCCTTCCTTCCTTCAATGACGTGAAGTTTGCCAGTACCGTATGCTGAAAAACAGCCCCACACCATGATGTTCCCACCTCCAAACTTCACTGTTGGTATGATGTTTTTGGGGTGATGTGTAGTGCCATTTGACCTCCAAAACAGGGTGTATATTATGGCATCCAAAGAATTCAATTTTAGTCTCACCTGACCAGACTATATTCTCCCACTATTTCACAGGCTTGTCTGAATGTCGTGCACCAAACTTTAAACGAGCCTCAACATGCTTTTTCTTCAGCAATGGAGTCTTGCGTGGTGAGCATGCATACAGGCCAAGGCGATTGAGTGCATTACTTGTGTTCTTTAAAACAATTGTACCTGCTAATTCCAGGTCTTTCTGAATCTCTCCACAAGTGGTCCTTGGCTCTTGGACAAAGCTTCTGATAATACTTTTCACTTCTCTGTCTGAAATATTGCAAGGAGCACCTGGTCGTGGCTGGTTTATGGTGAAATTATGTGCTTTCCACTTCCAGATTATGGCCCCCAACCGTGCCCACTGGAACATTCAGAAGTTTAGAAATCCTTCTGTAACCAATGCCATCAGTATGTTTTATAACAATAAGGTTGCGAAGAACTTGAGAGAGCCCTTTTCTTTTACCCATCACAAGATGTTTCTTGTGCGACACCTTGGTAATGAGACACCTTTTTATAGGCCATCAGTTGAGACTGAACCAGCTAATACTAGTTTGCACTGGCAAGGAGCAGTATTGCTTTCTTATTACTGATACATTTCAGCTGGTGTCTAGGCTTTCCATGTCTTTTTGCACCTAACTTTATTCAAGTGTTCGGTACCTTTTCCCTGTGTCATTCCAGGGAAACCTAATTTCTGAACTTATTTGTTTTGGTTTCTTTGTATGTATGGATTGCACTGACATGTGGTGAACATTTCATGTCAATAGCACCTTTAGAAACATATTTACCTAGAAAATTGGTGACGTGTTCAATACTTATTTTACCCGCTGTGTGTATACAGTGGGGACGTTAAGTATTCAGACCCCCTTAAATTTTTCACTCTTTGTTATATTGCAGCCATTTGCTAAAATCATTTAAGTTCATTTTTTTCCTCATTAATGTACACACAGCACCCCCACATTGACAGAAAAACACAGAATTGTTGACATTTTTGCAGATTTATTAAAAAAGAAAAACTGAAATATCACATGGTCCTAAGTATTCAGACCCTTTGCTGTGACACTCATATATTTAACTCGGGTGCTGTCCATTTCTTCTGATCATCCTGAAGATGGTTCTACACCTTCATTTGAGTCCAGCCGTGTTTGATTATACTGATTGGACTTGATTAGGAAAGCCACACACCTGTCTATATAAGACCTTACAGCTCACAGTGCATGTCAGAGCAAATGAGAATCATGAGATCAAAGGAACTGCCTGAAGAGCTCAGAGACAGAATTGTGGCAAGGCACAGATCTGGCCAAGGTTACAAAAAAATTTCTGCTGCACTTAAGGTTCCTAAGAGCACAGTGGCCTCCATAATCCTTAAATGGAAGACGTTTGGGACAACCAGAACCCTTCCTAGGGCTTGTCGTCCGGACAAGCTTTCGGGGGGAAAAGAACCTTGGTGAGAGAGGTAAAGAAGAACCCAAAGATCGCTGTGGCTGAGCTCCAGAGATGCAGTCGGGAGATGGGAGAAAGTTGTAGAAAGTCAACCATCACTGCAGCCCTCCACCAGTCCGGGCTTCATGGCAGAGTGGCCCGACGAAAGCTTCTCCTCAGTGCAAGACACATGAAAGCCCGCATGTAATTTGCTAAAAAAAACACCTGAAGGGCTCCAAGATGGTGAGAAATAAGATTATCTGGTCTGATGAGACCAAGATAGAACTTTTTGGCCTTTATGCTAAGCGGTATGTGTGGAGAAAACCAGGCACTGCTCATCACCTGTCCCTGTCATACAGTCCCAACAGTGAAGCATGGTGGTGGCAGCATCATGCTGTGGGGGTGCTTTTCAGCTGCAGGGACAGGACAACTGGTTGCAATCGAGGGAAAGATGAATGCGGCCAAGTACAGGGATATCCTGGACGAAAACCTTCTCCAGAGTGCTCAGGACTTCAGACTAGGCCGAAGGTTTACCTTCCAACAAGACAATGACTCTAAGCACACAGCTAAAATAAGGAAGGAGTGGCTTCACAACAACTCCGTGACTGTTCTTGAATGGCCCAGCCAGAACCCTGACTTAAACCCAATTGAGCATCTCTGGAGAGACCTAAAATGGTTGTCCACCAACGTTTACCATCCAACCTGACAGAACTGGAGAGGATCTGCAAGGAGGAATGGCAGAGGATCCCCAAATACAGGTGTGAAAAACTTGTTGCATCCTTCCCAAAAAGACTCATGGCTGTATTAGATCAAAAGGGTGCTTCTACTAAATACTGAGTAAAGGGTCTGAATACTTAGGACCATGTGATATTTCAGTTTTTCTTTTTTAAGAAATCTGCAAAAAATGTCAACAATTCTGTGTTTTTCAGTCAATATGAGGTGCTGTGTGTACATTAATGAGGAAAAAAAAAGCAAATGGCTGAAATATAACAAAGTGATAAATTTAAGGGGGTCTGTATACTTTCAGTCCCCACTGTATATATAACACATTTTTTTTTCTTCTTTACACACACACACTATATTTTTAAATTTATTGGGACGCCTGCCTTTACACACATGAACTTGAATGGCATCTTAGTCCGTAGGGTTCAATATTTAGTAATATACATATGTAAACCTACATAGGTTTATTTACATATGTATATGCATATCACTTTTTGTAAGATTATATTGTATGTTTTTTTTCATGCAGAACAATATGCCCAAGCTCCTGAAGAAGCGCTTACATGCGTAACATGTAGAGCTGAGCCACATCATGCTTACGACCATACAGGATACAAACAATTTGGTGTAATTGGTGGTGTGATTTATGTCGTTTAGGCAATATTTATACTGTGGAAAAATTATTTAGCAAGGTTTGTTTATTCTCTTTTTTAAAATAACTTTGTGTAATAAAGATGTTAAATTTGTAACTATATGTATCTCAGTGCCTACAAAGCCCATTTCAAATGTTTTCATAATAGTATTCCCTCCATAAATTTGCTATAGGATTAAAGTGTTACTAAACCCAGAACCTGCATTCACTATATCTGGTCTCACACAGTACACAGAACATGGAAATGCAATAGTTTTAGTAAATATAAACTGAAAAATACCCTTTTTCATCAGCTGTATATAATCGATTAGAGCAATCTTGTGGCTTGTATCAGTGTGTGCAGATAGATTGTAGGAGGAGTTTTCATTTCTCCCACACTTCAAGACCCCTGACCCTGTGTCTGGACAGAGCCGATTGGCCCTGTGCTGATCACATGCACCTTCCCAAAAAAAACAAAAAACAAAAACACACAACTCTCTAGCAATACACAACAAACTGAACACTCCATAGAAGCTGTAAATATCAGGGTATTTTTTGGAGTCTGTGGAAGAAGGGGAGGATCAGAGGACACAGGATCAAACAGCGTTTTTACACAATGCGCAGGATTAACCCCTTAGGTTCCACACTAAGGGGGTATAACAAGCATGCTTTACTGCATATACCGACTGATTTTACTGTTGTGGGTTTAGTAACACTTTAATCATTCACCTGGGGTGGCATCTTTATTGTTAACATAGTGTTCCATATATCAATAAGCCCCCGTCCAAAGACAATGTTACCCGCCACAACACATTTGTGGGGAAGAGACCCTTGTCCTCTCAACATTGGAATAAACTGCTTTGTTAATGCAGGTGTTTGGATGCTGGCATTGGGTTATGGGGGGGGGGGGATGAGGATGACAGTGGGTAGGGGGTTAGCGAGGTTGCAGTGGGGTGCCAGGTGTGATGAAGATGAGGATGATAGGGGTATAGTGTGTTAGGAAGGTTGCAGTGGGTTCCAGGTGTGATGAGGTTGACAGGAGGTAGGGTGTTAGCAAGGTGGCAGTGGGGTGCCTGGTGTGATGTGAACAGGATGACAAGTGTTAGCAAGGTTGCAGTGGGGTGCCAGGTGGAAGGAGGATGACAGGGGGTAGTGTATTAGGGAGGTTGCAGTGGGGTGCCAGGTGGGAGGTGGGGGGAGGATGAGGATGACAGGGGGTTATGTATTAGCAAGGTGGCAGTGGGGTGCCAGGTTGGATGAGGATGACAGGAGAGAGGAAAAGCACAAAAAGAGAAAGAAGGATCACAAATATGAAAAAAGAAACACATTTTTGGCACAATCTGTATTATTTATGAATTTAGAAATTGAGAAATAAATGTATTCTTAAAAGTTTAGAAATATCCATTCCCTCAAATGCACGTCTGCAGGCTTTAACTGATGCTTGGAGAGGTAAAAGAAAACAACAACCGTGCAGTAGCATGTATGTGTTATCTCATTTATGGGAATCACTGCCTCTTGAAATCCACTACAGCCTGTGTCCTCATGCTGTTATGGGAGATGGAGCATCCATCAAGATGTGACATCCCACCCACTGTGTTCTTTTTTTAGTTACTGGACATGGAGGAGAAGGGAGGGACTGGGCTGTCATTTAGGATCTGTATACACACCCAAATGTGTGATGTCAATATCATGTGACCTGAAAAGCTCAACTGAAACAGGAAATGTTCTCTCCAGCAATAGAGACCAAACTAGTGCTCCGTCATGGCCCCTCCCCTATGCGTGCTCGACACAGGGTCACGTGTCTTCATCAGGGGGATCCCTGATGAAGACACGTGACCCTGTGTCGAACACGTGTAGGGGAGGGGCCAGGACGGAGCACGGAGCCATTCACTCCACTGAGATGCGATGCACAGCTTATCCCTCCTGACAGGCAAACTTTGGAGACTGTTATCAGATTGGTGCACTCACGCACCTTGCAAATGTGAGTACCCTAATGTGGGGAGATTTTATTCTAAGTAAATATTTTATAAACAATTTCACACTATCCAGTTTTTTCCTTTCCTTTATTCCCAACTGTGGAGTTGCTGTGTGGCACTTGGCACTTTATTGTATTGTACTTTATTATCTAACATGCATCAGACAACACTGGCTGCTCCTCAAAACACGAACTGGTGGTAAACACAGATGTCTCAGAGCAGCTAAACATCCAACTGCGTTCTGGTGTACAGTATATGGACTAGATGTGATTTATTGTAAATACAACTTACCTCAAAAAGGTGTTGTAAAGGATTAGCTCTAAGTTTCTCTTCACATCCATACTTGCTGAATCCAGCACCCAATAGGCCTAGATTAAGAGAGGTTTGAAAACTATCAGAAAAATGTTACATATTCCATATACTTGTTTTCTGTCAAAATCATCTCAACTCTTATGTGGTGATACAGACCTATTAACCAAGATTAAAGCACCTCTCACTCTGTGCATCCTCCCACTTCTGGCACTCATGCTTCCCCTTTGATAAGTACAGTGGTGCGATCTGTCACCGCTGTGTCCACTAGACAAAGTGAATCACTAATCGCAGTACCGGGTGGCTGTGATTGGCCCTGGTATCATGTGATCAATCACAGAGATCACATGAAAAGCAGTAAACAATGGTTGTCATTTATGGCTTACTACAGTGATCTCTGTGATTGGTCACAGTGATCAGATGGATGGTACAGGGTCAATCACAGCGGAGCTGTAGCATGATAGCTGTGGCCAATCACAGCTATCACAATTGTACACAATGACACATGATAAGATGCCAAACACGGATAAAAATGATTACTTATACAGTGATGATCACTGTATAAGCAATCAGTGTAAAAAAATAAATAAATATATATATATAACCCCACACACTCTGGTGACAGTATGTAATGACAAAAAAATTATTTTTTTAACATACTGTCACTAGAACAAGCACAATGTCACTATGGTGACATCGTACTGCTGTGGCGATGATCATGTAAAATGGCTGGC